>OY979447.1:12500-1258822 GCA_963855545.1 Ethmia dodecea
TAACCTAACCTAACCTAACCTAACCTAACCTAACCTAACCGGAGACCCTACATGTCGAGGACATGAAGAATAAAGATCCGTTGGTGATCCTAAGGGATGTTCTGGCGTGCCATAGTGACGACGAAATAATCGAAGCTATCGGCTGCCAGAACGGGGATGTTCTTCGTGACCTCGACATGGAGGAAAACACCATAACAGTTAAGTACCGTAGAAGGACTCGGAACCCCCACACGTCACATGTAGTCCTGTCGGTCTCCCCCTCAATCTGGCAAAGAATGCTGCGCAAGGGGAGGCTGAGAATCGACATACAGATGGTGCGTGTCGAGGATCAGTCTCCTCTTGTACAGTGCACCATGTGCCTCAAGTACGGCCACGGAAAGAAGCACTGCGAGGAAAAAAAATAGAAAAGTGTAGCCACTGCGGGGGACAACACTTGCGCGCCGACTGTGGTGGGATGCGGGCTGGAACCCAACCAGCCTGCGTAAACTGCCAAGACGCGGAATTACCTAATGCAGTACACAACGCGTTCAGTGAATGTTGCCCCATTCGTAAAAAATGGGACAACATAGCACGTGCACGCGTTGCGTACTGCTGAAGGCTCCCCAGGGGTAATACTAACACCAAGCAAAATGGTACAGCCAACAAATATTAATATATCTTTCCTAGCATACACAATATATATCGTGAGTATATATAGAAATGTAAACAATAAAATTCTAAATATTAAATTATAGTATTATAAACAAAACACATACAAGCAACAATTTTACACTTACTAGCAGATGTTTGTTGCCGTGGAGTACCAATGATGGCGATACTGTTGTAATGTTTACCATTATACAATATAATTAAATTTATAATAATAACTTAGTAATAATAATAGTAATAAAAATTCGATGTACATAAATACACCGTATGAAAAATATTTTTAATATATAAAAATTGTAATTTTATAATATTAGGAATAATATTAAAATACGAACAATGTACATAATATATTATATGGAATTCGAAATTGTAATCTTGTGAAAAAATATCTGAGTAAAATAATAATAAGAATTTACATTGTAACATAGATATTGTAAGTTTTGTCAATATTGTAACTTATATATATATAGGACAAAAAGAAATAAAGGAAAAATTTAAATAAAAGTAAACCCCAACCCTTCCTGTATAATGATAAAGATTAAACCGTTGGAAAATAAAGAATAAAGATTAAACCGTTGGAAAATAAAGAATAGATAAAGATAGGAAAGATGAAGGAAAACGAAGTAGATAGCAAAGTAAATAGAAGCAGAAAGAAAGATAAGATGGATGTAAGAAAGAACAAGTATGTAGAATGAAAGTACGAGAGGCATATAAGCGAGAACTAGTATGAAAGGATAAAGTCATAACAAAGTCTCTGATTATGTCAGAGGAGAGAGCAGGATTAAAAAAAAAAAAAAAAAAAAAAAAAAAAAAAAAAAAAAAAAAAAAAAAAACCTAACCTAACCTAACCTAACCTAACCTAACCTAACCTAACCTAACCTAACCTAACCTCGCCCCCCATGTTTAGGAGCGGTGTGACATACTTCAACTTTCTTGTGATCACCATCGCGGTGGTCTTTTGTGGTGCGAAGTTGAGTTTATTGCGGACACCCCACTCCCGAACATAGGCGAGGGCGCCATTGGCCTGCCGTTGGACGTCGAGCGCGGTGTCTCCATGGAAGACTAACATGACATCGTCAGCAAACGCCTGGCAGTATTCTCCTCTTTGCTCTAGTCCTTTTAACAGTGGGTCCAACAGGAGGTTCCATAATATTGGGCCACCTATTGAGCCTTGGACGCAGCCCTTGTGGGTTTTCCTCTGGTATTCTTCTCCGCTATACCGGACATGTACTTTTCTGTTTTGTAGGTAGCTGTTGATGATGCGTCTGATGTTTACCGGACATTTCTCTTCTGCCAGTCTGACTTTAATGGCGGGCCACCATGCGCTGTCGAAAGCTCCCTCTATGTCCAATGATACCAAGGTAATAAGTTTTTTCCGGTCGAGTTGGTGACGTATGTGTTTCATTAGTACATAGAGGGAGTCCTCGGTACTTCTTTGCGGCATGAAGCCGTATTGGCGTTCACTCATTTTTGGCAAAAGATTCCATTTCAGACGCCCCACTACCATCTTTTCCAGTACCTTTCCCAATACAGACAGCAGGCCGATTGGCCTATAGGATTTGGGGTTTGAGTAATCGGTCTTTCCGGGCTTCCTGAGTACGATTACGGTGGCTTCCTTCCAGATGTTCGGGAAGTGCCCTAATTCGAGACATTTGTTTAATAGGGACAGGAAAGTCTCCGGATCCCTCGAGATTGCCCGCTTGCAGATATCTGCCGTTAGGCCGTCTGCACCAGGGGCCTTTTTTGGATTAAAGCTTTCCACAGACGCTTTAAGCTCCTGCAGAGTGAATGGGGGATCATGTTGATCATCATGGCCCTCATTCATCTGTTCGGCTGCTTCTCTGATGCGTCGGTGGTCAGCGTTATCCAAAGTTTCAGGGTCCTCCGGGTAGAACGTCTCCGCAAGCAGTTTCACTGACTCAAGGGGGCTGAGAGTTCTTCCATCCTTTGCCAGGGGTTCGTCCTCTTGTCGTTTTGCGGTCTTGCCTATTACTCTATAGATACCCTCCCATAGACCTTCTTTATCCTGCTTCTTGCAGAAGTTCACCCAACTTTTGATTTGTGCCTCCTTGGCACTCTTCTCATATTTTTCTTTTATTTTCAGGTACTCTTGGACGACTCCGGCTCTTCGGGATGGCGCAGCGCAGCGGATTCTTCTTCTCTTGGTGGCAACCTCCCTCTTCATATCGGCCAGTTCTTCGGACCACCATGGCAAGGTAAGTATTTCTTTGTTTAATTTTAATGGTATGCATGCTTCACATGCTTCTGTTATAAGTTTAGTGTATTTATTAATTAACTCTTCTAATTTATCTATACTATGTATTGCATTTATTTCTAATATTTCTATTTTATAATCGGTTTTTAATTGGGCAATTTTGTCATCAAAATTGCTCCAATTTGCTTTTTTGGTGTTATATTTTCGAGTTGTTCTTGCAATATTTACGCCTTTTGATTTTTTAAGTTTTATTTTGAAGCCTATACCTTGATGATCCGAGCTGGTCAAACCGACCTCCACCTTCCAGTCTTCCACCAAGTCAAGAAGATCCGTCGCGCACGCTGTGATGTCGACAAAACTGGTGTACCGTTTGTCTCCTCTGATGGTGATCACAAGAAAGTTGAAGTATGTCACACCGCTCCTAAACATGGGGGGCGTCGACATTGAGATGTCAAAAGAAATCAAGACCTTAGGCCTCACCATCGACAGCGGCCTAACATTCAACAATCACATAATGAATGTATGCGAAAAAGTGGTGAATTTATACGGGCGGCTGTCGAGAGCAGAAAGAGCGAGCTGGGGTCTTCATCCGGAGGTGGTGAGGATGATTTATACGGCAGTCGTTGAGCCGGTGATCCTATACGCGGCGAGCGCCTGGGCACCGGCCAGTAAAAAGCTTGGGGTTGCAAAGCAGCTGAACACAATACAGAGGAGCTTTGCCCAAAAAATATGTAAAGCCTACAGAACGGTGTCCCTGAACGCAGCGTTGCTGCTGGCTGGGATACTGCCACTGGACATCCGCATAAGAGAAGCAGCCGCCCTCTATGAAGCGAAAATTGGAGTACCTCGGCCAGAAATGGCGGACAGAGACGTTGAGGACAGGACACCGTTCTCTAAAACGGGACACCCGGCCGGGCACATGAGCCTGACGTTCGTAAACCTGATAGACCAAGACGCAGTGAGCGAACACAACACGCAGGAAATGCGAATATTCACAGATGGCAGTAAGATCGAAGACAAGGTTGGTGCCGCATTGTCCTTTGGGAGGAAAGCACCGAAACTAAGTCTACAAGACTTAAGCTGCCATCTTACGCCACGGTCTATCAGGCTGAGCTTCTGGCCATATGCCAGGCTACAAGGGATATCGTGAAAGGCTCAAAACGAACATATGGGATCTATAGCGACTCCAGAGCAGCATTGGAGACGGTGACAAATAACCACTCGAGACACCCTCTAGCGGCGGAAGCTAGGGAAAACCTAAAAGTGGCCCTGACTCAGGGCAAAGATGTGTCCTTGTTCTGGGTCAAGGCTCACATAGGGCTAGTACCAAATGAACGCGCCGACGAACTCGCTAAAAGTGCAGCCCTCAAGCTTAAAAAGAAACCGGATTATGAAAAATGCCCGGTCTCATTCGTCAAGAGACAAATCCGCAAGGAATCCCTTGAAGAATGGAACCGAAGATATACATCAGGAGTTACTGCCGGCATAACAAAAATGTTCTTCCCTGACGCAACCAGCGCATACAAGATTATTAAGAAAACTGGGATAAATAACTTGAAAACCCAAATGCTGACGGGGCACGGTGGGTTCTCAGAATACTTGCACAGGTTTAAGTGCAAGGAGAGCCCATCGTGCTCCTGTGAGCCAGGAAAAGAAGAGACTGTTCCCCATATACTTTTTGAATGCCCAATCCACGGTCTGGAAAGATACAACTTGCTGCAAGAAATAGGCGAACCGGTAAACGAAACGTCAATACACCAGATAATGCAGTGCAAACATAAGAGGGAGATATTTATAGAATATGGGATTAAAGTTGTAGAAAAAGTAATAAAAAGAAACAAAACTTAGTCTAAGAATGAAAAATTGATAATAATAATATTGAATCTACTTTATTTATAAATTTTACAATTTGAAATACAATTTTAATTACACAAAGCAATAATTATTATTCAGTAATCACAATTTTATACAAATTCTACACATTATTATACACTACATTTTTTACAATTCTTTTTACATTTTACATTTTAAAAAAAAATAAAAATAAATAATCTCACGCCTTTCATCCCCGAGGGGGTAGGCAGAGGTATTCCATTACTGGATATACCCACATTTCACGAGATACATTGGACCCTTAACGTGATAGGTGGTGAGCCCATCGCCGGACCGGGTCTATTTACACATGTCTGAGAATTAATTCTGGGACCTGCGGGTTTCCTCACGATGTTTTCCTTCACCGTCGAGCTAGTGATAAATATGTACGTAAGTTTTTGAAAAACTCATTGGTACATGCCAGGATTCGAACCCGAGCCTCACTGATTTTCGACCGGCTCTTTAACCGTCCGGGCTATCACTGCTCTTAACATTTTAACAACCTATACTATATACAATACTAAATTAAAACAGGAAGCATTGACACGTTTAAGAAAGAGAAGGCTGCAAAATTATATATTATAATAATATGTATAATTGCAGACGGAATGTATTAAAAAGAAGGATAATAGGAAAGTATATAGTATAACATCAATAGGTGAATAATTAAAATATCGAATCAAATCGAAAATAGCACGACAAGGTTTCTGACAAAGTCAGAAGATAATCCGATTAATTATATTAAAAAAAAAAAAAAAAAAAAAACCTAACCTAACCTAACCTAACCTAACCTAACCCGGTAGCGCGCAGCCCCCCACAGCGAACGCAGCAATTTTAATTCGCTCCGCGCTCGAAAAATCGACCAAGTGGGAAAAAGTTCTCGGATCTTCCCGGGAAAAGTTTTAAATTGTGCAGTTTTGTGCGGCCTACACGTGGGTGAAAGAATTTTGAAAATCGGACAAAGTTTACCCAGTGAAGTGCGGTGAAAAAGGTTTTTATAACCTCAATTGAGTGAAAAGTGCGTGCGGTTCTCGCTGAGTCACCTTGACCCCCCATTTTTTGGGTGTTGTTGGGTGCGCCTCGGTGGCCACCACAGGCCACCGAAGTCCTGGATTTTTCTCGTGAAAACTAACGCAAGTAAGCAACAATAACTTTTAAAAGTGAAGTTTAACCTCAAATTTAAGTAAAAGTGCCTGCAAATCTCGCTGAGTCAAGGGGCCCCCCACTTTTTGGTGGAAAAGTAAACCGCCCTGGTGGCCGCCACACGCCACCAAAAAACCAGACTTTTCCGGTGGAAAACGTGGCTAGTAAACTTGTATAACTGAAAACCACGTGGCCACGAGGTCCTGGACCCAGCGGTCCTGGAACGAAACTGAGGGTGCAGAGTGCTAGATCCAGCCGGGGGAAAGAAAAGGACACCTCGTTTGTCAAAATCCGACAGGTACAAGCGGAGATAGAAAATTTTAAAGAAAATTCGAAAAAATTTTTGGACTTTTTAAAACAATATTTTTATAGAAGTATTACTGACCTTTTTGAAAAGCTAAAAATTTTTTGAAAAGCTACAAAAATTTGTAGCTTTTCAAAAAATTTTTCCATAAACATAAAATTTTGTCCTTTTACATTAACTTTTTTAAATTTTTAGAATTTTAGCCGCTATATTGTGTTAGTTATTAAGATTTAGATTAGTAAACAAACCGTCTCGATCTCGGAAAATTGAAAAACTTTGGGGGGTTGTAGCTCTGGACTGGGGGGTCGGATTTTAAAAATTCGACCGGTAAACTTATTTTTTCGGCAAATTCCTTCTACTGAAATTTTCTCGAAATTTTAGGATCAAAATTCGGGGGGGTGATTTTCGGTTTCAAATTACGTCGCGGGAAAATTACAGTTTTTGTTTTAATTCAATAACTTTGGACGGGGTGGGCCAAATTTAACGGGGTTTTCTTCCAAATTGTTATTTTTCAAAGGGCTACAACTCTCCCATAGAGCCCCAGACTCTATGTAGAGCAAATAAAAAGTTGGCATCAAAATTTTTAATTAGGGAATAACTTTTGGACGGGGTGGATCAAAATTCTAGTGCATCTGATTCGGCATCAAAATTGGGGACCAGCTCTACATAGAGTCAAAAACCTGAATTTCGGACTCTACCATATAGAGCCGACACCGGGAGCAAATAGCGCTCGGTGGGGGCAGGAAAACGAGCCCACGCACGGTTCACTACGGCTAGTGGTTGGGAAGTTATAGAGGTTTGAAGTTGGCGACGCCATCTTGGTCCGCCATTTTGGAAAACTTAAATAGAGTATAACTCCTGAACCACTGGTGCTAGAGCATTGGGACTTGCTCTGGGCTTGTTCCCCCCCTCCTCCCTAACATCTGTGATAGGTATCAACTCTATATAGAGTCGAAAATTTTTACCCTTTTTTGACTGGGCGGGAACAATGTCAGGAGAAAGCCACTAGTAGTGCCCAAAACCCCGTGGCTCTAGGCCGAATACTGACGGAGATACGAGCTTTTTAGACCCAGGCGGCCATATTGGACGCCATCTTGAAAAAATTGAAACCGCGATATCTCCGGAAGTACCGGTCCGATCGGGACGCAAAAACTTTTAGCAACTAAGTTAGATTAAGGACTATAGCTGAGCTATATAAACAAGGCTCTACATAGAGCCGAAAAGTATTTTCGGAAAAAATTCTTGACTTTTACTTTGTTTTTATTTTGTCTATAATATATTGTCACGTGTGCCCACCTAAGGCTCAAATATTATTAAGACTGGCTCTACAATAGAGTCAGAATTTTTTATTTAATTTTAAAATTGCAGTTACTGTTTTATTTTAGTCTGTGTATGTACATCGGCCTACCCAAGGCAAACGCTAGACCGACTCTACATAGAGCCGAAGTAGGTAAACTAAAATCGTATTTTAATTTTTTTTTGTTTGTGAAAACGTGCATCGTTGGCACGTAGCCAGCGTGGGTCTGGTGATTGGGCAAGACTCTACTTAAGTAGAGTCACCCTTAACCGCCGGGCTACCAGTTGACGTTTGCTTGAGCTATCAAGTAAACCACACACGCACAAGCACCACACACACCAACGACACAACACACAATATACACGCACAACACCAGCAAACATACACAC
Source organism: Ethmia dodecea (assembly GCA_963855545.1). NCBI lineage: Eukaryota > Metazoa > Arthropoda > Insecta > Lepidoptera > Depressariidae > Ethmia > Ethmia dodecea. The sequence goes on from OY979447.1 coordinate 20,369, forward strand.
AATCATATACTATATTCTCTGTGATATTTTATTTTATTTTGTATAGGCCTTAGGTTAAGAAATTGACATAATTTATTGGTGAAGATATATTATTAATTCGGATTTTATTTTTAAAAAAACTTTTATTATAATTTGACATATTTGACATTCTGCTACTCTACCCTATTGACTTGTCGGGCCCTTTACACCCGACTACACAAAACCACCTCCTCAGACCAAATGGCCACGGCACGTACCCCCGTGCCAGTCACCAGGAAGGCGCTAACACCTGACGCAAACATGACAGAGAGGGCTGGTCCCTCCGACTTGACCAACAACGTCAGGAAAAGCGCGGGTGAGTGGGAAAGCCAACAGCAGACTTCTGAATCCTCAGCTCGCAGGCTCACCAGGACCGCGAGTCCCCAAAAACCAACCACTCGGCTGCAAGAGGCGGAACGCACCCTGATGTCGGCGAAAAAGTATTTGGGGGATTCACGGAACCTCAAAACCGAGATCAAGGACGGAGTTACAAAGGCCATAAACCAGCTGTACCAGCTGGTCAAGGATTCAGAGGAGGCAAGCAAAGGAATAATGAAAGAAGGGAATGAGAGGGATGTATGCAAGTGCAAGGAAGTGATAGAAAAACTGGAGAAGGAATTAATGGAAACTAAGGAAGATTTTGAAGCGTACAAGGATAGTGTGAAAGAAAATGAAGCAGAATTAGTAACAAATAAATTGAGAAATGAGATGGGACAGTGTATTGAGCAACTCCAAGTAATGATGGATGAAATAGAGGAGTATAAAAGAAATGAAAAGTTTAATATAGAAGAGATAGAAAGTATGGAAGAGAAAATCAAGGAGCAGAAAAAGAAGGAGAAGATGAATGTTGAGAAGATGAGAGAATTAGAAAAGACAATCGAAATGTTGAATGAAGAAAATGAAGGAGTGAAAGGGACATGTGAAAGCCTGAACGAAAGGATTAGAGCCATGACAGAAAAAATGGAAAAGATGAAAGAAGGAAAAGTGGAAAAAGGAGATGACTGCGAGGAAAGGATGGAGAGGATAGAACGAATGCTGAGGGACAGCAAGGAGAAGACTGAAAGGTTATGGAAGGAGAACAATGAAAGGATGGAAGAACTGAAGAGTGCGGTCATGCAGAACCGATGCAGCGAGCCCGAAAACACCTACGCCGCTATTACAGCTGGCCGCCCGGAAGGGAGGAAGATGGAAAGGGCTACGCTGCATTCGGTTGTGGTGACCGCCACGAATGAAAGCGAGACTGCAGAGCAAGTGATTGTAAGGATTAGGAAGGTAGTCATGGCTAAGGATGGAGGAGTGGAAATTGACAGGGTGAGGAAGACCAAGGACCAGAAGGTTGTCCTTGGCTGTGGGAGTCTGGAGTCCAGGAGGAAGCTTAAGGAGAAACTTAAATCTGCGAAGGAGACCCTCCACGTCGAGGACATGAAGAATAAAGACCCGTTGGTGATTTTAAGAGATGTTCTGGCGTGCCATAGTGATGACGAGATAATCGGAGCTATCGGCAGCCAGAACGGGGATGTTCTTCGTGGCCTCGACCTGGAGGAAAATACGATGAAAATTAGGTACCGTAGAAGGACTCGAAACCCCCACACATCACATATAGTCCTGTCGCTCTCCCCCTCAATTTGGCAGAGAATGCTGCATAAGGGGAGGCTGAGAATCGACATACAGATGGTGCGTGTCGAGGATCAGTCTCCTCTTGTGCAATGCACAAAGTGTCTGGGATACGGCCACAGTAAGAGATTCTGCCAAGAAACGGAAGAGAGGTGTAGCCACTGCGGTGGCTGTCATTTACGCGACCAATGCGACGGAATGCGAGACGGAACTCCACCGTCTTGCATAAACTGTCAGTCGGCGAAATCGAAAGACGCAGTACACAACGCGTTCAGCGAATGTTGTCCCATTCGTAAGAAATGGGACAACATAGCACGTGCCCGCGTTGCGTACTGCTGAAGGCTCCGTAGTGGAAACACCACGCCAACCATACCCAGAGCAATGCACGCAAATTAAAAACCCTTTAATGATAAAGGGGACGAATTCGCGGAATACTATATACAAATCAAAACAAACAACCCCACACAAAACTTTGATCACAGTACACAGGTATATGTAATATATATATATATTGATTATGTATGTGACCATAAAACTTGCGGAAAAACCAAGAACATTTTAGATTCTATCACAAAATATAATAAAGCTGTATCCTATGAAGGTTTTACTGTGGTGTATCAAGGAATGTAAAATGACAAAATGTTTACCATCACAGCTGTAAACGAAAATAATATCATGTAAATTAGAATAGAAATAGAATTGTAATAAAATGTAATAACGATAAATGTAATAATTAATGTAATTTAATACTCAATATAAACTAAGAAATACTCAAAAATGAAATAGTAGTGTAAACAATTTTGTAACATAAAAATTGTATCTATGCTTAGATAATTTGCTGCTCATAAAACGCAAGCTATGGTTTTAACAAAGAAACTAAAATATGACACACCACTGCTGCGTATGGGAGGGATCGACATTGGAATGTCACAGGAAATCAAAATTTTAGGAGTTACCGTCGACCACAAACTTACCTTTAATGCACACGTTGCGGGCGCCTGCAGGAAGTCCCTCAACATCTATAAACAGCTTTCCAGAGCCGCTAAAGTTAGCTGGGGTCTCCATCCGGAAGTTATCCGAGTGATCTATAAAGCCACCGTGGAACCGATCATACTATACGCGGCCAGTGTTTGGGCACCGGCCACTGAAAAACTCATGGTCCAAAAACAGCTCAGCGCGGTCCAAAGGGGCTTCGCCCAGAAGTTGACCAGAGCATATCGCACGGTCTCCCTAAACTCGGCACTGGTTCTGGCGGGGATGCTGCCTCTCGATATCAGAATACGAGAGGCTGCCGCCCTGTACGAGGCAAAGAGGGGAATGCCCCGGCCGGAATTGGGAGGTAGGGAGGTCGAGCGACGAACAGCTTTTGCCGATACCCCTCACCCGACGGAGCTTATGCGCTTGGAGTTCACAAACCTGGTAGACCAGGAACTTGTACAGGCCCATAACACCCAGGCGGTACGGATCTACACAGACGGCAGCAAAATAGAAGATAAAGTTGGAGCAGCCCTGTCCCTATGGGATACTAACGCAGAGACCAAATCTCGAAAGTTAAAGCTGCCGCCATACTGCACCGTCTATCAGGCTGAACTCCTGGCCATATGTGAAGCCACGAGGGAGATACTTAAAAGCTCTGAGTCAACTTTCGGCATATACAGCGATTCTAGGGCCGCGCTATAGACAGTGACCAACCCGCTTTCTCCTCACCCCTTAGCTGTGGAAGCTAGGGCTAACATCCGTTCCGGCAGACTCCAGAACAAGAACGTTTTACTGTTCTGGATCAAAGCCCATGCCGGATTAGAGGGGAATGAGCGTGCGGATCAGCTGGCCAGGCTAGCTGCCCAAACACTGAAGACAAAGCCTCACTACGACCGGTGCCCGGTGTCATTCGTCAAGCGACAAATCCGTATGGACTCGCTTGACGAATGGAACCGGAGATACAGATCATCGGAGACTGGAGCGGTTACAAGGGTCTTCTTTCCGGATGCGGTTGCGGCCCACAAAATTGTTAAAAAGCTGGAAATAAGACAGGAGCTTACACAGATTCTAACAGGGCACGGTGGCTTCTCCCAATACTTGAATAGATTCAAGTGTCGGGAGGACCCATCGTGTATCTGTGAACAAGGCATAGACCAAACGGTCTCGCACCTATTGTTCGACTGTCCAGTCTTCGGGCGGGACAGATTTAACACCGAACAGCTATTCAACTGCAACATAAATGCCGAGACCGTTAGCGAACTTCTAGCAAACAAAACAACCAGATTAGGTTTAATAAAATTTTGCATTAAAATTGTTAAAGTAGTAAATAAGATAAATAGTACTAAGTAAAATATGTTAACGTATATATTGATATATATATATATTAGATTAGCATAGAGATGAATTCGTGGCAAACAGTTAAAAACCTTAAATAAGCACATAGTTATAAAACATAGATATAAAGCATAGCATAGCTTACCATTTGTGACAAACTCCCAACCATGAAAACAACTGCACCTGTAAAAAAAAAAAAAAAATTAATTGTGTATAGATAAAAAAGGTCTCTGATCTTTGTCAGAGGAAAAGAATAATAAAAAAAAAAAAAAAAACCTAACCTAACCTGGAGATTGACAGGGTGAGAAAAACCAAGGACCAGAAGGTTGTCCTTGGATGTGGGAGTCTAGAGGCAAGGAGAAGGGTCAAAGAGAGGCTGGAATTGGCGAAGGAGACCCTCCGAGTCGAGGACATGAAGAATAAAGACCCGCTGGTCATCTTGAAAGATGTTCTGGCATGCCATAGTGATGATGATATAATCAGAGCTATCGGCAACCAGAACGGGGATATTCTTCGTGGCCTCGACCTGGAGGAAAACAATATGTCGGTAAAGTACCGCAGAAGGACCCGAAACCCCCACATGTCACATATTGTCCTGTCAGTCTCCCCCTCAGTATGGCAGAGAATGTTGGACGTTGGGAGGCTGAGAATCGACATACAGAGGGTGCGTGTCGAGGATCAGTCTCCCCTGGTACAGTGCTCGATGTGCTTGGGATACGGGCACGGGAAAAGGTATTGCACAGAGAAAACAGAGAAGTGTAGCCACTGTGGAGGGCCACATATGCGCGCTCAATGCGACGTGATGCAGGCCGGCTCTCCGCCGAACTGCACCAACTGTCAAGCCGCAAAACACAGCGATACAGTACACAATGCGTTTAGTGCGGATTGTCCCATTCGTAAGAAATGGGACAATATAGCACGCGCACGCGTTGCGTACTGTTGACAGCCCCAAAAAATAGTCATACACTCCAAACGTAAAAGTTGCAAACTGGCCGTGCTTTAATGATAAAGTTACACCAATTTCGACTGAAAATTTATACACCAAATGCATGTTTTTCCCGTGGAAATATCGGAATGAGAAATGAATATTATTATATGTAGTATTACAAATAGAAAAATAATAAATGTAAATGATAGTAATGTAGAAATATATATAAATATTAAATTTAAGAAAGATAAATGTACTTAATATGATAATGTTAATAAAGTAAGTTTTGGACTCATGTTATAGATATAAAAGATTGTAAATTGTAATACAATAAAAGAATTCTGCACAATGTATTAAACGTATAAAAATTGATAGTTTTATATGTATAATAAACATAGACTTAAAATAAAATAATGTAAAGAGAACAAATTAATGCAAAAAATAAGAAATATTGTAAAAGTTATAAATAAAAGCTGACATCGATGTACCCTTACCCCTCCTGTAATACAACGAATATAATAACGTGTTAAAACAACAAGAAAGTTAGATAGGCAAGAGATGAAGGAAAACTAAAATAGATAGACAGATAGCACTTAGTAGAAGCAGAAAGAAAGATAAGATGGATGTAAGAAAGAACAAGTATGTAGAATGAAAGTACGAGAGGCATATAAGCGAGAACTAGTATGAAAGGATTAAGTCATGACAAAGTCTCTGATTACGTCAGAGGAGAGAGCAGGATGAAAAAAGAAAAAAAAAAAAAAAACCTAACCTAACCTAACCTTTTTTTTTTTTTTTTTGTTACCCAGGGGAAATGCATTGCTGCATACCGCACGGCCCGGGGGGGCCGAGGGTTATGTGTGGCTCGGCAGCCTAGCGCTGCCATACCCACTAAAACCCCTGGGATATTCCTCCTCGCCGGTTCGGAACCTAACCTAACCTAACAAGCTAAAACCTAACAAGCCCAAACCTAACAAGCTAAAACCTAACAAGCCCAAACTTATCTAAACTAAACCTAACAAGCCCAAACCTATCAAACCCAAACCTATCAAGCTCGCACGCACGCACGTACGCACCTAAAAGCGATCCAAATTAACATCAGCTCCGCGATAAAAATTGCTAAAAAATCGCAATTTTTGAGCTACGCGCGTGAAATAAGTGTGTAGTGAAAGAATAGTGTGTGATTCACCAGGATTATTGTTTGCAACCCCATACATTACCTGGTTCCCGAGCAGCAACCCCTGGACTTTGGAGTGGAATAACTCAGCAAAAATCAGACCTAGGAAAAAGTAAATTACACCATCTTATGAGCATCAACGTCACTTACATCTCAGTGAAAACCGCTTTGAAATCCAACTTCAAACTCCGAAGATACGGGCTCCACAAGGTACGCCAAATCTACGTGGAAATTTTCCGTGACCTCATTTACAGTCACGAGGCGTGACGTTTTACAAACAGCCGACCTAGGTGAAGACCGCGGCACTGGCCCCAAGACTCCGCCCGAGCGGACGACACGACTCTGAAGTCTTCATCAAGGGTCACCAGTTGCCCGCTGAGGGAACTCCTCGACCAGAAGCCCCAAGCCCCCCAAATTTGGGCTCGTTAAAAAGGGAATAGCGGGATCTCTGCAAGGGCACCAAAAAACCTGTTGGTCCCCCTAAACTTCCCTCCCCCCCCCCTGGTTCATCAGGGTTACCTCACCCCCCTGGCATATATCTCTGAAACCAGTAGAGATAGACCCCTACTGTTTGGGCTCGTTGGACCCGGGCGGCCAAAAGTCATCGAGTGGCCCCGCCACAAAGACCCCCCCCCTCAAGGTTAACCCCCCCCCCGGATATATCTCTGAAACCAGTAGAGATAGACCCCTACTGTTTGGGCTCGTTGGACCCGGGCGGCCTAAAGTCATCGAGTGGCCCCGTCACAAAGTCCCCCCCCCTCTTTAGATCCCCCCCCCAAATATATCTCCCCCTCTAAGTTCGCCCCGCGAAACTTCCCCCCCCCCAACCCCCTCAGGGTTACTTCACCCCCGCGGGCTATATCTTGGTAACCAATAGAGATAGACCCCTGCTGTTTGGGCTCGTTTGAATCAGGACGTCAAGCCTAAGCAACTGGCCCCAACAGAATCCTCAAAAAACATTCACACCAAAATCACCATCACCTGAAACTGCGCATCGGTACCATCACGCAGAGTCCTCTACATCGGGCCCTGGCGCGTAAGAAGCAGTGCTACTCGACCAACTACAGGCACTTAAAGACTATAGTTTTAGAATTAAGACATTTAATAATAATAATATATAATATAGTATATACCCCCCCAATTTAGCACCTTTAAGTACAACAAACAAAGTTAGCCCTTTGGCACCTACTCAACCCTATTTTTATTATTATAATATATCCAACGCCTCCCAGACGCGACAATGTCGTCTACCTCGGCTCCGTCAAAAAAATCAACAACTTCCGGCAGTACGCCGCCGCTAACTAGACCCTTAAAACCAAGGTCAAACACCTCGGCAACATCACCTGCATCGAGAACTTCAGCGAAGTCTCTGCGAGCGAGCGTTCTCACCAAAAATGCGAAAAAATCGCATGTATCAGAGGGAGTCGCGTCGGCAAAGAAAAAAGAAAACACCCAACTGCCTACATTGGAGAGCATCGACAGGCTTTTATTGGATTGCGGCATATCCCCCAAAGAAATTTCTGAAACTGAGTCCATATCATCAGAAGACTCAAGAACATCGCTAGGCCGAGAGAGCCTCATGCCTCAAAAAACTAAAGGCACGAGACTGGCGATGGACGAAGCCACCAAACTCGCCAACGACCTTCTCCAGGAAGGGAAATCAGCGCTTGAAGAGGCCGGAAATATGAAGAGGGAGTGTAAAGCCACGGTACATAAAAGCCTTCAAGAGCTCTACGAAGTCACGCTCTCCCTGGCTGACTCCAGATCAAGACACAAATATAATCTGGAGGCAGAAAGATCTAGACACGCTAAAGAACTGGTGCGTGTCGAAAGGGCCCACACTAAAGAGGTCGCAGATATTCGGATGACCAGCCAAAATCTACTGGAAGCCACCAAGAGGGAAATTACAGAAACCCTAGAGGAGGCCAAATCCATTAGGAAATGGCTGGGCTACGAAATGGACGGCCCCTTTGACACCATAGCGGCCATAAGTAAAGCGGTGACCAGGATAGAGGCAGCGGTCAGCAAAAACACCGAAAAGACGCCAGGCTCGGATAACCATACTGTTGATCCAAAAATCAAAGAGGACCTAAAGCTTCTCACAGACCACACAGAGAAAGCCACAAGACAGCTGGACAGCTTAAAGTGGTCGGTGGAGAGCTTCGTGGAACGAGCCAACAAAACACAGTCCTCGGAACTTGCAGACTGCCATCCCGACCTCCAAGAGCAGGATCTCCAAATAAAGGAAATGGCGGCAGAACTCAAAGCCCTCAACACCAGCGTAAGAGAACTGGGGGAAAAAATCGCCACAACACCCCCACCACCGCCACCACACAACACTGAGACTACGGCTGAGGCGATTCGGAACACCATAAAACCTCTTTACGAGCGCCTAGAGATAGTCTCTTCCGAGGTGAGACTTCTGAGGGACACAAAGATCCGTCCGACGGAAGTCGTACCAAACCTCAGTACCGAGGTGGCGATGGAAGACATGAAAAAACGTCTTACTGGGATTGAGAAAGGAGTAGAAAGTATAAATAAAAACACCAAAACAGCCAGCGGCTCCGTGCCAGTGGAGCCTATCATACAATTGGCCCCTCAACCCAAGGTCACATATGCGCAAGTCGCCAAAATACCCCCTCCCCCACGGCCGAACCACACACTGATAGTCTCGTCAACAGACCCCAAAAACACTGGAGAAAATGTCATCGAGAGGATCAGAGTGGCACTCGACATAAAAAACACCGGTGCCAAAGTGGACAGAGTAAGGAAGGCCAAAAACCAAAAGGTCGTGCTCAGCTGTGGTACCAAGGAGGACCTACTCCTGGTGCAAAGCCAAGTGCAGATCAACAAAGGCCTCAAGGTGGAGGTGGCCAAAACCAACAACCCATTAATTAAAATAAAAGACGTGCTCTCCTACCACTCCGACACAGAAATTGTAGAGCACCTACTGGCGCAAAACAAACACCTGCTGCAGGGAGTCGATCTGAAGGAGACCACGATCAAAGTAAGGTATAGAAAGAGGGCAAGAAATCCCCACGAATGTCACCCCGTGCTGGAGCTCTCACCAAAGTTACACAAGCGGTTCATCGAGGCGGAGAAGCTATATATCGGCCTCCAGCGAAGACCCGTGGTGGACCAGTCCCCTCTGGTGCAGTGCACCAAATGTCTGGGTTTTGGTCACACAAAGGCCATCTGCCACGAGAAGGAAGATCTCTGCAGTCACTGCGGACTGGCCCACTCCTGGGAGAAATGCCCGAGCCGAATAGAAGGCAAACCCCCCACTTGCAGGAACTGCTCAAAAGCACATGGAGAGAGCTCTGATCTAGCACACAATGCATTCAGTGATCAGTGCCGTGAGAAACAAAAGTGGGATGCAATAGCAAGGTCTCGCATTACTTACTGCTAAAGGCGACAACGAAAACAACAGCTCTACCCCCTACAAAGTAGACAACAGCGGGTTGCAAATCATTCAGGCGAACCTACAACGCTCCAAACTAGCTACGGCTGAACTGCTACAGGTGGCCAAGGATAGGGGAATATCGATCGCCTTAGTACATGAACCCTATGTGGGAAGGAATGGCGTCTTAAAACAATACCCTGGCACTCAAGTCATTCAGTGCACCCTCAACCGCCAAAAGCCAGTTAAGGCAGCGATAATCGTTTTCGGTGATCTACTGGAGGTAATACACGACCCTCAACTGGTAACCGAGACTGAAGCGGCTGTCCTTCTGATAGCGGGGAGGCTAAAACTAGGATTGGTATCAGTATACTTCGAGGGGGACCAAGACATCGAGCCTTACCTGGCACGCACCAAAGCAGCACTAGAGAGGCTCGACTCAAAAAACCTCATCGTGGCCGGGGATGTAAACGCCTGGAGTCATTGGTGGGGAAGCAGCTCTGAAGATCAGAGGGGAGCGGCGTATAACAACTTCCTAAATGAGATGGAACTCCAGATCCTAAACACAGGAGACACACCCACCTTTGAAACTTGCAGGAGGGGCAGACTCTGCACTAGCATAGTAGACGTCACTGCATGCAGCCTGCCACTACTAGGGAAAACCGAAAACTGGGGTGTAAACAGAAGCCTTACAACATCAGACCATAATGCCATTGTCTTTACTCTACGAATGGATGGAGCCCTAGAACCACTACGGCCATCGACGACGCGTAGATATAACACCAAAAAGGCGAACTGGTCAGACTTCAGGGCACATTTCAGGAACTCCCTAGCAGAGAAGAATATAACCCCTGCAACTATAAAAGAAATTGCGACTTCAGTCGATCTGGAATCCACAACAACAGCCTACATCACCGCCATCCAGGAAGCCTGCGAAGAGCACATTCCGAAAGTTCCAGGTGGTCCAAAACTCTAGAACATCTCAAAAGAGAAGTTCTGAAGAGGAAGAGACGCATCAAAAATGCCGCTCCCATCCGAAGGCAACACGTCATTGATGAGTACCTCCAAGTTAAAGAAGAATACACGTCAAAGGCCGAGGAGGCACAAACGGAAAGTTGGAAAAAATTCTGCACCACACAGGAGAGAGAAAGTATGTGGGATTGAGTTTACAGGGTCATCAGGAAAACAGCCAGAAGACAGGAGGATATGCTCCTGAGAAACACCGACGGGAACACTCTTAGTCCAGACCAATCGGCAGAACTACTGGCCAAGACGTTCTATCCAGATGACTCGGTGAAGACCGACCTACCTACCCACACTCGTGTCCGAGAATCAACAGAGGGACAAAAGCCAGAGGAGATCAAAGATCTGTCGGACAACGACCCGCCCTTCACGCTGGCGGAGCTGGAATCGGTGCTTACTACACTAAACCCAAAGAAAGCCCCCGGCCCGGACGGGTTGACAGCTGACATCTGCATCACAGCCATTTCAAGCGAAATTGAAGTATTCATAGAGATAGCCAACAAATGCTTGTCGCTAGAATACTTCCCAAAGCAATGGAAGGCTGCACATGTGATAATACTCCGAAAGCCAGGAAAAGACGACTACACACATCCAAAGTCCTATAGACCAATAGGTCTCCTTTCGGTTCTCGGGAAGATAGTCGAGAAGCTAATGGTGGGCCGACTCCAGTGGCATCTCCTTCCAACCTTCAACAAAAAACAATACGGTTTCATGCCGCAGCGTGGTACCGAGGACGCCCTCTATGACTTGGTGGGATACGTACGATCTGAAGTTAAACTGAAAAAGATCGTCCTTATAATATCCCTAGACATAGAGGGGGCCTTTGACAACGCGTGGTGGCCCGCCTTAAAAAACCAACTAGTGACCAGGAAGTGCCCCAAGAACCTGTATGCACTGGTGTGCTCATACTTCACCGACCGGAAAATAAAGGTCAACTATGCCAGAGCGACCAGCGAGAAGGAAACCACTAAAGGCTGTGTCCAAGGATCCATCGGTGGACCAACCTTTTGGAACCTCATCCTAGACTCGCTACTGCACAAACTGGCTAGTGAAGGTGTGTACTGCCAAGCATTCGCAGACGACGTAGTTCTGGTCTTCTCGGGCCAAAAGGTCGACACCATGGAGCAAACAGCAAACACCACCCTAAAGACGGTGGTTGACTGGGGAATCCAAAACAAGCTAAACTTTGCAGCGCACAAAACAAACGCGATGGTTGTGACAAAGAAGCTGAAATACGATCCCCCGGAAATCCACATGTCGGGCTTAAAGCTCGATCTCGTTAAAGAAATAAAACTCCTAGGTGTTATAATCGACCATAACCTCACCTTCAACTCACACGTCACTGCCACATGTAAAAAAGCTGCGGATATATACAAACAGCTAGCATGCGCAGCGAAGGTCAACTGGGGCCTCAATGGAGAAATCATAAGGACAATATACGTCGCGGTCATTGAGCCCATTGTGATGTACGCCTCCAGCGCTTGGTCTCCGGCGACAGAGATGATGATGATTAGAAATCAGCTAGACTCTTTGCAAAGGGGCTTCGCCCAGAAAATCTGCAAGGCGTACCGCACGGTATCGCTCACATCGGCACTCGTCCTGTCGGGTCAACTCCCGCTGGACTTAAGAATCCAAGAAGCAGCCAGCCTATACAAGGTGAAAAAGCATCTCTCTCAAGACTATTTACCACCGGGCCGAGAGCTAGAGCAGAGGGTGAATTACCTAGATCTGCCTCACCCTTCCACACTCATAACGACTGAGTACGAGCTCCTAGAGAACGTGGACCCGGGAACTCTAGACTCCCAACAAAAAACCACCCCCCAAATATATACAGATGGTAGCAAAATAGAGGGAAAAGTAGGAGCTGCCCTAACATGGTGGGAGAAGGGCAAGGAGTCCAAAAACTTGACTTTCAGTCTTGACCCCTCGTGTACGGTCTACCAGTCAGAGCTCTTTGCACTATATAAAGCAGTTTAGATGGTGAAAAACAGCAGAAACGATAAAGTCAACGTATTGAGTGACTCAAGATCATCACTCGATCTGCTGAAGAGCCCCAAGCTGACCCATCCTCTAGCTAGAGCGATCAAAGAGTGCATCAGGGACATCAGAGCGGAGGGAAGAGAGGTACGGCTGTATTGGCTCAGAGCACACGTGGGAACTGCCGGGAACGAGAGAGCAGACGAACTAGCCAAAGAGGCGGCGCTCAGGGACAACACTACACCAGACTACGATAAAATCCCCCTGTCTTATGTCAAAAAAATGATCCGCGAGGAATCCATTTGTAAATGGCAAGATAGATACAGCACCTCTAGCACAGGGTCAGTCACCAAGACGTTCCTTCCGGACGTGGACAAAGCGTACCGCATAGTGAGGGCAACGAAAATGACACCCACCCAAGTGCAAGTACTGACAGGACACGGGGGGATTGCGGAGTACTTACACCGGCTTAAGTTGAAAGACAGTCCCGGCTGTGAGTGCGACCCCAACGTCAGCGAGTCAGTGTGGCACGTGATACTGGAGTGTCCCCGCTTCCTAGCAACCCGGTTAGACTTGGAGAATCGGATTGACACAAAACTTGTCAAATCTGAACTACACAACATTCTTGCTGATGCAGACAAAAGGCGGCACTTCTTGGAATTTGCGGAGACCATCTTCCGCATAGCGGCTAAAAGAAATAGCAAGCAAACATACCCATCCCAAACAACGGCCACAACTCAAACCCCGACAGTGACAGAACACCAACACCCCGCTTCCCACCAGGGTAGCCCTGAAAACATCACAGGAAAGGGTGTTGAGAAATACGCACCAAATCATCTTCTTCAGTATGGAGAACGGGGAGAGCCTGGAATCAGGATACGGGGAGTAGCCCTATTCATGGACAACAACTCAGAAAGGCTAGGCATAAGCTTCTGCTGTGCAATGGCACGTAACCGAGTAACAATTTCACCTGGTCTAGCCGTCTTGCTAAATGGAAGCACTTTTAAGGTGACCATGAAGCGCAAAAACTTCAACGCGCTGCCTGAAATAAAGGTGGGAAACCAACGCTGCCGACTCGTGCGATCGAAAAACAAGACGATTGCACTTTTCGAATTCAGCACCGAGGAAACCCCTTTTGCTCAGGCATGTTCAGTGCTAACCAAGTTGGGTGAGGCGGCAAAAGACGAAACACCTCGGAAAATAAGTGTAGACGCTATGGTGGTCGAGTATGAAAAAGGCGAAGCGGCTGACCACATCGGGTGTGTAAAAGCCTCAGAAAACCATGAGGTGATTGTGTATGAGGACAGGGGACAAAACCTTAGCTTCCTCAAGGCACAAAGACCAGACCCTACGTCAGTGACCGGCCACTGGGGACACCCCATAGCAGACGCACTCAGTGGCTCCGAACGCCTCCAACAAAAGGCAACAGGTGAAAGTGCCTCGGCGCAGAAGGAGAGAGCCAGCCAATCTGTGAAGGAGTCCAGAAACCGGATGCAAGCTGCGTTAGGTGCTATAAGCGCGGCCGCGCAGCAGATTCCCAACTTAATTAAGAAAAAAGTGCGAGCGTTGAGGTGCACAGAGGAGCAGACAGCTGCCGCAGAGCGCTTTACAAAAAAGAGTCCCAAAGACACTCTCCAAAGACACACACCCAATGTCACCCGGACAAGAGCCGACATGGGACTAGTCAGTCCGCCAAGTTTCAGACCGGTGGCCGGACCCCTGGACCACATAGTCAACGCATTCCTCGAGCTTAAGGCAGTCACTAAAGCGACAAGAGAAGTAAATCTCGCTACCTGCAAAAACATCCTGCAATCCTATCACCTGGGAAATGAAAGACTGCTCAAGGTGAGGCTCGATGAAGCAGAAGCCACTATATACAACAACGACACCTCCCAAGTATTAGTAGGGAACGAAATGAGTCAGTATATGGCGGCTTACAACGAGACATGTGGTTTCGTGGCTCTGGACGAGGAAGAAACGAAGCGAACTGGCCTAGTAAAATTCAAAACCCCCCCCAGTGACCCCATAGTAGTTACTGCTAGATGCACCAAGGTGATGTTGGACGATAGGATCCTAAACATGGCAGAGGCCATCTCTAAGGATCAGTCGGGAAACGAAACCTTGAGTAACTGGATAGTACCAAGCATAACATGGGTAAACGGGGTTCCCGGATGTGGCAAAACTACCTGGGTGGTACGCCGCTTCGATGCAGAGAGGGACGTCATAGTCACCACAACAACCGAGGCGGCAAAGGATCTAAGGGAGAAGTTAGCGCAACGTGTTGGTGCCAACGCCAAAACCAAAGTGCGAACGATGGCCTCAATTCTTGTGAACGGCCTGAGAGAGCCGGAAAAAGAAAAGTGCCACCGACTAGTGGTGGACGAGGCACTCATGAACCACTTTGGAGCGATTGTGATGGCCACACGGATCACCGGCGTCACGGAAGTTGTGCTCATCGGCGACATAAACCAACTGCCATACATCGACCGTGAAAATCTTTTTGCCCTGCGCTACAACCGCCCAACTTTAGTGGCGAACATCAGCCAAGAACTGTTGTGTACGCACCGAAACCCAATGGACGTCGCTTATGCCCTCAACGAAATATATAGCGGTATATATTCATCAAGACCCCAGGCGCAATCCCTGTCGCTGAAAAGGTACACAGGCGCGCAGATATCTGGAACCCAAACCAATACCCTATACCTGGTTCACACTCAGGGTGAAAAGGCATCCTTGTCCAGAAAAGGGTACGGAACGGGTACAGAATCGCGCATCCTCACCATACACGAAGCACAGGGTTTGACGTATGAGAACGTGGTGATAGTGCGTACATCAGCAACAAAACTGCAACTGCATGATAGCGTTCCGCACGCAGTCGTAGCAGTGTCGCGCCACACTATCACCTGTACTTACTATACAGATGACAGTGAGGATGCGACAGGCAAATTCATCAAACGAGCGGTGGCAGCAGGTAAAAAGAAAATAGTCGAATATAATCTAAAGATGGCACTGCGAAGCAGAGACGGAGTCGTGGTAGATGCATTGTCGGCGATAAGCAAAGAACATCACGCGTGATCCCGGATTGCATCTTTATTCAAAACAAAAAAAAAAAAAAAAAAAAAGGGAACGGGACCAAAAGGCTGAAAATGTAATTCTTGTAAGATAAATTAAGGCAGAACCAGTATGTGTAAACATGTAAAAATAAGGAAGCAAGCTGTAAGTAAAAATATACAAACATTAATAAAATAACCTATAAAAAAAAAAAAAAAGTTGTAATAAATAAATAAAAAAAAAAAACAAATTATGTGACAAAAAAAAATAAATAACAATAATAAAAAAAAAATCAAAAAGAAAAGGGAAAAAAAAAAAAAAAAAAAACGAATATATATTATTATGTATCTCTATGTGAGTAAATTGTAATATGTATTAATAATAGATTAAGTGCATGTAATAGCTCGAGTATGTAATATAAGTAAAGAAAGAAAAAGTAAACAATTGAAGTAAAAATATAAAAAAGTCATGGGCTTAGAGCCCGTGGAATCGTAGAATTAAAATATAAAAAAAAAAAAAAAACCTATCAAGCTCAAACTTATCAAATCTAAACCTAACAAGCCAAAAATTAACAAACCCAAACCTAAGAAAAAAAGAAACAGTAGACATTAAAAGTAAAAAGCTAAAAAAGTCACGGGCTTCGAGCCTTTGGAGTCGTAGAATTATTTAAAAAAAACTAAAAAACCTAACCCTAACAAATCTATAACAAACAAGTCCAAATCTATCAAATCTAAACCTAACAAGCCAAAACCTAACAAGCCAAAATCTAACAAATCTAAACCTAACAAACCCAAACCTAATGAACCCAAGGTTTGAGTTTGTTAGGTTTGGGATTGTTAGGTTTAGATTTGTTAGGTTTGGGCTTGTTAGGTGTGGGCTTGTTAGGTTTGGGTTTGTTAATTTTTGGCTTGTTAGGTTTAGATTTGATAAGTTTGAGCTTGATAGGTTTGGGTTTGATAGGTTTGGGCTTGTTAGGTTTAGTTTAGATAAGTTTGGGCTTGTTAGGTTTTAGCTTGTTAGGTTTGGGCTTGTTAGGTTTTAGCTTGTTAGGTTTAGATTTGTTTGATTTGGGTTCATTAGGTTTGGGTTTGTTAGGTTTAGATTTGTTAGGTTTAGGCTTGTTAGGTTTGGGCTTGTTAGGGTTTTGCTTGTTAGGTTTAGATTTGTTAGGTTTGGGCTTGTTAAGTTTAGGCTTGTTAGGTTTGGGCTTGTTAGGTTTAGGTTTGTAAGGCATAGATTTGTTAGGTTTGGGCTTGTTAGGTTTAGGCTTGTTAGGTTTGGGCTTGTTAGGTTTAGATTTGTTAGGCATAGATTTGTTAGGTTTGGGCTTGTTAGGTTTGGTTTTGTTAGGTTTAGATTTGATAAGTTTGGGCTTGTTAGGTTTGGGCTTGTTAGGTTTGGGCTTGTTAGGTTTAGGTTTTTTAGGCATAGATTTGTTAGGTTTGGGCTTGTTAAGTTTGGGCTTGTTAGGTTTGGGTTTGTTAGGTTTGGGTTTGTTAGATTTGGGCTTGTTAGGTTTTTTTTTTTTATTTTTTAATTCTATGACTCCACGGGCTCTAAGCCCATGACTTTTTTAGATTTTACTTCAATTGTTTCCTTTTTTTTCTTTTCTTATATTACATACTCGAACTATTACATGCACTTAATCTCTTATTAATACATATTCCAATTTACTCACATAGAGATACATAATAATAAATATTGTTTTTTTTTTCCTTTTCTTTTTCTTTTTTGATTTTTTTTTATTATTATAATTTTTTTTGTCACATAATTTTTTTTTAAGTTTATTACAACTTTTTTTTTTTTATAGGTTATTTTATTGGGCTTGTTAGGTTTGGGCTTGTAAGGGTTTTGCTTGTTAGGTTTAGATTTGTTAAGTTTGGGCTTGTTAAGTTTAGGTTTGTTAGGTTTGGGCTTGTTAGGTTTAGGTTTGCAAGGCATAGATTTGTTAGGTTTGGGCTTGTTAGGTGTAGGCTTGTTAGGTTTGGGCTTGTTAGTTTTAGATTTGTTAGGCATAGATTTGGGCTTGTTAGGTTTGGGCTTGTTAGGTTTAGATTTGTTAGGCATAGATTTGTTAGGTTTTGGCTTGTTAGGTTTAGATTTGATAAGTTTGGGCTTGTTAGGTTTGGGCTTGTTAGGTTTGGGCTTGTTAGTTTTAGGTTTTTTAGGCATAGATTTGTTAGGTTTGGGCTTGTTAAGTTTGGGCTTGTTAGGTTTGGGTTTGTTAGGTTTGGGTTTGTTAGATTTGGGCTTGTTAGGTTTTTTTTTTTTTATATTTTAATTCTATGACTCCACGGGCTCTAAGCCCATGACTTTTTTAGATTTTACTTCAATTGTTTACTTTTTTTTCTTTTCTTATATTACATACTCGAACTATTACATGCACTTAATCTATTATTAATACATATTCCAATTTACTCACATAGAGATACATAATAATAAATATTGTTTTTTTTTTCCTTTTTTTTTCTTTTTTGGTTTTTTTTTTTATTATTATTATTTTTTTTGTCACATAATTTTTTTTTAAGTTTATTACAACTTTTTTTTTATAGGTTATTTTATTGGGCTTGTTAGGTTTGGGCTTGTTAGGTTTGGGTTTGTTAGGCATAGATTTGTTAGGTTTGGGCTTGTTAG
This sequence comes from Ethmia dodecea, assembly GCA_963855545.1. NCBI lineage: Eukaryota > Metazoa > Arthropoda > Insecta > Lepidoptera > Depressariidae > Ethmia > Ethmia dodecea. Next base: position 38,501 of record OY979447.1, read on the forward strand.
GTTTGGGTTTGTTAGGTTTGGGCTTGTTAGGTTTGGGCTTGTTAGTTTTTGGCTTGTTATGTTTCGATTTTTTTGTTAGGGTATTTTACTTTTATAGGTTTGTTTACTTTTCAACTTTTATTTTAAAAATGTATTTTCTTTAGTTAAGGATTAACTTAGGTTATGTCAGTGTTGGATAATGGTGGTGTATCCGATTATATGTTTTTTATGGTTGGCAACATTGGATGTAAATGGAGTAAACTGTAGACTATGTTTGACTTTGGGTCCGTGAAATAAAATATGGTGAATGCAAAAACGTTTATTAATATTCTGCTCGTAGTTAATTAATGAGAAATCCTTATAAAACGGGGACGATCCCCAAGATATGGCGACCGTGATCAGCGAAAACGCGAAAAGAAAACATAATGGAAAAGCTAAGACTCCGTGCAGCGCTCCGGACGCAATTTACAAAAAATGCGAATAAATTGAGCGAACAAATACAACGGGGGGAAAATAAAGATATTTTGATAGAGAACCTCGGAAATAAACACGAAAAATTAGAAAAAGTTGATATAGAAATCCAACATGATATTTTGGAACGAGATGATTTCAAGGAAGCCATGATTATCGCGGATATGGAAGAATGTGAAAAATATACGATGAGATGGCTTGAAATAAAACGTGAAACATCTTCGGCAGGCTCCCATAAAGGGAACATACATATGAGGCTCCCCAAAATCGACATCCCAAAGTTCGACGGCCAAATAAAAAACTGGATGCCATTTTGGAACCAATTCAAGAAAATTCATGAGGAGAAACTTGATGATGAGGATAAATTCGTATATTTGGTGCAGGCTATGGCTATTGAATCTGAGGCCAAATTATTGGTTGACAGTTATCCAATAACAGCTAAAAACTACTCCAAATGCATCGACCATCTAAAGTCGCGGTACGCGAGAGAGGACTTGCAAACACAACTTTACGTGCGAGAACTACTTAACCTCATTCTTCAAAAAACTCCGAACCTCGCTACCTTATATGACAAAATGAGTGCCCAATTGCGATCGTTAGAGACTCTTGGAGTCACGAAAAAAAACGCAGCGTTCATACTACCAATGGTAGAATCCGCATTGCCGGAGGACACATTAAAGATGTGGCAGCGAATGGGAATCCACGATGTGGATATGGAAAAAGAACTCACCAATCTATTGGCGTTCTTGCGAACAGAAGTGGAAAATGAGCAAAGGGTCAAAATGGTAAGGAAATTTAAAACCGAGCCAGAAGCTACTGAAACCACAGGAACAGCTAGCATGCTGTACGCAAATGCCATTCAAAATGAAAAGAAAACAATATGTATTTTCTGTGATAAGGAAAACCATTCCAGTCTAGAATGTTACAAGTTACAGAAATTGACGGTGGATCAACGCAAAGACATAATAACGAAGAAAAGAGCTTGCACAATCTGTCTCAAGCAGGGGCATTTTTGGAAAAAATGCAGAGCTTCAGTTAGGTGCTTGATCTGTTATAAAAGACATTCGACAACTTTATGTACAAATAATAAAAAGATGACAGACGACACCATTAACGAACCACCTCCACCTGAAAAGAAGACAACAGCAGCATCATCTTCCACACAAGGAACCACACTCCTTCAGACTGTCATGGTGGAGATGCAATATAAAGGCAAGAGGGTTCAAGTTCGTGCACTATCGGACAGCGGTTCACAGAAGACCTACGTTAAGCAGGACATCATTGAGAAACCCCAAATACCAGCTACAAGAGAAGAAGTACTTACCCACAGTCTGTTTGGCGGAATACAGACTACTTCACAGCTTCATAAAGTCTATAATCTAGAGATAAGGAGTTTAGATAACAGTTTCAAAATGGATTTAGAAGCCTTAGGGCGCTCATGTGTTTGTACTAATGTTCCTAGTTTTAACTTTAATGACACTATTATTTTCAATCTGTTAAAGTCGCACAAAATATCTCTGACAGACAAAGGTGATAGTACTGATATCGGGTTATTAATTGGGGCAGATTTCTCGGGTCTTCTGATGACAGGGACAATAATTCAGTTGCAAAATGGGCTGGTAGCTATAAAGACAAAGCTCGGCTGGACACTACAGGGAAAACAAGTAGGTGTTATGACTAATATGACAATTTCTATGTTTTGTTCTGAGTTGAGAGGTTACTGGGATTTAGAGACATTGGGCATCCAGGATCCAGCAGAGACAAAATCAAAAGCTACAGTCGCAGAAGAGGTGTTGGCGTCGTTTGAAGAAACTGTAAAAATAAATGAAGAAAACAGGTATGAGGTTCAACTACCTTTTAAAATAGGACATGAAGATTTGTTACCTAATTATGAAAGAGCTAAACAGAGGCTAGAGTCGACTACACGAAAGCTAGTGGCAGGAGATAAGTTTAAAAAGTATCATGAAGTATTTCAGGAGTGGCATCAGGGAGGTATTATAGAAAAAGTCCCACCATCACAAGTAGATCATGATACAGGTCACTATCTCCCACATAGGGCTGTAATTAAAGAAGCTAGTCTGACCAGTTCATTGAGACCTGTATTTGATGCATCTGCCAAAGATAAAAAGGGACTGTGTCTTAATGCATGCTTAGAAAAAGGGGCAAATTTAATAGACCTTATTCCTAACTTACTTATTGGATTCAGAACAGGGGCAATCACAGCAGATATACAGAAAGCATTTCTTTAAATTAGCATCCCCCCAGATGATAGGAACTATTTAAAATTTTTGTTGTGGGAAAATGAAGACTGTAATAACATAGTGACATACAGACATTGTAGGGTAGTATTTGGATTAACATGTAGCCCATTTTTATTGTCCGCTACACTTATACATCACCTGAACAATATAACAGGAGAACACCAATTGACTGCACAGCTCCTGAAAAGATCATGGTATGTAGACAATTGTTTAACAAGTTTGGACTCAGAAAAGGAAACAATAAAATTTATAGATGAGTCGAAACAGATAATGAGCGGGGCGAAATTCAATTTACGTTTGTGGGTGACAGCACCACTGAAATTAAATGAGACAGGTAAAGATGTTATACCAGTACTAGGGTTATATTGGGATTCTTCTACGGATCAGCTGTTCTGTGATCCGGAAAACTTGCCTGTCCTAAAAGATGTACAGAGTCTCACAAAAAGAGATTTATTGTCACTAACACAGAAGATTTTCGACCCCATTGGTTACACTTCTCCGGTAACATTAACACCTAAACTTATTTTACAAGAAACTTGGAAACGCGATCTGTCATGGGACACACAGTTACCAGCTGACCTGTTGAAGAAATTCCATGATTGGTATCAACACATAAATGCTTTAAAGGAGTGTAAAATACCGAGGCGATTGACAAAAGATATTATATAATGGAAAGTAAGGTTAGTCTACATTTATTTTGTGATGCTAGTAAAGACGGGTATGCTGCAGGAGTGTTGCTTCGAGCTGAAAAAGATAATCAGGTGAATACACAAATAGTATCAGCCAAGTCACGTGTCACTCCACCTAAGAAAATTAGTATCCCTAGACTAGAACTATTAGCTGCAACGATAGGCGCAAGATTACTTACACAGGCCAGAGAAAATCTTAAATTGCTAAATTGTCCAGAATACTGCTGGACAGATTCAGCCGTCACTCTGTGCTGGATTAAAAGAGAATTGCCACTTAATACCTTTGTAGGTAACAGAATAAAAGAAATTAGACAACATACTCTTACAAACAATTGGCATCACATTTCAGGTGAACACAACTGGGCTGACCTAGCATCCAGAGGCTGTAACGCGAGAACCCTACTCGAGACCCGCTGGTGGGAGGGGCCGACGTGGCTTCGTCTGGATCCTGAACAGTGGCCACAGTCAGACTTCACAATTGATGAGCGGCAGGTACACCTGGAAACTAAGAAAAGCGTATGTAATACACAAGTATGTACTGATAAGAGTTTACTAGATAAAATACAGTATTTTTCTAAATATTCAAAAATTATAAGAATGGTAGCATGTATACTAAGATTTACATATAATACACAACATTCAGATAATAAAAGAGTAGGAGAAATAACGTATAATGAGTACAGTAAGGCAGAAAAGGCTGTGATCAAATTATTACAAAAGGAAAGCAGGGAAATTAATGAAAAAAGAGGCGAACATTTAACACAGTACTTGGATAAAGATGGATTATTAAGAATTAAAACTAAACTTACAATATCAGACTTTCCAGAGACCACTAAGGCACCTTACCTGTTGTGGGCTAAGAACCCAATCGTCACAGCGATGGTAAGACAACGGCATGAACAGCTACAACATGTAGGGGCTAATCAGCTGATGGTAGACCTACGAGCTCGATTCTGGATAATCGGTATACGCCGTTTAGTAAAGTCGGTAATCTCGTCATGTGTTATTTGTAGACGCTATAGAGCAAAAGCTACACTAGCTCCAACAGCTCCACTACCACCAGAACGCACCGAGTGCTCTGCGCCTTTCCATACGACAGGTGTCGATTTAACGGGCCCGTTAACGTTGCGAAACGGTGAGAAGACGTGGATAGTGTTGTACACGTGTGCGGTATATCGAGCCGTACACTTAGAACTAACTAGATCACTCTCTACAGAGGCCTTTATTATGACTTTGAGAAGGTTTGTAGCACGAAGAGGTCGCGCAGATCTAATTATGTCCGATCAAGGCACAAATTTTTGTGGTACTAAAAATTTAATTTCTTCTCTAGATTGGGAGGAGGTCCAGCGTAACTCCACCATACGCCGAATATCGTGGAAAATGAATGCACGAACGGTTGATAAAGATAATGAAGGATCTTCTACGGCGTATCTTAGGCCAAGCGTCAGTGTCATATGATGAGCTTGAAACCATTATATGTGAATGTGAGGCAATAATGAATGGCCGCCCCCTTACATACATTAACGACGACAAGGGCGACTGTCTGGAGCCACTTACTCCTGCACATTTTATTCAGCCAACATACAATACTGACATGACTGATTTTGATTACATAGACAATGATAGTTTGAATAAACGCCACAAATACTTACTTGAAATTCGAGAGCAATTTAAACACCGTTTTAAAAATGAATATCTTACTTTATTAGTTCAGAGAGGGAAGGAAATTAAAGACATTATAAAGATAGGTGATATTGTCTTAATCGAAACTGACGAGAAGAGAATTAGGTGGCCATTAGGCATTGTTCTAGGTCTTTTTACAGAAAGAGACGGGATTGAAAGAACAGCGCGCGTGAGAACAGCTACGGGCACTAAGATTCGTCCAATTCAGAGACTATTCAAACTGGAAGTCTCCAGCTGTACAGGTAATGATTTTCCAGTGGTAAGCAAAAGCCCAATTATCTCAGATATTGATAAAGATTTGATGCCAGAGAGTGACGATGAACATGGTTTGTCGTCTGAACTCCATCAGAGACCTCAGCAATCTACTCGCTGTGGTAGAACAATAAAGATGCCGAGTAAATTCGATATTTACATGTAGTTTTTATAAGTTCTTTTAAAAATAAGGTGCATTTTGAAAGTTGAGATATTTTGTAATAGTTTATAATAATATTGTACTACGTATGAATGTTAATTTTCTAGTTTAATAATTATTGTATGACTTAAATGTTATTAGATTGCAGCTGATAGCAATAAGCTTTATAAGAATATTTCTTTTGTTTGCTGGCTGCGCCATCTAGTGTCGAATAGAGTTTTTTTTTCTGTACTAATTTCATGTGTCATTCTATTATGTAGTACTTAATTTTTATTATGTATAACGCCCTCTGTGATTGAGTAGCATTATTAGAATATTAATTGATTTCGGATACATTTCTAATATTGTACGTTTTTGTGGCGCTGGAGGATGTTGGATAATGGTGGTGTATCCGATTATATGTTTTTTATGGTTGGCAACATTGGATGTAAATGGAGTAAACTGTAGACTTTGTTTGACTTTGGGTCCGTGAAATAAAATATGGTGAATGCAAAAACGTGTATTAATATTCTGCTCGTAGTTAATTAATGAGAAATCCTTATAAAACGGGGACGATCCCCAACAGTCAGGTTAGGATTTGGATACTCTTGGTTTCGGATTAGTTATATTTTGATAGGTTTGGGCTTGTTAGGTTTGGGTTTGTTAAGTTTGGGTTTGTTAGGTTTGGGTTTGGGCTTGTTAGGTTTAGATCTTTTAGTTTTGGGTTTGTTAGGTTTAGATATTTTTGTTAGGGTTCTTTAGGTTTGTTTACTTTTCAACTTTTATTCTGTTTTTAAAAATGTATTTTCTTTAGTTAAGGATTAGGTTAGGTTAGGTTAGGATTTGGGGGTGCATTGGTAGTCGCCTCCTCGTGGGGCAACGGGGCTGGCAAATGGACACAGACTTGCTGTGTGCATTCTCCAGTCACGGCTGAGACTTCCTCGAGGGGGGGATATGGGATTGGGCTAGAATGAGCGGAGTATTCCGCTCATTTACGCCCCAGCCTTTATCCCTCCACACCGAACCGTGGCGGTATAACCACTTCAAGGGCTAGTGCAAGCCTGGGGGGGCAGTAAATACCCCTCCCAAAAGTGCGTCCTCCCTGAAAAGGCGGTGGGGAGCGTATTCCGTGAGGTTTGTGAGATGGAGACAGAGCAAAGATATAATTACCCCAGGAGGGTACCGGCCCAGCCGGAGAATCCCTCTCGGCCTGCTGCAACTGCTCGGGATAACTCGACCAGTTGTGGTGCGCCGGCTGCCCCACCGTACTCTGGGGGGGGCAACTTTGACCCGATTGATTTTAACGATGACAATGGCACTCTCTTGGATAACGATTTACCGGCGGTTTCGGTGCGCGCGCGTGCGCCGAGACCACAGACCCTGGCGCGTCAAAGGACCCTATTAGGTCGAACATCGCGCTGTCGGAATCCGATTCCGATAGCGCGAGTTTTATGACCCTGGGATCCGTTACGGATCGCGAGACCCCGTTGAGGTTCTGGCAAGACCGGCGGAAACGGAGCCGGTCCGGGACTGAGACCGCTGTGAGCGGTGACTCGGAACCGGCAGCCAAAGTTCCAACCGCCCGGCGAGGCAGGCGTGGTCGCTCTTCGGCCCAATTTTTGGCCGAAAGACGACAGCAGCTGTGCCTAGATGCTGAGGATGAGGTGGAGGAGATGGTCCACAAAAGCCGGGCCTCCAAGGTGACCCGCAGGACTGATGCACCGCCGGATTCTTCGGAGGTGTCGGCTGCTGCCCTAAATCGTCAGGTGTTGGATGCCGTGGCGATGATAACCAAGGTGTCCAAACGGTCCGGTAATCTCAAGGGCACGTTTCAAGGGGCCCTTAACGAGGCAGCAGCCAGTATCCAGGAGGCAGTGGGGGTACTGCACAAGCGGTCCACGTCGGAGGAGACAGCCAAACTGCAGGCGGCCAACGACCGCCTGCAGTCTGAGCTGTCTGACCTACGGAAGCTTGTGGAGGAGTTACAGGCCGATTTGTGGCGAGCACAGCGGGAGCCTCGCGCACCTGCCGTCACTGCTCCCACACCGAGATCCCCAATAATCAGCCGGCCATCCGAGCCACCGAGGACGGACTTGGAGGAGGTAATGCGGGTTGTCATGGTCAACGTGGGGACCATGATGAACGCACGGTTTGACGCGCTTGAAGACAGACTTCTGCCCGAAAAGCGCGTCCGACCTCCACTGGCGGCCGACCGGAGAAGAGGCACAGAGGCTGTACGGCCTTCAGCTCTTGTGAGTGGTCCAGTCCCACAGGCACAGATTCGCGTGCCCCAGCCCCCTCCTCAAGTAGGAACTATGCAGGGGCGGAAGACAGTCCAGCCTCCCGCTCCTGAAGGCGGCACTGCAAAGAGGGCCCCAGCCAAGGTGGCTACCCAGCCCCAGGCCCACACATCAGCAGGCACCTCCGCTCCCTCCCAAGGGAAAAAGAAGAGAAGACGTAAGACCCTGGCTGCCAGAGAAGCTGAAAAAGCCAGAGACCCACGGCCCCTACATGCGCCCACGTCTCAAAATGAGGCGTGGAACGTTGTGGCAGGGAGAGGCGCTACATCTGCCCCTAGGCGCACAGGAGCTTCGGTTCCCCCCCCTCCGAAGGGCAAGAAGAAGCCAAACCTTCAGCTCCCTCGTTCGGCTGCGGTCGTTCTGACCTTACAACCGGGAGCTGAAGAAAAGGGTGTCACCTACGACTCGGTGATGACCGAGGCCAAAGATGTCATAGACATCAAGGCTCTCGGCATCTCCGGCGTAAGGTTCAAGGTGGCGGCCACCGGCGCCCGAATGTTTGAGGTCTCGGGCGACGAGTGCGCCAAAAAGGCCGACGCCCTTGCTGGCCGGTTGAGGGAGATGGTTGACCCCGGGATACTGCGTGTCACCAGGCCAGTCAAATGTGCCGAAGTGCGTGTGACGGGCCTGGATGACACTGCTTGTGTCTCGGAAGTGGTAGCGGCGGTCGCGGAAGTGGGTGGCTGTGAGCCACAAGCAATCCGGTCGGGTATTATCACCCGTGGTCCATCTGGAGCTGGTGCGCTGTGGCTGAGTTGCCCAGTGGCAACTGCTAAAAAGGTGGCGGAAAGTGGCCGGCTCCAGATTGGCTGGGTGATAGCACGCGTCACACTGCTGGAGCCCAGGCCCCTAAGGTGCTTCAGATGCCTCGAGCCTGGCCACTTTGGGGCCAAATGTACGACCGGAGTTGACCGTAGCAACCTGTGTTTCCGCTGCGGGCAACCCGGTCACACTGCAGTCTTCTGCAGGGCCACTGAGCCGAACTGCCCGGTGTGCACCGCCGCTAAAAAACCGGCGGCACACCGCTTGGGGAAGGGCTGCAAAACCAGCATTGCAGCCGGCGCGGGCCGGAAGGCCCGCAAGAGAAAGAAGAAAGGGAAGAGGGTGACTGAGTTGCCCCAGCACCCAGTGGCGGATATGATGGACGCTACCAATTAATGGCCATCCTCAGGTACCTGCAGGCAAACATCAACCACTCTCGTGGTGCTCAGGACGCGTTAGTCCAGAGCATGGCAGAGTGGTTGATCGATGTTGCAGTGGTCGCCGAGCCTTACTTTGTCCCCCCCCGGTCTGACTGGGTTGGGGACCGTGAGGACTCGGTGGCCATCATCGCCCCGGCGGCTCGTGGCTCCTCGCCCTTCGAGAAGGTAGCGAAGGGTCGAGGATGCGTTTTGGCGGTTGTGGGCGGTGTTGCAGTCGTTGGGGTGTACTTTTCTCCGAACCGCAGTCTCGCCCTCTTTGAGCAGTGGCTGTTTGAGGTCGGGACTCTGATTCGGCAAGTACACCCCAACCCCGTGCTAGTTGCCGGTGATTTCAACGCCAAATCCATGGCGTGGGGATCACCAGCAACGGATGCACGGGGCGAGGTGCTTGAGGAATGGGTAGCGTCCATGGGGTTGGAGATCCTGAATAGGGGATCGGTGAACACGTGCGTGCGGAGACAGGGCGGGTCTATTGTGGACCTTGCGTTAGCGGCCCCCACCCTAGCCCGCCGTGTTCAGGGATGGAGGGTGGAGGTGGACGTGGAGACTCTATCGGATCACCGTTATATTCGATATGAGATCTCCACGTCCACTACCACCCGAGGAAGGGAACCCCGATCCCCTATACAGGAGGATCGTCGCTGGGTGCTGGGGCGACTCCGGGAGGAGGTCGCCAAGGAGGCCTCCATTGTGGAGGCCTGGGTAGCGGGTGATGTTGTGGTCTCGGATGTGGACGCGGAGGCGGAGCGGCTGGGCGCTGCGTTGACACGAGTGTGTGATGCAGTGATGCCCCGAGCGAAGCCGTTCCCTCCGCGTCAAAGGGTGTATTGGTGGCGCGTAGAGCTCCGCGACTTGCGTCGAGCGTGTGTCGTTGCGCGACGCCAATACACCCACGGAAGGAGGAGGAGGATCCGAGATCACAACAGAGAGGACGCCGACTACTTGGCCTACAGTGCCGCCTGCAAGGCGCTGCGGGTGGCCATAGCTAGAGCCAAGGAGTCGGCGTGGGAGGAGTGGCTGGAGACTCTCAATAGGGATCCGTGGGGGAAGCCGTACAAGGTCGTGCGAAAAAAGCTACGGCCTTGGGCACCCCCCCTGACCAAGAGTCTCCAACCTGAGCTCCTGGAGAGGGTGGTGACCACGCTGTTCCCGCAGCGGAACGCCTGGTTGCCATCCTCCGTGGCCGCCAATGGGCCTCAATTGGCGGAGGTGGTTCCACCCATTTCCGAGGAGGAGTTCGGGGCGGCGATCCAGAGACTTCGGTCGAAGAAAACCGCCTCTGGACAGGACGGGATACCGGGGCGAGTGTTAGTTCTTGCCTCGGTGGAAATGGGTGGATGGGTGAGGTCCCTTATGGACGCGTGTTTGGTCCAGGGTCGATTTCCCCACGCGTGGAAGACGGGCAAGCTCGTCCTTCTTCGTAAGGACGGGCGCCCCGCCGAACTGCCGTCGGCTTACCGTCCCATTGTGCTACTCGGCGAGGCGAGCAAGCTTTTCGAGCGTGTGCTCGCTGCTCGCATCGCCGAGTGTTTGAGGGACGGGGGGCCAGATCTGCATGACGCGCAGTTCGGCTTCCGGTGCGGGAGGTCGACCGTGGACGCAATCGCGCGTCTAAGGGACCTGGCCGAGGAGGCGGTCTCAGAGGGCGGGGTGTTGTTGGCGGTATCGTTAGATATCGCTAACGCGTTTAACACCCTGCCCTGGGAGGCCGTGATGGAGGGGCTGGGGTATCACAATATACCCCAGTACCTCAGGAGGGTCCTGGCGGACTACTTTGTCGGGCGAGCAGTAGCTTACCCGACCGAAGTCCGCCAGGAGAGGAGGGCAATGTCGTGCGGTGTTCCACAGGGGTCGGTCCTTGGACCGCTCCTGTGGAACATCGGTTACGACAAGGTGCTGCGAGGGGCCAATTTGCCGGGGGTCAGCGTAATTTGCTACGCTGACGACACCCTGGTGGCGGCCCGAGGCAGCACCCTCCGGGAGGCGACCGTGCTGGCGACAGCAGCGGTCGCCCAGGTGGTCCACCGCATCCGGGCGCTGGGTCTGGAGGTGGCGCTGAGTAAGTCCGAGGCCCTGGTTTTTCATGGGCCCCGGCGTGCGCCACCTCCGGGGGCGAGGATCGTGGTGGGCGGAACCCCCATCGCTATCGGGTCGACGATGAAGTACCTAGGACTCGTCCTCGATGGCAAATGGGGGTTCGCGGAGCACTTCCGGCGCTTGGCCCCACGTTTGGTGGCCGCAGCCGGAGCGCTGGGGAGGCTCCTCCCCAATCTGGGGGGGCCAGGGGGGAGCTGCCGTCGGCTGTACGCCGGCGTGGTACGCTCCATGGCGCTCTACGGGGCGCCAATATGGGCGGACACCCTCTACGCTCGCATCAGACCCCTGCTGCGACGTCCGCAGCGGGTCATAGCGTTGGGGGTGGCTCGGGCGTACCGCACCGTCGCATTCGACGGCGCATGCGTGCTCGCTGGAACGCCGCCATGGGACCTCGAGGCCGAGGTACTCGCGACGGTGTATTGGCGAGCACGAGAGGGGAGCCGTCTCCATCCGCTGGAGGTCGCTCGCTGGAGAGAGGAGGTCCTCCTGCGGAAGTGGACGGCTCGGTTGGAGGTCCCCGGAGGAGCCGGGGATCTGGTGGCCGCCGTCCGGCCAGTCCTCAAAGACTGGCTGGGGCGTAGGCCCGCTGACCTACCGCTTGGTGCAGATGCTGACCGGGCATGGTTGCTTCGGGAGGTATCTGTGCCAAGTGGTGGGCCGCGAGCCGTCAACGGCGTGCCACCATTGTGGGATGGCCGAGGACACGGCACGTCACACGCGCGAGGAGTGCCCCGCTTGGGCGGTCCCTCGCGCGGCCCTGTCCGCGGCCATCGGCGTGCAGGTTCTGACACTGCCGAACATGGTCAACGCCATGATCGGCAGTGAGCAGGCCTGGCAGGCGGTCGCCTCCTTCTGTGACGAGGTCATGTCGCAGAAGGAGGCGGCGGAGCGGGAGCGGGAAGACGATGTCGACGCGCTCCCTATCCGCCGCAGGCGACAAGGGCGAGGTAGGCGGGCCTACGCCGCCTACTACCAACCGCCCTGAGGGGACCTGTGGGTGACGTGATCGGGGGATCCGTCACCCGCGTAGAGAGGTCCCGTGCTGGAAGGCGCCCCCGGTGTTCCGGGGCGCCTTAAGCGGAGATAGGGGGCGGTTCGCTCGACCCCCCTTCGAGGAGGCCCCGCAAGGTATTGCGGGCGGCCGTGACCCAGCTGCGGATGCACAACCGCGGTGCCATGGCTGGGTCCGAAGCGGCGAGGAGGAACACACCAGGGTTTTTAGTGGGTATGGCAGCACTAGGCTGCAGAGCCCCACATAACCCCCGGCCCCCCCGGGTCGGGTGCGTATGCAGTAATGCATTTTCCCTGGTAAAAAAAAAAAAAAAAAAAGGATTTGGATACTTTTGGTTTCGGATTAGTTATATTTTGTTAGGTTTGGGCTTGTTAGGTTTGGATTTGATAGATTTGGACTTGTTTGTTATAGATTTGTTAGGGTTAGGTTTTTTAGTTTTTTTTAAATAATTCTACGACTCCAAAGGCTCGAAGCCCGTGACTTTTTTAGCTTTTTACTTTTAATGTCTACTGTTTCTTTTTTTTCTTACATTACATTCTACTCAAACTTCTACATGCACATAATCTATTAATAATACATATTAATTTTTTTATTACATAGCGATATATTTAACAATTAATCTCGTGTATAACTTCGGCTCTAGATACCTTATACGTCATATTTTTTTCCAGACGGTAAAAAAAATCATCTAGTATATACATAATAAAACATAAACATATTTATTTTTGAAGTTTTTTTTAATGTGTTGTTACATTTTTTTTATGATGTGGACGTGGAGGCGGAGTGGCTCCCTCCGCGTCAAAGGGTGTATTTATTGGTGCCAGTATACTAGCGTTACCAGACGTCCCGATTTTCCCCCGACAGGCTCAGTCCCGCTCTTCGGCTATAACTCGACCATGCGAGAGACTTATAAATAATTACTTAATCTCTTATTGTAAGTTGCAGTTTGTAACACGCACTCTTTAGACTACCTACGAGAAATATTTTTCTATTGAATAAAATTTTATTGATTTTGATTTGTTTTTTTTTTATTCAGAAGACGATTTAGACTAAACTGTTTAACGATAGGGTAAATCAGATTTACCCATCTGATATAAAATATTAAATACATTTTCTATGGCTATTTCTGTTATCTGATGTATGTAATTTTAACTCTAGTTTAAAGATAAATATTTAAAAATCTCTGATTTTATACGTTTTTTTAATATATCTTGCTTTCAACGAAAGAATTCCGCTTATTTCACCCAATAAGTTCCAAAATCCCGACTTGGCAAAAAAAAAACAAGGGTTTCACTCCGGGAGTGCCGGCAGAAGTAAAAAATTGATTTTTTGTTTTTCTTCTTGTTGCTTTAAAAAGTAAGGTTAAAATCAAACTTAATGGGGATATCGACACGTGAAATTTATGTATTCCCGTTGTCCCCACTGCCGTATGCCTGTACTTGGAGCTGCAGAAGCGATTCAAGAGAAAACCTTTTACCCAGCTAATATGTGTGAAATATCCACTTTATATTTTGCCACACACCCGAGATCCCTCGACAAAAGATGTCACTCTTACACTCCGGGAGTAATGTTCTACGCGAGTATAAATACGAACCACTACCGCGGCAAGCCTGAATATACAGCCAGACAGTTTTTTTATATCCTGTAGTTTATTAACTTACCGGTTTCCGACTCAGTTTCTTATAATTGGATTTTACTATCACAATCTTAACACCGTACCGTAGTTTATGAGAAAGCGGCTTAAGGCTTGCAAGATTAGACTCGATCGTACTAAAAAAATAACAGGTGCATTGAATTGTGGAGCTTGTAGAATGAAACAAAAGGGTTATTCGAATTAATTTCTTTATTACTATTTACAGCGTCGTACCACGCGTCACTCCTCCTCGTGCGGAGCGAACAGCTTGCCCACCTCGAACAGGTCCTCGAACTCGCCCTGCGCCAGCACCTGCAACGACACGCCCCTTTAGCCGCTGCCCCGCCCCCACCCCGATCCCATCCCCCACCCCCGCCCACCTGCCGCGCCACGTGCATGCGGTTGAACAGGTTCCACAGCAGCACGCCCACCACGCGCTGTTCGCGCAGGTAGAACACCACGCCGCGGTCGTAGCGCCGCGCCCCCGACGCGTCCGTCTTCGGCGCCCCCGGCTCGGCCTGCGCCCCCGGCTCAACCTGCGCCCCCGCGGCCTGCACCGCGACCGCCTCGTCGGAGACCGCGTCCGCCGAGAACACGCCGACGGTGGGCAGCCGCGAGTCGATGATCCCGATCGCCTGCGAGATGGAATGCGAGAGACTTTTTAGGGTCGATTCTCCCGGCGGGCGCATCGCGAGCGGCGCCGCGGGCCCACCTCGTAGCCGAGTTGCGGGCCGAGGTCGCTCCAGAACATGCTCTGGTGGGTGTAGTGCTTCGGCGGCGCGACGGCGGCCATGTTCTCGCCGGCCAGGCGGCCGGACACGACGGCGTGGTCGTGGTGCTCGACGCGCCTCCGGCCCAAGACCACGTCGTAGAAGCAGGCGGCGTCGCCGGCGGCGTACACGCCCGAGCGCGCCTGCAGCTCGGCGTTGACCAGCAGCCCGCCCAGCTGCGGGTGCGTCTCCAGCCCCGAGGCGGCCGCGAGCGCCTCGTCGGGCGCCGCGCCCACGCACTCCACCACCAGGTCGGCCGGCTCGGCGCCGCCGCCGGCCAGCCGCAGGCTCAGCCGGCCCGGGCCGCCCTCGCCGAGCAGGTCCACCCCCGTCAGCTCGGCGCCCGCCACCAGCCGCACGCCGGCCGCCCGCAGCCGCCGCGCCGCCTCGTCCGCCAGGTAGCCTGGCAGCACGCCCGCCAGCGGAGTCGGCTCCGCCACCAGCTGCACCACCTCCTTGTCGGCGCCGCGCACTGCGGGGCGGAGGGAGGACGTCGTCAGCGGGGGCCGACTCGGCTCCGCGGAGGGCGCGCGGCCGGACACTCACGCCGCTCGGCCAGCGCGGCGCTCAGCTCGCACGCCAGGAAGCCGCCGCCGACGACGGCGACGCGCCGCACGGCCGGGTCGTCGAGCGCGGCGGCCAGGCGAGCCGCGTCGCGGAGTCCGCGCAGCGCCAGCGAGAGCCCCGCCTCGGCGGCCGGCTGCAGCGCCGCCACGCGCCTCGGCGCCACGCCTGCGCGGGAACAGAGAGGCGGTCAGCGGAGCGCCCCGCGTCGGCCCGGGGGGCGGGGACGGGGCGGGCGCGCTCACCGGTGGCCACGAGGCACTTGTCGTAGCGCAGCGTGACGGGCTCGCGGCCGGGCGCGCGCAGCTCGGCCTCGTGGCGCGCCACGTCGAGGCGGGCCACGCGCCAGCCGCGCGCCACGGCCGCGCCGCCGTGCTCGGCCGAGGCGAGCCCCTCGACGGGCGCGTAGAAGGCGCTCGGCTCGTATACGACGCTGCGGCGCTTGCCGTTCCACTGGCGGAAGGTGAGCCGGTCGGGGTCGGCCGCCCGCGCCGCCAGGTCGGGCTCGCGCCACAGCTCCTTGCTGAGCGGCGGCCGCATGTAGGGCAGCGCGCGCTCCTCGCCCACGAGCAGCACCTGCGCCCCCGGGCGGGCGGCGCGGATGGCGCGCATGGCCGCGAAGGCCGCCGTGCCGCCGCCCACCAGCAGGAACTGCACGTGCTCCGGGAAGGCCGCGCCCGTCGCCGGCGACGGAGGCTCCTCCTCGCGCGCCTCGCCAGCTGCGAACAGCCCCAGTCAGCCTCGAGGCCCCCCGGCCCCGCCCCGTCCCCCCGCCCGCGTCTCTCACCTGGGGAGGCGACCTCCTTTGCGCCGCCGTCGTCGCTCAGTCTACGGTAGAAGTATACCTACAGAGGAGACTCGAGATTAGTGATTTATATCTATATTTCGGCAGAGATAAAAAATAAACGAATATTAATGGTTATTTTCACACCACATGCTCGACAAAGCCGGATTATATATCATACTAGCGGGTGCCCAGCGGCGTTACCCGCGCGGATCCCGTTTATTCCCGTTCCCGTGGGAATTTCCGAAAATCTCTTCATAGTGCTTGCCTACGACATATTTAAGACACCTACATACCATATTTCAAATAGCGGGTGCCCAGTGGCGTTTTCCCGCTTGGATTTAGTTTATTCCCGTTCCCGTGGGAATTTCCAAAAATCAGTTCATACCAATTTTCTATGACATATCAGACACCTTCATACCATTTTTCAAGTTTCTAGGTGTTATCGTTTCGGAGTAGTACGTATTTCTCTTTTTAACCAGTTTTTATATTTTCCCGTGGGAAGAGATATTTTCTTGGAATAAAAAGTACTCTAGATGTTGACCCGGGTACTCAGTTATCTCCATACCAAATTTCATCAAAATCCGTCCAGTAGTTTTTGAGTGATGCGTGCACAACCAGACAGACAGACAGACAGACAGACAGACAGACAGACAGACAGACAGACAGACAAAAATTCCAAAAATTGGTGTTTCGGTATCTATATCGATAACTATATACACTACCGTTAAAATTTTCAAAAAATATTTAATGTACAGACACGGCCCCGTTAGAGTTTTATTATATGTATAGATGTATAGATAAACGTCACCGAAAGCAAGACATTATATTCCTTAGCTTTAACCGGGTTATAATGTTGTATGGAATTTCATTATAACCCTAGGTCAATAATGTAATTTTCACTTTTCATAATCCTTATTGCTATGACGATAAAGTCTAATTTCGTTAAGCAAAATGTGGTGCAGTCGTGGCCAACTCGATGTTCGAAAACCGAAGCCGCGACCAACTAGATTCGCACGATCTTCATTTGTTAAATCAAGTAGGTCACGCCGGCAGAAACAAGTTGCTGTATCCATTTTATAGCTTTAACATTTCAAAAAGAATATCGAAAATGTCGAGTGATCAAAGTACTTTGACTCCAGAGTCTATTAAACTAGATGCCAAAGGCATTGTCAATAATCTATTACCATGCAATTGCATTTTATTGTCTCGCATAAGGTGAGAAAAGTAGAGTATATAACTCGGGAATAAAACTGTTTTTGTCTTGGGCGCTTAAATCCCTCACTAAACTCAGGACTCAGTCTCAGGATTCAATGTCGCGCCCGTGACATAAAACAGTGCTTTATTCCCTTGTTGTATAATCTACTATTATGAAAGAGAACGGAGGAGGCGCGAGGCACGGTACTGACCCCGCCGACGGATGCGGTGAGCGCCAACGCGGCCGCGGCGGCCGGCCAGGCGCGGCGGGCGATGGGGGGGCGCCGGGGGGGCGGAGGGGGCGGGGGCGGAGGGGCGGCCGCCGGACTGGACGCCACGCTCGATGTCAACACCGTCTGCCATCGTTTCAGAAAAGATTACAATGATTGGTGTCCACAGCCTGAATAACCTACACACACGTATTTCATGTGGCCCGCTCACATAGTTTAGAGCGCCTTGTTATCAGACTATCGACCTTTCAAAGTGTATTTTTTATACCTACAGAAAATAAATGATCTTTTACTTTTTTTACTTCATGACTTTTAATTTATTTAAACTGGTCTCTGCTTTTAAATTGGAAATCTATAAATATAAAAGAAAGTCGTGTTTGTTACACTACTTATAACTCAAGAACGGCTGAACCGATTTGGCTGAAAGTTGGTGGGGAGGTAGCTTAGAACTAGGAGACAAACATAGGATACTTTTTATTCCGATATTCCCACGGGAACGGGAACTACACGGGTGAAACCGCGGGGCGCTGCTAATTTTAAATATTTGTTATAATCATCCCCTGCAGACTGCAGAGTACACTTGCAGTTTAATGCCGCCCAATCAAACTGGCACACTAAGATTGTTTCAAAAATTCACAAGTGATTGTAATGTGAACTTTTATTTTAAATAGTAATTTAACTCATAGATCAGTGTAAAAATTTACCGTTCTGTATTTTTTTACTCTCCGTGGTTGCTTGAAAAGAGAATAAAATATTACCAAATTGCCAGGAAATATTTAGGAATACAAACAAGTTTTGATTCTATGCTAGTCTAATATCACCACCTATCATGTAACGGGGTCCAAAAGATTATACTGGTGAAGTAAATAGTTTAAAAATATAATGAGGGTATTTCCTGAAATGGAATACCTCTGCCTTCTCCCTCGGGGAGAAAAGGCGTGTCCCATATCTCTTGATTAGAGTGTTACAAACATGAGTCTAATAAGTTTAAGTTTGCAAACTACAGAAAATAATTGCAAGTACTACACCTAAATCAAGTGAATGAGAATACTTTAGATAGGAGGGCAGGTCCGCCATGGCTTGGCACAAGACGTGATCGATCACAAAGAAAACTTTGTACGTGTTTTACCTGCGAGTCGGCCCCGCTGCCCGCGGCGAGCCCGCGGCCTGCAACAAACGGTGCAAAGGGAACATCAATACTAGACCGGTGCACTCGCCGGGCGCCCGGACGCCCCAGCTTCTCTACTTACGAAATACTTTGAAAACATCCCGTCTGGCCAGCGAGAACAGCTCGAGCGCCTGGCCCTCCATGTATTTCGTCGATACGGCTCTGAGCATGTTTGCGGCTGCAAAAACTTACTAATGAAAACTGTCAGCGCAACCACGAAAACATCAATACCCGTGTCGGTCCATTATTTACTCACACCATTTACATTATAAACACAAAAGTACAAATTCAAAAATGTTAGGTTATGTCTGTCCTGTTTCTTTTTTAAAATACTTTTTACGACTCCGGATTCAAGGATTTTAGAAGCATACCTTAACCGTTCTCATCAAAGACGGGGAACGAAACCATAGTGCATTTTAATTAATCTAAACATATTTCTACAGTATTCTTTTAACTTATTCCTACGAAAACAGGAACTACGCCAGTAAAACCCATCCACTTAAACATATATTCACATAATGCGCGATCTACACTCTCACGAGGTTCTCCGGAGAATCTCCGCAAGAACTTTGCGACAACTGACAAGGCTCTTTCGATCCACACTCGCAAGGTTTTCAGTACAGTCTTCGCGCTCGATGACGAGTAATAGTGTTCTGTGAGCGAGCGACTCGCCGCCGACTAGGCGACTAGAGAGCGGTTGACGCGGTTGTGCGTGGTATTTAATGATTTTTAGAATATTTCCGTGCAGAACCGAGTCATTGACGTATAAATCTTTATTTATTTATTGAATTGTATTTTTTCGAATATGATATGATGATGATACAAAATAAACTAAACAAAAAATGGCTAAGTGCGCTCGCTACTGAAAAACATGTGAGTGTGGGTGGAGTCTAGTTCTCGCGTTCTCGCCCCTTTGTCTCGCGCCAAAAAACCGACAAAAACTGGAGAACGTGGCGAGAAGCCGAAAATCGGCTCCACACTCTTACTTCTCGCGTTCTCGCAAGCAAGAACTTCGTGAGAGTGTAGAGCTCGCTCCAGAATCAACAAGAAAATCATTCTCTCTAATTCTTTAAACGTCTTTGAGTATTCTAGTATAATAAGTTTCATGGCTCAAACTTTGAATGCTCGAGAATCGGTGAACGGAACTAGATTAACAAAAACTCCAGCTGACAAGCCTGACAAGAATGTTATGTCATTGTCATTTTCTCAATTGTCAAGATGTTGGTTCGTTTTTATTGTGTCATTTGCGGTGATAATTTTCGGTATAATTTCTGCTAAATCAAAAGAAATAGTTATCTGTCGGACCAGCACGTGAAGTGAAAAGAGTCGCCAGTCCATTTTAAAGCAACGGAAGAGCCACCTGCCTCAAAATTCCACCGGCTTCGGTTCCCGAAGGGTCTTCTCTCCGAACTGCTGACTGGTGCGTTGAATGAGCGGGTGCCGTGTGCGACTTGGCCCGAGACCGACTCGACGCAATTCTTTTAGGGTCTTAACAAAGCCCTTCAACAAACAAAAGTCTACACATAGAATACGGCCTGTAAGCTCGCACAGCAGAGGAAGGTCGCTCCCTGGGCTTTTCAGCCACAGATCTGTTGGGCTGTCTGCTAGAATGTTCTCAATAAATTATTTGCTGGTTTTTCCTATACAATCGGCATTGGAGAAACTTAAAATTGAACTTGCACAAAACAAAACCGTTTCTTACCATAAGAAAGTTTTCACCTGTGTTATTCCTATAACTGGTGTTGCCTAAATAAAAAGAAAAAAATAATATACATGTGCAGCATCCACACCTATTAACAGCTACGCAATATAGTAGTGTAGTGTAGTTGATTGAATGAAACATAAATCAATCAGATCCTGCACATGGCTGTCTGCCATACAAGATTGAAAGTAGTCCATGACCTTTCCCAAATGCAGCCCATCTGCCTGCCAAATTCATCAAGAATCTTCAACCTAATAATTCTGGCTTTCATCAAGAAAATTTAACAATAGCAAACAGACAGAATTAAATTCTCATTTGTAATATTAGAAGGGTTGAGTTATGTTAATATTAGCAGTATCAAATAAATATCACTAATAATGTACCTACCACATCTGTTTTTCCTAAATTGGTTTGATACATTATCACTTAAATAATGGTTGTGAAATAAACAGCAAAAGATAAAAAAATCAAAAAATCCTTTTTTTTTATTACTTGTTAATAAAAAGAACTAAAAAGTAAAGTAAGTAAGAAATAATTTAAACCTGATAAGAAATATACCTACCATTATACAGGATGGATTTTTGAGATGGGTCAGTGAGGGCAGGTACCTTAATCGTTATAGTTACAGGAAAACGTTCCTAGGAGACCATCCCTAACTTTTTAAGATATTATGAACTGCATTTACAGATTTTAGAGAAAATGTAGTCAGTGAAAAAAATTCTTCTAAAATACAAAAAAATTTTTTTTATGCCAATCGATCCTATTTCGTGTGGGGATTAAAAGACTATAGGGCCATTTAAGGTATGAGTACTAGAAATGACAGAAATCGCCAAAAACTTTTTTCATACATTTGTACTGAAAAACGAAAATCAACTCGAAATTATTATTTATTTTGGAAATCATATTTCTTATTGTGATCAAAAGATTATTTAAGTCCAACTGAAATTTCAATACAAAAACTAAGGTAAGTCACAACAACTTCGTTTCAACTTCGTTTTTTAGGTGACCCCCCAAAAAAAATCGAGAGGCCTAACGCCTCTCAGTGGGGGCTGCTGTGGGGACGATATCTACAAAAGGAATTATGACAGTGTTCACAAATAATATCCATGGAAGAAAATTATCGGCTGCTACTAGCTCAGTACCAAAACGAATAAACTTATGTATTTGCGAAAACGACGGTCATTTTGAGCAGTTTATTTCGTAGATCACCTGTTTTTAAGTTAGTGTTTAAAAATACATGATGCCAGTGTTGTTGTGACTTACCGTAGTTTTTGTATTTAAATTTCAGTAAGTAATAATCTTTTGATCACAATAAGAAATGTGAGTGCCAAAATAAATAATAATTTCGAGTGGGTATTCGTTTTTCTGTACAAAATGTATGAAAATTTTTTTTGGTGATTTCTGTCATTTCTAGCACTCATACCTTAAATGGTCCCATAGTCTTTTGATCCCCACACGAAATAGGATCGATTGGCATAATTTTTTTTTTTTTTGTATTTTAGCATTTTTTTCGCTGACTGTACATTTTCTCGAAAATCTGTGAATGCAGTTCATAATATCTTAAAAAGTTAGGGATGGTGTCCTAGGAACATTTTCCTGTAACTATAACGATTAAGGTACCTGCCGTCACTGACCCATCTCAAAAATCCACCCTGTATAGGTACTTACCTACATTGCAACCTTCAACAATAATTCACTTTCTTCGTAATTGGATTAATGTGATGTAGATAAAGGCCTTAAAAGGGCGCAAATTGAGATTATCTCCCTGGGCGCGAATCACCATAGTTATGGGCACCCGGTGGAGTGCAGCCACCCTTTGTCGGTGCGCAGGTGGGCGGAGATGCTGGCGGCGTGCGAGGCGGGCGACGTGTTCGCGCTGCTGGAGGGCGGAGGGGCGCGCGACGCGGCCGACGCGCTCTACGGCGCCGCCCGGGAGCCCTGGCTGACGCGCGCGCTGCTGCACTACCACGCGCGCACGGGCTCCAGCCGGGCCATCGAGGTGCTCGCGAGGGCGCCCGACCACCACGCGAGGCACCTGCTCGACGCGCTGCAGGAGCAGCTGCGCGCCGACGCGGAGCCCCGGCGCGCCGCACTGGCCGCGCTGGCGCCGCTCGTGGCGCGGCGCCCGGCCTGGCTGGCGCGCCCGCCCGCCGCGCCGGCGCTGGCCCGCGACCTGCTGCGCGCCGCGCGCACCGAGCGGGAGCCGCTGCCGCTGCTGCACGCGCTGCTGGCGCTGGCCGCGCTGCTGCCGGCGGCGCCCGCGCTCGCCGCGCCGCTCGCGCCGGAGCTGGCCGACGCGCTGCTGCGCCCGGCGGCGCTCGACCCGCCCCCGTCGGCGCTGCAGCGCGCGCACCTGCAGCTCGCGCAGCTGGCGCTTTTCCACGCGCTGTACGCGACGCACCCCTGCACGCTGCTGGACGCGCTGCGCTCCGAACTGTCGGCGGCGGCGGGAGCGCGCGACGCCTGGGAGCGGGGCCTCGCGCCGCTGCTGCGCTCGGTGCGCCTGCACCCGGCGCTCGTGTCCGGCTCGCGCCAGCGGGAGGCCGACGCGGCGCGGTGGGCGCGCGTCGAGCTGCACGACGTGCTCGCCGAGAGCCGCCGCCTGGCGCTGCCGGCGAGGGAGCGCGCCGCCTCGCCGGCGATCGCGCCCCCTCCGACGCCGCCCGCGCCCGCGTCGCCGGCGCCCGGCTCCGGGGCCGCGGCCGCTCTCGCCGCCCAGACCCTGCGGCCCGGCGCCGAGCCCTGGTTCGCGCTCGCCGAGCGCTGCGGCGCCGACTCCGCTCCGCACACGCCGCTGCCGGCGGACGCGGACGCGGCCGAGCCCCCGGAGGCCGCCGTCGAGGCCACGCCGGAGAACACGCCCGCCAAGGACACGCCCGCGCAGTTCCGCTTCCCGGCGGAGTCCGGCGCCGTGCGCGCCATCGGCCGCCGCTCGCCGCCCTCCGGCGTCGGGGGAATCGGCGCCGGCGGGGCGGAGACGCCGGTGCCGCGTCTCGCGCGCGTCCTCGCCGAGCGGCGCGCGGCCGAGTCGCCGGTGCCGTTCGCGGCGCCGCCGCCTTCGGGCGTGGCGCGGCCGGAACCGAGCCGGCCGGCACCCGCGGCCCCGCCGGAGCCGGAGCCGGCCGACGGCGCCGACCGCGAGGTGGGCGAGCTGACGGCGCGCGCTCTGCCCGAGGACGCGTGGCCCGAGGTGGAGGCGAGCGCGGGCGAACGCGCGGCGGCGCTGGACCCGCGACGCGGCCCCCTGGCGCCTGAGGCGCGGCCCCCACCCCCCGCCCGAGCCGGTCCCTCCCCCCGAGCGGCTCGGCGCGCGTCCTCGTGCTCCCCCATGCGCGCCTCCGTGCGCTCGGCGGGCGTGCAGACGCTGCACACGTGGCCCTCGCCGTACGAGTTCCTCATCGGCGACTTCTACCGCGGCCTGCCCGAGGAGCCGCGCCCGCAGGTGCGATATGCAAAACGCCCAATGGGGAAAGCCTGATGGTTGACCGGTAGATAATTGCCTAAGTTCGCCATGTGTACATTTTCTTGGTACATGAAGTTAAATAAATAAATGAGTATAATAGTGAAAATTGTGAGATACCTCAGTTCCACAGGATAGTGAAATAAGTATGAAAGATATTATGGAAGCGTTGAAACGTTTGAAACTGGTTAAAGTTGCACGGTATGACAGAGTAACCGTTGAGATGTTAAGGGCTGGCGATTGGCTAGCTGGGAGCCTGCTGCAATGCATATTTAACCTCTGTCTAGCACAAGGTCGAGTACCTGATGACTGAACTAAGGCTGTAATTGTGACACTATTTAAGAAGAATGGGATGCAGCAGGATTGCAAAAACTATTAAGTCTTTTAAGTGTGATAGGAAAACTTGACAGAGGGCGACTTAGGCGTACTTACATCAATCAGATCGGCGATGTATTGAAGAAAAGCCAGATAAAGAGTACTCGAAACCAACGAGCTTGTACGATTAATGGATGTGGATGAGGCGCGAGAGGTATGTCAGGATCGTATGCAGGAGGCGGGATGTTGTCTCTGCCTAAACCTTTGGGGAAAAGGCGTGAGCATATGTATGTAGGTGTGTAATTATCTAAGCATTTACAATGTAGTTCTTTTTAGCTGTTAGTCTTCCTAAGATTAAATAAATACAATAAATCTCTCCTGCCGGAAATCGTCAAGATTCGGCTGAAATCGTACTCGGTAAAACTGACAGGCCGGCGAGCGGGACCCCGCGCTGCCGTGCGAGAGGCTCGACGCGTACCTGGCGGAGCTGTACGCGGGCCGAGCGGGCGCGGGCCCCGAGGCGGCCGAGCAGCTGCGCCTGGTGCACGCGCAGCTCATGTACGAGCGCTGGCGCAGGGAGGCGCACGCCGAGCGCAACCGCCGGCTGCTGGGCCGATGCCGCCAGGCCAGGGCGCTCGAGCTGCAGAACGCGGCGCTGCGCGACAGGCTGCGGCAGGCGGCGCGCGACCACGACGAGCTGCGCGCCGCGCTAGGGCGCGAGAGGCCGCCCGCCGCGCCGGGGCCCGCGCCGCCCGAGCGCGAGGCGCGCCTCGAGGCCGCGTTGCACGCCGAGCGGGAGGCGCGCGCCCGCGCCGAGGCCGCGCTGCACGAGGCCGAGCGCGCGCGCGCCTGCGACGCCGCCGAGCTGCAGCGCACTCGCGGCGAGTCCTTCGAGGCGGCGCGCCACGTGGAGGCGCTGGCGCGCGCCGCGCTCGCCGCCGAGCGGCGCGCCGAGCACGTGCGCCGCCTGCGTCGCGAGCTGCTCGTGCTCGCCGAGCGGGAGACGCGGCTCGGGGAGGCCGCGCGGGCGGCCGCCGCCTCCGGCGCCGCGGGGCACGCCGACCGGGCCGCCGCCGAGGAGCGCGCGCTGCGGGCGGCGTGCGCGCGCGCCGAGGCCGACTCGGCGGCGGCCACCGCGCGCGCCGACGCGGCCGCCGCACGCGCGCACGAGCTGGAGGCTTCGCTGGCGGCGCGCGACGCCGTCGTGGCCGAGCTGAAGCGCGCCACAAGGCACGCGGCCGAGGAGCACGCGGCCGAACTGCGCGCGATGCGCGACAAGTACGAGGCGCTGATGCGGGTGGTGCGCGCGGCGGAGGCGCGCAGCCTGGAGCGGCTGGCGGGCGCGCCGGGCCCCCGGGCCCCCCCCGCGCCGCGGCCCCTGGACGGCGTGGAGGGCGCGGGGGCCCCGCGGCCGCGTCGCCCGCTGGAGCACGACGCGGAGCCCTCGCCGGCGGACGGCTAGGGGGGGGCCGGCCCGCCCCGCGACGAAGCAGTCCGCGGCTCGCGGGCCGTGACCTACGCCGGGGTCGTGTTCATAGCGCTCGTTTACGAAGTTCGGCGTGCCTAGACGTGCCGCTGTGGTCTTTCCTTCGAGCGGACGAGTTGACCCCTCCTCCTCGCTCAGTGCGTCGCGCGTTCTGCCTCAGTGAATGACTTTCTGGTAGTTTACTGTGAGTGGCTACTTTCTTTTTCGTGGTACATTGACGAGACTGAAATTGATAGTGTCGCTTTTAGTGACTACGTCCTGTTTTGCCGTACATTACCGTGAGTGAAAGTGTTCTGTTTCACTGTACTTTACTGTGTGTGATCACTTAGTCTGCGTATAAAATATCTAAAGCTAATGCAAGTGTCCTGCTGCTAATTATATCTTTCTGTAAAATAATCAGCCTTGTTTGTAGAATATTTTCATCAATTTAATTTCACTATAAAGTGAATAGTGAGAAAGTTTGTTAATAACTTATCATTAGTAGGACGGGATATTGTATAGTTCCGAATAACTTGACAAACCTGAGCATTCACTTGCGACGATTTTCTGGCGAACGTTGCACCTCAGCCGAGAGAAATGCTTCTCCGGACACGAACTTACACCAACCATTCTGTGGCTTGTTTTGTTTCTGGCAACCACTTGTTTTTAATTGAATACCATTCGCTAGATTATCCGCGACTCGTGAAACAGTTTGCGCGCTGTTCTACTCGAGCGAATGCTAACGAGGCCACCCGTGGGCGCTCTTATGGTGTCACTGACTGCCAATATACACTCTGATCTATGTTCAGAAGAGGGGAATGTAATTCCACAAAGAATACATTTTCAAATATATCTTGCGTCCGTGCCACCATTGTAACGTGTGCCGCGCTTTCGAATGTGAATAGGTCTACTGCGACTATCGTTTGTTGTTTTATGTAGTGACAGTGTATTGTAAAAGCAAAATGATACTGACTCCTCCCGAAACTGTCAGGCAGGTATGTTATATAGGTATATGACGTAAGCATCCGCTAAGAAAGTAGGAATTATTGTTAATTCCCACGGGAATGAGAAAATTTTTACCAGTGGAATACCACCTTACATCTTGTCTCAGCTTAATGACAACACGAGAGCCATTGTGCATTTGTGTCGCGCTCCACATCGTCATTGGCCGACGGCCATCAGAAGAGAGCCTTGTGCCTCATCGGGCCGCTGCTCGCTCATAGTTCCACCCAGTGGTAGTAAAGATACGACGATAAAAATGTATTTTTATATTATTACAACATTGTGTATCCTATTGTGTAAAATAAAGGAATAAGTATTTAAAACGTTATGTTTTATTGTAAAGTTTTGTTTACCTGCATTATTTTAACAAGTGAGACTTGGTTAGTGCAATCCATTCAATAGAAGTCATTTTCCTTTTAATAAGTTTCAAAAATAGTTTTTTTATATGTTAGTTATGAACAATAGCTAGGTAAGTAGGAACCTATATATCCTTAAACTAAAGGATTTTTAGATTAGCCAATACTGAGTTATTTACTTGTCTCAAAGGACTATCGGACTACCTTTTTTATTTGTGATCCCGTATGAAATAAATCAAATCATAGGTATTCCTTTAATTTATAACATAAAGAAAGAGGCATTGATGGATGAACGCGTAAATGTGGACTGAGCCCGACGAATGTCTAGTTGTCAAAAAGGCTTACTTTTCTCAAATAATGTGCGGAAATTAAAACTAAGATGACAAACAACAATATTTTTCCCGCGTATTTTTTTTTTTCAATAAACAGCTTTATATTTGCAAGCCATAAAACCTTTGATACGTTACCTCCTTAGTTGCCAAGTCCCGAAATAAAAAAATAGTTCAATTTTTAAATTACACGGCACTTCACGGCAGATATGGAATGGAATTATGTATGTAACATACATAATCTCACGCCTTATATTCCCGAGGGGGCAGGCAGAAGTATTTCATTTCTGAATATACCCATTTTTCACCAGATATGCTTTGGACCCCCAAACGTGATAGGTGGTGAGCCCATCGCCGGACCAGACATGTCTCAGAATAAATATATAAAATAAAATTATAAATAAATTGTGGTATACAATTCACACACAGTTATTTAGTCCCAAACTAGGCAGAGCCTGTACTATGGGTACTAAACAACTGATAAACATACTTAAATAAATATTAAACACCCAGACACGAAGTCAACAGACATGTTCATGCACACAAATGTTGGCCCCGAGCGGGCATCGAACCCGCGACCTCCGATTCAGAAGGCAGGGTCACTACCAACTTAGCCAACAGGCCCGTCAAAATATGTACGTAAGTTTTGAAAAACTCATTAGTACATGCCAGGATTCATTAGTACAACCCGAGCCTCACTGATTTTCATCACGTGAAGCAGGCTTTTTAACCTTTAAAAAAGTAAGGTTGTACCTACTATGTAATTTATTTGGCCACTAAAACACGACAGATTATTATGGATTTTCATACAACTTTCCGGCCGCTGCTTGCATGTATTTGGTTAGTACAGCATTTGAAATTTATCTAGAAGGTTTATTTATTTAATGGTCGGAAGACTAACAGCTATAAGACAGATCTAAAAAAATTTGTCTCTTCTTAGAGCTGTCGTTAATTTCATCACCATGCTCCAAATACTGTGAGTTTTATTTTGCAAAAACAGCAAGAGTGCAGTTAACATAATACAAGTGGATAAACATACAAACATGTTTGTTTACTCCAGGCGGGTTCGAACTCACTACTTTGCAATCTGAAGATGTGTGGTCACAAATGAAACACGCAAATAAATATTAGTCTTTTAATTACGCTCCACGGACGACGTCGCACAATAATACATTTCTACAGTATATTTGGTACAAAATTCACAACAAAGTATATCATTATAAATAGGTAAAATATCAACAGACTCTTATTTACAAGGTACAAAATATACAAACACGTAAAAAATAATCAACAATGTCGGGGGCCGCTAGGGCAGCGGCTCGACGTAGTTCTCGGGCACGAGCCCCGTGCGGCCGTTGAGCGTCCCTCGCAGCCAGCCGGGCTCCGGCGAGGGCGCCACGTTCGTGATGATCTGGTTCGGCTCGAAGGACAGCTCGCCCTCGCTCTCGCCGAGGCACGCGTAGAGGGTGCGCACGCGCGAGCAGCGGGCGCCCCAGCCGGACGAGCGAGCGGCCGGCGCCGGCGCGGGGCCGGGGGGCGCCAGCAAGGGCGGGGGCGGCAACAGGGGCGGCGCGGCCAGCGCCCCCGCCGACGACAGCGACTCGGCCGAGCCGCCGCTCGAGGCCAGGTAGGGCCGCGGCCCCGGCGCCAGCTGCTGCAGCAGCTGCTGGTGCTGCGGCGAGTAGCGAGCGCACGACGCGCCCATCGCGCCCGTCGGGGAGGCCCTGCGGAGACACAGCGAGGTTAGTTTGACGTCATTGATCGACCTCGAATCGAGGGGAGGGCGAGAGGATCGTGATATGTGCCCGAGACGTAGAATCCAGGCAAGGGAGAAACAAAGATATTAATTTAAACCTGACTAATTGTGTGGAAGACCCTGCGAGACCGATTTTTTTTATTATTTATTTATTTATTTAATGGTCGGAAGACCAACAGCTACGAAACAGATCTAACACTTAATTAAGTAAAAAGAAAGCCAATAACAGGTCTTCACAGATAACAATACAATGGAAGAAAAAAAACTCATTTTTGCACACTGGATGCACGATACGTACTTATTAACTATCACAATATAATATTAAGTATATTATATTGTGATAGTTAATTATAGATATAGATAATAGATAGTTAATATATTCTATTATAAATTCGAACTAACAAAAATAAGACAATTACTACATAGTCCCTATATCCCTATGTAGTTAAATCTTTAAAACTACGCAAGGGATTTTGATGCGGTTTTTTTAATAGATAGAGTGATTCAAGAGGAAGGTTTTAGTATTAGCATTGCACCCGTGCGAAGCCGGGGCGGGTCGCTAGTAATTTATAAACGAGTGATCAAAACAAGCGCAAATAATATTTTTTTTTGCTAACTTTTCTTGTTGAAGTTGTTGATAAAAGTACACTCATTTTAAATCATTAATTACGTACTAAATAAAAAGGACACTATAATAAACATTCCGGTTTACGAAAAATTTATTTTATCCTATCACCTTCGAAATTTTATAACACGATTATTGACAGAACACAGCACCGGTAAACAAAGCGATTTTCAAGTGTTATCTCCGATTCAATTAAAAAAGATACGTAACGGGTGCGGACACTAACCCGGCGATGACGAATCCTGACAGACAGATGATCATCTCGACGAGGACACCTCTCGATCGGTAACAACACACACGACACTACGGAGTCACAGGGCCCGGGGCTTATGCTGGGCGAGCGACGGGGATGATCTGCGCACTGGGCCCTTGTCCCGCGCGTATATAGCCATTGCGCATCTGCCCCACACGTGCGCCGCCACCTGCCCGCAGGTAGCCGAATGCCGCCCCGAGATAGCTCCGGCCAGCTGCGAGCCAGGAATGCGCACCTGTCGCCCCTCCCGCGCCCCTCGACCCACGAGTCCTGTCCCTCTCCGAGGACAAGGCGAGGAATTATCTCCGCGAACGGTATTTAATATTTTGCGAAAGTCTTATTCCATTACGAGTTATTATATTACTACTAAATAAACAAAGACATTGGGTATGTATCGGAGACCGGAGTCCACTGCACCGGAAGGAAAACATCACCCGTTTTCGGGTGTAAGTTTGTAAGCACATTTCGTTGTGATCTCCTAATCTAGTCTGTGAATTTTGAAGTGCGCGGTGGTCATTATGCGTTTTGGTCATTACGCGTAAACATGTAGTCATTTTGCGTATTCAAAGCTAGAAATAAAGTTGTCATTTTGCGTATTGGTCATTGTGCGTAGAGAGCGGTCTCGTTAGATTTCATATTCTACTTTTTCATATTGAGAAAAAGGGTGAAGATTTAAATGGTTGTCACTTTAAATACAAATTCGTATTTTTCAAAATTAGCATAAGTACTTATTTTGTACGTAGTATGTTCTCATTTTTTTTTGTTTGAGCGAATTTATATAGGTACCTAGGTACTATATAATACCTAGTACCTAGTTGCGGTTATTAGACTCATATGAATTATGTTACGATCTGAAGAAGCTCCTCGAGGATAAACAAATGGAGCTCCTATGGTTTATTGTACAGTCACGAGCACATGAAGCTTTACACTTGTAGTGCGAGTCTGACCTATAAAGCTCCGCGTGCTCTTGACTGTACTCGTAGGTACTTTGTAGTAAAGTTCATAATCGATTCGTTTCGCGCTTGGCTGTGTTCAGTTCACAGTCACTCAATTTAAAATAGAAAAAGAAAAACCGTGCGTCGTTACAGGCGCGTAGAAAATCTTATTTTTATGTATTTAATGACCCGCATAATTCAGGTGTTGTCATATAGTCAATAAGTCAGGTGTGAAATAATTGTGTTATGCTGTTTAGTTTTTATTTATAATTAGGTTTTAATTTAAAAAAATCGCCTAATTAATATGATACTAAAAATAATAAAGTAAATACTATAATGTAGTAAGTATATAAACCTGAAAATGAGAAAACGTATCGGAGGCACGGTGGCAGTTGCCCACTCACGTAGAGCCCGACGGTCAACAGGTTGTTATTAGATAATATTTTCACGCCTTTTATCCCCGAGGGGGATGGCAGAGGTATTCCATCTCTGGATATACTTACCAACTTTTCACGGGATATTCTTTGGAACCTAACGGTGATAGGTGGTGGTGAACAAAAGCTACAAAAGTATCAATAAATATGCGACCCGTTCTGCCACTCGGGCGCAATATGAATGTAGCTAAGGTTACTTGTAGGGAATTGTAAGGGTCCTTCATTATGTGCGGCAGGTGGCCGGGCCAGCTGGCGCGCAGCCTCCGAGTGGCTCCCCCCTCCCCCCAACCCCCCCCCCCTTCCCCTCCCCCGCGGCTTCTTCATAGCCGAGGCAGACGCGCGCGGGCGCTATTGTGCTGAAACCTTTGAGTATTAAACCAACAGGAGACGTCACGAGCACTAGTTCCTTTGCAAAAAAGTCTGCCAATTTCTGCAAGGGGGACGAGGAAACGCACACAAATTATGTTAACACAAACGCATTTTTTGAAAAAACAATTAAACACTACTTTAACTAGATGCACACACAGAAACAACCAATCCGAGCACTCCGCGAACTCAAAAAAAAAATTGTTGCAATTATCAGGTATGAGTGTTGACCGAACTTTTTTGGCAGAGGGGAACGCTTGTCAGTGGCGTCTCCGGTTGGTTTAATACTCAAAGGCTGAAAGGCCCGCTCAGGGGCGGCTTTAGAGTGTGTCGACCGGGGCGGCAGGTACTACAGAGTCTAACTAATAATGTAGAACAAAATAGAGGTAAACTGGGAGAAATTGAAACTCGTATTAGACCCCCTGCATTAGGTGTACAAACTTTCTTTCTTTGATTCAAAGTCAAAAATCTTTTATTTCAGTAGGTATAAAAAATACACTTTTGATTTCTACATATAACCCGTCAGCCTTTAAGGCTCGAGTGAACAGGCAACTTTTGGGCAAGCTCGTCCAATCGTAGGCCCCGTCTTTGCCTTCGGACAAGTCTGGGGTCAAGAGTAAGCCCAATAGCAATCCTACTAATCCTACTAATATTATAAACGCGAAAGTTTGTATGGATGTCTGGATGTTTGTTCCTCTTTCACGCAAAAACTACTGAACGGATTTTGATGAAACTTTACAGTTATGTAGCTTATACATCAGAATAACACATAGGCTATATTTTATCCCCGTATTCCCACGGGAACGGGAACTACGCGGGTGAAACCGCGGGGCGCTGCTAGTAATAAATAAAACATACTCGTAAGTTCACAAGTATTTTTTACTAATTGTATTGAAATAAATATACCTAAAAGGGCGCCAAAGGCCTGGGGCGCCCAGATGGCTAAGGCCGGCCCTGGGTACGCTTTTGTGCTCGTGTCCGGGAACCCACATCCATTCAACTCCGTTACTTGGCCGATGCGGATCCAATAGGATCATCTGATTTGAATTAAACGCCCGCAAACGCGGGACAGAATTATGGTAGCGGGCAGGACTAATCATTTATGCTTTGGTGTTTCTGATTAGTCGCATTGAAAATTATGTGTGATTTATGTTTCATATTAATGTGCTATCTTTTGGCAGTCCTATAAAATAAAATAAAAAATATAACCACTTTCCGAGAGTAGAAATTTCAAACATTTTCTACTATACTTTTTTCGTAACGTCTTACAAATCGATGAACGCCGGCAGCACGGACGAAAAATTGTCACGTTCCGCATGAGCCGAGCGTGCAAGCGAGAGCGCGTAACAACCGATAGAGAGGCGCGATAGTGTTTGTGTTGTTTGAATATTTTCTTATGACGTTATCACGTAAAATTTTCGTCCGTAAACCGGTTTTACAAACAACCAGTATACTGAATCCGTATAATTTCGCCATATTTCTTTCGAGCGGGTAAAATTTCACAAGCAGCTGTTTCTTACGCGAGTGAGCTGCTATATAATGGGAGTGATTTGACGAAGGAAGCATTTTGGGTCACCCTAAATAGAACTGAGAGATGCTTCAATTTACATCTCGTAGGGTGCGATTTTATGTGCTTTTAATGCCGTAGAGGCCTTTATTTACATCACATAATATTTTGCGACCTATTTATAAACCCGTAAAAATATTAATAATGGGTAGACACATTACCACTGTTTAAAATTATTTTCATTTGGTTGAATAAATGAAAAAATAAAAAATACATTAGCAAGATCAGTAAATAGATCACGTTATGTAATACAAGCAATAAATGATTATTTTTCGTGATACATTGGACCCCTAAACGTGATAGGTGGTGATGGTGATAGCGCATGTTTCTTTTTTATCTCAGAACTTTCGACTGGGTGAACCTATTTGGATGATTCTTTTTTTATTGGAAAGCTGATGCTTCCCGTGTGGTAATTTCGTCCAATTCTGACAATCCATAAGAAAACGAATAACTCAATATCACGCCAACCGATTTCGATAAGTAATTCTTTTTTAACCGACTTCAAAAAAGAAAGAGGTTCTCAAGTCGACTGTTTTTGGATTATTTTTTATTACTTTTTAGAGTTCTATGTTATGTATCACAAACAAATGTCAGGGATCAAGTTGGGTTTCATTTTGAAACATTCCTCATCAGTACAGCTGGCCCCTTGCCTATTTACAGCCTTAATCGTCTTCATTATGACGTAAGTTGCTTCTTCCGTACCTACATCTGTCATTATGGATTCCAAGTTGTCCGAAAGAAAGATTAAGTATATATTTATTTTCAACCGACTTCAAAAAAAGAGGAGACGTATTATAAATCGATGAACGCCGGCTGTACGCACGAAAAAGTGTCAAACTCAAACTTCTTTTATTTCAGTAGGTATAAAATACACTTTGAAATGTCAATAACAAGGCACACTCAACTCGTCCATGAAGATTGGCTAAATGTAAACAGCAGCCCATCTCCACCGACGAGTTGCTGGTTCCAAATGCAGTACCCCGAGAAGAGCCAGCAAGAAACTCAAGGGCAGCTCTTTTTAGTCTCATGTCTTACTAGTAAATATGGTTCACAATAATAATTATAATGAATAGCCTTACATAGCGCTGAGTCGGTTAAACCCATGCATTTTGGTCTACTAAGTAGTCGGTAATTTTATAGTAGCCTTTTTTACGTAATGTTTGCTTAACTATTGTTTTAAATTTGTCAAGAGGCAAATTTTGTAATGCAATAGGAATCTTATTGTAAAAGCGTATACATTGACCCTGTCACGTTCCGCCTGAGCCGAGCGTGCAAGCGAGAGAGCGGAACAATAGAGGCACGATCAGCTTAAGCGTTCGGCTTGTGTTGTGAGCATCTGTCTCTTTTCCACTCCAGTATACAATTTATCATCAATGTTTTCTTATGACGTTATCACGTAAAATTATTCCAGACAATTTTTTTTTTCGTGTTTATTTAGTTGATTCTATTTATGGACTTTATTAGACGAAAATTTATAAATAACTGTTACTCAATTTATAAAATCACTATGGTCATGCAAATGTCAGACTTAAAAAGATAGCATTAATAACATATTACCGACCACACGGGAAGCACAAGATTTCAAATATGTGGTGGTTTCCCGTTGAGATGGGCTGCTGTTTACATTTAGCCAATCTTCATTCATTTACGAGTTTAGAGTGCCTTGTTATTATATGGTTTAGGCGCAAAATGCCACATTGACTATTGACGTTTCTAAGTGTATATTTCATACCTAAAGAAATAAATGAGTTTTGAGTTTTAAATAAAAAAAGAATCATAAAAATCGGTTCACGCAGTCGAAAGTTTTGAGGTAACAAACATAAAAAAAAAACATACAGTCGAATTGATTGAAGTCGGCTGAAAATACTACAATCATAAAATCGCACTCCTTTTATGTCACCATTTTCCAAAAGCCGTATTTTTGAAAGTCACACGCTGTTTTCAATAAATCGTCGCAATCACAAAATATCACAATCGAACCCCGCTGCTAATTCATACTTTGGCACTTTTGGCAGATGGTACTACGTCAACTGTTAAAAACAATCGCATGGTGATTTCAATTACGAGTGGGTGGGGGCACTCGTAAATCGATATCATAGGTATGACAAATGTAAGTCACCGACGAGTTTCAAAAATACGAACTTTCGGAAATCACTCACATCGGTGAGAATTAGTCACTTGGTGAGATTCAAAAATCGACCCCCTGGTTTTATTGTTTAAAATTATTATTATTTTAAAATACCCAGGGTGAACGCCAGGATAGTTAACTTTGAACCCTTTGCAGTGCATACATTTCACACAAACATAGGCTCTCATAGTGTGATTCCCAGACTTTGCCGACAAATAGATATTGTGTCTTTACCCTTGTCCAAATTAAAAAAAAAGTACTCTTGGATTACATTGGGGATAAGTTGAGTACAATGGTTTAGGCACAGAATAACTTGGTTTTCTTTGGCAATCCTAATAAATAAATAATAAAATTCGAGGCACATACATAAATATTATCATAGTATTTCTTGGAGTCTGTGGCAAGCTATCCTAGTATTGTGTACTCAACACGTTAACTCTGAAAGGCAGATATTATAATTTTTTATTTG
Organism: Ethmia dodecea; assembly: GCA_963855545.1. Lineage (NCBI taxonomy): Eukaryota > Metazoa > Arthropoda > Insecta > Lepidoptera > Depressariidae > Ethmia > Ethmia dodecea. Next base: position 74,094 of record OY979447.1, read on the forward strand.
CTTGTAAGTGTAACAATATAAGCTTTGGTTCTTTTCATGTTTTTGTGAATAGCTGTGTAAGTTATAGGTAACATTTTAAAATTCAATCAGTTTTTTGAAGTCTGCTTGGATGTTTGTGAATTTTTTGTGAATTTATAAAAGTACGTATATCTACTATTATTTGCAATCTCAGCATTCATACTGTTACCAGAGACCAGTTGGTCTCTGCTGTTACTAAACTTATTGTACTGATTGCGACTACTGCGAGGTCTGCGAGTAATACTCTGCTGTCTGTTGAGGAGATCCTTTCTTCGGCTTGAAGTTCCGGAGGTGTTTCGAACCGGAGCACCTGCTGAAGGGAGAAGGGCGGGGTCACTCACCTCAGGGGCCCGTTGTGGGGCGGCGCCGGGGGGGCGGGCGGCGCGGGGGGCGGCGCCTCGAAGATGTCCACGTAGTGGTCGATGAGCGTCTCCACCACCACGTTGTGGAACTTGAGCTCGAGGATGGAGGCCACGGAGTCGGTGTCCGCGCGCAGCAGCGTGGGCCCGAAGCACACGGCCAGGTTGCTGGCCGACATCAGGTTGTGCTCGCTGCGCGCCGCCACCCTGAAAAAGAGGCCCGTCAGCGGATTCCGGTCGCCGGGGGGAGGGGGGCGAGGGGGGGGGGGGGGCACTCACCGCCGCAGGTGCGCCACCACCAGCCGCAGCATGTCGTAGTTGCGCGGCGGCAGGGCGTGCACCAGCGCGCGCAGGGTCGCCACGCGCTCGTCGCGCCGCTCGCACTCTGCGCAAAGGGGGGGCGTGAGGGGCGCCGCCTCGCTCTCCCTCGGAGGGCGAGGGGGAGGGCGGGGGGCGGGGGCACTCACTGGCGGCGGCGAGCAGGCGGCGGTGCAGGCGGCGCGTGAGCAGCGGCTCCGGCAGCGCGCGCAGGTAGCCCTTGAGCGCGGAGGTGAGCGTGCGCGACTCCCACTCGGTGGGGTCGTGCAGCTGCGGGGGCGGGCGGCGCAGCGCCACGAGCCGCGCCACCTTGCTGGCGACGCCGGCCACGCGGTACAGGCCCTGCTCGTCGAGGCCGCGCGCCTCCAGCTCGGCGGCCAGCCGGCGCACGAACTCGAAGCCGGCGTCGTCGAGCGCGCACTCGTCGGGCGCGGGCGGCGGCTGCGGCTGAGGCCCCGGCGGGGGGCCCTCGGCCGCGTCCAGCGCGCGCAGCCACGCGCCGCGGTCCGCCTCCGAGAGCGCCTGCAGCACCAGCGGGGGCCTCTCGCGCTCCAGAGGGACGGCCTCCCAGCAGAAGCGCCGCTCGACGGGCTCGACGCAGCCGCGGGCCCCGCTCACCGGCACCGCCTCGGGGCCCGCGCCCGTCTTGCCGCCGATCTGGTTGTACGCCAGCAGCGTCAGCGTGCGCGCCGGACGCTCGTACGTGCAGTACTGCTTGCTCCACGCGGTGCCGAACGCCTCTGCGGGGAGGGGCCGGGTTTATACCTTGATACGAACTGGTATATTGAAGATGTTTTTGGTACGAACCCCATGAAATATATGCGATGAGTGGGTGAAATGAAACAAACGAAATCGCAAAAAAAACACAACCTGTCGCCGGCACTTACTCTTCTCCATGAGGAACAGGTACCCGGCGCGCGCCACTCCGCCGGCGCCGTGCTCGCCCGGCTCCTCCTCGGAGCTCTGCGCACACGCACATGCGAGGGCGGTTAGCAAGCGCACACACACACCGGAATAAGTGCACACTTCTCTCTCACACACACGTCGCATCCAAGTCGCACTCACCATCTGCCGCAGCTCCATCATCTTCTTCATCAGCGACTCGGTCTGCTTGCTGGTCTCCTCGAAGTTGCTCCGCGTCTGCAACCGACGAGAACTTGAGCGCCGCCGCGGGCAACTCGAGACGGCGAGGTTAGCAACACAAAATCAAAACAGCATTCAGTTAGATGCGAGGAGCTCGCCACACGCACTCACACGCAGCTCACTGCGTCAGCCGGTCGCCCGGGGGTGTCCGGTTGCCGGCGGGGCGAGGCCCTTCGAACACCACAGCGGAATGTTATATGCGGGAAGGGGAGGAGGGGGTAAAGGGGAAACGATCGCCTCACCCTCTGGATGCGCAGCTGCAGGTCCCTCACTCGCGGCTCGGCGTCCTGGTGCACGTCGTGCGCCGTGTGGTGGAAGGTCCACCAGCCGAACACGAACCCCAGCAGCGTCTCCACCAGCTCGAACTTCTTGCGCTCCTGCAGCGCCTGCAGCCGGCACACGTACTCCAGCGAGGCGGCGCAGAAGTCCCTCTCCGCCATGTCCATGGCCGCGTCCGCCTGCAACCGATCTCCATCTCAACCAAGCTCCATCAGCCGCCCCTCCCCCCTTCCCTCTCCCCCTCACCTCCTGGAAGACGTTCTCCGGCTTGCGAGCAGATAGCGACAGCGTGCGCTCCTGGCTCTGGCAAAACTTGGCAGTCTTCTTATCGAACTTCTTTTTGCCCTCCTGTAAACCAAACGAGCGGGTGAGCTGCCATTACGACTGTGAATATGAACCTGACCACTGACCCTTATATTGCTTTTAGGAATAAAATATTAAAAATGCTTTACGATTCCTCTTACAGTCGAATGAGGTGATGTCACGCAGTCACTAAATTAAATAATCACTACATAGTATAAAACAAAGTCGCTTTCTCTGTCTCTATATCCCTATGTCCCTATGTATGCTTAAATCTTTAAAACTACGCAACGGATTTTGATGCGGTTTTTTTAATAGATAGATAGGAAGGTTTTAGTAATCGCATTGCACCCGTGCGAAACCGGGGCGGGTCGCTAGTTTTATATAAAACAAACCATTTTTTTTTGCATAACATAACATGGTTACTGTATTTTATTGTTATAGCGCAAATGTTACGAATTAGATTTTTTCCGCATAAATCGACCAAACAACTCAGGTATTTTTTTTTGGCTATATCAGTAGTGCATGCTGCTGGCTCACCTTGACGGCCCCGATGTGCTCCTTGCGGAACCGCTCCAGCGGCTGGATGATCTGCTCGTGCGCGCGGCCCAGCTGCGGACGGCCACAGGTTATGGCACGAATATGATACATGAGAGAAAATGTGCTACGTTCGAGATTTCAAGTTACCATTTTAGAAGGGAATACTTTAAACATGCGCCTTTTTAGGGTTCTGTACCCAAAGGGTAAAACGGGACCCTATTACTAAGACCCTTACCCTATTACTGATTTTTACAAACTATGTATTTCTGCTGTCGCTATAACAACAAATCCTAAAATACAGAATAAAATAAATATTTAAGGGGGCTCCCATACAACAAACGTGATTTTTTTTTGCTATTTTATAGATAATGGAAATTCGTGCGCGAGTCCGACTGGCACTTGGCCGGTTTTTTAGGTAGACACCAAACAACATAAAAGAGAAACAATGAAAATAAAGAAATATAGTAAATGTAAAGTTTCGACTTGATTAGACTGACCATGCGCTCCCGCTCGTCCTCGATGGTGCGCATGAGCTGCGCGAAGTGGTGCAGCGAGCGGCCGATGACCCTCTCGTCCTCCGTCTGCGAGGCGCCGATGCACGCGAACTCGAACTGCTCCATGCTGGCCGCCAGAGCCACCTGCGCCGCGCCCAGGCCTGCGCACCAGATACATTCGCTAATATAAGTATGTTATTACACTTTTAATATTCGCAGTAGAACAGTGATAGCCGGTTAAAGAGCCCGCTTCACATGATGAAAATCAGTGAGGCTCAGGTTCGAATCCTGGCATGTACCAATGAGTTTTAGAAAACTTACGTACATATTTATTACTAGCTTGACGGTAGGAAAGGCAAAACATCGTGAGGAAACTCGCAGGTCCCAGAATTAATTCCTATCACATTTAGGGATTGGTCTACAAAAGTATAATTAAACCGATCTGGACTTATGGTATACAGCTCTGGGGATCTGCCAGCAGCTCTAATCTTGAAATACTGCAGAGGTTTCAAAACACAGTTCTCCGGGCCATATCATGTGCCCCATGGTTTGTCAGAAACACAGAGATAAGTGAATACTTAAAAGTGCCAACCGTAAAGCAGGAAGTTAGCAAGTACAGCAAGACATACAAAGAAAGACTAGCTGAGCATACCAACGAACTTGCCAGGGACCTGTTGAGTGCAGTCTGCAGTGAGCGACTGAAGAGATGGCTTATCCTCCAACTCGACCAGAGGCACTAGAGCGTGAAATCCTCTAAATATGAGGGATGACATTTACTGAAATGACACCTCAATTAACCCAAAAACAATGAGACCATCTGATTATGGCTGAAAAAGTCGATAGCAGATAAAATGGGAGAAAAAAAAAAAAAAATTTAGGGATCCAAAGAATATCTCGTGAAAAGTAAATGTTAAGAAAATCTAGTTAGCTTCAATCGATTATTTCAGCATCCTAGAACCTGAAAACGAGTAGAGCGTAAGTAGGTAATTATTACTGAGAAGATTTGTTGCCATACTGCTTTAGCTTATAAATTTACTGTGCCTGACGGCGCAGTCGAAACCCTCATTCCTCGCGCGTGCCTGAGGCGCGCTCTCGTCGAAGCACGTGGCCGCAGTATCTCCGCTATCGCCGCTTATCTATGCAGCACCGCGCGCTTGCGCGACTCGTGGACGACTGTTCACTGATAAGCTGATGCTCTAACCAAGAGTCTATTTCGGATTAATATCTGGTCGAATGGAAGGTTACTTCAATATAATTCGAATGCCTTTGGAACATGTATAGTTGCACTAGCAAAGAATAAATTCCTATACAACTAACTCTATTATATACAAGGCAATTATTTTACATAATTTTTATTAGAATTTTGTTGCAAAATAAGTTCATTGGGAAATATGCAGCAGTGGCTGATAAGGCAGCTCTAGTAGTTTTCCTTGTTATAAGAGATGGACAAATGTGGTGTGGTGAGTCAGACTTAATGATGACATCACTAAATAAAACATACATATTATAGCTGCATTTAGGTACATCATTAGCACAAAATCGAGTGAGTAATGTGACCACCCACTTCGCTGTCTGCCTGCTATGACTGGAGACGTCACACTAACTCATGCTGTGCGCTAATTATGAAAGTCATTGACACAGATTCCATCTGCAGTAGAAATTCAGTCATGCTTAAGCTGCACATTCCTACTACAATTAGTATTAAATAACTTATGTTGGTGTTGGATGTGAAATTGTATATTCCATTATGGCTATTTATCTAATCCTCTAATTATACAAGTGATATCTCTAACTAAACATGAAAGGAATCATTCATGCGTAACGCTGTCTGTTGACACAGTCTGCTATTGTTAGCTCCGTCATGCACGGTCACTGCCACTGCCCGACAACCGCTTTATCTTGTTACATATGCTGAAAACCTACTAGTTCACCAAGAGCTCAGTTGCATTGATCGCCACACAAACATACTAGGTAATATATGTAAGGGTATTCCATTATACAATCGAATTCCATTGTACAGCAATACTGACCAAATATCCATTAACATTATTATTATTAATCAGGCAAGCAGTTTAGAACTGATAAACGCATGTATCCGGTGTCCTCCACTCAAGCTTTCTCATTACAGGACATGTATTTGTTCAGTTTATTTTTTTAATTGATTAACATTGGGTGCTGAGACTACTTTTTCTGGTAGCTTATTCCATGATATGACCCCTCTGTTGCTCAAGGAGTGTCAATGAGGATTGTTTTGTGATACGCAGGTATGCAGTTTGAGATGATGTCCACGTTCAAATAATTTATGAGTCCTGTATTTTTAACAGACTTCAAACTATTGTATTTCTTTTATTTTTAAAAAAGGTTCATATAAGAATAATATAAAAAGAAAATAACAGACACAGACTTGGGGTGATATATCACCTATACTAGTAGGTATTATAGTACCTACTCAATGTAATCTCCTAAAGCCAAGTAATTATATCACTATCACATCAAGGTTTCAAATTGATAATTTCCATCTCTATAATTTTTTTATGCAGATAACTAACTATTTGGCAAAATTTTAGGTTTTCTATAGACAAGGAGCGCTGGTAGGCCAGCAACAACTCGACCTTGCACTACAGGCTGCTCAGTCAACCGCTGCACTGTACTGTGTATACATGCTCATATTAAATGCATCACAGTGGAAATGAATTGAATAATTTGTCCTTGTAGCTGCCAAGGCAAGGCTGAGTGAATATCAATCAATTTTAAATTGCTCGTACTCATATCTAAATATATAAATGTTTTTAGGGTTCAAAGGAATTATGATGACTCAAATATGTCCATTTGTCTGTCTTACCATCTCTGTCAGACAGAGTATCACATGAAAGGACTTTGTTTACGTTCGAAGGACGTTGTTGTCAAATCATTAGTATTATTTATCTGAGTGTTTTAATTAATGTTATATTTCATAGCCTTTAGCCAGACATTTATCATTTTCAACAGGAATAAGTTAATCAATAATGTTTAGGGAGCTATCGAACCCCCAAAGATACAGAAAAGTACTCCCAACTCGCTTGACAGGTTTTATGTAAACAAACACTCAAATAGCATAGTAGTATGCCTGAGGCACGACTTGGAGTGCGGGCCAAGGAGCGAAAGGCACTCACGTTTGGCGGCGTTGACGACATCCTTGACCTCCTTGATGAGCCGCTTGATCTGCTGGCTGGTGCGCTCGAGCTCCTTCTCGTGGCGCTGCAGGTTGTCGCGGAAGGCGGGGCTGTCCGCCAGGCAGTCCGTGAACTCCAGCGGCTGCAGGCCCACGCCCATCCTGGCGCTCTCCGCCGACGGGGGACACACCACACCTCAACCTCACTGCATGTACTTCGCGCACTTTCACCGCGCGCGCACCATCGCCGCCCGCGCTGCCACACTTACACTACTGATATGCAATTAGGACGAAATATATTCCCACTAGGCACCACCTATCTAATAAAACGAGAACACGGCTCCGGCACTGTAATCTGTTCTAAAGTCGTCGAAAGGCTCACTTGCTGCGCAAGTCACAAAACGTAAATGTGACGTACAATACAACATGAATGATTGAAAGAAATGTCAAGAACCAGAACAGTGTTGCTATTAAAGAAAAGAATATATCCAGGTCAAGGTTATTTCACAGGTTCGGTATGCGTACTTACATGTAGGTATGTATACCTATCAGTCATTTTCTACCAACTGAAAAGCAGTTGAAAAATCTACTATAGCGGTAGTTTCGCTAGCTTGCTAATGAAGATGTGATCTAAAGCACTTCTGGCAGTACTGTACAAAGTGTCAATGTCAGATGTCAAACCATGTGGGGATTTTTGGCGGGAATCCGAAGAGGGACGTCGTCGTGATATATTTGAAAATGTATTTTTGTGCTTTGACTCTGAAGCAGAGCTAAAAATCTTTAATTTCGTGTTATGTTTAGTGCTGATTCCTAAATTGCCAATGCCACAAAAATGCAATAAAAAAATCTAAACTGTCAATCTTTACTTACTGGTCTGTGGTCAATCTCATGGAGTAATGTAGTGGGCTTTTTGGCGGGAATCCGAAAAGGGGCGTCATGTTTTTTGTATAATTTTCATTTTGCTGTGTATTTCGGGTTTTGACTCATAATAGTGATAGTTTATTATGTGGCAAGTGTCCGTGAAGGTGTGCAGTGAATGGAAAATTCGATAAATGCGAGTTTTTGGATTGCCTCAAGAAGTCACAATCAAGTCTTCAGTAAAAGTGCTATCATTTTACTGTTGAGTGAAGTTAGGGATTTAGAAAGTGTTAAAGACACTGTATTTTTGTGCATGGACTCTGAAGCAGGGCCATTTAACTAAGATTAGTATAAAATAAAGACTTGGTTTAAAGGCGTAGTAGCCAAACCATAAACTCCTTATAAAAAAAAAGTAATGTAGTGTAGTGTTCTGTTCTGTGATCTCATCTCATTCGCACCTCATTCGAGTCTGTGATTCGAGTCCGACTAGTATCTGTGATTCGAGTCATTCCACAGATATCTTTAACTAGTCATTCGCCAAACTCCAAAAAGTGGTCTAAATATGTTCCAAAATAACTGTCGACAACTTGTGTAAACAGTGATTCATAGCACAACAGCCATTGACTTCTCGAATAATATTCTAGCGATCCCTCCCTATTGCTTTCTATTGTCCAAAACAACGAATGTTTCATGGCTGGCATGGCCTGGTGATTCATCACAGTAAATAAGGTGGTTAATACCATATTTTTTTGGAAAGGTAAGAGATATTAATGAACTGTCCATTGAGTGTTTTTAGCAAAATTTGGGTGGTCATAAGGGTGGGATTCCGGGTAAAGAACTCTTCATGTACCTATTATGGATGGTAATACCCAATTACCATCCATTCTTTTACTTCTATTACCAGCATGATTAATTTGAAATACTGTTGCTATTGGCAGGATTGCGAATGCCTTTTTTTTTCCAAAACCACTACGACAACACTGACCAAATCCCCCAAAAAAACTAGGTGAAATACTCCAAATTTGGGGAGAAAAGTCATAGATTTCTTACTAAAACATAAACAAAAATAAACTTGACAAAAATTAGAAATGATGAGAAAGCTTGAGTGGAGAACACCTGGGTACAGGCGTTTATCAGATGTAAACTACTTGCCTGATTAATAATAATAATAAAACACAAGCAACTATTCATCCACTCTCTTTTACCTTTAGGTATTAAAATTATAATTAACAGTTTAAAAAAAAGTTATTAAAATTTTACACTTATCCCCCCTTTTACTGCTCTTGTTTGTTAATTCCTTATCTCTGACAATAAAATATAGTACTTACATTAACTTTGTGCAAATGATTTTGGTTTGCTTTGATGATTGATCTTAAGATCACTGGATTTTCTTTCTGTGTATGCATTTGCAACACAACATGGTTTTTAAATTTTAAAACGACCTATATTTTCCATGTCCCTTTTTTACAAAATTCCTGCATAATGCCAATCCCCTTAAAATCCCCAATTGAGTTGAGATTGTCATTGTGAGGAAACCAACAGGTCTCAGAATTAATTCTGAGATAGCCTATGACCATAGACATATTAATGTCTATGCCTATAACGCACACCCTAAAGTATTTGTAACAGTCACATACAGTACGGCCGTTTTAACTTGGTCTTGTCTGAACATAGACTTCGCCTGCGCTAACCCCTAGTACCGCCAAATGGTCGGTATACAATGTTATTGTGCATCCATTTGCGCAACTTCAAAGCTGCCAAGTTAAAACGGCCATACTGTATATTTATGTAATAGTGGTTTTATTTCAAAATCTTGTAAGTGCCTAAATATTTCATGTGTAAGCTCTTTTGGAGACAACCTATGAAAACAATAAAAAAATAGCTTCCTATCTCATCAAACCTGCACCCGAAAATGCTTAACAACCTGATGTCAGTTTCTTGCAGAGAAGAGCAGCAGGCAGGCAACATGGAGTGGCTGTTCGGGCACCGCATGACGCCGGACGAGATGCTGCGCAAGAACCAGCGCGCGCTCAACAAGGCGGTGCGCGACCTGGACCGCGAGCGGCTCAAGATGGAGCAGCAGGAGAAGAAGATCATCGCCGACATCAAGAAGCTCGCCAAGGAGGGCCAGATGGTAGGCGAATAGGCGCCCGAGGCCTCGCCCGCGCCTGCCCCGCTAACCCTCCCTCCCTCGCAGGACGCGGTCAAAATAATGGCAAAGGACCTCGTGCGGACGCGCCGCTACGTGCGCAAGTTCATGCTGATGAAGGCCAACATCCAGGCCGTCGCGCTCAAGATCCAGACGCTCAAGTCGCAGAGCACGATGGCGCAGGCGATGCGCGGAGTGACGCGCGCCATGGCCACCATGAACCGCCAGCTAAACATGCCGCAGATCCAGAAGATCTTGCAGGTAACCGGTAGGAACGGTAACCGGCAGACAAATTCACAGAGACTCGATACCGTTTCCGTTGGATTCGAGTCGAATCTATCGACATCGGAAACGAATCTATCGACATGACAGTTGGTGTCACATATGACATTAGTTTTCTATACCAACATCAGCCCATCTCGATAGATTCGTTTCCGATGTCAATAGATTCGACTCAAATCGAACGGAAACGGTATCGAGTCTCTGTGAATACGTCTGCAGGTAGGCGCCCCCGCCGGCCCCGCTGACGCCCTCGCCCGTTGCAGGAGTTCGAGAAGCAGTCCGAGATCATGGACATGAAGGAGGAGATGATGAACGACTCCATCGACGAGGCGATGGAGGGCGACGACGACGAGGAGGAGAGGTGAGTGGGCGCCGGCGGAGACCCCGCGGAGGGGGAAAGGGGCGCGCTATATAACGGGGCTCTGTTGCAGCGACGCGGTGGTGTCGCAGATCCTGGACGAGCTGGGCCTGCAGCTGGGCGACCAGCTGTCGGGGCTGCCGCAGGCGACCGGCTCGCTGTCCGTGCCCGGTGAGTGGTCGCGGCCAAGGCGGTGGTGGCTTAGGCGCCGCCCTGACTGGCTTCTGTTGCAGCCAAGGCGCCGGCGGCGGCGGCGGCCGTGGCGGGCGGCTCGGGGGGCGGAGGCGCGCCCCTCAGCGACGCCGACGCAGAGCTGCAGGCGCGGCTGGACAACCTGCGCCGCGAGTAGCCGGCACCTCCACTGAGCTTACCCACGTTATATTATTGGTTATTCAATATTTTTGTACCGCTCCCTAGTTTAGATTCGATTCGCGGCCCTCGCGGGGGGTTAAAAATAAACTACGACCCGCTTTCATACATTTTATTACATAATCGGTAAGAAAAATTCGCTTACAACGTATAGGAAGATCTCGGTTTTGCAGTAGAAAAATAGATATCACATAGAAGGAGAGGGAAGTTTTAGAGGTGATCACCTCTCGTTATATAAAAATAAAGGTCGGAGACGGAGGCTGCGGCCTTGTAGGCGACCGACGGAGGTCCGCCGGAGACGGCCGCTCTAGGGCGCCTCCTCGAGGGCGCTCAGCGCGATGCCGAGCTGGCCCAGGTAGTACGTGGACATCACCAGCACCTGCGGCGAATACGATTCGGTCGAGGCGCGACTGACGCCGCGGGGGGAAAAGGGTGGGGGGGTTACGAACCTGGTGGTGAGGCAGCGGGCCATCGCCGAACAGCCCGTAGCCGAGCATCGCGTCCGACGCCAGGAACAGCAGCGCCCCCGCGGCGGCGGCGCCCCTCGCGCGGCCCCCTTTCCCGGGCGCCCCCTCGAGCGCCCGCTGCACGCTCCGCCAGGCTACCGTGGCCAGCAGCGCCGCGTACAGAGGCACCAGCACGGCGAGCGCGCCCGGCGGATGCAGCAGCCGCAGGTAGGCGGCGGCGGCGCCGTACGAGGCGGCGGCCAAGACGGGCGCCCGGTGCGCGGTCGGCCGCCCGAAGGCCGCCAGGTAGGCGCCGTGCGCGGCGGCGAACGCGCCCATGCCCGCCTCGAAGAGCGGCGGCCACTCGAGCAGCGCGTCGCCGAGCGCCGACAGCGCCAGGCCGGCGGCCACGCGCGTGCAGTAGGCGCGCCCCGAGGGCCGCGGGGCGTTGGCGCGGCGCAGCAGCACCAGCAGCGCCAGCGTGAGCACGGGCGCGCACTTGGCCGCCACGCCGGCCGCGGTGGGCGAGCCGCCCGCCTCCGTCGCCCCGCCCACCGCCCAGTACACGGCGACCGCCTTGAAGAACACCACCAGCCGCCCGCCCACGCCCACGCGCTGCTCCTGCGCACGCCCCGCCCCCGTGTCACGCGAGACTACCCGCTCGGTCCGATCGGACCTGCGTTGCCCCGAGAGCGCGACCGCCGCATGAGCTACATGAGCGGTGGACTGTTCGTGAGAGTGCTTAAATGTCATTTGATTTTAAAATATGTTACATTAGCTTCTGTGAAATATCTATAATAAAATGAATGACATAATAAAATAAATAAATAATGAGTGCCTCTGAATGAAAAATATAAAAATATTGTAATAATTTTCATACTATATTATTACATACATGTAAATAACTACTGAGTACCCATGTAAATAAATAAAAAATATTTAAAGTTGTAATAACTTTTCATTTGTTTGCACAGAATACGTACAAATATAGATACAGCACTCTTAAAACTTCTGAATTTACCCTAGGTATATGGCAATACAATTTTATTGAATTAATAAAATTACTCTAATCAATTGCTATTCTTAATTGTGTGTATCACACACACAAGGAGGAATTGTCAAGTAAGTACTACCTACTCACTAAAGGGTTTCCTTCCTAGCTGATTCCGAAACTACTGTTTGATAAGTTATACATACAAAAAAAACTTGCTTATTTACTTAGTTGGCAAAAGAGTATGAAAGTATATAGTTTACCACGTAACTAATTGGTAAACAAAGCCAATAACTTAAACGATGTGATAAATCACTGTATCCTCTAACGTTTCATGAAACAATTTTTTTTATTGAATCTAGTAGCAAACCACCAAATCTAGTAGCAGACTTACCAAATCAGCAGGAGATATCATTTTATTACTTTGATTCGATCACGGATATCCTTACTACGGAATAACAGAACAACTAACAAATAAATTGTGCTCGATAAAGGTACTCGGTACCAATTACATAGTACTTGTATAGATAGAGCAACGTCTCCCCCCACCGAGACGACACAATGAAGAACTATGAATAAAATAATGAGTTGTTTGTTTTGAAACCACACACTCTTGACGTACACAAACACATTGAAAACCAACTATATCTACATAATATAGGTACCAAATGTGCAGAGAGAGTTGCGATGTCATGAGTAACAAGGATAGTTATATTCTACGCGACAGGACCTACGAACGCAGATTTTCTATATTAGATATTACCGAAGTACCCTTACTACCTGAACTAGGTACTCGACGTTACTGTCGTCGCTTACTCAAGTAAACATCATATAACCATGTCTTTGATATTCCATTGAGTAAAACTAGAATGTCCGTTACGAGGTTTTCTTTCCAAATACGTAATAAAAAAATACATAAAATTTCATATACAAGGTTTTCACTGTAGGGCGACGTAATACATCTTTATTTTTTACATCTTTATCTGGCTTTGAGGGCTTTCCCTTCTTGCCACGTAAAAAAAAAAGAGTCTAACAAATGTCAAATGAAACGTCAAAAAAATTCTTGTTGAACTTGTTGTAAGTTGAACCGAAGAATAGTTCGCTTACGTACATAGGTGTTTATATTGAATCTAGAATCATGCCGAAGAAAAAGACGGGGCAGAGGAAGAAGGCGGAGAAGCAGAAGCTGCGGCAGAAGGAGATCCGCGAGGCGCGAGGGCACGTGGACCTGGCCCAGCACCCCTGCAACCTGCCCATGGAGTGCGACAAGTGCCAGCGGTGAGCGCGGGAGAGACTCAGACTCGGAATTCTGCCTGTTGTTGTATTTTGATAACTTCATACAACTTTATATCTCACATTTTGGTGGTAGTAGTCAGCTGCTTTTTCCCTTTCCAATGTAGTAGCAAGAATGCATCTTTGGAGATGGTGTACTGAATAACTGTGGGGTTTATATAAATATGAATGAATTTCTGGAATTGGAGATGAGGTCTTTTTGAGACACTATAGTAGGTATGCCACAAGCTTTTAAAATAAACTCATTTTTGTAAATTCTTTTCAGTTACTACACTCCTATAGATATATCCTCCAGACTCCTTAGGTTAACTCAACACCTTAGTTGTCCTTTATGAAATTTACCAGGGTTTTTTTAATTAAAAAGCTTAATCAGGCAATCAGTTTACAGGTGATAAATACCTGTACCGAGGTCTTTTTTACTAGAGCGTTCTCATAACAGGATATATTTGTCCAGTTTTATTTTAAATTGATTAACATTTAGGGCTGGACCACTTTTTTACTCAAGAAATATAGGTGATGGTTATTGTTTGAAATGGTGGTATGCAATTTGAGATGGTGTCCTCTTAGATGAATAGCCCTCTCAGTATTAGGTTACCTAATTATTTTTTGTAAGCAGGTCCACAACTAAAGTTTGTCAAAATGACAATGTTTTTTTTATACTGTTTTATGATTCAATATTCTGTGTTTGTAAGGCCCAAAAAAGACTTCACTCATGAATTTTCTCCGTTTTTGTAAACCATGGAACAGAGTATCTAGAACAGTTTTAAGTGCATAGGTACTCGATTTTCGATTGAATTGTATGTTTTAGTGCAGCATTTTAATTAACTTTGCTTACAATTAAAAGCTAGGATTTCCATCCCAGGAGCCACTTTATGTGCTCAAATCTTTGATTGAATGCATTTTTTTGTTGTACATACATACATAAGGTGTCTTCCATTTCTTAGGTATGTTTCCAGTTTCCACTTCACTGTGAGGTAGGATCTCTTCACCTTGTTTCACTTTAGTACAATATTTATTTGTTGATAGATAGATAGATAGATTTGGAGATGTGTTTGGATTTATCTGCACAAGCCTACACTGTAATCTATACTAAATATTTTAAAGAGGAAAGATTCATATTTTTGTATGTTTGTTACGAATAATTTAAAAAAATTCTGGACCGATTTTAAAAATTCGCTTACCAATAGAAAGCTAGAAGATCCCTGAGTAACATAGGGTATAATTTATTTCCGTATTCCCACTGGAACGGGAACAACGCGGGTGAAATCGCGTAGAACCGCTAGTAGGCTAATAATTCCGTAACTGTTATGATATATTCCAAGTCGTATAACCATGGAATGCGTGTGGTTAGAAAGCAGAAGAGCCGCGCGTTCTGCTACTTCTGCCAGGCGGTGCAGCGGCTGCCCGCGTGCGCGCACTGCGGCAAGGTGAAGTGCATGCTGAAGGCGGGCGACTGCGTGGTGCGGCACGCGGGCGTGTTCACGACGGGGCTGGGCATGGTGGGCGCCATCTGCGACTTCTGCGAGGCGTGGGTGTGCCACGGGCGCAAGTGCCTCTCGGCGCACGCCTGCAGCTGCCCGCTGGCCGAGGCCTCGTGCCTCGAGTGCGAGAGAGGCGTCTGGGAGCACGGCGGGCGCGTCTTCCGCTGCTGCTTCTGCCAGGGGTTCCTCTGCGAGGACGACCAGTTCGAGCACCAGGCCTCCTGCCAGGTGCTCGAGGCGGAGACCTACAAGTGCCAGTCCTGCAACCGCCTCGGCCAGTACTCGTGCCTGCGCTGCAAGACCTGCTTCTGCGACGAGCACGTGCGCAGGCGCGGGGTGCGCGGCGACCGCCGGGGGCCTCCGCCCTGCCCCAAGTGCGCCTTCCCCACGCACCTCACCGCCGACCTCAGCATGTCCAGTCAGTGCTCTGCTTTATTTCAATTGTATCACTATTACATCATAACTATGTGTCCTGTGCCCCTACAACTCTGATTCAATCCGCAGCGCGCACGCACCGCTACGGGCGGCAAGGCACGGCCACGGGCGACGACGACGGGGACGCGGATGCCGGCTACTCTTACTCGGGTAACGTCTGCCTAGGATTAATATTACAAACACGAATTTTTGTGAGTATGGATGTTAACTAGTTGCTCTTTTACACAAAAACTACTCAACGGATTTTCTTTAAAGCTATATTTATATAGCTTATACATCAAAATAACACATGGGCTATATTTTATTCCCGTATTCCCACGGAAGCGGGAACTACGCGGGTGAAACCGCAGGGCGCTGCTAGTAAATAAATAAAAAAGTTTTAAGCCTATTTAGAAGAGGCATCAGATGATCAGACGACTGCCAGTTGTGTCCATCAGCCTAGCTATCCAAAGAGATTATACGATTATGAGTAGAGTTGTGATGGTAAATATTCCGTAGGTGACTACGGCTCGGCGGAGGGCGGCGAGTACTCGTACTCGGAGTCGGAGGACGACTCCGAGGGCTCGGACGACGAGGACGACTCGCAGGACGAGGACGAGGACGAGGCGGAGGCGCCCGCGCCGCCCGCTGACAAAGCCAAGTGAAACCGCACCTCTGTCTGATGCCATCATTGGATTATATGTATAAAATTCCATTTACTTTATTTATGTAGCATTCATTATTATATTTTTTTTAAAGAAAAAAATTGTCTGTCTTTTACCTACTTTAATAACATACATTTTAGTGAAAAGAGAAGTTAAAAAAAAAAAATCAAAAACCTAACTGCTTAAAAATTGGAAGCAAGACGACCTATTCATAAAGTTGGTAGTAAAGATAGCTGCACAATCAACAATCTCATGCAGTTGGAGGTATCTTATGTAGATAGGGTTTTTAGCGGGGTTATTCGGGGGTCGGGACGTCTTTCTTTTAGTAAAATTTTCATTTTCCTTTAGATTTCGATAGTATTAAAGATTATGGGGCCAAAACAACTGTGGATTTTTGTTGTAGCTAGGCTGATGATTGCTAATAGCATAGGCTAATCGTGTATTGAATTTAAAAATGCCAGTGTCAATCATGTCAGATTTTTGGCGGGAATCTGAACATTTCGGGTTTTGACTCATATTTTGATAGTATAGTGGCAGTGTCCGTGAAAGTGTGCACTAAATGGGGAATTCGACAATATGCGTGGACATTTTTCAAAGAAGAAGAGAGAATATGAAGAGAAACTCAAGAATCATAATAAATTCTTCAGTAAAGTACTATCATTTTAGTGTCCAAAACCTTAAGAAAGTGTTAGAGACACTGTATTTTTGTGCATGGACTCTGAAGAAGAGCTGTTTAACTGATAATCACTACATATTATAAAACAAAGTCGCTTTCTCTGTCCCTATGTTCCTATATCCCTATTCATGCTTAAATCTTTAAAACTACGCAACGGATTTTGATGCGTTTTTTTTAATGGATAGAGTGATTCAAGAGGAAGGTTTTAGTATAAGAATTACACCTGTGCCAAGTCGGGGCGGGTCGCTAGTATTAAAGGAAAAAAACACGAAAAGAGGAAGACTTGATAAAGACTGAAGACGAGGCAGTATGATCTTTGATCCTAGCCTGTCTATCATTGTGACAAAATAATTAATCAGCTGAATTCTGATGTCAGTGTCAGGACTGTCAGGTAAATAGATCGGACCGGCAGTTGGCGCTAATTATAATAATAAGAAAAACTCGCCAATTTTGTTAATTCTTTGTTAGTTTATAGTTTGGGAACTTCGAGACGATGAGTGACGAAGATGTTATGATCATGGAAGTAGATGAGCCCGTGCAGAAGCCGACAAATTCTGCTCCAGCCGCCCCAACGCCCAAATCCACGGCGCACCTGCCGTGGATAGAAAAGTACAGGCCTGTGACGTTCGCGGACATCGTAGGCAACGAGGACACGGTGTCGCGGCTGGCGGTGTTCGCGCGCGCCGGGAACGCGCCCAACATCATTATCGCGGGTCCGCCGGGCGTAGGCAAGACCACCACCGTGCTGTGCCTGGCTCGCGCGCTGCTCGGCCCTGCGCTGCGGGACGCCGTGCTCGAGCTCAACGCCTCAAACGACCGCGGCATCGACGTCGTGCGCAACAAGATCAAGATGTTCGCCCAGCAGAAGGTCGGCTCGAGTCGGTTCACGGTCGTCGGTCGGCCTCTGCGGGGGTGAAATGACCATTCCCGTGCTCGGTGCGCAGGTGACGCTGCCGCCGGGGCGTCACAAGATCGTGATCCTGGACGAGGCCGACAGCATGACGGAGGGCGCTCAGCAGGCGCTGCGGCGCACCATGGAGCTGTACTCCAGCACCACGCGGTTCGCGCTGGCCGCCAACAACAGCGAGAAGATCATCGAGCCCATCCAGTCGCGCTGCGCCGTGCTGCGCTACTCGCGGCTCACCGACGCACAGATACTCGCCAAGGTGGTGCCCATTCCTAAATTGCATTCTAATCATTGTATTAGACTTGTGATTACCTGATCCCGTTTTTTTCTAGTTGCTAGAGGTGTGTGAAAAAGAAAACCTATCATATACAGAGGAGGGGGTGAGTGCAGTAGTGTTTACGGCTCAGGGGGACCTGCGCTCCGCTCTCAACAACCTGCAATCCACAGCGCAGGGGTTCAGGCACATCAGTCCCGACAATGTGTTCAAGGTGTGCGATGAGCCTCATCCCATGCTCATCAAGTCGATGCTAGAGTCGTGCATCAAACAAGATATACATGCAGCTTACAAGGTAAAAACAGAGACTACTAACAGGCCACCGCTTGATATGTACTGCGTCTGAAATTCACTCTAAAGTACCAACTCAACTTAGTACAGACCAGACATCAACTAGATTGTCATGTTATGAAAATATCATCTGCCTCTGTTATCCCAATTGGTGTTCGTCAGGTGATAGCGAAGCTGTGCAAGCTGGGCTACGCGGCGGAGGACATAGTGAGCAACACGTTCCGCGTGTGCAAGACCCTGGAGGCGGCGGAGGGCACTCGGCTGGCGCTGGTGAGGGAGGTGGGCCTGACGCACATGCGAGTGGCCGACGGGCTCGGCTCGCCGCTGCAGCTGGCCGGGCTGCTGGCGCGCATGTGCCAGGCCGCGCAGGGCCGGGAGACCTGGTGACCCGCAGTGCTCACAACAAACTGATTGCTGCATTGTTCAATGTTAGGGTTCTTGTAAATAAAACTATATTTTTCTAAATATAAAAAGAGTATAATTGTTAACATTGAGCGCTTATCGCTCCGGCGTCCTAGCGGGAGAGTCAGTGTCGTAGGCCGTGCCGGGGGCGGGCGGCTCACCGCGTCCCCGCGATCAGCTTGTTGTGCTCCCCCATGAGGCTCTGCAACACACCGCGCGCTCAGCACGCCGCCACCCAGCTCGGGGCGATACGCCACCCGATGGAATGCAAGATCAGTCTTCGCGGGATTGCCAAATAGTAAACTATTCAAAATTCATAACCAGTCTCATTGTTTTGAGCCCTCACATATGTACGTTAGCACCGATATTAAGATTACCTTTGTAAATATATCTAAAACTAGCTTTCAAATATAGATTCTCGGTATTTAAATACTAGGGATACAAAAATATAATAACTATGATTATAAAGAGATTGCGAAATGGTTGTGGTGCGCCGCTCAGCCAGCCCCGCCGAGGGCCAGTGCAGCCCAGCACTGGCTAGTGCAGCACGTGCTGCTGGCACACGCTGACGCCCGCGATCAGCTTCTGGTGCTCCTCGCTCAGCGCCTGCCACACGCATGCGACACCGGTCGGTATTGATTACCACGTTTCCCGTTAGTATTACAATATGTTTCGAGTTTACGATTCTATTACTAAAAATTTTTTTAGAGAAGTAGCAGTCGATAGTAAATAGTGGTTCTAATTTCGTCTATTAAAAAGTAACAAATGAATTAAGCAATGAAGTTTAAGCATTAAATAGTTTCGATTTGACATGCAAGTTGTTTTTAGAACTTTTACAATTTTAAATCAGCCACGTTTGTATCGAATCGATTCACGACATTGAACATCAATTGAAATCGAAGTTAGCACAATCCGAATTGGGCTGACTTTAAAATTTGATGTCATTAGTAATAATTATTATTTTGGTTCCTTAAAAACGACAAATTTGCAAAATAGAAGCGTCATCATTTTCTCTCCGCTAATACCTACACATTTAAAGACGCGAATTTTTTTCACTGTATCAGACTAGACGCTCTCCTAATAATATACAGATAGTAATGCTTTGGGAAGGCCAACACGTGCATTCGGAGTGGTTTAGGAAGTATTTCCTAAGTACTGAGTAAAACCTGTACGGGCCGAGGGTCCCCATGGACAATCTGTGCACCTCACCTTGAAGTACTTGACGGTCTTGACGCGCAACTCCTGCGTGGCGGCGTCGTCGCACACGAACAGCGCCTGCGCGTGCTGCTGGAAGGCCGACACGGTCCACATGTGGTTGACGCCCTCCTCCACGGCCTTGGCCAGCGCCAGCGCCTTGTGCGCGCCCGTGATCAGGATCATCACCTGCGCAACGGCATCGGCTCAGCTGGACAGCTGCCGGTGTATAGGGGGACAAGGGGAGGAGGGAGGGAGGGCGGCGCACCTCCTTGGCGTCCATGACGGTGCCGACGCCCACGGTGAGCGCCTGCCGAGGCACCTTGGCGATGTCGTTCCCGAAGAAGCGCTTGTTGGCCTCGAGCGTGTCGTGCGCCAGCGTCTTGACGCGCGTGCGCGACACCAGCGAGGAGCCCGGCTCGTTGAAGGCGATGTGCCCGTCGGGCCCGATGCCGCCCACGAACAGGTGCACCCCGCCGGCGGCCGCGATCAGCCGCTCGAAGCGCTGGCACTCGGCGGGCAGGTCGGCCGCGTTGCCGTCGAGCACGTGCGCGTTCTGCGGCTCGATGTCCACGTGCTTGAAGAACTCGTTCCACATGTAGTAGTGGTACGACTCGTGGTGGTCGCGCGGGAGGCCTGCGGGGGAAGGGCGGGGCGTGAGTGGAGTGCGGCGGACGAGCGGGGGACTCGAGGGCCGAGCCGCACTCACCGACGTACTCGTCCATGTTGAAGGTGGTGACGTGCTTGAAGGAGATGCGGCCCTCCCTGTGGAACTGGATGAGCTTGCGGTACATGCCGAGCGGCGTGCCCCCGGTGGGCAGCCCCAGCACGAAGTGGCGGCCCTCCGAGGGCGCGAACTCCGTCACCCGCTGCAGCACGAACCGCGCCGCCCACTCCGCCACCACGTCCGCGTCCTCCAGGATGATCAGCCGCATGATGTACCCTGCCCGATGTCTGGCCTACCAATTATTATGCTCCTACTAATATGTAGGTCGTACCTACTACGCGTAATGTTACTTGATGGGCTTGTCGAGTTTAGAATTTAAGAACGAAAAATATACACTCACGCCTTTTCTCCGAGGGAATCGGCAGACGTACCTATCTACTCGATTCGTGGAAATACCCAGTTTTCACCAGTAGATTTTACGAACCGCTGATTTCGTTTTTTGAATGAGTCAAAGGAATTTCTGTTTTTATGGTAATAACTGTCGCCCGCTCAAGTTGTAAGTCCTGCCAAATTTCATCACAATTGGCCCTCCAGTTTAGCTGCTAAAATATACTTAATAAATAACAAACAGACAGGCCAAGTTACTTTCGCATTTATAATATTAGTAGTTAGGTCCCTCCCCACTGACTAGTAAGTAGAAGTTTTAGATGACTGTAAAGTTATGATGAAATGCAATGTTGTCAATAAAGCAATCATAACTTAAGATAGGGTGTCATTGCCCCAGTGACGTCTGGCCGGGGCAGTTCAATACGCGCGCTATCGCGGTTTATGTGAAGCTCGAGTGTACGGGTAGCCAGTTGTTACCTTGCCGTGCACCATCTGCGGCCGATTGATCATTGGGCTCAGTGGGCTTAAATCGAATCACTATCACTACATAGTATAAAACAAAGTCGCTTCCCGCTATCTGTCTGTCCCTATGTATGCTTAGATCTTTAAAACTACGAAACGCATTTTGATGCGTTTTTTTTAATAGATAGAGTAATTCAAGAGATAGGTTTTAGTATCAGCATTGCATCCATGCAAAGCCGGGGCGGGTCGCTAGTACATTATAAAAGTAATAATGACTTTGATCGATATTATGTATGGGGTTGCCTTTGTATGAGAAATATATGTAGGTGTACTTCTAAAGCTAAAACAGTTTCTGAAACATGAAAGTAAACAATAAAAAAATACGCAACTCTTGTTTGCGAAAATTCGAGATTTCTAAAGCTACAGACACGTGGAATTTCGTAGAACTGTAAAAAACATACATTTCGCCGTATATAGTGCAGGGGGATATGTTGGTACGAAGTCCCGTAAAATTTTTAAAGAATTTTGCAAAAACTCGGAACAGAAACTAGCTAGATGCGCGAGCGGAGCCGCGCGGCAGCAGCTAGTGTTTTACCTTGATCCATATTTTACTAATTTTCCTTATACATAACGTTTGGCCACGAGGAAGAAGCCTTAATAATTTGTAGTTATGTGATAATAAATTAGTTACCTACTCTAAAAATGGGAATTAACTATACTTCTGAAGAATTGTCCAAAATGATAATTATATTATGGTCACGTCCTTCCTTTAGTCCTAATGTGGTGTATCTATGAACATCTCATAAAAATCCAATAAGTATCTCTTTTTTATCCAAAAATATTTTTTGCAGTTCAATAACCCTGCAGAAGGTCACTCACCTGATTTCCGAAGATACCTACTCGAAGTATTTGTACGAGTCACAGCTATCGGATAAGCTGTCAGTAGGGCGATGTCGTTAAATAATTAACAAAACAAAACACAACCGTTCTAGCGTAACTCTAATTTGTTAGTACATGTCACGTACAATGATTTTGATAACAGCCTGAGATAACGACAGACTGCCACAGAAGCTGTCAGTGTCAGTCGGCAGACTTAACGCGTGACGTCACCCAGTGTGGCTTCCACAAGAGCCATTATTTCTACCATTTAGAAAACAATTGGGAATAAATAAATAAACTCAAATTCCAATAAATGTAATTTATTTCTAATACTATATTATAATAATCGTAAACATTACAATAGGAGATTATTTAAAATATCAGATAACAGGACTGTACAAGGAATTCAAAATGCCTTAAAACTATGATCCTCATCCCCATACATCACGCAAGTTGTAAGGGCTATGTGATGTGATAGTAATGCGCACGAGCACACGCGTGCCGTTTCATACTCAAGATTCGAACACGATAACCATAGCCATAAATCAGCAAAAACCTTAGTGCACATACCGGATGTGCAGTAACGATAAGTCTTGTTTAAATAATTTAGAATAATGTTAATAATGAGTATGCCTCCTTGCGCTTCTTCGTGTTGAACCGCAGCGAATACGATTCGCGGACTTGATGAAAAAATAGATTACCTTAATTTGTGACGAAAGTACAGACCAAGGGCGGGTCCAAAACTAAGTGTCTACTTTGATGAGTTAACACTTTTTTTTATATTCCCATCCCTGTGTGCCTCCTCCGCAATCAATGGCTGTGTAACTAACACGAGCGTTTCGACAAAATTTAATATATTGTCTCAGTATTCATGTAAGCGACACTGAACCCGCCCTCGGTACCGACAATGCGCGTGCGCAGCGCGTCACAGACGGCAACCATGTATCGATAGCATACTGTCCCGCTCCAACGAATATATTTTGACTTACATTAATGTATATCATCCTCGCCGTGTGCGACGCGCTTTATCCATTCCTTCGCCTACATAGTTTGTGCACGTTCCGAAGAACCTACCCTACGTGAACCCTAACACTATAATAATAATTAACATCTCGCAATAACAGTAAACGGCGCCGGCGCGTGGCCAGTCTATCACAGGTCCACGACACTGCCTCGCTCCTATAGTACGAGATCCGGCTGCAAATTAGTGTAGGGATCGAGTATATGCTACTAAACAATTTTTTACGCATTTATAGGAGAATATATGTATATCTACCGCTGGTACTTTTAATAAAAAAAAATTACGGCAATGTACACAAAGACTCTGAAAAATCAGTCTTTATGTATATTGTCGTGAAGTGGACGATATTTTATGTAAAAAAACAAGTGAATTAAAATATGTCGTCCCAAAAATCAATAAAAAAAAATTATATAGCAGCCATATTTCGATAGGGCACCCTGGTAGATATATATTCTCCTAATCATAAATATGCGTAAAAAATTGTTTTGTAGCATACACTCGATCCCTACACTAATTTGCGGCCGGATTTTAGGCTACTAGGTTCGCGGTCCTCGATCGCTGTCAAAAAGTGACACCATAGAAAAGTGACACCGCACCAGTGTCGTTAGTTTCGGAGAACCGCGGTAGCTTACATTAACGCCGGCAGAGGGCCGTCGGCGATTGACCACATCGCACCTATTACACGAATCCGAGTCGTCGTTCTGCAGGTCCGTTATCGACATTTGGCACATTTACAGTACTCACACCAATACAATTTTATTATAAAGTATGTCTTAAAATGCTATTTGAAAAAATCTTGTCAGTCAGGTTAAATAAAACATTGATCTGTATTCTAAAAATTGAAGAACTTAGCCGTGCGATAGACTAATTAGTCTTATTACACAGACACTACACAAGTGCAAAGTGTGCATGTGTTATTCGGTAACGGACCCGTATTGACCAACCAATCGGTGCTACCACAACAACGTGAAAGTTAACGGGCTGGATAGAATAAGCAGTTGGAGCTGTAGTGGCTCAGTGGGGCCTGGGCCTCTTGTTGGGCGGCTCCTGGTCCTCTGGCCAGGCCGCGTGCTCGGGCAGCAGCTTCAGCAGTTGCGCCTCGAAGAACTCCTCCAGCCGCTTGGCGTCCTTGTAGATCTGGGACTCCGGCTGCGCACAGACCAGACACGTACAGTACAGTACCAGACTTGTCCATGCATACAGATAGAGGGAAACATGTTTCTACACACTCGTCTCAACTACCAGGGGGCCAATTCTACTAAATGACAACGGTTATAGTAGGATGACAATGTCGTGTCAATGGTCAATCCATTGGGGGACCCCATCCAACACCATTGTCTGACCATTGATATGTCATTGTCATCCAACTATAACAGTTGACATTTAGTGGAATTGGTCCCCAGGACAGGCACAGGCCAGGCAAACTAGTGTGTCGGACACTACTTGCATCATGTTTACGCCGGTGCGTACGATCAAATTAGATTGAACAGTGGTCTATTTCTAGGAGCCAACTTGTATGAGTGCACTCTGAGTTAATAATAACAATAAATTGTGGGAGACAATTTACACACGGTTATTCCAAACTACGCAGAGCCTGTACTATGGGTACTAAACAACTGATAAACATACTTAAATAAATACTAAACACCCAACACGAAGCCTACAGACATGTTCATGCACACAAATGTTGGCCTCGAACCCGCGACCTCCGATTTAGTAGGCAGCGTCACTACCAATTGAGTCAAAAGACCCGTCAAGTTACCCGACTTGTCCAAAATAAAAATATATGAGAATGTAACGAGTGAGGGCTCCCGTAGGATGGTGGGAGGCACTGACCGCGTTGTAGGCGTAGGCGTTCCTGAAGAGCAGCCGGCAGTCCGCCACGAAGTGAGCCACGTGCGAGTAGCGCGCCGCGCTGCCCGGCTGCAACTTCATGCGGATCGCGTCCAGGCACATCGGACGGGATATCTGCAATCCAGCCAATAGCACTCCTTACCAATCCTTAGATTACACACGCATTAGAGTATCGACGTTTACAAGTGTACCTTTAGTACCTACAGAAAATAAATGATTTTTGAATTTGACTTTGACATGCAGAGCGTTCTATCAAATTTGTAATAATGCCAATTCACAAGGGAAAAGGCATTAACCGTGATTTCATTATTTTTAGTACAAACATTAAATTTTATGATTCTCATTATTTTTAAATAGCCAGTGGTGCAAATGTTATTTTTTCGAGTTTCGTAACAAAATGATATAAAGAAACCCTGACGATTAGAGTTAAGAAAGGTTGTTGTAAATATTACAAGATATTTTTTTTTATTTAAAAAAAATCTGTTTTTTGTTTTACAAACATCGATATAAGATTAAAAAATAATTAAGGGTTCAATGTTCATAGAAATGGTAGAGAAACGCAAGTCTTATACTCTCTTTCCCAATTTTGATTGTCATCAGAAATTTTAATTTTTCGAAATTTGAGAAGATCATTTGATTCCTAGCAGGGATATCAGCATAAGGATGCAAGGAGCAGTGATAGCCTTTATGGTTAAAGAGCCGGCCGAAAATCAGTGAGGCTCGGGTCCGAATCCTGGCATGTACCAATGAGTTTTTCAAATACTTACGTACATATTTATCACTAGCTCGACGGTGAAGAAAAACATCGTGAGGAAACCCGCAGGTCTCAGATTTAATTCTGAGACATGTGTAAGCAGACCCGGCCCGGCGATGGGCTCACCACCTATCACGTTTAGGGGTCAAATGTATCTCGTGAAATGTGGGTATATCCAGTAATGGAATACCTCTGCCTACCCCCTCGGGGATGCCAGGCGTGAGATTATTATAATATTTTTTTTGATTCCTCTCTATTCCCGTGGCGTCAATACGTGGTGTGGCGTTAACCTGTGCGTGGTAGTGCGCGTTGTCCGCTGGCACGGGCTCCCTGAAGGGCAGGCTGGGCTCGTACTGGCAGTACAGCTCCAGCGTGAGCCGCTCCACCAGCTTCTGCTGGCGGGGGGTCAATCCGGCCCCCGGACCCCCCCCAGGCCCCTCCTCGGGGGGCAGCTCCGCGAAGTTCACGCACAGCAGGCACTGCCACGTCTCCGTCTCACTGGGGTTTGGGCATTTGTAAGGTAAATATGCGTTGTCATCATACAGATAATTTTTTTTTTTAGAGGAAGTAGTCGACCAAAGAGGTTGGAAGAACATCATTCTCTAAACTTTTTCTTTAAACGTCTTTGTAGTCTACACTGATCAAGAGGAAAGATTTGTATGTTGATAACCAATAAACTCAGAAAGTAATGAAACGATTTTGAAAATTCTTTCTCCAATGGAAAACTACATTGTCAAGGAGTAATATATACTATATTTTATTACCGTATTCCCATGAGAACTACCGCTATATTTAATAAACCTTTTGCCTTGTGCCATCAGCCGGCGTTCATCGATTTATAAGACGTTATCACGTCAAAAAACGTGACATCTCCCGCCCCTTCTCCTACCTCAGGAACCGTCTCAGCTAGGAGGTGGATCAGTAGCGACCCCAACCGTGTGTGAAATCTAAACTCACTCTGGCAGCTTCTCGATGGTGGGTATGTGGCAGTACTGGTGGAAGACCTTGGGGCACTTGTCGCAGCACATGAGCTCTCCGCCGTCCATGCACACGGCGCACCAGTCCTCGTTGGGGTCCCCGCCGGCCACGCCCACCGGCTTGCCTGCGGGACCACGCCCTTATAGGCCACGCCCACAGCTTGTGCCAAATCTTTATAGTTAGCTCAATGGTGGCTCGTTTTTTATTAATGGACCTTTACCGTCTCCTTCGTACGGGAGTGAATTTATTTTACATCTGTAGCGACCTCTATACGTGTACTGAACAATAACTACTACAGTACCGACGTTTGACATATGACGTCACCACAACAGAGGGCCTAGCTTAGCTACATGACGTCATATGTCATTCGTTCTACAAAGACGCTAGCTAGGCTAGCTAGCGTCTTTGTAGAACGAAATAATAGTCTAAAAGTGGACTCGTTTCTGCTGACCAGCTAAAATTCCTAATTTTAAGTTAGCCTATCCTTCTCCATAAAATACGGAAGAAAAGGGACAGAAACAAACCATAGATTGAAGAGTAATGTCATGTATAAACTAACTAATTTGAACATAATGAACGTGCTTATCTGTCACTTTTATCCATCACCTTTTTACATCGTCGCTAAAATTGCTAAACACGCGTCTGTTGACAGGACTAATTTCAATTTGACAGGACTAAATATCTCTCGTCTCTTTTCTTTTCTAGGACAAAGAAAACTACAGGACTAAACTAAAATAAGTTTGTTCGCTGTAATGCAGAATCGAGCTCATTATGACAATTGTACAAAATTTACATTAGCACTCTGTTTGTCAAAACCTTGGTTTCCGAAAGGCAAATTGAATGGAAATTTGCTAACAGACTGTTAAATCTCATGGCAACTGTTCTGATTGGTTGTCGAAAAATGGGAGGCACGTAAAACCATTGGTCCCGGTTTTCGTTGTGTTTTCGCTTAATTGAAGTCATTAAGTCATGTCAGGTATCTTTGGGGGGTTTGGAAAGTTGTGGTAATTAATAGTGTATTTCACGTAGCATGGATTCGGTGACAATTGTCATTTTTTCATTTTACTGATACATACTACTGTTAAAAAAATCCATTAAGTTGACTTATAAAAATTTATTGTATTTTTGCAGTGCCAAATAATAAAATATTAATTATTTTTAATTATGGAGACTTATAATTAGCTAGTGTCATTTTTTTGTTGTATCTTTATTATATTGATGCTGTAAGTGCTGTAAGCGTTCCAAAAAAAAAATTTTTTTTGTTACTCGAAATTAGTGAGCGTGAAACGGAAAAACGTGAACTGTCACTGAACCCATGCTACGTGAAATAGACTGTAGGCGGCGGTACCTGTTTGCGCTGTCGCCCCCAGCTGCGGCTGCGCGTGCGCATGGGCATGGGGGGGGGCATCGGCGTCGGTGGAGGAGTGCACGAGGGGGGCGGGAGAGGCCCCCCCCTCGGCCACCACCTGCACCCCGTTCGAGTCCAGCTTGGCGATGGTGGCCATCAGGTCCTGAACCGACTCCGCGCACACCTTGTCCAGCTCAGAGGACAACACGCCCTGTAAATACACACAGGGGATTCTCTTATTATATACTTCAATAAATAGCAATCATAATGATACACCCAGAAACAAAGCTAACAGAAGTGATGCTGGCCAAGAACGGGAATCGACAGAGTCAATAGGCTCGTCAACTTCTAGCCTAGGGATGTTTTAAGAATTTACTAAAATCGATTTTCAGTAAAGGTCCAAATTTTATTGGCGCCTAGAAAAAAGAACTACATATTATAATCGTTAGGTAATTAAGTGAATTAAAAAAAAAAAATTCTATCGCTACTAAACTGCCATCGCACACCGGAGCTGATACGTGTTTTTTTTCCAACTTTCAGTTTAAATCAGACCATACAGACAGGCTCAAATCAAGATAACGACGGACCTGCTCGTAGTGACCCTGCCTTCTGAGTCGGAGATCGAGGGTTCGATCGTAAATTTTATGTGCATAAACATGTATATTGGCTTCGTGTCTAGGTGTCTAATATTTATTTAGATATGTTTATAAATTGTTTAGTAAGTAGTAGATTCTGTCTAGTTTGAGACTAAATAGCAAATAATGTAGTGAATTGTGTCCCAAAATTTATTATAATTATAATAATTTTCTGATTGTTTTGTAACTTCCGTGGGCAATGGGCATGTACCACTCACGTTGAGGCTGGGGCTGGGCGTCTTGGGGTTGGTGGAGGTGACGGCGGGCGGGGCGCAGGGGGCGGGCGGCAACCGGCGGGGGCCCAGGGTGATCTTGAAGTCCGCCCCGCCACCCACCGACGGCTCCAGACCACCTGCGACAGACATTTCATACACTCCATTTATCTATTCATATCATTTTTAACAAAAAACTACTTCAAACAGGAAAAAAATAAAATCGGTTGTCTGTAAGGTCGGTTTACTGACGATAGTTGAGCGTGACAACGTCATAAGAAAATACGACACGACACGAAACGAAACGCAACGTCATAAGAAAATACTGATGGAATGGATTGTGCCTCTTTGTCGCTCGTTGCGCGCTCTCGCTTACACTGGAACGCCGCATACGCCATACTTTTTCGTGCATGCAGCCGGCTCCATCGAATTATAAGACGTGGTCACGTCAAAACAGCCCTAGTCACCACTACGGTTTTTGACGGTTCCCTACGATTTCTTTGGGATGCCATCATCAGATCCTGGTTTCCTTATCATGGTACCACCGTTGGGATATCACCTTTTGGACAAAATCAATCGCGAACATAAGGTACTCGAGGCAATTAACGCCCACTTAACTTAAAATCATTTTATTCTCTATAGACTTAATAATTGGAACAAATAATGAGGTAGAAAGGTAAAACATAGTTTTCTGAACCGAAAGATGTTAGTTGTGTGCTTAAATGATTTATTATTTCCAAGCTAATGACACCTTTGTAAAAACCTTGTCTTGGGCGTTATTAACAATACTATGTTTATTACCGCCCGTTTACTAAATAATATCCTGGATGCGAAAAATGCATTATTAGAGGTTATAAAACTAATAAAACATAACCGTTATTATATCAGTTTCTTTATCAGAAATAATGTAATGTAACAAATCAACATTTAACATAAAAACTAGCATACTTCTTATTAAGTGCAGGGTAACTTCAATCTCCTGGTTATAATAATTTTTAACGATTTTTTTTAGTTCATTAATAAACATTGACATTAAAAAACAGTATAACAGCCGGTTTTTTTAAAAAAAGAAAGATTAGTTTTAACCTATATTGGGCGTTAATGAACGATGAAGGGCAATGGCGCCCGCAAGTGTCCTAAAAAAAACAGATTCAAGTAGGTAGGTATATATCAAATAGAATAAGTTGAAGTAATTAAATATTCAGGAAATACATTTTATTTTAAGATAATTATTAGTTAGTCACGAATTATTTTATTTACAACGTAATGTTTTGCCATGGTATTATTACGCCCATATGTAGGTCAATAACGCCCAAAGGTCAGTTGACCGGGCGTTATTACCCCAGTGGGCGTTATTGTCAATTTGTATATTTTTTCTAGAAAATACTCCGATTTAATTCAAAATATTAACGAACAATGAATGATAGTTACGTACACTACACCACAAATGAAAATTATACAAAAAAAATTAACAAAATAAGCAAAAACATTAAATTTTGTTGGAGTAGTTTTTATAACAGCGACGTCCGTGACCGAAGTTGTTGAAGCACAGCGTGTCACTGGCAAGATGGTGGCTCAAGAAACTTGCGTTTACGCTAGGCGTTTCCCTATTGGTGTATTCTATGTGTGCGCAAGCCATGACGCTGCTCATTTAATTAAAAGTGGTTTTTCTGTAGTTTGGGCGTTATTTAACACAGGGCGTTAATTGCCATACCTACCTTACATAAAAAAATATATACGGTCGAATTAAGAAACTCTTTTTTTGAATTTTTTGAAGTCGGTTTAGAAAATTTAGGTGGTAGCCTAACATCATCTAACAATCCGCGGTGGACTGAGCAATGATAACGAGTTGATGATGATATATAAAAAAGGGTGGTCAAAATTATATACGAAATAGAATAACAGGAATAACTTTGGAAGTCGGATTGTCTTTTGGGTGTTTCTCATAATACTTGCGCATAGCTGAAGCTGGTCGTGCAAGCGTTGAATTAATTATGCAGTAATGAGATCTTTTATATTTTACTTTCTGACCGTCTACCGTTTATAGAACTATTTGGTCTGTTTATTGATTAAGTATATTTATGACTATAGACATACTGTTGTGTATGACTTTATGTTTTCTTGAATGAAAATGTATGGCGTAGTTTCAAGAGTCGCGTCACGCGTTAAATGTCTACCTTCGGAAGTCAGCTTTTAGAGAGGGAAGAGTAAGAAAAGAAAGAGAAAGGGTAAAAGGGGCGGTCCTCACCGTTGGGCAGCCCCTGCTGGGGGATGTGCCACTTGGCGGTGGGCGGGGCGTAGAGGGGGGGCGGCGCGTGGGGGGGCGCCGGGGAGGGCGTGCGGGGGCCCCCGCTGCGGCGCCCGCTGGGGCCCCCCGCCGCCGCGTACGCGCCAGACGCGTAGGCGCCCATCACTATAGGGAACGCACCATCATTTAGTACACGATTTATTGGTTACTAGCAGAACCATGTGGTTTCACCCGCGTAGTTCTCGTTCCCGTGGGAATACGGGGGTAAAATAAAGCCTATGTTACTAATAGTAATGTAGCTTTTCAATGATGAAAGAATTTTTAAAATCGATTCAGTGGTTTCGTGAAAGCGTAACAAACAAACAAACTAATTTCGCATTTATAATATTAGTTAGGATGTTGATAGACTCTTTCAAAAGAGATTTTTAAGATGTAAGTATACGATAAGATAAATTAAAAGAAAAGAAGATTTCGAGCAGTTTTAATTGATCATCAGCTTTTTTATATGTTCTTAAACCGTCGATCTTGAGTTTTACTTATGGAGGAGCGGAGGTAGATTGCTCTATCGTGAAAAGGGAAGATCTTCCTTCAGGCGAAGTGATCGTGCCTTGGAACTGCTGTCCAACGATTGATGTTGGACAGTTGTACTTATACAAACTCATGAAGAAACTCAACTAACTCAGCTTACAACTTTGCCCTTCTGTGGCGCTTTAGTTAGTCGCATAGTATCGCTGTCGATGTCGCTACATATTTGTGTTTCTCAATGTAATGTTGTTAATGTTGTGACTCACTCTGCTGGTAGGCGTGGTGCATGGCGGCGGCCTGGGCCTGTTGCTGGTGCTGCTGCTGGTGGTGCTGTTGGTGCTGGTGGTGGTGCTGAGCCCTGGGGGAGGGCCCCGCGCGGGCCCCCACCGGAGCCAGCAGCCCCCGTAGGTTGAGCTCGCTCATCCCTATGGGGGGGGGGGGGGGGCAGATGTTTTCAACACATTTGTTCAAAATAATATATTTCATTACAAGTGCGGAAAGCCTGTCATTGCAACGAGTTCCGAAAAATGTCTACCCGAGTCGAGGCGCAGCCGAAGGAGAGGGTTGACGAAAGTCTGTGTAGAGTCTCTCTCTCGTGTCTCTACACAGACTTTGGAGCAAAGCTAATACCTAGTTCTTTATAACTTGACGAAGCCTGTTGTGGATATCACTTTAGAATGGTAGTACAATTTTACTGACGATTGAAGAGACTTCTTGAGACAATACGAAAATGTCGAATATCTTCACTTTTCATTCACTGACACTTGGCACCTTTGAGTATTAAACCAACCGGAGACGCTACTGGCAGGCGTTCCCCTCTTCCATAAAAAAAATGTCAGTCAACGATCATACCTGTTATATACCTGTTTATTTGAGTTCACGGAGTGCTCGGATTGGTGAATGTATTTGTGTGCATCTAGTTCAAGCTATTGTTTGTTTTGTCAAAAAATGCGTTTGTTATAACATTATTTGTGTGCATTTCCTCGTCCCCCGCGCAGAAATTGACAGATTTTTTGCAAAGAAACTAGTGTGCGTGGACGTCTCCTGTTGGTTTAATACTCAAAGCTTGGCACATAGTATACTATCCATCTATATTCCTTCGGATTCCCTCCAAAAGAATCCCTCTTCCAGCTGATATTTGTGCAGTGGGCGGTGCTTACCGTGCAGGTGGTGGGGGTGCGTGGTGGAGGTGACGTGCGGGTGTCTCAGCGGCGTGTGCGCAAGGGCGCGGCCGGCCCCGCCCCCCGCGACGGCCCCGCCCCCCGCTCCTCCCCCGGCCCCAATGGCCGCGCGAAGCCCCGCGCCCATCGACAGGTAGCCCGCTCCCGCCTGCACGCAACACACAACCCTATACTATACTCATTAGGCACAAATCACACCGAGATGGCAGCGAAGTGGAGCAGTTTCATTATCATACAATTTTAAACTTTATCTACATTAGTGTAATACACAATATCGCTTGAGAAACTTGAAAAGGTCGCGCAGAGCCGCGAGCACTCCGACGACTCCAAGACGACGACTACTATCAAGCGATATTATGTATTACACTAATGTAGATAAAGTTTAAAATTATATGACACTGAAACTTCTGGCCGCTTCGCTGGCATCTCGTTGCGATTTGAGCAAAATTTAGGCACAATCGTGGCCCAGTGCACACATTTAGGCATCGGACCGATCAAAAGCTAGACCTACATAGTCCGCGTATACATTTACTAGAGTTAAGAGAAAGACACACTATCGCCGACGACACAACGCGCGAGTCTAGTGTAGTTCTCTCTCTCTCTTTTGGTGTGCAATGGGCCTTTGCCGAATAGGGCGACACCGAGGCGTGCATTTCTAACGAATGCAACAGAATAATGGCATAGGCGGAGCTACTTACTTACTACACATTCAAAGCGACTTCTTATGCATAAAATATTAAAATGTCTACAACATCAACGAAAACGATCCTGAAATTATTGAAAAAAATAAATAAAAGGAATCTTACTCCTAAGTATCACTACTTAAAAATAGTAATACACAAAAGCTCAGACAGTATACTGCGACATTGCTCAGGACTCGAGTATACTACTTGAGAAAGCACTAACACTGATTGACAGACAGACAACGCCAATGAGTCTGGAAGCATGAAATTTTTGTTTATTGAAAACTCATCCCCTAAGCTACGGGATTAAAAAGGTATCGTACTTGTTCCAAATCTCATCGGCTATTAATACAATTGCTTAAATATGCGCGAGCGCACTGACCTGGTAGCGCGCCAACGTCTGCAGCGTGCAACCAACGACACATTAACGTTGGATTCTTCCAGAGCGAGCCTCGTAATAAATGGAAAAATGAAAAGAGACTCACTCACAATCAAAATTAGTTTATTTTCTGTAGACCGTAGGCAATTTCAATTCAAACTTAGACACGTCAATAGTCTATTGTATGTGTGTATGTTAATGAGGGCTTGTTTCCGCAACTCTACGTCTCTTCTATTTTGGTAGGAATGACTACTGTTCCCAGCTTCTCCAGGAAACCCAGAGCAACTTCATGTCTTAGAGGGCTTCAGGGAGCGAACCCGGGGTCAAAAGTCTAATAACAAGACACTCTAAACTTGTCCATAGAGATTCTCTGAATGTAAACAGCAGCCCAACTCCACCGTTCAGTAACATCTCTACATTTACATATCCAGGCATAGCTTTTTAATTCCATTAATTTTGAATCTTATTTAAGTTACACAGAGTTCAATTTAAAGTGGCACATATTCGTCCAATACCTGGATGAGGATTAAATATAACCCGATCATACCTGGTGCATGGCGACGTGCTGCAGCGCCAGCACGGCGGAGTGAGCCGAGTGGGGGGGGTTCGCGGGGGCGGGGGCGCTGGGGGGTTGAGCGGGGGGGTGGTAGGGGCCCAAAGCCCCCGGGCCCCCCGCCCCCTGCCCCCCGGCGCCCCCGTCCACCTTGCCGTCCACCACGATCGCGCCGATCGTCGACAGCACTGGAGAGATTACATCACTACGTCAGTCGTCGCTTTTTAGTACAATGTATAACAAGGGAAGAAAACGTGATAAGATGGTAACTGTCAAACTGTTTCACCAGCGTAGTTTCCGTTCCCGTGGGAATATGGGAATTAAATATAGCCTATGTTACTGAGGGATATTCTAGCTTTCCATTGGCGAAAGAATTTTTAAAATCTGTCCAGTAGTTCGTAACAAAAATACAAATCTTTCTTCTTTATAATATTAGTATAGATAACTTAGCAATAACAGTAATACTCAAGGCAGATACAACTGAATTCATTAAATTTCAGCACACTTTTCTCTACTCTTCGTAAATTAAAAGTTAGAAAAAGCAGTGATTTTTTTGCAAGAGACTGATTCCATTTCTGTTTAAAATATGTCATCATTTCAACTAATTGCTGTCTACTGCTGGATATTTTTGCTGGATTAAAGTCAGTTGGGCAGCCTGCATCCATCCAATGCCAGCCACCTTCTTTGCGTCTTGCAGGTCGCCCTCCATTTCGTTTGCCTTAACGCGGTCTCCACTCCAACACGTGTCTCCAGTGAGACTACTGATTAATGGGGAACTTGCACGAAAATTATATTGATAAATTATTTTAATAATTCAATAGTATGTGAATGATAGTCTCTAAAAGTGCATTGCTAAAAAAAACAAAACTATGATTTTTTCCCGAAATATTTGAATTCTAAGTAACGCTATATGAGACGTAATTTGAAACACCAATTAGCGACGAGTGAGGTCACTCCATAGTGAAAAGGAAATATTTGTATGTTTAAAACGAATAATACTCAAAAACTACTGAATCGATTTTAAAAATTGTTTTTCAAAACCAGAATGATACATTATCCGCTAGTATAAAATAAAATTGAAAATATATTATTTCTGACATAAATGCTATGAAAAGTTTACTTCATAAGATGAGGAGTGACGTCGCGTCAAGCCGGTGTGGGCTTTTACGCGCGAACTTTGAAATGTCGATTTTTGTTGTGCATATTTTACCGTTTTCTTTTTGTTTTCTTTATGTAATCCTCAAGATAATTTATCAATATAATTTTAATGACCAGCAGTGATAGCCAGTTAGTGAGGCTCGGGTCCGAATCCTGGCATGTACCAATGAGTTTTTCAAAAACTTACGTACACATTTATCACTAGCTCGACGGTGAAGGAAAACATCGTGAGGAAACCCGCAGGTCTCAGAATTAATCCTGAGACATGTGTTAACAGATCCGGTCCAATGTATCTCGTGAAATGTGGGTATATCCAGTGATGGAATACCTCTGCCTATGAAAGGCGTTAGATTATATGATTATTAGTATCAGATGAGTGGACTGACCCCTGACGAGGTCCGGCAGCTTGTCGAGCGCGAGGCTGATCCTGACGGGGATCTCGGGGTTGGGGATGTCGGCGCGGCGGCTCTTGATGCGCTGCAGGTGGGCGCTCACGGCGCGCTTCGAGTACAGCACCGCCGTGTCCGAGCCCAGCAGGGCGCTCGACACGAAGCCCACCTATGTCACATCAACGAGAAACACGTCTTAGTTATAGTCAAAGAGATTTAAATATTATAGGGCATAGAGGGGGCATTGGGAATATTTTCAAGCGTCGTGTCCTTGTCATGTCAGTTAGTATGAACGCGAGTTGTCATTCGGTCGAAATTGTACTAGACTTATTCCACTTGGAATAACTTTTCACTTCAAATTTTCCTCGCTTTGTCCCCTCTATGCCCTATTATATTAAATTCTCTTTGAGGTGGACCTAAATGGGTATGTGTATTGACTAGTAGGTTACCACGTGGTCGGTCATGTTGGCCAGCTGCTCGAGCGCCTCCTTCTTCTCGCTGAGGGTCCTCTGCTTGCCGTCGCAGACCTCGTTCAGCCGCAACACTAGCTGCTTGCCGCGGGTGTTGATCGCGTTCGTCAGCCTGACATACACACATTCGTTCAATCATTGGAGCTCCACAGCAGCATAGAACAAATAATTACCACCAAATATCGAACTCTATGTCATTGAAATAAGATTCAAAACAAACTGCCTATGCCCGTTAAAGGGTTAGGTACAGGGTGTGCTCGAGCTCTAACCATTAGCTAATTACTTTGACGAGCAATTCTTGTACGGTAAGGTCGTTTTAAATTGGCCACTTTGAAGATAGGCTCCACCTGCGCAAACCACCTCATACCGTCAAATGGTTACTAATAACATAGAACTCTCAAGTGTAAAAAACCGACTTCAACTTATATGATTTTCTCATGGATGCCATTATCAGAACTGGACCAAAATGAGACCACACGGGAAACACCAGCGTTCAAATTAAAAAAGAATAATCAAAATCAGTTCAGCCAGTAAGTTCTGAGGTAACAAATATAAAAAAACATACAGTCTAATTGAGGCCCTTCTCCTTTTTTGAAGTCAGTTGAAAATGTTTGCACAACTTCAGAGCTGACAAGTGAAATCCTGTTTGCATACAGATATAGTCTATTTCACGCAAAGAGATTAAAATATAATAGGACATAGAGGTGGCATTGGGAATATTTTCATACAAAACTTTGAAGCATGTTTGAAGCTCAAGAGTCGTGTCAGTTAGTATGAACGCGAGCTATCATTCGGTCGAAATTGTACTAGACTTATTCCACTTGGAATAAATTTTGGCTTCAAATTTTCCTCGCTTTGTCCCCTCTATGCTCTATTATATTTTAATCTCTTTGATTTCACGTAGCATGGGTGATTCAAAAATAATTAATATTTTGTTATTTCATCATTGCAAATATACAATATTTATTAGTCAACAGTAGTATCAGTAAAATGGTAAAATGTGGTCCCCGAACCCATGCTACGTGAAACAGTCTACAGTATCCGTCGGCAGTTGGCACTGACCTGACGACAGTCTGCGTGATGTCGTGCACGAGGGCGCGCTTCTTGTCGGCGATGAGCTGCTGCCTCTCGCGGATGACCTGCATGGCCGAGCCCAGCAGCACGCGCTTGTAGCTCACCTCCGAGAGCAGGGCCGAGATGCCAGAGCGGGCCTGCAACGGGATAGCGGGATTCAGGGATAATGCAGCTTCCTATCGGTGAAAGATTTCTCACACCACATGCTCGACAAAGCCGGATTATATATCATAACTAGTGGCCCGGGCAGACGTCGTTCTGCCACCGTATAAACCATCCCTGGACCCACTCTAACCTACACAAAAAGTTTCATCAAAATCTGTCCAGCCGTTCTGGAGTTTTAATCAGACTAACGAACATCAATTCATTTTTATTTATATAGATTATAAACGTCACCGAAAGCAAAACATTATATCCCTTGGCTTGCGCCGGGTTATAATGTTGTATGAAATTTCATTATAACCCTAGGTCAATAATGTAATTTTCACTTTTCATAATCCTTATTGCTATGAGGATAAAGTCTAATTTCGTTAAGGAAAAATTTGATGCACCCGCCTGCGTCCACGGTCGTGGCCAACTCGATTTTCGACAACCGAAGCCGCGACCAACTAGATTCGCACGATCTTCATTTGTTAAATCAAGTAGGTCAAGTAGGTATTTTATAACTTTAACATTTCAAAAAGAATATCGAAAATGTCGAGTGATGAAAGTACTTTGACTCCAGAGTCTATTAAACTAGATGCCATAGGCATTGTCAATAATCTACTACCATGCAATTGCATTTTATTGTCTCGCATAAGGTGAGAAAAGTAGAGTATACAACTCGGGAATAAAACTGTTTTTGTCTTGGGCGCTTAAATCCCTCACTAAACTCAGGACCCAGTGGGAGTCCTTCGTTACGTTCAGGATTCAATGTCGCGCCCGTGACATAAAACAGTGCTTTATTCCCTTGTTGTATAATCTACTATTTTAAAATCGGTCCACTAGTTTTTGAGTTTATACGTTACAAACATACAACATCTTTCCACACCGCTACTGAGGTGGAGCTAACTACTTTAGACATTACCAGCGGTTCTGCGCGGTTTCGGTGGAAATACGAGAATAATACATAGCCTATGTTACTCAGGGATATTGCATCTTTCCATCGGTGAAAGAATTTTTAAATCGGTCCACTAGTTAAACATACAAAGTACAAACAAATCTTTCCTCTTTATAATATTAGTGTCGATAACCTGTAACCTCAACGCTCGACGCTAACTGCGTTGACTGAGACTAAAGTACTTAGCCTTCGTCGTAAGACTATGAACTTCCATTTTGACAGCAATACTAGTTTATAATTAATTAATTAGTTCAGAATTAATTCTGAGACAAGTGTAAAAGACCCGGTCCAACGATAGGCACATCACCGATCACGTTTAGGGGTTCAAAGAAATATCTCGTGAAAAAGTTGTTATATCAAAAAAAATGAATACCCCTACCCGCTTATTTTTATAAGTTTTGATAATACTTTTTTATTTGTATGCCGAATCATAATTTTCTTGACGCAGTATGTTTTCTCCTCCCATTCAGATCTATCATCCATCATATCTGAATTGACTTTCTTCTTGCACATATCGTTTGCATCCTATGTTTGCCTGGTACCGCAACGTTGTGTTGACCATATTTGGTACCTGTGCGGCCATCTCAGTGCTGAACTGGTACTTGTGGTCTCGATGGTGCTGCAGCTGGCAATCTCGGCAGGTCAGACGGTCGCACGTCTCGCAGAACAGAGAGAGACGCTCCTGGAACCATCGCACGCATAATACGTCACATCATGCTTCAAGTTACACCTTTCACATGGACATTTTTGGATTGCCTCAACAAGTCACAACAAAGTCTTCAGTAAATGACGCTATCATTTTTCTGTTGATAAATAAGGGAGGGATGTAGAAAGTGCTGAACACACAGAATTTTTGTGCATGGTCTCTGAAGCAGAGCGATTTAACTAAGATTAAAGTATAAAATAAAAGACTTGAAAACTAAATTACTTGGGAAAAATCCAGAATGTGGTGTCATTAAAAAAAAAACGTTGCAGTCTACAGTTGTGTTTCCGACACCGAGAGTAGGTATCCCGGCCATGTTACCTGAGCTTTCTTAGTTTTACATAATTATTTTGAAAACATATTCCACTGTATTTTGGAAAACACCTCCAATTATTTAATAATTTATTTAGCAAGTTACAAAGACCCAACAATAAAGTTAATCCCATTTCACACTAATGGTGAGCACCTATCGAGCCCAAGGGAGACACCATGGAAAGGCCATCAATACCAGGCAAGACTGTGCTGTTTTAGGTTTTAACCAATCCAAATCATTTTAAATCACATTAAGAAAGTTAAAAAAAAACTCCCTCCTTCTGAAGCAGTCTAGTAAAAACAATATGGCAATTTTTTTATACTTTTGGAAATAATGAATACTATAAGTACTTGTTATTGCTGAAGAAAACACAAATTTTGTCCAACATTTTTTTAATAGACAATCAAACAGAAATAAAGTCAAAAAATCAATAAAAAGGTAAAAAGTTTGAAATAAATTGTATTTAAAAACCAAGCAGCCAGCACATCAGCAACAATACTTTTAAAGCAACTTCAAAAAAGGAGGTTTGTCAATTCAACCGTATTTTTTTTATGTGTGTTCGCGGATGTCTTCGTCAAAGGGTGGTACCATGATGAGGAAACCAGGATCTGAATATAGCATCCCAAAGAAATCGAGGAAATCCTTCGAAAATCGTAGTGGCGATTAGTGCTTTTTGACTTTTTTTAGTTTCCTATTTGAAGTAGTTTTTTGTTTTTTAAAAATTTTCCATAGTCCATTTAGTTGGTCTCACCTGCGGATGCTCTCTGCAGAACATATCGACGGCGAGCGTCTGCGCGGCGAGCAGCTCGGCCGCGGCCTGCTCCTTGGACTTGATCGTGTGGTCCTTGGTGATCTTCAGCCTGCAAGGGGTTAGCGGAGCAATACTCATCTGCACTAATGCTCGGGTTATAAAGACATACATTTCAACGAATGAAATCACATGGAACAGTCAGTGATATAATTATAAGCATATTTTTATTATTCGTTTTAAAAAAGGGGGGCAAACGAGCAGACGGGTCACCTGATGGTAAGTGACTTCCGTCGCCCATGGACACCTGCAACTCGAGAGTCACAACTGCGTTGCCGACCTTTGAGGTGGGAGTAGGGGGAGGGGATGGGGAGAGGAGGGGAGGGGAAGGGGGATTGGGGCCACCGGTTACCTCACTCACTCAACGAAACGCAATGCATTGCTTTACGCTGGTTTTCTGTGAGGCTGTGGAATCACTCCCGTCGAGCCGGCCCAAGCGTGCCGAAGCATGGCTCTCCTACGTTAAAATTATATATAAATGACTAGCGGTTCTGCGAGGTTTCACACGCGTAGTTCCCGGTCCCGCGGGAATACGGGAATAAAATGTAGCCTATGTTACTTAGGGATATTCTAGCTTTTCAGTAGTGAAATAATTTTTAAAATCGATCCAGTTGTTTTTGAGTTTATTCGTAACAAGATAAAAACATACAAAAATACAAATCTTTCCTCTTTATAATATTAGTATAGATATTCACCATTCCGATTACGATACTTTGGTGAGAGATCGTGTTGGTTGAGAGCACGCCTAGAAAGGTACAAAAAAGAAATCTTAGGAGAACAGAAAAAGTCGAGATTATGGATCTACGCGGGCATCGATTCTGCTTCTCAGCTGACTGGTTAACTTTAAATTTTTTTTTATTTATGGCTTGTCTGTTACGGCCTTTAAGCCATAGGGGCTCGTTTTGGCGGCCGGGTAGTGATGTACCTCTGGTGCGCGTTGACGCAGTTGTCGCAGATGAACTCTGCGCAGTCGACGCAGTAGCTGGTGGCCGGCTCCGTGTCCTCGCAGCTGTTGCACGCCTGCTCACCCGCCACGCCGCCTGCAAACAAACACAACAGATAGTTAGCCGACAGAGCCAAATACATCAAATAGTAAGCCATTATAGAGAGGGTACCGTTGTTTCCGCCCTGCTCGAGCGCCAGCTTCTCGAGCACGAACCGCTGGTCGATCATGTTGGCGGGCTGGCACTGCAGCCGGCACGAGGGGCACGTGATCGTCATGCGTTCGGCGCCTGCAACACACGACATACAAGTTAAATACATTTAGGGTACAGACACACGGACCGCAAAACTGCAGTTTCGGTGCAGTTTGAATGCAATTGGCACGACATAAATTAAACTGCAAGCCAACCGAACACCAACGCTTAGTTTGATTGCAGTTGGCGTGCAGTTGCACCGA
This sequence comes from Ethmia dodecea, assembly GCA_963855545.1. Classification (NCBI taxonomy): domain Eukaryota; kingdom Metazoa; phylum Arthropoda; class Insecta; order Lepidoptera; family Depressariidae; genus Ethmia; species Ethmia dodecea. Next base: position 115,925 of record OY979447.1, read on the forward strand.
ATACACACGGACTGCAAGCTAGCGGCGCGTTGACGTGCGGTTCTACAGCATTTGAACCGGCTGCATCTGTACATCGCGCGGTTGGCTTGCAGTTTCATTGCAGTCGTGCCAACTGCATTCAAACTGGACCGAAACTGCAGTTTTGCGGTCCGTGTGTCTGGACCCTTAGACATCGAACATGACAGATAGGTGTGTGCGCTTACCGAGGAAGTCCCTGCTGCCGGCCATCTTCTCGTCGATCTTGGCCTTGATGCAGGGCTCGCAGGCGGAGTGCAGGCACTCCATGAGCTTGGGCGTGCCGTCGGCCTGCGCCAGCGACGCGTGGCACAGCACGCAGCGGGCGGCGGAGGCCCGCGAGGCCGCCCCGCCGCCCAGGGAGTCGGCGCCCTCGCCCTCCGCCTTGCCCCCGCCCGCCCCCGGCCCCGCCCCAGGGACGCTCGCGCCCGCCGTGCCGGCCTCGGCCCCGGCCGTTCCCTCCGACGCGCTCGCTCCCTGCATGCGATCGTTGCGTTTAGGAGACTAGAGAGTCAATTTCATAAACATAGAACATAACAGATTCTTTATATTATAAAATTGACTCTTGTTTCCATTATTTTACTTTGTGAAACACTGCAACAGGGTGTTTTTTAAATTGTACTCTATTTAATAAACTTTACTAAAGTTTTGTAATTTTTATATGGCAATGAAAGTGGAACCTCATTTTCATGTTTTAATTAAAAATAAATAAATAAAATAAATAATCTCACGCCTTTCATCCCCGAGGGGGTAGGCAGAGGTATTCCATTACTGGATATACCCACATTTCACGAGATACATTGGACCCCTAAACGTGATAGGTGGTGAGCCCATCGCCGGACCCGGTCTGTTTACACATGTTTCAGAATAAATTCTGAGACCTGCGGGTTTCCTCACGATGTTTTCCTTCACCGTCGAGCTAGTGATAAATATGTACGTAAGTTTTGAAAAACTCATTGGTACATGCCAGGATTCGAACCCGAGCCTCACTGATTTTCGGCCAGCTCTTTGAATTAAACTTCATCCATATTCTAGATATCGTCTATCCATATTATTATCGGTCACCAACTTTTCAGTGAGTGTGGTGGCTCTATTATAGCTTGTTATTTTGCAAAATCTAATGGTAATAAATCATGTTATATCACCAGCCTTATCTTTAAACAAATCGTCTAGCCAAATGCACCACTCAAGACTAGAATAGGCACTTAATTATTTGATTGTTCTCAGAACTGGCTGCAATTTCATAGTTTTATACAAGCAGCCAAGAGCAGGCAAATGATTATATAGGTTATCAAAGCTTCTTCAATAGATATGTATGACATAGGTCTGTCTGACTTAATATGTTGTTTAATAATAAAATAGGTATTTGCATTTTTCTAATAGGAATTATGCTTGAAAATATTTTAATTTATATATTTTATTTATTTGCTAGTCACTTAAATATTAAAAATATATAAATAATAAAAAACAAAAATGCCTTTTCGTTTAGTACGGCGTCTGGTTAGTACGACGTAATATCACTGGTCCCTTGGCCGTCGTTATAACCGGACTCCACTGTAATTATATATATATATATTTTTAAATTATTATTTTATTTATTTAAAGATCTATATTTAAAAAAAATTATGATAAAAAATTTTAAAATTAAGAAAAAGAGAGCAGTGATAACCTTTACGGTTAAAGAGCCGGCCGGAAATCAGTGAGGCTCGGGTTCGAATCCTGGCATGTACCAATGAGTTTTTCAAAAACTTACATACATATTTATCACTAGCTCGACGGTGAAGGAAAACATCGTGAGGAAACCCGCAGGTCTCAGAATTAATTCTGAGACGTGTGCAAACAGACCTGGTCCGGCAATGGGCTCACCACCTATCACGTTTAGGGGTCCAATGTATCTCGTGAAATGTGGGTATATCCAGTAATGGAATACCTCTGCCTACCCCCTCGGGGATGAAAGGCGTGAGATTATTTATTTTTATTATTTTTAAATAATAATAAAAGTGAACATCAAGATCCTCAAGAGAAGAAGGTTCCCAAAAAACAATGACAAGTCAAATATTGCCTATTAGTTTAAAACATAAATATTTACTCGCAGTTAATAACCATGGCTCTCTTGAGCATAGCTCAGTACAATCTTCGCATAGGAGTGTTAATCACGCCTATAATACGAAAACCCTGGCTTCAGGAAAATTATTCGTTCCAAGAATGAATAATTATTATGGTGATAGAACTCTTAAAAAACAAATCCCTTACTTATTTAATAGTCTTCCCGAAATTATTAGACGAGAAAGCAATAAAAAAAAATTCTGTATACTTTTAAAAAACCATACCTATCATTGTCAATATAATATCAATAAATTCTAATGTGATATACCTACCTATTAAGAGAGACTGCCGATCCCACAGTCAAACTGTTGACACAGTTTTGTGGGACAATGTATTTAGCTTTAAGTACTTTGTGTGTGCTTATTAATTTAAATTAATAATAATAATTTGAGTAGCCTAAAACCCACACCAGCTGCAGGACCAAACAGTGTCATAGCTCTGATATTGAAAGACAGGAATATTGGTTTTAAGCAGCCACTACTACTGTGTGGACAACATGCATGAGAAGCAAAGAAGTGATTAAAGTCATAAAAATAATAACTAACATAATCAGACATTTTATAATGTTTTATTGTTATTTTAAGTAGTTAACTACTGTGACAGTTTGACAACAGATGTTGTAACTTTTTAACATTATTGTCAAGAAAGTGACAGAATCTGATTCAGCCATTATATCCCCCATTTTGTGATAAGTAGGTAAATGTTTATCTTTATAGTATACAGAGTGATTTTGCATTGAAGAATAGAATACCTGTTCCATGCTAACATTTTAAATGTTTTTTTATGTAAGTATATCATATCATGAGCCTGGAACAGTCCACAGCTGGGCATTGCCTGGGCCATGGACCTAAGAAATATGTCTCTTCATTTCTCATGCAAACACTGTCTGGATATTCCCTTATGATGACTCTCTAACTGAGCCACTGTACTGATAGAATCATTAAAGCCGTCCAACAGTATCTAACATTCCTAATGACTTTTAAAATTAGAAAGAAAACGAGAAGTGATAGTGTAAGATGGGGGTCATACATTGGTGGTGTTGGCCGAGAGCGCGGCGTCGGGCGCCTCCTCCGGCACTTCCTCTTTGATGGAGACGCCGAGCAGAGGGCCCAAGTCCATCAGGGCGCGTTCGATGTCCTCTCCGCTCGCCTGGAAGTTCTCCATTTCCGCTTCCCTCACTCCCGTCTACCTCCACAGGTCAATTCGCATTTTCACTTCGGTCCACCGCGTCACTTTCACTCAGCGCGAGAGCTGGCACGTCAACATAGCTAATGAGCACCAAGCGCCCGTCAAGACATCGACGGCGTCTTACGAAGGGCACTAAATCAACTTTTCACCAGTATCACACACCGTTACAAACTTGTAACACAAGTTATACACAACTGTATTTTTTTATTTTGAATACGATCTATTATCAAATATTATTTTAGAGATAATCTTCGAAAAAATTATCAACATGCGTCCATCTGTGACCGACATCAACCTATAGACAAGAAGACTTTTTGAAGAGAAAGGAGAGGCAAACAAAAGGCTATAGGAAAACGGGATTCATTTTTATCTCTAAGAAATATGTAAAGGTTTTCTGTGATGAAAAACATATTTCAAAAGTTTTTTTGATTGTACAAACATATAGTATATTACATAACAAAGGAAGTAAATTAAGAAATGTCTGTAGAAACATGTGAAGGCTTTCATATTTACTTTCCGAGGTGTGTATATTTTCTTCTGCCTGTGACTGTGTCTGAATTCATAGACTTTTTAGTAGAAAAAATGCCATAATATGCTGCAACACTGAAACTCAGCTTTGTGAACTTTGACATTTACGTGACAACTTGACAACACGTCGAAAATGGCTGACTCTGGGCCTAGTAAAAGCGATATTGAATCAATATTTCAAAGGTTACGAGCTATTCCAGCGAATAAAGTGCGTATTCTTTAATAGGTAACATAGGGCAGTATGTATGTTCTGTGATAGTTTTACGAGGGGGCGTGTTTCCAGGTATGTTTCGACTGCAACGCGAAGAACCCTACGTGGTCGTCGGTGACGTTCGGCGTGTTCATCTGCCTGGACTGCTCGGCGGTGCACCGCGGGCTGGGCGTGCACATATCGTTCGTGCGCTCCACGCAGCTCGACACCAACTGGACATGGAAGCAACTGCGCAACATGCAGCTTGGGGGGAACGTGAACGCGGTACGTGCCCCACAGATGTGGACTGTCTAAATCTCAACAAAAACGTCCACAGCCATATAATCCATGTTGCCGTGCTGAGCCGTAACATGCATGAGCCGCTGAGACATATCACGACTGGCTCAACTCAGTCTTTTTATAATTATTTTAATATTTATCATAATTTAGCTCATTTAGTAGAATTTCAGACGAACATAACTTTGTGTTCGGTAAGTGTCGCTGTGTCATCTGCAAAGGTTTCTGTTAGAACTCAGGTATTTAATGTTAGGTCACATTTAAACATACAGTAGGTAGGTATTTGTATTAATAGAGAGGGCCTTAACAAATTCCTGCCTGACATAATAACTGATATGTAAACAGTCTCACTTTTTTTTCTAATTTGTGGCTACTTGCAATCGGTCTTTATCGACCATAAGCAGGTTTTTTCTGGGTATGATTAACTATGAGGTTTGATGATCCAACAGACTTACTTGGATCAAAAATGTCAACAGTAATATACCTAATACATGTTGCTGAGCTGAGCTCAACTTGGACTTTTTGTAATGTTGAAATAAAAGTCCTTATTACCTTAAACTGTTGGAATCTAGAAGCAACAATCAGCAATGCAACACTGCTAGAAGTGTTGAATGTCATATCATAACTTTTGCCTAACATTGCGTCATGATACACCAGACGCAGTACTTCCGAACGCATGGGCTGGTGACTGATGATGCGCGGCAGAAATACAGCTCGCGCGTGGCGCAGATGTACCGCGACAAGCTGAACACACTCTCTGACCAGGCCATGAAGACATATGGGACCAAGGTTAGTTGCAAGTGCTATAACTCATGTGACATTTCAATTTGGAAGAATTGTGTTTTTACTTTTTATCCATCTACTCTAATATTTAGCTATTACACTCACTGATGAGTCTGGGTATAAAAGACCAAGGCTCACTTATTATTATAAAATACAATAAGTTTACAACTGATAACTGTATTCAGGTGTTCTCCACTCAAGCTTTCTCAATACATGATGTATTTGTCCAGTTTATTTTTGAGTTGATAAGCATTGGATTATTTAAGTATTTCTTTATTATTTACAACTAGTTTACAATGTATAGACAGAGCAAATTCCATTCAAGGCAAAATACCAAATATTAGCATGGAGCCTTTAACCAGTTTTCATTATCCATTTTTCTAATTATCTTTAATTTGTATTTCCAGTTTTCGGTAAGTACATGATCAATTAGCAATGTATGCTTCAAAGAAAAATATTCAATAATGTTATATGAGTCATAATAATATATTTTAAATGTTTTACTACCCAGATATTTGTACCCTTAATTTGCCATTTTATACTCTTTTTTACCCGACTGCCTCCAAAGAAGAGTAATTGAGTTAAATGCTTATTTTATAACTAGCAGCGCTCCGCGGTTTCACCCGCGTAGTTCAAGTTCCCGTCGGAATGCGGGGAGAAAATATAGCCCATGTGTTATTCTGATGTATAAGCTATATAACTGTAAAGTTTCATCAAAATCCGTTCAGTAGTTTTTGCGTGAAAGAGGAACAAACATACATCCAGACATCCATCCAAAGAAACTTTCGCATTTATAATATTAGTAGGATTTGTGTGCTACTGGTCATTTGTTCCTTCTCCCATGTGCATATTAGCACATATTTAATAATATGCACCTTGTAAATCTGTTGAACTGAATTTTAACATTTTCATTTGTTTTTGTGTATATAATAATAATAATACTAATAAATTGTGGGACACAATTCACACACAGCTATTTAGTCCCAAACTAGGCAGGGCCTGTACAATGAGTACTGAACAACTGATAATCATACTTAAATAAATATTAAACGAACAGACACAAAGCCAACCGACATGTTCATGCACACAAATGTTGGCCCCGAGCGGGGATCGAACCCACGACCTCCGACTCAGAAGGTAGGGTCACTACCAACTGAGCCAACAGGCCCGTCAATATATGTTCTTTTCACGACTACTACTACACTACTTTACTATATTATATGCTTAGCGGGTCTCATAATATATTTTTAATGATAATAATACATTGAATAAGATGCAGAAAGTTCCACCTTGCATCTCGCATTGATTACGAAAATAATATTCAAATCGAGACATTGCAGAATTAAACATGTTTCCAGTGCCACTTAAACATTGATATACTTATTTCAAATAAATGTATGATAATGGTTATTCTGGTAATTTAAATGTGTGTTGTCACAGCTGCACTTGGACCCAGCGCCGGTGGAGGCCAAGCAGACCAAGGAGGCGGAGGTAGACTGGTTCGCTGAGCACACCACTAACAAGCTTGAGCACGCGCAGGTAACCCCCACCGCCCGCTAAGACCCGGGCGGCTTGCCACCGTGTCACCTGAGGGTAGAACTACACTGGGCCTGGCGGATCACTGTCATGACTGCACGCCGCAGTGTAGTTCTAGCTTAAGGCTTGTGTTGAGTCACACCATTCTTAATACAACTGTGTTTGCTTTAAATGTGATAAACAAGTTGTTATACACTGTAGAGAATATAACCAATATACTGTTGGTATGCAAATTGTGAGAGACAAGGAAACATAATTATTATGATGATTACTTTAATTACCATTATTAAAAATATTAAATAAATCTCCCTCCTTACATCCCCAAGGGGGTAGGAAAATATTATTATTAAAATGATCAATAAATATAGTAATAAATTACAATAGTTCAATTTTATGGTCTTTGAGGACAAGTGGAGAGATTGTGTTCAGTTTGTGTATTATAAGTAAATAGTGTATTCTGTCCTATCAATTTCTATTGAAACTTTTGAGTTACGCTAAATTATAAAACTTAATCACATATATGAACACAAATATTTCCTCAATATTAAATAAATGTTGATTTCTGTTATCAGCCACCGCCTGTCGCAATTGATTTGTTCAGTCACAATATTTATCAACGCTCTTGCAAATGCACGTAAAATTATCGCCCTAATGCCACACCGTTTAACTTTACAATCCTTGACTAGTCCATGGAATGACGTCAGAGCGTGTTGCGGCGATAAGCAGCAAGTTGCTACCTTGACAGGATGTCCCAAATTCACAGAGCATATATTGCTGATATCGGAGACAAAGCCACGACGATACTATTGTTTTTATTTTAGTAACATTCTCACGCTTCTTGTGATGCATTTCCTACCTTCTGATGATTCCTGTGTTATTATATATTGGAACAGACTTTTATATTTGATAAAGGAGCTGTTCTGCATTTGGAACCAGCAACTCGTCGGCGGAAAGGGGCTGCTGTTTACATTTAGCCAATCTCCATGGACGAGTTTAAAGTGCCTTGTTATTCGACTATTGACCATTCTAAGTGTACTTTTTGTACCTACAGAAAATAAATGATTTTTTACTTTTTCTCCCCGCGATTTCACCCGTGTAAGTCCCGTTCTCTTGGGAAAATTAGCCCATGATACTCCCAGAAAACCTTTCAAGGTCCTGTAGTTTCAAACTCTGCAAACTAACCAAAAAAATCCTCTTAAAAATGTTGGTGTAGACAATGTGTGTGTAGTGTTGCTAATGTCTCCGATACCTGCATCTATCCTGTCTCATTGTATGCTGCTGTGGTACTATCCTATCATTATACTTAGATTTCGTTTGACGAGTGTGCGAGTGAGTTAATTGTGTGAGCACTAATCACTAGACACTACACACACCCCTGTTGGGGTACCGTGGGGTACGTGTGATTGTGCTAACGTGGCGCGTTGGCAGGAGCCGGTGAGCGCCGCGGGGGCGCTGAGCTCCGAGGCTCGGCTGTGGGGGTTGCCGGAGCCGGGGGCGATGGGTGCAGCTTCCCCGGGGGGCGATGCGTCGCGAGCTGCTCTCACCGCCCGCCCGCTCGCTAAACGCTCGGGGGTAAGTGTGCATCCAAAGCGTTTTCGCCCCGTGACTCTAATCTATGGTGTAGGACTTATTATCCGTCCCATTCTAGTTCTACCGAGTACTCTGAGAGACTTTCTGTCTCGTATACGTTTGTTTACAGCAGTGTTTTTATAAAATTCTACTGAAGGGTCATATATTGGATTAGTTTTTTTTTCTGTCTGCTACTCCTCTGTGACTCCTACAGATTTTATAAATGTATTTCAATCTTATAAAATTTTGTATTATAATACTTGTACCCCAAGTATTAAAATACCCCAGTATTTTAATACTTGTAGATACCCAATGTAACAAGATCTATAAAAACTCTGATTCCCATATGGCTAAATTGTGTTCCTCGAGCGTTGTTGAATGCTTGTGTCGTGCGTGTGCGCAGCTGGGAGCTCGCAAGGGTGGGCTGGGCGCTACCAAGGTTGCCGCCAACTTCGACGACATCGAGCGCGAGGCCATCCTCGCGGAGAAGCTCAAGGTCGAGGTGAGTACGTTTGACATACGCTACATTCGATATACCACCATCTCTATCTACCATGACGTCTATTAAACTAAGTTTGTTCTAATATTGTTTTGTGTCAAATCTGTTAAATTGCTCTATTGAAATTTATTTCGGAACACCGTGTGATGTGTATAGAGTGAGGCTGCATCTCGTTTTCTTTATAGCAGATCATAGATAATGTTCAATTACAATTAGTCCTTCCTTTACATCACTGTCATTGCCTGAGATTGGAAGAAAAAATAGAGACACTTTTTCTTCAAACATCTTTGAAAACAGTATTGCTTCAAGCTGTCTGAGTAATGTCGTTTTTATAAAACGAAACGTTTTCTGCAACTATAATACTATACTACGTGTGGCATTTCGCCCATCGTAAACGCATCCTTAACTCCTTATGGTTTAAAATGGGTTTAAACTATTCAGCGAATAGACGTGTTCCAAATTCAATGATTTAATTGAAGGCGAAGACAGCGGAGAGCAAAGCGACCATCGAGAACGTAGAGCGCGAGGTGGCCTCGCTGCGGCTGGCGTACCGCGACCCCGCGGGGGGCGGCGGGGTCGCGGGGGGCGGTGGGGCCAGGGGGGGCGCGGGGTCGTCGGGGGCGCACGACCGGCTGGGCATCGCGGGGGCGAGCCGCGTGGCGAGGGGCGGCGTCTCGCACAGCGCCACGGCAGACATGACCCCCATCGAGCAGGAGGGCGCACAAACGCATCAGGCGCACCTCGACGACCTCGACGACTTCAACTCTGTGTTCACCATGATCAGGTGGGGAATTTTTTAATGTTTGTTTTTTATTTTTAGGGTTTAGGTTTGAAATGGTGATAGTTTATTATGTGCTAGGGATCTATGATACTGTGCAGTAATTGATAGATTCGATAAAATACAACAGTACCGTTCAAAAACTCACAATTTAGTCTTCAGTAAATATAATTTTTGAAATGAAATCTAATAAAAAAAAATTGAAAAATCACTACAATAACAAATACATAAATAAATCAATTCCATTTTCTTTGCTTCCTTACTAGATAGTAAAAAAAAACGATTTGATTACATTAGGACACGTCACTTCGATTGTCAACAATGAACTGTCACCGAAATCATGCTACATAAAAGAGACTGTACACTAATATTATAAGCTCCGAAAATACTGGACCGATTTTGAAAGGAATGCTCAGTTTTGTGGGAGTGACCTATAATCTTCCCCCAGGAACGAGCCGTTCCCCCGCAGCGCGTCGGACGGCGTGGGGGGTTCGGGGGCCGGGGGAGAGTCCGAGCACCAGTCCCTCGGCGGACTGAGCACCTCGTGGGAGAGCATCGAGCCCGAGCCCAGCCGGGCGCTGCACACCATGTTCTCGGCCCCTTCGGCCTCGGCCTCTGCCTCCCCCGCGCCGCGCAAGCCCCCGCGGAGGGCCGAGCCCGTGGAGGACGACTCGGCCGTCAAGAAGTTCGGCTCCGCAAAGGCCATCAGCTCCGCGCAGTTCTTCGGCGAACAGGTCGGCACGATGATACAAAAGACCTTCAACTGTACAGTCAAGAGCCAATGACGATTTACAGTTGTAGAGCGAGTTTTGACCTCTAAGGCGATTGTAATAAGAACGTTTCAAAGTACCAATGTGTCGAGCTCCACGTGCTCTTGACTGTACTATGGCAGTATAGATTTTTATAGGCTATAATGCAAAATAAATTTTGAGTGATATAACTCTATTTTGACAATTAGATGTTGATAGAAGCCCTGCATCCTACGACTGTATAAGTCATTAATTTAAGTTCATTTAAACTTTATTCATAAATAAATGAGTTTCGTTCATATTCGTCTAACGTCTGCCCTAGCCAAGTATAAACACATGTGTTTTTCTCAATATAGTAGGCAGTGCAGTAATGAAAAAATGCATGATTTATTCGCTAACTATAATCTGTTGGCAGTCCAATAACAAAATAAAAGTAAATATTTGAAAAGTTATCTAAATATCAAATTCTAAAAAAAAGCAATCATAATATTTTCTCATAATTATGAAGTCTTGTAATAAACCGATGTTGTTGCCTGTTAAAACTATAAGTAGTGATGCCTGTGCTTAGGAGTCTCGCTGGGAGCGCGACGCGAGCCTGTCCCGCTTCCAGGGCTCGTCGGCCATCTCGTCGGCCGAGTACTTCGGGGACAGGCCCAACAGGCCCAACAGGCCGCCCGCCTTCAGCGTCTCCGCGCCGGACCTCGACGAGGTCAGACCCCACCCTCTTGTCACCACCACTGATATAAAATAATAATAATATAATCTCACGCCTTTTTTATCCCCGAGAGGGTAGGCAGAGGTATTCCATTACTGGACATACCCACATTTCACGAGATATATTGGACCACTGATGATTGACATATTATATGCTAATGTACTTTGTTGTGTGCGACTGCATTTGGTACCAGCAACTCGTAAGTGGAGATGGGCTGCTGTTTACATTTAGCCAATCTTCATGGACGAGTTTAGTGTGCCTTGTTATTGACGTTTCTAAGTGTATTTTACATACCTACTGAAATAAATTAATGTGTATTTGATAGCCACCTGAATAGACTCAGGCCTGGAGGCCAATTCCACTAAATGTCTACGGTATATAGTTGGATGACAATGACATGTCAATGGTGTTATTTGAATACGAAACGTGCCAGATAACACCATTGACATGTCATTGTCATCATCGGACTATAACCGTAGACATTCAATTATTTATTCCACAAACAATAAACACTGTGTAAAAATACATTTAGTGGAATTGGAGCCCCGATGTATTACTGATATTTATTAAATTTTTCACGAATGTATTATTGAACATGACAGGTGAGGCTTACACATCACTCTGAACCATTTCTTAGGCCTGAAAATATCCTCATAATGAATGCTACGGGTGCATAATATACTGATGAAAAGTGGGTATTTCTAGAAATGGAATATTATTACTATTTATTATTTACTAGCGACCCGCCCCGGCTTCGCACGGGTGCAATGCTAACACTAAAACCTTCCTCTTGAATCACTCGATCTATTAAAAAAAACCACATCAAAATCCGTTGCGTATTTTTAAAGATTAAGCATACATAGGGACAGAGAAAGCGACTTTGTTTTGACTATGTAGTGATGATCAGTCAAATCACCTACTCTACTGCTACGTCTTGGGCCTGGGTCTTCAATACGGCTTGTACAGTCAAGAGCACGCTAAGCTTGACACTTTGGACTTTGACCCGGCCCTGTATTCTATAGCGCGCAGTATAAATCAGAGCTCAGCTTAAACTGGTAGTGTCAAGCTTAACTTGCTCTTGACTGTACTGAGAAATGCATGGCTTATTCTTCGAGCATGTAGGTAACGTGTACAAATTGCAGGTCCGCGAGTCGGTCCGCGCTGGGGTGACTCGCGTGGCGGGTCGCCTCTCGTCGCTGGCCAACGGCGTGGTCTCCTCCATCCAGGAGCGCTACGGCTACTGACCGGACCCACTACCACCACCACCACCAGAAATCAACGACTGGGACTAACGACTTCCTCAATGGGCTCGGTCGAGACAACAGGGGTGTAGGAACACTTCCGGCAACGCTACCCTATATTATTAGGTTTTTTACATATGAAGTTGCCGTATTGCATAGACAATTTAAAGAAAACAATTTTCATACTAAAAATTATTATTATTTTTGCGACTGAAACGTCAAATCCGGCAATATAGTGAAAAATTATATTTAAAAAGTTGATCTGGCTTGTAAATAATAATAAAACTAATCTGAGCATCGACTTGGAAACACATGACACAAACTAATTTCTAGCTTATTGATCAATTTTTAAACTAACTTTTCGTGAATGCATTATTTTACCTTATATTTTATTTTTCAATGCAATTTCATAGGTAAACACCTAATAATATCGAGCGACCATTCGCCCCTGCGAGTTGAATGTAAATATTGTATGTAATGAAACTTTATAACGATAGATGCATGTATCGCGATAACGTACACATCGATTCCATTCGCTCTAACTTAGAGGTGAAGCTTTGACAATACACTTCATACATGTCTCGGACATTTGCAATAACTACTAACATTCCCCAAGAGTATTAAATTTGAAATTAATTACCTAAACCGGGACACCGCATTTAACTTCATTAGAAATTTATTTATTTTTGCAATATTTTCGGTAATAGGTTGTTTTATTTTTGTAGGGTTTCGTAAGTTGATTTATTTTTACTTAGAATTAGACAGTCTGCGGTCGCGTGCGGGCCGCGGTCTTCGCCTCGACTCGCCGAACCATTCCTCAGACTATATTCATAGTGAACCTTACGTATATTTCATCGAAATCATCTTGATCGTTTCCGTTACTCCGCGAATCGGAACTCACCACTCTACATAGGAATAAAAAGGAAACAGAATTTGTATAAATTAATTATATTATAATCTTCTTTTTTAGACGATAATTATCGATATAAATATACAAAATTATATTTGCAACACCCGTCTTTTATTCTATAGACTCCCTCCTGGCGATGTTATCACAGCCTCCCAGAGGTAGCTAGGGAATCCGGTCGCTAAGTATATTACACTATCGGGACCGTCCGATATTCCAGCAGCGCCACGCTCTTGGATTTTGAAATTTATCCTCGCTTCATTTAGTCATCAATTTGTTAGTAGTAACAAAATAATAAAAAGCTCACTTCAACGAGTATCAATAAAAAAATATCGATGTATAAAATGTTTAGACTTTTGTTGATTTTGTTGTTGAATTTGAGTTGAGAAAAGCCGCTCATCCGATTTTGATAAGACTTAAATGAGAACACCTTTTAAGTGTGATCTACCAAATAAAAAGGAATAATCAACATCAAAAGTAGCATACATACCCCCTTTTTGAAGTCGGGTAAAAAGCACGCATACATGTATTTTCTTTTACTTATTTGATATTCTGGTGTTAGTTTTATCACATTTTGTCGTATGTTTGACACAGGTGTATTTTAGTCTGTTGTTACGAGCGAGGACCTACTATTAGCTGTGTCCCTCAATCGGTTGTCTATACTAAGTTAGTTGATGGTCCTCCTAAAAGTACTTTCGAGGATATGATATGCTAGTGCGCTAGTGGAGGCGCCGTGGCCACGATGCAGAGGTTCTCCGGCGAGACCTCTTCGGGCACGAAACGAGCCAGTCTTGCCTCGAACCCCCTGCTCCTGAGGAACTCGACGCGCCCCCAGTCCAGCAACGCCTTGGCCTTCTGCCCCACGAGGCAGCGCGAGCGCCGTGCCTCGTCCCCTGCCTCGTCCTCGGCCTCTGCCTCGGCGCGCCTCAGCCGGCTGCGCCCGTCCCCGCACGTGGCCCAAGAGACCACGCCCAGCATCACGTTCAGCTCCTCCTCGGACACGCCCAGCTCCTGGGGAACGGAGACAACCATTTTAAAACAAGTACAGTAAAGGCTGATTCATGTTATAACGGGACGCGCTCCGTCCGGGCCCGGACGTGCCCCGTCCGGGGCGAACCATCCTACAACACGCCTCGACTGGTGCGGACGGGGCCCGTCCGGGCCAGCGCTTCATACAAAAAATTATTGACCGTTCCCCGGACGGGGCCCGTCCCGTTGTAACATGAATCAGCCTTAAGGCCACTTTAACTGGCAGATCTGAACATAAGCTTTGCCTGCGCAAACCCACTCCTACCAAATGGTCGCTAAATAATTTGATTGCACAACTTCAGATCTGCCAAGTTGAAAGCCATACTAAAATACACTTGTTGCATTAAGCTGGAGCTAAGGTTTTGAAAATACGAAGGCAACTGGAATCCAATCTAAACGGGATCAACCGACTCGACGCTATGGCAGGCTATTAATCACAATAAATTATTATTGTAAATCATAATTACTTTCTTAGTAAGATTAAAAAGAGCTGCCTTTAAGTTTCTTGTTGGTTCTACTCGGGGAAGTGTAATTGGAAACAGCAACTCGTCGGTGGAGATGGGCTGCTGTTTACATTTAGCCAATCTTCACGGACAAGTTTAGAGTGTCTTATTATTGGACTATTGACGTTTCTGTGTAATTAGCTTTTACCTGCAGAAATAAATGAATGTTGACATTGACTTTGCGAGGTTTCTAATAAAATATTCTTTCATCTGTCTCAAGAAATAATAAAAGTCAAAATCATCAGTCAGCTATTTTTGAAAATATTTTTTCGATATACAACATGTAACAGAATAAGCGCAATTCCTGAAATTAGTTTGTTCAGTATCGACTACTTATTCGATTTCAGCTATTTTCAATGAGTTAAATTTTTCAAAAAAATGAACTATCGTAGCTGAATTTTGTGCTTTCTATGGATATCGTGCTATTTTTAAATCGATATTTAAGAAAATTGGTTAGACACAACTAAAGTTCGATTGCATCATATTTTTTTTATATTAATATACTAATTGGGGTGTATAAGGAATTGCGCTTTTTCTGTTACGCGTTGTATAAATTACTCTAACAGCTCGGCTCAACTTTTGATTAATCAAGCATCTCTGAAGCTGTGCTAACGGTTGCGCAATAAAAAAATTTAGCGACCATTTGGCATTTTGCACAGGCGGAGCCTATGTTGAGAGCAGCCCAGTTAAAACGTCCGTACCGTAATGGAAGTATCCAAAGAGAAGAGCCTCACCCTCATCCTCTGCCCCGCCACGTACCCCTGCGCCGTGCAGCGGTGGTGGCAGCAGGTGGCCAGCAGCAGCCCGCGAGGGACTCGGCCCAACGCCGAGGAGCTCATGCAGCGCAGGGCGTAGTCTGTGTGACATAGGAAGGCTAGCTACATTAGCTAGGTCCCACTTGTTTGACCTACAAGGCGATTGCAATAAGAACGTTACAAAGTCCAATGTGCTCTGCGTTAGGCGAGCCTGTTCACTTGCCTTCTGAGCCGGAGGTCGCGGGTTTTATTCCCGCTTGCGTGTGCATGAAAATGTATTGGCTTCGTGTCTGGTCGTTTAATATTTATTTAATTATGTTTATCAGTTGTTTAGTACCCATAGTAAGGCCCTGCCTAGATTGGGACAACCGTGTGTTAATTGTGTCCCACAATTTATTATTATTACATGCTCTTGACTATACCTACTATTACCAAGACTGCTACTTTTGAAATCGCAAATAATTTATGAAATTTCATTTCCAGTAGCAGCTGTGATTTTTCATTGGCATTAAAATTCATTGCCTGTCAAATACCACCAGGGAAATTATTTTAAAAACAAGTAATATCATCAAAAGAAAATGATTCAAAAGTAACAATCATACATATCCTAGACTACCATACAGTCAAGAGTATGTGGAGCATTCGACTTTGTAACGTTTTTATGACAATCGCTTTAAAGACTCGCACTACAGGTGTAAAGCTTCATGTGATCTTGACTGCACCAGTAAAAGTATACTAAATCATACCGGTGGCGATCCCGCAGAGGTGCTTGGCGAACCCCACGACGGCGCTGCTGGAGGCCACCAGGGGCACCTTCTCCAGCGCCAGGTGGGCCAGGTCAGCTCGAAGGCGGACCACCGGAGGTGAGGGGGCTGCTGTAGTAGCCGGCGAGACCGAAAAACCAACTGGGATGCCCGGCGGGACTCCTGTAGCGTCCGGCGGTACCGAAGAACCAACTGGGATACCCGGCGGGACTACTGTAGCGTCCGGCGGGACTGCTTTAGCGTCCGGTGGGACCGTAGAACCAACTGAAGTGTCGGCTGTAGTGTCCGGCGGAACCGGAGACCCAACTGTGATGCCTGGCGGGACTACTGCAGCATCCGGCGGGACTGTAGAACCAACTGTAGTGTCGACTGTAGCGGCCGGTGGGACCGGAGACCCAACTGTAGTGCCCGGCGGGACCACTTTTTCTGCTGTATCAGCCGGCGGGACAGCACCGTGGTGAGCGTTGGCCTTCGGCGTGCCCCTCAGGCGGTTGTCCCGCTTGTGCCTGAGCGCGGCGCGGTCCACGAGCAGCAGCCCGGAGGCGCGCTGCCCCCACGCTGCCCACACGTAGCACGACAGCTGCCCTACCCACAGACAGCATAGATGACACATAGCACTCGTGTCACTGCGTCTAGACAAGCTCAGACTGCCGCGTACTGACGAACTGGCACACTACCTTTCTCGCTTAACATACATCATACATAGCATACAAAATAGCATGTTAAACATACATCATATGAAGTAATTTAATTCTGGGACCTGCGGGTTTCCTCACGATGTCTTCCTCTACCGTGGAGCTAGTCCTACTAATATTATAAACGCGAAAGTTTGTATGGATGGATGTATGGATGGATAATTGTTCCTCTTTCACGCAAAAACTACTGCGCGGATTTTAATGAAACTTCGCAATTATATAGCTTACACATCAGAATAACACATAGGCTATATTTTACCCCCGTATTCCCACGGGAACGGGAACTAGGCGGGTGAAACCGCGGGGCGCTGCTCACTAGCAGCGCCCCGCGGTTTCACCTGCCTAGTTCCCGTTCATCACTATGAATATGTAGGTAATCTCACCCTTCCCCGCGCCCAGCTCAACGTAGCAGGCGCCGTCCCTGACGAGCCCCTCGGCCTGCGCCAGCCTCAGGAGGGCGGAGGCCTGGCGCAGGTGCTTCCTGGAGCCCTCCCCGCGGGCCTCCTGCGACCACTCCGAGGATACCGCCGGGTGGATCGCCTGCTCCACGAACTCCTCCACGTTGCCAGACACTAGTTCTATATACAAAACCAAACAAATTTAAACAATGATGAAGATACTTTTTTTTTAAATTAAATTAAGTTTGCCAGTCTGAACATAGCGCAAGTGGCGTTGCGTTACTTATAAATAGGTGTCGATGGCAGAGAAACCGTGTCGTACGATTCGCGCGAATAGGCATAGATATTTATTTTATTTATTTAGGATTTATAGAATTTAAAATCGAAATGGCAAGACATGAACAATATTAAAATACAAAAAAAAACAGTGACAATACAAAACATAAAATTTTATCATTTGGACATCTCGCCCGCGAAACACCTCGGATAACATCATAGTCCAGATAACATCCTGGGGCCACTATTGGCACTATTAAAAGCGCGCTGGACAGTAAAAGCTTAAACATCTTTGTCGGTAGCCAAACGCATTTAGCTCTTTTGCATGCATGAAGCCTAAGTTCAGACCGGCAGACTGCCGCGCACTTACGTTCGTATAAGGTATTGATTTTGTCGATGACTCTTGCGAGCGTCTCCGGGGGCACCTGGGCGAGGGCCACGCGCTGGCTGCCGTCGGACCGCTCGGGCGGGGCGTTGACCCCGGCCACCATGTGAGAGGGCTGCGGCTGCGCGCGCGCATTGCAGATCACAAGGTGCTTCTCCAGCTTGCTGGCGTAGCATGTGCTGGAGCACACATCCTTATTTAGTTATAAAAATACTAGCATTTGCCTATTTTATTTGTATAGATAGTTAGGTTCACATAAAATGTGTCAAACAAACATTTTAAGCAGCTTAATAATTTGTGCCCATCTTAAGTACAGCATTTTTAAGAAAACATTGAAGACCAAGCAGGGTAAGTAATTGAACGAGGTTTGTAAAATAATGTGATTTTGTGGTCCTACCACCAGTCTAAGCATGGCCTCAGTAGGCCAAGTGAAACACATGAAAAGATATATTTTGAGGATTTCTAGAAAAAGTTGTAGAGCATTGATTTGATATAAACATGCAATAGTAGCAGTGCACTGTGGAGGTATAAAGTGTAAATCATAATATTTTCACCATTATGAGTACTTACTGTTTGGGATCATATGGACATGGAATGCGGGTGTCATCCTGGAAAAGAAATAGACCAAAATGAAACTTAAAAAGTTTAAAAGAATTATAATAAAAATAACTATTTCAGAAAGTAGGTATTGGTACAGAAATGTAATTATTACTTACCTATAACTACTTTCTACTTCTTGATTTACAAATATAATTCTAAAGCTTCATGACATCTTCTTTTATTAGCTAGGTAAAACCTGAATATGATCGCAGACTTTTCAGTCATATAGTCCCATAGACAGGTACCATAATTTCTCGTAGTATATGCACTAGTGATGGGACTCGAATCGAAAATTAATATTCGAATCGATTCGAATAACCTGGCGAAAAATTCGAATCATGATTCGAATAAACCTTGGATTCGAATTGATTGATACATTCGAATCAATACGAATTTATACGTTGATTCGAATCAATAAAATCGTTCAATAGATAAAAATATACTAGTCAATGTGTTCAAATTACTTCTGAAAAATTTATTAACAAACCTCTATTATCCACTTTGACCACTTTCTAAAAAAAACTAAGGATGGAGTTAGAAAAAAATATAATATACTTACCTAATATCACTTTTTAGTTTTCACTACAGGTACTTTTGAAGAATAATTATTACCTATATATTTAAACTAAAAAATCTTGATAGAAATGCAAAAAAAAACGTGAACGAATTTGAATCGTCTCATCTATAAGGTAAGCTTACCGCGCAATATAAGATTGTAATCATAAATGTTAATTCGAATCATCGTGTAATTCGAATTGTAAAGATGATTCGAATCAACTCGGCAATTCGAATCAACTTTGAATCTCATTCGAATCAACTTTTCACCTTCATCATTCGAATCAAATGTGATTCGAGTCCCATCACTAATATGCACCAAGTACCTACAATAAGTCGTGAGCATTGCCTAAAAAACATTGAAATGAAAAGTTAGTGATACACACAGCAATTCTGCCCTGTTGGCTGTTGTTAGGGCATTGAGATCTAGAGATCATGGTCCCCTCTGACACCAACATTTGTGTGTACGAACATGTCTAGTGGTTCGTAGAGTCTGGGTGGGTTTAGCTCCCCAGGAGTGGGGCAATAAGGCTCGGCACTCGGGTCTCGGAGACGAGGGGCTCACCTTTCCCGCCGGCGTCTGCGGCCGCGGCTCGTGCTCGCCGCAGTAGCTGCGCCCAGGGCGCACCGTCATGCGGCAGAGGCGCTTCTTGCGCACCACGAAGTACTGGCATTGCGGCGCGCCATCAATATTTGGCGAGGAGTTTATAACTACATCCATCATCACTTTTGTTTACTTTTATTTGGAGGTTATTTTAGGGTTGCCTTCTTTATATAGAAAATCTACTACGTTGTTTATAAAAACAAAAATGTATTTTTCTGTGATGTGAATTTTTTTTTATCTATATCCAAAACAATAAAATAAAATATAATTAACAGTTGAAACTCTCAGAATATTGGATGATTTAAATAAGAATCGCGTTATGTGTGATGCCTTTTTATTTGCGTCTCATATATTTTTTACTGTGGCAGCTCGCGCCCAGAAAACGTCAATAGGTTTTGAGGTTAGGCGTCGCATCGTTTTAGTTTATTTTGTTTTTTTACGTATTATGGAGTGTTGGAAGCTAAAATGAGCTCGCCCAGCAAGGACATGGAGGAGCCGACGTCCAGCACGGACGGCGGCGGCGAGGCGGTGGCCGCGGGTGGCGAGGCAGCGGCCCGAGCGGCCAGTCCGCGGCCGCCCGCCAAGCGGCGCATCTCCAGCACAGTCATCGAGATCTCCGACACGGAGAGCGACGACTCGGACGTGTGCGCCGTCACCTCGTACCAGGCCTCCGCCGACGAGGTGAAGCGGATCCGCGGCGGTGAGTGCTCGCCTCGGCGTTGCTTGCGCTACTTGCGCGGGAAATTCGAACTGTCTGCGTGCTGGATACGGTTCTGTTTTGATGTTAGCGACCTATTCGTTTTGCAGCGGACTACTCGTCGACGTCGTCGTCGTCGGACTACAGCTCGGACTCGGAGTCGCCGTGGGAGGACGACTCGGTCGTAATCGAGGACGAGAGGCCGCTCAGCAAGCTCGTCAGGGTGAAGCTCAACCCGCGAGCTAACCGCATGGACGATCCCAAGTTTAACCCTGCTTTCAAGGTATAATTTACGTTCAACTAGCCATTGCCGAGCACTTACTGCACAAAGTTTTTGTTATTGCATCCCATATTTGAAGTAGTCTTATGTCCTTTCTCAAGATGCAAGCTATCCCTGTACCAAATTTCATAAAGATTGGTTGTGCAGTTTAGCTATAAAAATGTAATAGATAAACTGAGTTATGTACGCAGATATAAGATTAGGAAGGTTCATGACACTAGAATATTTGCCGAGTGTTTAACAAAAATCTACATAATATGAAAACAAAGGAATCAAATTTTTTTTGTCTATTATACATAAAAGAAGGTTCTATTTCATATTTGTTGTTTCCAGAAACAAGAACTAATAGACAGACTGACACTCCACTGGAAAGAGCACAAGGACTACAGCTGTGAGGAGGTGACACTGACATGCGAGCCTTTTCGGCTGAGTCTGCTGCACGACCTGCTGGCCAACTCGGAGATCATCAACAACATTATCGACGACATGAACACGCTAGACTGGTCACGCAAGAAGATGGACCTCTATGAGTTCCACCAGACCACGGACCTGGCCAGCCTGACGTGGCAGCGTGGGATCAAGGGCATATATGAGCTGCTTAAGACTGAAGTTATGAGTTGGGTATGGAAGATTTTTTGTTATTGAATAAACTTTTCATTGTAATTAACGGAGTGTAAACCTGAGATTGGAACAAATTCTATTTTGGAAGGAGTAATATTAGATCATGGAATAAGCTACCAAAAGAAGTAGTTTCAGCACTAAAATTTGATTGATTAATCTGAAAATAAACTAGACAAATATTTAACCTGTAAAGAGAGCTGGAATGGATAGAACTTTGATACAGGTATGGAGAAGCGGAGGTGGAGTGCTCCTCCATCGTGAAAAGGAAGATCTTCCGCCAGGCGAGGTGATCGTGCCTGGGGACCAAGGTCCAACGGTTGATGTTGGACAGTTGTATTTATACAAACTCATTAGAAAGCTCTGATAGCGCGGTTTACTCGGCCTTCTATTGGCGCGTTCTATGTAGTGTCGCTACACAGGCATTTATCTGTTGTTTTGCTTGCCTGGTTTATAAACGTAATAATAAATAGTTGTGCCTCATGGTCACTAATCCCATAAAAAAGTTATAGTCCATGTAACTATCAGAAAAGTAAGATTTCCATTGGTGTAAGAATTTTTAAAAGTTTAAAGTAAAAATTTTCATTTAGTCAGACACAATTCACACACGTTTATTCAGGTCCCAAACTAAGCAAAGCCTTTACTATGGGCACTAAACAAAATATGAAACACCCAGACACGAAGTTAACCGACATGTTCATGAAACCTGCGACCTCCAATTGCGAAGACAGGGTCGCTACTAACTGAGCCAACAGGCCCGTCAAATGGTTCTTTGGTCAATTGGTGTAGACAATCAAATATGTTTGCAGTTTGTTTCATCCTTTGCCCTGCTGGGAATTATGTGAGTGGCGTGTGATGTTGGTACGCGTGTGCATTCGCAGGTGTCTCTGGTGACTGGTCTGGAGCTATCGAGCGTATCTGCGTCGTGCTCTCTCTACGGTCCTGGAGACCACCTGCTGCCGCACGACGACCTGCTGGGGGACAGACGGGTGGCCTTCATCCTGTACCTGGCGCCCTGGAGGCCCAAGCCGAGGAGGCCTAAGCTCGAGAACGGCGCCTCCGACCACACGGACGTCGACGAGGTCTCTATGCTGATTATTTCTCATACTATTTACATTTGCCCGTCACAATGCTTGCCTGGACTGTGCCCGTCAGAGAACAGATCAACATCTGATTATGTGGATACACTTAAGGCCGCGATGTGATCCATTGGTGAGCAAAACCGCAAGCCAAATCTATGTCTGTAGTGTGTATAATGTAGCGATAGTAGGGTAAAACACCCAATTAATTGACACCCCAAAAGTTTTATTTAAAATTATCGAAAATACGATAAGTACACAATTAAATTTATAATAATCAATTAAACAAGATGATTGAAATGTAATTGTGTATATCGTAATTGCGCTAATTTAGAAATAAACCTGTTGGGGTGTCAATGAATTGGTACGTCGAAGTGTGTCAATAATTGGGTGAACCCTATATTACTTACAAGGGCGAACCCTATATTGAATAAAGGAAGCGTGGCAGGCAATTGAAAAGGTGGGCGGACGACATCAAAAGAGTTGGAAAAGGCCTTTGTGGCAAAGGATACGGTAGTAAGGGAAGATGTGCAATAAATGATAACAATCAATAATTTTAATAATTGTAATAGTAATAATATTTAGTAAATTCTCCAAATTGGCCAATGAAGGCTTGAAATTGAAAATGATTGCAGGTGGAGGAGTGCCTGGGCGGCTGGTCCTCGTTGATGGGCGGCGAGCTGCAGCTGTTGTCCCGCGACGCGCAGGGCAGGCCCACCAGCGTGCTGCACTCGGTGCTGCCCAGGAACAACACGCTGGCCTTCTTCCAGGTCGGGCCCCACACATACCACCAGGTCAGTGCCCTTGCAAAATACTTTAATGGGGACGGCTACTGACGTTCCTACTGGTGTTGTAAATGCGAAAGTAACTGTCTGTTCATCTGTTACCTTTTCACAGCAACATCGGTGAAATGCTCTTGATAAATTTAGAACTACCATAGTTTACATATTGAAGAAGTAGGGTCTCTTTTCTCAGAAAAACTCATAGTTTCTACTGGACGCGAGAACCTAAAGTTCACGCGGAATTATTTGAAAGCAACAGAAACAATAAAAGGGCGATTTCTAATTTCATATTACAATTAATTGCTGCTTGGTTGGCTTAAGAAATTCTGACAGTTAGGTGGCCTGGCCACTAGCCCAACACCATCTCCCGTGGTGGGCTCGCGTGGGAGATTATTTATTTAGTTACTTAATTTTAGGGAGATCAACAGCTATAATAATAATGATCAATGAATATAAACACCAGGAAGCCAATTAAAGGTCTTTACGACTACATATCGAAATATGTTTGAAAAGCGGTATTCGCAATAAATGCGCTAACAATACGTTATGCTAACAAAATATGAAAGTATGACAGAGTAAAGTCGTGATTCAAATACTTAAAATACGGATATTTTTATGTGCCAATAATCAAAGCTATATTTTATGGCCCATACTTCCTCATGTGTTAGAAAATACCCTTAGCTCAGTAGTAGGTGTCTATTGACGGTGTGCCCTCAGGTGAGCGAGGTGGTCTCCCTGGAGCTCCCCCGGCTGTCGATCAACGGCTGGTTCCACGGGCCCGCCCCCGACCAGCCGGCCCCGCCCTCGCCGCCCCCGCCCTCGCCGCCCACAGACTGCAAGCCGCACTCGCACGTCGTCAGTACCAACCGAACCTCCACTTACACGGGCCCTGGCCCTTATGACATTTTTTTATTTTATTTATTAGGTTCACACTGTTACATTTTGTATAAAGAAAAATACAATACGATATAATTAGTCTAAGTATACACAAACAATTATAGGTAAACACCTCATGCTATGAAGCCAATATTAATAACAGAAAAAAGTAAAAAAAAAGAAAAAAAAAAAGGTTAAACAGAACAATATTAAATTTTAATAAAACAATAGCCCTAAGTATTATTTACGCACTATCTATTAGTCAATGACTTTTGATACTTAATTAAGAAAACGAATCAGTTCTAGTCCTAACCGGAGATGCATTCACGAAAGGAAAAAGTGCAAGGGATAAATTTATTTATCTATTTATTTTTCAATTATTAAAATTCAGGGAGAAATACTTAAAGAGGATATTGTTCCTTGTGGTAATATTGAGAAGCACTGTCCGATCTGACTGTTATACTGTTCAATAGATTGAATATAGATTTGAAAATAATGTTATTAGTTTTAAGAAAATACTAAAACTTTACTACTGATTAAGAAAGTTTTTTATAATATTGATGAAGTTAATTTACGTCTACACTAATATCATAAAGAAGGTAGATTCCATTTTTGGATGTTTGCAACGAATTAATTAAAAAATTACTGGACCAATTGTAAAAATGATTTCACCAATTGAAAGCTACATTATTATTTCAATAATATTTAATTCCCGTATTCCCACGGGAACGGCAACTGTTATATATGCGAGTGTTGAATGTTGTTCAGGTGCTGTTGGGTCAGTGGGTGCAGGCGGCGTACATGAGTCCTCGCGGGAGGGCGCAGGTGCAGGCGCAGATGGAGAGGGACAGCGAGGTGTGCCTGAGGGCCTTCCTGGCCCAGGAGGCCCTCGACAGGCTCATGCCCGCGCTGGAACACCCAGGTCAGTGACCCTTCACTCGTTGGCTACTACTATACAAACGTTTAGGCAGACTAGTAGTTGGTGCACAGCATTTGTAAAAAATGGGTGACAAAACAACA
This sequence comes from Ethmia dodecea, assembly GCA_963855545.1. Taxonomy (NCBI): domain Eukaryota; kingdom Metazoa; phylum Arthropoda; class Insecta; order Lepidoptera; family Depressariidae; genus Ethmia; species Ethmia dodecea. The sequence continues at coordinate 140,942 of OY979447.1, forward strand.
AAAAATATGAATAAAAAAGTAAAAAAATACATTACTTTACTTGTGACACCGTGTAATAATAGACTCACTTTAATCATGCTTTCATGCTGTATAAAAATAAACTACTAAAGTTAGGAGCATGGTTTACTAAATTTCTTTGTGTCAAAGAACTTAAAATAATCTTTTGTTATCTTGTTCATTATGCATTTGTGAAATTAGTAAATATATTTTTGCACGGTGTAAAAATGGACCACTTAGTCGGAGAAGCGTGACTTAAATGCAATTTTAAGTCAACAAAGAAATAATTATAATAAAATGAAAGACCTATACGTACACTCAAGAACACATGAAGCTTTACACTTTTAATGCGAGGCTGACTTCTGAGGCGATTGTAGTAAAAACTTGACTAGTTCAATATGTCTAGCTCGTTCTCTTAATAAATTTGTAAATTGAACACCTCTCGGCAGACGTCCCCTGGGAGTGGTGCGGTCCGGCCAACCAGCGGCGCTACGAGCGCATCCGGCCGTCGTGGGCGGAGGAGGGCGGGCCGGGGGCGGGCGGGGAGGAGGGCGGGGCGGGGCCTGCGCGCGCGCTGCTGCGGCTGGCGGGCAGCGCGCCGTGGGCGAGACTGCTGGCCGACTGCACGGACTTGGCGCTGAAGTCGCACAAGAGGCTCGAGATGCAGAGGTGGCGCGCCGGGGACTACACGGTAACCGTAGATTCGTTTAGTACGAGATCCGGCTGCTAAAAAGTGGAAGGATCGAATGCTACAAACCAAATTTTTAGGCATATATGATTAGAAGAATATACCAGGGTGCCCTATCGAAACATGGTCGCTAGTATTTTAAATTAAAAAAAAATTGATGATTTTTGGGACGAAATTTCATTCAATTGTTTTTTTACATAAAATATCGTCCACTTTACGGCAATATACATAAAGACTGAAAAATCATGAAAAATCAGCTGATTTTTCATTCTTTATGTAAATTGCCCCTTTATGGTATATTGCTACTTTATGTATAAAGACTCTCGGCTGCTCTAAACATAGGCTCCGCCTGCGCAAACCGCCTCGTACCAAATAATCCCTAAAATGTTATTGCGCAGAGCTGCCAAGTTAAAAAGGCCGTACTGTAAGTGTATACGCTTTCAGAATAATAATTAAATGACACCAGTCGCTCAAGGTTAGTTAATCCCGAACTAGGCAGGGCCTGTACTATGGGTACTAAACAACTGATAAACATACCTAAATAAATATTAAGCGAACAGACACGCAGCCAACAGACATGTTCATGCACACAAATGTTGGCCCTGAGCGGGGACCCTCGACCTCTGACTCGGAAGGCAGTATCACTATTCACTACCAACTGAGCCAACAGCTCCGTCAGTAATAAAAATAAAGAATAATATTCCCATTTAATTACAGGCATAGCGCAGCAAATTCATAATTTTAAGTATCAAGGTACATAGCTCGAATTGACAACCTAAAGAGCACAATGTTTCTCAAATAAATAATCATAGTTATAAGATCATTGTTACTAACAAAAAGGACCTTTGTAGTCAAATATTTTAAATAATATTAATATATTAATATAAGAGCAGTGATAGCCCGGACGGTTAAAGAGCCGGCCGAAAATCAGTGAGGCTCGGGTTCGAATCCTGGCATGTACCAATGAGTTTTTCAAAAACTTACGTACATATTTATCACTAGCTCGACGGTGAAGGAAAACATCGTGAGGAAACCCGCAGGTCTCAGAATTAATTCTGAGACATGTGTAAGCAGACCCGGTCCGGCGATGGGCTCACCACCTATCACGTTTAGGGGTCCAATATATCTCGTGAAATGTGGGTATATCCAGTAATGGAATACCTCTGCCTACCCCCTCGGGGATAAAAAAGGCGTGAGATTATATTATTTATTATTATTATATTATATATATTTTAAATAAAATAAATTATTCATTTAAAATAAAATAAAAAGAATAGTAAATAAGTGGTATTATTCTAACTAAATATGATTGTGTGAAGTAATTTCATTAATTTTGAAAAATCAATTAGGGTGTCAATTAATTGGTATGGTGCTAACACCCAATTATTGACATCCTAGGTCAATAATTGGGTGTTTTACCATATTTTTATCAGTTGCTTAGAACCCATTGTACAGGCTCTGCCCAGTTTAAGTCTCAACAACCTTGTCTGCATTGCATCCCACCATGTATTTATATAATTATACGAGTATTTACTGAATCTGTCTGCAGCTGCTGCCTCCCCGCGAGCAGTACCAGGAGGCGCGCCTAGAGCTGGTGCTGTACCTGGGCGTGCCTGATAGGGCGCTCAGCGGGGGGACCACCACGTACGTGGCCCCCGAGGAAGCGCCGGGGGCCCCTGGACCCTCGGGGCCCCCCGACGAGGGCGCTTTGGTCACTCTCCCTCCCGTGCACAACGCGCTCAACCTGGTGTACTGCGACGCGGGCGCGGCCGGATTCACCAAGTACCTCAGCAAGATGACTATGAGAGAGGATGACCACTTCTACATCCTCGCTTGCACCTACAAGGAGTGACCGCAGTGACCGAGTGACAGTGAAGTGTTGTGAACTGTGAGCTCGAGAGTGTCCGTCCGCTGGTGTTTGCGTCGATAATGGACTCCGTTTGTACAGGTTTTGTGTCAGATTATTTCGTTGGGGCAATAGAATGTGTCTCGTTCCGTATCTGTGTTCAAGTGATCGATATGTTACTGTAAAAGCCCGAACTTAAGTAAAACCTAAAATGTAATGTACCTAAAATGGTTCAAACTAGGTGCAGCCGCTCTTCGGGCTCTAGCCTTAACATATTTATTATAAATTCCTTACATTTACATGAGTTGGTAAATCCTTTTTTTTTTTAATGATAAAAAAGGGGGCAAACGAGCAGACGGGTCACCTGATGGTAAGTGACGTCCGTCGCCCATGGACACCTGCAGCTCAAGAGTCACAACTGCGTTGCCGACCTTTGAGGTGGGAGTAAGGGGAGGGGGGATTGGGGCCTCCAGTTACCTCACTCACTCAACGAAACGCAATGCATTGCTTTACGCTGGTTTTCTGTGAGGCCGTGGTATCACTCCGGTCGAGCCGGCCCAAGCGTGCCGAAGCATGGCTCTCCCACGTAAAAAAAATTCTAAGATTAACCCATAAATGGGCTTTTACAGTAACAGATATACCACTCCTGAAGATTAAGAGATCACCCTGTATGTGAAACCCTTCCCAGTATCACAATGTCATTGGTTTACTTGTTATTTTATAGTAACATTGAAGTTTAGAATATGAATTCTTAGAGCACATATTTCTGGAAGTAATTCACATGATTTAAAACTAGGGTTCTTAATCTCAATGTATACTCAAGCGATGTTATTATGATTTTTTACAGTCAGTTTAATTTATTTATAGAAAAGCCTGTAATAAATAATTAATTTTGGCACAAGCCACTATAAAGATGAGTTGATGTTATAATTATAATGGACGCAAAGCGGAAGTTCAAGCTAGTTTGTCTGTGTGTGTGGTGTGTGTATAAATTGTTGGTGCGGAGGCTACTAACGAAAATGAATTTAATAAAATTGTATTTTTGGTAAACTCGAAAATGAATATAACTCAGATGTAATCTATTTGACCGCTTTGTAAGACTTGGTGATTAGATAAAAAGAATTAAATATATGTTAGAGAAGCCAGCACTCGACATCACAGCACCTTTCAATTAGAGTCACCAACCAGGCGGCCAATTCCACTAAATGTCAACGGTTACAGTTGGATGACAATGACATGTCAATGGTCAGTCGATGGTGTTATTTGCTCCGAAAAGTGCCAATAACACCATTGACATGTCATTGTCAGCCAACTATAACCGTTGACATTTAGTGGAATTTTCCCCCTGTGTCGTATTGACCGCTTCAAATAGGTTTTATTTCATCTGTATATAGAAAGCAGAGCAACATTCGTCACAGCACTCGATGGTCCTAGGCTTCACTATAGGGACCCTCTGCAATAATGTAAGGTAGACTAGAATGTGCAACTATAAAAATATTCTCAGATAAATCATTAAGTTAACTTCTTAACCCTTGTAACCAAAACATGTTATACAATATGAGAATATTTATTGTGATGATGTATATGTCGCAGGGTTATTGTAAAAGGCGTGATATTATAATTTTGACTAGTGGTAGCAGTGATAGCCCGGACGGTTAAAGAGCCGGCCGAAAATCAGTGAGGCTCGGGTTCAAATCCTGGCATGTACCAATGAGTTTTTCAAAACTGACGTACATATTTATCACTAGCTCGACGGTGAAGGAAAACATCGTGAGGAAACCCACAGGTCTCAGAATTAATTCTGAGACATGTGTAAACAGACCCGGTCCGGCGATGGGCTCACCACCTATCACGCTTAGGGGTCCAATGTATCTCGTGAAATGTGGGTATATCCAGTAATGGAATACCTCTGCCTACCCCCTCGGGGATGAAAGGCGTGAGATTATATTATTATTATTATTTACTAGTGGTATTATAGTAGCAGATTTGTCAAACATATTTTCATACAACAATCAACATTATATGACAATCTTAGTTAGGCACAACAAGATAATTATAGTTAAATACCTACATTATAATTTTACTAAGCAGCACTGAGCATTTCAGTGACATTGTACTAACCCTAGTTAAATTATCAATACTAGCAACACTTGGATGTGGTAGGAAGCCTCTGCCTGTTTTGATTGGTTGATTTTGCTGACCACAATGAACTGCTGACTAATCAGTGACCATTATATAATTGACAAAAGATAAACATATATAATTGACACTAGTGAAATTATAATACCACTACTTATAAATAACCCAGCGAGATGTACATAGCATAGCTTATTAGCTAAACACCAAATATAACGTTGGTCTCGGTGAGCAATGGCGACATGGTTGCTGTGAGTCGAGTTGAGGCGAGTTGTTGGGGCTGAAGGCGCCGGCCACCGGCAGCAGACTTAATATTAGTTACATTGTGTAAATATTGTGATAGTTATTAAATATTTTTAAGTAATAACTTGTATTTTCATTGAATACGTCCTCTGTGTGATGTTGATATTGAAAAATGATATCGAAAAATTAAATGAAAATTAAATGCTATGATCTATGAATAAGGGTCGCGCCACATCTGCGGAACATACAGCGCCGAAGGTTCGGTGAACAACATACATTGACGTTTTACTTTAAAGATAAAATGGATCAGCCACCCGCGTCAACCGTAATGTATGTTGTTCACTGAACCTTCGGCGCTGTACGTTCCGCAGATGTGTCGCGACCCTTAAGGAATAATGCTATAATAGCTTATGGTAAAGCTGTTAGAAATAATAACATTAAATTAAAAAAATATAAAACACCCGACACAAAAAATACATTTAAACGCAAAGAGCTGGACAGATTTTCTTAAACCAAGCTAAATAAAAACACTCGATTAAGTCGTATTTCTTACAACTTCTTCTAAATCAAAATGTTTGGAAGCTACGAGCCAACAGACAGACACACCTTAAATTTATAATACCTCTGTGTTTTCGTCGGGTTAAGAATAAATTAGAATCTGCTTACACCAGAATCTGTCCTAATAGGACGAATAAGGAATAAAATAAACAAAAAGTACCTAAGTGTGTAAATCTGTCTGTGTAACCGATGGGTCAGCCACTGAAGCGATATTATCCAAATTTGGAAGTGAGACTACTGGGGCCAATTCCACTAAATGTCAACGTTTATAGTTGGATGACAATGAGATGTCAATGGTCACTCAATGGTGTTATTTTGACACTTTTCAGAGCAAATAACACCGTTGACATGACATTGTCATCCAACTATAACCGTTGACATTTAGTCGAATTGCCCCCCTGGCTATCTGTGTATTCCATAGAGGAAAGTAATATACCTGTATACCCTCCAAGATTCTCTCCCTGGATACACGAGATCCTCGAGATCTTTTAACAGAACTGCCATCTCGGTCACCTGAAGCCACGACCATTTAATATCCCAATTTTCTTTACAAGTTACGTCTTGAATTCTGTTGCGTTTTTTTCTGTGACCCTCGCCCGGCCCGGCTGTAAGCGTCCCGAGCTGAATAGCCCGCTGATCCCCCGATATTAAACGGGGATGTGCGCCGGTCGTCTTATCGCCCAGTATCTATGTAACATGATATTGAAGAAGTTATATGTATTATAGTATAACTATTCGAGGGAATTGAATCTGTAGGTTACCCTTATTGGTCAGGGGATAATTGCGTAGGGTAGGTCAAGTTGCGTTAATTTAATTCTACCGTTAATCGGATTTGATTTCTTGCTTTATTCAGGTTATCGGCGAAGGGATCCCGCAAGGAACGCTTAAAAAATCAATGTTAAAAAGTTATTTTCAATGTAGGAGATAATTAGTCTATTTATTGAAAGTAATTGCAGTTTCTACTGCTTCGAAAATTATTATTACTGAGGATGAGTACAAGATGGACATTGGAATGATCAATTAGGTACATCTAGCAAGAAAGGAACTTTTTTCTGATTGCACCATAGGGGTAATTTTTTCTGATATTAAGTACCTACGTACCTAGTGGCTACCTACCACACGAAAAGTCCAAATGTTTTCAATGCTTTTAAACACGCATGTTTTAACAATTAATGTTTATTTAACTTATTATTTATCTACCTACCTATTATTTATCTTACCTGCACCTTTTTGCATGTTGTATTACCTACATACATACATATGCTCACGCCTTTTTCCCGAAGGGGTAGGCAGAGACAACAGCCCGCCACCTGCTACGATCCTGGCATACCTCACGTGCCTCATCCACATCCATCAATCGGTTCATACAAGCTCGTCGGTTTCGGGTACTCTTTATCTGGCTTTTTTTCAATACATCGCCGATCTGATCGATGTAAGTACGCCTAGGTCGCCCTCTGCCGACTCGGCCACTCACAATGTATTGTATTACCTAATGGTGAGTAATTCCGCGGAATGGGTAGGAGAATTGTGGAATAAGTACCTACTTTCATACCGGCATTATGGAAACGGTCATACTTTCGATCGGCTGATCAGTCAATTGATCATGTTATGTTAGAGTCAAAAAGCGTAGTGGCGACGTCCTAATTTAACTTTGTTACAAACTATCGAGTTGCGAGTGTGTCACGTCGTCCCGCCGGGACTCAATCAGAGCAGCGGGCGGGAGACGTGCTGTATGAACTTTGCCTGTATATATAGGTACTTACCAAAGAGATTAAAATATAATAGGGCATAGAGGGGACAAAGCGAGGAAAATTTTAAGCCAAAAGGTATTCCAAGTGGAATAAGTCTAGTACAATTTCGACCGAATGACAGCTCGCGTTCATACTAACTGACATGACGCTTGAGCTTCAAACATGCTTCAAAGTTTTGTATGAAAATATTCCCAATGCCCCCTCATGTCCTATTATATTTTAATCTCTTTGGTACTTACATACTTGTTACAATAGGATAGAGATTAGAATATTAGCACCCTTGTATTGGTTCACCGCCTTACGTTTAGGGGTGCGAAAAATACACATTTACAGTTCCAGGACTTAAAGCATAATATTACGTACCTATTTGAAAAGAAAAAGTGTCTAACTCCATCGTTCGTTTTCTCGGCTAAATCTTCTCTATGTTTTAGCTTTGATACACCCACTTACATAATAATAATGAATTGTGGGACACAATTCGATCGTACACTGTTATTCAGTCCCAAACTAGGCAGAGCCTGTAGGTATGGGTACTGAATAACTGATAAACATACTGATACAACTTATAAATAAATGTTAAACACCCGGACACGAAGCCAACATGTCTATGTTCATACACACAAATGTTGGCCCCGAGGGATCGAACCCGCGACCAATAAATTATACAGCTGAACCAATATTGATCAAACGGGGATAAAGCTTCAACTGGAAAGAAGACAAGGTCACGAGTGAAAGCTATTGTGTAATAAACTTCATAACCTGCCATGTTTTCGCCAGAGATTTCTCAGAGACCGCGCTCGGCCAGCGACAGAGTTCTAATAAGGGCTGGTGGCAGCATATGTCCGCATGAGGTTTGTAATGAGCGGATTAATATCGGGCGCCCGCGCAATAATCCCGCGCCGGCCGCGGACTCGCTGCACGAGCGGGCGAACACACGGATATAGAATCTTCTAATAGGGTAAAGTTCTAGAACTAAGGTTGGCTGTCTGACAGGAGATCAGTCTGTCGTTCCTTCTGTCACAGGACTTTGGATCCGTAATAAGTATGAAGCTATAATAACAAATTTTAAATAAAAACAGATCAAAATTAGAGGGTGTCACCCTCAAGAAAAGTTTTTCCCCTTCGTTTGCGCGTCACTCTTTGGTCTAAACTATGTCTAAACTGTAATTTATCCTACATCGAAGCTAGCCCGAACGGTATTTCGTATGATCCATCAGTCTAATAGAATAAGGTTTATTATTAGGGTTTATTGTTGCATCTACACTAACCGAAACAAGAGTAAAAGAACTACCTACGCGTTCTAAATCCAAACTCTAATTTTGCAAGATTATAGAAACCTATTGAAATGAAATTTGGTAGGAAGCACGCATTTAAAAAAGAACGAGTTGATTATTTTTCATCTTGAGATAGTATCCAAATCGCAGTCCAAATCTTTACAGGAACGAAAGGTACCTTATAAATAGAGGTTTGAAAGCTGCATCTGGCGTTCGCAGCGTGTGCTCACTGCTTACCCGCCGTCAGCCCCTGAGAGCGTAATGGCCTCCTCCACCGGCAAAGAGCGCCGAGCCACGGCGTGGGGCCACGACGGCTGCGGCTTTACGAAACGACAATTTGCTTTCTTGACAGCATTTACTGTAGAAAATGAAAAATAAAAAATGATTTTATTATCTGCAGGCAAAGATATTATATATAGAAAGACGTAGATATGTTACTAGAGCACGGAAAATGAGGCCGGCAAATGTAGCTAATTAACCACATTTTATTTAGTCGCATTGTATTTCAAGTCGTATTTTAAACGCAACTCTAAACAGATAGCTCTCTTTTTCTTTATTATTCGTTCCGTATCATCTTTCCCCGTCATTGTTGTATCCTATAAATACGCTAAGAAGTAAGTATGTACATGTTGTAGCACACTCGTAGGGGATCAATTTTCAAACGCAAGCAGTATGAATATAACTCATCCTTACTTTAATATCTTTGTCTGCACATAATTAAAAATTACACTTACAAAAGTCAATAGTCTAATAATAAAGGCACTTTGAACTTGTCCATGAAGATTCGCTAAATGTAAATAGCAGGCCATCTGCGCCGACGAGTTGCTGGTTCCAAATTTACCCCGAGAACAAAGAGATTAAAATATAATAAGGCATGTTAAAATCTCTTTGCCCGAGAAGAACCCCGAGTAGTCAAGTGGTTTGGTAAAACGTAAACGTCAGTCGAATAAAATGACCAATGTATGGGTTTGACTTGAGCGTTACTGGGGGTAGTGCGTAGCAATCGGAGACAATTTCTAACCTGCCGCTACATTCTACTTACCTTATATCTAAAGACAAGCTTTATTAGGACGTCTTGGGTGGTACAGAGCGAAGAAAATCGGCCCAGAATGTTTTGATAGAGTTAGCAGCTCCAAGACCTGGCATTTACAGTTTCTTGGATTGGTTGAAGTTTGGTTCGGTCGCGAGATAAAGACGCTATATTAGAGGACGACGCACGACGTTTTCAATAGCTACATCGAGACAATAGTGTTACTTCTTTTTCGCTTACCATTTGCTATTTTGTCGCGGTCACACGTACGGGCGTGGGTATTAAAAATTATATTGTTGGCAAACCAGCAGCTTTCATGGCCCCACACACCTATATTGCCTTTAGCGGGGACTAATCAGAGTTTCCTTTACCTATTAATATCAGCCGCCGTTTGACGATACAGATTATTTTTAAATTAATACTCAAAACTACGACATCGCGGCTCTGTACCGAAAGAAAAAACCGGTAGTGTGCGAGTACGACTCGCTTATCGAGGGTTCCGTACATAGGTGCATATTATATTATGATTGATTGATTACGCTCTTTCAATTAAGACTATATTTTTATGATTTAATTAAGTATGTAAAAAGTTTTAGTTTTCAAATTTTTTCCTGTACTTGTAGTACATATAAGACGATTACTTGCCAAATTTCATAGTTCTAGGTCAACAGGAAGTAGGTACCTACCCTATAAATTTTGATTCCCTTGAGAGTGTCGAGAAATAAGTTTCTTGCGGAATGAACTGCCTTATATATTTTTTACTTTAACTTAGAAGTTAGATTTTTACAGCTGCAAGGGACTGTGGACCTGAGTAGGTATAAGGTTTTAATTTCAACTCAAACCTCCTTGAGTTCCAGTTAAAGGGTATTGACAGACAGACGGACAACAGCGATCCTATGAGGGTTCCGTCTTTTCCTATTAGGTACGGAACCCTCAAAAAAAATTTAGCTATTGATTAACGCCCCGGGAGCGGAATTAGCAAACAAGTGGTCTCGTTTCGGTGACAAATAGTTAATTTGGGAGGCCAATCTCGAGCGGGAAGAGACAAATACCCGGCGTCGAGACACCGCCGGCCGCGTGTTGACAAACTGTGTGTACACAGAGACACGAGTTGCTCTGGAGGTAATAGATAGATTGCTTTGTAAATAAAGGACCAATTCATAACAGGTGACTGCAGAGACAAGGTACTACGTTATGTCGCGATTAGATAGGGTTTGAAGACATGTTGTAATTTATAACATGTTCCTACATGCCTAGTCCAGGTTTTCATTTCAAAATAATATGAAATTTCTCTCTACTTCATTTCTGGAAATACTAATTGTACCCACGTTTTACCAGTATATTCTTTGGACTAAACGTGATATATATAGTATCGATAACTGTCTCCGATTTATGCTATGGAATAAGGAGTAGCCTGCTAGTAGGCCACATTTTCACTGTCACAAAAAGGACTGCGTCATATAAAGCACAAAGTACTTAGTCAAGCACAGAGTATAAGTGTCTAAGGTGTAGAGCTAAGGTGTAGAGTTTAGCAAAACCGCTCCGTGGCAAAATAAGTTTTTGCATTTTGCCAATGTTAAGTCATTTAGTTTTCAAGTCTTTATTTTATACTCTAATCCCAGTCAAATGGCTCTGCTTCAAGACCATGCACAAAAATTCAGTGTTTTCAACACTTTCTACATCCGTCCGTCGGTTATCAAGATTTTACTCAAAATGGTAGCACCTACTGAAGACTTCATTGTGACTTGTTAAGGCAATCCAAGAATGTCCAGCATTCCGCGCATTTTATCGAATTTCCTAATCGCTGCACACTTTCACGGACACTTGCCACACAATATTTACCTACCCGAAATATACAGCAACATGAAAATTATACAAAAACCATGACCAAAGAGGTTGGAAGAAAATCATTCTCTTTCCTTGGAGAGAGAAACTTTTTCTTTAAACGTCTTTGACCATGACGTGCCTCTTCGGATTCCCACCAAAAAGCAAGCAGAATAAGTTTGGCGACTTTCGAATCAGAGTCACGCTTGCTCGGTGCTCGTTGGTTCGCTTCAGCGCGCCGCTCACAAGAACTACAAACTACAGGAATTCATCTCGGAATTCATACTCCCTCGCCTTTTCAGGCGCCGCGAAGTTTCGGGATTTCAGCGAGTTTGTTTCCTCACACGTTCCGCTTATAAACTTGCTTCGGAAGTGACTCAGAATTGCAGTTTCCGAAGACTATTTTTTGCTAATACGAACTAACAATTTCAAATAATACCTACGTTTAGATTGTGCAAATTTCCTAACTTTAAGTCATGCTTATCTAGACTTTTACTTATGTATTTTTCTTCGTATATAAGCTCCGTTCCGCTCAGCTTTGTAGAAAACCTAATTTCCTTGTATTAAGTGGTTAAAATGTTTGTATTGTCGGGAACTAATGTTCGTAGATGAAGCAACGTAGGTGTCTATACAGTTCACGAAAATTCCACTTACATTTTCCAATAAACGATTTACGCACGCTGAACGTAGATTAGCTATTCACTATCGAAACTTCATCTGGGTCTGTCCAGAAATTTCGCTTTGAAAAGGTGATAGACAGTCGTAGAGCTATACTTTTGTATTCATAATATCATATGACATGTGTAAACAGACCCGGTCCGGCGATGGGCTCACCACCTATCACGTTTAGGGGTCCAATATGTCTCGTGAAATGTGGGTATATTCAGTAATGGAATACCTCTGCCTACCCCCTCGGGGATGAAAGGCGTGAGATTATATTTATATTTATATATTTAATATCAGATAATAATGATAGAACTATCAAAAATATGTAGGTACTTACAGCAACATCCACTTACAGTTGCAATTGTTTAAACACCAGCCCTGAATCCAGACTTTTGCAACTAAATCCATTGTAGAACTGCAATTGCAGCTGCGCTCCTGTATATCCCAAGTTGTAGATACAATATAAAATATGTTCAAAAGTTTGAAATTGGAAAAAGTATCATAATATCCAGATTTAAAATAATCTTCAACATTTTTGCTTGAAAGTAATTCTGGTGTTCTCAAATAATAGTCAGCAAATGAAAATTAATAATTGCAAAATCGTGTGTCGATCGCGTCATTATTTTGCAGATTAGTAGGTGCAGAACATCAAATTTCGCGGATTCCGGCTGTTGACCGCTGACTTGGCAGTATTTGTCATTTTACGGTACAGTTCGCCACACGATGCAAATTCAACTTATAAGGCCTTTCATTGGCATGATATAACAAAATCATCGGCAGTTCGATGAATATTTTAAAAAGCCAACTACAGTGATGTAACACTAGTACCTACTCTGTATACCAATTAAGTGCCGCTGCAGCGGAGGATGCAAAAAAAAAATACAATTTATTAGGTAGATAAAATTTAATAAAAGAAATGAAATTAAAACTAGTGTCTAATGGTCGATGGTTGTACCAAAAGTGACTTAAAAATCTAATGCTGTCATCGATGCCAAATCGATGTGCGTCACGTAGTGCAGCGTCAACGCCTCGTGTCGCAAGCAGTGTAAAGTTCGTGAAATGAGGTTAACGTCGAGTCAGCTTGATGCAGGAAGTGTAGTCATATAACATACCGACTTAGTTTATTTTTGTTTATTATTGCAAGAAAATCAAACTCGGCGTTAGATAATCCCGAGATACAGACAACGTCTTATAAATCGATGAACGCCGGCTGCACGCACGAAGAAATATGACTCATTGTCACGTTCCGCCTGAGCCGGCGCGATCAGGCACGATCAGCCTAGGCGTTCGGTGTGTGACGCATTTATTTTATTGTACTAACTATTGTCTGTAAACCGACTTTACAGACAACAATTTTTCTTTATTCAACTTGAATCATTGCATTACATTAACAATATGATGTATGTACTTAATTTGTGTTTCTTAGAAAACTTGGGGTAGGTAAGCGATGCTGGTATCGCGGCCGACTGTATCAATTACGTAGGCATTTTAAATGCATAGCAATGTTAGTGGCGGCAGGTTTGATTGATTAGAGGTCGCGAATTGTGGCTTGAGTGCGGGTAGTGTGTGATATTTATATTAAATTTTAACAGCTTTTACCCCCGACGGAACCTAAAGTTCTTTGTAGGCGTTCAATCATAACGGACGACTTCAGAAAAGCCTATGTTTTTTTTGGTAATTATGCTAACCGGTCAAGCCGCGTAATCGGAAAACAATATACATCGCCTGCAGTAAACTGCTGATCCATTAAGGTTGTGTCCTGCCTAGTCAAATAAGTTACTATTTACGATCTGTCAAAACGAAATTTTACTATGGAAAATGTACTGAAATAGCAAACCGTGACGTCATAGTTTCTAGTACTCAATTGCAGCACTTTTTTGATTGTTTTATTGTTTTTATATTTGCTATAATTGTAAATTGAAAATCGAAATACATATTTTGAGGTGTTTTGGGATAATCTTTTTAATGAATGACTAATCGCAATTTAATTTCGATGCTGTCAAATACCCAATTAGAACAGACTTTTGTTGTTTAGTTTAAACGTGTAAGTAGATATACTTTATGGTTGGTCCCAAGAAATACTATAATCAAAGACGTTTAAAGAAAAAGCGTAGGAAAGAGAATGATTTTCTTCCAACCTCTTTGACTATAATAATGCAATATAATTTAATTATTGTAATCGTTTTACGTCAATTCCTTAAAGCCAGTATGTATTTTTGTATAAAAAATTTCGCTAAACTACGAGTACCTTAAGTATAGGCCAGTTACACAAACATTTAAATATGTATTTTGAATCAAAACTTTCCACTATTTTTAGTGTTTTTTTACCAAAGTTGTAGAAACGATACCCTTATGATCTCTCTCTCTGTCTGTCTGTCACAGTTAGTCATCTCAGCAACTACAAATTCTATCGACTTTACTTGCAATTTGGAATAATTTACTGCCTCCTACCTCTAAAAATCACAGTTTTTAGAAATCGACCAAATTGTTTATTTTAAACACAAATTTTGATCTAATTGAGAAAATCCTTGTCCTATTAAGGACGGCCAACCTGCGGATAAACCTGCGATATGGGCCACCATTATTACCTTTTAAACAAGCTTACCAGCGGGCAAGTCAAGTAAGTAGATATGGGTTAAACAAGATTTCTTTAGTTTATTTTGTATCGAGTTAATGCTATGTCGGATTACGATCTTGTTTTACATATTATTAGTAAGTAGGCACAACTACATTTATGTCCATAAAAGATTCGTGTTTGGCTGGGCTGTATAATTTGAATTGAGTTTCTGTATTCTCTAGCGACTAAAAGTAGACTAGACTTAAATAAGTTTAAAAGTTTTGTCATTCTATTTATATTTGTTACCTATCGCCTGTCTTGGAATGCGTTTTATAACTATAATAATAAGAAGGTTTTGCTTGTGATTTCATCCATGGAATATACCTAAATAAAATTTACCAAAGGTCGTCGTGTGATAGGTATAAAAATGTGCCAAGATGCAATTTAATGCCAAGTTTCATTAAGAATAATATAATAATATCAGTAGGAAAAAGATAAGACTTGTAAATCACTATCACTACATAGTATAAAACAAAGTCGCTTTCTCTGTCCCTATATCCCTATGTATGCTTAAATCTTTAAAACTACGCAACGTATTTCGATGCGTTTTTTTAATAGATAGAGTGATTCAAGAGGAAGGTTTTAGTACCAGCATTGCACCCGTGCGAAGCCGGGGCGGGTCGCTAGTTTTATATAAACTAAACATGACAGACACTCAGTTAAGGACTAATCGAGATAAGTTTCTAAATTCACAAGAAAATGTTAGTGCGCCGATATATTCCCCCGTTAGGGCTTTTCACGACAAAGGTGAGGAGGACTTACAGCGTGTTTTGCGAGACAGCCGCCGGCGGGACGGGCGGGTCCCGGGTCCCGGAGATAGCGGGACGTGGCTTGTTTTTGCTCGGCTATCTGGGCTTTGCTGGGATTATAGATGATTCAGAAAGCCTCGTGGACGAAGGTATTTAAAAAAGTAAGTAACCATTCTTTATTGTACACCAATATTTAAATTATTACAAACATAAATACTCCAGTATATATTTGAAACCCCTAAATGTGGTGTGTGTTGTTGTTAAGCAGTTGTTTGTGCTGTAAGTTTTTGATATTTACATGCACTTGCTAGGATTCGAACCTCAGTCTCACGCATGAGGAGCGGGCGCTTTACACTCACTACTGTATACCTATACTTTATTTCTGACTGCTTAATAAATAAAGTGTTGTTTCTCTGATCTACGTTTCCTGTTTGGGATTTCTTGAGTACGTATATCTATACTAATATTATAAAGAGGAAAGATTTAAATTTTTGTTTGTTTGTTACGAATAAACTGAAAAACTACTGAACCCGTGACCTGATTTTAAAAGTTCTTTCACCAATGCAAAGCAAAAAGATCCCTGAGTATTCCCACGGGAACGGGAACCGCGCCGAACCGCTAGTACCTATATTATAACCATAGCGGGAACTGCCTGACCGCGTATAAGCGGCCGACGCGGCATTACACTAACTTTTGAACAAGAACTTCGCGTTTAGGTCCGTTGAGCTATCTCTCTCTGTTTCCTTTAACATATGGTGAATAAAGGCCACTCCACACTGCCAAGTTTGATTATCAATTTTAAAAGTTCACAAATCGACAGCACTATTTACTGTGTTTTTAGTCTACTTATAGTTCTTTTTCGTCGTCTCAGAATGATTCGCTTAGGTGGGACACTATTTATTTAAGCAGAAATGTTTAGCATTATTGAAATAACTAAATTTTGTCATAAGCACATTCGATCTTGTATTAATTGTACCTATATAAGTAAGTTTTTCCAAAAACTCTTTGGTTGACCACCAGGTTTCGAGCCTATCTAATTCTCGATACGCAGGCTTCCTTCTAAAACTGCATCTATAATGTTATTTGATGTTTCAGGTGCATTAAAAGTCGTATTTCACCGGTTTCCAGTTGGCCGCACCGGCCTCATCGCGAGAGTGGCGCCCCGCGGGACCACTCCGCGCCGACTCGTCGCTTGGGCGAACCCCGTTTTAAATTGATATTTAAGGACAACCTTACACGGCTTTTATTAAATGTATACGTGTGCTAGTGACATTTTATCTATACATATAATAAAACTCTAACGGGGCCGTGTTTGTACATTAAATATTTTTTGAAAATTTTAACGGTAGTGTATATAGTTATCGATATAGATACCGAAACACCAATTTTTGGAATTTTTGTCTGTCTGTCTGTCTGTCTGTCTGTCTGTCTGGTTGTGCACGCATCACTCAAAAACTACTGGACGGATTTTGATGAAATTTGGTATGGAGATAACTGAGTACCTGGGTCATAATCTAGGGTACTTTTTATTCCAAGAAAATATCTCATTCCCACGGGAAAATATAAAAACTGGTTAAAAAGAGAAATACGTACTACTCCGAAACGATAACACCTAGAAACTTGAAAAATGGTATGAAGGTGTCTGATATGTCATAGAAAATTGGTATGAACTGATTTTTGGAAATTCCCACGGGAACGGGAATAAACTAAATCCAAGCGGGAAAACGTCACTGGGCACCCGCTATTTGAAATATGGTATGTAGGTGTCTTAAATATGTCGTAGGCAAGCACTATGAAGAGATTTTCGGAAATTCCCACGGGAACGGGAATAAACGGAATCCGCGCGGGCAACGCCGCTGGGCATCAGCTAGTGTAACATATGTATGTAACATAGGCTATATACTTTATCCCCGTATTTCCACGGAATCGAACATATCTTATATTTAAAGTTACAGATGCGTCAGTGTCCTCCAGAGAGGAACCGTGTTGACAACATAATTAGTTAATTCGTATTTTGAGGCATTTCCCGTAACTTACTCCCCCTCTCCCTCCTCGGCTGTCGGCTTTGATATTAAGCGGGCGGTCAATTCGCAAACAGCGCCTACTTATACATTCAAAATCATTTAAATGAGCCCACGCCATATTCTAGTACGGTTTTAGTACCAGCATTGCACCCGTGCGAAGCCGGGGCGGGTCGCTAGTTTTATATAAACTAAACATGACAGACACTCAGTTAAGGACTAATCGAGATAAGTTTCTAAATTCACAAGAAAATGTTAGTGCGCCGATATATTCCCCCGTTAGGGCTTTTCACGACAAAGGTGAGGAGGACTTACAGCGTGTTTTGCGAGACAGCCGCCGGCGGGACGGGCGGGTCCCGGGTCCCGGAGATAGCGGGACGTGGCTTGTTTTTGCTCGGCTATCTGGGCTTTGCTGGGATTATAGATGATTCAGAAAGCCTCGTGGACGAAGGTATTTAAAAAAGTAAGTAACCATTCTTTATTGTACACCAATATTTAAATTATTACAAACATAAATACTCCAGTATATATTTGAAACCCCTAAATGTGGTGTGTGTTGTTGTTAAGCAGTTGTTTGTGCTGTAAGTTTTTGATATTTACATGCACTTGCTAGGATTCGAACCTCAGTCTCACGCATGAGGAGCGGGCGCTTTACACTCACTACTGTATACCTATACTTTATTTCTGACTGCTTAATAAATAAAGTGTTGTTTCTCTGATCTACGTTTCCTGTTTGGGATTTCTTGAGTACGTATATCTATACTAATATTATAAAGAGGAAAGATTTAAATTTTTGTTTGTTTGTTACGAATAAACTGAAAAACTACTGAACCCGTGACCTGATTTTAAAAGTTCTTTCACCAATGCAAAGCAAAAAGATCCCTGAGTATTCCCACGGGAACGGGAACCGCGCCGAACCGCTAGTACCTATATTATAACCATAGCGGGAACTGCCTGACCGCGTATAAGCGGCCGACGCGGCATTACACTAACTTTTGAACAAGAACTTCGCGTTTAGGTCCGTTGAGCTATCTCTCTCTGTTTCCTTTAACATATGGTGAATAAAGGCCACTCCACACTGCCAAGTTTGATTATAAAGCAGAAAACATTAGCGATGTAAGTAATTAGGTACAGTCAAGATCACGTTGAGTTTGACACATTGGACTTTGTAACGTTACAATTTAGACATTTATCATCATCGATTTCTATTTATGTAAAGTTGTTTATGAAAGAACGATAGGCACTGCTTTATTAGATCAAACGGCGACCTGAGATACTGCCTGTGATATTAGCAGCTAAATGTCTTAGCACACATCGTCGCCTATTTCAAATCGAGCCGTTCAGTTTTCTTTGTATGAAACTCCCTAATGCAACGCACAGTAATCGGAGTTGTATCATAATCGCCTCGCCTCGAAACAAGCTCCGATTAGTCTGTTTTCTAGGGAGTTTTATACAAAGACTACTGGAGTGCGATTTTTGAATCTCACTGGTGACATCAAAATCACCGGTGACTAAAATTATCACCGATGACTTTTACGTCACCATTTTCCAAAAGCCGTATTTTTGAAAGTCACACGCTGTTTTCAATAAATCGTCGCAATCACAAATTATCACAATCCCGAAAAACATACTTTGGCACTTTTGGCAGATGTCACATACGTCAAATGTCAAAAACAATCGCATGGTGATTTCAATTACGAGTGGGTAGGGGCACTCGTAAATCGATATAATAGGTATGACAAATGAAAGTCACCGATGAGTTATAAAAATACGAATTTTAGGAAATCACTCACATCGGTGAGAATTAGTCACTTGGTGAGATTCAAAAATCGACCCCCTGAACGGCTAGAGTTGATACGGTGACGATCGTTTTCCGAGTTGATATGTCATGTGCTTGAGAAGTAGACCTCTGGCGCCTGAGCGGATATGTGCGACTGCCGCTGTTCAATCATATATCGTGTCGTCCCGTTTGGGAAGTTTAACTGAAAATTGCGCCATGAAAATCGTCCGTGTGAAAGCTCCCTAGATTT
Organism: Ethmia dodecea; assembly: GCA_963855545.1. Classification (NCBI taxonomy): domain Eukaryota; kingdom Metazoa; phylum Arthropoda; class Insecta; order Lepidoptera; family Depressariidae; genus Ethmia; species Ethmia dodecea. The sequence continues at coordinate 160,372 of OY979447.1, forward strand.
CATTAAAAATGATCGCGGCGTGTGCGACGGCCGCTGGGCTCATTAGCATCGCCGCCCGTCGTCCGAGGCCCCGTAAGCCTCTTCATTATACAGGACTTTTCAAAGTCAGAATTCGGCATAAATGTACACAATTTACGTATTAAATTGGCATTGTCAGGGAAATTATGCAGCGCTGTCCTTAAATTAAACGGGAAATAACTTAAGTATTCCGTTTTCGAAAGTACCCACTTTTCACGAGCCGAATGCTATATTTTTCGGACCCCTAAAAGTTACAGATGGGGAGACAATCAAAGGAACACATGCCTCGGACCCAATTCCGGGTTTCCTTATGATGTTTTCCTTTACCGTCGATCTACATGACAGTAAAGTTTTGAAGCCTGACCACAAACATACAACAGAATTGATTAGTTTCAATATTGCCAAACCTTCATATGGTGCATTGCAAATAAATTGTAGACGTCAAGCTAGCAGCGTCATTAATGTACTCTTATGACTCCGGTTCCTTTGAAGCATCAATTTTAAAAGTTCACAAATCGACAGCACTATTTACTGTGTTTTTAGTCTACTTATAGTTCTTTTTCGTCGTCTCAGAATGATTCGCTTAGGTGGGACACTATTTATTTAAGCAGAAATGTTTAGCATTATTGAAATAACTAAATTTTGTCATAAGCACATTCGATCTTGTATTAATTGTACCTATATAAGTAAGTTTTTCCAAAAACTCTTTGGTTGACCACCAGGTTTCGAGCCTATCTAATTCTCGATACGCAGGCTTCCTTCTAAAACTGCATCTATAATGTTATTTGATGTTTCAGGTGCATTAAAAGTCGTATTTCACCGGTTTCCAGTTGGCCGCACCGGCCTCATCGCGAGAGTGGCGCCCCGCGGGACCACTCCGCGCCGACTCGTCGCTTGGGCGAACCCCGTTTTAAATTGATATTTAAGGACAACCTTACACGGCTTTTATTAAATGTATACGTGTGCTAGTGACATTTTATCTATACATATAATAAAACTCTAACGGGGCCGTGTCTGTACATTAAATATTTTTTGAAAATTTTAACGGTAGTGTATATAGTTATCGATATAGATACCGAAACACCAATTTTTGGAATTTTTGTCTGTCTGTCTGTCTGTCTGTCTGTCTGTCTGGTTGTGCACGCATCACTCAAAAACTACTGGACGGATTTTGATGAAATTTGGTATGGAGATAACTGAGTACCTGGGTCAACATCTAGGGTACTTTTTATTCCAAGAAAATATCTCATTCCCACGGGAAAATATAAAAACTGGTTAAAAAGAGAAATACGTACTACTCCGAAACGATAACACCTAGAAACTTGAAAAATGGTATGAAGGTGTCTGATATGTCATAGAAAATTGGTATGAACTGATTTTTGGAAATTCCCACGGGAACGGGAATAAACTAAATCCAAGCGGGAAAACGTCACTGGGCACCCGCTATTTGAAATATGGTATGTAGGTGTCTTAAATATGTCGTAGGCAAGCACTATGAAGAGATTTTCGGAAATTCCCACGGGAACGGGAATAAACGGAATCCGCGCGGGCAACGCCGCTGGGCATCAGCTAGTGTAACATATGTATGTAACATAGGCTATATACTTTATCCCCGTATTTCCACGGAATCGAACATATCTTATATTTAAAGTTACAGATGCGTCAGTGTCCTCCAGAGAGGAACCGTGTTGACAACATAATTAGTTAATTCGTATTTTGAGGCATTTCCCGTAACTTACTCCCCCTCTCCCTCCTCGGCTGTCGGCTTTGATATTAAGCGGGCGGTCAATTCGCAAACAGCGCCTACTTATACATTCAAAATCATTTAAATGAGCCCACGCCATATTCTAGTACAGTACAGCACATGAAGCTTTACACTTGTAGTGCGAGTCTGACCTCTAAGGCGAATGTAATAAGATCGTTACAAAGTCCAATGTGTCAAGCTCCACGTGCTCTTGACTGTACTTCCACATCGTAGCCAAAACCAAATACAGTTTATATTGAGAACTGGGAATGGGTATGATGGTTACTAAATAAATAATTTTAATATTTTTAAAATATGTAATTTGTTTGTTTACATGATTTTACCTGCACAGGCGATGATTTTTAATTACGATGTAAAAACAGTGGCTACTGTTACATATGAAAAGTGAAGTGAGGTAGGCAGGTAAGGAATAGAATTAATTGTGAGACCTGCGGGTTTCCTCACGATGTTTTCCTTCACCGTCGAGCTAGTAATAAATATATAGTTACGTTAATTCATATAAAAATAATAAATAAACATTATAAATTGTGGGACACAATTCACACACGTAATTTAGTTCCAAACTAGGCAAGGCCTGTACTACGGGTACTAAACAACTGATAAACATACATAAATAAATTTTAAACGACCAGACACGAAGACAACAGACATGTTCATGCACACAAATGTTCAAACCTCTGACTCAGAAGGCAGGGTCACTACCAACTGACCCAACAGGCCCGTCGATTATTATATCGTATGTCCACTTGATATAAGCCATCTCAATGCTGCTATAGAAAACAATATCCAGGATGTAATATTAATGTACGAAGTATACTCCAATTATTGTTATGTAATCCGGTTATTGTAGCATTCGTGACGTTCGCCTATGGAACTGTTACGCGGTCGCCTCAAATTAAGCTCAAGACTAAACAATTGAAGACGTCACAACAGCGTCCCTATTACGAAAACAACTTATCTTGTTCATTATGCGAAATTGCGTAAGTAACTTGTACAGGGCTGATGTATGAAGAGATAAACAAACGAGTTTACTATCAGACACAGACAAGTTGACATACACTTAAAGATGTTTAAATTAAATAAAACACACACGACTTCAACCACATATATCGTAGAACCAATCCTGGAGCCTAGTTTTCTCAAAATATAATAAACCTTCGTTACAGTCTTTAGGTTTTTTCGACAGTTGTTAGTGGCATGTCTTCAGCTCTGTACCCTACAACGTTAAAAAAAATGTGACAACTTTTTAAATACCTACCTACGGACTACGGGTGATCAGGGTCAAGTAATTCATAAGCCAGTTAAGCATGAATTGGTACGTCAAACTCTGTAGTGAATACAGAAACGGAAAAGCAAAAACATGTTCCCCGCAAGTTATGACTTTGGGTTACAATACAAACTTTAATTATTTGATGTAGCTGCTACGTGTAAGATTTCAATATCATGCATTTTTCACCATGAATTACAAAATATATTATTATGCTTCTATTAAAGTTAATACGAGCGAGTGCTACACAGTTAGCTCAACTTATAAAGCAACTTCCGGAAAAGTATCGCCAAAACTTATACTGTACGTTTTTAACTATTTTATTGCAATATTAACTAGGGTGATTTAGCTTTGTGGTACGTACTCCAATTTGAACACAACTACAAATACTCTATACAAGCTGAGTGGCATGGCATGTACTGCCAGTAAAAGTTCTACCTGATACACCTACGTGTAATTTTTGCAAGCAGCTGTATTTTCCCGACCCGTGGTCGCAATGCCCTCTCTTACAGTAAAATAACAATTACAAAAAGGGTTTCTTTAATTGTTTATGACCACTTCGGGTCGATTAATGGATCTGAATTAAAAAAGAAACGGTATTACTGGCTTCTGATTGTTTAACTCTAATTAGGGTCGGGGAAATAAAAACTTGATTTTTCAAGCGACAATTCTTCTTAGCGTTTGTCGATAGTACACTACACAGAACTGTACGTTCTGCCCCGACAGACTTGGCCGTATTTATAGATAAGAATATATTATGTTTTACTGAATAACTTGGGTCGTAAGGTGTTTCAGCAATCTTTATGACGCTTCAACTTGCACAAAGTGTGCGGCTGCCTCGCCAGCAGAGAGCGCCACTACACGGGTATTTTATGTGTCGGAAGATGTAAAACTGCTGTCTTGCAGGTCGGAGCTTAACTGCGTCATAAACGGTACTCTCCAGATAATACTGGATAAACAAATAGTGAGGAGGCATGTCCTATGACTTCTGCTGTGGGGCAGAGCTGCTGATGCAGAATGTATTTTTAACCGACTTCAAAAAAGGAGGTTCTCAATTCAACTGTATGTTTTTTTTGTACGTATGTTACGCGATTACTCCGCCAATTGTGAACCGATTTTTTATTTAGTAGACCATATTTCAGAGGAGGTCCCATTCAAATTTTATCGCAATATGTCGAGCGGTTATTAAAATATTAACAAATTAAAAAAATGTATACATCTTTTATTTATATATATAAATTGATACTCTGACTGATTGGTGATATATCAACGCACAGCCGCTGCATGGGTTTAGAGATTTGAAATTTTGCACATAGAGAGTTAATACAGGTATCTACTAAGAAATGATTTTGAAAAATTTAAGTCATAAACTAATCAAAACTAGTCCATGATTTTTTGTAGTGCTATTTAGTTGAAGTCGGTTTTTGACTCCTTCGAGTCCTTTGTTGTTATTATGTTACAAAAATAACCCCATCAATAATTATGTCAATTTTGTACATATTAAGTATGAATTTATTATCAAAAACATACATTAGTGTGGTAAAATCAAACAGATTAAAATATAATAGGGCATAGAGGGGGCATTGGGAATATTTTCATACAAAACTTTGAAGCCTAAGCGTCATGTCCTTGTCATGTCAGTTAGTATGAACGCGAGCTGTCATTCGGTCGAAATTGTACTAGACTTATTCCACTTGGAATAACTTTTGGCTTCAAATTTTCCTCGCTTTGTCCCCTCTATGCCCTATTATATTTTAATCTCTTTGGCTAAAATGTTGTGGTTCAATGCCTCTCAAATTGCAGCACAACAAACCCACTGAATACAACCTCCAGTTCACCAGCAGTCGCAGAAATTGCGATGGTATCATAATTCCGGCGAGAGACGGAATCTCATCTGGAGCGAGGTGTCAGCACGCGATGAGTCGCGGCAAATTGAATATTTGAACGCCGCGGGGAGACTGGAACGCTTTTCCACTGAATCAAAGTTTCTCTCGAACATGCAATATAGATAGCGTAAAGCAATGCATTGCGTTTCGTTGAGTCAGTGAGGTAACCGGAGGCCCTAATCCCCCCTTCCCCTCCCCCCCCTCCCCTCCCCCTACTCCCACCTTAAAGGTCGGCAACGCAGTTGTGACTCTCGAGTTGCAGGTGTCCGTGGGCGACGGACGTCACTTACCATCAGGTGACCCGTCTGCTCGTTTGCCCCCTTTTTTATCATTAAAAAAAAAAGATAGTCCATTTAAACGATGTTGTAGCTAAGTATTTCACGTTGATATAACGTGTCGTAAAGCTATCTACAAAGTCTTCAGAGCTGGTCTCGCAAAAACTTGAAAATCGCTCGACCTATTTTAATGAAACTTTTTTTGTGTTTTTCGGTGGGTTTGAGGGACTCAAATGGTTGATTTAAATGGTGGGTTGTCTATAGTAGGACCACGTCTGCCCGACAAATCACCACCAGTTTTCGTTTTCGGAAACGCTTCCTTTACACTCTGTATAATATAATTAAATAAATAATAATAACAGTGTAATTTTCGTGGCACACGCCAATGATATTCTCTATAAACGATGGTAGATGCGTTACTTGTGGTCAAAATATCAAAGTATCACTTGTTACATATCTATATTTTGACCACAAGTAACGCATCTACCATCGTTTATAGAGAATATCATTGGCGTGTGCCAGGTTAATGAAATAAGGAAGAAAAAATTATAAAAACTGCTCTGCTGTACCCATGCCACGCTAATAATTTTGTGAATAGACTACTCAAGTAATGGCGTCATATCAAATCAATGATGTCATACAACATACACGTGTATGTCTCTTAAGATTACAGCCAAGCCATTAGTCATAACCCTCTAAATATAACACTATCAAACGCAAAAGGTCACAAATCCATTAATTATTAACTTCCATAGTCCTAGTCCGTATTACATTGTCAGTCAGAAAATTCACGTAAATAACAAATTGGATTCGTTTAGGATATCATTTCATCAAATTCAAATTAGTTCTTACCCGACTGCGTCAAATGGAGGGTTGTGTTTTCGAGAGTAGGTATGTATAATTGTTTCGCACGCTCTGACTGCATGAGATTGTAGTAAGATTGTGCAGCAGATTTCACTAATTCATCTTGTTTCCAGCTTTTTGGGCAACCAGGGGATCGATTTTTGAATCTCACTAAGTGACTAATTCTCACCGATGTGAGTGATTTCCGAAAGTTCGTATTTTTGAAACTCATCGGTGACTTACATTTGTCATACCTATGATATCGATTTACGAGTGCCCCCACCCACTCGTAATTGAAATCACCATGCGATTGTTTTTGACAGTTGACGTAGTGTCATCTGCCAAAAGTGCCAAAGTATGTTTTTCGGAAGAATTAGCAGCGGGGCTCGATTGTGATATTTTGTGATTGCGACGATTTATTGAAAACAGCGTGTGACTTTCAAAAATACGGCTTTTGGAAAATGGTGACATAAAAGTCATCGGTCATAATTTTAGTCACCGGTGATTTTGATATCACCAATGATATTCAAAAATCGCACTCCTGGTCTTAAATTTTTTTTCACACCACATGCTCGACAAAGCCGGATTATATATCATATAAACCTCACCGAAAGCAAGGGATATAATGATATCCCTTGGCTTTAGCCGGGTTATAATGTTGTATGGAATTTCATTATAACCCTAGGTCAATAATGTAATAATCCTTATTGCTATGACAATAAAGTCTAATTTCGTTAAGCAAAATGCGGTGCACCCGCCTGCGGCCACGGTCGGCAAACTCCATTTTCGAAAACCGAAGCCGCGACCAACTAGATTCGCACGATCTTAATTTGTTAAATCAAGTAGGTCACGCCGGCCGGCAGAAACAAGTTGCTGTATCCATTTTATAGCTTTAACATTTCAAAAAGAATATCGACAATGTCGAGTGATGAAAGTACTTTGACTCCAGAGTCTATTAAAATAGATGCCAAAGGCATTGTCAATAATCTACTACCATGCAATTGTATTTTATTGTCTCGCATAAGGTGAGAAAAGTAGAGTATATAATTCGGGAATAAAACTTTTTTTGTCTTGGGTGCTTAAATCCCTCACTAAACTCAGGATTCAGTCTTAATTCCCTCGCTTCGCTTGGGAATTAAATAATAACTCCCGAGCGCACCTTCGTTACGTTCAGGATTCAATGTCGCGCCCGTGACATAAAACAGTGCTTTATTCCCTTGTTGTATAATCTACTATTAAATGAACTCTTTTTAACAAACTTACTTACTTACTTATTTATCACTTTTTCGACGGTGAAAGAAAACATCGTGAGGAAACCCGCACGTCCCAGAATAGATTTTCTGATTTCATTTATAAGTTTAATTCAATACTTGTGGCAAACACGTACACAAACGACAAGCGTGCCGTCTTTTAAATTCAGCATTTTCTGACTAGCAAAAATCTGCACCGACTGGGACCCAACGATTGGCCGTCAACGCCGAGGCAGACCCCGAAGGAGATGGCGTGATGAACTGGACGTCTTCCGCACATCGGAGGAGGCACAGGATAGGGATAAGTGGAGGGAGGGAGGAGAGGCCTTTGTTTAGCAGTGGGACAACATATAAGCTGACAAAAAGATCCTGACTGGACTTCCACTATGTCACTCACTAACTCGAAGGCTGGATCGGCTTGTACGAAGGTCATCACACCATGGTACCTGTCCCCGCGTCTTTCCGAGTCCCCGACTGTCTGATAGCTCTCCCTGAACAGACCTCTCTGTCCTCAAGTCAATTCTAAGCCGATCCCTCTGGCTCTTCTCAATTGCCGTCACAATACGGACCCTTTATCAAAATTTTGTTTGATAACGACTTTTAAAGCGGCCCATTACAAACTTTTTACGCGCTTTGTGATCCGAGTGTCAGAGATTGTTTGAATTCTGCCTTATTGCGAATATCACCTCAGACGGTAAACTTTAAATAGTTTATCGAAGTAAAATAGATGTGTTTGACTTTGGAGTCTCATAATGAGGTTATATCTAGCGATATTTAATATGGTTAAAAATTTGCTGAATTTTTAAAGCTTTATCATATTTTTCCAGTTTGCAGTAAAAGATACAGTCAGATATCTATATCTATACCAATATTATAAAGAAATCCGTCATTTTGCGAATCTGACATTTTGGTTGGTTCCTTTCTGCTGTAATCTAATCTTTTTTTCTATAATCTCACGCCTTTTTTATCCCCGAGGGGGTAGGCAGAGGTATTCCATTACTGGATATACCCACATTTTACGAGATATATTGGACCCCTAAACGTGATAGGTGGTGAGCCCATCGCCGGACCGGGTCTGTTTACACATGTCTCAGAATTAATTCTGAGACCTGCGGGTTTCCTCACGATGTTTTCCTTCACCGTCGAGCTAGTTATAAATATGTACGTAAGTTTTTGAAAAACTCATTGGCACATGCCAGGATTCGAACCCGAGCCGCACTGATTTTCGGCCGGCTCTTTAACCGTCCGGGCTATCACTGCCTTTCTGCTGTTTATATAGATATTTAATATGTAATTATAGTTATTACATTAACCAGTAAAATCTACTGCATTACTAGATAATGACGAGTCCGGACTTTCCGGGCCATTAGTCACCGGCGCAGTGATCCCGATTAGATTTACTACTGCAACTATTAAACAATTTAGGGGCTAGCTGTAACGCCATCTGCGGTCCATTCCCTTAATTTAGACCTTATTCCCCTGGGATACGGTGGGTCGGGAGGCTACCTACGCGAGCTACGTCTAGTTCCGCCGCTCGTTTATTGCAGTGCGCCGCGCAACGTAAATACGGGTAATGGGATGAATTAATGCGTCTCAGTGGCGTAGCGTGCCTTGGCGGGGCCCAGTATAAAAAATTGTTTGGGAGCCCTTATTAACGGTAAAGATTTATGTTTTCATAAAATTAAAATAAATATTTATTCATCATAATTATCGATCTTTCACTATTTCCAAAATTTGTACATACAATTCAAATTAAATATACACTCTTCTTGCATTTTTTTGGCAAGATTTATTAAATCATTTGGAGCTGATGATGACTTTAGTTTTTCTAAAGATTCTGCCTCTATGGTCAATAGTGACAGACCTGACAGGCGTTCATGTTTTAAAAAATTGGGAAGTTTCTATTATTTTTTCTTACGCACGTAGGGGGCCCCTGTGGCCCGGGGGCCCTGTATAATTGATACGGCTGATACGGCGGTAGCTACGCCCCTGATGCGTCCGTCACAGTTGCCCTGCAAACATGCCCTCGTGTTGCCATTAAATGGCCGTAGCCTAGTACACGTTATGGGTTAAATGACTCTAGGCTCTTCGGTAAAGTGATGTCGAGTACAATAAGTCAGTTGCGTGGGTAGAATTGAATCCGATCGTAGTTTTACCGTGGAAAAATTACTGGAATAAAACAATATTGATACTTTACTTATACAAGCACTGTACATCCTAAGGTTGTCAGGAAGAAATAGCTGAAAACGATAAGACCGTCCATTGTACTTTAGTTAATGTTGGTATCCATATTGTGATTGTTACAAAAAGATTTAGAAGTATTACTATGAAATTATCGTGAAGAAACCCCCAAGCGCAAGCCCCAGAATTAGTTCTGAGGTATGAGTTACAGTGCCTCGGTCTGCCGATGAGCTCTTTTCAATATTGGAATGTAGGACAGGACCAGACAACCTTAGGATGGATGAAGCTGAGAGATTTGAACTAAGGGTAGCATTAATGAGCACTAAGGGTGCTTGCCGTACTTCATTTGTTTCATAAGAAATATTGTGTAATATGTTATTCGTTCACCTTATTAAAATCATAATCTTCTCGAATTAATCTTATGTAATAGTGATTGCACCTGTTGTGGGTGTTGCGGGACTTGGGGGGCTTTACAGCCGCAGCCCGGAGTGTGGCTGAGGCAACAAAGGGGCTTACTGCTTGAGCCCTAAACGTGGGCATGCGTGGGCATACGTGAGCAAACGTGGGCAAACGTGGGCCCGACGAGAAAACCGCCAGCGGCTACGATTCACTGTGATTACCGCTAGAATACTACTATTCATTAATATAAATATAACGTAGGTACTAATACATGTGTAATAGTAGGTACGTCGACTTGTAAAGGGTTAGAGGAGGAGTGAATATTCATCTATAACCAAAGAGATTAAAATATAAAAGGACATAGAGGGGGCATTCGGAATATTTTCATACAAAACTTTCAAGCGTAAGCGTCATGTCAGTTAGTATGAACGCGAGCTGTCATTCGGTCGAAATTTTACTAGACTTATTCCACTTGTAATAACTTTTCGGCTTCAAATTTTCCTCGATTTGTCCCCTCTATGCCTCTATGCTATATTTTAATCTCTTTGTCTATAATATTTGACAGAGTTAATTTCGTTATACAATATTGTACACACTATTGTACTTTAGGGTTGCAATCTGTTTTATACCAGAACTGTTTTATTACAATGCTTCTTTAATTGTAATCTGTTTTGTGTGTCTACTTAATAAACAAAAATAAATAAATAAATCTACTAACAGGCCTTATACATGGTCGGCCACGGTCACCGTGAAGACATTTTTTAAGTCTTTTCTTTCATCATCATCATCTTTGTCAACTCGTAACACCAAACAGCTGAGCTATGGGTCTTTCCTTGCATTTATGGAAGTAGTGTCCACTTAACTGTAAGAAAAGGGTATCGGTAAACTATAGGCTTCTATTGTGCGTAAACACAGCGAAATCTTAAAAAGAAAATCGGTTGTCTGTAAAGTCGGTTTACTGACGATAGTTGAACGTGACAACGTCATAAGAAAATACTGATGGAATGGATTGTGCCTCTTTGTCGCTCATTGCGCTCTCTCGCTTGCACTGGAACGCCGCATACGTCATACTTTTTCGTGCATGCAGCTGGCTCCATCGAATTATAAGACGTTGTCACGTCAAAAGTTTAACGTGCCTTCTGAAACACGGAAGCGCTCGTAATATACTGCCACTAGTGTTCATTCATTCGGTGACTGACCGCATCAACCTTTACTTAACCAATCATAAATAATTCCTTCATTTTTTATTAATTTTTTTATTTACTATATTCATTCCACCATATTACATTGTATCTGAAATTTCTAAAGTAGGTGTGTTTTCATACATAATCTTATGTAAGGAAAGGGGGCACAGTCGGTTGCCTCCATAGTGTCGTAGCACCAAGTACAGTGCTACGAATCCGCTACGCCACTACGACAGGAAGGCTACGTACCCGTAATAAACATTTCACAAGTTCACCGAGTGTTACTTTATTCCCAAGGGAACCCTCCGCATTCCCGAGACATCTCATCACTCGTGCTTAGGTGAAAGTGATGGATAGTTTTCCAACTGAAAAAGTTTTCACAGATTTTACTATTAACTCTTTTTTATGTTAACTTATTTTTTTTTGTACCACATACTTACAGCTGCCAGTAAGTTCGATGACCCATATTTTACATACTTTATTGTATAAAATGTTTTATTACCTATATCCTAAATTTTATTCTGATATACAAGCTATATTACTGTGAGTTAGTTCCCGTTCCGCTGCCGTTACTCGCTGGTAAAGCAGATTTCAATTGGTGAAAGAATTTTTGAAATCTGTTTAGTGGCTAAGGCGTAAAAGCGTAACAAACAAATAAACAAACTGAGTTTTTCATTTATAATAGTCGTTGTATTAGGATACCTAATTGTTTTTCCGCTTTCTTTACGAAATTTGAAGCTGGGTAGATTCTGCTTCTTCTTGGAAGTTGAAAAAGTTAGGTATATAATACAATATTTGTTGTTTATTTTATTTGTGTGTGGTCTACTAGAATCATAAACGGCTGCAGCTGGAAATCAGCGCCCAGGCTGTGTGATTATGCTGAGCTTTGGCCCTCTCGGAATAAAACTGTTATATGTGTTACTGTAATTTCTTTTTTTGGTTGTCTATGCTGAATAAAAAGTTTCTTTCTTTATTATTTTCAAAGTTGGAATCTCAATAAGTGTATGTTACGTAAGGGAACGATGATATAAATAACTTTGAGTTTCATAATAACAAGCTGCAATTGAAATGTAACTTTATTGGTAACTTTAAGTAGGTCTATAGGTCTAGTTACTCAATGAATGATTAGAAGAGTCACGTGATCATCTCGTTAATTGCGAGGAAAAACGCCCACGAATTAGTGCAAATAACTTAGCTAGCCCCCTCGGAAATCAGGCGTGATCATAAAATTTATCTTTTTTAATTTAATCTTTTTTATTTATCGACTGCGCATTCCTTATAACGACGTAGCGTATTTTGATTAGAGTGGTTGTGTTAGTTGGTTGAGTTCATTGTCTAAGCCTACTGATGCAGGCACTTTGACCACTGGCCCAGAGATAAGGCTAATTGGAGGCAAACAGCCACTTACAGGGAACGGCGGAGGCAGTCGAGCGTCGAGTGACCCTGACCATAGGGTACGCTCAGAACCTGCGACCAAGATACGGATCTATGCCCGTCCAAACACCCCTTTGTCGAGGTACTCGTTATCGGACCTCCTTTATCCCTCATTATATCAACTTTCTGCCCTTTTAACTTCTTTATCTAGCCGTATATTCTAAATTTTGATTTTGAATTTAGAATACAGCTCTCTCTTCTATTTTGGCTTCTTGGTAGTGGTCAGTATCCCCGCCTGTCAAGCGTAAAAAAAAATAGAAGGGAGAGCTGTAATTCTAATTTTAAAATCAAAATTTTTTAGAAGTTAAAAGGGCAAAAAATTGATAAAATTAGGGATAAAGGAGGTCCGATAACGAGTACCTCGTTATATCTTACTGTCACCCTGTAACTGGTTGGGAAAAAAATATCGAAAATGGCGTGAATTGCTTCGAGAAAAGGATGGTACTGCCGTGCCGCTTTTTGCTCGACTTGGCGGGGGCACTACCTGTGCCCCCAGATTCTTCATCGCCTAACAGTGTCACTGGTTGGGATCAATTAATTCACATCGGGTAACAGTGTTAAATGTTGGTAATAAAACATTTTATTACCACCTAGAAAAACTATCTCGTTTGTTGTGTTATGTAACATAAGTTCCATAATTCTAAAATTTATAGTTTAATATCTGAAATTTTTAAACTAAAAACTTAAAGAAAGTTTATGAGGTAGCTTTACATTGGAAATAATAATTTTTGAAATTGGTCAAGTAGTTTTTCTTGTATAGTTTTACTGAGTTTATTCGTTACAGACTGACAAAAGTACAATGTCTTTCCTTTTCACAATATTAGTGTAGAATGTACCTGGAAACACAATCATACGTACAATCAACACATACACTCAACACTTACACTTAACACGTATACGCAACACAAACATTCACACACACATACATAATATACTAATAATAACATATTTAGTCTTGTTTTAGTTTAGCTTAAGTGGCTGATGTATATAGCTGAGGCTAAGTTTTTAAGTTCTCTTTTTGTTTATTTTTCTTTCCTTGTTTGAGAACTCGGTACTACGGAGGAGCGATGCATCCTAACACAGGCTCAATAGGTCTAAAAGGGTGCATCAACCCATCCATACAATACATGTTATTAGATAAATAAATATTTTTGATTTTTTTTTTGATACAGAAAACTAGCTCGTTAAGTAACTTACTTTTGTCTTTTGTATTACAACTAGCGACCCGCCCCGACTTCGCACGGGTGCAATGCTTATACTAAAACCTTCCTCTTGAATCACGAGCCGGCGCATCAAAATCCGTTGCGTAGTTTTAAAGATTTAAGCATACATAGGGACAGAGAAAGCGACTTTGTTTTATTCTATGTAGTGATGATAGTGATTCAACAGTCGCACAGTGTGAACGCTCCTCGGTAATGCAATCGCCCGCCAGTAGCGGGCGGCTCGAGCACTCACTGCGGCTAGCATTGCGTCTGCCTGACAGTGTACGCTACGAATGGCAATAGTATTGTTGCTATTGAGTAGAAGATAGGTAAAACCAGGGAACAAAACGACCACAAAGTTAACGGTAGTTTTCTTAAAGGACAAGGCTTTGTATAACGTAAACGTAAGTTGGTTATAATGATCGCCTTATCCCCAAGGGATCGAAAGAGTTATTCCGTACCTGGAAATACCCTTTTTTCACCATTTTTGAACCCCTTAGTAGTATTATTATACCGCCTGATTTTTTTTACCGTCTGGAAAAAAAATTGGTGTGATAGGTAAGTGTAATAGATTTATTTGGCACAGTAACTTAAAAAAAATTTTTTAACAATTAATCGGCTGCGGCTCTAGATATATCATACGTCATATTTTTTTCCAAACGGTAAAAAGAGTCACCACTATATTCAATGCCTACAGCCTACGGTTGCTTCACGATAATCACGATGCAATAAGGACGTGCGGCTGCTCTTGGTCACCACTGACGATAAACGTCTAGTGACGTCACTTGTGTAGACAACCAACAGAATGCAACAGGTGCCTACTATCTAAGACTATCTTTGAATTATTTTTGCATTGTTCATATTTTACATTTGAAGTCTAAAAGTAATTTGTTGTCTATAGGTCGAGGTTAGTAATTGACAATTATTTATTGATAGCCCAATTACACTAATGCAATGGCATTTGGCTAAGATTTTGCGAGTTAAATAAGGACCCGAAGCAGCGCCGTACGGTCATAGAGATCAATAGGTTTTTTTTTCATTGTCTATCATTGCTAAACAAAGCGGGGTCAAGTTAGATATACCGCAATTTAACTTAGGTGGTACCGTTGCAAGACCATATAATACTAAAACTATTTAAACTATTTGTGCTAGCATCAAGTCTAGAAAAATTTAGATATACTTACAGCTCAACCCAACAAGTGACAAATGGAATTTTTCAGCACTTGTTGTGTGTCAGTTGAGTAATAACTTTTTAATCATTTAACATTAAAAACCAAATAAATGTTTTTTTAATCAAACATCAAGTATATGGTACAGGCAACTACATCTTAGGTGTTTTTGTTTTGCTTATTGTTTCAAGAACTTTCTATTTTTATTCCCCAAAATAACGACGAACGAGGTTTCTGAAAACTTATTTATATATGTTGTTTAAATTTACAGTACTTTTCGTTACGTTAATGTGTTATTCGGCTAATGGCGCAGCGAAACAATTCCATTTATCAAGAACTTAGGCCGTTGTATTGACACGCCGTTAATTGGGTGCAAATAAAGTTTTAATTCGTTCGCAGACGTACGCATCTCTACCCCCCCCCTCCCCCCAGTCGCGTCTGGTGAACTATTTTAATTATATTTCGCCGCCGGAGCTGTTCAAGTTTTTGTTTGCTCAAGTGTTTTTGTGACAACCATCGGATTTAACGAACGTTCTAAAATATTTTGCTTGAATAGTTAATTAATTGAACAGATTGTTATTGGTATCATGTTTGAATCAAACCTATTTGAAGCAACACGTGTAGTATTCGATTGGAGCGGAAGGGTATTTATGATAAATTTAACCGCTTATTTCCGACTGGTTTTAGACAAAAGTCATCATAAGTCAAAGTCAAAAGTAAAAAATCATCTATTTTCTGTAGGTACAAAGGTACAAAATGTACACTTAGAGTGAGAAAGTCTATAGACGAAATAATTGCCATACTTTTTAAAAAGTTTGGCAGGACTAGGAAGAAGGTGATGTCGGCGCTGCGATGGTTGATGATGGATGCTTTGAAACATGTTCTGAGGTAGCAGGCGACGGAGGAGGAAAACAAAGCCCCAGATTGGGATGTATTTATTTAATGGGTAATATAAGACACCTGAAATGGAAATGGGGATGAATATTTACAAGGATGAGACCCGGAAGATAGCATGAGAAGTTAATAACTTTGCCGGTGCCTTTACCAGTTTTGAATATGGTCTGGTGATGATTTAGTACGGATACATATTAATATATGGAGATAATATTGAGAGCAGTGATAGCCCGGACGGTTAAAGAGCCGGTCGAAAATCAGTGAGGCTCGGGTTCGAATCCTGGCATGTACCAATGAGTTTTTCAAAAACTTACGTACATATTTATCACTAGCTCGACGGTGAAGGAAAACATCGTGAAGGAACCCGCAGGTCTCAGAATTAATTCTGAGACATGTGTAAATAGGCCCGGTCCGGCGATGGGCTCACCACCTATCACGTTTAGGGGTCCAATACATCTCGTGAAATGTGGGTATATCCAGTAATGGAATGCCTCTGCCTACCCCCTCGGGGATGAAAGGCGTGAGATTATTATTATTAATATTGAGCTTCAGATCGATTAGAATTAGTTTTTGAAGTGTGAATTTGGCGGGTAGATGGAATGATACACTAATTTTGAAGGGTGGCCAGTACGAAAAGGAAAAGAGGATGAGGTCCGCTACCTTGTTACAATGTACGATACAAACACCTCTTTCTAATACAGAAGACCGTAAACACAAAACACCAACCACCCGAGACCTAGACTAATAAACTCTCAAGCCTCTATCTATCACAACAAGTTTCGAGAACGAGACGGCTATGCTGCCGTCCCGCTCACTCCTAGCCTCTCTCGGGCTAATTGCGTAAATATTGTGGCAGGTGTCAGACACTCAGACACCGCTAACACTAGCACTTGTCGTTACCGGCTCTCGACACCACACTGGCCATCAAAGTAGTTGTGGGGTATAATATGGCGAGTTGCTCATCCATGGAAGTCACTATGCTATAGAGTCTGTCGGAGAACAAAATGTTTGAGCTTGTTGACACAGAAAAGTATTATTAGCTTATTAGAGATTTTTTCAAACCCAAAATACATAAAAGAAACATTAATTTTATCAAACCTTTGATATTATTCACATTTACAGTCACACAAAGTAGTGACAATTATTAAAAAAAATGTTTTAGTATAATTACATAAAAAGAAAACGCCTCAAATCTCCAAAGGGGTTGTTAAAAGTATTACATTCTACGAAATACCCATTTTTCCAGAATTTTTTGGATCCGCAAACGCGATAGCTATTCCGGACCAGAGTTTTCTTACACATATCTCAGAAAGAACTCAGAGGCATACTTGCTCACCTGATTTCCGTCACCGTCGAGCTAGTGATAAATATGTTTCATTTCCCTTACCGGGATTCGAACCCGAGCTCCACGGATGAGAAGCGCGCACTAACCCGACAACGTTTGCACCTCAAACTTACTACCGTAATAATGACTATGATTTTTTTTATATTATAGGGGCAACGAGCAGATGGGTCACCTAATGGTAAGTGACTACCGTCGACCGTCGCCCATAGACACCTGTAACTCAAGAGCCGAGTGCGTTGCCTTCCGGCAGACGTATTCACAGAGACTCGATACCGTTTCCGTTCGATTCGAGTCGAATCTATCGACATCGGAAACGAATCTATCGAGATGGGCTGATGTTGGTATCGAAAACTAATGTCACGTATGACAGTTGGTGTCACATATGACATTAGTTTTCGATACCAACATCAGCTCATCTCGATAGGTGTTGGTATCGAAAACTAATGTCACATAGGACAGTTGGTGTCACATATGACATTAGTTTTCGATACCAACATCAGCCCATCTCGATAGATTCGTTTCCGATGTCGATAGATTCGACTCGAATCGAACGGAAACGGTATCGAGTCTGTGAATACGTCTGCAGGAGTGATGTTTATGTCAGCAACTGTTCCTACAGGAGCAGAGATAAGAAACAATGTCATTATTTATTTATACACACGCACAATGCCGAGGGTTATGTAAAGCTAGCTGAGATTCGGCAAGAGAAAATCCTACGCATTCTGTGGCATAAAATAAATATAGAATGACGAATGGGAAACAAATAAAATAAATTGTCTCATATAAATCGTACACCAACCTTGTTCGTGGTGACTCAATAAATAACTGTAACAAATATTTATATAATAATAATAATCTCACGCCTTTTTTATCCCCGAGGGGGTAGGCAGAGGTATTCCATTACTGGATATACCCACATTTCACGAGATACATTGGACCCCTAAACGTGATAGGTGGTGAGCCCATCGCCGGACCGGGTCTGTTTACACATGTCTCAGAATTAATTCTGAGACCTGCGGGTTCCCTCGCGATGTTTTCCTTCACCGTCGAGCTAGTGATAAATATGTACGTAAGTTTTTGAAAAACTCATTGGTACATGCCAGGATTTAAACCCGAGCCTCACTGATTTTCGGCCGGCTCTTTAACCGTTCGGGCTATCACTGCTTTTTTTATGTACCTACTAATAAACATTCAGACACTACACTTCTGATTGTGAATTTGACGGGCCTGTTGGCTCAGTTGGTAGTGACCCTGCCTTCTGAGTCGGAGCTCGTGGGTTCGATACCCGCTCAGGGCTAACATTTGTGTGCATGAACATGTCTGTTGGCTTCGTGCCTGGTCGTTTAATATTTATTTAAGTATATGTTTATCAGTTGTTTAGTACCCATAGTACAGACTCTGCCTAGTTTGGGACTAAATAACCGTGTGTGAATTATTTCCTCAATTATTATTATTATAATTATTATTATTATAGAAGGTATGAAACACCTCTTCCGTCAGAGATTATATTTTAAGACTCTCGCAATTAAGGTGCAATATTTGTTTAAAAAGGTTCACCAGCTGCTAGTATTATTATGCTAAATTAATTATTAATTAACAGTGAAATGTGTGGCTAAGTCTACAAACAATTCTTTCGCCATTATCGAAAGTTTGTATCTATGGATGTCTGGATGTTTGTTCCTCTTTCACACAAAAACTACTGAATGGATTTTGAGGAAACTTTACAGTTACTTATATAGCTTATACATAAGAACAACACATAGGCTTTATTTTATATCCGTATTCCCACGGGAACGGGAACGGGAAGCGCTGCTGGTTTATTATAAAAAAACTATAATCCGTAACAACAAAATGAAGCAAATTATATGTGTCACAGATAATGTCCTGTTTAGCAAATATCTCTTTTCGTAACAGACGTAAGTAGACAGTATAGTCAAAGCAATGAATGCCAAATGTCAATAAAGCGGTTTTATTCAAACAGTTTATTTTTGCGCAAACTGCTGAAGAAATTTCCAAATTGTGCGGAATTTAGCAATTTAAATACTTGCCTGACTTAAACCCGCCACCCTCCCCCACCGTGATCCGTCCGAATAAAATTAACCATTAATTTCTGCATGCAATGGAACTGCGGAGAAATGAAACCAGTTAGAGTCATATAGAGTTGAGAATTGAATGGATGCGTGGTTAATTGCAGGTGATGCATTGCACCCATGCAGAATGGAGAGCCAAAACAAATGCAATTACTCACTTCATACTGCGCTGTCTGAAGCAACAGTGCCATCTATTTCTGAGCTTTTAACTGCTGCTGCCTTACTTGAAAGCAATAAAGTTAAGGCAATATTTATGATGTGGATCGGTTGTCCTTCGTTACAACTTTATCACAAATATGCAATACTATATAGGTAGTTGTAGATTCCGATTCCGTCTGCGTGAACATCTATTTTTGGGATGCAAATGTAAACTATCTTCCAGAATTTGATCAAGATCGTTCCTAGTAGACCTAAGTTTCACATGTAAACCAGAGTTTAGCCTTGAAAAGGTAGCACATATAAACGAAAGAGTTTTTAATTGATAATAATATAAGTAGGAACACAAGTTTCTACGTCCGATACCCTGCGTCATATAACAAAAAAAAATACACAAAATTAAGCAGAAAAAAGAAATATCATTAAAAATATTCAACATGCCTTGCAAAACGGCGTCCAAGAAGAGTTAAGCAAAATTGTCCCTATTTCATATATTTAAATATTGTAAGACCTTAATTCGGAAATATAGGGAAAGATAAATTATTCAAGTCAAATATAATTCGATTGGTCTGTCTCTGCCGCAGGTAGAACTACTTTTAATATCATCAGCGCGAGCGGCCATATTTTATGGTAATCAGTGTTTTCAAACTGGCCGGCTGTAAAGGCCTGTTTGTCCCGCGTACGCAAACATTTGCGCTGTTAACTTTTACCGCACGCATCATAATAGATTGCGCTGTGGAGCTGCGATTGTGCAGTATGAGCCATTAAATTAAACAAATCGGCCGTGGCCCTGATCTGGGCTGTAAACCAGTTCGGCACGATTTCATTTCAGTATTATGAATTTAAACGGAATCATTCCTCACTTTTTCGAGGAAATGGATTTTTGCCGAGAAACATGAATTATATTCATGTTTTTACTAAAAAGTAATTTTGCTGTTTATTTGGGGTTTTGGATCACAACTTAAAAAAATATTTCTAAATGTTTTTGTTTCTAATTATTATTTTGGTATCCATGGTCATGAAGTAAGATTAAAAATTACTTGATAAAAAACAGTATAGTACTCACACCATATAAAAAATAACTAGATAAAAAACAGTAGAGTTCTCACACCATATACCATGGACGTAGTATATGTATAAATGTGCCTTATACCTACTTATTAATATACTAGTTGATGTCTCATACACTGAAATGGCAGAAGCAGGAAATTATGTCTTAAATCTATTGTTTACAATAAATGAATGATTATAATATACATATAATGAAAATTAACAAATTTGCATTATATAATATGTTTTCCCATCAAAAAGGTGACCTATCAAGTATGTAGGTAGCTATAGAAATAAGTGCGGCACTCTGATCTCCGTCCCGACTCGCACTTGGCGGTTTTATATTTTTTATTTAATCGTGCACAGACTCTGCAAACCTATTACTAGTTTAATACTAGTTCTTTTTATGTGTAAAAGTTTTCGATGAAAGCAGTGAGCGAAGAAGCGGCAAGTTGCTTATTAAAGCCGGCGATTTCAGAAAACTTTTGGAGCAGATTCAGTTTACCTTGCATGAATGAACTATATTTATTTAAATAAGTTAATAAGTTAGTGTTGCTAATTTTTTGCTGAATTTGCAGCGTATTTGCCTTCTTTATAACGAGTTTATATAGCGCTGTTTAACCTACGCGGTGGTTTTTTTTGAAAACATAATGTTCGTTTATTTTACAGTTGTAATCGTGTTTCAGAAACAACCAAATACCCTGTGTGTTAGTAAGCTCTCATATGTGAGGTTTGGGTTCAAATCACTGCCTCGACGGTGAAGGAAAATAACGTGAAGAAACCTGCAAAATTCCAGAACTGATTCTGAGGCATGTATACCACCGGTCCAGGTGATAAAAATTAACGATGTATAATTTTTTTAAAAACCTCTCGACCGATTTTGATAAAATTTAAATGTTACCACCTCTATCAAACAAAAGAATCTCAGAGTCAAATTTAAAAACCTGCTTCTTTTTTGAAGTCGGTTGAAAAATATATATTATCGCGTTAAAAGGGGTTGAAATGGGGATCGAAATTTAAACGTGAATATAAAATTCTTTATTTTTATTTGTATGCCGCATAGAGCCGACCTATAAACCACCATTCAATATCATTGTAGCCAATACCTAAGGTTTTCAAAACTCCAACTAAATTGCTGTGCTCTTACTATCTCAAGAGTTAGTTTCTCAGTGCGCTTACTCACAATTACTTTATTAATCAAAGATGAAGGTTTCCAAAGCTCTCAGGAAACAATATAAAGGGCACCTCGAGTGTTATCGCTTCCCGAGTGGCAAACACTCCAGTAGGAACATTCAATCGGGTAATGCGCGCGCGGCTGGCACTCTGCAAAATGGCCGCCCATTCATATCACTACTAATCTTTGAGTATTAAACCAACAGGAGACGTCACGCGCACTAGCTTCTTTGCAAAAAAGTCTGCCGATTTCTGCGCGGGGGACG
Source organism: Ethmia dodecea (assembly GCA_963855545.1). Taxonomy (NCBI): domain Eukaryota; kingdom Metazoa; phylum Arthropoda; class Insecta; order Lepidoptera; family Depressariidae; genus Ethmia; species Ethmia dodecea. The sequence continues at coordinate 182,219 of OY979447.1, forward strand.
AGGAAACACACACAAATAATGTTAACACAAACGCATTTTTTGACAAAACAATTAAACACTAGCTTGAACTAGATGCACACAAATACATTCACCAATCCGAGCACTCCGTGAACTCAATAAACCTAGTTGTAAATAACATGTATGATCGTTGACCGACACTTTTTCTTGGCAGAGGGGAACGCCTGTCAGTGGCCTCTCCGGTTGGTTTTATACTCAAAGCTACTAATATAAATGGGAAAGTAACAGTTAGCCATCACCTGTTCTCGGCTAAACCAATGGAGCGATCTTGGCAGGATGATACAAGGATATAGGCGTGAAAAAGACATAGTTCATAGTGGACCGACTCGACGCTATGTAATCATAATTATTATTATAATCCACATTTGTAGTAAATAAGATGAGAGATTAAAAAGAGCTGCCCTTGAGTTTCTTGGTGATTGGAACCAGCAACTCGTCGGTGGAGATGGGCTGCTGTTTACATTCAGTAAATCTTCATGGACGAGTTTAGAATGCCTTGTTATTATACTATTGACCTTTTTAAGTGTACTTTTTGTACCTACAGATGATTTTAGACTTTACTGGCAATACTAAGTAACATTTGCACTGGCGATCAAAGATAAGTAGGTAAGTCACTCAGTAAAATGACGATAGTTCCTAGAAAACGCACTAAGCATTACTAAACCAAAAAGGAGCAGATGTGGAATGCTCCTCCATCGTGAAAAGGGAAGTTCTTCCTTTAGGCGAGGTGATCGTTGATCGAACGGTTGATGTTGGACGAAGAGATTAAAATATTATAGGATATAGAGGGGGCATTGGGAATATTTTCATACAAAACTTTGAAGCATGTTTGAAGCTCAACCGTCATGTCAGTTAGTATGAACGCGAGCTGTCATTCGGTCGAAATTGTACAAGACTTGGAATAACTTTTGGCTTCAAATTTTCCTCGCTTTGTCCCCTCTATGCCCTATTATATTTTAATTTCTTTGATGTTGGACAATTGTATTTATGCAAACTCGTGTGAACACTTCCCTCTATAGATACTATTTAAACCATACTGTCAGTCATTCTACACTTGCAGCCTGTGGGTTAGTTTTAGTCAGAGGACATACAGCGACCTACGAGTCCAATATAATAACGCATTTAGGGCACTGCTGGGGCTGCCGTGGCGGTGTAGCGCGTCGGGCATGTTCGCGGAGGCACAGACCGATGGCTGCCATGCCATTATGAGGAAACGGTGCGCTTTCGCGCTTGGCCGCCTTCGAGGCAGCACCAACAGTGTCCTGGGGGTCGATTTTTGAATCTCACCAAGTGACTAATTCTCACCGATAAGAGTGGCTTTGAAACTCATCGATGACTTACATTTGTCATACCTATGATATCGATTTACGAGTGCCCCTACCCACTCGTAATTGAAATCACCATGCGATTGTTTTTGACAGTTGACGTATGTGAAATCTGCCAAAAGTGCCAAAGTATGTTTTTCGGAAGAATTAGCAGCGGGGCTCGATTGTGATATTTTGTGATTGCGACGATTTATTGAAAACAGCGTGTGACTTTCAAAAATACGGCTTTTGGAAAATGGTGACATAAAAGTCATCGATGATAATTTTAGTCACCGGTGATTTTGATATCACCAGTGAGATTCAAAAATCGCACTCCTGCGCGTGTTTGTGGATCGGTGGGACTCGCCACTGCTGCGCGGATGGTTGCTACTCCACACCGATTTTAATTATAAATATAAATGTTTTAAGTACTAACACTAGCACGTAAGTTATTGTTACTAACCCATTATGGACTATGTTTGAAATAAATTATTATTATTATTACTGAGCTTTAGTTAGTTCTATGTAGTACACGACTAATGTGAGTAACTACTTAGCTCTAGTTCAGTTACGGTTTGTCACGGCATACAAAAGCTTTCACAATAACTGCCTCGCAAAGGCGGACTAACTGCTCTTTGCGATATGCCACAGTCATAATCACTGTATTGCAAATGGGTTAGTACCTATGTTATGCTAAAACATTAGTCGCTTTAATTATATTAATAAGTGGATAATACAATTACCCTTTCTTATTGAACACATAAAACAAATAATATGAATATTAATTTATTAATTAGTTGACCTTAGTTCCTATATAAAGTCATATTAAATTTATTTATAACGAAAACATACATTTATTTGGCTGAGCCATTTCAGAAAATTCATTGGAGTTTTGCGTTAATTTTACTTGGTCAGGCTAACATTACGTGACTAGTCTAAATCTGACAATCACTACATAGTATAAAACAAAGTCGGTTTCTCTGTCCCTATATCCCTATGTATGCTTACATCTTTAAAACTACGCAACGGATTTTGATGCGGTTTTTTTAATAGATTGAGTGATTCAAGAGGAAGGTTTTAGTATAAGCATTGCACCCGTGCGAAGTCGGGGCGGGTCGCTAGTATAGTATAAAACAAAGTCGCTTTCTCTGTCCCTATATCCCTATGTATGCTTACATCTTTAAAACTACGCAACGGATTTTGATGCGGTTTTTTTTAATAGATAGAGGGATTCAAGAGGAAGGTTTTAGTATTAGCATTGCACCCGTGCAAAACCGGGGCGGGTCGCTAGTCCCATATATTGACTATTCTAATAAAACTAACGTTGACGATATGCTATAGATACACACGAACCCATCGTGCTGTCCAGCTTACCTCTCCCCTTAGTCTAGCGACAAGCAAAGGTTTCGCTTATTTAAAGTTTGTTTAATTGTAATACGAACTATGTCTATACTTTATTTATTTATTTATTTATATTTGCATTGCCACATTGTATAAAAATCTTAAAAACTAAAACAGTACATTAAGTAGCACCCCGTAGGGGCATTGCAAATAGAGAGAGAGCTAACATGCATTATTCTTAGGGTTATAATAAATATTTCATTGAAATTAATTACGTAATAGAATATAAAACAAATTTTAAGTACTTAATTAATAATAATACTACTATGTACTACTATAATACTTCTTTAGAGTGCTGCGTCAAATTTGACGTTATGTTCGACTATCTTAACGCCGCTCAGCTAATTCGGCTATCTAGCAGGGATGTGACATCTATTACTTCAAATCTATTTTTCTCTTTTCAATATAAATTGATTTGTGAAAGGTCAATTAATAATATAAAAAAAGGTTACAAGAAATGGGTAATACGAAAAATATATAGCGTAATAATTTTTTTTTACAGCCCTTATCCTTTTGACATAAACTTTATGTTAGTGAACTTACTTAGTATTTTTACATTCTATTTATTACAAATCGACTATATAAAGACACGAAAATATTCGATTCATATGAAAATCGATTACAATTTTCAATCCCTGGCCTCCTCATCCGGACGCAGCCTGCTATCCACATCCGCCTGTCTACCTTCCGAAAAACGTCTTATCATTTGTGTAAAACTCAGCAGATGATCAAAGTTTTTGGAAGATTTTCGGTCAACGGTAATTTCCGGCCACGACTATGTAGTCTTATTTAGAATGAATAGGGTGCATAATTGCCTGAATGTTTGGTAACATCCGATAGCATCCGAGTAATACTTTTACCTTCACAGTATAATGTCCTATGGCATCTTGCTGTGGGGCAGAGCTGCTGATGCAGAATCTATTTTTATTTTACAAAAAAGGGCTATACGCGCCATTTACAAGTTAAGATGTCGTGATTCCCTAAGAGAACTGTTCAAAGAAATCAATATTTTAACAATGCCTTGTCAGTACATTTATGAAAACATTATGTATGTACGGAAAAACATATTATTGTATACTAAAAACTGTGACAGGCATAATTGTAATCTAAGGAATAAAAATAAACTAGAGCAACCTCAGTCACGATTAAGTAAAATTAATAATTCCTTTGTGGGGCTTTGCATACGCTTTTATAATAAAATACCAGAAGATATTTTGAAATTGCCTGAAACTGTGTTCAAAACTCATGTTAAACATGTACTTTGTAAAATGGCATATTACAAACTAGACGACTATTTAAATGACAATGATGCTTGGAACAGATTTCCTCCAGCCCAGCGCAATACGATAGCGAAAAACAAACGAAATTATGTAACCCAATTTAGTAATATGTAACAATTGATTAAAAGAATATTGTGTTGAGGAGTTTCTTGCCCCGCTTCTTCTCCTCAACCATACATGCTGAAGCGGTGGAGTTGAAATGACGTTCAATAAGTGGACTTGTAAGTTCCTATTTTGAATAAAACATTTTGACTTTTGACTTTTGACTTTTGACTTGCCAGTGAATAGACCTTTGACATTTAAAAGGAGATTTCAAGTAAATTGATTCAGGTTTAGACAGGACTAGCTTAACCACAATGTTATATAAAGATCATTTTAATTCAAGTGCAAATATATTAAGGGTAGGTACGAATATGTAAGAGAAATAGAAATTAACATATAGAAAAGAAAAAAATATATAGTTTTTCTTTTTCTCTTCTAAAAAAAATAATATTTTGATAATTTTTGATTAGGTAATGTGCGTGTATTGTTTATTTAGATCGCCCTAGTTTTTTTATTTATTTTTTGTAATAATCGATGTTATCTAGTAAAGTTGCTTAAGGAAAATAAAAATCAATTCCGAAAATAGTTTCTAATAATTTTTTTGATCTACTCTTAAAATTTCTTTAGTTTTAGGTTTATTTATACTTTATTTTAGGTTTTTAGTTTTAGGTTCATTATAATGTAATTGTTAATTTTATTTCTTAGGTTCACCAACATTTGTTCACACCCTTAATAAAACTCTATCTCTTTAAATATTTGCACTTAATTTAAAATGACCATGTATACTGGGACGGTGATTAGCGTAGCTATATGCTACGTCGGAAACGTTCCGCTACGAAAAGCGTAGCTTCTAGTTTGTGCGTAGCCGTAAACCGAACAATAAATAAATCTTAACAAATAGCTCTTCCCAAAATTCCTCTATTTCTTTCTCTATTACTTTGTTTTTATTATTGTTAAAAAAACTAATGAAAGTTTACGGTGACTACAACAAAGGTTTTCCTACCGTGGGGCACCAAGATCCTTCCTATCAAAAAAGTCTATATTTTTTATATTCTAAGATAGAATTTGTATCATTGAAATTATTAAATTCATTTTTAGTTTTATAAACTTACTGGAGACACTTATTGGTAGCCCGCACTCCACTGCTGTCCTTATAGCTAGTAAAAGTAGTAAACATACTTACATAATAAGAACAGACTGCTACTTGATATGGACCTCTCTCTCTCTTTTCAATCAAAATAAAATATAAAAATAGTTTTTACATATAATTTGCGTAACTTATGATACTGATAGCTATTGCAAATGGCGGCCGTAACGCCAACAGTGTCGCTCGCCACATGTTATTACCATCTCGTCAGCAATCCATCAGCCGGTATTTGCAAGCGATCGAGACACGCGTGACGACACCCGGTACACTCGCCGACATAGCATTAAATCTATTAGAACTTTATTATTTACTAGCGGCGCTCCGTGCTTTCATCCACGTAGTTCCTGTTTCCGTAAGAATACGGATATAAAATATAGCCTTTGTTACTCCTTGATAAGGTAGCTTTTCATTGGTGAAGGAATTTTTGAAATCAGTTCAGTAGTTTCGGCGTGATTGCGTAACACATAGACCGAGTTACTTTCGTACTTATAATATTTGTTAGGATTAGTCTTGCCTGCGACTTTTTAAGAGTTTCGGGACAAAACTCGTAGCCTATGTTATCTGTATAGAGTCATGCCGTGTCCTTGGCAAGTTATACGAAGATCGGTTTAGCGGTTTCGCTATGAAAAGGAAACTAAAATACAATGTATTTTGTTATTTCAGTATAATGCTTTGCGCATTTGTTATTCATCATAATTTTCATTACCAACTACGCCTAGACACTCCTCCATTTATAATTTTTAATTACGATTTGTAAGACAGCAGTCTATCTTAGACAATTACTTATATTAATTGAACTTGTAACTCACCTACCTCAAAATTTAATGTTTCTAGACCCATTAGCTTTGGCTGTGCATTATCTGTCAGTCAGCGTTTTTTTTTTTATTTTAAATAAATATACTTAAACGAAATGTGTTTAGATGTTGCGCCGAGTGTACACAACTAAGCGTGTGGGCAGTGGCAAAACAGCTCTGAGCACACAAATCTTGAGATTGCAGGGCGCGGCGGCCAAGTGGTAGAGGTTTATAGCTCACAGCAGTAGTATTTCTGGCATGGTTTCTGATCGTAGCGATATTTGACTACCAAATCTAATAAAATGATAATATTGATAATCGTTGGGAATTTTCGCAGACATAAAATAAAAAAAGAGCATCAAGAGAGCTGATTGTAGCACTTGGGCACCACAAGACGGTTGTTTTTTTGTAGCAGGTAAAAAAATAATGTAGCGACGCCTTAGATAGAACACAGACGCCGTAGACGGGAAATTCTACTTTCATCTTATTACTTTAAACGAGCAATTCTTATATTTATGTATATATGTTATTTCGGGTATCTCGAAACGATTTTGTATAAAGATACAGTTTTGCATTTTAAGTTCTTTGAATTTCCTGTAAAAATGCAATTATATTTTTATTTTTTAAATAATATAGCAGCCGACAGATGGAGTTAGCGACATACTACGGTCACTCACTAGCTAATGGCGTGGAGTACGAGAGAAGCTCGTTCTCTCAGGCTTTAGTTTAGAGTTTACACAAGTTCAACGATTTGTGTGCCTAACAGTTTCAAACGGCGAAGAAGAAGGGGTTACATTTTTAGCAGGCTGTATGTACCTATGTTTGTATGTTTTACTGTAGCCTAAACTACTCATCTGATTTTAATGAATCAGATGTCAATCGATTCGTTATTATGGTGTAAGAGACATAGGCAACATTTTTCAGTAGTCAGGCTTAACTTTCACTTATTTACTGGGTCTTGCACTAGGACCCTCCTTAATTTATAACGCTTCTTGTTAAGATATCCTTCATCATAATTCTGTCAAAGTTTCAAACGGCCACCTATTAGAAAAACACCGATATTACGATGTGATAAATACTTTGAGTATTAAACCAACAGGAGACGTCACGCGCACTAGTTCCTTTGCAAAAAAGTCTGCCAATTTCTGCGGGGGGGGGGGAGGAAACAAAAACAAATAATGTTAAAACAAACGCATTTTTTGACAAAACAATTAAACGCTAGCTTGAACTAGATGCACACAAATACATTCATCAATCCAAGCACTCCGTGAACTCAAAAAAACTAGTTGTATTTAACAGGTGTGCGCGTTGACCGACACTTTTTTTTGGCAGAGGGGTTGGTTTAATACTCAAAGGATAAATACTCGTAGGTACTTACCTAAGTTTTTGAAAAACTCTTTTAGTAGGTATACTCTCTCACAGTGGAACCTGAGCCACTTCCACCACCACTGTATCTACGACTATAAAATCGCGTGGCTTTGTGGCAGCTTGTGTGATACTAAGCAGAGGGTAGGTGCACTATAAAGGTGCAATATGGCTTTATTTGCATCTAAAAGCCAATGCTTTTTCCTTCGAAAGAAGCCTTTTTTGCTACGTTTAAAGGCGAAAGGACCATTGCTCGTTTCATTCGTTTTCTATACCGCAACTTAAAGTACAATAGAAGCACTTAGTTGAACTTGAAATGGCAATTTAATATCAATGAAATAAGGTGCACAGCTTGTGGCGCTGTCCACTGCAAGCATTGCTGCTTATTACTTTTCAACCAACTTCGAAAAAGGAGGAATTATCAATTTGTTGGGTTTTTTTTGTGTTTGTTACCTCTCAGAACTTTCGACTGGGTGAACCGATTTGGATGAATCTTTTTTTATTTGAAAGTTGATGCTTCCCGTGTGGGCTAATTTCAATTTGGTCCAGTTATGACAATGGCATTCATGAGAAAACCATATAAGTTGAACTATTTAGAGTTCTATGTTATACTTTAAAGTGTAATATCGGTGCAGTTACATATCACGATACTATTTACAAAGATAGTGAATACCAGCCACTTCACGCGATTTTACGCACAAATCCCATTTCCATGAGCAAATTATATTCCATGTTACTCTCAGAAAAGTATGTTTTCAATAATAGAAATAATTTTTAATCGGTATTGTAGTTTCGGAGCCGATATATTACAAAGAAACATACAAAAACAAAGTCTTTAAAATATTAGTGTAGACCACGTGGTTTCAGTAGTAGTAGGAGTTCCCGTTGCCGTAAGAATACGAGATTTATTACTCCCTGATATTGTAGCTTTCCACTGATGAATTAAATTTTGAATTTTTTTCAGTAGTCTTTGAGTATATTTGTTACAAACATACAAATCTTCTCTCTTTATAATATTAGTATAGATGTGTCATGTACGCACAAAACTATGCTAGCTAAATGCAGGTCTAAAACCAGAAGCACGTCGGATGTTCCGACCAGGTAGTAATTCTGCAGCTCAAGGCTCAAAGGATGCTCCGAATGCCAGTGTACCACGTGCACTATGCACGGCCTCTCAAAGGACGCACCACAGTTTTCCAGCTCATATGATCGTCTGCTTTACCTTATAATACTGCAACGCTATGTCTACATTTAACTATGTGTTTGTTGATGGATTAAAATCAAGTACCTACCTATATAAAGTTTTCTCCTTGTATACCTTCTTTAAACTTGATACCTACTTACAATATACGACGGGCCTGTTGGCTCAGTTGGTAGTGACCCTGCCTTCTGAGTCGGAGTTTGCTGGTTCGATCTGTTATAGCGCGGCTGGCATCAGTCTTTTTAAAAAAACTCACAAATACTAACACTAATAATAAAAAAATAATAATATTATCTCACGCCTTTCATCCCCGAGGGGGTAGGCAGAGGTATTCCATTACTGGATAGATCCACATTTCACGAGATACATTGGACCCCTATACGTGATAGGTGGTGAGCCCATCGCCGAACCGAGTCTCGGGACGGCCGAAAATCAGTGAGGCTCGGGTTCAAATCCTTGCATGTACCAATGAGTTTTTCAAAACTTACGTACATACTCATCATTAGCTCGACAGTGAAGGAAAACATCGTGAGGAAACCCGCAGGTCTCAGAATTATTCTGAGGCATGTGTAACAGATCCGGTCCGGCGATGGGCTCCCCACCTATTACATTTAGTGTTCCAAAGAGCATACACTAGTGACACGTGGGTATTTCGAACAACGGCAGCTTTGGTACCCACTGAAATAGACACCCACGGGGTATCACACTATGCTTGTTTTATTGACTCTTATCAAGTCGAAATTTTCCATATTTTTTAATTAATCTAGCAGTTGGAAATATTGAGTTAAATAAAACAAAAATATCATGGAAATACGAATCGATCGATTGGGAAATCTATTAATACCAAAGAGATTAAAATATAATATAAGGCATAGAGGGGACAAAGCGAGGATTATTTGAAGCCAAAAGTTATTCCAAGTGGAATAAGTCTAGTACAATTTCGACCGAATGACAGCTCGCGTTCATACTAACTGACATGACAAGGATATGACGCTTGAGCTTCAAAGTTTTGTATGAAAATATTCCCAATGCCCCCTCTATGCTATTATATTTTAATGTCTTTGATTAATACAAAAACTTTTTTGTTGTTGTGGTAAAATTGAACGTCGTGTCATCACGTCAATAATGTCATTCACTAGGGATGGCCAAGTGTAAAAATAAATTGATATTTATCGTATCGACATTTCTAAATACTATAGATAAAAATCGAGTGAAAAATATCGATATATCGTCAGTTTTTACATTATTATTTATACATATTCCCAAGTTATTTAATACTTCTGCCTACTCCCTCGGGGATAAAAGGTATGATGCATGGTGTGTTTACAGCGAATATTTGCTTTGTTGCCGGGCAGGAATCGAACCCACTAAGGCTTTTGGCTAATAGTACAGTCGAGAGCACATGAAACTTTACACTTGTAGTGCGAGTCTTGCCTCGGCCGATTGTAATGAGAATGGTACATACAAAGACCAATGTGTAAAGCTCCACGAACTCTTTGACTTGTGATCATGAATTTTCATAGTTTCTGCTGGGTATCATAGAAAATGTAAAAATTGTGTATCAGCTGGGGTTCGAACCCATCACATCGCACTCGAGAGTTAAACTAGAGAGCCAATATTTATTTTAGTTAACCTAGAAGTAATTTACTTGCAATACGGCACAATACCTACTTTATTGAACATGTCATGAATATGTCGTTTAATATTTATTTAAGTTTCACCCGCGTAGTTCCCATTCCCGTTCCCGCGTAGTTAACGTTTCCGTTCCCGCAAAGTTCCCATTCCCGTTCCCGTGGGAATATCGGAATAAAAAGTATCCTATGTCCGTCTCCTGGTTCTAAGCTACCTCCCCACCAACATTCAGCCAAATCTGTTCAGCCGTTGTTTAGTTATGCGCTTACCAACACATTTTGCGATTCATTTTTATATTATAGATGTTTATTAATTGTTTAGTGCCCTGCCTAGTTTGGGACTAAATAGCCCTGTCTGAATTGTGTCCCACAATTTATTACTATTATTCATAAGGACGTATCGGCGGACATATCTAATTAGTAATGTTGCATTTCTTGTTACGTGGAACAGGACTATGTCCAGCTGTGGGCTTTGCTGGCCAGGTGATGATTGTAAGACTTAACCAAATTACCCGAAGCTATTAATACAAATATACGGTCTAATAACATTTACAACCCAAATATATGCAAGGCCTGTTGGCTCAGTTGGTAGTGACCCTGCCTTTTGAGTCGGAGGTCGCGGGTTCGATCCCCACTCGGGGCCAACATTTGTGTGCATGAACATGTCTGTTGGCTTAGTGTCTGGGTGCTTAATATTTATTTAAGAATATCTATCATGCCCTACCTAGTTAGGGACAGAATGACCGTGTGTAAATTGCGTCATACAACTTATTATTATATTTTCACCTCCTAAAGTAGCTTTAGTTACTTTTAGTACATCTCAGAGTCAAATAAAACGAGGTTCGGCTTCCGAATGAACTTTTATTGGACAAACATCGGCGCAGGCGCCTCTTACATCAACGTGACTAGAAATACATTACAGTAATTGGCTACCTAGTCGTATAGCTACAGCACAGTCGCCCTCGGCCACTTAACATTAACTCTAGAAGGTGACACCGTAAGAGCTATATTTGTACGAAACTTCGAGCGGTACAAAGAACAACGTATCTTTAGAAAACAATGGAATAGGAACTCATACCGCCGGAGATAGAGTATAATTCGCATCACTGGTTGGGAGTGATACGAGTTATACGAAAATCAAACGCCGCAGAAAGTAAACAGCTCATTCTTAATTTAACATCGAATTATCATAAATATGTAATATCTTAACATTAACAAATTCCAATAAATACTCTGAGTTGTAATCGCAACATGCGGACAGATAGTGTTGTAGTATGATAGTTGGAGTGAAGTTCTTATGTTACAGGGTTGCCAGGTGTCTAGGCCTCGTCCGCCGCCGCCGCCTCCTCTGCGGAGCAAACAAGTTGGTTAAAACGTGCGAGAGACAACCCTAATGACATAAATAAACACTGTTGATTTAAGTTGGTGAGTGAACATTGCTTCTACAAACGGGTATGTGGATACATAACTTCACAGTGGGCAAGCAATGTTCTACTAAGCAACTTAACCAAACAGTTTGTAAACCATCCGTGAGTCTAAATACTAAACAGTCATAAGCAGTTTCATCTACCATACGCACAGATGCTGTGAATCCGATGCCCCTACTCAGTCAGTACATAGTTACAATCGAAATCGGCGATATTTACATAAGACGCAGAGCGAACGTCAGAATTTTTGTTGGAGTTAATTGGTGCTGGTGAAAGACAGGAGTTTTTTGCGTCCCTAGGGGCCTGCATTTTTCTGCATGCAGCAATTTTTTTTTATGGATTATTAATCTTAATCTTTGTCTTACAACCCTGATAGACCATTCGCTACGAGAGTCGGCATCAAATTAGTCTTTCACCCGAGTAGTTCCCGTTCCCAACGGAATACGGGGATAAAATAAAGCCTTTGTTATTCTATGTATCATCACTACATAGTATAAAACAAAGTCGCTTTCTCTGTCCCTATATCCCTATGTCCCTATATCTCTATGTCCTTACGTCCATATGCTTAAATCTTTAAAACTACGCAACTGATTTTGATGCGTTTTTTTTTAATAGATAGAGTGATTCAAGAGGAAGGTTTTAGTATAAGCATTGCGCCCGTGCGAAGTCGGGGCGGGTCGCTAGTAAGCTATATAATTGTAAAGTTTCATCAAAATCCTTTGAGTAGTTTTTGCGTGAAAGAGGAACAAACATACATCCATACATCCAGACATCCATAAATACAAACTTTCGCGTTTATAATATTATAGTAGGATCTAATATGGCGTTGTGTTTTATCAACAATTTAGACTTCGGTGAAGATGGGCTGCTGTTTACATTTAGCCAATCTTCATGGACGAGTTTAGTGTGCCTTGTTATTAGACTATTGACTTTTCTAAGTGTAATTTTTGTACCAGAAAATAAATGATTTTTGATTTTTTACTTTTTGAAACAGCTTAGACTCTTCATAGATGTGTTGCTGACATAGAACACTATCATAGGGCAACGTGGTTTCTGTGTCTAATAACGGCAACCGAACACAGTCACCGGTGGCTAAGTCTGGACACTGTAGGTACTTTTCGGTGCTTGTTTTATGTTACAGTTTCTGATTAGCAATACTGTGTAAAGTGAAAGCAACTGGACCCATGAAGTGTCTACCTTTCCACAGATTGATATTATGTCGATTGTACGTATGAAAATAAAATAATTCTCTGTCATTTTTTACCCAATAATGTCTACATTTGTCGCGCGAAACCGCCTTAGTGATCCCAAGCTTGGTGTAAGACGGGTACCGCGTTCTTTTTTTGAAATAATCGGCAACCAAATTGTCAGCCGTCTGCGTGGGCCTTAGTCAATAGGCACCGTTTGAACGAATAAAAAGTGTGTTTGTTTGAAAGTCAAATACAGATTTAATATTGAAACGGTTAAGTAGAGTTGTTTCGAAGTTTTCAATTGTTTCTATTTATTCCGGGATTAAGAACGGATGAGGGGGGTAGCACAGGACCTTATTCGGTATTCCCCCCCTCTTTAAATCGTCGAAGGTGCGGTAGGGTTGCCAGTTTCTTAATTTGGTAAATAAAACGGGATTTCGATATTTTATATCGATAGAAAATATGTCCTTATTGAAAGTTTTTATTTAAATTTTACAGAAGATTCCTTAATTTTTTAAATTTCTGTATTTGTTTTTAAAACACGTATAATCATCAATCATAGATAAAATTAGAAATGAGATGATCAAATCTGGCTTACATTTGTTGTTTGGGATTTCGTAATAATAAATTGGATAAGGTTAAAATACAGGACATAATCTTGATTGATCTTCTCGGGGTACTGCATTTGGAACCAGCAACTCGTCTGTGGAGATGGGCTGCTGTTTACATTTAGCCAACCTTAATGGACGAGTTTAGAGTTCCTTGTTATTAGACTATTGACTTTTTAAGTAATTTTTTTTACCTACAGAAAATAAATTATTTGGAATTTTTGGAATTTTCGGCAACTTTAAAACTGTGTCTAAAATACCGGACGTCTGGCAATGCCACATTCATAGGACGCTTCCAATTAAAAAGAGGCTTCTTTATGGTAATTAACGAATTCATTACAGCTACAAAAATAGGGATCCCAGTTATTGGGAAGCCCTATTTGACCCACTCTCTTTGAACTTCACACGCTGTTTGATAAAGCAATTACATTCGTAAATAAGTAAAACGAAACCGTCGTGCGAATCGAACCTGCACACGAAAGGTCCAAGGGCAAACCACCGTAATATAAAAAACACGTTTTTTGTATAGGTACCCCCCTTTTTAGGGTTTCATACCCAAAGGGTAAAAGGAGACCCTATTACTAAGACTTCTCTGTCCGTCCGTCTGTTACCAGGCTGTATCTCATGAACCGTGATAGTTAGACAGTTGAAGTTTTCAAGGATGATGTATTTCTGTTTCTGCTATACCAAAAAAAATACTAAAACTCAGAATTAACTAAATCGTTAAATGGGCTCCCATACAACACCCATACAAAAAAAAATACAACAAACGTGATGTTTTTGGCGTTTTTATAGATAACTAGCAGCGCCCCGCGGTTTCACCCGAGTAGTTCCCATTCCCGTCCCCGCGTAGTTCCCGTTACCGCAAAGTTCCAGTTCCCGTTCCCGTGGGAATATCGGAATAAAAAGTATCCTATGTCCGTCTCCTGGTTCTAAGCTACCTCCCCACCAATTTTTAGCCAAATCGGTTCAGCCATTCACGCGTGATGCCGTGACCAAGAGAAAAAGGGAATCATTTTTATATATATAGATGGTACGGGACCCTTCGTGCTTGGTTTTTTCCTGTTATAGCAGAAACAGTAGTACCTACACATTCTATGAAAAATGCAACTGTCTACCTGGTACAGTTCATAAGATATAGCCCAATGACAGACAGAAACACGGATGGGCAGTGGAGGCTTAGTAATAGAGTTGCCACCGTTTGGGTACGGAACCCTAAAAATGACTGCTTTTCGTGACAGCTGTGAAAGTCGTCTCTTCCGTCAGTCCGTGGATAATCACTCCTCTCCCCCTATTAGTCTTTCGGCCCACAGCCAGATTACCGTCGATTCACAACGTTATAGTCTTAAGGATAAAACAATGGACGGAGTTTCAAATATGAAAATCGGCTGTTTTCCTCAGATTATGTTCCGTAATGATCCATTTTCCTAAAGCGTGGGGCGCGGTTCAATTCTTGCTTATGCCAAAACTTAAATTATTTCAGTCACATCTATCCTATCGTTTAGAAGACATCCGATGAGACCACCACTGTACTTTTTTGGTATTGGAATTTTGGATTTTTTTTATTACCAATTTATATTTATGACTATATATTTACTAAAAAGAGTTTTTACTTAGGTAAATACATAAATATCCCAAGGGAGAAGAAAACATTGTGAAGAAACCCACGAGCCCCAAAATTGGTTTTAAGGCATAATCACCCCTAAAACTGCGTATTTTCAGAAATGCACCTTTTCATCTCTCCGGGCGAAAAGCGGCAAATTTTGGCCCGCCGCGCTAAATAAAGTTGCCGCTTTAAGAAAAAAATTATACACACCTCGGGAACTAAATAAGAAAGCCTCAGATCACAAGTGTGTAGACCTCGGCTTCGTTTCGGTCGACAAAAACATGTGATTTGAGGCATTTCTTATTTTAGGTGTGTAATATACTATTGCCGACCCTGGGATAATGTGAGCGACTGACATTTTCTTTTCCTTTAGACATTTAAGAACTTCGAGGCGTAGGCTAAAGGGCAGTACACACCCATGTCGCCGAACGTCAAGTCGACCGGCAAGTGCACACACCCCGCTACACAATCTCACCTTTCACTTGAATAATCTACGAACACTGAACACTACTACTCTCAGATGGTTTATGTTGCTAACCATCAGAAACAGCAAACATAATCCTATGCGTAAACAATCCCATGCCTATTTACAGAGCACACAGTTTTCCATTGAATTGTACATTAATATTGAGAAGGTGGTCGTGGAGCAAGCGGAGTCGTGGAAGAGACAAGCGTGCTAACTTCTACAGTCTACAGAGTGACAGAAGAGTGCTACAGCGAGAGAGAGGATAGACATGTACTACAAGTGCGAGAGGGAGGTCGTCCGGCCCGTTACCGTGGTCGTCGGCGGCTAGCGCGGGATCCCAGGCCGCGGCGCGCTTTCCCCACATGCCTCTTAAATTCGTCCAGCCAGGCTCCCGCTTCCAGTAATACGCTCCTGTTGGGTTCACATGCTTCCTGGTTATACTTCTACAACTGAGTCACAGCACTAGCTCACTGTAAGGGATCGGGAAGATTTAA
Source organism: Ethmia dodecea (assembly GCA_963855545.1). Classification (NCBI taxonomy): domain Eukaryota; kingdom Metazoa; phylum Arthropoda; class Insecta; order Lepidoptera; family Depressariidae; genus Ethmia; species Ethmia dodecea. Next base: position 198,193 of record OY979447.1, read on the forward strand.
AAAAAGAAGTCTCAAGCCGCTTCCAGTTTCTATAAGTCTATGGCATTTATTAATTGCCCGAAAACGACGAATAACTTCAATTGCTCAATTAAAGTTTGATGAAATCACCGATTTACAATTACAGCTTTTGCCGCGCGAAGGAATTTCGTAAACGGCGGGAAACGCCGCCATGTTTATTGAGTGTGACTCAATTTGCGCGCGAATTAGCCGTAATCCGCGGGCCGAGTTTCTCTAACTGCCCCGGGATGCATATTACACGGAATCGTCTGCAAAACACCTTGTTTTTGCCTATTTATTATAACTTTAGCTGCTGAGCCATTCGCGACACTATTCACTCTTGTTAGGATGCAGAAACTTAGCAACTCGCTCGTTTATTCCGAATTTTGAGAATTTGAATGCGAAAAGTTATAGCATAAGGTTGATTGGATAATTTATTTCGTAGAGATTATACGGAGAGACCCGTTTTCAGAGCGTCGAATGAGACCTACGAGTATCTTAACGTTTTTTGACGAAACATAAATGTTATAGGCTTGCTGTAAGTAAAAACCACGTAATCGAAGCGATCAATCAATACTAATACTAATATACTAATAATATTCTAAAAAGAAAAGATTTGTATTTTTTTATGTTTGTATCTTTGTTACAAATAAACTCAAAAACTACTGGACCGATTTTAAAAAATTGTTTCACCAATGGAAAGCTAGAATATCCCTGAGTTAAGACTTGAGTTGTGAGCTTATGTTAGGCTATATTTTATTCCCGTATTCCCACGGGAACGGGAACTACGCCGGTGAAACCGCGCAGAACCGCTAGTTTTTTTAATATTTTCGAACCTTATCGAGTAGAATTACAGCAACAGGGTCTATGTATTTCCGTATCCTTTTACTCTCACTAGATGTTGGTAACCAAACAATGTCCAAAGTTAATAGATGAATGCGGCCCTCCGTCTGGCCCGCTCCACATTTTAAGTCAGCCTACATTCCGCAAAGAAAGCCTATTTATTACCAACTTTTAACGAAACGTCTCATTCGATGTTATTTATTATAACGCTGTGGAGTTATAACGTCAGTTCACCATTGGTTTTACTGCATACTTTACGTTGTTTTACTAAAGCGAGTAACAATTTGTTACTACACAGCCGTGCTATTACCATTTATTTTTATTTGAACACTAATGATAGTTTTCGAAATATTTACACGATATATTGTGCAAATAAACTACGAAGTTTATCCACAATCTTGTTTTCAAACATCGAGTCTCGCATTTACAATATTTTCGCATAAATTTCTTTTAATTGTGTGCAATAAACAATGTTTCTGATTTAATTTAAATAATTACAGCGTCGTGCAAAGATGTCACGTCATTATGAACAGCGAGACAGGGGAGCATTTGATGTGTCGTCACGACGTGACGGCGACGCGACGGGCCCGTCATAAAGAAATTCATTAGGCTGTTTGCTCATTTGCGTTATGCGGAAATAGCTGAGTTACGAGCACCGCCACAATAATTGTGGCAGTGATTTTGAGGCAGTACCTATATACAATATGTAACAGAATAAGCGCAATTCCTGAAATTAGTTTGTTCAGTAATTAAAGACTACTTAATCGATTTCAGCTGTTTTTCAATGTGTTAAATTTTTCCAAAAAATGAATTAGCATAACTGAATTTAGAGCTACCCATGGAAACTGTACTATTATTTGCTCTTCATTTAAGAAATTTGGTTAGACAAAAGAATGCATCATATTTATACTAATTAAGGTGTATGAGGAATTGCGCTTATTCTGTGACGCGTTGTATAATTTATATACCAAGTGATAGAACCAATATATTCGATCAAGCGATCTTTCAAAAGCGGTGAGCGTTTATAAACCTGAATAAGTTATTTGATAGCCAAATGAATGACTTTTTATGGGCTGTCAGAACGTTAATTTAATATGGAAAATGTCCTGTTGAAAATACTGAGTTGTGACTATATCATTTTGTAATGTACTAAGTTCAATCACGTTATTCAATGCTTTTATTATTTTAAAATTTAGCTATAATTTTAAAATGAAAATCGGAATACATTTTTAGAGGTATTTTGGGATAATTTTCGAAATGAATATTACTCGCAATTTGATTTAAATAGTCAAATTGAATAAGTAAGTTGAGAGAGAGGGTCTCTCACGATACTGTTCGAGATGGCGCGCACGCGCTTTCGTAGCGACGCGCACATGAAATATATCGCCAACATGATATTGTCGTTAGTATAATCGAAGGTTAATACCTAAATAGCTATAGATTGAAAAAAAAAGAAACATTTGATTCGATTAATCGTTCTCGTCCTGAAATTTTTTTTAACCTCCTCAAAATTTATCGAAATTATTCTTGATCGTTCTTTCGCACCAGGAATCTACAGCCCTATGGCTCAGGGAAGAGAACAGAGTTCTATCAGACAGAGACCCTGGTCACAGTAACTACTAGATAAGCCGCTACTGGTGGATGTGAGGTGACTGATAGTTACCGTTGTTGAAGTGGGGCTTGGCGGGGCGCTTGCCCCAGGCGCCGTGCAGCGCTGACCACGCCTTCTTGTCCGGGACCTGCATTGCCTCGTTGCTTTCCTGCTGCTGTATCTGCGAGAGAGAGAGTGTGTCATTAATATTTCCACAATTTCCACAACTAGGAGATAGTTTTAAAGATTCTACAAAGATTGCTATTGGTCCGGTTGGGAATGAACTCTGAAAGGTTAATTGTAGTAACATACAACCCTATTAGTTAGGGAGGCGAATAGGGGAATTTTCGGTAATACTCGAGCGTGGCAGTTTAAGATATGAGAGATACCTTAGACCTAATAGAACAACCTTGTAAAGTATTTAGCTCTATAAGTAGTGACGCGCGCCTAGGATAGACGATCAGATTAGTAAAAAAAAATCGATAGTCTGAAATACTCAAGCGCGTCAGATTAAGATATTGGGGGTTGATTTTAGTGTTTTAAGACTAAATTTAACTAATCTGACGATAAGTCCTTGACGCCGCCAAGTTATAGGGTCGCGAACTTGTAAAAAAAAACGTTAATCCGGCATTCTCGAGCGCGATTTTTTTATTTTTTATTTTGAAGAATATAATCTAAAACTTACTAAAAATACAAAATCTGCCGGTTTCCGCATGACCGGAAGTGTGGAGGAGCCATTTCGTCTTCCGAAAAACGCGTTGCGGCATATAAGTCGCGAATGATACATTTTACACAAAAAAAGTTTAAATAAACAAAAAAGGTAATTTTATTTTACACAAAAAATGTCTCTTTACATTTTTGTCCAAAGTTAAAACTTTTTGACTTGAAGCATCATAAAAACTCAAACTCGCGGTTTTTTGAGTATATCTCGAAAACTGAGGTTTTTAAAATAAATTGACATAAAATAACGATGATTAAATTATTGAACTTTTATTATATCTCAATTTATTTTTTTCTAAAGCTTCTCGACAATTTTCGTGGACTCGGAAAAAGTTACGCGTAACTGTATACAAAAGTATTATTAACATGTACAGTTCCATGTATGTATATTATTCAATAGCATGTTGATCCTCAAATTGTTTTTTGGACGTACCGTAACTCGTAAGCAAAAGGAAGTGAAGAATTGAAGCAAAAAAGAGGAATTTGCCATAAACATGTAATACAGACTGAGCGCTTCGCTGTAATATGCCGTCCTACCAGTATTTTTCCTTTATTTCGCAACATTGATGGTGGGGAAAAAAGCGGTAGAAGGGAATTTTCGGTACACCTTAATATATATATTATTCCCCGTTTTATCAAGGAGAAAGAAAGGAAAAAAATAAACCAAAAAACCTTTTTCGGTCAGATTAAGAGAGCCCACCAACATTTTTGTCAGATTAAGAAAATATGCTTTCAGGATACCGAGATAAACCTCCCCTATGAAAATCTGACGCGCTCGAGTATTGCAAAAGAACTATTTTTTTTGCATTTTCAAACATTCATCGTAACTTATCGTCACTCCCAAATCGTCAGTTTTTTTAAAGGGAGCTTCCTTGGGGCCTACTTAACACCCCTTCCAAAAATCTGACGCGCTCGAGTAATTTTTTTTTTTTTGCATTTTTGACTACTTTTTATGCTTACCCCCACCACGCAAACCGGCAGATTAGTATACCGTTGTTATCAGAGGCATTTGGGGCATACGTAGTATGAATATCTGACGCGCTCGAGAATGCCCAAGTAACTGTTTTTTTTAACATTTTTGAAAAACCGTACACGCCAAACCCACCGCTAAAATGGTTTTTACCATACGAGCTTTTCTTTTCGAAATTATTTTATCTTTCGATTTTGATAGGTCTCGACGGCGCCGTTGAATTACGCCATTTAGCTACCTCGCCTCCCTAACTATATGTATTTAGCGTTAAGTACTTTGTGTGTGCTTATTAATAAAAAATAATAATAAAGATTAAAAAACCAACTTCAACGACTTATACTACAAAAATACAGTCAAATTGAAAACCTCCTCCATTTTAAAGTAAAACAAAAAAAACTTTCATCCCCGAGGGGGTAGGCAGAGGTATTCCATTACTGGATATACCCACATTTCACGAGATACATTGGACCCCTAAACGTGATAGGTGGTGAGCCCATCGCCGGACCGGGTTTATTTACACATGTCTCAGAATTAATTCTGAGACCTGCGGGTTTCCTCACGATGTTTTCCTTCACCGTCGAGCTAGTGATAAATATGTAGGTACGTAAGTTTTTGAAAAACTCATTGGTACATGCCAGGATTCGAACCCTAGCCTCACTGATTTTCGGCCGTCTCTTTTACCGTAAGGGCTATCACTGCTCTTCAAAGTCAGTTTAAAAATAATTCATATTTTGGCAACAAATGCAACAAGGTTCAAAACGATATTAAACCTGAAATGTCATATTGATATACGGTCCACATGAGTCAGCAAACCAATTTTATCTTAAGTAAGTAAGTATCAACTCTTTATTGTACACCAACAAAAATATACAACTAGTGACACAATGATAAAAAAAGTACAAAGTTAAGGTACTTTTGGAAACGGTACTAAACCATTCAATGGGAAACGGACCTGTTGAATGGGGATCAGTTGTTCCAGGGCAGCTTCGTAGTCCTCATAGTCGGGTTCCGGTCCGGAGCGCTTGCCCCACGAGCCGTGGAAATTGGCCCACTTCTCCTGTTCACACAAAAATTATATTTAGGACATAAAAGTCTCAGACAAGCTTAAGTGGCAATGGGCAGGCCACATCGCTCGAAGAACCGATAATAGATGGGGAAGAAAGGTTCTCGAGTGGCGACCACGAACCGGAAGACGCAGCGTTGGTAGGCCTCCTACCAGGTGGACCTGACAACATCGTCAAGGTCGCGGGTAACCGGTGGATGCAAGCGGCAAGTTGCCGTTCGTTGTGACGTTCTATGGGGGAGGCCTTTGTTCAACTAAACTTTGAGAACTAAACAGTCCTACGATGATTTTCTGTGTCGCGATTGTGCATTGCAATACACAACATTTCATTTTATGTACCCCCTTAAACTATAAGTTAGATTCAAAAATAGAGTGCACATATTTTGTGTTATATATATATTTTTTTATAAGAAAAAGGGGGAAAACGAGCAGACGGGTCACCTGATGGCAAGTGACTACCGTCGCCCATGGACACCTGCAACTCAAGAGTCACAACTGCGTTGCCGGCCTTAGGAGGTGGGAATAGTGGGAGGGGAGGGGGAGGGGAGGGGGAGGGGGGATTGGGGCCTCCGGTTACCTCACTCACTCAACGAAAAAAATGCAAGCATTGCTTTACGCTGGTTTTCTGTGAGGCCGTGGTATCACTCCGGTCGAGCCGGCGCCCAAGCGTGCCGAAGCATGGCTCTCCCACGTTAACACTATCACTATCACTACATAGTATAAAACAAAGTCGCTTTCTCTGTCCCTATATTCCTATGTCCCTATATATATAATTTATGCTTAAATCTTTAAAACTACGCAACGGATTTTGATGCGGTCTTTTTTAATAGATAGAGTGATTCAAGAGGAAGGTTTTATTGTTAGCATTGCACCCGTGCGAAGCCGGGGCGAGCCGCTAGTTAAATTATAAAAATAATAATTAAAATCAGCTTATTACAAACGGGTGTAAGTGCAAACTCAGGCATAATGCAGGTATACCTTTGCTTAGGTACACAAATCAACAAAATGTCAATGTCAATCACATGTCAAAACAACGATAAATGTCAACGTTGACAATTTTTGTTTATTTCCTGCACTTAGGCTGAGACACAAAGTAAGTTGTGCCTGAGTTTTCATTTTTGGCATATTATTTAGAAAACAATATTTCTAAATAATATGCCAAAAATGAAATCATTAATGATTATTTCAGTAAATAATAATAATTTCTTATTTTGCTTCCTCGGTGAAAATGAAATGTTGTCCAATATATGTGCCCATAATACAGCCATGCCCGTGTGTTTGATACATCACAGGTGACGCAATATTGGGCGCAATCACTCACTGAATGGGTGACAGCCTAGTGGCTTTTTATCACGAGTGCCACCGTGTTACAGCACGTTAAATCGTTGGTCATGGTTTTCATTATGTTCACGCACAAAGGAAGCATTTGATGGCTTGAAAAAACGACAGTCTATTGCGAGAGATTATGAGCATTATGGTCATATTTCCTAAGGAAAGACCCGTACTTTCCTTACATATGAGGAAATTTCAGCAGATTTCTGTTACCGTTTGAAGATGAATTAACTCACAGGTGCCCTCTTGCCCCATGCCGCGCTCATGTCTTGCCAACCGCGCTTGCCCCAAGCCGAATTAAGGTCTTGCCAGCCTCGCTTGCCCCACGCCGAGTTCAGGTCTTGCCAACCCCTCTTTCCCCACGGCGACTGGTACATGTCCCTCCAAGCGCGCTTGCCCCAAGCCGAGTTTAGGTCTTGCCAGCCGCGCTTGCCCCACGCAGAGTTTAAGTCCTGCCAGCCGCGCTTGCCCCAAGCAGTGTTGAGGTCCTGCCAGGCCCTCTTGCCCCACGCCGCACTCATGTCCTGCCAGCCCCGTTTGCCCCATCCCCCGTGGAGGCTCGACCAGGCACGCTTCTCCTCGTCCGTCAGTTCTACGTCGTTTTCATTCTGCAACAAAGGATCAAACATGCGATGTGTCATCTTATATTGCCAGACCTATTAAGAATGTTGCAATTATGTAAATTGCAACCATTATGATATGCCTTGATACAGAACTGCTCCTACAATATTTATGAGTAGGATGAGCTTGTAATTTGTTATCGCACATTATCTTTTGACAACATTTGCATGTTGACCAAGGTAAGTGTGAGCCTCTTTTTAATGACACCACTTTTATTTTTACGGCACTAATCATAAAAGGAAATAAAATTTTTGAATAGATGATACGAAAATGGTATAACATATCGGCGATGAACTTATAATGCAATCCATCAACATATTTTGAAGTTAAATCAAACTCATTTATTTTCTGTAGGTATAGAAAATACACTTAGAAAAGTCAATAGTCTAATAACAAGGCACTCTAAACTCGTCCATGAAGATTGACTAAATGTTAACAGCAGCCCATCCCCACCGACAAGTTGCTGGTTCCAAATGTAGTACCCCGAGAGGAGTGAATGTTATTTGATTTCCCATCCGCCCCCATCATGTCGTCCACCTACGGTCATTACCTGCGCAGCCGCAACGTCGTGGCGCTGCTCGTCAGCCGCCGCCACAGCCAGCGTCGTCAGCGCCGACACCCACAGCGCAGCCACACAGCAACGCATCTGGAACAAAACACTTACGTCAATATACGAATATTCGAAATTAACTTTCCGGAACCACTTTTATAGATCCCTATAAAGTTGAAAGCTGCAGGCAGAAACCCAACCGTATGATATTCACATGATATCATACGGTTGGGTTTCTGTATGATATTCATCGGAAATCCAGTGCTACTGACGTCATTCGTATTTTCGTGCGGTTGCCAATGTGTGCTGACCTCTTGTGACTTGACGTACGTACTGGTACGTGCGTGGGGCACCAAATTTATTCTGAGACATGTGTAACAGACCCGGTCCAGCGATGGACTCACCACCTATCACGTGATCGTATATCACGGATCCAAAGATAATACTGGTGAAATGTGGGTATATCCTGAAATGGAATATCTCTGCCTATCCGCTCAGGGATAGAAGGCGTGAGATTATTTATTTGGGGGACCAGTGTAATTTTTGAATTCCCTGAAAGTTGTGGGAAAACTCAGCCTATCTACACCACAGCGCATTCTAAGCTCGCATCCCTCCATATCTATCTTCTATCTATCTATATATAAATAAAAATGAATTGATGTTCGTTAGTCTGATTAAAACTCCAGAACGGCTGGACAGATTTTGATGAAACTTTTTGTGTGGGTTAGAGTGGGTCCAGGGATGGTTTATACGGTGGCAGAACGACGTCTGCCCGGGCCACTAGTAAAAAATATAGAAGGATGTGGATATTATAATATATACATTCTTAGCTAAACAGCTGGTAGAAAAGCATTGAGAAAAATCATCATTCGGTGGTATTCAAGAAATCAATCGTTTGTTGAAAGAGCACTGCAATGCAGTCAATCCTTTACTCGTATATCTTTGCCGTGATTGAAGCATGTAGCAGAATGTGCGTATTTGTATCGGTTACGCCTAACCGGTGCTAAGAATAAAATCTTGAGAGTTCGAAAGTGGCAATTCGGATGGAAATCGTGTCGGAAGCCGTAGCCGGATATAGGCCTCGCGATTCATTGCTCTCCGCTTTATCCGGATCAAATATTTTGTACGATTTTAAGATTGGTGTATAAAAACAGTAGGACATTTGATTTTTGAGTTCGAGGCTGCGATACCCGTATGTTTGTAACGATCACACTGGGAACAGACCGTATATATTGGCACATTGGTAATAAATTAAATTAATAAATTGTGGGACACAATTCACACACGGTTATTTAGTTCCAAACAAGGCGGGGCCTGTACTATGTGTACTAAACAACTGATAAACATACTTAAATATTAAACGTCCAGACACGAAGCCAACAGACATGTTCACGCACACAAATGTTGGCCCTGAGCGGGGATCGACCCCCGAACTCGGACTCAGAAGGCAGGGTTACTACCAACTGAGCCAACGTGCCCGTCATGTTTTAAAATATTTTCATTGTCTTATATACACACTTAGATTTTTTAGTCTTTAAATTTTTTGTTCGCGTTGAACATTTAGTTTTCCAGTTATAAAGGTATGTTCACAAAGTGATAGATCTGTCTGTCACGACACTGTAATATAAATGCGTCTAAAATAGGTATTCGACGTAATATAAAGCCATTCAAACATTTGTCAATATTGATTGACGTGCAAATACCCTTTGAAATCACTTTTTCTATACGAGAATATAATGATGAAATAAAATAAGAATTGAGACACGTAAAAAGTTAATCCTATTTCAATTCGAAAACATTTTTTTGCGTTTTTAAACAGCTCTAACGATTTTGATGTTTACAACAGCGTGGATTAAGGGGCTTGAAAATCAGTCTTCATTCTGAGAATATTTATTTTTCTTTGAGTTTTCAGACCTCAGAAGCCCTCAGTGGTCCAGGAACTAATAATACCATATTACGTATCAAACAATAATCCCTACTAATATTCTAAAGGCTAAAGATAGGCTGTCTGTTTTTTACCCGCATATTTTACAGTCTAACTACTGAATCGATTTTAAAGAAATTAAGCAGGAAGATAACTTGAGGAAGGGCATTTCATCCCACAACGCAGACAAAGTAGCAGACAGAAGCTAGTATTAAATAATGTAGTCTATCAATAGCAATGTCAGCACTTGTGTAATGCTAATCAATAATTCAATGGAACATCAAATGCTTAGGAAAAAGGTCAGGTAAAATAAGTATTGGGATATAAGATACTTTAAGCTGTACAACTGTCCAACCATTTGGTGTTTTCGAAACAAAATGTCTTTTGAAGGCGGATGTCGGCGTTTTTATCACTCTTTATTTCACTTTATTTCCCGTTCCCGTGGGAAAATTATTGCAAAAGGAAAGTAAGATTTCGATCACAAGTCACGGATGCGTTAAAATTCCCTTCATAGTGCAAAGGTGCACGGAAAGAAACATCAAAGAGCCCTGGAATGGAAGGATGATACATACATACATACATATGCTCACGCCTTTTTCCCGAAGGGGTAGGCAGAGACAACAGCCCGCCACCTGCTACGATCCTGGCATACCTCACGTGCCTCATCCACATCCATCAATCGGTTCATACAAGCTCGTCGGTTTCGGGTACTCTTTATCTGGCTTTTTTTCAATACATCGCCGATCTGATCGATGTAAGTACGCCTAGGTCGCCCTCTGCCGACTCGGCCACTCACAATTCCCTTATATATTTGTCTCGTTAGACGCCTTTCATCCATCCGCTCGACATGTCCAAACCACCTGAGCATTCCTTTCTCAATCTTAGTCACTACATCCTCTTTCAAGCCACAACGCTCTCGGATTACACTATTCCTCATTCTATCAATCAATCGTACTCCACTCATGCTTCTTAGCGAGCGCATTTCTACTGCATTTATTCGACTCTCGTGCTTCTTCTGCCATACCCAACTCTCGCTACCATACATTAAGGTAGGAACCAACACCCCATCATGAACAGCCAGGCGTGCTTTTTTAGTCACTTTCTGGCTCCTCGTGAAGGCGTGCAATGCACCGTTTACCATATTACCTGCATTCACCCTCCTTTCAATATCACTATCACACTTACCGTCTCTACTAAACTTACTTCCTAAATACACAAATTCTGACACTTGTTCTACTTTCTCACCTTCAATCATAATATCGCACGCAGAAATGTCCATATTCTTCTCCACAACCATAACCTTCGTCTTGCTTACATTTACTTTCATACCTTTCCTCTTGAATGCCTCATTCACGATAGTTACCGTGTCCTGCAACTCATGCGCTGATGGTTCAATTATAACTTGATCATCAGCGCACAGTAGGCATTTGACCGGTACCTCTCCCATTCGTACTCCACAATCACGCTCTTTCAAATCTGTCAGACAACTATCCATGAAAAGGTTGAACAGCCATGGTGATGCTACACATCCCTGTCTAACACCCATGGAGATGTTAAACCAGTCTGTGTAGGCTCCATTTATTCTAACACAGGCTCTGGAATCCTTATATAAGGATTTCAGAGCCCGCACCAGAATAGGGTCCAACCCATGCATGGCCAGTGTTGACCACAATTCGTTCCTCCTCACTCTATCGTAAGCCTTTTCCAGGCGAGTGGTTCTTCATTTATTCGGTTCTACCGGGCCGCTAGTAGTATATAAAAATACTAGCTTCACACGTTTATTTTACCCCCTTAGGGGTTAAATTTTGCAAAATCCTTTCTTAGTGGATGCCTAAACTGTATAAGCTATCTATGTGCAAAATTTCAAGTCTCTAGATCCAGCGGTTTAGGCTGTGCGTTGATACATCACCAATCAGTCAGGCCGTTTATCATTTTATTTATAAAAAAATATATATGACTGCCCTTGAGTTTCTTGCTGTTTTTTTACGGGGTAATGCATATGGAACCAGCAACTCGTCGGTAGAGATGGGCTGCTGTTTACATTTAGCCAACCTTAATGGACGAGTTTAGAGTTCCCTGTTATTAGACTATTGACTTTTCTAAGTGTAATTTTAATTATCTACAGAAATAAATACATTTTCATTCTTCTTCGTGTGGTGTGAGAACTATTACCATTCCCTAAGAGCTAATTAAAAGAAAAGAAAACACAGTCCGGCGATAGACTCGTCACGTCACGTTCCGAAAATATGACAAGAATGAATTTGCTTCAGTTTGTATATTTCTACTTGCTATGCATGTACCCTTCGTGCGTCAGTCAAACTAAGTTTTATTGAGTACAAGAAGAAATAATAAAAAAATAATTAATTTTATGCCTTTTATCCCCGAGGGCGAAGGCAGAGGTATTCCATTACTGGGTATACCCATATTTCACGAGATATATTGGACCCCTAAACGTGATAGGCGGTGAGCCCATCGCCGGACCGGATCTATTTACACATGTCTCAGAATTAATTCTGAGACCTGCGGGTTTCCTCACGATGTTTTCCTTCACCGTCGAGCTAGTGATAAATATGTACGTAAGTTTTTGAAAAACTCATTGGTACATGCCAGGATTCGAACCCGAGCGTCACTGATTTTCGGCCGGCTCTTTAACCGTAAGGCTATCACTGCTCGTACACGAAGTACTGCAGTACAAGAAGATTCCTCGTATTACCTAATGAAGGAATTTCCAAGTAACACAGAGTCCCGTTCATTAACAGGTAGCTCCTCTCCGGCAGACGGCTTAGCAGTAAGCTTTATTGCCAGCCCCCGCCTCCCATTGGAGATAATCGATCGAGCAATTACAAGATAGTTTACAGTCACTCGATACACCAAAAGCAGGTCAGCCTCCGTATTCACGGAGATTCGATATTCGACTCGAAAAATCTGTCGAATCCTCATGTCAACTATGACATATGTGAGTAGCTCATCTTGTAACCTTTCGACAGATTTTCCGATTCCGATTCGAATATCGAGTCTCCGTTGCAGGAGTAGAGCGGTGGGTGCATACCGTCATTCGATTTACGATTGCAGCCTTCAGACCTCTCGGTGTCCAACAGTGACACGTGTGACACGTGTGTCCTGGCTGACATAATAAGAAATTTGAGCCTACACTATGGGTACCTACTAAACAACTGAAAATGATACTGAAACAAATGTTAAACACTCACACACGAAGCCAACCGACATGTTCATGCACATAAATTTTGGTCCCGAGTTGGGATCGAACCCGCGAACTCCGACTTAGAAGGCCCCCACCTACTGAGCCCCCAGGTATTGTCAAATCTACGGCTGCTTATAGACTGCACGAAAATGACTTACTACGAGTATACTCGTATACATACTCGTAGAATGAACGTATACCTACCTAGATATGATAAAGATGTCAATCAGTCAGATGATTTATCACCGCATAGCCATAACCACTGGAGCTAGAAATCTGGACTGCGGAAAGATCTTTAAAATTACCACGGGAACGGAAAATACTGAACCCTGGGACGCTGTCAGGCCTGCTAGTAACATAGCAAGTTTATCTGGCTATGTTTATACTCGTATCTGTAATACCAACGCTCGTTTGAGCACAAATGTGAATCGAACGGCAGAACAGAATAAAACCACAACTAAACCCAGTAAGTTTTCAATTAAAACTACAAAGTGTTCAACAGCTTTTCCAGAGATATTTCAGTTTCCACCGCTCGTTTGCAGAACAACTGGCCTGATTCTTCTGCGGCTTCGCAAGTTTTAAAGGGCATTCAGACTGCGTATTCGCCGCTCAGCACTTTGTTACAAAGCGTTCTTTAAATTTACAAAGTGTTCAAAATATACAAGCGCAATTCAATAGGCATTGTTCGCGATTTCAGCTGCACGTTTGAGACTTACAGCTTGTTGATAATGGAAATGCTGGAACGACAATCAATACTTGAATAATCACCCAACAGTAGTTCTAAGTTAATATTTTAAGGGGTAAAATTATTTGTAAGTTTGTTTGTAGGTGGTTATGTCAGGAAGTACTAATCCGATTCCAAAAATCTTTTATTGATCGCACATTTTAAAGAGGAAGTATTGTTTTTTCCAAAATATCGTACAAACTTGACGACTATATGACAAAGATGCTCGGAACAGATTTCCTCCAGCACAGCGCAATACGACAGCAAAAAATAACGACATTATGTAACCCAATTTAGTATTATGGAAGAATTGATTAAAAGAATACTGTGTTGAGGAGTTTCTTGCCCCGCTTGTTCTCCTCAAGTGGTGCTGAAGTGGTGGAGGTGAAATGACGTTCAATAAGTGGACTTTGACTTTATGTTTGTTTGTAAAACGGGACCGATTTAAAGAATTCTTTCAACAATGGAAAGTTGACTTGTCTGCAAATAAATGACAATAAATTAAAAGAATGTTTAATAAACCCACGTTAACAGGGCGTGGCAGCTAGGGCATTAAAAGATAGTGCCAAGATTTTCTTTCCTTGAACATTTTCACCTTAAACAAATGCAGTTAAAAGTAAATTGAAGATTGGCGTTAGTTTCACAAAGCGCAATAAAGAAAATATTCCAATTAAAACGTTCCCTGCATAGCGTTTGTTAGCCAGACTTTTGAGTTGTCTCTCTAAACTTTTTTAATTAAGATTGAAAAATACCGTTTATGATTGCATAAGTTAATGTGTGGCCATTTTTGGTAGTCGCTGTTTTTCGACGAAACATGTCGTGGATGAATTATACGTACTCGTATTTAAAGTTTATTTTGACAATATGTTTTTCATAATAACATTATTTTCAGGTGACCCGCCGAGCAGTTTGCCCCCCTTCTCTCATAAAAAAAAAGGTCGTTGATGCCGCAGAAAACCTAAAACGTACTCTAAAGCGAATAAAAATGTATAGGGTACTTACTCCCATTGACACAAAACTATGAAACTTGGCAAATAATATCGTCTTCCACTAAAAGTACAGAAAAAAATCTGAAAGTCATTTCAATTTAAATAATAAAAATATAGTCTTTGTTCAAGGTACGTAATCAATCCTCGAGGTATATGTACTTACGAATTTCCATCGGCGGGCGAGTCCGACTCCCACTTGTCCGTTTTTTTTCAATAACCATTTCATAGTACAAAGGGTTACATTATATGATTACTTTTCGCTGTCATATTGTGTGCTGGATATCCTCCTCCAAGCATCATTGTCATAGTATTATATATTATAATCATCTAAGTTTGTTTACTCTGAGTTTTGATAGTGTACTCAGATATAATATTAGCACAGCTGGGTAGGGCAAGGCAATAAACTTTAACATACAATAGTCAAATCTAAAATAGAAAGCAAATAGTCTGCCAACTTTAGTTACATGTTTCTCTCACTACATCTGACGTCTGAGATAACATTTGAATCACTACATAGTATAAAACAAAGTCGCTTCCCGCTGTCTATCTATCCCTCCCTGTGTATGCATAGATCTTTAAAACTACGAAACGGAGTTTGATGCGGTTTTTTTAATAGTGATTCAAGAGGCAGGTTTTAGTATCAGCATTGCACCCGTGTGAAGTCGGGGCGGGTCGCTAGTATAGTATGATAGAACAGTTTTGAGGAGGTAATATGAAGGCTATACGAGCAAAATTTATGTAATGTATTTGTTTGTAATGGAGTTATCGAAAACGGCTCTAGCTCAATGGAAGTTACAATGTAGAGGTTTACGGGTACGAAAAATCGATCTAGCTATAGGTCTCACTCAACTCTCATAAAGTTCATTTTGTGTAGGTTTTAACGATTCAAGCCCAGGTATCTACTAACCTACTACGACTAAATAAATTATGAGTCACAATATAACATACAGTTGATATACAATATGCTTAAATCTTTCGCACAAAAGGAAGTCTCACTACCAAAAAAATTAAAATATAATAGGACATAGATATTTATATATTGGGAATATTTTCATACAAAACTTTGAAGCTCAAGCGTCATGTCAGTTAGTATGAACGCGAGCTATATATAGCAAGAGACTTATTCCACTTGGAATAACTTTTGGCTTCAAATTTTACCCTCTATGCCCTATTATATTTTAATCTCTTTGCTCACTACCAACTGAGTCAACAGACCCGTCCGCCGTTAGGTTGTACTCTACAGGAGAAAAATATCAGCGGTTTAGTATTAAGGTTTTAAAATAACATTTTAGCTCCGCTACTATTTCTCACTTACTAATATAGAAAATATAAAATATTTTCTTATTACTTTTACCCAATACATGTCTCTTGTGATTTTTATTATTGCAATATTTAGAGCCCTGATATTAAACTCTACAAAAGCCACGTGACGTTCATCAACTGTTGCTGGGGTACCAATTTTATTGTGACCAAGAAAAAATGACGCAACTCTCCAAACAAGTAAAGTCATTGACCCGGGTTCATAACGGATATTATAATAAGCGTCTTTATAGAAACAGACAAGTTTCGTTTGTCAATTACTTTAAGTTTCAGAGCCTCATGAAATAGTTTCTGATAACTTCATTGAAATTAATCAACCACAGGGTATTTATAACCTTCAAAGATCGGTCCAGCTAATGACTTGTCAAAGACGCGAATACAAAGGACAACAATTCTTGGGTGAGTTGTCGCTGACCGCAAATCTGTTGTGAAGACGAGGCCTTACCAAATAGTTGTTTAATAAAAGGCTCGTTTACTCGGCTCTGGGACTAGTCGAGTGGATAGTAGTAGAGTAGCTGCAGTACATTTAAAAGATTTTCTTTGAAAGTTTAAGGTTTATTAACCTACCCCTAATAAGCACTAAACAATCAGAAGCCTCCTTTGAGTACTTTTCGCTATTCCTTATACTTTTTGATTTAGCCATCCACGTCCACTTGGAAAATTTACCGTATACATAGATAGTTGATAGTATAAGCTAGTATACAAAATAAGCAGTGCCGACAATTCTTAATTTCCTTCCTATCACAAACTATGATATTAAAATGTCGCCTTCCGATTATTTCAGAGTCAGACTCAAATAACCCTGCAGCTGTGCTAATATACCTAAACACAGTTGTTTGTCTGCCGTAATTGCTGTGGCAACGGCGGTTGTCCTGTCCCGTAAATGGACCTCACCTAATGGGACGCGGGAATCTGTGCCTTAAGTCTTATTCAAGTGCCTATTGAGTTTTAAAACTTGTGATGTTCGGTTTTACGGGCGTTTTAGCTCAGTAAGTACCTACCTAGTAACTTTGCCTTACTTTACTGACTTTAGTCGAAGCTCGCGGATTTGTGTGCATCGACATCTCTGTGTCTGCTTCGTGTCTGTGTGTTTATATTTATTTATGTATGTTTATCAGTTATTTATTATACGTGGCACCTACAGCCACAATGTATTTGTTTATAATTTATAAGACGTACAAATATTATGCGAAAAAAACGATAAAAAGCGATAAGACCGCCCATTGTACTTTAGTTAATGTTGGTATCCACATTGTGTTGTTTTTGGTGTACAATAAAGAGTTATTGTATTCTATTGTATTTTTTTTGTTTGGGAAAACTTTCAAAAGTTCGTGTCGGATTTTGCACACGAACCCTTCGTGTCCTTGTTCCGCACTACTGTACAATAAAATAAGAAAACATTGTTTTGTTACAAGGGAACCCCGTTTAGTAGGTATTTAACTGTTTTTGAAATAGCGGCCGTATAGTAAAACACAATCTGTGAAAAATCCAAGTGTCTACCTATTACGATTCTAAAGATGGACCCTGTAACAGATAGACGGACACCTGAATTGAAGTAATAGGGTATTGTTCCCACCTGCGGAACCCTAAAATCAAACACGATTATGCATACAATATAAAGTCTTTCTGTGAGACTTGTGAGAGCAGTTTGTCTTTGCGGCTTCTGAAGTATTCTTAACTTATTTACGCTACAGTAATCTAACTCATAACAGAGTCTTTGAATTATCGCTAATCAAGTTAGTATTGCACGTGTGTCGTGAGAGCAAGTTGGAAACTCTGCTGAGAGCGGGCCACCACCGTAGTCGCGCTTCTAGAGGTATCTAGCCGCAGGGATGATGTCATAGTCTATACGTAGCAGTTTAAGTACAGTCAAGAGCACGCTAAGCTTGACACTTTGGACTTTGAACCGGCCCTGTCCTCGCTTTGTCCTATTATATTTAAATCTCTTTGGTTTCTTATCATCATGTCAACTATCCAATACCGTTATCTATTATCTTCTACATTTTCGTTCAAATGTTTTTTTTATCGTTGGCTATTGACATATATCTGTCAATTTCTTTAATAAACATCGCGAACATAAACTGAAAACGTTTAAGCTTGTTTAGGAACACCGTTTAAAAGTGATCAATGATCATGAACATAGAAAATGTGACGTTTTTATAAAGTTTCTGTCTCTATGGACAATACTGACAGGTCGTTCATGTCCCGTCTAAGTTTTTAGGTAATTTTTTATCAGTTTTAAAGGTTTCATCAATTTTTTTGACTGGGGCCCTGTGGCCCAGGGGCCTCGGTAGCTACGCCCCTGGTTACCCGGCAGTCTTGTTACCCATGATACTGACATAAACTTGGCTGACTACTAGATTCCAAGTTAGTGAACCAGAGAACTTATTTCCGGTGTCGAAGTGTGTCGACACAAGTTTCGCTCTCGCGCCATATCGCCGGCAGCGTGCGGACGGCCAAGTTCGCGAGATTGTTTACCGAGTTTCCGAGAACACCTTTTGAGATGTTCGCTCATGTTCATGTGAACAGTTGCATATCTATTGTGTGGCGTCGCTTCGTTGCTTGGACTACTACACTTGGACTTGTGTGAGGGATGATATGTGCAGGCTGGGGGTGAATATAGATATGACGTATGATAGATCTAAATGGAAGAAAAGACATACTGCGCCGACCCCAAATAATGGGATAAGGACAAGTACATGATGATGCTTCGTTGCTTGGACTAAGGAAATACGATATGCATATTTGATATGAAACAATATTTCTTTGAAACTAGGTTGTGAAAGTTAAAATAAAATACAGTAATCATTATAGATTAAATATTTTTTATGAGGATGTTTTGGTAAATCCTGGCGAAAAAGTTTTTCATAAACACACACATATTTTTCACCAGTCGTAAGAAAAGAAAACATCTTGAGGAAACCAGAATTGATTCCGAGGCTGTAACATCTAGCTCTCCGGTTCGGATGTTTCTACTCCCTTACATTTAAAATTTAATGTAAACTTTTACCTCCTGCCTCTATTTCAATTTCAATACATTTCATATTTCGAAATATTCTCACCTCTCTTCCCACGAGCATTGTTATTAAACAGTCTTTCGACAGTTACGTCGCATGTCAGGACCGCGATACCGATCGCCGCTGTGATTGAACGGAAATTGACGCCGCGCTGTGATACCCGTACTTGGCGTACACACACTTTGACATTGTCTCAGATGGGGGAAAGAAAAGTCTAAGGCAATAACTAACTGACCGACTCGCTGTATTGCTTTGTAAAACGTACATATTAGTCGAATAGAATGACAAAAGTATGGAACTGGGTGACCATGCAAAATTGGTGCAACGCTATAATAATATAATAATAATAATATTGGGACACAAGTAACACATGGCTATTAAGTTCCAAACTAGGCCGAGCCTGTACTATGGGTACTAAACAACAGATAAACATACTTAAATAAATATAAAACGAACAGAAACGAAGCCAACAGACATGTTCATGCACACAAATGTTGGCGCCGAGCGTTGATCGAACCCGCGACCTCCGACTCAGAAGGCAGGGTCACTCCGACTAAGCCAACAAGCCCATCAAATATAGAACTATAGTCATGTGCACGTAGTATTATAAATAACCGAGCGAATTAAACCTTTGGTTGCCACTTTTTATGGCAGGAAAGGTCTTTACATGTTGTTGGTGTAGTATCTTCTTAAATATTTTATGTAGAGGATAAGATAGGCGAAGTTTGTGCTGTGTAATTGATTGGCAATTGTTTTGACAAGTACCTACGTACTGTTTGTATATCCCTACCGTGATTATTTATTTATTTTGGGTTAACACTCTATATTGTTATGCCTTCCATCTACGTTTCTACATTAATATTATAAAAAACAGAGATACAGATATTATATGTTTATAACTAATAAACTAAAAAACTACTGGACCGATTTTAAACAATCTTTCACCGATGGAAAGCTGCAATATTCCTGAATAACATAGACTTTATTTACTTGACATAATACTTTATTATCGTATTACAACGGGAACGGGAGCTACGCTACGTGAAACCCTAGACCTAAACTGAAGAAATTTTGCAGGACGATAACTCACATCTTGAAGACGGACATAGTTAACTTTTAATCCTGAAAAAAAAAACACAGCTCCTATAGGAAGCGATAACATTAAATTCACGCGGACGTTTCTATTAACGTCCATTGTGGTGAACTCAACAAAAGTTGGTAAGTGTATATATAAAAAAGCGGGATTCTGTTCCCGAGTTAAAAAGGAATGATATCGAAGCTGAGCCGGGCGGGATGGCAAATAATAGGGTTGGTAAGTTGAGGAACTAAACTATAATAGCCGGCAAACAGATAATATCAAAAGTCGGTATTGCAACACCAAACAGAAAACTTCGCAATAAAATTCACAAAGAAAAAACACATGGACTAATGACTTTTTTTAATAATATAATATAATCTCACGCCTTTTTTTATCCCCGAGGGGGTAGGCAGAGGTATTCCATTACTGGATATACCCACAATTCACGAGATATATTGGACCCCTAAACGTGATAAGTGGTGAGCCCATCGCCGGACCGGGTCTGTTTACACATGTCTCAGAATTAATTCTGAGACCTGCGGGTTTCCTCACGATGTTTTCCTTCACCGTCGAGCTAGTGATAAATATGTACGTAAGTTTTTGAAAAACTCATTGGTATACATGCCAGGATTTGAACCCGAGCCTCACTGATTTTTGAAAGGGAAAGTATACAAAAAGGTACAAAAGGCGATAAAATAAAATAAGACGGCATAACGTCAAATAGAAGTATGACTTTACAAAAAAGTCGGCAAAAAGGGCAGCACTCAAAATAAATAATGTTTGACTTTTTAACTCTAACTTTTACAATAACCACTAGTCTCCGAAGTCATACTAAAAAATTAACAAAAAATTAAAAATCATTTATTATTGGATTTACTGATCACCACTTTTTTGACTCCTGACTCCTAAACGTGGTGGTGAACTGGACTGGGATGACCTTACATAAGTCCCAGAACAATTTTTTGAGAAAATACATTTTAGTGTGATTTTAATCAGGCTCAATTCTGTGTAGTCTAAAACCGTCCAACAATCGAACAGACTTTAAGTGTGGATCATGTGAGTGCCTCTCAATTGTAATTTGCAGCCCCAGGTGTAGGCAGCCATAGTTGAGAGTTGAACAGGTGTTAGTTTGCCAATTCATTAGAGGGGCACAAACTTCTGGGCCAAGTTCGCGTCTGACAAAGGATATCTTTTGATGTGGTCACGCAAGGCAATGTACGCCGATCTTACCTTTAAGTTTGTCATCACATTCTTTGTGATAATTAATTGGTGGCAAAGTTACCCACACTTGTTCGGGCAGTGTCTCGTTATGGGTTTACATATTGTAATATTTATAATACAATGGCTTTAATCTGGTTTAAAGATTGAAGTACTGGATTGAAGTATATCGGCCATTATAAAAAATATGTATTAGGACAGTGCCCCGGAGCCGCCACATTATATGTGTAATTTTTTTTTAATAATTCGAGACGGCAATTATCTATACATATAATAAAACTCTAACGGGGCCGTGTCTGTACATTAAATATTTTTTGAAAATTTTAACGGTAGTGTATATAGTTATCGATATAGATACCGAAACACCAATTTTTGGAATTTTTGTCTGTCTATCTGTCTGTCTGTCTGGTTGTGCACGCATCACTCAAAAACTACTGGACGGATTTTGATGAAATTTGGTATGGAGATAACTGAGTACCCGGGTCAACATCTAGGGTACTTTTTATTCCAGGAAAATATCTCATTCCCACGGGAAAATATAAAAACTGGTTAAAAAGAGAAATACGTACTTCTCCGAAACGATAACACCTAGAAACTTGAAAAATGGTATGAAGGTGTCTGATATGTCATAGGAAATTGGTATGAAAGGATTTTTGGAAATTCCCACGGGAACGGGAATAAACTAAATCCAAGCGGGAAAACGCCGCTGGGTACCCGCTATTTGAAATATGGTATGTAGGTGTCTTAAATATGTCGTAGGCAACCACTATGAAGGGATTTTCGGAAATTCCCACGGGAACAGGAATAAATGAAATCCGCGCGGGCAACGCCGCTGGGCATCCGCTAGTTTCAAGTATTAGTCTTGATACTTGAAGATTGCATAACATAGAAATCTAAAGAGGAAATAACACTAAAAATATCATCGTTGTATAGATTTTGTAGACTTTTCTTGGTCTTTTAATAACCGCTGGAGCGATTTCTATAAAATAAAATAGAGGCACTCAAAAAAAAACTATCAAAATCAGTTCATAGCTTGCGAAGTAATCTCGTAACATAGAAAAAAGCAATGAGATTAAATTAATTTAAATCTCTTTGGAAAAAACATACAGTGAATTGAGAACCTCCTTTTTTTAAGGTCCATTGAAAACTGTCGGAACCAAGACCTATTGTATCGAGTAAATGGGATGGATGTGCCATAAATATATCTCTTTCAGGCAATGGAATTATACCAGTTTTAAGAGACTCTGGTAGACCTACAGTGCAGCAGATTAGAGTTTTGGAGTTATCTTCAGGAGAATTGCCATCTAGTTTGTAAAGGATCAGTTTGGGACTATGAATATGAATGAATCACAAGTTTGTTTTCGAAAATGAATGAATCACAAATTCTGATTAGAGACCTTTTTGAGTTTCAATTTAAATATTTGCGATTGGATTGCGCCATGAATGTAGCAATTGTTGAAACTTGCTCGGGCTTGCTCCAATGGCTATGATAGGCTTGATTATAAAGTGGATTCAATATCTATATATATAAAAGGAGAAGCTAAATCTAAAAATCAAGGCCCAGCCCAAACCGCTGAACATAGAAACATGAAATTTTGTGTGTAGGTTACGTTAATAGTGTAGATGCTCGCTAAGAAAGGATTTTACGAAATTCAACCCTTAAGGGGGTGAATGAGGGGGTTGAAGTTTGTATGGGATAGTGTGATTTCTGCGTGTATCAACTTTAAACTTGGTACAAATACTCTTCAAAACACACTATGAAATATTAGTTCTAGGATTTTTTGAAAATCATCCTCCAAGGGCTGAAAGTAGGGGATGAAGTTTGTATGGAAAACCTTCATTTTTGGGTGTATCAATTCGAAACTTTGTAAAAATACTCCTCAAAACAAATAACAAGATACGTATTTCTGGATTTTTCGAAAATCACCCTTTAAGGGGGTGAAACAGGGGGTTGGAGTTTGTATGGAGACGTGTTTGATTTTAACGTCTATCAACTTCAAACTTGGCACAAATACTCTTAAAAATAAATCATGAGACCCGTGTTTTAGGAATTTTTGAAAATCATCCCCTAAGGGGGTGAAAGTAGCATTTGGAGTTTGTATGGAGACGTGTTGTTTTTTACGTCTTATCAACTTGAAACTGGGCACAAATACTTTTAGAAATAAATAATGAGACACGTGTTTTTGGATTTTTTGAAAATCATCTCTTAAAGGGATGAAATAGGGGAATAAAGTGTGTATGGGATAGTGTGATTTCTGCATGTATCAACTTTAAACTTTTTACAAATATTCTTGAAAATAAACTTGATATAAGTATTAGTTCTAGGATTTATCGAAAACCATCCTCCAAGGGGTTTCATCCCCTTGGGGGTTGAAGTTTGCATGAATACCTTCATTTTTGGATGTATTAATTCGAAATTTTGTAAAAATACTCCTCAAAACAAACAACAAGACAAGTAGGTATATCTCGATTTTTCAAAACTCACGGGTGAAACGGGGTTGGAGATTGTATGGAAACGTGTGATTTTTTTACGTCTATCAACTTGAAACTTATCACAAATACTCTTAAAAATAAATGATGAGAAACGTATTTTTGTATTATTTTAAAATCATTCCCTAGGGGTTGAAGTTAAGTCGGTATAGAGAAGAGGGGTTTTTTGCGTCTATCAACTTGAAACTTGGCACAAATATTCTTTATGTCTCCATACAAAGTCTAATTTTTTTTGATAGTTTACTATGGGTTGCTAGGAGAAATTTGTTTGTGCATCCCAAAATGTTGAAAAAATAAATGTCCACCCGTGCGAAGCCGGGGCGGGCCGCTAGTTTCATAATAAGTATAGGTTTGTTTCGATCACGTTATATTCGTGAAGTGGATTCAATAATAGCTTTGTTTAGAACTATAAATAAATGCTTACGCCTTTTTATCCCCGCGTAGGTAGGGAGCAGTGATAGCCTTACGGTTAAAGAGCCTGCTTCACATGATGATAATCAGTGAAGCTCGGGTTCGAATCCTGGCATATACCAATGAGTTCTTTAAAACTCACGTACATATTCATCACTAGCTCGACGGTGAAGGAAAACATCGTGAGGAAACCCGCAGGTCTCAGAATTAATTCTGAGACATAATGAGTAAATAGACCCGGTCCGGCGATGGGCTCACCACCTATCTCGTTTAGGGGTCCAATATATCTCGTGAACTGTGGGTATATCCAGTAATGGAATCGGACCTCTGCCTACCCCCTCGGAGATTAAAGGCATGAATTATATATATATATATATATATATATATAATCTCACGCCTTTTTTATCCCCGAGGGGGTAGGCAGAGGTATTCCATTACTGGATATACCCACATTTCACGAGATATATTGGACCCCTAAACGTGATAGGTGGTGAGCCCATCGCCGGACCGGGTCTGTTTACACATGTCTCAGAATTAATTCTGAGACCTGCGGGTTTCCTCACGATGTTTTCCTTCACCGTAGAGCTAGTGATAAATATGTACGTAAGTTTGTAACTAAACCTAAGACCTTACTTATAATATGGATACATTTCTCTATACGAAGGAACCGTAATTCCAACGTATTAAAATTCATACGCTGCAACACAAGCTAAACATCATTATATAATGCTAAGCTAGTATTGCACAGCTCAAAGCAAGAATCTCATTCACAATATATCGTTTCAATATTTTGTTAACATGTTCTCTCGCACGGAATTAGAGAAAATCCACTTTTATGTCAAATCGCTGCTAATCTTATAGCAAGCGAGTATTGATGTTACACGTAAAGACGAATACGAATACAATCGTCAAACGTCCTACGCATAATTTTAAACGACCTCAAAATTTAGCTTTCATGATGATCTCCAAAGTATTAACTCAGGAGGCATCGCTAAATAGGTCGACACCGTCACAAATAACTTCTGCAATTTTGGCCATGTAATTTATTTATTTGATCGTCTAGTAGTGTAGGACACTACTTTGTGAATAGTAATCCAGATCCTTTTTGAGGATCATGATTTACCGTTTGCCATCAAAAGAAATCTTAACTTGATTCAACTGTACCGTTAGATTTCTATCGCATATTTATAAAATTGTCTTTCGCTCGCTTTTAATCTTTAATAGCACTGCCCACTTCAGCGCCATTCATGCCTAAGGCAATATTTCATGAAGGGCACTTCATATTCCCCACCCCTGTTATCTCTTATCTGATGACAGACTCGAGATAAATCGTCTTCCCCACATTCTCACTTCCTTTCAAGAAAAGAAATAAAAATGTGTTTGTTGGGAAGAGTAAGGAGCTCCACCTCGCCCCTTACGGTGATCGCCAACCC
The DNA here is from genome assembly GCA_963855545.1 of Ethmia dodecea. NCBI lineage: Eukaryota > Metazoa > Arthropoda > Insecta > Lepidoptera > Depressariidae > Ethmia > Ethmia dodecea. Next base: position 223,686 of record OY979447.1, read on the forward strand.
GCAACATTCCACAGCTGCGATTGCGACCCCCCCGAACGTCCCGGTTTTGCCGGACATCCGGTCTTTTATCCCGCCTAAGCAGGATCGTTGCGGCCGAAGCCGATTGTTGCGGCCGGAGCCGATTGTTGCAGCCGAAGCTGATTGTTGCGGCCGAAGCCGATTGTTGCGGCCGAAGCCGAGGTTTGCCCCGAAGGGACCGTTGCGACCGAAGTCGATTGATGCGGCCGAAGCCGAGTTTTGCCCCGAAGGGACCGTTGCGACCGAAGTCGATTGGTGCGGCCGGAGCAGTGTTTTGCCCCGAAGGGACCGTTGCGACCGAAGTCGTTTGTGGTGCCGAGTTTTGCCCCGAAGGCGAGTTACGGCAGTCATTAAGACCTCAGGATCATTTGCAGTAAGCCCCGAAAGGCATTCTCGAACATATTGATAATAAAAGTTACGCTCGAAGGCGCTTGGTGGTGAGATAGTCTTTAAGACCTCTGGATCATTTACAGTAAGCCCCGAAAGGCAATAAGTCCCGTAGGACAACTCGTTTATAGGTCTCAATGCTCGTCGCAACCCGACCTCGGTCCCTACGAGCCATCGATTCTCGTTCAGCCATCAGAAGCGCTGTCACACCCTGAATGAGCTTATAATGGTAAAACCATTAGTTTATATTGATACGCGTCGCGCGCGCACTCATATGATAGTATGAAGTAACCAATGTACGTTCTGCAAATACATGGTTACCATAGGATATATGAGGCATTCCTCATTTTCTCGTTCATTCGTGGTATCACTTTTATTATAATATCAAGCTCAACAGAAGCATGACAGACATCCCCGTCAAGCCAATCAAGATTCTAGACCCCTTTACCATGCCAATACGAATACCGACATGACTCCAGTTCCAGACTCCGAAGAGCTTACTCCTGAAGATTTGGTCGAGTGTTCGCGTACTAGACCAATAACACTCCTCGAAGATAACTTGTGTTAATGCCCAATTCGCACCGCACAGGTCCACGACCAAGCTAGATGTTGCTTTTCACATTTCAATGAGAGACGTTATCAACCTCCATCAATTAAGTGTTAGTCGACACCATCGTCTCCGTTACTTAGCACCAAGAAGCTCAGAAGTAGTCCCAGGGTGTTTACTATGAACCACAAGACAGCGCTAAGAGGTGCGTCGTCAGTCATTCTGCTACTACCTCCAATGTGTAATATTTAAAAGCGATCGTTACATCAGACGAAGCTTATGAACAATGTCCAAAAACTAAGTCCATATAAGATCACCGTGCCGTACTGTTAGGCAGTGCTGAGGCCCGGACTTTTTACCTTTTCGCACTTTATCGCTAAACAGTGTTGAACAAGACAATTGTGAGTCGAAGCGTAAGCCCCAACATCACAAGCAAGTCATAATGCAAGTTAAAGAACGGAAGTGTCGCCACCGCCAAGCTAGCATTGGTATGTGCCGACATAAACACCGACCGCGGACCGGTGAAACGTACTGACACAACCGCTGCACCACTCGGGCAGTACCACACCCCGTCAATAACTCAAACACTACAACCCCTGCCTCGTCCCGACATTTGCGTTCGAGCGGACGGCGTTAGCCGCCCTAAGATGGGAGGGAAACCCAGGTGTAACATAGGCCATACTCTCTTATTTACTTTTATTTTGTCATGCATTTCATATATTAGGCTCGTTTAGAATATTGCATAAAACTACCATATTCCATTAATAAGACAGGGAACCCATACCTGCCTTGTCCTCTTAACTTCTGTTATTAACGAACCTTCAAGCTAATAACGCCATATGAGAGTTTTATATTTTTATTTTATTTATTTATTTATTTATATGTCATATTGCTCAACAGGACTGACCCATGTATCATACATCCTAGGTCCAACCTTTGGTTGAGGTGGCAGCCTCGCCCCGCGACCGCGCACCCTCCCTCACCATATATGCCAGAACCCCCTCTTCGTGTCCCGCCCGGAAAAACCCGACCATCTCCGATTTGGATGAAACCTTTTGTATATCGTAGGGTCCGTGAATAGCATTACAATGATATACTTTTTATCTCTCTAGCTCCAATAGTTCCGGAGTTATAACCGAAAAATGGTTTATCTTAATACAAGAACTATTCCCCTATATTTTCCATACTAAACAAGTTTCGGTTTTTCCTGAACCCTACTGAAACCAATTTCTAACTACTTTTATGAAACTTTTATGCTATTTTAACATCTCTTCGATCATACCAAGCCCTATTTTACTGAATTTTCATAATTTTTTCGTATTTTCCTAAGTTTTAATATTTTTCTATTTCTGACTATATTTACATGTGTTTACATGTTTACAGCCCCACCAAGCTGTTTTATGTTCTTTTAGTATTCTATATATGATATTAGGGTTGAGGAGTTACAAGTTTTTGAAAAACTCATTGGTACATGCCAGGATTCGAACCCGAGCCTCACTGATTTTCGGCCGGCTCTTTTAACCGTCCGTGCTATCACTTCTGTATATACATATATCACTATCACTACATAGTATAAAACAAATCTATCTCTTTTATTTTTTTGAGGTAAGACAAAGACAGGACTAAACCAAAATAAGTTTAGTCGGTGTAAAGCAGAATCGCCCCCAATTACGCCAACCGATTTAGATGGTTCTTTTTTTAACAGACTTCAAAAAAAGAAGTTCTAAATTCGAATGTATGTTTTGGTATTATTCGTTAAAGACTTTTTTTTTATCGGTTTCTGTCTTTATTTGAAGTCGGTTGAAAATACAGTTAGTAGGTGCGACGTACCAAATTTATTTCATATGATTTTTCCTATGCTACACGTGACACATGACCTATCTCTAATTTATAGGTTAAAGTGCTCCGCGCTATAGGTAACTGCATCCAACCTCATTAGGTGCTAAGTAGACGCACGTCAAAGGCCGAGTTCTATTAGCTACTGGATCGATAATGCAATATAAATAGCTGAGCCAGCCTGCTGACCTCACACAAGATGGGTACGTCACGCTAACAACTCTATCATTACATTTTAGGGTTTCGTTGAAAAGCGGTAAAATTAAACCCTCGTGACACTTTGTCTCTGTCACAGCATATCACTTGAAATGGTTTTTCAATTAGAAGTCTTATTTTCATATCAGGTCAAGACGCGTGATCGGGAAACTATATGAACTTTTGTAACAGATCGCCCGTGGTAGACTGCTGCTTGATAAGCTGATTCTTAAATAAGAAAAGGTAAGGGATTGCAAAAATCGTAATTAATGACCTCATCTTGTCTTCTCGTTTAGAATTTAGTGACTAGATAACGTCATAACACAAAATCTCTACAAAAATATTACAAGGCCAATAGTAATCTAAAAAAATATATATTGAAATATATATATTGAAGAAGAAAGAAAAATATATATTGAAGGCGCCGCCAGGCCTGGAGACGCTTGCCACTTTACAGTCCAAGCATCCACCTCCTTCTCGGCCGTTGGCTTTTCCATTGGCGCCGGATGGGACTATTCCAGCGTATCAAGCCAAGTTGGAGGACGTCGTGCAGGCCATTGGGTCCTTTAATAGTAGTTCTGCCGCAGGTTTGGATGGCATCCGGCCAGTACATTTAAAGGAGCTCTCCTCAGTAACAGCTGGTGACAATGGACTTCGACTGCTTGAGGGCCTGACGAAATTAAGCAATTTCCTACTTAAAGGTCAGGTAAATAGTTTGGTTTGTCCGTACATTTACGGAGCGTCTTTGTGCGCCTTATCCAAAAAGGACGGAGGTCTGCGACCAATTGCGGTGGGCAGCACTTTTCGTCGTTTGGCGGCAAAACTTGGGTGCTGTGCTGTGAGAGACGAAGTGGCCTCTTACTTGCAACCATGCCAGTTGGGTTTCGGAACAAAACTGGGCTGCGAGGCCGCGATCCACGCAGCACGAGCTTTTTCGTCAGACTCCAGGAATGCGGACTGTGTCATTATTAAATTGGACCTAAAAAACGCATTTAACTCCTTAGAGCGGGATGTTTTATTGAATGAAGTCAGGGAGAAGGTGCCTTCTTTATTTCCTTTTCTTTTTCAAATATATTCATCTCCCTCAAACCTATTCTATCAAGACACTGCTATTCTTTCCCAAGTTGGCGCGCAGCAGGGGGATCCGCTGGGCCCCTTGGCTTTTAGTCTTGCGATCCACAAAGCAATTTCTGGCCTTCAATCGCCCTTAAATATGTGGTACCTTGATGATGGAATTCTCGGGGGTAGGCCCGAGGTGGTGGAACAGGACTTGCTTACACTTCTGCCTCGATTCAAGCAACTGGGTTTGGAGGTCAACACTGGTAAGTGCGAACTTTTCCCCTGCAGCGCCAATTCTCAACTATCTTTCAATTCTTTTTCAGCTATACTTCCTGGCTTAAAAGAGCTATCAGTTTCGACTTTCCAACTACTGGGTTCACCTATTTTCCCGGAGGCAATACCGGAAGCATTAGAGCTGAGAAGGCAACTTCTCCTGACAGCTAAGGACAGGCTTAAGAAATTATCTGCTCAAGTCGCTCTCATCCTATTGCGTGTATGCTTCGCTGTCCCTAAACTTACTTATTTTCTGCGCACCGTGCCTACGTGGTTGTACCCTTTGCAGATGGAATCGTTTGATAACGTAGTTAAGGAAGCTGTTGAATGTCTGCTGAATGTCTCCCTTAACGCAGCACAATGGGACCAGGCTTCCCTTCCTATTCGCAATGGCGGACTGGGTGTACGACGCGCCCGTGATGTTAGTTTACCTGCATTCTTGGCGTCGGCAAGCGGGGTTATGGATCTTGTCACTAATATTATATCTGTGGACGGTGACAAAACTTCCATACCTTTCGCGTCCGAAGCTCTAGTTGCCTGGAGCTCTCTAAATCCTTCTGCGCGCGTACCAGAGAAACCTTGCCATCAACGTTTGTGGGACGACGTAGGTGTGAGGCGGGTGCTCGACGGGCTCGTAGAAGGTGCTGTGGGCGTAGATAAGGCAAGGCTTTTGGCAGTTTCAAAACCTGAGTCAGGGGCGTGGCTGCACGCACTACCCTCGCCACACCTGGGTACCCTCCTCGACTGTGACTCTTTGCGGGTGGCTACTGCTCTTCGTCTGGGCTGCGACGTTTGCGAACCCCATTTATGCGTCTGCGGCACCATGGTGGAGAGTAGTGGACACCATGCTTTGAGTTGTTGTCGATGTGCAGGCAGATTCCCCCGACACCACGCGCTCAACGACATTGTGCGCAGGGCTTTGGCTTCCGCCAATGTTCCATGCGCCTTAGAACCTTCGGGCCTTAGCAGGTCGGACGGGAAGAGGCCTGACGGCTTGACGCTGGTACCTTGGCAGAAGGGAAAGTGCCTCCTTTGGGATGCCACGTGTGTGAGCACTTTTGCTGCTTCGCACCTGGGTCGTACGGTGAGGACCGCTGGTGCAGCTGCAGAAGCGGCGGCTCTAAGGAAGCACGACAAGTATGCGGCCCTTACAAATTACTTGTTTGTCCCTCTGGCGGTGGAGACAACGGGGTGTTGGGGTGCCGAGGCCAAAGCCTTCCTGAGTGAGGTTGGGCGGCGGCTGAGGGAGAGGGGACACGACCCTCGTTCCGGCTCATTCCTGATGCAAAGGTTGTCCGTTGCGGTTCAACGCGGTAATGCAGCGAGCGTAATGGGCACCTTTGCACCGGGAATGGTACGGGGCGGGCTTTTTGAATAGAGATGTTTTAGGTATTTATTTTTATAGTGTCTATGTAAATTATTGTAAATAGATTTAGAGTTTTATGTTATTTGTTTAAATTTTAGATAGTAAATTTTAGTTTTAAAAGCTAATAAAATAAAAATAATTGTAAATTATAAAAAAGTTGAATGTGGTTTCCTACTTTGGCGTCCCAATTATAACTATTAGCTATTGAAATTGTACAGCGCAGCTATCAACTTTTGGTGTTCTTTTGTAAACAATATTGAAATAGGTGTCTTAAATTTAAGCAAATTATTGAAAAAAAAATATAAAGCTTGCAAAACTGTATAACGATATATTTTTAAGTTTTTAATTTCGCAGCAAAAACGTCTGAAATGGGGTGTTGAAAGTTTAAAGTGGGGTCAACGGATTCATTCGCAAATTACAAAGTATGTTTAATATATTTTTTATGTCCCACACTTTAGAAATTATAATTAAATATTACAAATAAATACCATTACCCCCTATTCCCGAAGTCAGTAATCCGAAATATTGGAAATATTTAGACTTAATAGAAGTCTAATGGGTCGCATATATTATGCATATATTGCATTCTAATCAAGTACATCAGTGCACTCTGAGATAATTCGGGTAATAATCTTCTGATTGGAAGATTTAGCACTATTTAATATTACCGTCAAAGAGGTTGGAAGAAAATCATTCTCTTTCCTAAAACTTTTTCTTTAAACGTCTTTGATTACCGTGCACTGATCATTCTGGAAGGAAATTGGTTATACAATTAGTATGAAAGGAAATATTTTTTTTGTATGGTTGTTTGTAATGAAACTACTGGACCGATTTTAAAAATTCTTTCACCAATGGAAAGCTTATTTTTCTGGAAGTAACATAGGCTATGATTCTTCCATAGAAACGGAACTAACTCGGAAATATAGCTAGTTAACAAACCCATATATCGTTTTCTCTATACCCAGGTCAATAAGTGTCGTATTACAGAGTGTAACTTAAGTACGGATCTCCACTTGAGCATAATTACGAGGGACCGCTTTACGCGACTCGTGTATTTCATTTCTTTTTAGCTGTCCTCAAGTGACGATACTTATTGAAATATGACCCTTAAAGGCAATGATTCATTATTTCATGAGTCTGAGTAATGTTGGTTAAAGATTAAAACAATTTTTTTTCCTGAATTAATGTAAAAGCAGTGATAGCCTTGTGGCTAAAGAGCCCGCTTCTCATTTGTGAGGATCGGGTTCGAATCCTGGCATACCAAAGACTTTTTCAAAAAAGTTTACTTACATATTTATCAATAGCTCGAAGATGAAGGAAAACATCGTATGGAAATCCGTAGATCCCAGAATTAATTTTGAGGTATGTGTTACACACCCGGTCCGGCGATGGACTCACCACCTATCACATTTAAGGTCTAATAAATATACTGGTGAAACGTGGGTACCTCCAGAAATGGAATACCTCTGCCTACCCCCCTCTGTGGGAATTGGCGAAAGACTATTTATTTATTTATAATTTTAAATTTAGCTAAATATTTGGAAATAGGTTCAGTAGTTTCAGAGATTATCACTAACAAAATGGCACCCAATTTAACCACTTTTTAATCTCCCCGAATACTGGCTTAGTGTGTAGATTCGAGGGTGTAATTCAATCCACACCGCGCAGGCGCTCGTTGAATATTTATGTGTCAATTTGTTTATTAATATGAAGTGTCCCACACTCGAATTTTGTGATAGACCCTCGTTGGAGTAAATTTTACGTGACTGTCATACGAATAAGAATTTCTAAGTGAAAAAATATTATAAAAATAGTTGACTCAGAATAACACACAATTTTTTACCTCACTACAGCGAGGAAAATATTATGTGCAAGTAAAACAACCTAGAGATTTGTCCCATTTCATATCTCTTTGCTTTTAAATAATATATTAAATTAGTGGTTTTCTTTTTCAATAAATCTTACGGCCAGTACGATGTTGGCATGCAATAAGTATTCATTTATTTTCAGTGGGTTGGCAGAAAAGTTCGAATTTTAAAAACTCTTATTGGACAAAATGCACTTTTGCACTCAGATTTCGAAAGACAAACAGAATTTTTCTGAGATTTTGAGGTGATAATAAATTTCTCTTCCATTAAAACATCACTGCACTGGAATTTCTCCAACTTTTTTAAGACTTGTCGGATTACCAAACACGGCGCTACCAAGAGTTTGGTTATTGAACCAATTGACGTAAATGCTCGAAAACTCTGAGATGTGACCGACTGTCAGAGAGAGCTTGGCAGCAATCCATCACTATCTAAGCTGAAGACTTCATAGGGGTTAGAACATTTTTATATGGAGCCTGGTTTACTTATACAGGGTGAATTTTTCAAGTGGGCGTGGTAGGCTAAATCAGAAACTATGAAAAATATCGAAAAGTATCTACTCAAAGGAGTCTAACACTAAAACTAAAATTGCATCTTTGGATTTTTGAAAAATCAATATTCCTAGCCAGGAATCGAACCCGTTGTTTTCGGAAAAAAAAAACTAAACGGGGGCAAACGAGTTTCCCTTGCTGTGGTCCAGAGGTCACGGTCATAAACTTTTCCTATTAATTAATATATCTATGGACTCGATTCTATCAGCACGACGCTTAAAATGAGTAAATCTAAATTTCTTAAATTTAAAATTAAGTTTATTATTTACTGTTTGACAAGTCTACCTTATTTTTGCTTAAATCACACACAAGGTATAGCGCTTTGGACAATCGAAATTTGCACAGGCTAGGGAAAATACCCGATAGCTTCTTGTATATACTCTACGAATAGAGTAATATTGGTCCTTATAACATAATCGAAAGGTTCATTTCTATTTCCGCTAATCCGCTGGAGCTCGCAGGGTTCCGTTGATTTTTGTGACATCAATTACCATAATCCTTACAACGACCCACAGTATTATGAAGATGTATTCGCCGCTTAGCATTTTAATAGGTTTTCAAATAAAATATATGCTCACGCCTTTGTTCCAGAGTTGGCAGGTGTATCTGGATATACCTACCCACTTTTATTTAGTGTGTGTCTTGAACCCCTAAACGTGACAGGCTGCAGTGAGCCTATAGCGCCACCGGGGTGCTGTACACAGGCCTCAAAATCAATGCTGGGGCCTCTGTGGTTTTCCTTACGATGTCTGCTTTCACCGTCGAGCTAGTGATGCTAGCTAGTGATGTAGGTGGGTAAATTTTCAAAGCGGGCTTTTTTCCGTCATTACAGTGGCAATTTTTTTTTTCATATTTCACTCAAACTTAATGCGTTAAATTACAGATTATATAAGATGCTGTGAATATAAAAATTTGGGAGGCGCCCTTGGAAACACAGTACTTTCGCAGAAATATATATTTTTAAATTTTTGCGCCACCGTAATGACGTTTTCTTAAATATTTCAAATAAAAAAGGGACAAGGTACGTAATTTTTTCAATACTAATTTGTACCAATAAAAAAACCGACTTCAGACAGGAAACTAAAAAAAAATACCAAACTAACTACGATTTTCGAAGACTCCCCTCGATTTCTCTGGGATGCCATCATCAGATCCAGGTTTCCTTACATGGTACTACCGTTGGGGTATCACCTTTCCAACTAAAATAGAAGTTATCCGGAAACATACATAAATATTTCTAATCGAATTGAGAAACCTTTCTTTTGTGAAGTCGGTTTAAAACTTATTTGTACATGCCCCCACCAGGGATCAAACTTGAGCATCACGGATGAGAGGTAACCACAGGGATATCAAGTTAATAATATTTTTTGGTAATCAAATGTTTACATAATTACGTTCGGTAAAAAAAATATCTAAATAGTTTACAAGTAGGTCGTGGGTTTCAAATCTTGCAATGTTATGTATAAATCCTTGTATTATAATTTTATGAGGAATAAAAACTTGAAAAATGTTCTATGTTTATTCAGCTGCGTTTTGGTATAGTGTACAACGAACCGGCTAGGAGCTCAATTGAGTTCAATTCCCTTTCAAGCTTGAGATCTACTCAACAATTCACAATAAGATTACATTTTGAGATCCTTGAGATATTACTGCCCTATGCGCTAATCATCTTTGCATTAATTATATAGCGTTATCTTTGATCTTACATTCACTTACATTATTTCTTAAAGTTAAAAAACCGGTTAAATACCAATATCCATAAAAACGACAAAAAATCAAGTGATTTTTTTTCGTTTCAAAATTTTTTTTATTTCCTGTTTTTAGTAGGTATTTGTTGCTATAAAAAAAATCTTACGCCTTTTATCCCGGAGGGGGTAGGCAGAGGTATTGTTGCTATAACGGCAACAGAAATACATCATCTGTGAACTGTCTAACTCTATGACAGTTCATGAGATACAGCTTGAACAGACGGATGGACAGCGGACGGACTGCCGAGTCTTAGAATAGGGTCCCGTTTCACCTTTTGGGTACGGAACCCTAAAAAGTAGAAGTAAGTAGATGAAACTAAAAGCATCAGCAGTTGTTGAGATAACCCTTAATGCAATAATCCGAACGAGAAATGCAAGTCCCACTCCAACACCTTCACGATATGGCTACGTAATTGAGTTACATACCAATACGTCATAATTATGCTGTCATCATCGGCTAACGTCATTACTGTGTGTGCACATGGACCAATATTTGCTCACATTGTAACATGATGTGAGTCGGACGAGGGAGTGACGTCACATTAGGTTGCCGCTATCTCGTTGGGGAAATCAATCTCATTTAGAAATGTCCTGATCATGTCCTGATGCAATTAGATGTATAGAACGCGTAACAGAATAAGCGCAATTCCTCATACACCCCAATTAGTATATATTTTTTTTAAAATATGACGCCTTCGTACATAAGTTGTGTGTAACCAATTTTCTTAAATAAAGAGCAATAATAGCACGATTTCCATAGGTAGCACTCAATTCAGCTATGCTAAATCATTTTTCGAAAAAATATATACACATTAAAAATAGCTGAAATCGATTTAGTTGTCGATACTGAACAAACTATAATAATTTATAATAATTTCAGGAATTGCTCTTATTCTGTTACATATTGTATATCTTTGGAACACACGTCTTTAGAAAAAAAAATCTCACGCCTTTTATCCCCGAGGGGGTAGGCAGATGTATCCCATTTCTGGATATACTTACCCACTTTTCAAAAGATATTCTTTGGACCCCTAACCACCTTACCACCGGTGGTGAGCCCATCGCCAGACCGGGTCTTTGACACATCTCTCAGAATTAATTATGGGACCTGCGGGTTTCCTCACGATGTTTTGATGTATATGAGTGATGAATATGTACGTAAGTTTTGAAAAACTCATTGGTACATGCCAGGATTCGAACCCGAACCTTACTGATTATCATCATGTGAAGCAGGCTCTTTAACCGTAAGGCTAGCACGTCTTTAGAATTATTGTCATTGCAATAGAATTCACATTTGAATGCAAAGAGCGTACCTTATGAGATAAAATTTTGGTGGGGTGTATCAACATGTTTGAAAATTCGATTTGGAAAAGCCGATTTTGAGGTTGATACAGTATGGATTCTTTGGTGATTCTTTTGGCGTGTTTCCATATAGACTTAGTGGATACTGAATGGTTTTTTATGATCTACACTCCATATGAACAACCGAATTTTGAGGAGAATGGGGAGAAAACCTGAGAAAATCCATAGACGAGCAGTGCAGGCAGTGCTCATGGATATAGCGACAAGAATGACTGACTGAATAACTGACTATACCAGATTTTCGAGTGGAAACCGCTCGACAATACCTCAATAGAATATTTGTTCTAAAGCCAATCTAACTCTGCTTTGTGAACTTTGATTCTCTCCAACTCTTGAAGGTTACTTTTAAGGCTGCAAGCTTTACGTCAGTTGTAATTTTTTGGATTCCGTACCCAAAGGGTAAAAACGGGACCCTATTACTAAGACGTCGCTGACTGTCTGTCCGTCTGTCTGCCACCAGGCTGTATCTCAAGAACCGCGATAGCTAGACAGTAGAAATTTTCACAAATTATGTAAGTATATCTGTTGCTGCTATAACAACAAATAAAAAGATTTAAAAAATCTCACGCCCTTTATCCCCTGGGGGGTAGGCAGAGGTATTCCATTACTGGATATATAGGTACAAACATTTCACGAGATATATTGGACCCCTAAACGTGATAGGCGGTGAATGGTGAGCCCATCGCCGGACCGGGTCTATTTACACATGTCTCAGAATTAATTCTGAGACCTGCGGGTTTCTCACGAATTCCTCACAACCAATATTAAAAACAAAATAAATATTTAAGAGTCTCATACAACAAACGTGTTTTTTTGCCTTTTTTATAGATAATGGTACGGAACCCTTCGTACGCTAGTCCGACTCGCACCTGGTCGGGAAAACCAAGTAGATAACTGTACTTGCTTTGCCTATTTTGACATGAGTTCGGCCATGAGGATATGTTAGTCCTCGTATCCAAATCAGTTAATAGTTTGGCCACGAAGAAGAAGCCGGAATTTTCAGACCAGCCAGTTTCCTCGACAAGCAAATACAAAGTTTACTCAGTCTCTTTTGTATATTGTTACATTGTGCCAATATTGTTACAGTTGATCCGGGTGATGGCGTGCATTTATTGTTCTTGAATGTTAACAATTCGTCATACGCCTCGAATGAATGTAGCTGTAGACTGTAGCGTTAAATTCTTTTACAATAGTACTACCGCATCTAATTCACTGTCATATGCCACGGATAGCAAAGATAGCCTATTGAAATGGTAAATGCTGGTATACATTACCAAAGGGATTAGCAAATGTATTCATTTTCTTGAAGTACAGTGAGTCTATTATCTAAGTGACTTAAAAAAAATAAGGATGTTCTCAATTCATCAAATCTGAACCAAGATTTTTTTTGTTGATCGGGTATAGCTCAAGGGTATCATATTAGTGATGTGAAAATCTGATGAAGAACTTTACGTGGAGAACGGAACTCCTCAATGGACATCAGTAAATCACTCGCAATTAGCGTAATAGTTTTAGTAACAATTGATAATTGACGCAGATGCAAGTAATAGAGTCACTATAATTTAACAATTTTACTAATAAGTAATTTTAATTTTTTTATTCAAAGTCAAATGTTTTTATTCAATGTAGGGGGTTTTAAGTCCTCTTACTGAAAGTATGTATAGTTGAGGAGAAGAAGCGGGGCAACAAACTCCTCAACACATTATTATTTTAAACAATCAATATACCTCATACAAAGTACAAGTTACATGGTTTTAGTGCTTTGCTGAGCAGGAGAAATTGAATTCAAATCCGTAAAGGAATTAATAATTTTACTTAATCTGCAATGTGGTTGCTCTATTTTATTTTTATTTTTTAACCGGATGAGGTTATCAATTCGTCTGTTTTTTTTTTGAATTTTTGTTACCTCAGAACTTTCGACTGGGTGAACCGATTTGGATGATTCGTTTTTTATTTGAAAGCTGGTGCTTCCAGATTGGTCCCATTAATTTCGTCCAGTTCTGACAACGGCATCCATGAGAAAACCATATAAGTTGAAGATTGAAGTCGGTTTTTTACTCTTTATCTAAGATTACAATTGTGCCTGTCACAGTTTTTTGTAAAGAGTTTATTGTATAAGTGTTATTCTTTGAAGTCTTTTTACTCTTTATAGTTCTTTGTTATTATCTTCCATGTCGTCTCATCGGCGCCCGCGTCACGTCCTTGTGTGTGGTTTGTAACTGCCTCCTTTCAAGTTACGGCTCACGCTTCTGTTTTGAGTGTATATTTATTCTGTGTACTTAATATTTTAACTCATACTTATGTCAAAGGGCGCTATTAGCAATTCACATTAGTAATGTGTGTTTGTTTTTCATATTATATAAGTATCTGGTTAATCTTCAAAGCAGATAATATTTGTTTTTGTTATTTTGTGCTTCAGGGCAAGTCATCCTTCAATATTTCACATAGACCTGACTAGCTGACTAACTGATCGAGCTACTCACAGTCGAAACGACTTCCATTGTGAGTAAACACAACGAAAACCGGGACCAACAATATACGGGACTGATATATTACATTTGTTTTTTTTATTGAACTAAGGTACTAAATATTTCTAAACAAATTCGCAGAGTTTGACTTGATAAAATGGTATTTATAATCACTATGTAGAAATACCTACAAAGTGCACGAGCCCGGTGGCTTGGCTGGCGTGTTTAGTAGCGCGCTGGCGCTTACTAAATGCCCACTGCTTACTCACTGAGCAAGCAATCACTACGTTACTACTGCTGCAGAAATACCTGGCCTTAAGGCTACTGAGAATGTTTTTGAGTATCGCCGTAATGTGCCAAGATCGCTTCGAATGATACAATACACCGAAATATCACAAGTCACTTTTTGGTTTGAAAGGAGACTTTCCATTTTGGGCCAGCACATTGTACACCATCGTGAAAGATAGAGAGAAATCTAGTGATTATCAGAAAAATATAAAAGACGTGTGGCACTCGGGGACTGCCGCGGTAAAGCTATTGCATAGCATTTTGTATCAACAAGACTGCCGAAAACAAACGACGTTAGACAATGCACGGCCTTCAAGCCACACCTCCGTGCCCGTCGGAGTGGGGAGCGTGAGGTTTTTTTCGTTACGGAATTTCTGGATTCGGTCCCCGCGCTCAAGGCCCGCGATAGAAGCTATGCAATAGCTTAAATTCTTAAGCCCAATTTCCATGTTATTGTGAATTAGTCCGACAAACATCAAAATAATGTCAATTGTCATTTTACCGGTCCGGTCGCAACTTTTTTTTCAGTCGCCGCGATGCTAGTTTAATGGAAAATAAAGTTTATTGTACAACTAAACTAGACAAATATGAGCAAAATCATGAATAAAACTATAGTTATTCTATTTATATTTATCGAAAAAAACTGGTGTACATGGTGCAGGCCCAGTTTCCATACATTCATGAAACGTCTCCTTTTGAGTTGGAATAATGTAACAACAATTGTGACATTGTCGGCATGAGGCTCTGTCAAGAGGGATGTCCTCGAGACGGCGGAAGTGACGTCACATTATTGTCTCGAAGGACATAGTATGTATACCTATGATTGTGTCGAAGGAAGCGTTAATGTCACAAGACTTGGCAATTGATATTAAAAACCTATTACGAGTAAGTATGTTTGCTTCCTTCAAGTTTCTAGATAAACATCATTTAGGTAGAACTTGAATTAATCAATTACTATTTAAATTCAAAGGTATATTTCCGTTTTCTAGCTGAAGGTACGAAACGGCGCAAGAAAATACAGCAAAATATTTTTTGTGGTAACCTTATGTATTGGTTATTATATACAATTATACACGGTTAAATGTTTTCAACCCTGTGTTTTGTTAGAGGAAACCTGCTCCAAACAACATTGTCATTCATATAATCATCTCTTTGTAATACGCCATTTTCCACAGTAATTCTTTTACACGAGTTTCAAAGTGTTTTCAGACTAATTTTAAATATTGTATATATTATGTAAATATATTTCGGTTTTCGCTGTGTCACACAAACCGCTAAGCCATGTCTGTCAGGTAGCCTAGCTAGCCTAACACCAACTCCCAATCGGTGGGTTCGCGTAGGAGATTATCGCCCAACTTCCTCATATGTGAGGAATGACCCTGTATGTCCTGTAACGAGGTACTCATTATCGTACCTCCTTTCTTCATAATCTCCTTTTAACTTCTTTATCTGGCCACATATTTTAGATTTTGAATTTGAAATTAGAATTGCATCTTTTTCTTCTATTTTTTTCAACGGCAGCGCCAGTAGTTACTTACCTGAAATTTGAGCTCGACGGTTCTTCCGAGCTAAAATATACATTTTCTTAAGTTAGCTACTCTATATACAGAGGCTCCTCTATAAATCTGTACTTCTATTAAACTGCGATGTAAAAAGGTCACGGATAAAAGTGACAGATAAGCACGTTCATAATTTTCAAATTAGTTGGTTTTTACATGTTTCACATTAATTTTCAATCTATGGTTTGTTTCTGTCCTTTTTCTTCCCGTATGTCCGTTTTGTCCGTATTCTATGGAGAAGGATAGGCTAACTTAAAAGGAATTTAAGCTGGTCAGCAGAATCGAGGCCATCGTCTAGCTTACAGCTCCTGCAGTAACAATAGTAGATTGTTATACAAGGGTCGGAAGGAATCAATTCCCATACGAGGTATTTAGACGCCCGAGCGTAGCGAGGGCGGATATTATCCGAGTAGGAATTGATAACTTCCACCCGCGTTAAACACTCTACTTTTCATTTCGAATTCAAGGAAAGTAAACAAAAAAAATTACAATTTTACAAAAGTCAAACATCCAAAAACGCAATTATACATACGAAAAAAAAAATTTGTCAACAATACAACCAAAGAGGTTGGAAGAAAGAGAAACTTTTTCTTTTAACGTCTTTGAATACTAAGTACATCATAGAGTACCTAACCTAAATAACATTACAAAAATAATATACAAATCCTTCCTCTTTATAATAATATGTACAAAAGTACATATTCTTATAAAGCCTTCTGTGCTTATTTGTGTCGATGAAAAACAAGATTTTGAATTTCGGAACAGCTCACCAAATTTTTCAAATATGGAACGCGTACCGCCCCGCGCGCGGGCTATTTTCTGTTGTTTATACCTACACTCACAAGGCCGCACCTTTTTTTCTTATTCTAATTGATGTAAAAAGTTTCGTATCCCTACTAAGCCCCCAGAGGTTGGAAGAAACTCATTCTCTTTCCTAGAGAAACTTTTTCTTTAAACGTCTTTGCCAAATGTAGTGTACTATTTTTTTTAAATTTATTCCCGCCCTAAGGCCGGAAGCAATTACTATGAATCTTTCCCGACCGAGGGCGGGAATCACAGCCCTGAATCTCTCTGTAGTGGGAATCATCGCTTCCGACCCGGTACTCAGATCAAACATACACTACTTTCCGAGTATGAGATATGAAAAAACTCTTGTGTATCCGGAGCAGTTACCCGCGGCCATTACGCCGGAATGCGCGTTAATGGAGAAGCGCCGATTAGCGGATGATCCGCGGTGATTAGCGATTCGACGGAATTCATTAACCGGCCGTCAGCAGAGTTGGCTTCAGCTCCTACTAGATGCCTAGATGCAGTTCCAAACATATCATCATCCCCTAACTGCCCACTGTTGAGTTCAGCTTATGAGGAAGTATGGGCTTTAATCTCCCACGCGACCGCGGATTGGGAGATGGTGTATTTTTCAAGCTACCAGAGTGTATCTGACATGTCTTAACGACTTATATTGTGCGTAAACACAATTTAACGTGCCTTCCGAAACAAGGAAGCGTTCGTGATATAAATGCTATTGGGCGGTCAATAATTCCCTGACTGACAGCGCGCAACGTCGTTCTACTTTTCAGCAGTAAAATTTTTTTGGGCTCACACACACATACCTCAGAATTAATTCTGGTACATTAGGGTTTCGAAGTGCTGAAGAAAACATGCTCCAAACATCATTGTCATTAACATAATCATCTTTTTCATATTCCACAGCAATTCTTTAACACCCGTTTTGAATGTGTTTTTAGACAATTTTTAAATGTTGAATATATTATACAAATGTAATTAGTAAACTACATATCTTCCGTGACTTTACGCCATAAAAACATGTCATCAAGTACGCACGAAAATGGTGGATATTTTGCAATGAGTAAAGTTTTCGAGTAGACTAAGGGGACCATCTTATTCCCAACTAGCGACCCGCCCCGGGTTCGCACGGGTGCAATGCTAATACTAAAAACCTTCCTCTTGAATCACTCTATCTATTAGAAAAAACCGCATCAAAATCCGTTGCGTAGTTTTAAAGATTTAAGCATACATAGGAACATAGGGATATAGGGACAGAGAAAGCGACTTTGTTTTATACTATGTTGTGAGTAGTGATGATATACCATCGATTGACGACTAGTAACGCCTGAGACCGGGCATAACCAAACAAGTTGAGTCATGGACTTGTATCGCATTCATTTCACATGCAGCTCGGAAGCTTGGGTAAGACAGCGAGTAACGCCGTGGGGCAGAGGTTAGCAACTTTACACTTGGAGTTTGAGGCTTGAGACGGCACCGGATATCCGGTAGGGAGCATTCCCACGTCGCAGCTTGTTCTACGAGTTGTAACTTGAAATTGCAATACGTTGTTTGTAGTCAATGTGTGTATTAATAGTTGTTACCTTGCTCTGGATTTAATTAAGTAGTGCTTGTGAGTATTTTATTTAGATGGACTAACAGTGCAGTTTCAAAAAACGTACTTCTACTATTCTATAGGCCGAATAATCGAATGTTCGTCAACATATCTATTCACGGAGATTCGATATTCGACTCGGAATCGGAAAATCTGTCGAAACGTTTCGCAATGGGATATTCACAGATGGCATTTCGACATAATGATTCGACAGATTTTCCGATTACGAGTCGAATATCGAAACTCCGTGAATACTCCCGCCAAAGACGTTTAAAGAAAAAGTTTATCTTTCCTATAGACTGCTAATGTTCTAAAAACACTATGGAAACCACTTTAACCAAAACTCGAGGCGCGGGGGGCGAAGTATGAGATGACGTACTAAATGTCAGTCAATTTACCAATAGTAGGTATTTAAAGGACATGCGCTCGGCCAATCAGAAGGCTCACGTATTATTCTCCTTTGCAATTTGCTCCATTAGTGACGGACTAGTGAAGTAATCATATACCACACAATCGATATCGATAAATGCTGCAACCTTAGGAATAGCAGACTTTGTCAGTTTAGTAAAGTCAGGCTGAAACTTTTAGTTCAAATTGTGGAATGTGTTGATGGAATAAAATTTTCAACCTTGCCTGTAGATTTAAACAAATTTTTTTTTTTGGCTTGGGATCTCTTGTAAATCTGAAAATCATTTATAATTTCAGTTCTATATTTGATAAAAGTATAGCAAATTTAATCGACATAAAATTATTTATCTATAGAAATTTTATACTTTTTGTCAAGCACTAAGGAAAGGATAAAAATTCAAATATTTAAATATATTTTTTGTGGTGTAGTTTGAATAAGAAAATACTAAATGGTGATAGGTAATGCATGTATAGGATTTCCGCGAATTTACTGTGGAGTTTCCACACCACACAACGACGCAAGAGGGCATATATTTGTCAAAACCGAGAGCTTGTTTCGATCTGATTTCCAATATGGCATTGTGTTGTCAAACCAGCGGCCACGTCAAAATACGGTCTGTCAACCGAATGTTGGCGAGGATTTCCTAGGTCGAGCTTTCCTGCATTACTCTATAGGAAAGATAATGATTTTCTTCCAACCTCTTTGACTCCCGCTGTTTTAATTGTTAGTGTTTCGAAACAGTAATCGATCTATTAACCATTCGACTGTTCGTTGTCGATCAAATGATCTTCGATGAAGCGACATTCTATATTGCATACCAGATTCCGCTGAACATATAAAATTGACTTTGGCATTTGAGTGTTCGGACGTTCGAATTTATAGTGGTTCATATAAAAGCAAACAAAATACCACTGACTCAGTCATAAAGAAATCTAAATTATAACACTTAGAAACAACTAACACTTAGACGACGTAGATTAGGTATGCGTTAAGAGAGAATTTAGAAAAAAAAAGTGTACCGCGCGTTCAATATCGCTCGGCGTCTCTTATAACATTATAAATTCGGAAGTAATGATTGATTGATAGCTTTTTATGCCTATTTAATAAATATATTGGCTAAATTTTCTGTGTGCGTATTTAAAAGCATATTACTGTTCTTAGCACATCGCCACGCGCGATTAAACTTGACGGATGTTTCTGAGAAAGTATCGGGGCCTATTTTTGTGGTTCCATCCGTCTGAATCGTCCAGAGTACTTTTATTCGGTTTTGTCCTACTCTACACTTGACATTATAGAAATTAATTAATTAAATTAAAATTACAAAAATGCTCTACTGTCTATGTACAAATTGTTCATAAACCAGTTTTAGAAAGACTCCCTCTGCGTATTTAACTAAAACAAATAGCTAACACAATCGTCAGATAAATCTTATCCGGAGAATATATTGATGCTGTCACTGTCTGACACAATAGAAAGAAAAAGTGACAGTAGGTAATGTTTATTCTTCAGATAACTTTTAACTGACTATTGCGATATTAGACCTAAGCGAAAATGTTTTTACCGACATATTGTGTTTGCCTGTAATTGGGTTTTCACTCTGTCTTTTTAAGTTTTTCTGTATGTTACCAATAGCTTATAGTGTTTAACCTGTTGGCAATCCTAATAAATAAATAAATAAATATTGAAAAATCAGCCCTTAAAATAATAACCATTTTTTTTAACATAATATAATAGTAAAATTATTTTAGTTATTTTTCCTCAACCTCATCTGCTCTGCCTGTACCAACATAAAAGACCCCAGAGAAAACCTGGAATCTTCTCACCTGAGCACCAGAAGAATCAATTACACTGATATGTATTCAGCGCACGTTTCATCCAACCTCGGCTGTGGGTACCTCTTTACTTACCTGAAACAAACAGATTTCATTTGTACATACACTAATACAGAATATCAAATAAAAATGTGACAGATGTTTGTATATACGAGATGGGCCTGCTCAACTCTGGGGAAATCTGTTTTTTATTTGAGAGCTTGTAGCGCAATTACCGATGATATTTTATATACACTCGTTATAAGAGGTATTCTATTTCTGGAAATACACACTTTTCACGAGAATATTTGACCCCTAAACATGAGCCCATTGCCGGACCGGCTCTGTTACACATGCCCCAGCGTTAATGCTTGGGCCCGCTGGTTTCCTCACGATATTTCCCTTCACCGTCGAGCTAGTAAGGAATTTGAATGATGAATATGTACGTAAGTTTTGAAAAACTCATTGGTACATGCCAGGATTTGAACCCGAGCCTCACTGATTATCATCGTGAAAATTGGGCTCTTTAACCGTAAGGATATCACTGCTTTGTTAAGACTTTATAGACTGTTAAGACTGCTTAATAATAAATATATTTTTCATATCTCATACTCGGAAAGTAGTGTATGTTTGATCTGAGTACCGGGTCGGAAGCGATGATTCCCACCACAGAGACATTCAGGGCTGTGATTCCCGCCCTCGGTCGGGAAAGACTCATAGTAATTGCTTCCGGCCTTAGGGCAGGAATGAATTAAAAAAAATAGTACTACATTTGGAAAAGACGCTTAAAGAAAAAGTTTCTCTAGGAAAGAGAATGACTTTCTTCCAACCTCTTTGGGTACTTAGTAGGGATATGAAACTTTTTACATCAGTTAGAATAAGTAAAAAAGGTGCGGCCTTGTGAATGTAGGTATAAACATCAGAAAATAGCCCGCGCGCGGGGCGGTACACGTTCCATATTTAAAATTAAAAAAAGATTAATAATTTGGTAAGCTGTTACGAAATTCAAAATCTTGTTTTTCATCGACACTAATAAGCACAGAACACTATTACTCGGCTAAAAGTACATATTATTAAAAAGAGGAAGGATTTGTATATTATTTTTGTAGTGTTATTTAGGTTAGGTACTCTATGATGTAGTATTCAAAGACGTGTAGTAAAAGAAAAAGTTTCTCTTTCTTCCAACCTCTTTGGCTGTATTGTTGACAATTTTGTTTTTTTTTCGTAGGTATTATTGCGTTTTTGCATGTTTGAATTTTTGTAAAATTGAAATTTTTTTGTTTACTTTCCTTGAATTCGAAATGAAAAGTACGCGGGTGGAAGTTATCAATTCCTACTCGGACTATATCCACCCTCGCTGCGCTCGGGCGTCTAAATACCTCGTATGGGAATTGATTCCTTCCGACCCTTGTATAACAATCTACTATTTTATCTCTCCGGGCGGAAATCGGCAACTTTTGTCCCGCTGCGCTAAATACAGTTGTCGCTTTCCGAAAAAAAGTATACACACCTCGGGAAGTAAATAAGACAGCCTCATTACATGTGCTCTGACACATTTCTTATTTTACTCCCCTAGGTGTGTGATATACTATTCTTTCTTACTTTATTCTTAAAATACGATGTAATGTGACCTGTATTGCTAATTTACAGTTCCGTACTATCCGCAGAAGAATCGATGCAGCGCTAATCGATAGGGCTTCAATAATTCATCAGAGATATCGATCGTCCTAGCCACCAGCTAGCTGGTTCAGCTCCCAGCGTTGAGGCAGGTCAGTGCCAAGCTGAAGGCTGTTATTATGCATGTATTTTAAAATAACATATAACTCTAAAAAACTGACTTCAACTGATATTTTTATCTCATGGATGCCATTGTCAGAACTGGACCAAATTGAAATGGGACCCAAGAAGCACCAGATTTCAAATAAAAAAAATCATCTAAATCGGTTCACCCATTCGAAAGGTAAATAACATTAAAAAAACAAAAAAACACTCCTCCATTTTTAAAGTCGAAAATATACAATATCCGGTCCATGAATTAGCCCTTTCGCTGTCAAGCTTAGAGGTCCAAAAATATACTGGTGATAAGTGGGTACCAGGAATGGAATAACTCTGCCGACACCCTCGGGGATAAAGACGTGAGCGTAAAAAAATCATGCTAATGAAGTTTTTGTGGCTCTGGCGCAACGAATGTGCCCTGACCTTGAGCACTCTGTTTTCCGATTTGCCACTCATACCAAATATGTACAAGATACAGGGTGTAAAAACACTTATTGATGTATTTATTTTCTGTAGGGAATTGAAAAATTCACTTAGAAAGTTCAATAGTCTAATAACAAGGCAGTTTAAACTCGTCCATGGAGAGTGGCTAAATGTAAACTGCAGCCCATCTCCACCGTCGAGTTGCTGGTTCCAAATGCAGTGCCCCGAGAAGAGAAAAGATAAGAAACTCAAGGGCAAGTCTTTAATATCATGTCGTCCTAGTAAATATGGTTTACAATAATAATTATGATTTAATAGACATAGCGTCGAGTCGGTTAATCCCATGCATGTTGGTCTACTATGTAGTCTGTAATTTTATAATAGCCTTTTTACGGAATTTTTACTTTACTCTTATTTTAAATTTGTCAAGAGGCAAATTTTGTAATTCAATGGGAATCTTATTGTAAAAGCGTTTATTACTTGTGTTGTAGTGATAAATTCTTTTTAACATACAATATGTTTTCATAACACTAATTTCGTAACGACATAATAATAAACAGCCACCTAATGTAACCAAATGCACTCTATTTTATATCCGTAGGCTTAAGTTATCAAATAAAGATTATTATTATTAAAAAAATAATTATGATATTAATAATACTAAAATGTACCTACGGAGTCTTTCTCTATAGAGAAAGCACTAAATGTGTAACAAATATACACACATACACTAATATTATAAGAATTATAGAATTAGAAATATTTGTATTTTTGTTTGTAACAAATAAACTAAAAATTGCAGCACCGATTTCAAAAATTCTTTCACCATTACAATGCTACACTATTTCTGAGTAATATAGGTTATATTCTATCCCCGTATCCCGGCGGGAACGGGAAACCAGTAGTGTCAAATAAAGACGATCGCGATTAAAATTATAGGTATGTGACAATAGGCTAGTTGCATTTCCTCTCTGGATTTTGTTTTTTATTTGTACACCCTGTGTTGTGTAAGTAATATTCGCATATTGAAACAGGTGGGAATTATAAGCGCTATTTGTCATGCAAATAGGGACAATTTTTCCTCAAAGTGATAAAAAAATAACACCGTCAGTTGCTGTTTTGGCTGTCCTAAGTGCCACAGTGCGTGTGAGTGCAATTAAAAAAATATTTTATTACTTATGTTTTTATGGCCATACTAGCGTGTGCCCAGCGGCGTTGCCCGAGCGGAGCCAGTTTATTCCTGTTCCCGTGGGAATTACCAAAAATTCCTTCATAGCGGTTGTCTAAGACATATAAGACACCTGCATAGGCATATTTCAAGTTTCTAGGTGTGAACGTTTCGGAGTAGTACTTATTTTCCTTTCTAACCAGTTTTTTAATTTTCCCGTAGGTATGAGACATTCTTTCCAATAAAAAGTACTTTAGATGTTGACCCAATTACTCAGTTATTTCCACATGAAACATCAAAATCCGTCTAGTTGTTTTTGCGTGATGCGTGCACATACAGACAGACAAAAAAACAAAAATTTCGTAAATCGGTGTTTTGATATCTGTCTAACTATTTACACTACAGCCAAAGTACAGACACGGCCTCATTACAGTTTTATTAATATGTATAGATAGATGTTGATGGTAATTCTAGACACAAGATACAAATTGTGTCTGTAGCTCGGGTCGGATTACGATTACTCTGGCGAGGGATCATCGCGGATTGCTCTGGATTTATCTCCAAACGGGATAAGAGCTGACGCCAACATCATATCACATCGCTTCAGTAATAACAACGTACACGTTTCAGTTTTAATCTATCGGCTTTGGAATATACCGCCTGGTTTTTTTGACCGGGATAACAAGCAGCAGTGATAGCCTTACGGTTAAAGAGCCGGCCGAAAATCAGTGAGGCTCTGGTTCGAATCCTGGCATGTACCAATGAGTTTTTCAAAAACTTACGTACATATTTATCACTAGCTCGACGGTGAAGGAAAACCTGGTGAGGAAACCCGCAGGTCTCAGAATTAATTCTGAGACATGTGTAAATAGACCCGGTCCGGCGATAGGCTCACCACCTATCACGTTTTGTGGTCCAATATATCTCGTGAAATGTGGGTATATCCATTATTAAAAAAAAAAGTTAAAAAATTTTTTTTTTAATTTTTTTTTTATTAATGGAATACCTCTGCCTACCCCCTCGGGGATAAAACACGTGAGATTATTATATTATTATTTTTACAAATTTTTCTTACAAATCCTGTATTAGAACATTACTCAATTGTAGTCAATAATGCACACTGAAATTTTTGAAATAGTATTTTAAAAAGAAACAGGCTCGTAGGTTCCATTTATGCGCAATCTTCCTACAACCGCCTGCTTACCTACTTTACTAGACTTTGTAAATTGCATTTAACATGACTATTTAATTGATCTCGTGCATAACTTCGGCTCTAGATATATACCCTATACGTCATATTTTTTTCCAGACCGTAAAAAAAACACCTAGTAAGTATATCGAGTTATCTCTGTCAAAAGATCAGTCTGTCCAGATAGTGAATGCGGCCAGTCTTTTTGGCACTGTCCCTTATGTAGGACGAATGCGTTAGACAGTGGGTTCGATTCTGATTTACAGCGACTAAACTTATTTATTTATTTATATATTTGCATAGCCACATTGTATAAAGATCTAAAAAACTAAAACAGTACATTATGTAGCACCCCGTAGGGGCATTGCAAATAGAGAGAGAGCTAATTTTAGTTTACTCCTGTCCCCTCCGTAGCTAGAATAGTATCACTATCACTACATAGTATAAAACAGAGTCGCTTTCTCTGTCCCTATATCCCCATGTCCCTTTGTATGCTTAAATCTTTAAAACTACGCAACGGATTTTGATGCGGTTTTTTTTAATAGATAGAGTGATTCAAGAGGAAGGTTTTAATGCTAGCATTGCACCCGTGCAAAGCCGGGTCGGGTCGCTAGTACCATATAAACCAAAGCTATGCGAGGGCGGCCGGGTTAATATTAGAGCGATAAGTTGAAAAGTGAAGATTGATAATAAAGATTATCTCATCGGCGGCTCCCGCGGTAATTATTAACGGACTTGGTGTTTGAGTTAACCCTCCCTCAAACCGGCTATTATGATTCTGCAGGCCCCCTAGGCATTTGGGGGGGGTGTATTCATATAGATGTTTGCGGGAAGATTAAAAAGTTGTCTGTAGCTTTCTTATTCGACCGACTTCGAAAAGGGAGGAGGTTTCTCGATTCGTCGGAATCTGAACGACGACGAAAAGAAAAGACGCCTGAATCGATTTAATAGTACATTATGGTACAAGTGAGTAAAGTTGGTGATTACCGCTGAGGCGCCATTGAGACCCGAGCCGTAGGCGAGGGTCATAAGAGAGCCGAGGACGGTAATCATCAATACACACGTGTATCATACGACGTTTTTCAACACACTTGTGAATAAATAATACTAAAAAATCATTTTAAAATAATCATTCGCAATGGCGGGGAAAATTAATTGGTTTTCCAATTTTTTATTTATATAATTTGGAAAAGGCAAAAGGATCTAGGCCCATACAGCCTCGTTTTCCTATGCGCTCGCATCTTACAATGGCGATCGGCCATGGACTAAAAAAATTAGGTTTCTTTTTCTTTGGTTTGTCGTGGATAGCGTTTTAGCCACGTACAAAATGGGGTATTTAAAGTTTTTACAGAGAAAACCAAAGTTATATTTGAGTGAAAGTTTTGTTTATTAAACACGTACAAGTTGAAATGATCTATTTAAATACGAAGTTGCATGAAATGAGCAAGCCATATTTGTGTATTAATTTATTAGTACGATTGAATACGATCTTTTTTGTATCGAAACTTTTTTAAGAACAAAGCAACTCTAGCAACAAAATTGAAAAAAAAAATCTATAACTCACTAGTGAATAATAGCAAACAAAAAGTCTCAGTTTGATTATAGGTGTCATTATGTGCCTAATTGCAGTGAAATTAGAGCCACTTTATGAGCAAGTGTGTTGAAAAAAATATTTTTTTGTTTCAAAGGGTATTACTTCCCAGGAGGTGACATTTAAATTTCATCGAAATTGGTCGATCGATGTTTTAAAACTCTACAAATTTAAGTCTAAAAAAATGTGTATATCTTCTATCTATCTATATATATTAAATGATAAACTGACTGATTGGTGATATATCAACGCACAGCCTAAACCGCTGAGTGTAGAGACTTGAAATTGTGCACATAGATAGCAGTGTAGGCATCCACTAAGAAAGGTTTTTGCAAAATTCAACCCCTAAGGGGGGAAATAAACATGCGCGAGCGAAGCCGCGGGTAAAAGCTAGTCGGGTAAAAACCAACTTCAGTTAATACTAAATATGTCATATATTTTTAGTATTTAATGCTTCTGTTGCAAATCTTAAGTTATTGATCATCATTATCGGATCAGCTCGATGACACCAAATTATTGTATTGTCATCCAAACTACATATACAAACTTTCAAGTCTATACGACACTTAGAAAGCTGCAGCAAAATAAAGCTACTGAAATACTGTTTCAGACTCAACAAATACTGCGGAACAAGAATCACGTGAAGTGTGTAGTCTGCCAAGATGTTTGCATTCGCACTCCTGCTGGCCGGCGCGTCAGGTGAGTACTTTTATTACAGTGGACATGAGTTTAACTATTCAATATCATGTCCATGGTGATACATATAAGGTTTAAATTCGGCTGGGTAGACCAGCCCGCCGGCGGGCCCCTGCGCTTAATTGGGGGAAAAAGAAAGAAGGTAAATCTACCTTTGAAACTAGACTATAATATATATTAACAGAGGAGACGAGAACAAAACAGTTCCAAACCAATGTCATTTTAAACACGTTAAACGTTTTAGATGGTCAAGTTAGAAGCATCACCGAATGATTTATTATTTCAATATACCTTTAGACATGTATGTCAATTTAAAAAAAAATTAACAAGAAAAACCGACGAAAAAATAAACTGAAAAGCGAAATTGTTTAAAAATGCAACCTACCTCGATGATACCCTATCCAATAAATAAAAGGATCATCAAAATCTGACCGCTTTGTAAAAAGTTAAGCGTGGTCTTCCATAAAAAAATATATATTAGGTACTTCGACCTGAGAACTCCTTTTTTTGGTTGTAATTTTACTTTGTACATAGAATAAAAATACTTGCGCTACGTTTGTGTGTGACAATACCATACCTATGAGCTGGTGATTGCAACAAGTTATATTATGAAAGTAACTCTTCAATCTGTCATTTAATTTGACAAATTGAATTGTGCGTACAGTCAATCAATTAACTTGCTTCTCGCGTCGTTCCAAATGGGGTGAGCACAGTGTGTGCAAATTGCCGCGATTAGGTTTGCAGAGGTAATCATGTCACGGCCCGCGGCCGCGTAGGGCTGACACCGTTTAGACTTGTTTTATATGGTAACCACCGAAATTCATAGTCTTAGTCTTCTATCTATATAAGAAAGAAACTGTCTAGCTGACTGACTGATACATCAACGCACAGCCGATACAGCTGAGCCCAGAAATTTTGCACAAAGGTTATTTATATCGGGTAAGTGAGCAGCCAACCTCTTAAGCCAAGAAAATGAGACACAATTGATTTTTAATTTTTCTTTCACGCATAGGAACCGCACGGTACTTAACTGGATTTGTGGAGTTTCACACGGGAACGGGAATAAACAGCGTCGGTTTGGGCAACGTCACTCGGCACCCTCTACTTTTCAATAAAAGCGTTTTGGATAGAAGTCCGCACTAAAATAGTAAATCCTTTTTTTCTCTTTGAATATACTTAAGTCAAAATAATATACACTACACTACTACTACAGCCGTTTATTAGAGAGATGTAGAATGCAGTAAATGACGTAAGACTAGGAAGTTGCACGGATATGTAATAAATACAATATCTCGGCCGTGGCAGCCCTGCGCGGGCGGTGTCACGTATTTAAACAAAATAAATTCGTTGTAGCAGCGGTAATCGTTTCAAGTGTCACATTAGACGCCCCGCCCCCGCCACGCCGCCGTACCGTACCCGCCGCGATGTTTACGGGACATTTTCTACTTAACTTATTTTTTTCGTATGGATGAAAGAAGAGTAACGAAAGAGATTTATGGTGCGAATTTTGAAGGATGCGAGGAAAGAGGACGCCCCAGAAGGTCCTTCACGATTCAAATAAGTGACGTCCTTCAAAAAGCTCGGGTCTGGAGTGCGAATAATAAAAGAGAGTTCATGAAAAGGCTTATGGATGTGAAGAAAGCGAAAGAAGTATGCAGATATCGAGTGGCGATCCATCGTCTCTGCCTACCCCTGTGGGACAATGGCGTAAGCTTTATGTATGTATGTTGTTTTTAACCCCGAACGCACCACAGGTTCATAAATTTAACGTGTGTCTGTCTGTCTATTTGTGGCATCGTAGCTCTTTTGGAGCTGAACCGATTCTTAAAGATTCATAGATTTAAGAAAATTTGTTCAACCGAAGATTATCAGGTCTTTTCTACTTTCTTTTCTTTCTATGACGAATAGTAAGCATTGCAAAGGTATTTTCGAGTCGAAATTTGGCATTCTGGTACTTAAATGATATTATAAAAACATAGCAACCTAGGCATCATATTTAATTTTCATAATTTTCGTGTAGGTAGTTTTAAAACTGTAGTTTTATTCCCACAGTCGAACACTGATTTGGCGCCCAACATGGGACGGTAGTAAAAGAAAAGTTTAGTTCCTATTTATAGTAACACAAGTACAGTCCTAGTAACATTGTATTGTAAGGCAAGTCCAGTCAATAATAGCAAGTATGTGTTACGTCAAAGGTCCGTACAGTCAATAACTGCCGCGGGCTCCATTTCAATACTATGTTTGCTGCGAGTTCAAATCGATTCTATGTTATAGACGAATAGACCATCCGGGTAGGGTTGGGTACCTACTGTTATATAAAATGATATATATAAAATGATAAACTGACTGACTGATTGGTGATGTATCAATGCACAGCCTTAACCGCTGGGTCTAGAGACTTGATATTTTGCACATACAGTGTAAGTATCCACTAAGAAAGGATTTTGCGAAGCCGCTGGTAAAAGCTAATGCCTCATAAGTCAAAGTCAAAGTCAAAATGTTTTATTCAAAATAGGAACTTACAAGTCCACTTATTGAACGTCATTTCAACTCCACCGCTTCAGCATGTATGGTTGAGGAGAAGAAGCGGGGCAAGAGTACGTAAGCGTACGTGAGAACTGTTTAGAGATAGTTTAGCTGACCACGTGAAAGATATCTGATTCCGTTATTATACTGTAGTGACGTCACCCAGGTTTCCGTGGGAAACGTTGGACTTGAATGAAATAAATTGTGAGACACAATTCAAACACGGTTGTTTAGTCTCAAACTAGGCAGAACCTGTACTATGGGTACTAAGCAGTCGATAAATATTAAACGACCAGACACGAGGCCAACAGACAATATGTTCATGCACACAAATGTATCTCCCTCCTCCGGCTCAGAAGGCAGGATCACTACTAACTGTGCCAACAGGCCCTTCGTATTAGTCAGTCATTTTGTGTAAAACATAACTATAATTTTCTAATTAAAAAATATTCTTTGAAACTCGAAATATTTTTTTTAAAAAGGCTTTTTTGACCCACCCCGTAAAATGTTGCAGTCTATTGCCTCTGTCTACACCAATGGGAAATAGGCGTGAGATTAGTATGTATGTCGTGTCATTCAAATCACTCATTGCCAAGTTTAATATAATTCCCTCACACTGTGCAAATTGTTTTATGTGGCAACTCTGAATTAATTTAAATTCAAATCTACTTTGCCGTTACGCGTATTATTTGTCGGTCTGTCCTAATGTGCGTTCATCGCGTTAACTCGTTCAAACGAGTTACTGACGGGCCTGGGGGTACTTTGAGCTAAAACCAGGGCCGGAGGTAGAGGAAAATAGACCCCTCCTAAGAGAAATTCATTTGTCATAGTCTGTTGGTAAAGGCTACTACCTCATTTGTAGGGAAAGAGCCTTAGCTCAGCAGTGGGCTACTACGGGTTGATAATGATGTTATAGGCTACCTACCTCAACCTGCCCTTTAGTCTAGAACGTGACAAAATTCATAGTTGATTCATCATTTATCTTCATCACTTAATTTTTTGTGAACAATAAAAATCTTAAAAAACTTATCTATAGATAAAGCTGTTCGAAGAAAAATATAAAACAGAGGTCGAAATTATCAAAAACAGTCCTAATTCATAGATTCTTTTCAGTCGTTTACATGCAGTACGTAATTGATTGAAAAAACATAAAAATAAAGTATAGAAACTAGGAAGTAATTGTAGAAACATATGGGCAGTAGCATGATCGTATCTTTGTGTAGGTAGGTATACAATATGTAACAGAATAAGGGCATTTCCCAAAACTAGTTTGTTCAGTATCGACTACTTAATCGATTTCAGCTATTTTTAATATGTAAAAAATTAATTAGCGTAACTGAATTGACGTTGATCGGCGCTTATCGGCGCTGATAAGTTTTCAGCTTTCTTTCTGTATACGGCTTATGCTCGGAGAAACCCCGCGCTTTATATTTATAAATGTTAATTTTGATTACTGAAACTATAAATTAATTGTGTTTTATTTATTCTATCTTCCTTTTTAAATTCAATAAGCGTATCGGTATCCGATATTTTTATAAAAGTATCAGTATCGGTATCGTATCGGCAAAAAGGCGTATCGAGGCATCCTTAGATAAAACATCAAGAGATCACAGTTGAATGATCCAAAAATAGCCCACGAGTGACCCTGAGTGCGGCCCAGAGCTGGTGACTTTGTTTGTCCACACATTTAAATACGAATGTACGACAGCCGAGTTTAATCTTCCGAATTCACTTTACGTTCCGAATTAAAAATGACTTTTTATTTTTACGAGCATAATGATAAGTTGGGTCACCTTTAGAAATTAATTTCAGCTTAATTACGAAGAGCAGTTACAGTTAGATAGCCTTACGGTTAAGGAGCCGGCCGAAAATCAGTGAGGCTCGGGTTTGAATCCTGGCATGTACCAAAGAGTTTTTCAAAAAACTTAAGTACATATTTATCACTAGCTCGACGGTGAAGGAAAACATCGTGAGGAAACCCGCAGGTTTTAGAATTAATTCTGAGACATGTGTAAATAGACCCGGTCCGGCGATGGGCTCACCACCTATCACGTTTAGGTTCCAATATATCTCGTGAAATGTGAGTATATCCAGTAATGGAATACCTCTGCCTACCCCCCTGGAATAAAAGGCGTGAGATTTATTTTTTCTTAATTACGAATATTTTGTTAAACTGTTGTTTATGGTCTGCAGTCCTGAAACCTAGGTTTCATTACCAGATATCTAATTTGATGTATTTTGCTGTGTTTAAGCACAATGGAAGTCGTTAAGCTATGTCAGATATCCTTGGGTGGCTTGTAACATTCTGTCAGTCAGGTGGCCACTAGCCTTACACCGTCTCCCAATCCGCGGTGGGCTCGCATGGGAGATTGTGGCCCATACTTCCGCATGTATGAGAAAAGACGTTGACGATGATGAAGCAGTAGGTTCGATCGCACGATAACAATAGATAACACGCAGAATAGTGTATCATGTAGGTAACCCATGTATATACAGTACCGAGTAAAACACTTCTAAACATGTATTTTGATTTACACTTTATAAATATTTATGGTATACACATTTCTATGTTAATAATAATAAAACAACGAAAAAAGTGACAAAATTGAGTACTAAAAATTATGACGTTGCAGCTAGCAAGCAAATTTCAGTGCATTTTTCAATCGACTTATAAATTCGACTGTATTTTTTTAAAGTTTGTTACCTCAGAACTTTCGACTGAGCGAACCGATTTTGATGATTATTTTTCTATTTCAAAGCTGAAAATTTGGTCATTTTCTGAAAATGGCATCCATGAGAAAAACATATAAGTTGACTTCGGTTTTTTTACTCTTTCAGACAATTTTCGTTTTGACAGATCATAAAAAGTAACTCTGACTAGGCGGGAAACTACTCTATTACCAGACCAGCAGGCGTATTCACGGAGCTTCGATATTCGATATTCGACTGGGAATCGGAAAATCTGTCGAAGATGGGCTATTCACAGATGTCGGTATCGAAAACGAATGTCATATTTGACATAATTATTCGGAAAAATTTCCGTGGTTGTCAGAAACGCCTAGAATACAGTTTCTGAAGTCGATAGATTCGACTTCGGAATTTTTTTCACTCGATCTGAATCGAACGGAAACGGTGTCGAGCCTCCGTGAATACGCCTGCGGGTATTTAAAGCTGTCGCAAAATGACATAAAAGGAAATATATAAGGGTCCTCTCTAACATCGGATATAAAAGGAGCTGTAACAATCATTCAGCGAATGTTCAAGTTAATAAAAGGACCTGCCGTCAAGGGCGGACGGGAAAGGGTAAGGATAATTATCTCTGTACAATCTACTTACAACGGGTATAATAACGTACCTAATCATCGGTTAGCTAAGTACTTGTAGTGTTATTTAACGGAGATACGACGCAACCCGCTTAACTTCTTGATTGGGCTGTCATCGACCGATCAGATAACCGTTCGCCATTAATAACGTCGTCAGATGCCTGCTCTGTGCGTTTGAAGGTCTATGTTACTACACAGAAATAAAATAAATAAAATTAAAATAAAGAGCAGTGATAGCCTTACGGTTAAAGAGCCTGCTTCACATGATGATAATCAGTGAGGCTCGGGTTCAAATCCTTGCATGTACCATTGAGTTTTTCAAAACATACGTACATATTTATCACTAGCTCGACGGTGAAGGAAAACATCGTGAGGAAACCCGCAGGTCTCAATATTAATTCTGAGGCATGTGTAACCCGTTCCGGCGATGGGCTCACCACCTATCACGTTTAGGGGTACAAAGGATATCTTTTATCTTCTATATCATATTTCTCTACGTAATATAAACTATAGTCACTTTCTGAGTCTGTTTGTCTGTATACCGCTAACTCCTCAATTGTGAGAACTAGACCAAATTGCTAGCTGTTCGACGCGGTTTCACCCGCTTATTTCCCGTTTCCATAAGAATACGGGAATAAAATATAGCTTATGTTACTAAGGAATCTTCTAGCTTTCTATTAGTGAACAAAATTTAAAAAAAGGTCTAGTAGTTTTTGAGTTTATTCGTTAGTTTAGTCGTTAATCTACAAAAATAAAAATAAATCCTCTTTATAAGGAAGGTTGAGATATTAGTGTAAATGTAGATAATTTTAAAAAGGTTTAATATTATTAGTAAATGCATTAGGGTTGGCACTTTCGACAACGCAGTAAAATAGAAACGGTAATTCCATTTGAATTGTTCCTTTAAATAGCCAATGTAATCACTTTTATTCTTCAAAAGTGTCCCGAACGCCATCATTGTTATACGGTCGTCTGCCGTTCAATGTCCATTACGCTATACTGATGTCCGATTTCTGTCCCCGGTCTTGTACCGTTTTACGAGAAAGACCGGTTATGTAGGGTGTCTATGGGTAGGTACATATTATATAGAGCAGTTTGTAAAGTATATATTTTATAGTAAAATACTAATAGTAGTTATAGGTTTCTGTGTTTTTATTAATGCCACCCGCTATGGGTTTATCCCGAATCGATTTCTGGAAGATCCGTTGAGATATAAAGTGTTAACGGAAAGTGTCTTTAAAATGTTTAACAAATATGAATTCTCAGTGTTTACTACTTTACTACCATTTTTACGTATTACGACTGGTTGTAACGTAAGTTTGTGAAAAAGTCATCTTGACGTGATAAATCGATGAACGCCGGCTGCACTCACGAAAAATTGTCACGTTCCGCCTGAGCCTGAGCGGAGATCGCGGAACAAGCGATAGAGAGGCATTGGACTCGATTCTGCAAACCACCTAAAATACCTAATTTTAAGTTAGCTCTATTCTTTTCCACCGCTTTAGAAATCAAAGGGACAGAAATAAGCGCCATATTTCACAAATGTCAAAATAACAAAATTGAACCTTATGGACGCATTCAAATACACGTTTTTAGCAATTTTAGCAACGATGTAAGGAGGTCATGCATAAAAATGACAGATAAGACATCTCCATGTTTGACATTACTCTCTAATCTATGGTTTGTTTCTGTCCTTTTTCTTCCGTATTCTATAAATAGGATCCGTATTCTATAGATAGGCTTACTTAAAATTACTTAATTACGCGCCATTTACAAGTTAAGACGTGATTCCCTAAGAGAACTGTTCAAAGAAATTAATATTTTAACAATGCCTTGTCAGTACATTTATGAAAACATTATTTATGTACGGAAAAACACATTACTGTAAGTATACTAAAAACTGTGACAGGCATAATTGTAATCTTAGGAATAAAAATAAACTAGAGCAACCTCAGTCACGATTAAGTAAAATTAATAATTCCTTTGTGGGGTTTTGCATACGCTTTTATAATAAAATACCAGAAGATATTTTGAAATTGCCTGAAACTGTGTTCAAAACTCATGTTAAACATGTACTTTGTAAAATGGCATATTACAAACTAGACGACTATACGATAGCGAAAAACAAACGAAATTATGTAACCCAATTTAGTATTAAGTCACAATTGATTGAAAGAATATTGTGTTGAGGAGTTTCTTGCCCCGCTTCTTCTCCTCAACCATACATGTTGAAGCGGTGGAGTTGAAATGACGTTCAATAAGTGGACTTGTAAGTTCCTATTTTGAATAAAACTTTTTGACTTTGACTTTGACTTTTACGAATTTTAGGTGGTTTGCAGAATCGAGTCCACTATTGGCCTATGCGTTCGGCTTGTGACGCATCTATCACTCTTCCATTCCACACTTCTTAAGACGTTATCACGTAAAATTATCGTCCGTAAATCGACTTTTTTTCTCTCTCTTTTTATCTGCTATCGGCTTTCTCAGCCATAATCATGGTAATGATTAATGCAGTAGTGACACTATCTGCGGTCCCGGTCGTTTCTCTCAACTTCTCGCCAACTTTATATTGGAAGCTCTCAAAGTTCAAGTCATCTTTTTATTGATGGCTGTTATTAAAACGAAGGATTTCACGTAAGTTTTGTATTGAACGGCCTATCTTGAATATCAGATTAGGATTTTTTGTGGGAGATACACGTCAGAGGGACGTTAATGTCGTCTGCTTCAAAGAACAGAATTAATCAATACTAGTTCCTGTTTCACCCTTGTATAGTACCCGTTCTGGTGGGAATACGGAAAAAATATAGCCTGTGTTACTCAAGGATTTTGTAGTATTCTAATGGTGAAAGAATTTTTTTTTAATTTAAAATCGGTCCAGTCGTTTTGAGTTTATTCGTTCTCTTCCCTCTTTATAATATTTGTGTAGTTGTAGATTATGATCCGTAGTTAATAAATTACCCTGCCAATAAAACATTTAAGAGTTTTTGTATGTTTGTACTAGAAAAAACGGCGAGCGACGGTATTGGATATAATTTGACACACAAATAATCTGGAATAATAAAAACACATATATTGTGTGACTGTCGGTGCGTAAAAATGACTCGGACTTTACTTGTTTTATAGTCATAGTATGCGGTGACCTCTCTGCGGCGTAGCACATAAAATCACGGATCAAAGTTATACATATAGCCGGGTACTCACCAGCGAGCCGTAACCGTAACATGGGTGATACAATAACGAGGTTCTGGTGTGTACGCGTGTACAGAGGGCTCACCACGTCGTCGCCGGAACGCTCTCACCGAGCGTACTCATTTTGCTAGCTGTAACTGTAACAGAACAGATACAGTAATGTGGTTCTAGTGTGTACGAGAAGGCCACAAGACAATCATCGGCTCGCTGCGAGTCGCTCATGTAGCGTTCGTTGAAGGCTCGCGAACCACGTACACATTATGTTTTTGGTAACAGTAACTGTTATAGTTGCATGCAACGTTACGGGTTCAGAAATGAATACGTTGTAAACATCGGCTCGCTGCAAGCCGGCACGCGTGCCGCTCGCTAACCACGTACACACTATGTTTTTGGTAACAGTAACTGTTATAGTTGCATGCAACGTTACGGGTTCTGAAATGAATACGTTGTAAACATCGGCTCGCTGCAAGCCGGCACGCGTGCCGCTCGCTAACCACGTACACACTATGTTTTTGGTAACAGTAACTGTTATAGTTGCATGCAACGTTACGGGTTCAGAAATGAATACGTTGTAAACATCGGCTCGCTGCAAGCCGGCACGCGTGCCGCTCGCTAACCACGTACACACTATGTTTTTGGTAACAGTAACTGTTATAGTTGCATGCAACGTTACGGGTTCAGAAATGAATACGTTGTAAACATCGGCTCGCTGCAAGCCGGCACGCGTGCCGCTCGCTAACCACGTACACACTATGTTTTTGGTAACAGTAACTGTTATAGTTGCATGCAACGTTACGGGTTCAGAAATGAATACGTTGTAAACATCGGCTCGCTGCAAGCCGGCACGCGTGCCGCTCGCTAACCACGTACACACTATGTTTTTTCGGTTACAGTACATGCAACGGTTACGGCTACAGCTCGCTGGTGAGTACCCGGCTTAAAATTATCGATCCAAACATAATTCAACTTTACCTAGTATCTATCAACTTATTTCTATCGACAATCAACCCTACGTCAATTAAAAACCAATGTAGCATAAAACCATTTCAAAAACTGCAAAACTGATCAGTTCACTGAAGACGGCTCCATCTAAATATTGTAGACACAGACACCGAGCAGTTATTAAGGTAAAAATCTGAGTCGGGGAATGAATTTGAGGTGGGAGGGAAAGAGGCGCCGCGGGCGACCGCAAGGGT
This sequence comes from Ethmia dodecea, assembly GCA_963855545.1. Lineage (NCBI taxonomy): Eukaryota > Metazoa > Arthropoda > Insecta > Lepidoptera > Depressariidae > Ethmia > Ethmia dodecea. The sequence goes on from OY979447.1 coordinate 260,909, forward strand.
AGAGAGGCTGGAGCGGCCAACGCGTACCTTTCATTACCCGACTGCGCCAGAAGGAGGGTTATGTTTTTAGAGACTATGTATATATGTATAGTTTGGCACACTCTACGGCCTGAACGGCTAGATGGATTTTAGCTTATGAGGTGTCGTTTTTACTATTTGTATTTACATTGAGTGACACTGGGTACATAAAAAAAAATGGCGGATTTTTGGCGCCAAATCGTGAAAAATAAAACTAAGAAAATCGACGAAATATGTTAATTATGTCAATGATAAAACAATTATTATTTAATATGTATTTAAAAATCATTAAAGAGAATAGAAATTAAAAGGCCATACTTCGATAGCTATAAAATTATAATATATTTTCATTGACATAAACAACATAACACCATGGTAACCGATTAGGGCGAGTTCCCAACAATCATGTTTAGGTTTCTTTTACCGTTTTTTATTTCGAACTAGCGACTCGCCCCGGCTTCGCACGGGTGCAATGCTAATACTAAAACCTTCCTCTTGAATCACTCTATCTATTAAAAAAACCGCATCAAAATCCGTTGCGTAGTTTTAAAGATTTAAGCATACATAGGGACATAGGGACAGAGAAAGCGTCTTTGTTTTATACTATGTAGTGATGACATAAGATTGTGCAGCACATGGTCTTTACTTCCTATTTCACTAATAGGTCGGTCAGTTGTTTCCAGCTTTTTAGGCAGTCAGGTTTTTGATTTTCTAAATTAACTTTATTTGCTTGACGGTCCTGTTGGCTCGGTTGGTAGTGACCCTGCCTTCTGAGTCGAAGGTCGAACATTTATGTGCATGAACATGTCTGTTAGCTTCATAATATATTGATAGAACCAATTATTAGCTGATTTTTGCCAAATATCAGCCATCTATGCATAAAGGCTCTGGTTGTATTGCTATTGTATTTTAGAGATATAATCTACGGATATAATAGAATATCCATTCATTGATACAAATAAATTAAAACGTTGTAAAGACATAAATCGTTTTGTGTTGTTGTACTCTAATTTCTTCCTTTCTCTTTCTTTCTTCTTCTTTCTTTACATAAAAATACATGACACAAAGACTCAATGCTTGGTAGGAATAGGTCACTGCTATAGTACATTATCTATATATTATATATATAAAATGATAAACTGACTGACTGATTGGTAATGTATCAACGCACAGCCTAAACCACTGGGTCTAGACTTGAAATTTTGCACATAGATAGCTTACACAGTGTAAGCATCCACTAAGAAAGGATTTTGCTTAATTCAACCCCTGAGGGATGACAAAAAAACGTGCGCGAGTGAAGCCGCGGGTAAAAGCTAGTTTGTAATATAACTTATTTTCACTGTAATCTGAAGACAGAGGTAAAAAATTAGAGGAAGTGAGTAAGTAAATGTGTAACCTTTTCCTTCATCAGGTACAATTTTTAAATAGAATGATGTTAAATACAAAACCGATCATAACATAAGAAACATATGTTTTCTACTTATATACTTGATTTTTATTCCTCTGATTATAATTATCTACAAATAACGCACCTATAACAATTGATATTATTAGTTTATTTACGTTACTACTAAAATAAATTGCAATTATGTGGTCGAGTCGTGAATACGTACTCGTATTAAGCACTGTAGGGCATAACTCAGGAACCCGTACTAACGTTTCCGTTGGTTCTTGTTCCGTGGTGGAGCCGTGGCCAGGTCTAATGAGGTGGTAATGAGCCGCGCGACGCCGCGGGGCGCACTAGTCTAGGGATTCTACTTAAAACCGAGAAATACGGACGGTTGCGCTTTAAATATTTCCTCTCCAATCTTTGATGTAAGCGGGTTTGCTATTTTCCTTTCGAGGGCTGGAAGAAATTGCTATTCGAAGTAAGACGTAAGAGTAATTTAGAATTCATTCGTTATGGAAATGCGATTTGCTTTAAATAACGTTCAGGTGTTAGAAGAATGTAACACTGCTGTTTTTTACATTTATTTAAGACTAGCGGGTGCCCAGCGGCGATCCTGTTTATTCCCGTTACCGTGGGAATTTCCAGAAATCCCTTCATAGCGGTTGCTAGCGCTATATGAGACACCTACATTACATATCATATTTCAAGTTTCTAGGTGTTATAGTTTTGGAGTACTACGTATTTCTCTTTGTATGTCCGCGATGATGCGTGCACAACCAGACGGACAGACAGAAGAAATTTCAAAAATTGGTGTTTTGGTATCTACATCGATACCTATCTATACTAAAGCTAAAATAAAAAAAAATATTTCATGTACAGACACGGCCTCGTTACAGTTTTATTATATGTACTTATAGACAAATTAAAGAGTATCCCTACACAAAAAAAATAAATTATTCTTCTTAAGAAAGAAAGAAGAAAGAAAATATATTTATTGCCACAAATAATTTTCAAAACATTTCTCGGCACCTTGATAGCTTGGCAAAGGGAGAATAATCAGCTTGTTCTACCAAGCCATAATACTTGACTCAGTAGAGCTGGTTTTCATTATTCCCTTATTTACTCTATAAGATGGTATGAGAGTGGAATGGTATTTAGTAGGCTTAAATATGTAGGTAGTCTTAATTAGTAATGTACGGTGATACGTATCAGTGTACAGAGCTCTTCGTGTGCGGGTCCGACTAGCACTTAGAACATTTTTATTTAATGGATTTTTCAGTAACTAAATAAAGTATATGAGGTAAAAACTTTCTCAAAATAACCCCAACAGCCACCGAGACATAGCGATTGAAAACTACTAACTATTCGAAATCACAGACACCTTTCACAGGTCAATAGGATAACTTTTGTAAACCGTTTTCATAGTTTTGGGTGAAATATTCCACTTTTAAACTCGTAACCAAAATTATGGGGTAACGATGTTAATTTGGGGTACCTAAAGGTGTTAGAAACGAGTAATGTTGTGAGGCGAGTGCTTGATATAAATGTAGATTGTGTCAAGGATGATATTATTATGTGCAAGAAGGAAATGAATATAGATGTGGCGGTTGTTAGACATAAATCGAAGGAGGAAACTTACTGCGCCGACCCCAAATAATGGCAAAAGGACTAAAACAAGATAGTTGATAAAAACGTAATTTTCCCAAAATTACTTTTAGTGCTCGACTTTTTTCGCAGTCCTGTTTAAAGGCCCGCCTCTCATGTACTAGAGATGGACCTTGTAAGGCATGTACCCAAAGATATTATATATCAAACTAGCGACCCGCCCCGGCTTCGCATGGGTGCAATGCTAATACTAAAACCTTCCTCTTGAATCACTCTATCTATTAAAAAAAACCGCATCAAAATCCGTTGCGTAGTTTTAAAGATTTAAGCATACATAGGGACATAGGGATATAGGGACAGAGAAAGCGACTTTGTTTTATACTATGTAGTGAAGAGGTAGATGTCTTACTAGACGCTTGCAAATGTAGATAATTGGTCTAATTTGAATTAGTCGCATTGTAGCAACGAATGTTGTATTTTTCACCTAGTCGTATTTCAAACGTAACTCTTGACAGATAGCCATCTCTTTCTTTATCTTTCGTTTCGTACCATCTTTTCATCATTGTTGTATCCTATAAATACTCTAAAAAGTAAGTATGTATGTTGTAGCCACTATTAACGAAACAATATCCAAACGCGCGCAGTATGAATTTAAGTCATCTTTACTTTAATATCTTTTGCATGTACCAATGAGTTTTTGGAAAAAAATACGTAGGTAAGTACATATTTTATCAATGTCAATGAAAAATTACGTAGCTATATTTATCACTAGCTCGGTCAATCAAAACTTGGTTATGAAACCCGCAAGTCCCAGAATTGTTCCTGAGGCATGTGTATTACACATGCCTCAGGAACAATTCCTTTTCATCCTCGTGAAAAGTTCGTGATTCTAGGAATCGAGAGGAACCTTTGCCTCTTTACGCCTATGGAATAAAGAGTAATTTAAATACGTTATTTAATTAATGCAAAAGTTCAGAATTTTTGTTACTGAGTTGATGGGAAGCAAGTCACGTAACGGAGCACAGGCCAAAGGAAAACTTTTCAGGGTTTCGTACTAATGATTTAAAAAAGTAGCCCTTATGATGTCACTGTCAGTCTTTCAGAGCTATTTATTCCACCGACTCCAAAATGCTAAGAACTTGAATTAGGACTAGTTACATTTCATCCTACTAATATTATAAACGCGAAAGTTTGTTTGGATGGATGTCTGGATGTATGGATGTCTGGATGGATGTTTGTTCCTCTTTCACGCAAAAACTACCGAACGGATTTTGATGAAACTTTACAATTATATAGCTTATACATCAGGATAACACATAGGCTATATTTCATCCCCGTATTCCCACGGGAACGGGAACTACGCGGGTGAAACCGCGGGGCGCTGCTAGTAATAAATATAATGCTTGGCTACAAATAATAATTATTAATATAGGCTTGTAAATATGACAAAACAAAGTAATGATTCAAAATAAAAGTAAAGGCTATTAAAAATCCACAATAAAAATTATATATAATAATAATATAATCTCACGCCTTTTATCCCCGAGGGGGTAGGCAGAGGTATTCCATTACTGGATATACCCACATTTCACGAGATATATTGGACCCCTAAACGTGATAGGTGGTGAGCCCATCGCCGGACCGGGTCTGTTTACACATGTCTCAGAATTATTTCTGAGACCTGCGGGTTTCCTCACGATGTTTTCCTTAAGCTTAAGCTAGTGATAAATATGTACGTAAGTTTTTGAAAAACTCATGGTACATGCCAGATTCGAACCCGAGCCTCACTGATTTTCGGCCGGCTCTTTAACCGTTCGGGCTATCACTGCTCTCAATAAAAAATATTTCAAAATCATTCATGCGTGAGTCCGACTCGCTCTTGACCGTTTCTTTGTTTCGACTCCTACAATGGCGATAATTTGAATGACTCAGAAAAGCGTCGGATTTAAAACGGACTTGTTGAATAATTCAGTAGTAAACTGAAAAGCTGGGTACGTGGCTGAAAAAATTAATTTTCCTCCTGTCTAGTAGACATTTTTGTTTGTAATTTTTTAAATAATTATTTTTGTTTAGTTCATCAAATCAACCCTCAAAATTAAACTGCTGAGCAATGGGTCTTTCCTCATCCATGAGTAAACCTATGGGCTAGTTTATATCCCTTCTTCTCTGCTAATATTATAAAAGCTAGGGACACTGTCTTTCTGTTTTTACGGCTAAACCGCTAAAGCGATCTTGATGAAATTTGTCAGGGATATATGTTGCATCTTGAGGAAAGACATAGGCTACTTTACATTCTGAAACGTAAAATTATCGTCCGTAAACCGATTTTACTGTCAACCAATGTTTTTAACAGTGTTGACGACTAAACTATTGGCAGCCGCGCTCGGCCCGGTCGGCGCGTTGCTCGATTTTAATTCATCCAAACAATTGTGAGTTATGGCGTCAAACTTGGCGATTTATTGCGAGTGGCCAGCACGCTGCAAATTATTCTCTAAATATAACGTGCTTTCTCAATAGATTTTATTTAAAACAGATTATTTGTTTAAAAATTCAAATCTTTTAAATAAATTAGGCATTGCCAACGTAAACCTTGTTTGTAAACCATTCTTGTTCCCGTGGGAATTAAAAAAAATCTAAGTACGGATTCTGGATAATATACGGAAAATAAATGTTGAGTCGACTGTCAATTCAATTCATTTATTTCTTAGGTAAAAAAAACATTTAGAACTAACGTCAAACATTATAAACCTGCTCATATTTTTAGGACTATATTTTATTTCGTACGCTAAGACGTATTTTTTAATCGGAAAACAACCTTTGCCATTAAGCATTTACAACAAAATGGCTCATCTTAATTTGAGTGAATATTTAAACTTCACTCCTGTCTAATAAATATTTGAATAATAAACCAACATCATTTTCCGACAATTATTAAAATAACCAGACCACTAATTAACATTATAAATTCAGTTTTTAATTTTAGGGAGAATTATTTTGTTGTAAAGGCATTAAAAATGTAAGTGTTAATTACTTAACCCTATAAGTAATAGAGACGCGAAGCGCGGTTTTATAGAGGCACGGTCGCGCGGCCGCTCGCTCGCAGGTAGATTACGAATTAGGATTAACCATCGACTATGAAATAGAAAATACACTCTAATAGATGAGTTTACACCCATGGTAAATGGTAACAAGAGCCGGTCGCCCGTGCTGTAATACCAGAATATAGATATTAGAATAGTATATCATATAGAGCAGTGATAGCCTTACGGTTGAAGAGCTCGCTTCTCATGATGATAATCAGTGAGGCTTGGGTTCAAATCCTGGTATGTAGTAATCAGTTATTTAAAAAAACCTGAGTACATATTAATCACTAGATCGACGGTGAAGGAAAACATCGTAAGGAAAGGAATAGGAACCGACCCGGTTCACCACCTATCACGTTTAGGGGTGGAATATACACGTGAAGAGTGGGTATTTGCAGAAACGGAATACCTCTGATCAACAAGAGAACAACTCACCCCCTATCCCTAAGAGTTCGGCAATGGCATTCCATAGCTGAAAATACCTACTTTACACAGTATATGTCACGACCCCCAAACGTGACAGGTGTAGCGCCCCATTTCGGTGATGCCTCAGAACCAAAGAGATTAAAATATAATAGGACATAGAGGGGCCTTTGGGAAACTTTGAAGCGTGTTTGAAGCTCAAGCGTCATGTCAGTTAGTACGAACGCGAGCTGTCATTCGGTCTAAATTGTACTCGACTTATTCCACTCGGAATTACTTTTCGACTTCAAATTTTCCTCGCTTTGTCCCCTCTATGCCTTATTATATTTTAATCCCTTTGCTTAGAACCAACATTACACAGTTTAAAAATTAGACTACTAACGCCTGTGTAACTCACTTGGTCGTATCTACTAATTTTCATATCGCCGGGATTAAGCTATTTGCGCCCGGAAGCCTAGCGAGTGCGCCCTCTGCGCGGACGTGACGTCACACGCGATACAGCTCGCAACTTCGATTAGAACTAGACTAGGTATTACATGTAATTGGCTTAGAATAGTTATGTCTAGGCTGTGTCATGCATTGTAGTGGGTAGTATTACAGAATGTTTTGTTTTCACAATGACAGTCGTTTATGATTAATTCATGAAATATACCCTTGGCTGATGGATTGAAAACTCTGACAAGAGGCCATCTCCCAATCCGTGGTGGGCTCTTCATACTTCTTCATGTGTGAGGAAAGACCCTTAGCCCAGCACTGTCCACTGCTGAGCTAAGGGTCTTTCCTCACGGGTTTTTTTCAAGTGTTTTGTTACGGGTTGATGATATTTTTAGGTCAGTTGTAGAGGTAATTCTACAACTGACCGACTAATGAAGATCTTTATTATGCTATTTATTATGCTTAACATACAAACGACAATTTTACAAGTGGCTTTCTAATATTAAGCTGTTTTTGCCTGTAACTAGGTCTGCTTCTAGATTAGTATTAGATTAGATTAATCATTAACATATCCTTAATAACAGATTGAACATAAAAGTTTTGTTAAGCCCTTGTCTAGGCAATGTGAAAGAAAAATGGGTTGTTTGTAAAGTCGGTTTACGGACGATAATTTTACGTGATAACATCATAATAAAACATTGCTGAAAAGTTACATGGAAGAGAGATAGATGCGTCACTATCTCTCTACTCTATAGCTTGTTCCGCGCTCTCGCTTACACACTCGGCTCGGACTGTTTGTGACACTTTTGCATGCGGCATCGATTTATAAGGCGTTGTCACGTCAAAAATCGTGATAAATTGTCGGTAAAAAATAAAACCTTATTAACAAAATATCAAGTGGATTAACCCAATGGATCCGATTAAACACATTCATTTCGCTAGCGCCACGGAGCGTTGAGCCGCGCGCACACGATGCCGGCACGCGCCGCGACCGCAGCGACACCTGTTAGCCTTACGGGAAGCGCGGCGGATTAAGGGTTATACGTGCAAATTACTTAATACGGGTGATACTCGTTAATACTTTGATGCCGTCGATCGTATTTAAAACGTGATTGCTTGAAACTTATCACTAGCTCGACGGTGAAGGAAGATATAACAACACTCCCAACCGGCGATGAGCTCAGCTGTTAGGCTTAGGTGTTTGCAAAATACACTGGTAAAAGATTGGTACTGTGTACCTACTACTGTACTATTACGTCCTTTGACAAATGTTTAGTACCTACTGTTTTGTACACATAGGCTCTGTCTAGTTTAGATCTAAAAAACCGTTTGAGAGTTGTTGCATAAATTATTTATCTACTAAAATATATTGTTATCAAAGTTGTGGTTAACCCGCTCGCGGAGGCTTGCAAAAGATCTAATTAGGACTTTTATCCTGAAATATGACGTGTAAAAAAGTTGACGTGCCCTGTTTCGGACTCGGAGGCAAACATTTGTACGTTCTGCGGCGTCCTGCGGGACTGCCGCTTCGGAGTTCGCTCGGTTGCAAATTAAAAATTTCAATTTCGCAAAACTCATTTTCATGATACGCGAGTCGAATTTCTATTTTTTCTAAATTCACTGATTGATAAGGCCGAGGTATTGTTGCTCTGAGTTCCAGAATTGCTTTGAACGTTTCAGCTGTTTATTGAAACATTTTATCTGATTAATTTACTGACTTATAACAAATGTAGTGTAGACTTATTACAACGTAAAATATTTACTTTTGAATATTCCTGTAACACTGAGATTGATTGTTGTTTACAATATTTACATTAAACTGTAGTTCTAGTTAACATCAACAATATCATATATGTTAATATTATCGTAGATAATCGAGGGATTGATAACTATAACATAAATCGAATTTAGGACTCAGCCGATCTAGATAAAATTTTAATAATAAACTCGTTCAGGTCCTATTCAAAGCACTAATTAGCTTTAATAGTCAATTTATTTATTTATTTATTTAACTTCATGTACCAAGAAAATGTACACATGTCAATCCCTTAAAACTTCGCATTTAGCGATAATGGAGACATTTTTCAGAAAGGAACATTTGCTTTGAGACCATAATAATATCAAATGATTACATCACAATCATTGAATTTTCATTCTAACATTAAAATTATTTTGTTCTTTTTAGGGTTAAACCAGTGAAGCGACCCTAATAAAATTTTACAAAATATAATATCTTACATTTGATGAGAGACATAGGCTACTTTTCATACCAGAAAAACACACCAGTTCCCAGGGGAAGCAATAATCCAAAATTCGCGCTGGCGTAGAATAAAACTTTACAATGGTAGGAACATTCACGAAAGACGCTAAAAAAGCACTCGTAAGTGAAATCTATTTTACAGCATCGAATGTAATATTGAAAGCACACCGACTAGCATTACTATAGTTCAAACTTTCATTCATAAAGACCAATGAGTCTGGGAGATATAAAATTCCAACCAAAAATCTGTTAGGGCGTTTACGAGTACGTAATGCTCAGCTATCAATATGCCGTTTATGGATCGTTACCGTCTTTATTTGCCGTCGCCGCGAGAGGGTTAACATCGGGTTCGTGAGTGAAATAAGAGTCCAAATTATTAGGTGACGTTTTTACAATGGATTTGTTTATTAGTTGTAGACCGAGTGGAGGATTCTGCTGTATTAATTTAAAAATCGTTTGTCTGTAAAGTCGGTTTACTGACGACAGTTGAATGTAACAACGTCATAAGAAAATACGACACGACACGACACGACACGACAAGAGACGACACGAAACGAAACGAAACGCAACGCCATAAGAAAATACTGATGGAATCGATTGTGCCTCTTTGTCGCTCGTTGCACTGGAACGCCGCATACGTCATACTTTTTCGTGCATGCAGCCGGCTCCATCGAATTATAAGACGTTGTCACGTCAAAAAACATCCCGAGGAATGGAGGAGGAGGAAGAAGAAAGTAAAGAACTCCCAGGTTCCAGAATTGCTTCTGAGACATGTATAACAGCTCGGTCCGGCGACAGGCTTACCACATATCACCATTTAGGAGTCCAAAGAATACACTGGTGAAAATCTTACCCTTCTTCTCGGGCAGTCGGGTAAACAACCCCTTAAACTCATTTCAAATACAAATCTGCCAACGATATAAATTGAAATGGTCCTCAAATGAAAGTCAAGTGCGGAATTCCATAATGATTGTGTAAAACAAACGGGTTCGGATTTTAAATCCGCTGAATATTCCGCGGTTATTTGTATGGAAATGCTCGTATACCGAGGAGGGCCCTCCACATTGCGTGGTATATGGAGTGTCCTCGCGGGCGTTGATAATCGTAACCTCAAAGAAAGTAGTATTTCATTCTCTTGGTTTGATTCTTCAGTGACATGGTACAATGTTAGAATGCAGAATAAAAAAGTTATTGAGTGCCTCATCAATTAGAAGAGACCACTCCATGCAGTTTACTCATAAATAATCTTAAAACGAGTATTTATATTATGTACAACAATCTTTTATATTAATAATAAAAATAATAATAAAATCACGCCTTTTATCCCCGAGGGTATATAGGTATTCCATTTCTGGATATACCCACATTTCACGAGATATGTTGGACCCCTAAACGTGATAGGTGGTGAGCCCATCGCCGGGCCGGGTTTGTTTACACATGTCTCAGAATTAATTCTGGGACCTGTTGTTCGATGTTTTCCTTCACCTTCGAGCTAGTGATAAATATGTACGTAAATTTTGGAAGAACTCATTGGTACATGCCAGGACTTGAACCCGAGCCTCACTGATTATCATCATGTGAAGCAGGCTCTTTATAATAAGTAGGTACATATAATTAGTACTGGCGCGCAGTATGGACACTCCTTCTTTCTCATCCCTCAGTATTGGGTAGTTGACAGCATCGAAATTAAATTGCGAGTAGTCATACATTAAAAAGATTATCCCAAAACACCTCCAAATATGTATTTCGATTTTCAATTTACAATTATAGCAAATTTAAAAATAATAAACAATCAAAAAAAGTGCTGCAATTGAGTAGTACAAACTATGACGTCACGGTTTGCTATTTCAGTACATTTTCCATAGTAAAATTTCGTTTTGACAGATCGTAAAAAGTAACTGATTTGACTAGGTAGGACATAACCCTATTCGGTTACATTTACAACATGCGATTGTCTATAGGTGACGATAACCACTTATTATCTCGTTAACATACGGTTTTTTACATAATTTTGCAAAATAAAAGTCTTGTTTGATATACGAACATAAGCTTCAAATAAAACTTTATCGAACTATGATAGTGCTGTAAGTATAACCACAGCTATAACTATGATGGCTTTAAAACTTTTTTAGTATGATATAAAAATATAGACTTTCCGAGTCATGTGATCTGTATCTCATTTTGCAAGTCATATTTTAAGTTGACAGAAAAGTTAAAGAGCACAGTCTAAATTGATAAAAAAAAGAAAAAAAATCTTAATCGATCAGAAAACCCATTTAGCTGAATATCGCGAAAATCTATTTCTATCCAAAAGAAGTCAGAATCATTCTGAATGCCAAACAATTTTTATCAGAGAAATATTTGTGAACACATTTTTATTGACGCTTACAAGGTTAAAGAAAATATCTCTTGTAATAATAGTGGGGATAAAAACGTATAGAGTAGTTTCTTCACAATGCTGTGAGCGTCTAATGATATTGAGCCAGACCATCTCAAAGTACGTTTATAGTCAGTTTATATGTGGGAGAGCCGTGCTTTGGCACGCTTGGGACGGCTCGACCGGAATGGTACCACAGGCCTCACAGAAAACCAGTAACCGGAGGCCACCTCAAAGGCCGGCAACGCAGTAGTGACTCTTCAGTTGCAGGTTTCCATGGGCGACGGTAGTCACTTACCATCAGGTGATCCGTCTGCTCGTTTTCTCCTATCACTATCACTACATAGTATAAAATAAAGTCGCTTTCTCTGTCCCTATATCCCTATGTCCTTATGTCCCTATGTCCCTTTGTATGCTTAAATCTTGAAAACTACGCAACGGATTTTGATGCGGTTTTTTTAATAGATAGAGAGATTCAAGAGGAAGGTTTTAGTGTTATCATTACACCCGGTCGAAGCCAGGGCGGGTCGCTAGTACTCTTATAAAGAAAGTTTGTTCTGCGGAGCCCTAGGGCTCCAAATCTTCTATAGGGACTCAACAAAGTGCTGGTTTATATTAAAATACTAAAGGGGTACTAAAGAGTTTTTATTGCAAATTGATTAAATGTTGTTTTTGCGGCAACGGAAAACGATTCTCATTGCTTTTTTAATGTGAACCGTTTTGGTTTAATAAAATTTTACTTTATTCAGATTGGCTATTCTGTTTACAAACTCCGTTGACTATTCTCGTTAATGTAGGTAAATGGTTTTGCTATTTGCATTTAATTTCGAGAATGATCGTGTGCTTTTTTGTTTAGAAATCAAATCACGACAATTTACCATTTATTGATAATTAATTGTTATCTCTTACAAAATTTTTATCAAATAGACAATATGTAACAGAATAAGCGCAATTCCTGAAATTAGTTTGTTCAGTAACTAGGTACTTCATCGATTTCAGCTATTTTTAATATGTGTTAATTTTTCAGTAAAATGAATAAACATAACTGAATTTAGGGCTACCTATGGAAACCGTACTATTATTGCTCTTTATTTAAGAAAAAAAAATGGTTAGACAAAACTAAAGTACGAATGCTTCATATTTTTTTTATATTAATATTAATACTAGCGACCCGCCCCGGCTTCGCACGGGTGCAATGCTAACACTAAAACCTTCCTCTGGAATCACTCTATCTATTTAAAAAAAACCGCATCAAAATCCGTTGCATAGTTTTAAATATTTAAGCATACAAAGGGACATAGGGACATAGGGATATAGGGACAGAGAAAGCGACTTTGTTATATATACTACTAGCGACCCGCCACGGCTTCGCACGGGTGCAATGCTAACACTAAAACCTTCCTCTGGAATCACTCTATCTATTTAAAAAAACCGCATCAAAATCAGTTGCGTAGTTTTAAAGATTTAAGCATACAAAGGGACATAGGGATATAGGGACACAGAAAGCGACTTTGTTTTATACTATGTAGTGATGTAGCGATTAATTGTTCTCTTACGAATATTTTATCAAATATACAATGGGTAACAGAATAAGCGCAATTCCTGAACTTAGTTTGTTCAGTAACTAGGTACTTCATCGATTTCAGCTGTTTTTAAAATGAGTTAATTTTTCAGTAAAATGAATAAACATAACTGAATTTTGGGCTACCTATGGAAACCGTACTATTATTGCTCTTTATATAAGAAATTTGGTTAGACAAAACGAATGTATGAATACATCATATTTTTTTTATATTAATATACTAATTGGGGTGTATGAGGAATTGCGCTTTTCTGTGACACGTTGTATATAATAAAGTTCCTTCGTGCAAAATGCAGAAACATTCGCTCGGCCCATCGTCGTAAGTTTTAATTAATGCCATAAAACTGGAAGCTTTCTCGCAATTAGTAATTAATTGACTATGTTACTGACGATCGCTTTCCATAACTTATTTAATCTATATATTTAAGCGAAATACCAGTGACTCATTTATCACTAAACATTTTCTTTGGAATGGTTCGATTGATGCGTCGTTCTTTTCTTTTTCAAACTGTGCTTTGACAGGGTTTCACAGAAAACATTGGTTTCAAACATTCAGGTTAAAAGATTGAGTCTCGCTATCCAGCGAGGTAATACCTACTGCCTGTTTGCTCGTTACTATGCCGCATCGATCAGACGCACTCAATGATATTTTTTATATTTAAGTTGTTTTTATGTATATATTGTTTATTAAAATTGTAACATCTTTGATTAATTCGTCGAGCACCGTGCGGTTCCAATAGGCACCGTAACAATTAAAAATCTATTTTATTTTATTGGCCTAAGAGGTTAATAAATCACTAGTCATCAGGATAGTAAAATTACCCCGTAGTTGCTTTTACCCTTATTGGTAGCTGACTATTGATATGTCTTTATTTATTCTGCGCTGCATTTTTTATTGTGTTTCTTTTACCAAAGTAACTATGCAACGAAATTTAAACCTTATATCTAAGTTGCAAGATGCTAAATGTATAATTTCATCTAAACCGTGTTTATTTAATTACACTGGACCTTAGCCCTTTCGACATTTGTCGTCCAATGCCATTACGATATCGTATGAGCCGTGTCGCGTGCTATGAACAAGCTCCAATTATATAAAATGATTCAGAGGCTCTCTCTGCGATTGCAATCCGTCTTGGAGATTATCGACGAATGGGCGAGTACCTTTTGTGATGTGGCGATACAAATGGCGGGTGGGGGGGATTTGCGCGATGGATCATCATGTATACTAAATATTTACTGCATGATCTATGGGTGTGATTATGGTATAGGAAGTAATTAATGAGTGGAATTTCGCGATTAGGTTTTGTTGTTTGGGTAAGATATAATGCTGAGGAAGTTTTTGGATTTTGAATGGGACTTAATCTTCAATAGTTCATTAATAAGGGGGCTTGGATGGGGTTCAGTATACACCAAAAAACAACACAATATGGATACCAACATTAACCGAATTACTTACAATGGGCGGTCTTATCGCTTTTAGCGATCTCTTCCAGACAACCTTAGGATGATACCTATAGTGGTTATAGTACGGTAAAACAATACTATTTTGAAGACCATAATTGTATGGTCTTCGATGAGGCTATTTCACCCATTCTAAATGTTTCAGTTTCTAAATTTAACGAATTTTCGGACCGCCTACTCAAAATTACTAGTCATTCGGCTTTGTTTATTTTAAAATTTTGCCTTTTTGTCCCTAAATTAACCTACCTGCTTCGCTGTTGCCCGGTATGGAAATTTCCAAATCATTCGATACCTATTGACAATTGTATAAAATCCCAAATTGAGTCTATTGTTAATATAAATCTCAGCGAGCAGGCATGGACCCAAGCTTCGTTACCTATTAGATACGGTGGCCTGGGTATCCGCAAAATTTCTTGTGTGGCTTTACCGGCCTTCCTATTGAAAAACCATTTCTCCTCAGGAAACCCCTCCAGCATGCAGTACATCAATTAAACAACTTCTTCCGTACAAATCACACTGTATTCGTTCACTATCACTGGTGACATTACTTTTTCTATCTATTAATCACAACAGAGCAGTCTCATAATTTTATACAGAGAATACCGGGGAGCATAGCCCACAGACCAGTAACTTATTTTTAAGTGTCCCTTTTTTTATAACTTTGGATACAAGTATGGCGAAGGTATCTCTTTATTATACAGCCATGTTTTAATAATAGCTAACACTATCTTCAATTCACAGCACGAAAGATCTAGTAGGAAAAATTCTAAAAGCCCCCGTGGCAACAAACTGCGAGATCGCGTGCTTGGTTGAAGCTACGAATGCCTGGTTATCCGGACCGAGTCCAAATTTACCTCCCACCCCTAAAAACCAAAGGGCCTGGGATGACATTGCATCACACGCCACCCTTGACTCCTTAATTAATAACTCTTCTGGCAGTGACCGTGCCAGGCTGTTGGCAGTGTCCAGACCAGAATCCGGTCACTGGCTAGCAGCCTATCCATCACCAAACACGGGAACCTTTATTGAACCTTGCAGTCTTCGTATAGCTGTTGGTCTCCGGCTGGGGGCTGAGGTGTGCGTTGATCACTGCTGTGCTTCTTGTGGAGCTGGTGCGGATCGACTTGGTCATCACGGACTCGTCTGCCCTTATGGCGCTGGCCGCCTCTCCCGTCACGCTGCGCTCAATGACATCCTCCGAAGGGCGCTCGTCAGTACCAACGTCCCTGCAGTACTGGAGCCCCAGATTTTGCGGGATGATGGCAAGCGGCCTGACGGTATGTCATTGATACCCTGGAGGATGGGCCAAGCGCTTGTGTGGGACGCCACATGCGCCGACACACTGGCGTCGACCTATCTTCCGGCGACCACTAAGCGGGCCGGTGCGGCGGCGGAGGTTCGCGAACGCCATAAGGTGGGCAAGTACAGGTGCCTCGGTGCCGAATACGATTTTATTGCATTCGGCGTCGAGACACTTGGTCCGTGGGGTCCTGGCGCGCACGGGCTCTTCAAGGAGCTCAGCAGACGACTCAGAGAAGCATCAGGAGACCCCCGAGCAGGCGACTTTCTCGCGCAAAGGATAAGTATTGCCATCCAGCGCGGGAATGCCGCCTGCGTGATGGGCACCTTGCCACGGGGGCCTCATTTTTTACATCTCCTGTAGTTTAGTTTAGTTCGTAGTTTTACTCCTAATTTTACTTTTAGTTTACTTTTCCTTATATGTGAGACAATTATAATCTTCATAATTGTATTATGATATTTTTTGTGTAAGTACATCAATTTCAATCAGTTCAGATAATATCATTTAGATATTTAACCGGAACTATAAAGCATGTTAGGTTGTGCCTACAGGCTTTGCCTAGCTTGCAACTAAATAACCGTGTGTAACCTTTTCAAAATATGCAGTTGTAATTGTTTTAATAAACGGTACCGAACAAAGTACTTACTAATTGTATTTATGGAACCATTGGAATTCGATCACAAATTTTCAAATTATATATTTCACTAGCTTTTACCTTCGCTCGCGCACGTTTTTTTCACCCCCTTAGGGGTTGAATTTTGCAAAATCCTTTCTTAGTGGATGCCTACACTGTATAAGCTATCTATTTCAAGTGTCTAGACCCAGCGGTTTAGACTGTGCGTTGACACATAACCAATCAGTCAGTCAGTTTATCATTTTATATATACATATAGATTATCCAAGGGTTTAGTTAGAGGCAAAGGAACCCTGATGAGTCGAATAAATTCATTTGATGTACGACGTGACGATGGCAGCCAGTCCTCCCCTCAGTGAGCCATGGCCACGCCATAAATCTCGTTAAAACAAACGCGCGCATTCATTTTCGTGATCCAAACTTGGCTGTTTGATTTGATATCCATTGCTAGTTTTTGTTTTTATTGTTATTTGTAAATTTGATTAAATATATAAGCTAATATAAAGTAATAACCGATACCTATATGTACTATTACAGGATGCTATATTTTTAATGTAAAATGGTAGTGTTCTCACTACTTACATAGCTTTGTACAGTCAAGAGCAAGTCAAGCTTTACACTACCAGTTTAAGCTGAGCTCTGATTTGTACTGCGCGCCATAGAATGCAGGGCCGGGTCAAAGTCCAAAGTGTCAAGCTTAGCGTGCTCTTGACTGTACTTTTATTGTTTTAAGGAAAATTTTGGCAGTAATTATGAAACTACATAAAATAAAAAAAATAAAAAATCCCACGCCTTTCATCCCCGAGGGGGTAGGCAGAGGTATTCCATTACTGGATATACCCACATTTCACGAGATACATTGGACCCCTAAACGTGATAGGTGGTAAGCCCATCGCCGGACCGGGTCTGTCTGTTTACACATGTCTCAGAATTAATTCTGAGACCTGCGGGTTTCCTCATGATGTTTTCCTTCACCGTCGAGCTAGTGATGAATATAAATTTAGAAAAGCTTATTGGTACATGCCAGGATTCGAATCCGAGCCTCACTGATTATCATCATGAGAAGCGGGCTTATCTACTGCTACTGCTTTTATTTATTGTTTCAATATTTAAAAATTCTTGCAATTGTAAAATGAAGGTATTTTGGGATAAGCTTTTTAATTCATGATGTAGTGTAGACACTTTAGCCCTGTCCCATGTCCCGTCAACTTCCAACGGTGCTGGTGCCGTAGCTGTATCTGCAGAAGCAGTAAAGCGTAGAAAGTACCAGGGTTTAGGAGACACCTACATTTTTGTGCCAGTGGCAATAGAAACGATGGGCCCATGGGCCCTGAAGCAAGGAAATTTTTAAAAAGCTTTTCAGCGCGCCTAATAGAGGCCACTGGCGACCCAAGGGCTGGTGGCTATTTCGCCCAAAGGATTCGCTTGGCTGTCCAGATTGGAAATGCTGCCAGCATTTTGGGTGCCTTACCTCAACATGTTGCGCTGGAGGACATTTTTTATCTTTAGATTAGTTTAGTTTGTAAATATTATGTGTATTTTATAATTATTATTGTTATTAAATGTTATAAACCTATATTTTAATAAGTATAAAACAATTTAAACAAATAAAACGTATTCATGATTATTCGCAATTTAATTTCGATACAGTGAAACACCATATTGTAACATCAACCTACGCCCTATTTTCATCAACACCAATCAGTACATATCCCTATCTATAACACAGTAGATACTTGACATCGATCGGTTTTGCGATTTAATTATCCTTAGGCTCTTAATCAATTTGCTCCGTCAACAGGAAGAATTCCCTCTAATTTTATAGCGACTCTAAGCAGTATTAATTCGGGATTTAGAACAGTTTAGGCGGCCCTCAGCCGGAGAAATTAGCTGCAGCCAGGGCCGTAGTTAGGAAATCGGCGCCCTCAATACGTTTTCATTTTATAGTATTCTACCTGTTTCTCACGATGTCATAAGCGTAAGTAATCATTTCACTCCCAGAAAACTAAGCTTTCCATTCCTGTAATAATTTTCAAAGCGGTCCAGTAGTTTCGGAGCATATTCAATACAAATAAAAAAAAAGTATTTCCTTATAATATAACATAAGATAAGAAACATAAGAATTAGACAAAAGCATAATTAATAGAATAGTACAGTCGAGAACACATGAAGCTTCAAGAGTCTGACATCAATCTCTCTATAGATTGTCTTTGCGACACCTTTACAGGGTGCCATAGAATAGAGCTAATATTTACCGTAACACTTTGTAAAGCCTGTGGCATGCATATAAAGTATTTGATTGATCAAAGGCAATTGTAATAAGAACGTTATAAAGTCCAATGTATCAAGCTCCACGAGCTCTTGAGTGTACAATGCCTTATCACCAAATCGTACCAGCCCACTGCTGAGCTAATGGTCTTTAACCACACATGAGGAAATATGGGTCATAATCTACCATGAGTGCCCACCGTGGATTGGGAGATGGTGTTAGGCTGGTGGTGACCCAACTGTCAGAATTTGAAAGCTACCCAAGGGTATCTAACGTTACTTAACGACTACCATAGTGCGCAAACACAACAAAAACCGCGACCAACGATTTCACGTGCCTTTTGATATAGAAACAAATAGGTATTTCAAAACCTGTTATATTTTTTACTAGCAATGCACCGTGGTTTCACCCGTTTAGTTCCCGTTCTCGTTGGAATACGGCGATGAAATATAGCCTATGTGTTATTCTGATCTGGAAGCTATATAACTGTACAGTTTCATCAAAATCCGTTTAGTAGTTTTTGAGTGAAAGTGGAACAAACATCCATACATCTATACATCCTTTCGCGTACAAATTTTCGCGTTAATAATATTAGTAGGATAGTTATCTTTTAATGTCTCTGTGACCCTATTCACGCAGTTTTCTTGTAAGATTGTCTTTAGAGAATGAGGCCCTTGTCGAGGCCCTGAGTGCGGCCCTGGCGCATCCCGTGAGTCCCAGAGAGCTTATGCTAAACGATGGAAACTTTGCCTCTAAGAGTACTGGAGGAATTGGCCGACTGGGAATATTAATACTAGAAAGGATTTAAAAGAAAGTTTCGAATACGAGAAACTGTGTTTAAGTTTTATATACCAAAGCTTCTTCTTTAGCTGACTTAATCCTACTAATATTATAAACGCGAAAGTTTGTATGTATGGATGTGTAGATGTCTGGATGCTTTTTCCTCTTTCACGCAAAATCTGCGGAACGGATTTTGATGAAACCTTATACCTCAGAATAACATTACAAACAATTACATGCTGAAGCGGTGGAGTTGAAATGACGTTCAATAAGTGGACTTGTAAGTTCCTATTTTGAATAAAACATTTTGACTTTGACTTTGACTTTAACACATAGGCTATATTTTATCCCCGTATTCCCACGGGAACGGGAAGTACGCTGGTGAAACCGCGGGGCGCTGCTAGTTATTATGTACATTGACCAGTGGTAGACAAGCTCTCATTTGTGAGGCTCGGGTTTGAGTCCTGAGGTGTACCAATGAGTTTTCTAAAACTAACGTACCTATATGTTTATCACTAGCTCGACAGTGAAGGAAAACATTGTAAGGAAACCCGCAGGTCCCAAAATTGTATAGGCATGTGTAATATACGTAGGTAGTTAATATGAGAAAAATATTTAAAGTCGAAATGTTTAAAAATACAAGAGTTACATCTTTTTGTAAAATCGAATCTCTGAAGAAAAATTATAATAATTATTAACTCATTATCCTGTTTAAATATCTGGTAGCTAGCTACACAGATACACGAACTTTCAATGTTGGTATATTCTAAAACAGTACACGTATTAATATGTAATGTGATATTAATTATTGTTGTGTCGTCGTATCTTACATCAAAGAGTTCGAAAATATTTTAAGGGGCGATCCGCTTCACATCAACGAAAACAATTTCTGTGTGATTACAGCAATAAAAACAAAACATAAAATACGTTCCGTAGGTAATAGTACATTATGATATAAGTGCGGTAGGTTGAAAATTACAGCCGAGGCGATATTGCTAGCCCGAGCCGTAGGCGAGGGCTACAAGTAAGCAGAGGCTGTAATTATCAAAGCGCACGTATGTCATACGACGTTTTATAACACATTTGCGAGGAAATAAAATAAAACTCCGACTATGGTAAACGAATAGAAACAATACAGCGTTAAGAAAAAGCGCGCGGCGCGCATCATCATTTTTTTAGGCAAAGGCACAAAAAACAGCCAGTATTACTAATAAAGTAAATTAATATTTTTGTGTTTTTGTAACAGATTGGTTGTAATTTACTGTCAAAATTAATTAAATTAAATAATTATGTACATAAATATTTCTTTAATATATTTTATCTCCTAAACTTAAATTTAATCATAAAATGTTGACAACTTTTTTGACATAAAAACTCTTTGCTGAGATTTTAAAAAGTACCGTTCGTTTAAAGACGGAGCATCTTGATAAACCGTGCGTTTTACTTTACACTTACCGCACTTGGGCGTAATGAGATAGGTAACGATATTAAAATTGGTGAAATAAGACACCTTTTACGAGCAAATGTGTTATAAATAATATTATACAATGCGTAACAGAAAAAGCGCAATTCCTCATACACCCCAATTAGTATATTAATATAAAAAAAATATGATGCAATCGAGCTTTAGTTGTGTCTAACCAATTTTCTTAAATATCGATTAATAACAGCACGATTTTCATAGAAAGCACGAAATTCAGCTACACTAATTCATTTTTTGGAAAAAAATTACACATATTAAAAATAGCTGAAATCGATTAAGTAGTCGATACTGAACAAACTAATTTCAGGAATTGCGCTTATTTTGTTACATGTTGTATTTTTGTAGAACTCAAAATGTCAAAATGTAAATCTATATTAATAGTATTCAATATAATTATTTCCTATGTAATTTCACTACAAATCTTTTTATTGTTCACAAAGTACCTAGGAACTTGAAATTTGTAATCAAAGGCAGCCTTTAAAAATAAATAATCTCACGCCTTTTATCCCCGAAGGGGTAGGCAGAGGTATTCCATTACTGGATATACCCACATTTCACGAGATACATTGGACCCCTAAACGTCATAGGTGCTGAGCCCATCGCCGGACCGGGTCTATTTACACATGTCTCAGAATTCATTCTGAGACCTACGGGTTTCCTCACGATGTTTTCCTTCACCGTCGAGCTAGTGATAAATATGTACGTAAGTTTTTGAAAAACTCATTGGCACATGCCAGGATTCGAACCCGAGCCTCACTGATTTTCGGCCGGCTCTTTAACCGTATCACTATCACTGCTCTTAAAGAATACTCTACAGAGAATACTCGCGAAATGATAAAAATACTTTCAAAGTATCTCTCTAATGAACTTCCGACTACCGGACTATTACACCTTTGATTCGGAATCCGTTGCTGTTTTAGCTTACGCCGACATTTTGAAGGTGGTTTTTAACCGTCGATGGATGGGTATGTGAGTGAAACTGTCGTACGTTGTGGTCTGGGATTATGTGTGGTGGTGGGGGTCGGGTTTCCTCTCATTAGGGTTGGCATCCGAGGAGTATTTAAAACTTCTGTGTCATTTAAACAAATGGGTAACTTTTAAAAAGTGTTTTGCATATTTTCATACCACATTTGACGTTATTTGGTTTGGTTACACTTTATATAGATTACACTGGTTAAGCAAAGCTGGAAGCGGTCAGTCAGTGAATGGGTGATCATCGAATAGTTTGTATGTAATAAGAATCATCGAATGTAATTAGCAGACTCCAGGCGTTGGCCGCAGGGAACGGGCTTTTCTCGTTCCCGTGGGAATAAAAAAAAAAGCAACCTACATTAAAACTGAGCGTTATATGTGAGTTTAGGCAAACTTTTTCTTGAATTGCGTCATCTTATACAATACTTTGGAATCAGCGGGTCTAAAGGCTATAAAAAAAGAAAAAACATGTATTTCTTTTCCGTCAAGAGTTGCTAAGGCCAGTTATTCGGGACGGCCTCTTTGCAGCGCACCCGATGCTGTTTGCTCAGGATTTAGAGGTTTGGGTCCAACACAATCCGGCTAAAACGTGTCAATGATATTGACCTTTGCATAAAATGTCAGATACAGTAGCTAGATAGCGGCGATACACTCAAGTTTAGCATAGCAATTTCTGTCGCTGATAAAAGTAGATAACATTCATACAAAACTGAACTCTAAAGTAAAAAACCGACTTCAGCGAATACAACTAAGAACATCATCGAAGTATAACATTTTTAGAGCAGATAGCCTTTACGGTTAAAGAGCCGGCCGAAAATCAGTGAGGCTCGGGTTTGAATCCTGGCATGAACCAATGAGTTTTTCAAAAACTTACGTACATATTTATCACTAGCTCGACGGTGAAGGAAAACACCGTGAGGAAACCCGCAGGTCTCAGAATTAATTCTGAGACATGTGTAAATAGACCCGGTCCGGCGATGAGCTCACCACCTATCACGTTTAGAGGTCCAATGTATCTCGTGAAATGTGGGTATATCCAGTAATGGAATACCTCTGCCTACCCCCTCGGGGATGAAAGGCGTGAGAGATAACGAGACATTGCACGATGACATGAGAGAGACATTTTTACACTTTTGTAGACTTTTAAAATAGTTGTCCTTTATCGTTAATATTTTATCGATTCATAATTGGAGTAATGATCGCGTAACATACATATAATAAACATAAAGTCAAATTGAGAATCTCCTCCTTTTTTTAAATCGGTTAAAACTCACAGTGAAATAAAGATAAATAAATACAAAAATACTTGAAAATAACAAAAAAATATCAAGTCCGGTCAAGTGCTAGCCAGACTCGCAAACATGCTTGGATTCGAACCCGAGCCTCTCTGATTTATCATCATGTAAAGCAGGCTCTTTAACCGTAAGGCTATCACTGCTCTCTGCCAGTCAGAACCTAAATTAGAACGAATTTTTATCTGCAATTATTGTAAAATGAATTTCAATTTTTGTTAATAAAATTTATTTATTAAAATTAGAACGAATGGAGCATTTGTACAAACCAAGAAACTCTACCAATTGAGCCGAATTCCAATTTTTGGCTATACCATAGGTAAGAACTTAATAAAGGGGTGCGATAAACAGAACTCAAAAGGACTCGGTAAACAGTCGTGTGTTGCACATGTGCAATTGTGCATTGGTGTCAGCGGGAGGACTCAAGTTGTAACAAGTACACGACATTGCACTAGAGCCGCGCAGTCTCCACTCGCCGCGAAATAGGTTAGTTTAAGGCCAATACACACCAAGACGTAGGACCGAGCTACACAGCGTCATAGATATTTCGACGCACAATCCTGTATGTAAAGTTATTTAGGTATTTTTTGAATTAACTAATTTCAATTATGCTATTTTTAAAAACTCTATTTATGTCTAAATCTATGTTACAACTTGCCCTCCAAATGACGTCACGATACCGGATGTACAAGTGAATGCTCTAATTATATTTAATAAAAAAAAAAAACAGAAAAAAATATACAGATATAGAGTGGAACTAGAAAAATATACAGATATTATAGAGTGGTTTCCGACGACCGCAGACTAAAAAAAAAACTTTTTTTTTCATAATATAATTACCCTCATAATTTTTAGCTTTTTGTCTTGTTTTATTGTAATAGAAGTCATAGTAATACGAACTTTGAAAATTTCCAATCTCTACCTACCACCACCTACTACTACTTAAGAATATACAATCCTTTGACAGACGGACAGACAGACAGGCTTAATAATACGGTACTATTGGCTATTGGTACCTTTTAGGTAAGGGATATAAAGCGTTCCAGTATTGTCATTCGCAAAGTCCGTAACATCCAAAAGGGGAATTAAATTCAAAACTTTGATGAAATGTATCGCGAAGATGTATCAGTCAGGAGCAGATGTTGACAAAGAGCCGCTGTTGTCTAGACGTTTCTAGTATTATTTTCGTTAATTACCTTAGACAATTTAACCATTGTCCCGGTAACTGGCTCCACTGATCAGTTGCTGGCGATATCGCTGCGTCATTAATAAAACAATGCTTTTGTTAAGCTGAAATAGTTTGACGGTGTTAGATTACGGGACTCGGTTCGGGACGAAGGGGACATCGTCTCTTTAATATTGACAACTTTCACAACAGCATTTTGTAAATACGCTTCTCATAAAAAAAACAAAGCGTCGGAACGTTTTATTCGGGCGACGATCAATAGACTAAATAACATCGAGAGATCTGGCTCCCTAAAACTAATCAGCTCAAAACTGTACTAGAAGAACAGTGGAATCATTCTTTAAATGTAGAATCTAATCGGTAATTGTAGTCTGGGAGAGATACAAGATCTCTAAATAGTTATGCTATGTTGCTATTTGCCTCTGCCTGTGTCTCAGCCTAATTTTTCTCAGTGAAAGTTTGTATGTATGGATGTCTGTCCCTCTTTCGCGCAAAAAGTACTGAACAGATTTTGATGAAACTTTACAGTTATATCGCTTATACATCAGAACAACATAAGGGCTATATTTTATCCCCGTATTCCCACGGGACCGGGGAGTACGCGGGTAAAACCGTGGGGCGCTGCTGGTAATCATAAAAGTTTGTAAAACGTTGTGTCCCATAAAATAGCGGGACAGTTGGAGCTGCCCTGAGTCACGTGGAGGCAACAGACGCAAGGAGCGTTTAAATTTAGACCATGCAAGATTTGGAAGCGCAAACGAGAAACCGTTAACAGTTGTTTGCGGAAAATTGTATTGTGTGCTCCATAATAGTTTTGATTACACGGCGGTTTGAGACTTGAGAATGTTCTAGATAGAAAGAAAATCTTTGTGTACGCTTTGTCGAATTGTTAGAACAGTCTTTTATAATCATTTAATGAGTTTTTGACTTACGTATTTGTAGTAAAATTTTATTTGTTAATTAGTAGACGGCCAGCGACGTTGCCCGCACTGAGTCGGTTTTGTTCCCATTCCTGTGGGAATTTCAAAAAATCCTTTTTTATCCGAACGCCTAGGTCATAATAAGAATTTACTCTTAAAAATATTTGCACTTGATTTAAAATGACCTTATATAATAGTGTAGAGTAAGTATAGACTAGGTTGACGATGAAGGCCAAGTAAAAAAATGCAGACACAATAGAATTATAAATTGTACTTGATCGCTTCTGCGATGCTGATATTTGATAAGTTACATGAATTTTCAATATTTTAAACAATTTTCTTATTAAAAATTAAAAAAAATCTTATTAAGTTGTAGTAAAAATTTGAAGGATTAACAAAATGATTCACTACAAAATTAATGTCAAGATCGTTATAAAGAAACATCTGCAATTGCTTTAATTAATTCATTAACAAGTTGGATTCCAGCTATTTCTGTTATAAATTGTATTTACTAACTCTCTGATAAATGAACAGATGCCAAGCGAAGCGAATATTGTAATAATTTGTAAAACCAATTATTTATCACTACATAGTATAAAACAAAGTCGCTTTATCTGTCCCTATATCCCTATGTCCCTATGTATGCTTAAATCTTTAAAACTACGCAACGGATTTTGATGCGTTTTTTTAATAGGTAGAGTGATTCCTCTTGAAGGTTTTAGTATAAGCATTGCATCTGTGCGAAGCCGGGGCGGGTCGCTAGTTATTGTATTAACAAGCTTATAATGTCAACGGCTTGAATTTTTGCTTGAAAGTTTGTCTGTCGCACGTAGAGATCCAATGGACGGATTTTTAATGACAGCCCATATCTCTACATAGTAGGTATATATAATACAAGGTCGCTTCCCGCCGTCTGTACGCTTAGGTTTCCATCAACAGACAGATTGATTCAGAAGGAAGGTTTATATAAGAGGAATGATTTGTATTTTTGTATGTTTGTAACGAATACACTCAAAAACTACAAGAACGATTTTAAAAATTCTTTCATCAATGGAAAGCTACAATATCTGTAAGCAACATAAGATATATTTTATCGCCGTATTCCCAAGGGAACGGGATCTACGGATCTATCTAGATACGAAATTCAGCGAAACTAGGTTCTTAACTGGTCTTAAAATTCAGTTAGGTACTGAATTCAGGAAGGAGTATAGTAAGCATGAGGATGAGGACATAGGATTTCGTAATAGCCGGGGATCCTGACAGCTTACATGTCAGGACAAAGGTCGTGGCTTAACGCCACTGACCTGTAAGCCGCGGTCCCACTTGGTAACCAAGCCGCGTACCCCGTACGTGGGACTCCATCCCCGGCGACCCCCGTTTAACGGGACAACGCTCTTACGATAGTTGACACTTTCTTTTATTGGATTTTCTAAAAGATTTGTAAGTATTTCATATGAAATTTCGAGAGTTTTCGAAGGTTCGAGAACAAAAAGGCAAACAATAGAATCAATACCAATATAATATTAACAACGAACTCTAAATGGTAAAAACCGACTTCAATAAATAGCACTAAAAATATCATCGATGTATACAATTTTGAGACGTTTGTTGATTTTTAAAAACAGCACGACAGATTTCGTAAAAATTTACATGGGACCACCTCAAAAGTATGATCTACTAGCAGTTGAATTGAGAATCTCCTTCCTTTTTGAAGTCGGTTAAAAAAAATGACGAAATTCAAGTTAAATCTGCATGAAAGGCATTGAAATTACAAGAAGATTTCCATAAAAATAATATATTCTATAACAATATTGAATTCAATGTCAGTTCCAACATTTTATTCGACTGCACCAAACGTCGTTTTATCGTTTGTCGCTGCGCCTTCCGATGTTATTCACATTACTGAAACTCTGGTTTTAAAATATTAAAGTTACTTACACCGTTCTAGTAACATTTCTGCAAGATGTCTTATAATTATTATTAGTATTATTTTTTGCGCCCACGGGAGACCGCTGGATGCACAGAACCAAATTCTTTGAAATCATTAACTTAATTAATCTCCAAGTTTATGAACAGCTGATTTTCTGGATTTGTAATAAAATAAAAGCGAATAAAGTTAAGGATCATCATCATCAACCCGTAACAGCCCACTGCTGAGCTAAGGGTCTTTCCTCACACATGAGGAAGTATGGGCTATAATCTCCCACGCGAGCCCACCGCGGATTGGGAGATGGTGTTAAGCTAGTGGCCACTTAACAGTCAGAATTTTTCAAGCCACCCAAAGGTATCTGACATGGCTTAACGACTTCCATTGTGCGTAAACACAACGAAAACTGGGACCAACAATTTAACGTGCCTTCTGAAACACGGAAGCGTTCGTAATATAAAAGTTAAGGATTCCCATAAGATATTTTTTCCAAGTGGGTAACCCTAAGCTATCTATCAAATTGAATTAGTTAGTGAGAACTAAGTTGTTCTTTCTAACTGCCGTTAAATTTAAATTTAAAGGATTTAACACCGGAATAAGAACTTACATAATAACACTGTTCATAATTGATTTTCTTTAATGTTTTTTCTTTATAAAATCGTTATGTATATTATTTCTTTCAGAGTTACACTACACGATAATGAACCCTATTAGTTCGTTATTTAAGATTATATTTCAAAGACAAGGTTTGCTACAAAGGAGGGAAAAAAGGTACTAAATACCGCGTAGAGCGTAGCTAGTGCTACGAGAAGCGTAGACGTCTCGTAGCACATTATTACTTAGACCAGCCTGCATACTTTGTGAAAATGGTTGGACGTTTGTCACTCTTTCACTCAAAAACTACTGAATGGATTTTGATGAAACTTTACAGTGATATAGCTTATACTTCAGAATAACACATACGCTATTTTTTATCTCACAACGCGGGCCAAACCACTCGAAAAACCTAGTTACTTATAATTAGATAATTTTATATTTTGTGACTATATGAGCAATCATACAGTCACAAAATATAAAATTATCTGTATCATTATGTGGCATGTACCAATGAGTTTTTCAAAAACTTACGTACATATTTATCACTAGCCCGACGGTGAAGGAAAAACATCGTGAGGAAACCCGCAGGTCTCAGAATTAATTCTGAGACATGTGTAAATAGACCCGGTCCGGCGATGGGCTCACCACCTGTCACGTTTAGGGGTCCAATGTATCTCGTGAAATGTGGGTATATCCAGTAATGGAATACCTCTGCCTACCCCCTCGGGGATGAAAGGCGTGAGATTATTTATTTTTTATTTCATACAGTGTAATCGTAAGCATAAAATTAAGTTAAGTATCAGCATTTAATTCAATAAATTTGTAGTGTTACTGCATCACTCAGTACAATCGGTCGTATCATTTTACCTATCAATATCTTTATCACACAGCATCTTAATATCATCAGTATCATTTAATAATATCAATTTACTGTTCCGTTATTATCACACACCGGAACAGTGACAATGTTTATGATGGGGATGTATTGAATAAAAATCAGTATCCGAAACCATAGACAAGACAAGACAAGTATGAATCGTATAATGGTTGGAAGCGGAACGCGAGAGGTGTGCAAACTGTAAAAGCTAGTGTATTCTCTCTGCCTATCGTATTTAAAGAAGTAAAATAGAAATTCAAACCCAATTCCTACACTACGAGTAATAAATAAGAAAATAAGTAACTTTGTTTGTCTGTTTAGTACATTTTCACACCCAAAACCCTTTACAGAATTTGATAAAACTTAGCATAGACATTGCTCTTTTGTTAACGAATAATGTAGGATAAATTAAGTAACGCAGACAAAGTCGCCGGCAGAAGCTAGTTTCTTCAAAATTTTCATTTGAATCACCCGAAGTTTTTTACGATCCGTTAAATTCATGAGTTTTGAAGCAGAAAGTATGTAAATCGATCCTTTCTGCTATAAATTTGTGCCGACTGTTGAACATCATTGTTAGAAAACATAATAATAATATGTAATAAAAACGTGTTGCCTGTTGTGTGAAAGAACTATTTAAGTACACAAATGTCTTATAAGTTCTAAAAATAGAGTTAAGTATCTAAATGACAAATCCATACAATATAAAACTACAAATTTATGACAGTAAAATTATATATAAAAAAATCACAGAAATCAGTCTGAAAAATACGACAGTAAAAAGTTTCTAGGTTTTCACTTCCACTTGTAACTCAAGTAACTCTTCGGCGCGAAGAGGGTTAATTATTTCAAATGACAGTAAAATTGTTAATAAAACCGATGTAATAATATTAACCCCTCGCGTGCATTAGGGCTTAACGATGTTGATAAGTGCCACTCAAATAAGCGCCACTTAAACATTTATCGCCTCATCGTGATAAGAAATATGGCGGTATAATTAATTATGTAGTGAGCCAGTTACTTCAGTAGGATGTGAATTAAGTAGATTGACAGTGAAATGAATTGAAATCGAATATTATTCAAGAGAGAGAGCAGTGATAGTATTTACGGTTAAAGAGCCGGCCGAAAATCAGTGAGGCTCGGGTTCGAATCCTGGCATGTACCAATGAGTTTTTTAAAAACTTACGTACATATTTATCACTAGCTCGACGGTGAAGGGAAACATCGTGAGGAAACCCGCAGATCTCAGAATTTATTCTGAGACATGTGTAAATAGACCCGGTCCGGCGATGGGCTCACCACCTATCACGTTTAGGGGTCCAATGTATCTCATGAAATGTATGTATATCCAGTAATGGAATACCTCTGCCTACCCCCTCGAGGATGAAAGGCGTGAGTTTTTATTTTATTTTTTTATTATTCAATATTAGACTTATTCAAAACATTTTGTCTATTGGTTTGTTTAAAAACTCTTTTAATTGAAAAACTTTTCCAAGTAAAATAACAATATTGTTTAGTTTATCGAAACTTTCAGTGTATCTGATGATCTGTTAAACAATTTAATTAAATTATCCATTCAACATGAGTTATTGAACGGGCAACGGGAGTGTTATGTTATAGTTGGTGGTTGAAAGTATAAAAACTATCAAATATACTCTTTTAACCCGTTTGCCGCCACAAATATGGTGTTTATCGCGTCAGAAAAAGTGTTTTTAATTATCCGAATATTAGCGCTACATTTTTGGTTTCCAATAAACATTTTTTTTTAATCGAAGAGGATAGAATTCCGAAGCCCGTCGTCATGTTTTAAATGTAATACTTTATTTTCGGTAAAAATGTTGTCTCTTTTCGAGCTTCGAATTATGTCAATCACAAAATTTTTGATGGGAAAAATTCCTTATCTTAAATTTAGTGAACCTTTTAATGATTTTGAATAAAATATGATCAACGAAAGCTTTTTATGATATTATCGATAAACTTGACTTTTTCTTCTTCGAATTCACAGGCCATAGTTTAGTAACTTATAAGTTTTAACTGATCAATTTATTAGTAATAGATTGTTTCTAGGATGAGGCCAACAAATTTAGGGTACTACCTTCATTTTTCGAATTAAAAAATGCTCTAGAACTCCATTCTTATACTAACAACTTTATCCTTTTTCCAGAACAAACTTTTCTCGCAAAACCTCCTATCCTACGATTTTTCTTATGTTATCGTATTGAAACTTCGAACACGTGTCTCCGCAATCGTCGCCAACAGTTTAAAATCCACAATTTCCAAACTAAAAATGTTTACTTACCGTGATGTGACTCGGAGAAAACTTATGAGGAGCTGCGACAATCTCTCTGCTCCGGGTCTGGATGGCCACTGGCGGCTTCCAGAGGGTTGGAGGTTTATATACCTCCGGCACGGCGCGGGGGCGAGGGGCGGGGCTTCGGCACGCATGCTTCAATAAGTCCCGCCCCTTCTTGACTGCAAACGTCATCGATGACGTCACGCAGAGCGGCCTGATGACCAATGGTGGGCACGTGGCAAGCAGGTAGCAAAGGTGGCTATGCGACCACCGTTTGTGTTGACCTTCTTACATCAAGGGGTTGTTTTTGTTACTTGAGGCTTTCAAGGAACCCCACTGTGAAAGAGGTTCGATTAGTGCGTCATTAACAGCCCACTTTGGAAGTATGTTTACGTTTCGTACAAGAACGTATTTTGATTTTCAAAATAATTAATATCTCTTTTGAATTCAATTTAGGAATTGTAAAGATCTCAAAAAAATATTCGTTTAAATACATTTGTGTATGGTATTAGTGTAGGTGTGTCTCAAAACCAATACTTTTGTAAAGTATTACTTAGATGCAACAATAAGTGAATAAGCAGTCAAGTCAAAGTCAAAATGTTTTATTCAAAATAGGAACTTACAAGTCCACTTATTGAACGTCATTTCAACTCCACTGCTTCAGCATGTATGGTTGAGGAGAAGAAGCGGGGCAAGAAACTCCTCAACACATTATTCTTTTAAATTGGGTTACATAATTTCGTTTGTTTTTCGCTATCGTATTGCGCTGGATTGGAGGAAATCTGTTCCAAGCATCATTGTCATTTATATAGTCGTCTAGTTTGTAATATGCCATTTTACAAAGTACATGTTGAACATGAGTTTTGAACACAGTTTCAGGCAATTTCAAAATATCTTCTGGTATTTTATTATAAAAGCGTATGCAAAGCCCCACAAAGGAATTATTAATTTTACTTAATAGAATAGAATAGAATAGAATAGAAGAACATTTATTTGCTTGGACAACACACGTGACTGAGGTTGCTCTAGTTTATTTTTATTCCTAGTAGGCAGTACAGAACATAATAAATGATTTTTGATGATACTTCCATCCGTGTAGCGCCTATCAAACTCCACAAACTATAAAATGTACAATAAAAGCTGCAATAAACCATAATTTAACTACACTAGTATAATTCACTGTTATAGTCGAACAATTAGTTTTATTGACTCTTCATTTACTCTCCAAATGGCTGTAAAACGGTACTTTCGTATTTATTGGAGGTATTATAAAAAAACATCTTCAGAAAAACCAACATACCCGTTGTGAAGATTCTCAAATAATGTTTTTATTCAATGGTGACCGCCTAGTGGCATTATATCACTAGCACCTCCTTCGGAAGGCACGTTAAACCGATGTTCCCGGTTTTCGTTGTGTTTACACACAATGGAAGTCGTTCCATCCATGTCAGATACTCTTGGGTAATATAAAAATAAAACTCAATCCTTTTATCCCCGAGGGGGTAGGCAGAGGTATTCCATTTCCGGAAATACCCTCTTTTCACGAGAATATTCGACCCCTAAACGTGATAGGTGGTGAACACTTCGCTGGACCGGGTCTGTTTACACATGCCTCAGAATAATTCTGAGACCTGCGGGTTTCCTCACGATGAATATGTACGTAAGTTTTGTAAAACTCATTGGTACATGCCAGTATTTGAACCGTAAGGCTATCACTGCTCTTGCTACCCTTGGGTGGCTTGAAAAATTTTGACAGTTAGGTGGCCACTAGCCTAACACCATGTCCCAATCCGCGGTGGGCTAGCGTGGGATATTAAAAAAAACAAAAATATTTTATTTTCTGTAGGTACAAAAAGTACACTTAGAAATGTCAATAGTCTAATAACAAGGCAATCTAGAGTCGTCCATGAAAATTGGCTAAATGTAAACAGCAGCCCATCTCTTCCGACGAATTGCTGGTTCCAAATGCAGTACCCCGAGAAGAACCAGAAAAAACTCAATGGCAGCTATTTTTAATCGCATGTCTTACTAGCAATTATGGTTTACATAATAATTATGATTGTAGCCTTACATAGGGTCGAGTCACTTAATCCCATGCATGTTAGTCTACTAAGTACTTATAGTCTGTAATTTTATAGTACTTTGATTGATTTCTCAAGAGATATTATATTGTATAGCCCATACTTCCTCTTGTACGAGAAAATACCCTTTGCTCAGCTGTGGGCTGTTACGGGCTGATGATTACAATCTCTTATCAATTTTTTTTTGGCCTACAATAAAGAATTGTTACTTACTACTTTTTTGCCGAAATGCGGACAAAGTCGCTTTCAAAAGCTAGTTAATAACATAGTATGTTAACCCTATAGCTACGGGGTGGCCACGGGTGGTTTATGTCCTCCATTTCCATGCTAACTGCTCTTTACGACCCCCACATACAATTGACTTTAGTGCTCCCATAAAAATTACATGTTCGAATCGAATGTAAGCGTCGCTTTGTCACACGTTATGGAAAATAACCAGGGAAATGGAATTTATGACTTACTAGCTATTCCGCGCGATTTCACCCGCGTATGTAGGGGGGATGGGGGCGGGGGGGAGTTGAGCCAATTTGAGTTCCTAACCCAGAATCTTTCCAGTATTCGTATCAAAAATGTTTTTTTTTTCATGATGGGCTTACTCTAGACCCTAGAATAGCCCGAGAGCAAAGATGGGGCCTTCGTTGCGACGAGCTTGCCCAGAAGATGCCTGTTCACTCGATCCTTAAAGGCTTGTGGGTTATATGAACTCGGAAATACAGACGCCGGCAGGTAGTTCCACTCCTTGGCGGTGCGCATAATAAAAGAACTTGAAAAGCGCTTTGTGCGTATAGGTGGGATATCCACCAAGTAGGGATGAAGCCCAGCCGTGCGTCTGGAAGTCCGATTGTAAAACGGGGAAGGCGGGATGAGCTCGTGCAGCTCTTGGGCACACTCCCCGATAACACAATACTAGTATTTCCCGTAACACATATAACGCATATGGTGTTTGAACCAACTGGTTATCGGATACCCAAAGTACCGCCATCAATCTAAATGGTAGTCCACTGGAAAGGGTGGGGACTTTTAAATATCTAGGCCATGTTGTCACCTCAGACCTGAAAGACAACATGGACATCGAGCGTGAACGGAGAGCCATGTCGGTGAGGGCAAACATGATTGCACGTAAGTTTGATTGCTGTACTAGGGGGGTGAAATTATCTCTTAACTTATGGGCATACTACACGCAGCGGGCCTATGGGGCC
The DNA here is from genome assembly GCA_963855545.1 of Ethmia dodecea. Taxonomy (NCBI): domain Eukaryota; kingdom Metazoa; phylum Arthropoda; class Insecta; order Lepidoptera; family Depressariidae; genus Ethmia; species Ethmia dodecea. The sequence goes on from OY979447.1 coordinate 295,350, forward strand.
CTCCGGGTCCAATATAACAACGCGTTCCGGGTCCTGGTGGGGCTGCCCCGCTTCTGTAGCGCATCAGGGATGTTTGCTGAAGCACGCATAGATTGCTTTTATACAACTATGCGCAAGCGATGCACATCCCGGGTGCGGGCCAGCCCCAACCCCATCCTGCGTATGATAGCCGAGAGGTTTGACTGCCCATACATGAGGCATTGCGACGGCATGCATGTTTCTATAAGTACTTATTATGTCTTACCGCTGCTTAGGTACTTCTAAAAACATAATTTTAATTTTATAAATGTAAACACTAACTAACATACCTAGCTATAAGTACGTACTAACAATAAATATGAGTCTATAAAAGTTACTCGAAATAAATGATTATTATTATTATAAACTTATTAACCTGTTACTGCTAACGGCTAACTTTGGGCACTCGTCTGGAAAACGCGATATCAGGATGGAATAACCCTGTTGATTGATTTCGTAATTCCTAATGACAATCTCGAATCTGTCCCGTATTATAGTTCAATCGATTGGATATCTCAACTGACAATTAGATATCTACCTGTCTCGAATATTTAATACTAGCGGTTTAAATACGGGAATAAAATATAGCCTATGTTACTCAGGGATCTTTTATTGGTAAAAGAATTTTTAAAAGCGGTCCTGTACATTTTGTGTTTGTAATGTAATGTAATCTCACGCCCTTTTTATCCCCGAGGGGGTAGGCAGAGGTATTCCATTACTGGATATACCCACATTTCACGAGATATATTGGACCCCTAAACGTGATAGGTGGTGAGCCCATCGCCGGACCGGGTCTGTTTACACATATATTTTGTGTTTATTCGTTACAAACATACAAAAATACAAATCTTTCCTCTTTATTATATTAGTGGAGAAGTGTAGCTACAACATAACTTGTTAAACAAGCATAACTAAATATAAGCTTGCCCTTCCCTGTAAAACCGCGCGGAACAGATAATGTCTTATATGCATTGCGCATAGCATTACAAAATTTAATTCCAAAACATTTCCAATCCCTCTAAACATACATATAACGTCCCACTGCATTTCTCGATCACGCGTGAACATGTAATAGCAAATAGTCTGTTTATCCAGCCGGCAGAGTAAACGAGCTAACTTGTTGACCTTACAGATTGGTGTTATTAACCCCCCTAAAGGGAGGGGGAATCACATGTAGCCTAGTGTGCAAATATTAAGGGTTTCATGAGTCATTTGTTTAAGATGTTAATATGAAATGCAAAGAGGTTGGAAGAAAATCATTCTGAGAGAAACTTTTTCTTTAAACTTTTGTTTTCAACGTCTTATCTTCTTAATTATGATTTACAATTTATCATTTGTGTGCAGTTGTAACGTGATGCTGATGATAGCTTACTTCAGTTGCAGCCGGAGCTAGTGTCCTGGACCAGAGGAGTAGGTACGGCGATGCTGTCCAGCTCGTCTCCCAGCCGTTGCCAATTGACTACCAGGGGTTCAGCGTCAATGCAGAGGTAAGTTTCAAAACGTAAAGGACTAAGAGCGCAGGGGCCAGTTCCACTCAATGTCAACGGTTATAGTTTGATGACAATGACATGCCAATGGTGTTATTTGCTCTGAAAAATGCACAATAACACCATTGACTGACCATTGGCATTTCATTATTATCCAACTATAACTGCCCCCCTGGGCAGACGTTGCCCTGCCAGTGTGTAACCTTATAAAAATAAAATAATCTCACGCTTTATATCCCCGAGTTAGTAGGCAGAGGTATTTCATTTCTGGATATACCCCCTTTTCACCAGATATTTTTTCGACCCCGGTGAGCCCACCGCCGGACTGTGTCTAATTGTGTATTGTGTAACCTTCTCTATGAAGAAACTTTTTTTAACAGAAAACAAATAAACCGACGACGTTTCGACGACACTGACTAATAAAAAAAGATATCCTATCCAATAAAAAAATAATCATCAAAATCAAACCACTATGTAACAAGTTAAGCGTGGTTACACATAAATTACCTTTCGTCTTGGGAACCTCCTTTTTTTCGTGGGTTAAACACTTTAAAGAACTGGGTAGTTGACAGCATCGAAATTAAATAGCGAGTAGTCATACATTAAAAAGATTATCCCAAAACACCTCAAAATATGTATTTCGATTTTCAATTTACAATTATAGCAAATTTAAAAATAATAAATCAATCAAAAAAAGTGCTGCTATTGAGTACTACAAACTATGACGTCACGGTTTGCTATTTCAGTACATTTTGCATGGTAAAATTTCGTTTTGACAGATCGTAAAAAGTAACTGATTTGACTAGGTAGGACACAACCCTACTTTGGTGGGTTCCAGTCATATAGAGTCGGAGTTTATCAATCTACACTTCTACATCTACATCTACACTAATATAAAAAGAGGAAAGATTATATTTTTTTATTGTTGTATTATTCTCCAAAACTACTGGTCCGATTTTAAAAATTCTTTCACCAATAAAGAGCTTAGTTTTCTGGGAGTAACATGAGCTAATTTTCCCACGGGAACAGGACTTACGCCAGTGAAATCTACATAAAAAAAAAATCTCACGCCTTTCATCCCCGAGGGGGTAGGCAGAGGTATTCCATTACTGGATATACCCACATTTCACGAGATATATATTGGACCCCTAAACGTGATAGGTGGTGAGCCCATCGCCGGACCGGGTCTATTTACACATGTCTCAGAATTTATTCTAAGACCTGCGGGTTTCCTCACGATGTTTTCCTTCACCGTCGAGCTATAGTGATAAATATACGTAAGTTTTTTGAAAAACTCATTGGTACATGCCAGGATTCGAACCCGAGCCTCACTGATTTTTGGCCGGATCTTTACATACATATATATAATCACGCCTCTTTCTCGTAGGGGTAGGCAGAGACCACTTCTTTCCACTTGCTACGATCCTTACAAACTTGTTTCGCTTCGTCCACTCTCATTATTCCTTTCGTACATGCTCTTCGGTTTAGGGTACTTTTGACCTGGCCTTTTTCAAGACGTCCCCAATTTGGTCTCGAAACGTCCGCCTAGGTCTACCCCTTGCAACACTTTCATTCACACTCGCCTTATACACTTTTTTCGTCAATCGTTCAGTGAAATCTAGAGTAAATGAAATCTCTCCCCAGCCTCAGCTGATGCAGTACGACGAAAGTGGTCGCAGGCGCATGTCGATCATCCTCGGGGGCCAAGCGTATGACGTCACCGACTACGTAGACCACGTGAGATTCCGTCATTGCTTAGGGTTGTATTCCACTGGTCTTTCTTTGTCCAAGATATAATCCAATTACCATAATAATAGTTGATTTTTTATTAAAGCCATATTGGAAAATGAAATTTGACCAGTGGAAAACCACCCTTATATGTACCGTAATTAAATATTAATTGATGGGCCTGTTGGCTCAGTTGATTCTGTTCTTGCTTTTTAAGTTGGAGGTCGCGGGTTTGATTCCCTCTCGGGGCCAACATTTTTGTGCATTAACATGTCTGATGGCTTCAATTATGTTTGATATTTATTTAAGTACCTACTAACGACCAGTCCGGGTTTTGCACGAGTGCAATGCTGATACTAAAACCTTTTTCTTGAATCACTATCTATTTAAAGATCTAAGCAAGCATAGGGACAGACAGACAGCGTCAAGCGATTCAGTCTCTGCCTAGTTAGGGACTAAATAATCTTATATGAATTGTGTCCCAAAATTACACCCAAAAACATGACGCTCCTTCTGATGCAGTGGGGTCAATGCCCCGTATGACCTCTCGCCCTGATTGCAGCACCACCCGGAACTGCAGCAGTTGCAGTTGCAGCCGCACCCGTCGCGGGACGCCAAGACAGCCATGTGGTTCTCTGGCGTACCCCCGCTTGTGTTCAGCGTGTTCCTGCAAAGGTTTCATCGCGAGAACATTGTGAGTTAGCTGTGCTATGCGTGACATGGATGCTATGCATGAAAAAAAAAAAGATTATTTAAACGTCGATTCTTTGTCTTTTTGAAATTAATCGATGTTTGTAAAATCGATTAATTTTATTAAAAATAATCGATTATACGAAAAAAAATACCAATTACTATAAAAAATCACATTCTTTATCATTTTAATAAAAACTTGGTTAGTAAACTTACTTCAAATTTATTTATTCCTAGGTGGTGCTGTTTACAAAAATCGATTAAAATTTGTAAGAATATAATCGTTTAACTAAATATCGATTATTTTATAGTAAAAAATCGATATTTTAAAAATATTTTATTTTTTACATCTAACTTAACTATCGACAGGAGATCACCTACACTCGAGAGAAAGAAATATCATAAATTTCAAATTTAGTCTTAAATAATACAAAATGGCTTTATTAATAAAACAAAAACAATGTGAACATTTGAAACACCCATATACAACGCGTAACAGAAAAAGCGCAATTCCTCATACACCCCAGTTATATATATAAATAAATATAATCTCACGCCTTTTATCCCCGAGGGGGTAGGCAGAGGTATTCCATTACTGGAGATACCCACATTTCACGAGATACATTGGACCCCTAAACGTGATAGGTGGCCCATCGCCGGACCCCAATTATTTTATTTAATATAAAAAAATATAATGCAATCGAACTTTAGTTGTGTCTAACCAATTTTCTTAAATATCGATTAATAATAGCACGATTTCCATAGAAAGCACTAAATTCAGCTACGATATTTCATTTTTTTTTTATTTAACACATATTAAAAATAGCTGAAATCGAATAAATAGAACAAACTAATTTCAGGAATTGCGCTTATTCTGTTACATATTGTATAGATTCGTTACAGATTTAAACACTGTTTGAAACCGTGGGGCGCTGCTAGTTACTATATTATTGTGTCTCATAGCGTCATATTTACTAAAATGGGAGAGCCATGCTGCGGCACGCTTGGGCCGGCTCGACCGGAGTGATACCACGGCCTCACAGAAAACCAGCGTAAAACAATGCATTGCGTTTCGTTGATTGAGTAAGGTAAACGGAGGCCCCAATCCCCCTTCCCTTCCCCTCCCCCTACTCCCACCTCAAAGGTCGGCAACGCAGTTGTGACTCTTGAGTTGCAGGTGTCCATGGGCGACGGACGTCACTTACCATCAGGTGACCCGTCTGCTCGTTTGCCCCCTTTTTTATCATTAAAAAAATAATAATTGTATTTCATACTTAGTGAACCCTACCACTCTGTGTTGAATTCTACTGTGGTTTTACTTTAGATGATATAATTCGCTATATTTGAAATGAAACAACGGATATTTTTAATCAAATATTAATTATTGATTTCAGGGGGACGAATACCCGACCGGCAGTGCAGTCAACGTGGTCCAAACCCGTTTTTGATAATTATCTTTAATAATAAAAAAAATACCACATTTATCCTTTTTTATTAAATTTTCCATACAAATTTAAAAACACATCTATACTCCATTTAACAAAGGAGTAATCTGTTGTAGAGTGCGTGAGCGGGGACCTAAGCGATTTCTTCAGTAAGGTGTTCAGGGTGCTTAGGGAGTAAACATACTAAAAATTCCCCGCGTCTAGGAGGCCCGAGGTTTTTCGCTTATATCTTTAAAACGATGTGTCGTAGAGAAAAATATTTTTTACGTAAACAAAGCTCATAAAATATTCTGCAACTTTTATCTTATAAACTTTTTTCAAATTCCTTCCCGTTTTTGAATTATACGTTCCGGAAGTGTCAAAATTTTCAAAAAAACTACTTTTATTAAACACTTGCTGTTGCCTGTCCGACCGATCCGTTACCGATCCTAATCTATCTAGGAGAAGGGAGGGCAATATGGAAGGTCTAACTTTGAATGATAATAAAAAAAAATGCTTCTTTTATTTTAATCAGTCTTGAGAGTAAACCTAAACAATATTATTATTCTGTAGTTAGAAATAAATTATATTTTGCCCAAAATCAGTAACTACTCATAAAGTAAAACCCTTACATATTCCATTTTAACCTCGTACTGAAGGCAAAATGGAAAGCTTATGAGGACAAGATGGAATGCACATGATAACTTTAAATATTGCGATTGACACATGCGACACAGACATCTTCTGTATTAGTACACAGCTCATGTGCCCAAATTCAATACGACGAACATTCAAACAATCTTCTGTGGGTGGTTCCATGTATTGTTTTCCACAAAACAGGCAAAACTAATTTTCTTTTGAAGTTTCCTCACTTTTGACTGTTCTTTTTGCTTTTCTCTTACCCTTTCCTTCCCCCTTTCCTTTTTAGTATTTTTTTTTTGTTTTTTATTAGTTTTCTTTTTTTTCGATATCCTGCCCATTAAACTTTCCAACTTGCCCATTCGCCACGTTCTTTTTTTTTCACGTTTCTTTTTTTTTTCTTATCATAAATATCAATTTGTACAATCGTTACCTAGTAGATATCCACTGTCAAAATCAAATTTTAATATTACTTACCTTTTACAAACAATTTTATCGCAAAAATCCTACGGTGTCATAATAATATGGCGTCGAATAAACAAAAAGTCAGTGCTCTTCACTGGGTGGTGCGACCCGAACAGAACTTTGTGTGTGAAGTCAACACGTGGCCACGTACTTATGTGTGCGTAACGGCGCGGGTGACATGTCACGTGTCCTAGGGTTTATAGGTAATTTCCATCTTATCCGCTCCTTCCATCTTGCCTTCCCTTCCCCTACTTACCAAATTTAATCTAAATCCGTGCAGCCGCAAAGTTATTTTTGTCTTTTATCTATGTATCTACACTAATATATACTAATACTGATAATTTTAAAAAGAGGAAAGATTTGTGTTTTTGTATGCTTGTTACGAATAAACTCAAAAACTACTGGACCGATTTTAAAAATTCTTTCACATATGGAAAGCTACATCATCACTGAGTAACATAGGCTATATTATATTCTTGTGTTCGTACGGGAACTGAAACTACGCCAGACAAACCGCGCAGACCCGCTAGTGTTATACCTATATATAATAGCGGGACGCGCGGTTTTACCCGCGTAGTTCCGAGACACCGTTTTAAAGATATAGGCGAAAAACTCAAAAGAACTCATTCAAACAACAGATCAAACAACAGATCCGCTGGAGTGGGGGGGGGGAACTCCCCCCCCCACTCCAGCGGATCTCCTAGACGAGGGGACTTTTAGTATGTTTACTCCCTAAGCACCCAAAACAACTTTATCACTATTATCATCACTACATAGTATAAAACAAAGTCGCTTTTTCTGTCCCTATATCCCTATGTCCTTATGTCCCTTTGTATGCTTAAATCTTTAAAAATACACAACGGATTTTGATGCGGTTTTTTTTAATAGATAGAGGGATTCAAGAGGAAGGTTTTAGTATTAGCATTGCACCCGTGCGAAGCCGGGGCGGGTCGCTAGTTCTGAATAAACCGATTACGTCGCAGCTCACGCACTCTACACCTCCTTTTGAGTTATTTGTTGAGTGGACTACTACATCAATAAATAAAATGTCAATTTGCTGATTTATTTATGACATTATGGAGTAGGTACCTACTCCCATTTGCTGATTACTAATTATAATGTCATAAATAAGTTTTGTTTGGTGATGTATCTGTGGCTGAACATTTTCACAGTGCAGCATTGGTTTTCCGTCGACTGGTTAAATAATTACTTTTGAATGTTACTAAACGTGCTTATTGAAATCACAATGTAACTTTGACCTATGATATTGTATGAAACGGAGACGATTAGCAAAAGTCCGTGCAAATTATAATACCACTAGTGACATTATAATACAACTAGTGGAATTATAATACTACTAGTGACATTATAATACAACCCATAAAATTATGATACCACTAGTGAAATTATAATATCACGGTTTTTAACAGACTAATATAAAAATATGATGCCTTCGTAATTTAGTTGTGTCTTAACAAATTTCTTAAATAAATAGCAATAATAGTACGGTTTCCATAGATTCAGTTATGCTAATTAATTTTTCGGAATAAATTAACACATAATATTAAAAATAGCTGAAATCGATTAAGTAGTCGATACTGAATAAACAAATTTTAGGAATTGCACTTATCCTGTTACATATTGTAATACAATAATTATGGACCTTCTTATAAAACGACTTCTAACACACAACAAGCTTGCTAATAAGTAAATAAATAGGTACAACTGCAATAAACAAAACAAAATATCACTAAATTATTACAGTTTTATAAAGTAATAAATCGAATTTATCTCCATCACTTAACAATTATTATCATTATCACAAGGAAGTGTTGAGTAATTCCTGGTTTTTTTAACGTTCTAGGAATTTACGATAAGATTATACTTTTTGTGTTACATTAATTGGTAATTGCTCGAGTATAAATGACTGAAGATAGTCATCAAAGTACCTTTGAAAATTACCGATATTCGGAAAAACTACGACCTAACCTAAATTATTCCGAATTTCGAACACGTCACTTTACCGCCAAAATCTTATTAAAAAAAATGGTTGTCTGTAAAGTCGGTGGACGATAATTTTACGTGATAACGTCATAAGAAAACATAGGCGAAAAATTGCATACTGGAGTGGTGGTGGATAGATGCGTCACAAGCCGAACGCTTAGGCCGATCGTGCCTCTCTATCGCTTGTTCCGCCCTCTCGCTTACACGCTCGGCTCAGGCGAAAGGTGGCACTTTTTCGTGCGTGCAGCCGGCGTTCATCGATTTATTAGACGTTATCACGTCAAAAGATGGCCTCATGTCAAACAGCTGATAAGAACAGCTGATCATTGGTGTAACAGCACCAAGCTAGTGATTAAACTACAGAACCTATTTAAAAAAATATTACTAATAGAAAGATACATAACCCCTGACTTATATAGGCTTTGTATAGTTTATTGTAATAAACCAACACCATTTTACATATAAAAGAGATAAAGTGGTTTTGTATGTTTGTATGGGGTAATATCCGGAACGAGCTGATCCGATTCTAAAAATTCTTTCGTCGGGGGTTCGATCCCCGCTCGGGGCCAACATTTATTTGTTGGCTTCGTGTCTGGTCGTTTAATATTTATTTAGGTATGTTTATCAGTTGTTTAGTACTATAGTACAGGCCCTGCCTAGTTTGGGACTAAATAACCGTGTGTGAATTAAGTGTCCCACAACTTATTATTGTTCCAAAGTAGTTACGTAAACATTTTAATTTTCAATGTCAGTAAAAGCAATCGAAATCAATGAGTAATGTATTTTGGATAAATAAAATAAATCACATTCTCCCTGGGGTGTCGCTTCGGCTAATTTTGATTAAAAAAGTACTTTGCACATTTCGCATCTGTTTCCCGATACATTCAAATCCCAATACAGTCGTTTCCCGAAAAGTGAGAGATGGTCCAAACTGGGTTACGTTCATTACTAGCGGTTCTGCGCGGTTTCACCCGCGTAGTTCCCGTTCCCGTGGGAATACGGGAATAAAATATAGTCTATGTTACTCAAGGATATTGTAGCTTTCCATTGGCGAAAGAATTTCAAAAAAAATACAATTTTACAAAAATTCAAACATGCAAAAACGCAATGATACATACAAAAAGAAACTAAATTTTTTGAAACTTTTTCTTTTAAACGTCTTTGAATACTACATCATAGAGTACCTAACCTAAATAACATTACAAAAATAATATACAAATCCTTCCTCTTTATAATAATATGTACTTTTAGCAGAGTAATAGTGTTCTGTGCTTATTAGTGTCGATGAAAAACAAGATTTGGAATTTCGGAACAGCTTACCAAATTATTACTCTTTTTTTAATTTTAAATATGCAATGCGTTCCGCCTCGCGAACGGGCTATTTTCTATTGTTTATACCTACACTCACAAGGCCGCACCTTTTTTCCTTATTCTTATTGATGTAAAAAGTTTCGTATCCCTACTAAGTACCCAAAGAGGTTGGAAGAAAGTTATTCTCTTTCTCGAGAAACTTTTTCTTTAATCGTCTTTGCCAAATGTAGTACTTTTTTTTAATTTGTTCCCGCCCTAAGGCCGGAAACAATTCCTATGAGTCTTTCCCGACCGAGGGTGGGAATCACAGCCCTGAATCTCTCTGTGGTGGGAATCATCGCTTCCGAACCGGTACTCAGATCAAACATACACTACTTTCCGAGTATGAAATATGAAAAATAAATTATTTTTGATTTGATTTAAGACAGATGAACATTGAACATAACAGGATCTGCTGTCTGTCCGTCGCTTGGAACCCTTTCAGTGCGGAACCCTAAAAATGCGTAAAGCGTGTAAGTTATCATGACAAGTGGTAATGGCTCGCCAAATCGCAATTGGCTTATGACACTATACTTAATGACGTAAGCGATATGGCTTATCGGATCGTATCGATGGCTTATCGCGATATCGAAGGTGCGCGTCCGGCAGTGTGCGCGGGCGCGGATACTGTGACAGCAGCGCGGGAAATCTGACAAGTTAGTTTTTTTTTTATTATTTAAAAAAAATCGTGATAGTCGATGCAAATGAGTGTTATTTTTTACTATACGCTGCACGCGCTGTCTAAAAAGATTATACTATAAATATACTAACTCCATATTCCCGAGGGGTTCGGTAGAGGTATTCTGTGTATTAAATTAAAATTAATAGAGTACCCGAAACCGACGAGCATGTATGAACCGATTGATGGATATGGATGAGAAGCGAGAGGTACCTATGCCAGGATCGTAGCAGGTGGCGGGCTTTTGTCTCTGCCTACCCTTTCAGGAAAAAAGCGTGAGCATATGTATGTATGTAAATTAAAATACAGCCTTTAGGTCGGATTCTTTCAGCTTGGAATAAGGGTAGAAGGTAGATATACGGGGAAGGTAGGGTTAAAGGTTGTGTCGGTATGTGACAGTTTTATTCAGAATTCGCAGGTTCGAAAAAAGGGCCTAACATTTATGAACACATTATGTTGGCTTCGTGCCTATTCGTGTATGTTTAACAGTTGTATGTGTTTGTTAAGAATCTATAGTACAGGCTCTGCTTATTTTAGAGCTAAGTAATAGTGCGAATCGTTTTCCACAGTAGAAATAATCATTATTTATGACATTAGTGCGGTAAGTTGGTGTTTACCAAAGAGATTAAAATATAATTGGACAAAATAAATACAAAACAAAAACACCTACATTTTTGTGCCAGTGGCAGTAGAGACCATGGGCCCATGGGGACCTCAAGCAAAGTCATTTTTAAAAAGTCTGTCAGCGCGCCTAATAGAGGCCACTGGCGACCCAAGGGCTGGTAGATATTTCGCCCAAAGGATTAGCTTGGCTGTCCAAAGGGGAAATGCTGCCAGCATCTTGGGTGCCTTACCTCAACTTGGTGCGCTAGAGGACATTTTTTATCTTTAGTCTAGTTTAGTTTGTAAATATCATGTGTATTTTATAATTATTATTGTTTAGTAGTGTTGTATATGTCCTGTAAATAAATTAAAAAAAAAAAAAAAAAAACTTTGAAGCACGTTTGAAGCTCAAGCGTCAGTTATGTTCTCAGCTCATGTCAGTTAGTATGAACGCGAGCTGTCATTCGGTCGAAATTGTACTAGACTTATTCCACTTGGAATAACTTTTGGCTTCAAATTTTCCTCGCTTTGTCCCCTCTATGCCCGCCCTATTATATTTTAATCTCTTTGGTTTTTACTCTAGTAGACGAATTTAAATAGTTACGAGTTTGTAAATACAAAACAAAACATATTTTTAGAAAAAACTGTAAAATAGTTATTGAAACCAACTTTTTTAAATATCAGTCGAATAGTAGCAATCGACATTTCTTTAGAACTACATCTTTCCTCTTATTTTCTCTCTAGTATTAAAGTGAGACAAACGTATTGAGCAAAAGCGCTCTCAAGGAGGTTCAATCATTGTGTTTATTTTCTTTTGGTAATGTCCACTCCTTGGTGGAATTCTTATGTAATTTTTATATTATGTCCTGGCATGTACCAAAAAGTTGTTCAAAACTTACGTACATATTCATCTAACAGAATTAACACTCACAAATTATTGATGGATTATGGAAATTATCTGTAAAAAAACTTTTGTATTATTACTAATTCTGAGGCATGTGTAACTCCGTTCACCGTGTGTAACAGACCCGGTTTATTACACACGGTGTGTCCCAATAGGGTCCCATTTTACCCTTTGGGTACGGAACCCTAAAAAGGTACACATCTCTTTCGCTCAATGTAATAGCATCCAGTGACATTTGATTTTATATGATGTACCTAATAATAATTTATTTAGTTTATTATCTATCGACATTTTTCAATGTCATATCGATTTTGATTCCTGAAATCGTCTGAGTGACCGTTATCGGGGATTAATCGGTTCTAATCACGAATGAGCTCGTGTTAGTTATAGTCTACTAGCGACTCGCCCCGGCTTCGCACGGGTGCAATGCTAACACTAAAACCTTCCTCTTGAATCACTCTATATCTATTAAAAAAAAAACCGCATCAAAATCCGTTGCGTAGTTTTAAAGATTTAAGCATACATAGGGACATAAGGATATAGGGAGCGACTTTGTTTTATAATAAGCAGTGATTTCACGTAGGTTCGGTGACAGTTCACATTTTTCCGTTTTATGCTTACTAATTTCGACTAATAAAAATATTTGATTGAAAAATAAGTAATATTTTTTATAACACATTTGCTCGTAAAAGGTGTCTTATTTCACCAATTTCAATATCGTATTGTATCTCATTACGCCCAAGTGCGGTAAGTGTAAAGTAAAACGCACGGTTTGTCAAGATGCTCCGTCTTAAAACGAACGGTACTTTTAAAAATCTCAACAAAGAGTTTTTATCTATATATTTTTTTTTATCAGTCAAAAAAGTTGTCAACATTTTATGATTAAAATTAACTTTGGGAGATAAAATATAATAAAGAAATATTTATGTACATTTTATTTAATTTAATTAATTTTGACAGTAAATTACAACCAATTAATCTGTAACAAAAACACAAAAATATTATTTTACTTTATTAGTAATTTATGACTATGTAATACTGGCTGTTTTTTGTGCCTTTGCCTAAAAAAAAATGCTGATGCGCGCCGCGCGCTTTTTCTTAACGCTGTATTGTTTTTATTCGTTTACCATAGTCGGAGTTTTATTTTATTTCCTCGCAAATGTGTTATAAAACGTCGTATGACATACGTGCGCTTTGACAATTACAGCCTACCGCACTTATATCATAATGTACTATTAATTTTAACATTGCAAAAATACAATATTTTTTATTAGTCAACAGTAGCATCAGTAAAATGGAAAAAATGTGGACTGTCACCGAACCCATGTTACGTGAAATAGTCTATAATATATATATAATAATATAATCTCACGCCTTTTTTATCCCCGAGAGAGTAGGCAGAGATATTCCATTACTGGATATACCCACATTTCACGAGATATATTGGACCCTTAAACGTGACAGGATGGTGAGCCCATCGCCGGACCGGGTCTGTTTACACATGTCTCAGAATTAATTCCGAGACCTGCGGGTTTCCTCACGATGTTTTCCTTCACCGTCGAGCTAGTGATAAATATGTACGTAAGTTTTTGAAAAACTCGTTGGTACATGCCAGGATTCAAACCCGAGCCTCACAGATTTTCGGCAGGCTCTTTAACCGTCCGGGCTATCATTAGTCTTCTTAATAGGTACATATGTGGCCTTCAAAAATACTGGGCCGATTCAGAAAATTCTTTCTGCAATGGAAAGCTTACTTTTCTGGGAGTAATGTGAGCTACAATTTTCCTACGGGGACGGCACTTATGGCTGGTTTACACACAGTTTAGTTAAATTGGTCAGTAGATGAACATTGTATGCCCACTATGAGGTTTGGAACCCGTACCCGTTTATAGAAGCTATGTCCATCTATTGACCAACATAACTAGACAGTGAGTTCAATTCTGCTTTACAGCGACTAAAATTATTTTAGTTTACTCCTGTCATTTTCTTTCTCCTAGAAAAGAAAAGAGACGAGAGATATTTAGTCCTGTCAAATTAAAATTAGTCCTGTCAACTAAAGCATTGATAGCCTTACGGTTAAAGAGCCTGCTTCACATGATAAAAATCAGTGAGGCTCGGGTTCGAATCCTGGCATGTACCAATGAGTTTTTCAAAAGCTCGACGTTGAAGGAAAACATCGTGAGGAAACCCGCAGGTCCCAGAATTAAACCTGTGACATGTGTAAAAAGACCCGGCCCGGCGATGGGCTCAGCACCTATCACGTTTAGGGGTCCAAAGATTATCTCGTGAAAAGTGGGTATATCCAGAAATGGAATACCTCTGCCTACCCCCTCGGGAATAAAAAGGCGCAAGATTATAGATAGATAGATAACACTAAGGCATTTTATACCGTGTTAGTGCATAAGTAAAGAAGTCACGACTAAAATACAGGACAAAATTCGGTAGGTTATCTTCTATCCCTTTTCTTTTGAGGGAAGACAAAGATGGGACTAAAATATATTTAGTCGCTGTACTCGCTGTAAAGCAGAATCGAACCCAGTGTGTACACCAGCCATTACGTGGGGTCACTGGCGTGGGGTCACTGAAGTGGGGTAACTGAGGTGGGGTCACTGACGTGGGGTGAATAAAAAGTTTCACTTGTTACAGTCGAAGTATGGGTGACGTAGCGAAATACACGCGAGCTGATGTGGCCACGCGTAATGGACGGGGCAGCGCACCACTGTGGCTCATCATCAGAGACTCCGTGTATGATGTCACCAGCTACGCCAACGAGGTCAGTTGAGCCCTAAGGCCAAGTCGGGAGTCAATAAGCCACTGTCCCACACAACGCTTTGCAATATCTACACATAATATGTAACGGGACCGTGTCTAAATGAATATTTTTTGAAATTTTAGAGGTAGCTGATATCAAAACATAAATTTTTGAATTTTTTGTCTGTATCTCTGTGCACCCAAACCGGTAAACCAATTTTTAAGAATTATGAAGATCTATAAAGCTTGGTTTTGCTACTAATGCTGCAAGCTAAGTTCAAAGTCTGACCACTACAATACATAACCATAATAAGCAATCGTCGGTGTTCGTAACAGATCGAGTTGGATTTTGGGTTTAAGTTAAATAAGTGTTATACAACGCGACACAGAATAAGCGTAATTCTTCATACACCCCAATTAGTATAATAATATAAAATAATACATATGATGCTTTGCTTTCGTACTTTAGTTTTGTTTAACTAAAGTTCTTAAATAAAGAGCAATCATACACGATTTTATGACTAAAGGATATTTTTCACCCCATTTTTCCTATATTTTACATTACAATAACTTTTTTATTTCCTGTTAAATAAATGAAGTTCACATCTTGGTTACTTTTTTCTTTGAACATTAATTATGCTGTTACTATAATAGCATATAGTTAAGCCGCAAGAATAATATGGAAAAATGTTTACCAATACACGAGTTCTGATAACAAATAGCAAAATTGTGTAACATCCACTGAATCTTGAGAAGTCGCATAACAGGAGTTGACATCTTGTGAATATATTAAAAATTTTAAATTTTCTTCTTTTTTAATAGTTGGTCCGTTTTTTCCAATACAATGGATTCTCTGAAAAGCGTATCATGAAATAACAATGGGTCTGTCTTGAGGTATTATGTAGTACGGTTTCCCTTGGCTTGGTAGCCGTAAATTTAGTTAAGCGAATTATTTTTTCTGAAAAATTTAACACATGTCAAAAATATCTAAAATCGTTTCTGACTGACCACCTAAAATTCCTAATTTTAAGTTAGCCTATCCTTCTCCATAGAATACGAAAGAAAAAGGACAGAAACAAACCATATATTGAAAAGTTAATGTCAAACATCTAAAAACCTACTAATTTTAACTATGAACGTGCTTATCTGTCACTTTTATCCATGACCTTGTTACATCGTCGCTAAAATTGCTAAACACGCCATACATGAGAAGACTAATTTTAATTTGACAGGACTAAATATCTCTCGTCTCTTTTCTTTTATAGGAGAAAGAAAATGACAGGACTAAGTCGCTGTAATGCAGAATCGAGTCCACTGAAGAAAGTAATTTCAGGAATTGCGCTTATTCCGTTACATTTTGTATAGTTTTGGGGTTCCAATAAATAAAATGCTCATATCATCATTAAGTTCGCCATGTGTACATTTTCTTGGTACATGAAGTTAAATAAATAAATAAATAAATATCAACATCTATTTTCTGCTATCCCAGCACCCTGGAGGAGACGACGTGTTGGTAGAGAAGGCTGGCAAAGATGCCACCTCGGAGTTTGACTTCGGTCACTCTTCTGACGCCAAGAAAATTCTTACCAAGTACAAGGTCGGGGAGATCGTTGAGGTTAGTGTCACCATAATATATATTTTTCAAATGTATTGATTTCCGTAGGTAATTGCTAATTACACTTAAGTCAATCGTCTAAAAATAAGGCACTTTGAACTTGTCCATGAAGATTGGCTACATGTAAACAGTAAACAGCAGCCCATCTCCACCGACAAGTTGCACTGTCAACAGCATATGAAGCTTTACATTTGCGTGCGAGTTGACCTCTAAGCCGATTGTAATAAGAACGTTACAAAGTCCAATTTGTCAAGCTCTACGTGCTCTTGACTGTACCTACACTTTCATTTTCAGCTCGAATTCTTAAATACGCGACTGTTTGAGAATTTTCAGCATCACCGCTACCGTGGTTATCCGATTCACGATTTTAGTAACTACGCCAGTGTCACTTTTCACTACGGACCCTGGAGTGCGATTTTTGAATCTCACTGGTGATATCAAAATCACCGGTGACTAAAATTATCACCGATGACTTTTATGTCACCATTTTCCAAAAGCTGTATTTTTGAAAGTTTTCATTAAATCGTCGCAATCACAAAATATCACAATCGAGCCCCGCTGCTAATTCTTCCGAAAAACATACTTTGGCACTTTTGGCAGATGGCACTACGTCAACTGTTAAAAACAATCGCATGGTGATTTCAATTACGAGTGGGTAGGGGCACTCGTAAATCGATATCATAGGTATGACAAATGTAAGTCACCGATGAGTTTCAAAAATACGAACTTTTGGAAATCAACTCACATCGGTGAGAATGAGTCACTTGGTGAGATTCAAAAATCGACCCCCTGTAACTTATAGTGTCACTTATACCTTCGGTTTCTGAAAGGCAAATCAAACTAAAATTAGCTGTTCTCATTGGTTAAGTAACGTCATAACGCTTTTCAACAGCCAATCGCAACAGTTAACATGAGATTTAACAATCTGTCAGTTAATTTCAGTTTAGTTGGCCTTTCGGAAACCACCAAACCTTCGGACTAGTCGCAGTAGTAAAAATTCACTGAACACAAACAAAACACGGAGGCGACAGTCATTCGCTCCGACTTGTGGACGAAATATAAGCGCTGATATTATTCAAGTTTCATATGAAACGAAGTCAGAAAGGAGAACGATCGAAATTCAGTAGGATTTCGGAGAACTATCTTAAAATGTGCACAAGACAAGGTGTCATTTAGGATTTTGAGATGCAGGTTTAAATTTACTCTATCTAGTATATATATATATATAAGTAACAATAGGTGATATTGTTAACATTTCCAAACTCATCAATAGCGTCTTAACACATCGACATCCAAGTGTTCTGCAGGTATTCACGGAGGCTAGAAACCGTTTTCGTTCGATTCAGACCGAGTGAAAAATTTTCCGAAGTCAAATCTATCGACTTCGGAAACTGTATTCTAGGCGTTTCTGACAGCCACGGAAACTTTTTTTTTTTCGAATCCTTTTGTCAAATATGACATTAGTTTTCGGTACCGACATCTCTGAATAGCCCATCTTTGACAGATTTTCGGATTCCGAGTCGAATATCGAATATCAAAGCTCCGTGAATACGCCTGCCATCGTCCTGGCTGTCATCGTCCCATCTGTCTCGTTGTAACCCGCATGTCGGTCATTCCATTACGTAATTTGAATCCCTCCTTGACAAAGGCAGTGACGTCACGATGATTATCTTAAGTGCTTCGATGTTTGAAACCAAGTCGGTAGTAAGCCGATGGGTCAAGAGACGCATGTAAAAAATCATTGGAAATGGGTTTTCGTACGTCACACCTGCTAGTTTCCTTCACTTACCCTTAGTTTCCGAACGACCAATTAGCCGACTGTCCTGTTAACTGTTCTCATTGGTTTTTGAAAAGCGTTATGATTTTATTCAACCAATCGGAACAGTCCAACATGAGATTTAAAAGCCAGTCAGCTAATTTTAATTTGATTTACCTTTTTACTGTTTATTTTCATACAAGAATTTGTAATGTTACTCGTATCTTTGCGAAATCACTGCGATATTATCTTAATCTGTCAGTAATTACTTTAATCAGTTATCGTATACATTTTTGGTGACAGTTTCCTGAAGAGAATAAAAAAAAATACTGGAGAAATTCACCGGATTCAAGCACGAAGGATTCCGACCATCTATCTATACTCGTATATATATACGTATAAAATGATAAACTGACTGAGTGATTGGTCATGTATCAACGCACAGCCTAAACCGCTGGGTCTAGAGACTTGAAATTTTGCACATAGATAGCTTATACAGTGTATGCATCCACTAAGAAAGGATTTTGCAAAATTCAACGCCTAAAGGGGTGAAGTAAACGTGCGCGAGCGAAGCCGCTGGTAAAAGCTATTATTTATAAAAACAGCAAAAAGTCACTCTAAGTGACTCCCCTCCCCTCCCCTCCCCCTATTCCCACCTAAAAGGTCGGCAACACAGTTGTGACTCTTGAGTTGCAGGTGTCCATGGGCGACGGACGTCACTTACCATCAGGTGACCCGTCTGCTCGTTTGCCCCCTTTTTTATATAAAAAAAAAGTACATATGCAAATTGGACTCGCACTTGGCCGTTTTCTATTACTCCTGACAGGGTGTTATAGGACGCAGTTCACAAGTGCTCTAATAGTAATTGAGGATATTTGGTAAAGTGTCCGGCTCTCCACTTGATAAAGTATATGTGACGAGATCCCAGCTGGTTTGTAACTTGCGAGACGCTTAGAGAGGGTTAGTTAGTGTAATGAGACAATTGGAGATAGTTGAGCTGTTTTAAGACACGGAATTTGTTTGAGTAGATTGTAGGTACTTTATCAAGTTTGCTGCTTCGGGGTTCTGGATTCCAAAGCAGAAAAAAAATCATCATTTTTTAAAAATTTTGAAATTGTGAAAAATTTTGACGGGCCTGTTGGCTCAGTTGGTAGTGACCCTGCCTTCTGAGTCGGAGGTCGCGGATTCGATCCCCGCTCGGGGCCAACATAACCGGACTGAATAACCGTGTGTAAATTGTGGACAAATTTTATTTATTTTGTTTTTATCAACTCTGTTCCCTAGTGTTGTTCCACTAAGTATCAACCACATCACACCAAGAACATGTGATTAAGTAGTGGTTCGGTGTGAATGGTGTCGCAGCAGCTTTTACCAATTGCGTTGTGGTACCGACAAAATGTCGTTGTGTCTGCGATGTGGCCAGCCGATCGCTGGTGGTTCCGTTGTGGTTGCAATGTGGTCAGTATCACTGACGCGGTCGATAATGACAGCAAAATGTGGTACGTGTGGTTCGACGCTAACTGGCCCTTTTTCGTTCCAATGGTCTCACAGGAAGTAGGACAGCAATATTTTGGTTCCAAAGTCCCATTTTCAGTGTTTCATACTTTTCCTTGAAAATAAATAGTCTAGCAATAGTAGTAGTGTTCGCACATATTTTTTTAATTAAATACTCACGCCTTTAATCCCCGAGGGGGTAGGCAGAGTTATTCCATTTCTGGATATACCCACTTTTCACGAGATGTTCTTTGGACCCCTAAACATGATAGGTGGTAAGCCCATCGCCGGACCGGGTCTTTTACACATGTTTCAGAATTTCTGAGACATTTACATTTAATACATTCTGAGAATTATTTTTGTATATAATCGTAGCTATTAGGTGTAGGTATTATTTTCGACGGGCTTGTCACCAGAGTTAAATATAAAGTCTGTTAAAGATCTGTTGTTCACGTCAAAGACATTGCACATTGAATTAGTTACGTATTTCCAGGATTGAAAGCCGCCCACTTCACTGATATGTGACAAAACCATAGAATGTTCAGTTTAACGTCCAACTCTTTGTCTATAATGTATGAGGTCTAAGAAGAATAAGAAGTCGTGAGTTAATTTTTAATTTAATGTTTGATGTTCTAGGAGGAGAAACATTACGACGAGAACGGGAAGAAGAAGAAGAAGGTGGTATCCGCACCCACTGACACCACTAACAGAGGGTGTCTAAGCATCGTCACGTGTGGGCTGATCGGGTGACTGGGCTAAGCTCCAGTGTGAATTGTCTTTCTATCACATAAGGTCTTTACCTATGAGATTGCCAAAAAGTCTTTTTAAATTTCTGATTTCAGTAATTTTGCCATCATCCAGAAGTTAATCCAAAAGTTTACTTTAGTGGTTAAATTATACAGGCACAAAAAGTGGTTTGATTTTGCTTGTTGAATAGCTAGAAATAGTTCGTGCTATGTGTTGCTCGTTTCGATACTTAGCCTCCCTTGCCTTGTAACACAAACTATTAAGAATTGCATATCAGTAACTATACCACTTTAGATTTTTTTCTTGCAAAACTCCCGACCCAGTCGAACGCTTATGTGAAGTCCATAGATTAGTCATTTTATTCGACTGGCTTTCAAGGTTTACAAAGCCTTTCTTTTGTTGCTAATATAAGTTAACGATTTACACCTAATTGAAATGGATATTTTAATCCACATTTTTTTAAATACAAAATGGCAATTTCATAGGTAAAATAATACATGTTTACTAATTTAAGAAGTTGTTAGTTTAAGTTTTTCCTTCACCTCTTTATAAAAGGTCACGTCAAATATCCGAGATACCTCCCTAATCGGGACAATTTTCCATTGAAGTGGGAGGGGAATATTTCCAGAAAATGCGATAAAAGGAATAACCCAGTAAAAGAGAGCTTAGTATTACAATAATTTATTTATTTAATACTATTTTGTGATTAATATATACGTAACAGGAATAGTTTTATGATATCGAATAATTGATAAAAGTTTTTGTACAGATAAATGTGTTTTAATATAATATATATAATCTCACGCCTTTTTTTATCCCCGAGGGGGTAGGCAGAGGTATTCCATTACTGGATATACCCACATTTCACGAGATATATCGGACCCCTAAACGTGATAGGTGGTGAGCCCATCGCCGGACCGGGTCTGTTTACCTACACATGTCTCAGAATTAATTCTGAGACCTGCGGGTTTCCTCACGATGTTTTCCTTCACCGTCGAATAAATGTGTTTTAATAAAGATATTATTTTTATATTGTTTTTAAATTCATTTTTATTAACATTTTCACAGATAATGTATTTCTGATGCCGTTATAACAACAAATACTAAAAAACAGTACACAACAATACAAAAATAAAATTAATATTTAAGGGAGATCCTTACAATAAACGTGTTTTTTACCTTTTTTTAGATGGTACAGAAACCTTCTTCGACTTGCACTTGGCCGTTTTTTTAAGGATTATTTAAGCAAATTCCAAATTATTTATCCAAACCCAAATTATGAGAGTTCAAAAAAATTACGAAGCGCCTCCAGATTAGAGTCAATTCCGAGACTTGCAAGTTTCCTTACGATGTTTTCCTTCACCATCGATCTGGTGATAAATATTATGTAAGTATGTTTTTATATGACTCTTTGGTATATGCCCTTACCACGATTCAAACCCAAGCCTCACAGGTAGCCCGTCCAGTAACACCCCTTACTGTCACACTGTAACTGGTTGGTAAAAATATTCGTCATCGAGTAACAGTGTCACTGGTTGGGATAAATAAATTCACATCGGAAAATATCGGCGATGTATTATAGAAAACCCAGATAAAGAGTACCCGAAACCGACGAGCATGTATGAAGTATGAACCGATTGATGGATGTGGATGAGGCACGAGAGGTATGCCAGGATCGTAGCAGGTGGCGGGCTGTTGTCTCTGCCTACCCCTTCGGGAAAAAGGCGTGAATATATTTATGTATGTATGTGTGTAAGTATTAAAAATTATTTTATATAAACCACTAAAGATGACAACAAACCTCGAATAGACAGTAATTTCATCAGACTATGTTCTTGTCAAATGCAACCGCTACGCTACGGTTCCAGTCTTATTAAAGCTGTACTGGATGTAACGCAATATGAGAGTGCATAGCAGCTGTTGCAGCGGCCGCCTGCACCTTGCACTCAGAGTGCAGCGATCCATTATCGCGGAGTCGGATATCGCTACGCAGACATCGGTGAAATTGTCTTGACGCTTCCTAAGAAAACATAAAAAAATTGCACTTATTTTTTTATTTTTGTTGTTTTTAAAAGACTTACCTATTTTATAATATTTAAATGGGACCACCTCTAAAGTATGATCTTTCAAACAGAATATAATCATCAGAAAAGAATCATAAAAAAATGAGAACCGAATTGAGAACCTCCTCCTTTTTTGAAGTCGGTTGAACATGATCGTCATAGAGATTATTTCTCAAAATTATCGATTCTTATAATGTTAGTCTATAAATATACAGGGTGACTTTTTTTACCGTCTGGAAAAAAATGTGGTGTGATAGGTAAGTGTAATAGATTCATTTGGCAATGTTACTTAAAAAATATTTTTTTTCTCAAATTTTTTTTTTCTTGCTGAAACTAATATACATTACTCAATTGTAGTCAATAATACACACTGAGATGTTTGAAATAGTATTTTAAAAAGAAACAGGCTCGTAGCTTCCATTTGTGCGCAATCTACCTACAACCGCCAGCTGCTCGTAGTACTGTGCGTAGTTTTCTAGATTTTGTAAATTGCATTAAACATGACTATATTTCACAATTAATCTCGTGTATAACTTCGGCTCTAGATACCTTATACGTCATATTTTTTTCCAGACGGAAAAAAAAATCATCCAGTATATTAATCGTTACTATTGTAAAATATTATTTTCACTTAGTTATTGAAAAAAAAGAAGATTTTATTTTGTAGTGTACGTATTTGTACCTACTTGAGTTTTGAAAGAATCCACTTAGAGATAAAGTTGTTTTATCTCATGTAATTTGATGGATATCATTATCTGATACTGATTATCGACGTATCATAGAAACATTAAAATACTTTCGTTACATAGTATTTTAAGTACTTATCGTTCCTCGACGATTACCGCTAGGCTATTGTATCTAAATTTTTTTAGCAAAACAAAATACCTATACCTAAATACAGGCCTTATATCCTGAGGACCCATTCTGTGTACGTCAGGAGGCAATTCAACTAAAAGTCAACGGTTACAGTTAGGTGACAATGACATGTCATTGGTCAGTCGATGGTGTTATTTCCTCTGAAAAGTGTCAAAGTAACACCATTGTCATCCAACTATGACCGTTGACATTTAGTGGAGTTGGCCCCCTCCAGCAAACGTATTCACAGAGACTCGATACCGTTTCCGTTCGATTCGAGTCGAATCTATCGACATCGGAAACGAATCTATCGAGATGGGCTGATGTTGGTATTGAAAACTAATGTCACATATCACAGTTGGTGTCACATATGACATACCAACATCAGCCCATCTCGATAGATTCGTTTCCGATGTCGATAGATTTGACTCGAATCGAACGGAAACGGTATCGAGTCTCTGTGAATACGTCTGCTGGTCTGTCGAAGGTTTCACCACCTGTCACACTGGACATTCTACATAGAGTAACATATAATACGGAAACATTCTAAGCCTAAACGGCTTATTATATGATCGAAAAATCTATGTATATTCCTCATCTGACATCTTACACAGACACCTCGTTTTTTACGAGTTCTTACAAGAGGAGCTGTAGCGCAGGTAGATACTAATTAGGGGAACAACCACAGACCATTAATCTGAAACAACATTTGTACGCCAAATATATTATTTTTCGAAATAATTTATAAAAGATAGAGTAAACTTAAGAAAATAGTATGTTATGAAAAAGTTAAAAAAAAAAACAGACGGAAGGACAAAGACAACTATACTTTTCTGCAGTTTTTTTGCCTTATGTACAATCTTACTTATTATAACATTATAAATACGAAAGCTTGTATGGATGTCTGGATGGATGTTTGTTCCTCTTTTATTATACGTATACTTATACTTTTATTATTGAAGGTCTTAATGGGTTCATGGACGTATTTAATTTAGATTGCCTTATTATTATAGACTATTGACGTTTCTTAGTGTATCTCCCATCTATGCCAATAGGTGGACCACGGGCAAGACCCGTATATTTCATACCTAAAGAAATAACTGTATGTTGACTTTGACTTTGACTATGTAACTTGGTAGGTACCTAATGATAATTTATTAGGTAGGTCCTGACCTATTTTTTGCAGATGTTCAGAATATTTTAGTGCTGGAGTTTTCCATCTTGATCAATTTGCATAAATTATGCACCGGCACGCCGCGATGGTCTGGGGAAACATTCGAAAGCGCAGCGTTCATTTTAATGCACTTCTTTGTGCATTGGTTTTTTATATCCGATGAATGGATTTTAATAAGAATTATTGACAAAAAATCTAAAAAATAAAAAGATGACTGAAAAGATGACCATTCAGGTATTTATTTGTCTTGAACTTGTGGATGACAAATAAATACCTGAAGTTGGGCGCGGTCAGTGAATGCCTAGTGCAGGCAAACTCAAACTCATTTATTCTGTAGGTATGGAATATATAGGTACTTAGAAACGTCAATCCTACTAATATTATAAATGCGAAAGTTTGTATGGATGGATGTATGGAAGTATGGATGGATGTTTGTTCTTCTTTCACGCAAAAACTACTGAACCGATTTTGATGAAACTTTACAATGATATAGCTTATACATCAGAATAACACATAGGCTATATTTGTTAATAAAACTGTACCTAACTGACTTTTCACAAGTACCGGTTTTCGCCGGGCCGGCGCCCGGTCAGTTAAAAGTTATCTAAAGAATAAACATCACTATTCCTTTCTATTGTGTCAGTCAGTGACAGCATCAATATATTCTCCAAATACTTAAGATTTATCTGACGATTGAAAAATCAGCCCTAATGAGACAAAGACAAACTCAGACAGCCAGTAAATATATGCAAATATTTTGAGAGTTTTAATTCCATGTTTTTTTCGCAAAGAAGGTGGCGCCATGTGTTTTAAATTGTTAATCTGCAAAAAGAGATTTAAATCTCTTTGTTAATCTGTGACAGGTTTAGAAGAAAAATTTAAAAACTCACCGCGAAAATTACAGAATTGTTGTTGAGTGTAAATTTGTTCGGTTTTAAATAAATTTGTACTAAATTGACTATTTTTCTCGCACTCAAAGTAAAAATTACAGTTTTGCACATCGAGACTAAACGCCAACTTAATATACCCTCAGTTTCATA
This sequence comes from Ethmia dodecea, assembly GCA_963855545.1. Lineage (NCBI taxonomy): Eukaryota > Metazoa > Arthropoda > Insecta > Lepidoptera > Depressariidae > Ethmia > Ethmia dodecea. The sequence goes on from OY979447.1 coordinate 320,836, forward strand.
TCTGGTATTGCTTCGTTTAGTCCCTCGATATAAAATATACTAGATATTGCTCCATGAAGAAAAAGAAAAACATTTCACTGGTCAGCAAATGTCGCGAATGCTACATTAGGGCGAGTGCAGGCGGTAAAATTTTATGAGACACTTCGCTCCGCTCGATGGAACGGGACGACAAATCCATTTGTGGGTTCAGCCGATGTCCGATACAGCTGGAGTTCCACCAAGTGTGTCTGTCTGAGGCACACATGTCATTTGTTTTGAGAATTAGTATAAAGGGTTGCCAACCGTACTGTAATATATAGCACTAGCAGTGCCCCGCGGTTTCACCCACGTAGTTCCCGTTCCCGTCGGAATGATAAAATATAGCCTATGTGTTATTCTGATGTATAAGCTATATAACTGTAAAGTTTCATCAAAATCCGTTCAGTAGTTTTTGCGTGAAAGAGGAACAAACATCCATCCAGACATCCATACAAGCTTTCGTATTTATAATGTTATAATAAGTAAGATTGTACATAAGGCAAAAAAACTGCAGAAAAGTATAGTTGTCTTTGTCCTTCCGTCTGTTTTTTTTTTTAACTTTTTCATAACATACTATTTTCTTAAGTTTACTCTATCTTTTATAAATTATTTCGAAAAATAATATATTTGGCGTACAAATGTTGTTTCAGATTAATGGTCTGTGGTTGTTCCCCTAATTAGTATCTACCTGCGCTACAGCTCCTCTTGTAAGAACTCGTAAAGAACGAGGTGTCTGTGTAAGATGTCAGATGAGGAATATACATAGATTTTTCGATCATATAATAAGCCGTTTAGGCTTAGAATGTTTCCGTATTATATGTTACTCTATGTAGAATGTCCAGTGTGACAGGTGGTGAAACCATCGACAGACCAGCAGACGTATTCACAGAGACTCGATACCGTTTCCGTTCGATTCGAGTCAAATCTATCGACATCGGAAACGAATCTATCGAGATGGGCTGATGTTGGTATTGAAAACTAATGTCACATATCACAGTTGGTGTCACATATGACATACCAACATCAGCCCATCTCGATAGATTCGTTTCCGATGTCGATAGATTTGACTCGAATCAAACGGAAACGGATGTATGGAAGTATGGATGGATGTTTGTTCTTCTTTCACGCAAAAACTACTGAACCGATTTTGATGAAACTTTACAATGATATAGCTTATACATCAGAATAACACATAGGCTATATCTATACATATAATAAAACTCTAACGGGGCCGTGTCTGTACATTAAATATTTTTAAAAATTTTAACGGTAGTGTATATATGTAGTTATCGATATAGATACCGAGACACCAATTTTTGGAATTTTTGTCTGTCTGTCTGTCTGTCTGTCTGTCTGTCTGTCTGGTTGTGCACGCATCACTCAAAAACTACTGGACGGATTTTTATGAAATTTGGTATGGAGATAACTGAGTACTTAGGTCAACATCTAGGGTACTTTTTATTCCAGTAAAATATCTCATTCCCACGGGAAAATATAAAAACTGGTTAAAAAGAGAAATACGTACTACTCCGAAACGATAACACATAGAAACTTGATAAATGGTATGAAGGTGTCTGATATGTCATAGAAAATTGGTATGAAGGGATTTTTGGAAATTCCCACGGGAACGGGAATAAACTAAATCCAAGCGGGAAAACGCCGCTGGGCAACCGCTATTTGAAATATGGTATGTAGGTGTCTTAAATATGTCGTAGGCAACCACTATGAAGGGATTTTCGGAAATTCCCACGGGAACGGGAATAAACGGAATCCGCGCGGGCAACGCCGCTGGGCATCCGCTAGTAGGTAACTAATAAAAATTTGAAACCAAAATACTTACAAACTGACTTCAACGAATAACACTAAAAAGACTAGATATTATTTGCTTATTCAACATCCATTACCTACACTGGTACAAAACCTATTCGCTGATACGAGGGATTTGCTGATGTCAGTTACTTTCTCCAAATACAGTATGGCGGCAACAGAAATATGTACACGATCTGTGAAAATGTCAACTGTATATTATCACGGTTCATGAGACAGCCTGGAAACAGACGGATAGACAGACAGACGGACGGACAGCGTTATTCTTAGTTTATTTAAACTGGTAGGTATGTGGAAATACCGTTTTACCCCTTTGGGTACGGAATCCTAAAGAAGCTAAAAAAACTTACGCGACCAATTGGGAACCTCCTAACTATTGAGTCTGTTGAAAATTTTATAAAATAGGGTTGTGTCCTACCTAGTCAAATCAGTTACTTTTTACGATCTGTCAAAACGAAATTTTACTATGGAAAATGTACTGAAATAGCAAACCGTGACGTCATAGTTTGTAGTACTCAATTGCAGCACTTTTTTTGATTGTTTTATTATTTCTAAATTTGCTATAATTGTAAATTGAAAATCGAAATACATATTTTGAGGTGTTTTGGGATAATCTTTTTAATGTATGACTACTCGCAATTTAATTTCGATGCTGTCAACTACCCAATTACCACGTAACATTATTATCAAAAATTATCAGGAAAAAATATATTACAGAATACACAACTAGTGGCATCTAGTAAAAAAACCTGACATTACTTTTTGTGTAACACAGCATACAGTACTAACAAAGCTTCTCTTTGTCACACGTAGTATTAGTACATTTTGATAGATGGCGCTGTCACAACTACGAGATACTACCGATAGATGGTATAATTGTCATGGTACCAAATTTGTGATGCAACAACTAAAATGGCTCAGTGGCCCTACCTATTGCGGGTTCAATTCCAGAAAGCACATTCCAGGAATTAAATCTGTAGAGGTACATTTCTTTCAGCAGTAGCACAACCAAACCATTAGCCAATGATCCTTTTTAATTAATACTTTTTACCAGCTTCACTAATAAATTGACCATAATTATATAGAAACAGAAATCACACTAGGGGCTATTACATTAGACCAGTGGCGGACTAAGCCTGTCGGAGGCCCGGGGCGGAAAAACTGAATGAGGCCCCCCCTGTCTTAGATTGGAGGCCCCCAGGCTCAGGGTGGGCCTCTGGTCCTGGGGGGCCTCCAAACTTAACGTAGATTTAATCGTATTTGTATCTATGAAGCCTCAAACTAACACCCAACTGCCTCTTATTCTTGTTTAAGATTTGATCAAAAGAACTTTTCGCTAAATTTGGAAGCCCCTCAGGCCCAGGGTGGGCCTCTAGTCTTGGGGGGCCTCCAAATTTAGGGCAGCTTTAATCGTATTTGTATCTATGCTGCGTCCAAACAACACCCCATTGGCTTTTATCCTTGTTTATGATTCTTCTTTTCGCTAAATTTGGAGGCCCCCTAGGACCAGAGGCCTGGGGCGGACCGCCCCTTCCGCCCCTACCTTACTCCGCTAGTGCATTAGACATCACTATAAATAAATAATCTCACGACTTTTATCCCCGAGGGGACAGGCAGAGGTATTCCATTTCTATAAATACCAACGTTTCACCAGTACGTATATTCTTTGGCCCCTAAACGTGATAGGTGGAGAGCGCATCGCCGGACCTGGTATCAGTAGACTTAAATTACCTTAGGGAAGTAATAGCTTATTATTTACGATTCTGTTCACTTTTGCTGATCTATTCTATAGGGACCTATATTTAAACCTTGTCTTGTATGAACAAAGAGTTTTCTCTAAACATAGGCACAGATATTAGAATACTATAGAAGAAAACTTTTTTCTGACGTATGTGACTATAGACAGGATAGTATTCTAATATCTGTGACATAGGTAAGTACACGTACTTACTTACTCACTGTGATGTGACGATCAATAAAATTAATTATATCAATCTTGCAATCTTTTCTAACTTAATAATTGCCTCTTTCATTCATTTCATACTTGATAATAAATCTTTTAAAATCTTGATCCGTTAAGTAATACTGTCCTATCAATAGATGGCGCCGCTAGTTTCTTAAACCACGCTATCGTTTGGTTCACTCGATTTAATGACTTCCGAAGGGTATAACTGACGATTGTTATTATTGTAAACCGTTTAACCGACGGCTATATTGACTATTGACTTTTCAAAGTGACTTTTTGTAAGCGTGCTACTACATTGTAGTAAACGCTTTAAAGGACTTATAATTTACTAGCGACCCGCGCCGGCTTCGCACGTTTGCAATAATACCTTAAAACCTTCCTCTTGATCACTCTATCTATCGAAATCCGTTGCGTAGTTTTAAAGATTTAAGCATACAAAGGGATATAGGGACAGAAAGCGACTTTGTTTTATACTATATTGTATAAGGTATCGGGAACTCTCAAGAGGCGAGTGAGTGCCCTGCGGCCGGTGCGTTACCGTTTATTCCAGTTCCCGTGGGAATTTTCGAATATCCTTTTCTAGTAGTTGCCTACGATATAATATATGTATATAAATATATAATCTCACGTCTTTTTTATCCCCGAGGGGGTAGGCAGAGGTATTCCATTACTGGATATATCCACATTTCACGAGATATATTGGACCCCTAAAAGTGATAGGTGGTGAGACTGGTGAGCCCATCGCCGGACCGGGTCTGTTTACACATGTCTCAGAATTAATTCTGTAACCTGCGGGTTTCCTTAAGATGTTTTCTTTCACCGTCGAACTAGTGATAAATATGTACGTAAGTTTTTGAAAAACTCATTGGTACATGCCACGATTCGAACCCGAGCCTCACTGATTTTCGGCCGGCTCTTTAACCGTCCGAGCTATCACTGCTCTTGCTGCCTATGATATATTATTATAAAACACCTACAACACCATATTTTAATTAGCGGCGATGCCGGCGGATCCAGTTTACCCCCGTTCCCGTGAGAATTTCTGAAAATCCGTTCATAATGGTTTCCTGCGACTTAATAATGATATTTATTTATTGCTTTCTTTTTGTACAAATAGTTCTTAAATAATTAATAGAGATGATACGGATATCCGGTAACTATCCGGTATCCGGCCTTGTTATCACTATCCGGCCGGATACCGGATAGTAATACAGTATCCGGCCGGATACCGGATAGTAAAATTTTATGACACAATAAACATACCGCGTACTTGTTATCGTCACTGTTTAAATCAAAATATTGCCATATTGGCGATCGTGTTTTTGATGACGACATTTCTTGTTAATCTATCAGAATTCAAACATAAAATCACGACGACAAGTGATAAACAATGGAATAAACAACAAACGAACTGAGAAACAAACACAAACTGACACTCGCGATAACACTCGAACGCCCCCGAGTCGACCCGATCTCCGCTTACGTGCGACCCGAATGCACCTGAATATATTTAGATCAAACTGATCGCGTCAACGCAATAAAGCGCCGAATATCCGGCAGCCGGATATCCGGCGCTCCAGCCTAGTAGCTTGCCGAATATCCGGTATCCGGCCAAACTACTATCCGTTTCATCTCTAATAATTAATCAACAGTTCAACAAGAACCCTGAGGGCCAATTCCACTAAATGTCAACAGTTATAGTTGGATGACAATGACATGTCAATGGTGTTGTTTTGGCACTTTTCAGAGCAAATAACACCATCGACTGACCATTGACATGTCATTATCATCCAAGTGTAAGGACACTGCAATTATAAAGTTACAAAGTGATACCTAATCATACTACTTAACTAAAATTATTATAAGGTCTTTCTTTACATAAGAATCTATAAATATTGTTATAACATGACTGTTTGTTGCCAAAATAAATAAGACATCTTTAAACCATATTTAAAGTTTCTAGGTGTTATTATTTCGGAAAATTACTATTTATCTTTTTACCCCGTTTTTATATTTTCGATTGGGAATGGGATATTTTTCTGCAATAAAAAGTACCCTAGCTAGATGTTGACCCGGGTACTAAGTTATCTCCATACCAAATTTTAATTAAAATCCGTCCAGTACTTTTTTCGTGATGCGTGCACAGACAGAAAGACAAAAATTTGTGTTTTTGTGTCTACCTCGATAACTTACACAACTTCAAAAAAATATTTCATGTACAGACACGGCCCCGTTCAAAGTTTTATTATAGATATAGATGTGATTATTTTAATTTATATTTCAAATACATAACTCAATTGTAATAATTATCTGTGACACAATATAATATTTATCTCCATTTAGTAACTTTCGAAGATAATAGATGGCGCCACCAGTTTCCTAAAACGCGGTTTGGTTCCCCCTATATGGTCAGTGTAGGGTCAGGGTTTGTGTAGTGTGTCCTCATAGAGATTTTACTTAATTTAATACATATTTAATTTTCTTTTAAAATGTAATATTTCCGACAAAGACGTTTAAGGAAAAAAATTCTAAGAGAATGATTTTCTTCCAACCTCTTGGATTCCTGAATTGAAAGATTTACACACTGAATTCTGTACTGCGAATAGTTTGTCGCTTGCTGTATACCAAAGAGGTTGGAAGAAACGCATTCTCTTAGAAACTTTTTGTTTGTTGTCGTACTTATAGCTGTTTCCACGTGTTCTTGCAAATATCCAAAACATTTTTGAGACCCAGATACTTGCGGTTTGAAAAATAGCACAAAAAAATATCAAAGATCAAAAGAGAGATGAATTAGGATTTAGTAAGTTGGCTTCTTTTATCATGAGGTATTCATTTAAAATTTTGAATAATAGATTAAAATAATTTAAACTTACAGCATAATTTCAGAATTATTGTAATACTTACAAAAAATATTTAATGATTTGGTTTGAGTTTCTCTACTGGACACAAAATCTGATATAAATTATTAACTTTCGTCGCTAATAGATGGCGCCACCAGTTTCCTAAAACGCGCTATGGTTTGGTTCCCCCTATATGGTCATTGGTCACCTCTCGCAGAACGACTAGCCATGCGTGGTTAGTCCCGCTTTTGTATTGTGAGATTTTTGGGAGCATGCTGCTTCATAAGGTCGACATTCGCGGCAGCGTCCTGTGTCGTCCGGTAAGTAGCATGCATAAAAAGAAATCGCTCGGTCGTGGATTATATTATTATCACAGTTTAACAATCATACAGTTGACTCACGAATGTACTTGTGCAGAGCAACGGAGGTGGCCTTGCGGGGAAGCGAGCGACGCGGACCGCTTCATACAAACTCGCGTAGTTTGTCAGGTTAATCATCAAGGGCTGACGTGAATCCGAGTTGTGACGAAAACAAAACCCTCATGATGGTTTTACCGTTCATTACAACAATTTCCAAAGATCTATTCGACATACCCATAATAGATATTAAATAATAATAACTGTTTTTGTGCCATATTCAAGTTGATTTTCTCGCAGTGCGCGTAATAAATCGCGGGTCAGTGAACACTTATTTATTATGATCTTTAGTAATTTTTGATACTAACACGGTCACAGAATGTTACACTTTTTATTTGACCCAACTAAAATACTCCAAAAATAAAGTGTCGCGGAAATATCTGGCAGTGCAACATCTTGATTTATTTATAATAACATACATTTTTAATAACAATAATAATTGCTCGTGTGCATTGAAAAGGTTTTTTTTTCATCTATATTTAATATGTACCTATTTCAATAAGTGATTTTGTGATTGTAACAAAAAATATTTTGTTTACATTTTTGTAACAACCCTTGCATAAATACGTAGGACAGCGTCAATACCTACGCCGGCGGCGGCATCGCGCGCCCACAAAGGCGATATCCAACTGTATGATTGTTAAACCACATGAGTAAAGAAACGGAACAGAGACAAAGCTTCTAAGGAGCGTGCAAAATTCTTACCTATTTTAGTAGGGTTGGCAAAGGAGAATAAAATAAACAAAACGTTTATTAGACTTTTATTTGTACATTAGATTATTTACAAATTACCTACTCTAAATATTTTTTTATAACTTTTTATTTTTATTAAATTATTAAATCTTTTAATCTAATGATGAATTCTAAATCTAATGGATATAAAGTTTTTTCAAATAATCATTAAGGACGCTTCCACATGGCATAATATTTTTACAATCTTACACTCGATTCAGAATATCATTAGGTACCAATATTTACAATGTTTACGACGAGTTCTTTGTAATGAGTAATTAAAGAATCTTTGCCCATATTTATAGGTTGTTCAGGTCTATTAACAAACAATTTTATTTCGTCACATATGTGATTTTCGAGACATTCATGCAAACTGTACAGTAGGTAACCATTTTACACCTCCGAATCTAATTATTTACACTTTCTTGACTTTTTAGTTTAATACTTTATTCTACCATAAACAATTTAAAATAACCATTTCTCACTAAGCAGGAGCGCGAAACAAATACGGCAACCATTGCGCGGCCCTCGGCATTTCTACTGACCGAGCCGGTTTTATCCAGTTGCGGCGCGTATGTGACGCAGCGCTAGTAGAAACGCACACAAGCATTGCATGCTTGTAGAAGTGTACCTACGACAGCGCGGTTGTATGAAGCTTTGTCTCTGTTCCGTTTCTTTACTCATGTGGTTAAACTGTGTTATTATCATATTCCATAATCCCACAACTAACTAGGTAGGTACTTACCTATCCATCCATTCATTATGTTTTGGACCGCTTAATGGGGACAGTTGTGGAGCGTACAGTATATTTTGAAATCAAATGATAATACATAGTGAGGTTTTTGTATGTCATTATGGGTTTGTGTAGTGTGTCCTCATAGAGATTTTACTTAATACATATTTTATTTTCTTTTAAAATGTAATATTTCCGACAAAGACGTTTAAGGAAAAAAATTCTAAGAGAATGATTTTCTTCCAACCTCTTGGATTCCTGAATTGAAAGATTTACACACTGAATTCTGTACTGCGAATAGTTTGTCGCTTGCTGTATACCAAAGAGGTTGGAAGAACGCATTCTCTTAGAAACTTTTTGTTTGTTGTCGTACTTATAGCTGTTTACACGTGTTCTTGCAAATATCCAAAACATTTTTGAGACCCAGATACTTGCGGTTTGAAAAATAGCACAAAAAAATATCGAAGATCAAAAGAGAGATGAATTAGGATTTAGTAAGTTGGCTTCTTTTATCATAAGGTATTCATTTAAAATTTTGAATAATAGATTAAAATAATTTAAACTTACAGCATAATTTCAGAATTATTGTAATACTTACAAAAAATATATAATGATTTGGTTTGAGTTTCTCTACTGGACACAAAATCTGATATAAATTATTAACTTTCGTCGCTAATAGATGGCGCCACCAGTTTCCTAAAACGCGCTATGGTTTGGTTCCCCCTTTATGATCACCTCTCACAGAACGCTGTTACTCCTGCAGGTATTGAAATGGTCAACGTCTGTTGACGCTGAACAATATTTTTGAGAGCGTGCTACTTCATAAGGTCAACACATTCGCGACAGCGTCTTGTGTGGTCCGGTAAGTAGCATGCTTATTGAAAGCACGAATAGAGTCTGGCTACGCTAACTTTGCAATGGAATAAACGGGCAACCCCAAAAACATTTGTACATGGCAATTTTTTTTGTCAGTCAAATTCGTGGTAGTTGAGTTGTCAGATCGAGTTCGAATTTGTTGTTTTTTCTAATTTTAAAGAAAAATAATGGTGAAACCTATAAGAAGTGGCCTGGGGGATTTATTATATAATATGATACGTGAATTCAATGATGTGAAAGAAGAACAAGATATGAGCCTTAGCAGAAAAAGACAATGTTTACAAGATATAAAAGAGTTGACAAGTAAGTAGGTAGATTGAATGATTTTGATACATTATTGATATTCGGTCACTTTGAAAGTTTCATTATATTTTACTAAGTATATCAAACGCCCCGGCGGCAATAAAAGTTTCATTTAAAAGTAAATAAATCAAAACATTGAACATTGTGGTGATGCGGTTAGGTGTCAGAGCCACTCACTTTGAATCTACAGTTAAATCTAAAAAGATTCTTATTATTTGCCTTTATTCCAGGTGGCAAAAAATTACTTGTGAGCGTTTCTGGACTAGTGAAGGTGTCGTTCACTACAGCTTTCTTAAATCTGGCCAGACGATTACGGCAGATGTATATTGTCAGCAACATCAAACCATGATGGAAAAGCTGGCTGCTAAACAACCGAGGCTGGTCAATCGCTTTAGGCCACTGCTCAGGACAACGCTAGCTAGACCACACACTGCAGTGCACAACAGACGGCTACCAAATTAGAGGAGCTCCAATTGGAAAGTCTAAGACATCCACCGTACTCTCCGGACCTTGCTCCATCAGTTTACCATAGTTTTCGAAATTTGGATAACTTCTTGCAAGGGAAAAAATTCAACTCCGGTGGGGCAGTCCAAAGCGCCTTCAAAGATTTTGTCGCTTCCCATCCAAATGTTTTTTTAGAAAAAAAAAAAGACGTGTGGCACTCGGGGACTGCCGCGGTAAAGCTATTGCATAGCATTTTTTATCAACAAGACTGCCGAAAAGAAACGACGTTAGACAATGCACGGCCTTCAAGCCACACGGGTGTTATTTAAATGGTTAGCAGAGTATTCGTATTTTTGTAAGCAGAAAAATATAATCTGTAAGCAGATATAGCTAATTGGTCAGCAACTCATGGCCAGCAAACATTACAAAACCTATCAGCATTTTATGTCATTCTGGATGGCTGTAATTATTTTTGAGCTGCAATGAGCTGCTACTGCTTAATAAAATTTTGGTAAGCACTCAGAGGGGAAGCCAAAAAATATTTTTTGAGCTGCATATAAAAGTAGCAAAAATAATCTTAGCATGGCAGAAGAAACATGAAAGCAGAATAAATGCAGTTGAGATGAGAGCGTTAAGAAGTATGATAGGAGTTAAACTGAGTGACAGGATAAGAAATAGTGAGATAAGGAAACGATGTGGTCTGAAAGAAGATGTAGTGACAAAAAAAATTGAGAAAGGTATGCTGAGATGGTTTGGCCATGTCGAGAGAATGAATGACGAACGATTGACGAAAAAAGTGTATAAGGCGAGTGTGAATGAAAGTGTGGGAAGGGGTAGACCTAGGCGGACGTTTCGAGACCAAATTGGGGACGTCTTGAAAAAAGGCCAGGTCAAGAGTACCCTAAACCGAAGAGCATGTATGAAAGGAATAATGAAAGTGGACGAAGCGAAAGAAGTATGTAAGGATCGTAGCAAGTGGAAAGAAGTGGTCTCTGCCTACCCCTACGGGAAAGAGGCGTGATTAAATGTATGTATGTATGTAAACTTGTCATGCGCAAAATGGGCGCATTCCTTACAAAGATTAAGAAGGACTTTGGATTATGCAACTTTTATCATTTTATTTATTATTACCATTACAAGTAGTGGTGGTGGTGGTGGTAGTGGAAGTGGGAGTGGTGGTGGGAGTGAGAGTCAAAGTGGGAGTGGGACTGAGACCGGGACCCGGACTCGGACTCGGACTCGGACTCGGACTCGGGCTCGGACTCGGACTCGGACTCGGACTCGGACTCGGACTCGGATTCGGACTCGGACTCGGACTCGGACTCGGACTCGGACTCGGACTCGGACTCGGACTCGTACTCGGACTCGGACTCGGACTCGGACTCGGACTCGGACTCGGACTTCCTTTTTTGGAAGTTCCTATTTTGGATTTTGAATTTTGAATTTTGAAATTTGAATTTTGAATTTTGAATTTTGAATTTTGAATTTTGAAATTTGAAATTTGAAATTTGAATTTTGAATTTTGAATTTTGAATTTTGAATTTTGAATTTTGAATTTTGAATTTTGAATTTTGAATTTTGAATTTTGAATTTTGAATTTTGAATTTTGAATTTTGAATTTTGAATTTTGAATTTTGAATTTTGAATTTTGAATTTTGAATTTTGAATTTTGAATTTTGAATTTTGAATTTTGAATTTTGAATAAAACATTTTGAATTTTGAATTTTGAATAAAACATTTTGAATTTTGAATAAAACATTTTGACTCGGACTCGGACTCGGACTCGGACGTCGGAGTGGGGAGCGTGAGGTTTTTTCGTTACGGAATTTCTGGATTCGGTCCCCGCGCTCAAGGCCCGCGATAGAAGCTATGCAATAGCTTAAAAACAATGAACTACCTATGAGATAGCAAAAGTGCATAGATAGCAATGGTGTATACTTAATTAAATAAATATACTATATTAAAAAAATCCTTTTTATGTTCCTCCCTTGTAAAACGTCCATTTCATATGTAAGGACCTAATATTTGTATTAAAACAATTCGTCATTATTTTTAAACTGTCCTTGAGTAATTCTAGAGATATTCTTAACGTACAGAATGACATTTTATTAGTAGTTGTAGTATTTTAGTAGTCACGGTCAAGGAAGTATTCATATATACTAATACTAAACTGGTCTGTGCTAATACTATAAAGATGAAATAATAATAATAATAATCTCAGAGGTATTCCATTACTGTATATACCCACATTTCACGAGATACATTGGACCCCTAAACGTGATAGGTGGTGAGCCCATCGCCGGACCGGGTGTATTTACACATGTCTCAGAATCAATTCTGAGACTTGCGGGTTTCCTCACGATTTTTTCCATCACCGTCGAGCTAGTGATAAATATGTACGTAAGTTAAGAAAAACTCATTGGTACATGCCAGGATTAGAACCCTAGCCTCCCTGATTTTCGGCCGGCTCTTTAACCGTCCGGGCTATCACAGCTCTAATCATATTTATTATAGTAAACCATAATTACTAGGAAGACATGGGATTAAAAAGAGCTGCCCTTGAGTTTCTTGCTGGTTCTTCTCGGGGTACTTGGAACCAGCAACTCGTCGGTAGAGATCGAATGCTGATACATTTACATTTACTTTATGTACGAGTTTATAGTAAGTGTATCTGACAAGGGTACGTGAACAAAACGAATAATTTTAAACAAAACAAACGACTTCAAATGAGTAAAAAAAAGCACTAGCCGACGATTTTCTAAAGTTCCCCTCGATTTCTCTGGGATGCACTCTTCAGATCCTTGTTTCCTTACCATGGTACCTTTGGGATATCATCCTTCCAACAAAAAAAATCAGAATCGGTTCAAAAACCGATCGTATTGAGAAACCTCCTCCATTTTTGAATTCCTATTTAAAATGGGATACATGGTGAACGTGAGTTTCGAAACACGGAAAACTCGTCATATTTATTTATTTACTAGCGACTCGCCCCGGCTTTGCACGGGTGCAATGCTAACATTAAAACCTTCCTCTTGAATCACTTTATCTATTAAAATTGATTTTTGGCCGGCTCTTTAACCGTAAAGGCTATCACTGCAAAGAGGAAAGATTTGTATTTTTGTATCTTTGTTACGAATAAACTCAAAAACTAATAGAGCTATTTTTTAAATTCTGGTAAAAGAATTTAAAAAATGGAATGGAAAGCTCGCATATCCTTAAGTAACATAGGCTGTATTTTATTTCCGTATTCCCACGTTATATATGTAAACACTATATATTTTTTTATTTTAAATTTATTTATGGTTTGCAATAGGTGGTATGGGTACACAAGAAATACAAGTATCAAATACGTTTTCTGTATTATAGACAGTATTACCATGTGCAGTTTTTTTATTTCCACATTTTTTTGACTTCTGCAGAGTTAGCGTGGCCAGACTCTACCATAAAATGCATAAAATATAGCCAGTTCGATTTTCAAATATTAAAGTCTGTTTGCTGTAGGTCTTTAAGAAACAATTTTTCATACGAATTCATTATAATATAACCCGCCGCCCCCCCCGCGCCGAGTCATAATATTGAACTGAATCTCATTTTAACCCGCTGGTTAATAATGACAGACTTGCTTTCTTGCTTTTTGGTGAGGTTTGCATGATATATAATTGGGCAATGTCGAGCATGTGGCGTGAAATTATTTACTTTTAAATGTAATATTTAATACTTATAGCTGTTTACACGTGTTCTTGCAAATATCTAAAACATTTGCGACCCGGATACTAACATAATTATATGGTATGCACAAAAAATATATCAAATCTTTTCAAATTCAAAAATCGTTTATTTTCTATAGGTATTAAATATACACTTAGTCAATATTTTATAATAACAAGGCACTCTAAACTCGTCCATGAAGATTGGCTAAATGCAAACAGCAGCCCATCTCCACCGACGAGTTGCTGGTTCCGAAAGCAGTACCCCGAGAAGAGCCAGTAAGAAACTCAAGGGCAGCTCTTTTTAATCTCATGTCTTACTAATAAATATCGTTTACAATAATAATTACAATTAATAGCCTTACATGGCGTCGAGTCGGTTAATCCCATGCATGTTGGTCTACTTAAGTAGGTAGTCTGTAATTTTATAGTAGCCTTTTTTATGTAATTTTTGCTTAACTATTATTTTAAATTTGTCAAGAGGCAAATTTTGTAATTCAATGGGAATCTTATTGTAAAAACGTATACATTGACCCTTCAAGGATTTGGTAACTTTAGATAATCAACTAACATAAGCAGCCAGTTTTAACTGTAACTAAGTTTAAAGTTCGTTTAACATTTGATAAAGAAAAATGTACACACTTAGTTTTTTTCTCATTGAGAAGTAAATTATTAACGTTAAACCAACTGACAACATCATTAATTGCACAGTTCACTTCGTCATAAGACTTAATAGGTCGTTTAATTTTAAAAAGTAGAGATGTATCATCTGCGAACAGTATACAATATCATGTTGCACTCGGTTGGGTAAGTCATTTATATAGACCAGAAATAGAAATGGGCCTAAAATGGAGCCCTGCGGTACAATCTATGTTTCATCAGATTAGGAAACACGCCATCATCAACGCATTTATTAAATAAACAAGCTGAGGCAACTAGTCTACTACGAGTAGACTCTGGTCGAAGTCTTAGTTTGGAACTAAAAACGTGTGTGAATTGTTAACAGCAGTCGAATAATTTGTTATTGTTACCATTATAGACATAAATAAAAAGCCCAATTTATCCAAATCGTTTATTCAAGCAAATTAACATAATATGAACAAACTATAACATTAAATTTATCTACTTAATGATATTTACAATCCATACCTCGCTTACCTTATAATGATTACGAATCCATACCTCGCTTACCTTATAATGATTACGTTACGTACATACATCTAGGACGCTTATCCTATTAAATAGAAATGCAGAATACAACCGCTCAGAGTCGTGGCCAAAACATATAAAAATAAATTTAAAATAACTTCCCGCCACTTCCCCGGCGAACCGTACTAACGTAGGGTCCAACACGAATTGTAATTCTGCATTTTTATGTCAATTATACCTTAAAAGAACAATTATTGATAAATTACTTATCAATAAAATTGTCATAGTGTAAATCGAAGTGCCTTTCATACATGCATTGGAATACATTTCATTATGAAAATGAGAATCATTTGGAGGCACAATTTAGCTCGTGTCATAGCATAACAAGGTGTTTGTTTGTTGTACTAGTAGTTTTGGAGAAGCGGGTCCCTTAATACTGGAAGTAGCCTCGAGACGTGCATAGAAGGTTCTAGAAGGCGACTCCGCCGTCATCTAGTCCACTCGAGTTCCAACAAAACGCCACGTGAAAACATTAACAATGGCTAGTCATATAAAACTTAAATAGTGCATAATATTATGTGTGATTCAACTAAAACTAAGAAACAAGGATATGTACCGTGTTTCCAGTGGCAGCAAGTGCACTCAAGCATTTTGGCGCTACATCGCGGTGACTGAAGTCAGGGACACTTGCATTATATAGTATTATTATATCTAGCACACTACACACTGGCTTCTGTTTATTACCACGTTTTATAAGTATTTTTTATGCTTCAGAAAAATTCTGTTTAAATTTTTTTTTTTTACACATGTTTTACAAATAAAAAAATTTGTATGTATTTCTCAGAAATTGTTCAAAGCCGTTTGAAGCGAAGGAAGACCTAAATAGAGATATAAAAAATATACAATAGATTAGCAAATGTCTTCATAACAAACAGTACTACGAATACTTTTGTGAAGGCATTTACCAAATCATTAAATATTTTTTTGTAACAAAAATGCTGAAATTATGCTGTACATCTTATTTTAATCAATAACATAAAAAATTGTAAAAATAAGTACCTCTTCATGACGAATCAAATCAATTTACAAAACCCTAATTCCTCTCTCTCGTTCTCGCCACGTTTTGTCGAATTAGTTAATAAATTTTTAATATTTTTGTTTTGTGCAATCTTTTCAATTACAGTAAAAATTGCAATACAGGCACTTAGCATAAGTTAGTATCTGGGTCGCAAATGTTTTGGATATTTGCAAGAAGACATATAAACAGCTATAAGTATACAGCAAGAGACAAACCATCCGCAGTGCAGAATTCAGTGTGTAAATCATACAATTATCGGTAATATTACATTTTAAAAGTAAATAAAATATTTTAGTAAAAACTCTATGAGGACACTTTCTACACAGACCCATAATGACATACAAAAACCTCATAAACTATATCATATGATTTCAAATATAGGTATACTATAGTCCGACTGACTCACTATTAGTGTTTCACATTACAATTTACAATCTAGAGAAACCACTGCAGCCGCATCCATCGACCACTGTTCTGGCACTGCTCACTGCGGCTGGCTCGACTGCGCCGCCTGGCTGGCCGACTTGGTGATGACGATGGTCTGCTTGCCGCCTACGCCCGACTTGCCCAGCTGCAGCACGTTCGAGGGCAGCGTGATGATCTTGTTGCCGCCCACCGTGTTCGCCGACACCAGCTTCACTATAGTGGCACCGGGCGCGAGGCCCTGCGCCTGCGCCGCGCTCACCGGCACCGCGGGCCGGTTCTGCATCATCGCCACCTTGGGCATCGTGGCCACCGTCATCCCCGTCGAGGTCTTGACGAGCGTCACGTACTGCGGGCCGCCGCCCTGCGCGCCGCCTCCAGGCGTCTTCTTGATGATGACGGGGATGCCCGCGTTGCCGCCGCCCTGCCGCAGCACAGTGGCGCCGCCGGGCCCGCCCGCCGTCGACACGACCGTCTGCTCGCCAGACTTGGCAGTCACGATCTTGTAGACGGGCGCCTTCACCTGCTGGCCGGCCAGCGCGCCGCTCGCTATCTGGATGGAGCCGCCGCTGCTGATGACGGGCATCGAACCCGCGCCCAGCTTCACCGGCACCCCGGCGGACACCTTCGCCTGCAGCCCGGCGACGCCCGCCTGGATGGGCACCCCGCCGGCTGTCTTCACGAGCACGTTGCTCGGGCCGATCTTCACGTTGCCGGCGCTCAGCTTGAGCGGCGTCGTCATCTGGCCCACTTTCTGGACGCTGTTGGCGGTGATCTTGCCCTGGATGTTGGCGGGGCCGATCTTCAGCGGGACGGCGCCGGAGGTCAGCTTGACGGGCATGCTCCCGGCGCCCAGCTTGACGGGCATCGCGCCGCCGCCGGTCTTCACCTGCACGAATCGAGGCGCGCCGCCGCCGGCCGAGCCGGAGCTGAGCACGATCTGCGCGCCCGACTGCGCCGTGGACACTCGCACGCTGCCCGCGGTGCCGACGCCGCTCACGATCCGCGTCATGCCCTGCGGCGTCACGGCCGCCACCTTGATCTGCTGCGACGAGCCCGCCGCCGGCGACTTGACGACCGTCTTGGTCTGGTAGGTCGTCTGCTTGATGGTCGGCGTGTTCGGTGATATTTTGACGGCCGCCTGGGCCGGGACTTTGATGGCTCCCGGGCCTATTTTCTGCGGCGTGGACGTGATGGGCGCGGCGGCCGCGGGGGACGCGGCGGCGGCGACCGGCCTGCTGGGGAGGCTGAGGGGCTCGGCCGCGGACGGGGCCGAGATGGGAGACGTCAGCCCGAAGGCCTTGGCGGCGTCGGGCTGCGAGGGCGCCGGCGAGGCGGGCGGCTGAGCGGTGACGGGCTCCGCCGCCGAGGGGAACCGCGCCGGTGTCACTTTTCCGCATTTCTGTACTTGCAAAAGGTATGTGGTTACCGTGTTCAGGGCGGGCCAGCACAGTTCCAGGGATGTGGTGCCAGCGCGCACTAGAGCCACTCGGCCCGCTTGCGGAGGCACTCCCACCTCCAGGTACCACAGGTCCTTGCAGCAGATTTGGTTGTTCCAAGTTTTTCTGTATCCGTCTCTCCCTGACCAGATGTACAGCCGTGTTTGGATGGCTACTGCACTGTGTCCCGCTCGAGCTCGGGGAATGCATTCTTCAAAACTATCTAGTGCAATGTTATCCCATGTCATAGACTCTAGGTCTAGTGAAGCGAGTGTATTTGTGCATTTCCATTCCTTTTCATGGGTGGCAAGTTTGGATTCATCGGGTACGAGTGGCACCCAGCCTCCGTATACGTACATGTGATGACCGATGACTGTGGCAGTGTGTAGGGAGCGAGGCAGAGGAGCCGGGCCACCCACTTCAGGACGGGACCACGACATACTGTCCACATCTAGCACCCATAGGTCACCGAGCCGCGACCCACTCATACCTCCATAGATGATAAGTGACGATTTGCCTGTGTTTTTGTCCGTGTAAGCGACGCCGCTGTGTGACTCACGTGGCGGGGGGGACTGCCCATAAGTCAGTGGTACGTCCCAGACTGTCATCGAAGAATTGGGGTACAGCTCTAGCGTGTACAGGTCGTTGAGATACCTTGGGATGTTGTTCTTGGGGTCGTCGCTCTCGTTGGCCAGCCCGCCGAAGAGATACACCTTCCCGTTGAGGAGCGTGAAGCTGTGGCCAAGGCGCGGGCACGGCGGGAGGCCCTGCTTGGGCGGCAGAGGCTTGAGGCGCTTCCACTCCCAGCGCGAGGCCTGCAGCTCGTACAGGTCGTTGGAATACTTGCCATACTCCACCATCCCGCCAAACACTAGCAGACGCGTGCCGTCGACCACGAACCCGTACGCGGCGCATCCTGGGGGCACTTCTCCTTTCGTCACGGGCACGAACCATTGGTTTGTGGTGGTGTTGAAGACGTGAAGCTCGTGAACGATCCCTTCGTTTCCGCCGCCGAAAACTATCATCAAATCTTTTATGGCGACCGCGCGATGTCCATGCCTGGGTCGGGGCTGGGGGCCAGTGGGATTGTAGACTTTTTGCCACTTAAGTACGGTGTCTTCCTTCATTTTTACTAAACATTTGTCACTATATGCTAACACCGTATGTATCGCTGGGATGCGTATCTTTAGCATAGACAATGAGAAACGTCGTAAATAAGCTTTGAAGAAAATATTCGGGTCAGTAGAAGCTACATAAGACAATCTTATTCCTTTTTCTCTTTCGCACTCGTGCAGTTTGCTTATGAGTAAAAAAAAATCACCTTATGCAGCTTCGAGTGTACAACAAAAATGGCGTTAGCAACAGCGCTGCCAATATAACGAAAAGTGAAAGAACGGCGTCGGACGTCAAGAAATTGTCTATGGTTAGATTTTGTTTTAATTTCAGCCAGTGTTACCTACTACGGACAAATTGATAACATTAAAATAAATAGGTATAAAAATCATTAAAATGTAGAATTCCATATCTAAAAAATAATCTACAATTGAATAAGTAATGGACTTTACTATGTGGATCATGTTTGTCACAAGATAATTAGAAAAATATATTTTAATCATAAGTGACTTTTGACCGAGTTTTACATGCGTATTGTTTATGGAAAGGGGTCTTTCGTTTCAATATTTGTCTACTGCTGTGAAGCGACAACGCATTTGAATGAAATTTATGTTTCATAATTAGCTTATGTGGCCATATTTAAATAATATAACATTATTTCTGTATAATTTATTTGATTTTCATAAACTATTATTTCAAAGTTTAGAAAACATTTAGCATTTTTTGCTAAAAAGCACATGGGATCATAATTATCATAAATCACAAAGTAATAATTAAAATTATTTACAAAATAAAAAAAAATACTTACAATCTTAATTCCTAATAGTCTTTCTAGCAAATGGCATATCAGTAATTATAACATTATAATGGAAACAAAAAAACTACAGGTATTAATTATTACAAATTACATACAGTCTGGGCAAACTTGTTTTGCACATTGAAGGCATACATATGATTTTACATGCATAACGTGGTGGGTGTAGATTTCATTTGAGGACATGTGTGACACCTTCTTTTTTTAGATTATTTGTTGTCAAATTCTGGAGGGTCAGGTATAGGCAACCTCACCCAGCACCCATACCAAACTCAAACGTGGCCCACGATGCAACCTTTAGATCAATGCTCGTATTTTCATCTGGGGTAGCACTAAACTGCTAGCTAATTGCTGCAGACGACATATTGGGCTCCATATTGCAAGAGTTTTGAATTTACGAAAAAAAATTGATTACTATATCGAAACCATTCACAAAATAGTTACGTAAATACTGAGGTGGGGTCTGAAAGGCCCACTAGAAATTTCAAAATGAATTTACTTACCGAAATTGCCAGCGCAAACACGTGCACAGCCGTTGACAGTCTTGGAGCAACAGACGCAACTAAACTCGAAGGTTCTAGAAGGTACGCGGGTGTCGTGCCCGAAGGAAGGGAATAATTCAACAATTTTACTTTGTCAAGGCCTGAGAGGCCCCCACGTCAGCAGTTAAAGGTTAAAGCTTTCAGAGAAAATTTTCAAGTCAAGTTTATTCATAAAGCCATTATACTTTTCCAAATTTATAGAATTACTTTTTATTGTACAGAACGTTCCGAAAGGAGTAAAAAGTCTTTTTCTTCCGTAACAACTGAATAAAATTCGGATAGTTTTTATGAGAATTTCATATAGAATACAATGTTACTCAATATATAAACTGACACACTGTACATATATAGGAATATCTGTCAGAAATATAAAAGAAAAATATAACGGCGTAAGCGATGGAAGGGCTAATGTCTAACAATTTTCTAACAATAACTGATGAAACGAGCAGTCCATCTCGTAACTTAGCATAAAGGCTTGAATCCCGAGCCATGAAATCTCTCCATCTCTTTTTCTTAAGTTCATTTTGTCACGTTGGCTCTACCGTTTAGAAAGCGCGGTAACTATGCACAGCGCCAAATACAAACTTTAGTTTTGCAGGGAAAGGTTTTAGATAATATCAAAGACTCTTGGTATTGTATCAACGGAGTGTTTTTTCAAAATATAGACAAAGAAATACAAAAATTGTACTGCTCAGCACATTTTGGTAGTCACTAGTATTTTTTTTTTGCGTAGCCTATGGAATGAGCACAAGACAGTAGTAAAGTAGTGCCTACTTCACAGAGTCGCAGAGATTGTATCTCATACCATGGTAATACCTGAGAATGTCGCTGGACCTACTCTTTGCTGACAAAGCATGGACCACTACTTTACTGCTATCAAAGAGATTCAAATATAATAGGACATAGATAGAGGGGACAAAAGCGAGGAAAATTTGAAGCCAAAAGTTATTCCAAGTGGAGTAAGTCTCGTACAATTTCGACCGAATGACAGCTCGCGTTCATACTAACTGACATGACGCTTGAACTTCAAACATGCTTCAAAGTTTTGTATGAAAATATTCCCAATGCCCCCTCTATGCCCTATTATATTTTAATCTCTTTGACTGCTATACACTATACTTTACTAGGTAATTTATATACCAAATATGGATTCGAATCTGGTTTTTTCTTAATATGCAATAATAGAACAAGTGCCCAGCGACGTTACCCGCGCGCGCAGATTCTGTTTTGTTCCCGTTCCCATATTAATTTCCGAAAATTACTTCTTAGTGCACCTTGTTACATTTCATGGTTGTGGTTTTGTCTGTGCGTTGATTGATTAGTCAACTAGTTAGTTTATTTTTTTATATAATTTATTTGGTTACTTAGGTATATGATCGTAAGTTGACACAAAACCTATTTAAGTAAGTAGACTGATATTAATGCGACAAATTCGGTTTCGGACAAGTTTTATCATAAAATAATTATGTTATCTGGCTTCACCTTGAGGTGGCCGCAGTAACTACCTACGTATCGTAAGTATTGTCAGCGACCAATGAATACAAATGAGTGTTTTTTTTAAACGTATAAAAATTAATAAATTATGTTGATAATGGTCAATTTAGCACAACGCTCTAAAATCATTGCCACTTTACTCAGTATTAATATTAATTAATACTGGACTTAGAGGTGATGGCCATGTGGTTAGAGGTGAAGGAAATCAACGTGCGTGAGGAACCCGTAGGTATCTACCAGAATTTATTCTGCGGCATAGGTGTGTAACATCAGTGTATTTCCAATGAATCGCTTTCGTATAACTATGTTACGGTATATAATTATATCCCTAGGGATATAACTATATTACGGCTTCATCAATCTTACTGCGACATATACATACTTAGCATTAGTATATCTTTTTTTTCTTATTAAAAGTTTTGTCTTTTTATTTGGGGTTTTTTAGCGACGAGGTGTTTTCAATGGCTGCTTTCACTAATATCCCATAGATGGCGCTCTCGGTATACTCTTTTTCTTCAAACCTATCTTGCCTCGTAAATTACATGTGATCTGAGACATTTCTTATTTTACTTTCTATTGTAACATATTGAAAGATTCTGTTTGTCATTCGAAATTTAAGTGATAAAGGGCATTTAGTGCTCTAGCGTGAAGAAAGTTTTTATAAAATTCGATCATTTCTGCCAGCCCCCAACTTAATTTATAACCGACTTTAAAAAGGAGAAGGTTCTCAAGTCGACTGTATGTTTTTTTTAATGTACCTATGTTACGAGATAAGTAATTCCGTTAATTATGAATCGCTTTGATGATTCTTTATTTTTGTAAGTATGTTTGTAACGTACGTACCCAAAGAGATTTAAATATAATAATGCATAGAGGGGGCATTGGCAATATTTTCATACAAAACTTTGAAGCTTAAGCGTCATGTACTTGTCATGTCAGTTAGTATGAACGCGAGCTGTCATTCGGTCGAAATTGTACTAGACTTATTCCACTTGGAATAACTTTTGACTCCAAATTTTCCTCGCTTTGTCCCCTCTATGCCTTATTATATTTTAATCTCTTTGTACGTACCTATAAATTCAAAATCTAGGTACTGGAATGTTTTTTTCCTTTCACCAATAGAAAGCTTACCTACTTTCTGGGAGTAACATAGGCTATAATTTTCCCACGGGAACAGGACTACCGCGGATTTTCTGGCACAGTATTTTCCTAGCTGTAGTGAGGTGAAAAGTTGCACTGACATGCGTTTCGGTCGGCAGCAAAGTTATTTTGCGTTTTGTACTCGCGCCACAATATCAACTTTGAAGTCTTGCATAAAAAATAACTATTGTTGTTCATATTTTCTGTTTTAATATGTCACTTTGGTTCTCAGCGCATCGATTCTAATTTAATTAACTCAGAATCTCGTCACGTCCCACGCGAGAGCCGTCTCCCCAATGTCGATAATCTTTACGATGGGGTTTACGCAGTGTCGGATTTGCCCTAAGGCCCAGTAGGCCCTAGAGCGGAAGGATATTAGACCAAAAAAATCTGTGATAATAACAAAAAATTACTTGGAGTACCTAAATAATCCAAAGGCTAGAGCACTCGGCAAGCCTCACTGCACTGCATATCGTATTACAAAAATATTCCTAAATAACTTTTTACATTTTATGTAGAAAGAAATAAAAGTTGGCAATAAAATAAATTCATATGTAGTCTATATGGTAGGTACAGAGACAGGGTCAGCATCATGGGCGTGCGGTTCATACGATTTATTAAAACTACCTATATATAAACATCTGCGCGGGTAACTCCGCTGGCGGCGTGCTGGAGTTGTATAGGTATTCTAGCAGATCAAATTCTAATAGCATGACCGGTACTATCAACCATTTCACGCGCCTGGTCAGCATGTACTTACTAAATGGCCTGAGGCTTAGGGTCAAGAGTGCAAATCCGCCACTGGGCTTATGGAGCCTTGGTAAACAAGGGCCGATTCAATCAAATCAATAAGTCGACATACAACGGAGACAGACGGTAAATAAGAATAATTTCATCAGAGTATATAATTTTTTTTTATTTTCCCTTAAGCCCTTGGTAAACCTAATGTATCGATATTTTATAACATTCATTTAAGTATTCATTTATCACTATATAGCAGCGATAGCCTTACGGTTAAAGAGCTTGCTTCTCATGATGATAATCAGTGAAGCTCGGGTTTGAATCCTAGCTTGTACCAATGAGTTTTTCAAAAATTTACGTACATATTTTTCACTTGCTCGACGGTAAAGGAAATCATCGTGAGGAAACCCGCAGGTCTAAGAATTAATTCTAAGGCATGTGTAACAGACCCGGTCCAGCGATGGGCTCACTACCTATCAAGTTTAGGGGTCCAAAGAATATCTCGTTAAAAGTGGGTATACTCGTACTTATATCCAGGAATGGAGTACCTCTCTCGGGGATAAAAGGCGTCAGATATTTTTTTTATTATTACTAATTTAACAGTAGAAGAAAAACATCGTCAGGAAACCAGCAAACCTCCGAAATGTTTTGGAAACATGTGTAATGCCTCACGATCAATGTTAGCAGATGTATTAAATTCTGAAGAACAGAAATTCAGTTCAGAATGGGGCTGGAGGCGCGGCAGCTCCTCAAAGAGCTGTCAGCGCGTTTGGTCGAGGCTTCAGGTGACCAGAGGGCTGGCAGCTATCTTTGTCAAAGAGTCAGCCCAGCTATCCAGAGAAGGAATGCCATTCTTCTGGGCACTGTACCACGTGGTTCCTCTTTGGAGGTTTTTTTTATCTGTAAATATTGTATATTTTCTTTGTAAATAAATAAAAAAAACAGTACCTACTTTGAATAAATAGTTTTAAATATTTAAGTGCAGCAGATTGAGTAAAAATTTTCAGTTTTTAAATTGAAATTTTACAGATTCATTTTATTAATTCTTCCTTTTCTAAAACATGTTCGCAATCCGATTTCCGGATTGCACTGCAGTATCGAGTACTTTACTAAGCTATTACATAGATATATTCATCAACCATTGCAGCATTACTTAGGAACGGCAGTTCCATGACAATAATAAAACCGCAATGTAAGGCGATACCATATCCGAATCGAGTTCCGTCCGGAATGCAATTTTAAACTTACTTTCATATGCAGTTGGTGCACAGTTTGAAATGGGATTGGAAGCGTTTTCATCATGGTTGTATGTACACACGGTTTTGAAGCAACTATCTTCTTAATATAGAACTTCTATGAAAAACACACACACTGCTCGAAGAGATCATTTTTTTTTATAAATATGGTATCGTCTTATATTGCGGTTTTATTATTGATAAGGTTATTATTATATTATTAGAGATGTATTATTGATAAGAGACATTGATTAGAGACTAGGGTTCGAATCCTGGTCATTATACCAATGAGTTTTTCAAAAACCTACGTACATACCCACTAGTCCATCGGTCGCCAAAAAATATACTACTAAAAAGTGGGTATGTCTAAAATTGGAATACCTCTGCCTAACCACAAGGGAAAAAACCTTGATCATTTTTTTAGTCTATATTTTCATTCTCGCTATAAAACCTCACTGTTTAAACCGCGCAACATAAACTCGCTTGTAATCAAAGCACTTGCCAGTTTCCTTATTAAAACATTGTTTTAGCAACAAAATTCATGCTACACAACAAACGCTGGACAAAGTTGCTGCAGTTAAAACTTAGTTCGGGTGCAGTGAGAGATGTAGACACCAACTTTCGACTTCCTAAGTGAGTTGGTTCGCATTCGGTTGCTGCAGGTGTTCCGATTAATTAAAAGTTGGGACTCCGCGGCCACTGCGCTACGAAGAAATGAAAAGATGGGATCACATCTGTCACTTATAACATAAAAAAATTTGTAATATAAAAATTAAACAAAATATTCTTTCTAAATGAAAATTTATTATATGATATAGTTATATTATTGCCTTACCAACTAAACTAGGTAATTAGGTACTAAATTATAAAGTGTCTCTAAGTGCGAGTGAGAGAACAAATTTACCTACACCCGAGGTTAACAAATGCCACAACCAATAGACTTTTCAAAATAATTAGAAAACCAACTGAGATTATTCGTTCAGTAACGATAAAAGCAAAAATAGATGCACGTTATTCCATAAAATGAAATTAAAACGTGTATGAAATAAGAACAGATTTATAAAAATAGATCCGCCGACATTAATGCGACGAGAACTCGTTGCAACGGTCTAAAACCCACAATAATTTAAAGTGACGAATTTATACGTCACAATTTAATCATCATCATAATAAGATTTAAATATGCTGTTATTTGTAATGTTAAGTAAATCTATAGATATAATAAAACTGTAGCAAGACCTTGTCTCTACTGTCTTTTCTCTGTCTGTCTATGCACGCATCACTCAAAAACTACTGGACGGATTTTGATAAAATGTTCTGTCAAAATAACTGAGTAACTGTGTCAACATTTACTGCAGGAAAATAAAATAAATAAATAAATGAAAAAGAGAAAAATGCTACCAATTTTTTGATGTGATTTGGGTTTTTGGGAATTCCCATGGAAAAGGAAATAAACTGTAACGCCGCTGGGCACCCGCTAGTAAGATAAAACAGGAATAGCCCTGTAGTTACAGAGCCTGTAGTGAACTTTTAATGATTTATCCAGCGAAATATAAAAGAATATTGAAGCCATAAGACAATCATATACCATACCCAGTACCTATTACAAATATAATGAGTGAAGCTCTGTAAATGGCTGTATTTCTTAGTTTTGTTTTTGCTGTTGAGCTCCAATGGACATATAGTTAATTATATTTAGTCATCCGATTATCGGACGCCGAGCAACAACCATAAATAAATATTTATGTGCGTTTAATTTCTTATAGCCTCATTTATTTGAATTGTCTGTTCCCTGCAATATCACCCGCGTAAGTCCCGTTCCCACGGGAAAGTTATGTTCATGTTATTACCAGAAAACTAAGTTTTCTATTAGTGAAACAATTTTTAAAATCGGTCCAATAGTTTTGGAGAATATTCATTACAAACAACTTACAAAAAAAATAATCTTTAGGTTTTTCCTTATATTATTAGTGTAAATAAAATATTCCAGTCGATGGCTGGATGATCTTTGCATTCTCTTCGCCGAGGGTAAAAAACTTCTATTTTGTAGATTGTTCGAGATACCATATTAGCATTCATATTATTCCATAAAAGAATCACGTACTTTGATAAATGGACACACTTTCGCCCTTGGTAAAAACCAGACAGAATGATATCGTGGATTTGTTAAACATACCGACACTGTGAAGCTTTATCATTCCAGATAAATATTGTGATAACTTTTGGAAAGCTTAGTCTCATACACGAGGGTCAATAGAACGTAAATTATCATTTCTACATCGATGGTGAACGTAAGAAACCGCTCTAAGGCACATGTAACACTTGTAACACCATCCGGTCCGCAAAGGTTCCGCCTCTTACGCTTATGGGTCAAGATTGTGGGAAAAAGGCCTTTCAAAAAACTTACATCTCCTAGCACTTTCAAGAAAAAGGCATAACATACATGGTCATTTTAAATTAAGTGCAAATTTTTAAAGGGTACATACATCAAATTAACAAGAAACTATTTTCGGCATTGATTTTAATTTTTCATACGCTACATTCCTAGATAACATGTTATTATAAAAATAAAAAAAACTAACTACCCAATCCAAATTTTCGCTAAAATAACAAAATAAATAAAAAATGTGACAAAAGTAGCGTTAGTGAGGGTTCATGCAAATCATGCTTAAAAAATATTTTTTTTGTTAGAAAAGAACAAGAAAAAAAAACCGGCCAAGTGCGAGTCGGACTCGCGCACCGAGGGTTCCGTACAACCTTGCAAATTTATGGTTTTCGTAATTTTTCCTTTATCTATGCTATAAGACGTTGCTTCGTACCAAATTTCAAGATTCTGAGTTCACGGGAAGCACCCTGTAGGTTTTGATTCCCTTGCAAGTGTCGAAAATTTGCGGCATAAACGGCTGTATCTTTTGATTGCGTTGGCTTAGAAGTTTGATTTTTTCACAGCTTCAAGGGACAGTAGACCTGAGTAATTGATATAAATTTCAGCTTCATACCTCCACGCGTTCCTGAGAAAAAGGGTCTTGACAGACGGACGGACGGACGGACAGACGGACAACAAAGTGATCCTATAAGGGTTCCGTTTTTTCCTTTTGAGATACGGAACCCTAAAAACATATTATTTTAAAATTTCCCGCGCGAGATTTACAGCAGAAATGCGGGAATTCCGCATGTCTCTTCGACATCCGGAAAACCGAATGCGATAATCCGGTAACGGGATTGCAAACCATGTACAACGATTGAGTCATTATTAACATGAATTTGCCACATCCAATCTTAATAGCTTCAGAAACTCGTCTGACAATGTGAAATTAACTGAACCAATGTCGTTGCCGCGAGTGTAGAGCTGGCCGATGGAAGTGTGTTTGGGCTATGTAGTCTGTGATATACAGGATGACTTTTCTTACCGTCTGGAAAAAAATGTGGTCTGATAGGTAAGTGTAATAGATTCATTTGGTATGTTACATAAGAAAAAAATTTTTCTCAAAACATTTTTTTCTTGCTTAAACTAATATACTTACATTACTCAATTGTAGTCAATAATACACACTGAAATATTTGAAATAGTATTTTAAAAAGAAACAGGCTCGTAGCTTCTATTTATGCGCAATCTACCTACAACCGCCAGCTGAGCGTAGTACTGTGCGTAGTTTTCTAGATTTTGTAAATTGCATTAAACATGACTATATTTAACAATTAATCTCGTGTATAACTTCGGCTCTAGATACGTCATATTTTTTTCCAGACGGTAAAAAAAACCAGTAACAGTTCTATTGAGTGTACCCTTTTATCTACAGAAAATAAATAAAAAAGCAGTGATAGCCTTACGGATAAAGAGCCTGCTTCACATGATGAAAATCAGTAAGGCTCGGGTTCAAATCCTGGTATGTACCAATGAGTTTTTCAAAACCTTACGTACATATTTTTCACTAGCTCGACGGTGAAGGAAAACATCGTGAGGACACCCGCAGGTCCCAGAATTAATTCTGAGATATGTGTAAACAGACCCGCTTCGATATTCGACTCGGAATCGGAAAATCTGTCGAAGATGGGCTATTCACAGATGTCGGTATCGAAAACGAATGTCATCTTTGACATAAGGATTCGTAAATTTTCCGTGGCTTCGGAAACGCCTAGAATATAGTTTCCGAAGTCGATAGATTCGACTTCGGAAAATTTTTTACTCGATCTGAATCGAACGGAAACGGTGTCGAGCCTCCGTGAATACGCCTGCAGGTCCGGCGAGCCCCCTATCATGTTTAGGGGTCGAATATTTCTCGTGAAAAGTGGGTACCTATATCCAGTAATGGAATACCTCTGCCTACCCACTCAGGGATAAACGGTGTGAGATTGTTATTTATTTATTATTACTATTAGAAAATAAATGATATTTGACATTGACTTTACTAACGTACACCGACTGAGTACTTTCCTGTGAGTGTTAGTAAGAGTAGCTTGAACTAGATGCACACAAATACATTCACCAATCCGAGCACTCCGTGAACTCAAAAAAAGTAGTAGTATATAACAGGTATGATCGTTGACCGACACTTGTTTTTGGCAGAGGGAAACGCCTGTCAGTGGTGTCTCCGGTTGGTTTAATACTCAAAGCTTGCGACTCGCCTGTTGAGTAGGCAAATATTTAGACCCAAGATTCGGACATGCCTGGCACTGGTCCGTTTTTTTATGAATCTCCTGGGACCATCTAAACGTCAACGGTTACAGTTGGATAACAATGACATGTCAATGGTCAGTCGATGGTGTTATTTGCTCTCAAAAGTGCCAAAATAACACTATTGACATGACATTGTCATCCAACTTTTTTTTTTTGTTGTTTCGCCCCTTACAGGGTAGGCAAAGGCATTACGCCATGCAGCCACGTCATTAGTTAATGATATCCTTATGTAAATGGCTCTGCTTCAGAGTCCATGCACAAAAATACAGTGTCTTTAACACTTTCTACATCCCTAACGTGCCCTAACTTGGTTATCAGTAAAATGATAGCACTTTTACTGACGACTTTATTGTGACTTTTTGAGGCAATCCAAAAATGTCCATATCTCTCATTTTATCGAATTTCCCATTCACTGCACACTTTCACGGACACTTGCCACATAATAAACTATCACTATTATGAGTCAAAACCCGAAATACACAGCAAAATGAAAATTATACAAAAAACATGACGTCCCTCTTCGGATTCCCGCCAAAAAGCCTTGTCATCCAACTATAACCGTTGACATTTCGAGGAATTGGCCCCTGATAGGTTTGCTGAATCGTTCCGAAATCTCAATCGAGTACTTCCCAATCCCCAAGTTTACAAACGTGAAAACTATTAACTCGTAGTTAAAGTTAAAGTTCGGGAAACAAAGTTTTGCTATAAGTTCACACGGGCGACATCCCCGGTGTAATTCCGAGGAATTAACGGTAATCGGCAATGTTTCATTTTGGGGATGTTTTTTTTATCATTTTTTGTATGAATACTTTGAATACTCTCTAAAAATTATCACCAAACAACAAATCCGTGTTACACTCACAAACATGGATGTGTACAAACAATTTATGTCAATTATGCGAGAAGCACAACTCATTGGACATACATTCACACCGAAGTCCGAACGATTGTACAGATTTGTGATAAAGAAACTACACCCCTCAACACCACTGGATATTATTAAAGAAGAAGTGGAGAAAACAGGTAACAAAGTAAGTGGAGAAATTATCAATGCTAGATATGGCAAGGAAAAGCTCCCTACGGGTACATTTTTTGTCAATCTAGAGCCAAGCCCGAATAACGGCAGAGTAAAACAAATTAAATACATATACAACACAAGTGTTATCATCGAGGACCCCAAGCGAAAAGCCTCTATTGTCCAATGCAAGAGGTGCCAGCAGTATGGACACTCAAGAAACAACTGCCTAAGACCTTACAGATGTGTTAAGTGTGCCGAAGGCCATAACACTGCTGATTGCCCCTTAAAAGACAGGAACACACCAGCCACCTGTGCCCTATGCCTAGGAAGTCACCCCGCTAATTATAGAGGCTGCTCAGTGTACAAAGAAATTAGAGAACGTAAATTAAATAGAACACACAGCTATAAAAAAAGTGATCAACCAACAAAACAGCTATTAACTATAAAAACAATACCAGCACATACTGCAATTCCCAATACAGCGTCAAGTGCTAAAACCAGAGACAAACAGACTTATGCTAATGTTACTAGATCCAATAGAGAACCAAATCCTGACGAGATTACTCAAAGTGGAACAAACGCAGAACTTACATCTATAATAGTTAAACAAACAGAACGAATAGATCAGCTGATATCCCAACTTGGCACACTAATTACATTGATAACAACGCTCGTTACCAAAATTCCAAACTAATCTAAAAATAGCCGCATGGAACATAAATGGACTAACACCCAATAAACAAGAACTTAACATACTTATAAAGCTGCATAGATTAGACATTGTGTTAATATCAGAATCCCATTTGACACATACAAACAGCTTTAGAATAGATGACTACACCACATATGCTACTAACCACCCAGACGGAACAGCCCATGGTGGAGTTGCAATTTTGATTAAAAACAACATAAAGCATCATTCTTTATTGCATTATAAATATGAATACTTGCAAGGCAGTGCTGTAGTGATTAGTGATTCCAAAGGAGACTTAACGGTTGCATCAGTATACTGCCCACCAAAACACAAAATAACTAAAACTATGTTTCAAAATTTCTTTGATAAACTAGGAGAACGCTTTATGGCAGCCGGAGATTGGAATGCAAAGAATACCTACTGGGGTTCAAGGCTTATCACCACAAGAGGTAGGGAGCTGAAAAACTGTATAGATGATAAAAAATATGGAATTATAACTACATGTCAACCCACATACTGGCCCACGGACAGGAATAAGATTCCCGATCTCCTAGATTTTGCAATCACAAGGGGGATTTCTAACATATACACGAAAGCTGAGAGTTGCTATGATGCATCAGGCGATCACTCGCCTGTAATAATCACACTAAGTACCACAGTGATCCAACCCACCGCACCAGAAAAAATATCAAGCAAACAAACAGACTGGGAGTCCTTCAGAAGAATATTAGATGAATCGATCGATTTGAAAACAAAGCTGAAGAGTAAGGAAGACATTGAAGAAGCAACATTAAAATTTACAAATTTAATACAAGAAGCTGCTTGGAAATCAACACCACAGAAAACATATAGATACTACACCTCCCATAACTACCCTCATGAAGTAAGGGAGAGAATACTTGAGAAAAGAAGACTTCGCAGAGTATGGCAAACAAGCAGAGCTCAGCTGGACAAAAAGGCTCTTAACAAGGCTGCAGCTGAACTGAGAGCTTTTCTAAATATAATTGACAACGAAACTCTACAAAATCAACTGCAATCACTATCACCAAGCCTGCACAACCACCATTCGCTGTGGAAAGCTATTAAAAAATTCAATCAACCTCAAGTGTATGTACCCCCTCTCAGAACACCAGATAATCAATGGGCCCGGACCGACTCAGAAAAAGTTGAAGCCTATGCATGTTTTTTGAAGGACGTATTCTCTCCCAACATCTGTAGCAATCAGGAGAATTGGGAACAAGAAGTAAAGGAATATCTAGATAGCGACCATCAAATGTCTCTCCCAATTCAGCATATCTCTCCTAAAGAACTGGCTAAGGGTATAAGAGAGTTAAAACTAAAAAAGGCTCCGGGCTTCGATCTTATCACAGCTGAAGTCTTAAGACAGTTCTCTAAAAAAGCCATTGTATATTTGACAATAATTTTCAACAGTATACTCAGATTATCCTACTTCCCCTCAGTATTTAAAGTCTCAGATATAATAATGATTCATAAACCTGGAAAGCCCCCCAACGAGATCTCCTCCTACAGACCTATCAGCCTATTGCCAGTGATTTCCAAGCTATTTGAAAAAATGTTGTACAAAAGGTTACATATGGTAATCAGTGATGATAAACTAATACCTAACCACCAATTTGGATTTAGAACAAAGCACTCTACTATAGAGCAACTACACAGAGTTTGTCATAAAATTAGGCAGTCACTTGAAAAAAAGGAGTATTGTTCGGCTGCATTCCTAGATATTCAGCAGGCATTCGATAAGGTCTGGCACCAAGGGTTGATTTACAAACTCAAACAAGTTCTCCCGCACACCTACTATACCTTGTTGAAGTCATATCTGGAAGAAAGACTTTTTAGGGTAAAATACAATGAAACTTATTCAAGACTATACGAGATAAGTGCTGGGGTACCTCAAGGATCTGTACTGGGACCCGTCCTGTACAGTCTCTACACTGCTGATATACCTGAATCTAAAAATGTCCTGACAGCAACCTATGCGGACGATACAGCGGCCTTGAGCAGTAGTAAGGACCCGGTACAGGCGTCTAAACAACTACAATTATACCTGGATGATATGCACACTTGGTTAAACAAATGGAAGATAAAGGCTAGCGCTGGAAAATCAGCACATATAACATTTACCCTGAGACAAGACAAATGTCCAGAAGTAAAATTAGGGGAGGACCAACTTACCACTGCTGACACTGTTAAGTATCTGGGTATGCATCTTGACAGGAAACAAACATGGAGACACCACATACAACAGAAGAGAAATGAACTCAACCATAAGAAACGTAATCTGGATTGGATGATAAACCCAAGTTCTAGACTGTCCCTTGAAAACAAACTACTAATATATAATTCAATCCTAAAGCCAGTTTGGACATATGGAATAGAACTTTGGGGTACGGCAAGTACATCAAATATAGAAATACTTCAAAGATATCAAAATAGCGTCCTGAGAAAAATGTGTAACGCGCCCATGTTCACTAAAATATCTGAAATGCATGAATACCTTGAAGTGCCAATGGTCATAGAAGTAGCTAGGCAGCACATGGCTAAATATCGCCAGCGCATACAGAACCACGTTAACCCACTGGCAGTTGAATTATTATATATTATTATTAAAACAATGAATATGATACAAATAGACTCAAAAGATACCAAATCCTACAACTAGATAAAAGAGGATTGGTTTAGCAATAAGGGTGAATGATCACTGGATCTTCAAACCCCAACGTGAATACTACCCAGAAAAAACCTGCTTATGGTCTCTAAAGACCGATTGCAAGTGGCCAAAAATTAAGAAAAAAAAAAAAAAAAAAAAATATTTTGTGTAATTTAAAAAAAATGCAAAAATTCGAATGTCAGTAATGAATAATATTAAGAGAGTCATTTAGAAAATAGGGGTCGTCAAATTTTTTTTTTGTAAATATGTATGTACCTACCTATTATTGTTATTTATTGGTCATAGAAAAACAACATAATTGTTATAGGTAGCACTATAAGGATATTAAAATATAATAATATAATGGTGTAAACTGTATATCAAAAGAAAAAGCTACTGAAAAAAATACGTATCAAATCTACATCTACACTATCTCCACTAATATAAGAAAGATTTGTATTTTTGTAGGTATGTTTGTAACGAATATACTCAAAAGCTACTGGACCGATTTACAAAATGCTTTCACCAATGGAAAGCTTAGGTACTTTTCTGGAAGGAACGTGGTTTGTAATTTTCTCAAAGAGACGCGCGAAAAGCTAGTACAATAACGTTTTTATACAAGGTGACTTTTTTTACCGTCTGGAAAAAAATGTGGTGTGATAGGTAAGTTTAATACCTAGATTCATTTGGCAATGTTACTTAAAAAAATCTAAAAAAATTTTTTCTTGCTTAAACTAATATATGACGGCGGAGGGGCCCCTGCTCGCTACACTACATCACTCATTACAATATTAATGATACTCAGAGGTCTCCCGCGCATCAGAAGTATTCAGGATTAGCCGATACGATATCTATGTGGGCGTATCTACTCTGGGCAGGGTAGTAAATAATAATTAAACTGGTTACACAACAAGGTACATAGTCACTTTATTAAGTAAGGTCACCAAGTAGATCAAGAGACAATACGATAATCACACCAACAGAATAATAGTCTGCTAAAGGTATTCCAAATACATGAGCGGGTAGATACTCAAGCTAGATTGTGGGATGGGACCAGGCGGCCCACCCACCCTCCTGGGGACAGACCCACCACCATCCCATGGTCTCTCCGTTCTATGGCACTGACCTAAACGCGGGCTGCGCTCAGTAATCCCTCTTTACTGCTTACTTCGCGCATGTCTTGATTCCCTACAAGTCAACTGTCCCCTTACCTCGCTATTGTCTATTCATTGTACAAACATTACCTGATGCAGCAATGACCCATCTCGCCTTCCACGGCACCGCTGGTGCATAGGTTCCAGCTCTGTCACGTTTACCTTGTGACTCCTCTAATCTTTTCTCTTCTAATCTTCTCTGTAATCCTTTATTCAGACTCCTCGACGCAGACTCAGTATTATTTAGGAATACCGACAATACCGTAACCATGCAACGATCATAATCTCCATTCATTTGTCCGATGATTGACAGCCGTTCAAATTCAAAACTACTTCTGGGTTGCCATTTCTTCTAATCGATCCAATTAATTAATATAGTAACACTGACAACGATTAGATCCAATCTTCATAGACTAGACCGCGTTGCTGCGACACGACTCATTAGTTCTAGTTATCATAATAGATGGCGTTCCTGTTTCCCCTACATATACATTACTCAATTGTAGTCAATAATACACACTGAGATATTTGAAACAGTATTTTAAAAAGAACCAGGCTCGTAGCTTCCATTTATATGCTCAATCTACCTACAACCGCCAGCTGCGCGTAGTACTGTGCGTAGTTTTCTAGATTTTGTAAATTGCACTAAACATGACTATATTTTACAATTAATCTCATGTGTGACTTCGGGTCTAGATACCTTATACGTCATATTTTTTTCCAGACGGTAAGAAAAAACATCCAGTATTTTGTTGTTGCAAGTATTTTTATAAACTGTATTCCACATTTTATCTACATTTTTTGTAAACCAGCTTTTATGTCTGATTACATCTAACTTTGTTATAAACTGAGATTGCAGATTGTTATACTTGTACTCATATAATTGTTAATTTTTACAGTTGGTAGTCCAAATAAAATACAATAAATCCTCCTAATATTATAAATGTGAAAGTTTGTATCGATGGATGTTTGTTCCTCTTTCACGCAAAAACTACAGAACAGATTTTGATGAAACTTTACAGTTATATAGCTTATACATCAGAATAACATACTCGTATATGCTATGTTGTATCCCGTATTACTAAGGAAACGGGAACTACGCGGGGGAAACCGCGGGGCGCTGCTAGTAAATAAATAAAAACGGGGGGTAAAAAATGTTATGTTGTCAATTTCCGGAAAATGATTGGAATCACGTACAACCCGAAGCCAGGTAACTTCGGAGAGTTCAAAAAGTTGGCAACTAGTGGGGGCGCAAGGAAGATTAATGAACTTGTTTTTGCCAAAAAATATTAGTCTAGTTTATTCGAGCGAATTCGCACGCGTTTTTGGATGAAAAAATAAATGTTACTTTTTATGTATCAACTTCGCGGTTTCACCCGCGTTGTTCCCGTTCCCGTGGTAATACGGGAATAAAATATAGCCTGTGTGGAATAAAAAGTAGCTTTCCATTGGTGATTTTTATTAAATTGATTCAGTAGTTTATTCATTACAAAAATACAAACATTCAAGAATACAAATATTTCCTATTTAAAATATTTATGTAGAAGTCTAGATAGGGTTCTTAAATAAATTGTGGTCCCTCAAAACCAGGGAAACTAAGCTACCATGTGTAAGTGTTGAAAGCCTTCATCATCTCAGTTACCATCATATGGTTATCTAGAAGAAATCACTAAAAGCGATAAGACCGCCCATTCCCAATTCTCATTTTTTAAATAAATGCTTTTGCCACTTATTTTTTTTTTTCAAATGAGATACATTTAATTTGAGGAGCAGTGATAGCCCGGACGGTTAAAGAGCCGGTCGAAAATCAGTGAGGCTCGGGTTCGAATCCTGGCATGTACCAATGAGTTTTTCAAAAACTTACGTACATATTTATCACTAGCTCGACGGTGAAGGAAAACATCGTGAGGAAACCCGCAGATCTCAGAATTAATTCTGAGGCATGTGTAAATAGACCCGGTCCGGCGATGGGCTCACCACCTATCACGTTTAGGGGTCCAATGTATCTCGTGAAATGTGGGTATATCCAGTAATGGAATACCTCTGCCTACCCCCTCGGGGATGAAAGGCGTGAGATTATTTATTTTTTATTTATTTTTATACATTTAATTTAATTTCACATTTTAAAATTATAAATTAAAAACCTCTTCCAAAGCATCACATCGAGGCAACGTACCCATACAACTGGCAGCATTGCCCCTTTGGACAGCTATGCATACTCTTTGAAAAAAGTAGCTGCCAGCTCTTGGATCTTGTGTTGCCTCGATGAGACGCTTTGAGAGCTCATTAGCAAAAAGTTTTGTTTCTGGGCCCCACGGACCCAACGTCTCTATGGCAAATGGGACGAAATTATAAGTTTGAACCAGATCCAGATATTTCCTTTTTTTGAGTGTTTCAGCTGCTAAAGCAGCAGCGCCATTATGCGCAGAGGTTCCGTCGAGATGAGAAGGAGCCAAGGTGTCCACACAAGTCGCGTCCCACACCAAACACCTACCGAATTTCCACGGAGTCAAAGACAATTTGCCACTTATTGAATACTTTTACTGATGTATATTACATACAATAAAGAGCTTACTTACTTACTTAAATTCCAGCATTTGCAGGAGAAACATTCTAGTTATCTACAGCTGCCCAGGTGCCAGGTGAAGTAGGTAACTTATTCTAATTAAAACTTTAACTTGTTAGCTTAGACTAAAATATACTAACTGCGTCGACAGTGCCATTTTTCAATTTGTAGTATTTTTAGTTTTTTTTATTTGCACAGACCAGCCTGTCTAAAAAGGCCGTTTCGGGTGAATCATAATAAGATCCTATTTCGATTCATATTCGAAATTTTCACCAAATACAAATCTGCTATAATATATTATATAATATAATCTCACGCCTTTCATCCCCGAGGGGGAAGGCAGAGGTATTCCATTACTGGATATACCCACATTTCACGCGATACATTAGACCCCTAAACGTGATAGGTGGTGAGCCCATCGCCGGACCGGGTCTGTTTACACATGTCTCAGAATTAATTCTGAGACCTGTGGGTTTCCTCACGATGTTTTCCTTCACCGTCGAGCTAGTGATAAATATGTAAGGATTCGAACCCGAGCCTACTGATTTTCGGCCGGCTTTTTAACCGTTCGGGCTATCACTGCTCCTAATGCGAATACGAATCTGAAATTGTCAGTGAATCACTAAAATGAGGGACAATTTTACGAAATTTAGAGGAATTGCTTAGGATTTGCTGGGAATTCATAAAAGGAGGAATTGCTCAGAGGAATTGCTCAAAGTGGCCATTTTAGACCCACAGTTTTGTCTGTGCTACAGGACAATATGGGTAAATTTTCAAACCGGCTTTTTTTACGTCATTGCGGTGGCAATTTTTTTTTCTCATATTTCACTCATACTAAATGCTTTAGATTATAGATTAAGACGCTTTGAATCTAATAGTTTGGGAGGCGCCCTTGGAATCACAATACTTTCGGAGAAATGATTTTTTTAAATTTTTTGCGCCACCGTAATGACGTTTTCTCAAATATTTCGAATAAAGAAGCCATATTATATACACAAATGTCTTATTTTGTATTAATCAACTTTTTTGGTACCCAAAACATTACTAATATTATTTATTTCTTTAATGTATGTAGCCTTATAGGGTTACCACAGTTATACCTAGATAGTACGTAAATTTTACTGTTATGCTATTATCACGGTAAAATACTTACAACACAGTAATAATAATATATGAAAAAGAAATACTATGTTTTAATATATTATTAGTAATAGTATTGATTATACATGCATTCATCATTACGGTGGCCCACTGCGCCACTAAAATGACGACTAAATGTTTTTTTTCATGATAATTACCCAACTACCTAATTAATTTGGATAATATTGGCAGGTCGTAATATTGACGTAATTATCCACAACATACTAACTAGACGACACAATACATCACTCTGTTCATTATTTTAAACATGCCACCGAACTGGCCGCTCACGGTGACCAAAACAGATTTCAGGAAAAAAAATCCTCGGGAACATGTAAAAACCTGCGTATACGCCATCCTCTCCACGCACAAGTTGGGGTCCGACAAACGCTTAGGTGGTACGATACAAAAATTTGGCTTGAAATCGCTTGACTAATATGAAACAAGTAGTCAAATACGAGCATCAAAAGATCAGTTTTACGCGGGACAAAAACATATTAGCTTCTCAGTTTTTTAATTTAATAGTTAGTAAAGTTTTTGTGATTTTGAATATGAAATGGAGTAAATATCTTTAAAATGAGATATTTTGATAAAAGATACGTTAAAAATTTCGTGTTATAGTGAGTCGTTTTCTGAGCGCAATTTGAAGTGGGACAAGCCTCCCAGGGGTAGGCCGCCATACAAGTAGGATTATTCAAGGTTCAATTTCTTTTAAGTTTTTAATACTAATTATAATTCGTTTATGTCAATGGTTAAGCTACGAGGTATATTTTCAAAAAAGCATGAGTTTAGTCTGTTTTTAATGATAGTTTCTTTATAAAGGGCACAGGACGCCTAAAAAAGTACGTTTGAAAATTTACCCATATAGAACTCTAAAGAGTAAAAAAACCGACTTCATCTTATATGGTTTTCTCATAGATGCCATTGTTGGAACTGGACGAATTGTTAGAAATCGGTTCACCCAGTCGAAAGTTCTGAGGTAACAAACATAAAAAAACATGCAGTCGAATTGATAACCTCCTCCTTTTTTGAAGTCGGTTGAAAAAGGAGCGGCATTCTTTAAATTCATTAGGTCCAGTTCTGACAAGAGCATCCATGAGAAATATAAGCTTAAATTTGCATGAAATATGTGCGCGACAAATGGATGATATGTCAATATCACGCCAACCGATTTTGATGATATTTTTTAACCGACTTCAAAAAAGAAAGAGGTTCTCAATTCCACTGTATTTTTTAGTATAAATCGTTGAAGTCGGTTTTTAGGGTTCCGTACCCAAAGGGTTTAAACGGGATCCTATTAATAAGACTTCGCTGTCTGTCCGTCCGTATGTCTGTCACCAGGCTGTATCTCTAGGACCGTGCTAGCTAGACAGTTGAAATTATGTATTTCAGTTGCCGCTATAACAACAAATACGTAGTATAAACAAAATAAAATTAATATTTAAGGGGGGCTTCCAATGCTACCATACAACAAAAGTGTTTTTTGCCGTTTTTATAGTGTGAAAGAAATTGGAAGCGACGTTTGCGCCATCTTATTCATCGGCATGTATTTGTACTACGCTCAGACCATGGATGGCGTTGGTCGTTGAGTTAATGCTTTAAACTAAGAGATGCTACGATGAAATACCGCTGATTATCCAGAGATTAAAATATGACAGAGACAGAGAGTTATGGAGTTCTGTGGACAGAGAGGCCGGAAGTGGTTAGATGCTCTTTGGTTGAAGGAGGTTGACTTTGTCAATTTTATTTTGTTCATGAATATATATTGATATCGAAATATTTGTTTGTCTCATTCGGAACCATTCCAACAATAGATAATGGTACGGCACCCTTCGTGCGCGAGTCCGACTCGCACTTGGACAGTTTTTTACTCTTTAAAGTGCTATGTTCTTCAAGGACGGTAATAAAAACATTCGAAGAAAATATTCAGACGGCCATATCTTTACCTGCCTATAAATCAGCTGTAAGTATCTTTTAAATGGTATTTCAGACACATAAGTTCTTGTAAGATGAACATTAAGACAGTTGGAAGAAAGCCCGCCTCTTATAAGGCTTGGGTTTGATTATTGGTGAGATGTTCGAAAGAGTCTCTACAAAAGTTACGTACTATTTAATCACAGCAGTGATAGCCTTACGGTTAAAGAGCCTGCTTCAAATGATGAAAATCAGTGAGGCTCGGGTTCGAATCCTGGCATGTACCAATGAGTTTTTCAAAACTTACGTACATGTTTGAAACATCAATTAATTCTGAGGCATGGGTAACAGACCCGGTCCAGCGACGGGCTCACCACCTATCACGTTTGGGGGTCCAAAGAATATCTGGTGAAAAGTGGGTATATCCAGAAATTGAATACCTCTGCCTACCCCCTCGGGGATATAAGGCGAGAGATTATGTATGTATGTATGTATATTTAATCACTAGCTGTTTCACCGGCGTAGTTCCCGTTCCAATGGGCATACTAGGATAAAATATAGCCTATGTTATTATTGATAATGTAGCTTTCCAT
This sequence comes from Ethmia dodecea, assembly GCA_963855545.1. NCBI lineage: Eukaryota > Metazoa > Arthropoda > Insecta > Lepidoptera > Depressariidae > Ethmia > Ethmia dodecea. Next base: position 362,291 of record OY979447.1, read on the forward strand.
TGGCGAAATAATTTTTAAAATCAGTCCAGTAGTTTTCGAGTTTATTCGTTACAAACGCACAAAAATATAAATCTTTCCTTATCTACAAAGCGTAATAGCAAGCGCAATTCCTTATACACCCAAATTAGTATATTAATATTTAAAAAATATGATGTCTTCGTACTTTGCTTGTGTCTAACCAAAATTTTCTTAAATAATATAATCTCACGCCTTTTTTATCCCCGAGGGGGTAGGCAGAGGTATTCCATTACTGGATATACCCACATTTCACGAGACACATTGGACCCCTAAACGTGATAGGTGGTGAGCCCATCGCCGGACCGGGTCTATTTACACATGTCTCAGAATTAATTCTGAGACCTGCGGGTTTCCTCACGATGTTTTCCTTCACCGTCGAGCTAGTGATAAATATGTACGTAAGTTTTGAAAAACTCATTGGTACATGCCAGATTCGAACCCGAGCCTCACTGATTTTCGGCCGGCTCTTTAACCGTCCGGGCTATCACTGCGTCTTTTACACTACTAACCCTCGCCTAGTTGTTAGTAAGCTGTATGAGCATAGGTACATAGTTAGAGTTTTGGTTTAGTTTGTAACTACTCCTCACTGTACTACTTTCTGACTACAACTTGTTTTGTATGCCAGAGTTAAATCTATATACATATAATAAAACTCTAACGGGGCCGTGTCTGTACATTAAATATTTTTTGAAAATTTCAACGGTAGTGTATATAGTTATCGATATAGATACCGAAACACCAATTTTTGGAATTTTTGTCTGTCTGTCTGTCTGGTTGTGCACGCATCACTCAAAAACTACTGGACGGATTTTGATGAAATTTGGTATGGAGATAACTGAGTACCCGGGTCAACATCTAGGGCACTTTTTATTCCAGGAAAATATCTCATTCCCACGGGAAAATAAAAAAACTGGTTAAAATGAGAAATACGTACTACTCCGAAACGATAACACCTAGAAACTTGAAAAATGGTATGAAGGTGTCTGATATGTCATAGGAAATTGGTATGAAGGGATTTTTGTAAATTCCCACGGGAACGGGAATAAACTAAATTCAAGCGGGAAAACGCCGCTGGGCACCCGCTATTTGAAATATGGTATGTAGGTGTCTTAAGTATGTCGTAGGCAACCACTATGAAGGGATTTTCGGAATTTCCCACGGGAACGGGAATAAACTAAATCCAAGCGGAAAAACGCCGCTGGGCACCCGTTATTTTAAATATGGTATGTAGGTGTCTTAAATATGTCGTAGGCAACCACTATCAAGGGATTTTCGGAAATTCCCACGGGAACGGGAATAAACGGAATCCGCGCGGGCAACGCCGCTGGGCATCCGCTAGTAAATAAATAAATAAGTAGTCGATATTGAACAAACTAATTTCAGGCATTGCGCTTATTCTGTTACATATTCATGGACGAGTTTAGAGTGCCTTGTTATTATAAAATATTGACGTTTCTAAGTGTATATTTTAACTAGATGTCGCGCGGTGCGCGAGGCCGCAAGCGGCCACGCGTGTCTCTGTGGGGTCGTATTTTGACAGAAAAATAAAGTCTAATTTTGGGTGCCCATCTTGTTTTAGCCGTTTTAAGTCGAAAAATAATAAAATTTTGTTAAATATTTTTTTTCATGGCAACACTGTTTACTGAGACCCACAATCGCTCCATACAAGCCAACTTTCCAAAGTGTTGCCAACAGGCTAAAAAATGCCTATTAAGATTAAGAAAATTTAAATTTTTCAGTAAAACAAAAATAACGGGGCGGCCATCTTGTTTTTTCAGATTTTCGGGATTTTCTGGTAAATTACAGGATATACCCTATGCGGTGACACCAAACACATCCCTGTAGCATATCGGCATCTGGGAGATCAATTCGTGTCTTTCGAGGTCTACCCTAAAAATTTTATCGGCCATAACTTTCAGTGTTGCCAGGTGAAATTCAAAAAACCTACAAAAGGTCATAGGGAGGGATAAAATGTTTCACTGACTGTCACTTGTTTTTGCAAAATGGTAAAATTTAGACTTTTGACATTTTGCGTTAAAAGTAAAAAAATACGAAAAATTCCGGGAAAATTCTTCAACACGGCAATACTACGTAGCAAGACCTCCAACCCCGCTATACAGACCAACTCGCTCAGGTGTTGCCATCTTGCCGAAAATCGACAATCAAAATGTGGTAAAATTAATACTTTTCTTTGGGAGCAAATCACCGGTCGGCCATCTTGGTTTTTCAAATTTTCGGGATTTTCTGGTAAACTACAGGATATGCCCTGTGCGATGACACCAAACACATCCCTTTAGCATATTGGCATCTGGGAGATCAATTCGGGTCAAGTGGGGTCTAAAACCACTCCAACTTTGAAACACTACTACGCGGCCGCCATTTTGTTTTTTCAATTTTTTTAACTATTTTCGTAAATCATTTAAACATTTCTACAGATTCCAAAAATTTCAGCCGGATCGGCCGGAAAACAAAAGAGATACGATAGGCAAGCCTGGCCGCCATTTTGTTTTTTTGAAAAGTCGGAATTTTCCCGGGGTCACCCCGCCATCTTGAACACTTTTTTCATATATGACTTGACTCCAAAACGACTCCTTCTGGGAGAACAATTATGTCAATCAGTCAGTCAGTGAGTGAGTGAGTGAGTGAGTGGTAGTCCAGCTTTATATATTATAAATAAATACCAATAGAAAATAAACGATTTTGAATTTTGAATTTGAATTTTGTATAATATTTAGTGTAGAAGTGTATATGTAAAGTAGATCGAAAATCTTCAAGGTCCATGTAACAGCACTATTGTCTGCCGATTAATCATCCGTCACGATTTCGGGTCCGAAAAATACACTGATAAAACGCAAAAAATTGATGAAAATACACAGTATTTTTCTAAAATCTGTTTTATTTTATATAAAAACAATAGAACTCTAACTCTACACAAACAAAGCTCAATTTGCTCCGCTATTTACTCTCTTATAAACGAATCTTTCAGTTCTGAAATGTTATTTGGCGCTCGCAGCTTTCATTCCGTTTATCAAATTGTTTGTGTAACTTACTAACGAACAATGCGAATTCAGTCCTTGGCCAAAGAAATAACATTGTTTTTCTTTTAAATCTTAATTTTCGAATACTGTACTGCGTGGTAACTCTGGTAATTTAGTGAAACATTTTTTTTTATGTAACAAAAGATCTAACTAATCTGTCTTCTGCAGCCGTTCCAGCTAAGTTTCATTAAGCGGTATCTAAGTTGATGTTCACTTTTGTAGGGTTCCGAACTCAAAGGGTAAAAATTAAAGAGATTAAAATATAATAGGGTATAGAGGGGGCGTTGGGAATATTTTCGTGGTATATATGTACGTGGTAACGATTATGAATGGGTCTGGTTTTAATAAGCCTTAATTAAATAAGGATGAAATGTCATAGCCCGGACGGTTAAAGAGCCGGCCGAAAATCAGTGAGGCTCGGGTTCGAATCCTGGCATGTACCAATGAGTTTTTCAAAAACTTACGTACATATTTATCATTAGCTCGACGGTGAAGGAAAACATCGTGAGGAAACCCGCAGGTCTCAGAATTAATTCTGAGACATGTGTAAACAGACCCCTATCACGTTTAGGGGTCCAATATATCTCGTGAAATGTGGGTTTATCCAGTAATGGAATACCTCTGCCTACCCCTCGGGGATAAAAAAGGCGTGAGATTGTATTATTTATTATTATTATTTCTATATTTTTCGACACCTTGGACATTGAACCTAGAAGCAAGAATAGCGGCAATATGCGGGTTTTATAATTTTAAACTAGGTATCTATAGTATGTTAAACAGTAAATCATCTGAGACGCCATAAGGCGTTCGAGAAACTTCTAGAAAGTAGTTCTTCCGGCACTGCACGAGATTACGGAAACTATCGTCTCAAGACTCTCAAGCAAGCGTTTTCCATTTTCCTTATCTCGCAGAGAACCTGTCTAGACAAAGTTCACTGCTCATTGAGCAAGAGTATACTTTGTACAGACAAATTTGTACAAAAGGAAGTCGCAAAAGTATTCGAGGCGGGAAGGGGCGTATTATAGTATATTTTATATCGTGGGACTAAACGAATCCATAATATACCCGAGGTGGTTTGACTCCGGAGCTTGCGAGGGAGTCAATGAAACCGAGGGTATATTAAGTTGGCATTTAGTCTCGAGGTGCAAACTGTACTTTTCACTTTGAGTGCGAGAAAAATAGTAAATTTAGTAGGTACAAGTTTATTGAAAACCGAACAAATTTACTATCAAAACTCGTCAAAAAATCTGAAATTTTCGCGGGTTGTTTTTTTTTTCTAAGCCTGTCACAGATAATAAAGATATTTAAATCTCTTTTAAAACACATGGCGCCACCTTCTATGCGGAAAAACCATGAAACTAAAACTCTCAACATTTTCGCAATGAAGATGGTCCACACTCCACAGATTTACTGGCTGTTTGAGTTTGTCTACATCTCATTAAAGAAATTAAAAAATAATTACTTTTTACTCCCTAGAGACTAAAGTGGTCACTTTAGTCCCGCTTCGTACGGATATATTGGCGTATGTACTTTTAGAGCATGAGAAGTGAAAAGGTATTTGAGAGTATCTTCTACATAGATATGTAATCCATTTCAGCTAATTGCTGTCCACAGCTGGACAAAAGAATCCCCCAAGGAGCGATGACCTTTCCGGTCTTGGGCAGCCAGCATCCAACCACTGACCTTGTATTTGGACGGTCATCGTTGTGGCATCTAGATAAGAAATTTAATAGTATATTACATACCTAGGGAAGCAAAATAAGAAATGTCACAGATCACATGTACCTATGAGACATGTGTCGACCGAGGCAAAGCCGAGGTAGGCGAGGTAGTAAACGAGGCAAGTCCGAAATAGAAGCCAAAATTTTTTTTTTTAGTATTTTTGTGTTTCCGTCTATCTGTCTGTCCGTATGTTTGCACACGCGTACGTAATTGGATGCAATGTCACAGTTGTATTTATGAAAGTCCAACTTAACTTAAATTATTAAAAACGTATTAAATTAAATATTAAGAAACTTAACTTCTATTTTATTTTTATTTTATTATATTATTGTGTTATTTCTTTGATAAAAACAAATATTTTATTTGGAGTTTTTAGTGATGAAGTCGCAGGCTGTCTCTGCTTCTTTATTTATTTAGATTGTAATCTCAAATCAAATCTGTAGTCATTTACAAAATACCCTATAATATTTATAATATAGCCTCCTCCCGGAGAACATCGAAGATGGTTTAAAGATTGCTAAATGAACAATACTGACAAATCCGACCATATCTCTGGGAGTCTCTTATCTGTCAACTGACGGGAACTTGTTTAATTATCGGATGAATGCGGTTCGGCCTTTCCCGGTCCTGAAGTAATCCTTTATAAGCTGGTGTTGATCTAACGTGCCTTGCATAGAAAGCAATGGATGGACGGACGGACTAAATGGGGGTTTATACCTACATCGATAAAAGAAATATTTTTGCAGGCCCCAGAATTATTAGTCAGAACAATTCTGGGTCTGTAAAAATATTGTCTTTACCGGTCCGGCGATGACCTAACTAGGTAACTGTCACGTTTAGGAGTCCATACAATACATGTACACTATATTGAAATTTCAATTTAATAACGATCTAAAATAAATAAATATAGCAGGTAAGAGCCTGCTTCACATGATGATAATCAGTGAGACTCGGGTTCGAATCCTGGCATGTACCAATGAGTTTATTAAAACTTACGTACACATTTATCACTAGCTCGACGGTGATGGAAAACATCGTGAGAAAATCCGCAGGTCCCAGAATTAATTCTGGGACATGTGTAAACAGACCCGCAGGCGTATTCACGGAGACTCGATACCGTTTCAGTTCGATTCAGATCGAGAACTTTATTCTAGGCGTTTCTGACAGCCACGGAAAATTTTGCGAATCCATAAGTCACATATGAGATTAGTTTTCGATACCAACATCAGCCCATCTCGAAAGTTTTCGACAGATTTTCCGATATCGAATATCGAAGCTCCCTGAATACGCCTGCAGGTCCGGCGATGGGCTCACCACCGATCACGTTTAGGGGCCCAAAGAATATCTCTTAAAAAGTGGGTATATCCAGAAATGAAATACCTCTGCCTATTCCCTCGTGGATAGAAGACGGGACTCTTTTTTTAATAAACGGTCGATCGCTTGTAAATTCGATGTTTTGACATGTCGATAAACTTGACATTATGTGAAATAAATAATCTAATAAATAAATAAATAAATTGTAGGACACAATTTACACACGGTTATTCAGTCCCAAACTAGGCAGAGCCTGTACTATGGGTACTAAACAACTGATAGACATACTTAAATAAATATTAGACGACCAGACACGAAGCCAACAGACATGTTCATGCACACAAATGTTGGCCCCGAGCGGGGATCGAACCCGCGACCTCCGACTCAGAAGGCAGGGTCACTACCAACTGAGCCAACAGGCCCGTCAATCCCGTCCCGTAATCTAATATATATATATATATATATAATCTATTTATTTTATTTATTAAAAAAATCTAAGTACTGTAACTTTCAACCGACTTCAAAAAAGGAGGAAGTTGTCATTTGTCAAGCTTCCCGTGTGGTCCCATTTCAATTTGGTCCAGTTCTGACACTGGCATTCATGAGAAAACCATATAAGTTGATGTCGGTTTTTTTACTCTTTAGAATTCTATATTATTTTTATTAGGTATATTTGACGAATTCATATTTTATATTTTCGAGAATGAGAATAATAAGAATAAAAGGTAAGTACCCTAGATGTTGTCCCGGGTACTCGTTATCTCCATACCAAATTTCATCAAAATCCATTCTGGTTACGCCAAATAGGTATATTTTTCTCGGCCTGCACGCAGCCGCTAATTTTGTGATCCGATTCAAAACCGCATAATTACAATACTCCATTAAAACAGAGTGTCGCAAACATTATCTTCAGTGTGTGTACTAGTCGTGGTGCCGTGGAAACCCCTTTAGCCGTATCGTATAACAATCGGGGCTTGGGCCCTAACCGCCAACGCCGCTCCCGACGCCGCCGACGCACGTGAAAATCTGGGACTGAAGGTACTGTGCATCCTCTTTATTCGCTTGGGCTGCCTTAATTTGATTTCCCAATCCGCAGGCAGTCCATCTCCAACCCCACAAACCTATGGTGCCAAACTCGCAAAAAAAATACAGTCCACTCTTAAATTTCGCCATATTGTGTTTCACCCGCACAACCACATTCAGTAGTTTTTGAGAGATGTGTGCACGTCTGTGCCAGACAGACAGACAAAAATTTCAAAAATTGATGTTTTGGTATCCCAACCGATGAATATATACAAAACCGTTAAAATGTTTAAAAAAATATTTCTATACAGATACGGCCCCGTTAGAGGTTTATTATATGTATCGATATGGCATAAGGCCTATAGTTACCTGTTTCCGACCCTGTATTGGGTCGCTTTCGCTGCTGAAGGTCAAACACTCGTCATAGCTCGTGACGAGGGTCGTGATATCCGGACTCAACGAAATAATCCGGTTCCGAACCGGATATAACAAAAGTCTGGTATAGTTTACGGATACCACGGCCTCACAGAAAACCAGCGTAAAGCAATGCATTGCGTTTCGTTGAGAGAGTGAGGTAACCGGAGGTCCCAATCCCCCCTCCCCCTCCCCTCCCCTCCCCTCAATCATCAAAATAGGTTCACCCTGAGGTAACAAACATAAAAAAACCGTCGAATTGAGAACCTCCTCCTTTTTTGAAGTCGGTTGATAAAACTATGTAGTGTCAGTCAAACACTAAACAGAGAGGCCGTGAAACTTCGCAATTGATTCAATTTCTCGCCGGGGATGCATTTAATTGGATTATCGCGCAATTGGATCCGTGGCATCCGTCACGGATAACCATGGTACAAGATAAATGGGTACAGAATCACAGAATAATAAATTAACAGAAGGCCGGCTCTAGCGGACTTTGATATTAAAACCTACTTTTCAAAACCAAGGGTTGGCCCCGCACAAGTAACTGTGACTAAATTATGTTTATGAAATATTATTTACATACATACATTATACAGCTCACACAGGGGTAGGCATCTTCGCACACTTCCCTCGCTTCCTTCACATTCATAAGCCTTTTCATGCACGCTCTTTTATTCTTCGCACTCTTGACCCCAGTTTTTTGAAAGACGTCACTAATTTGATTTATTATTTACGTATCAAATAAAATCAAAGATATTTAAGTTAATCGTAAAAAAAATATGCTTTAGCTGGTCTCCGCATTCACGATTATTATATTAGAAGGCAAATGAAGCCTCATTGTTGAATAAAATAACAATATCACTGAAAACTCACTGGTCACTTAAAAAACTTATAATGTTTTTTATTTTATGTTGAATTGTGACAACCAAACACACACGTACTACAATAACTACGTTTTTTCAAACACACACATACCACAGTATACAAAAAATGTAGGTAAATAAATTACGTACAATAATCAAAGAGCGTGCATTCTCGAGTTACACTCGAACGAAATTAATAAGTGCGACGAAAAATTTTATCGATCAGGCTTTTTTAATTATTATTAGATAGGTATCTACCATAAATCTTGTTAAATTCTAATGAAATATAAATAAAATCGAAAGCCAAATCAGTCTAAGTACTTACTTTATTGCTAATCAGTCAAATAAAGTCATCAATCAAAATTGTGATCGTATGAGAAATGTAGCCTAACAAAAGCCGGACACCGTTTATTTTGACCGGACACGCAATCAAAAAGCCTAACTATGTCCGGGTTTATCCGGACGCCTGGCAACGCTAGTTATAAGGAACTGACCTTCTGTGCCGATTTATTTTTCTTTATTCTGTGCCATGGGCTGCTTCGCGACGTGCGTGCTGCTTCTAGCGGTAACGTATTCCAAGGTAAAGATGAATTAAATTACTTAAAAAAAAATGGTTAAAGAGCTCTCTTCTCATTATGATAATCAGTGAGATTCAAATCCTGGCATATACCAATGAGTTTTTCAAAACTTACGTAAATATTCATCACTAGCTCGATGGTGAAGGAAAACATCGTGAGGAAACCCGCAGGTCTCAGAATTATTCTGAGGCATGTATAACATACCCCGTCCGGCTATGAGCTCACAACCTATCACGTTTGGGGGTAGAATATTCTCGTGAAAAGTTAAAATAGAATACCTATGCCTACCTCCTCGGGGATAAAAGGCGTGAGATTATTTATTTCTATTTCGATCAAATCTCTTGCGACTGCTCTAGGTAGGTACAATTTAAGGAGCTCTAAGGATTTTTTTTATGTGAAAAAATCCACGAAATTCTACTTATTGAGTTCCTTCATTTTACAAGGAACAATGGAATATTCCAAAATACCCTGACTTAAAAAAGTATGTCGATAACTTAATGTTTAAAATCATTTACAAAGAAAACAGAAGCAAACACTTTTGTTTCAATAAAACCTAATGAGGGAACGATATAAGTAAAATTCGACGGCACAAAACCCATTGCCGCAATATTGAAAAAAGAAAAGATCCCGATGTCAAATAAGCATTACTCCCGCGCGCGCCAAATTTATTAAAAAAGTGTTTTGGTACTGGCAGCCTTCGCGATTATACGCAGTTAATTTTACGATAATATTACGAAAAGTAAAGTAAATTTAAAAAATAAACTATTGTCTAAGAAGTACATAAATAAAAAAATAATCTCACGCCTTTTGTAACCGAGGGGGTAGACAGAAGTATTTCATTTCTGGAAATAGAAACTTTTCACAAGTTGTATATTCGACCCTTAAACGTGACAGGTGGGGAGCCCATCGCCGGACCAGCAGCCGTATTCTCGGAGCTTCGATATTCGACTCGGAATCGGAAAATCTGTCGAAGATGGGCTATTCACAGATGTCGGTACCGAAAACGAATGTCATATTTGACATAAGGATTCGGAAAATTTTCCGTAGCTGTCGGAAACGCCTAGAATACAGTTTCCGAAGTCGATAGACAGACGCCTGCTGGTTCTGTTCTGTCTGTTACACATGTCTCATAATTAACACTCAGAACTCACGAGGTTTTCCTTCACCGTCGAGCTACGTCAAGTACGCAAATAAACTGGAAATACGAAACCTTAAAAACAACTGATTGTCTGTCTATATTATACAACATGTTACAGAATAAGCTCAATTCCTGAAATTAGTTTGTTCACTATCGACTACTTATTCGATTTCAGCTATTTTTAATATGTGTTAAATTTTTCCCAAAAATGAATTAGCGTAGCTGAATTTAGTGCTTTCTATGAAAATTGTGCTATTATTAATCGATATATAAGAAAATTGGTTAGACACAACTAAAGTTCGATTGCATCATATTTTTTTTATATTAATATGCTAATTAATATATAATATAATACTAATAAACGAGGTATGGCTCTCCGTCTTTCCGTCTGTTACCATTCTTAACGTTTATTTTGACGAAATAAACTTGTTTCAGGCGATAACCCACAATTGTGACACCAGGGTAAATATTATGTAACTAGCAGGGCCCCGCGGTTTCACCCGCGTAGTTCCCGTTCCCGTGGAAATACGGGGATAAAATATACCCTATGTGTTATTGTGATGTGTAAGCTATATAACTGTAAAGTTTCATCAAAATCCGATCAACAGTTTTTGCGTAAAAGAGGAACAAACATCCATCCATACAAACTTTCGAATTTATAATATTACTAGCAGCGCCCCGCGGTTTCCCCCGCGTAGTTCCCGTTCCAGTGGGAATCCGTTCAGAAGTTTTTGCGTGAAAGAGGAACAAACGTCCATCCATACATACATCCATCCATACAAACTTTCGCATTTATAATATTATACAGTAGGATAGTCGTATATAGGTGTTCTCGCATATTATATCGTATGCGGTATAATTGTCAAATGGTTTTTCCCACAATGATCTCTACGACATGATGGCTTCTCTACATAATTAAACGACTATACGATACCATATTATACCTACTGTAGAGCTTCTGTTTATTTCAATGATTTGTGTGTGCAATTTTTTATGATCGGGTATGATATAATATCGGATACGACGCGGTTCGAGCTGTAAAGCTATCTTAGCTAGTTCTATTGTAATAAATTAGATATATTCAACTTTTATTTAAGTATTGTTTTTGGTGTACAATAAAGCTAGCTACTTCTGTCAAAGAATTTGTTTAATAATTCAAAGAGGGAATGCTGCCAGTCTGCTGGGAACCTGGCCTCGGTGCGATGCACTGGATGAGGTCTTCTATTTGTAGATTTGTGTTTAAGTATGTTTGTTTAGTTTCTAGTTATGTACTTAAGTATTTTTTAGTATTTATGTGTATTGGGATATTGTAGTATGTATATTATTATATTTTAATTCGAGTTATATTCAACTTAAATTACGATTTGCGAGAAAAATGAAGTTTTATAAATTTACTCGTAGATTATGAAATAAAATATTCCTAAGTTGTACAGTTAAGAGCACGTGGAGCTTGACAAATTGGACTTTGTAACGTTCTTATTACAATCGCTTTAGAGGTCAGACTCGCACTACAATTGTAGAGTTTCATATGCTCTTGACTGTACATATTTTCTTAAATATGGCAACGTCGGAAAGGATACGCAAGGGAGCTCATTGTAAATTGTGTTTGACGAAATATTTGCATAATTCGAAAATCATATAAAGTTTGACGAGGAAAATAATCTACGAAATTGAGGTTTCAATGATTCAAAACATAAGTAGCGATGAAGGAAAACGTAGAATTTTCAGTACTCGAGTGGAAAAAATAACAATTCAACAAATTCATTTCAATCTTGAGAGAATTCTAAAATGAAATGAGACTTTTTCATATTTTCAGTGTTCCGGGACCAATTGCACAGCGGGGGTGAGATATGGAGCACTTTTTTAGGAATCCGTACCTACCCAAAGAGTGTCGACGGGACCGTATTATTAAATAAACAAACAATTTCTTTCATAATGGTGGTCTTTTTTGATTTCGCCAAAGTCCAGTTTACAAAGCTTGGTCGGTGGTTTTGGATGTGCACAGATGACTATAGATGTAGTTTGGGCACATGTTTGTTGGGAGCACTATTATTAACTATCCACGGCCCGTCCGTCTGTCATCTGTCAGCAAGCCGTATCTCATGAAGCGAATGCATTAAACCTCTAAGACCAAGCATCGCAGACACCATAGATTTTTAATTGTGTCTCGGTTCCAATTGGAACCCGCGGTTCTTTACAGATTAAATAGACAGTTGAAGTTTTCATATACATGTATTTTCATTGCCTTGTAACAACGAAAAAACAACAGAAAAGTGTTTTAAGTGTTTTGCTAGTATACACTAATATACGATATCGAATAAACTCAAAAACTACGGGACCGATTTCAAAAATTTTTCACCTATGGAAAGCTACAACATCCCGGAGTAACATAGGCTATATTTTAAGTAATAAAATTGAAAAATAATCATTGAAAAGGCATGTATTTTGAAGTATCTTCAGGCATCTTCTGCGCAACATCTTCTGCGCAAGTTCGTCCTTGCCCATGATTAAAAAAAAAACTACTTCTTTGGCGATTTTTGTTATTATGTCGTACGGATCCCTCCGTCCCGACTCCTACTTTGCCTGTTTCTTATTTTACGTTATTACGTAGTTGACTGTAACTCATTCACAAAACATGTAATAAATTGTCGTTATTACATTTACAGTTGAATGAAGAGTTACGGTGTATATCAATAGTAAGTTTACACAATAATTACCTACATATTATGCTCATATTGCTCATGCCTTATTCCCAAAGGAAGAGACAACAGATGGCAACAATAATTAAATTAATTAAAATTAATAATCTCCGCCTTTTATCCCCGAGGGGGTAGGCAGAGGTATTTCATTTCTGGAAATACCCTCTTATCACGAGAACATTCGACCCCTAAACGTGATAGGTGGTGAGCCCATCGCCGGACCGGGTCTGTTAGGTACACATGCCTCAGAATAATTCTGAGACACTCTAAGTAAGTTGTTTTAATTCATTAACATGTTGTTTTAATATGTAAAACTTCATCCCCAGTGCTCGGAGTTGTCGTGTTCGGCGGGGGTGAGTACAGCTAACCCTTTAAATTCGAAATATTTCAAAGAATATTTCGTGAAATGTGGGTATATCCAGAAATGGAATACCTCTGCCTTCCTCTTCGGGGATAAAAGGAGTGAGTTTTTTTAAGTGACGAAGTTCTGAGGTAACAAACATAGAAAAATAAATAATAAATAAATAATACAACCGAATTGACATTCTCTTCCTTTTCAACCGACTTCAAAAAAGAAGGAGCAAATAACCCACCCTTTGTTACCCAGAACTTTCGATTGGGTCAACCGATTTTGATGATTCTTTTTTTATTTGAAAGCTGGTGCTTCCCGCGTGGTCCTATTTTGATTCAGTTCTGACAGTGGCATCCATGAGAAAACCATATAAGTTGAAGTCGTTTTTTACTTCTATGCTATTTTACATCTGCTAATAATATATATACCGGTTAAAATTGTTATAATACACTTTTGTAAAGTGGATCCCGAACTCAGTGTAAATACCTCTGCAAAACAATAGCAGCCGTAAGAACAAATCATACACAGGTATATTTTGTACGCCATTGTTCCTTTGTGTCAGGTATAAAAGGAGAAAGGTAATTAATGCTGGATGTAGCGTTACTGTGTATCCGGATGAGGGATGATGATTAACGGCTTTCAGCCATTTCAGCTTTGCCTGTAACGGAAATACTGATACTGTGTACCTACTGCGGATATACACAAAACTATACAATTAACAAAAACTCAATCCTTTTATCCCCGAGGGGTAAGAGGTATTCCATTTCTGGAAATACCTGCGATTCACCAACTATACATTCTTTCTATACAACGCGTCACATAAAAGCAATTCCTTATACATACACCCCAATTGGTTTATTAATATATATATATAAAAATATGACGCATTGATACTTTAGTTTTGTCTTACCAAATTTCTTAAATAAAGAGAAATAATAATACGGTTTTCATAGCTAGCCCTAAATTCAGTTATGCTAATTAATTTTACTGAAAAATTTTACACATCAAAAATGCTGAAATCGATTAAGTAGTCGATGCTGAACAAACTACTTAATTTCAGGAATTGCGCTTTTTCTGTTACATATTGTATATCTATAAATATTATAAAGAGGAAAGATTTGTATTTTTGTGTCTGTATCTTTGTAACGAATAAACTCAAAAACTACTGGACCGATTTTCAAAATTCTTTCACCAATAGAAAGCTACAATATCCTTGAGTAACATAGGCTATATTTTATCCCCGTATTCAAACGGGAACGGAAACTACGCGGGTGCAACCGCGCAGAACCACTAGTTATTAATATACCTATTCATTTCGTATAATATGATCGATATAGGTACGTAGGTATACACCGAAGTTGGTTGTAAATAAATCTTAAAAATGTGCTTACAGTGCTTTGCAAATAACTGCAATGCAACAGTAAGTATCTTTGGGCGTGTTTTTCGAGGAACGACCTTTGAGTATTAAACCAACCGGAGACGCCACTGACAGGCGTTCCCCTCTGCCAAAAAAAAGTGTCAGTCAACGATCGCACCTGCAGACGTCTTCACACAGACTCGATACCGTTTCCGTTCGATTCGAGTCGAATCTATCGACATCGTCTCCGATGTCGATAGATTCGAATCGAACGGAAACGGTATCGAGTCTCTGTGAATACGTCTCCTGATATACTACTAGTTTTTTTGAGTTCACGGAGTGCTCGGATTGGTGAATGTATTTGAGTGCATCTAGTTCCAGCTAGTGTTTAATTGTTTTGTCAAAAAATGGGTTTGTGTTAACATTATTTGTGTGCGTTTCCTCGTCCCCCGCGCAGAAATTGGCAGACTTTTTTGCAAAGAAACTAGTGCGCGTGACGTCTCCTATTGGTTTAATACTCAAAGGGAACGACGTATTCCCTTCACCCTAATAGGGGAATTGAAAAAAAACCTTAAAAATAGTTCCCGTTATCCCCACTATGTGTCGCAACTGAAATAATGGAATCATGGCCGCTAACTCAATGTCGAGTGGTTGCCGGGATCCTATGCGGACAATAAAAGAATAAAAATAAAACTTTATATCAGACATATTATGTAATACATAGTTTGTTAGTTGGTTAGTAGCCATACTTTAACTTAAACTAGGTTAGTGTGTTAGTACATAGAACTACGGTGCATCTGCGACCAGTACCTGGTGTAGGAACTTTCGAACCTATTAGCCCGCGGGACGAGTTTTCTGTGGGCCCAGTTGTTGTCTGCGGGCGCGCGTTTTTCTTCAGCAGAGTAGTTTTTACTGTCGTGCAGGTCACATGGAAATAGTATGCACAAGTTCAGTCACTGGCGACACGCACGACAATGCAGCGTTAAACGAAATCTTTGTCTTGTAGCCACTGAATGAGGCGACCGAAACGTCGCAAAAATGAAAAAACTCTTTATTTTCTCCACACAGTCCTTATAGATAGATGAAATGAATTTGGATACATTTATTAACATGTCAGGAAGAACATTAGTGGAGACAGGAACCCAAACTAGGCAGATTCTGTGTCATGGGGTCCTGGTCTCCCTCCAACGGTTGGTAAATTTTAATTATTTAGTAGAAAAGCGTCCATTACGCGCTGTATAGACAATCCATTCAAATGGCAAATTGGTAGCAAACATAAGCCTCTCACTATTCGCCTATGGGGACACGGCCATGTAGCATATTAACAATGGGTTCGATTCTGCGTTACAGCGCCTAAACTTATTTTAGTTTAGTCCTGTCATTTTCTTTCTCATAGAGAAGAAAAGAGACGACTGATATTTAGTCCTGTCAAATTAAAATTAGTCCTGTCAACTAAGGCATTTCTTAACGTGTTTAGTGCATATGTAAATAAGTCACGACTAAAATACAGCCTCTGACAGGACTAAATTCGGGAGGTTATCTTTTATCCCTTTTCTTTTTTTAAGGTAAAATAGAGACAGGAATAAACTAAAATAAGTTTAGTCGCTGTAATGCAGAATCGAACCCATCATTACATATACATATATAATACTGAATAGCAGGTATACATAGTATGTAAGAAGAAAAAATTTAGGTATAAATGTGTAACATATTTGTGTTTAGTTGCCAGAGGTACCTTTATTTTATCTTAATTAAATCGTTCTGCTTTAGAGACCATGCATTAACAATAAAATGACAGCACTTTTTTACTGAAGACCTTGTTTGTTACTTCTGAGGCAATCCAAAAATGTCAATCCCTACCATTTTTACCCTACGACGAAATCAAAATGGGACCAATCTGGAAGCACCAGCTTTCAAATAAAAAAAGATTCATCCAAATCGGTTCACCTAGTCGAAAGTTCTGAGGTAACAAACGAGGGCGCTGCTCGCATGTATTTGGCCAGTACAGCAATTTCGATTTTTCTCGAAAAAGTCAAAATAATGCTTTAAAGCATGTTTGAGAGAGGTTTAGGGTGTTAGATTGTCTAGTCAAATAAGGTACTTTTTATGATCTGTCAAAACGAAAATTTATTATGAAAAATTTACAGAGTATTGTGTTGTGACCTCATCATTTTTAGTTCTCAATTACGACACTTTCTTGTTTCGAAAAGCATTTTTAGAGGTGTTTTGGGATAATCTCTTAATAAATGACTACTCGCAATTTAATTTCGATATAATCAAATACCCAATTAAACATGATTTGATTTGTTCCATATTATGTGAAAAAAAAAACGACAACGGAATAATAGAATCGATTAACACCTCATTCATCAAAATCGGTTTAAACGCGCTACGGTGGTTGTATCTCTATACCGCTAGATGTCACCGCTGGTATTTTAAAACGCGCTATGGTTTGGTTCCCAGTCGAAGGCTATAAGGTATCTCGGAAATTCATTTTGTCCCTACTATTGACTAATCTCCGACATATATATAAATTTTTGAGACGCGTTGCATGTTGTTTTGGTTAAATAGCCTTTGATATTTAGCCAGTATGTGTGACGTGTTATTATAAATAGGAGATCGTAGATTAAAGTTTATTTTCTATAACTTTGGGTATAGTCGTTCGCCATTGAGAGCGCTCAATTTAGTTCGTAGTCCTACCGCGAACTAGTTCGTTCATGTAGTTATTTTTTTATTTTTGTTATATATGGAGATAATTCTATAAAGAAATGTTTTTCATTTAATTCTTGTGAAAAACTTTAACCATAGATAGACTTTGTATAAGAATGATATATAAATTGCAGAGCACTGACTCATTGAGAACAGTTTTTGTGGATAAGAAATTTTTAACGTTGACATGTATTTTCATATTAGAAATAAGCTTATTTGTAAAAAATGTCACTGAAAACTTTGTTAGGAAATCGGACATTAAAGACAATTTAAGATTTAGATTTAAGTATGACATATATGTATAGTATTGGTGACCAGTAATATATTATTATTAAAGAGTTCCCTAGTCAAAGGTATTAAAATTTATAATCATTTGCCAATTTCTATAAAACTACTAGACGGTAGAAGTTTTAAAAATGACCTAAAAAGTGGCTTTTAGATAAGGGATTTTACAGTCTTAATAAATATTTTGCATACAATACAAAATAAGTTTTTAGTTCATTTTTTTAAAATTCAATTATGTTATACATAACTGTTTTAATTTTAAAATAAGTATTATTATTGTATGTACGTCCGAAATGGGCCAACTGTTGGAACTACTAATAAATTGTAATATCTACTAACACACAGTATACAATAAAGAATTATGTTATCTTTAATTTACATAATTTAATAAAAAACTCTTAAGAGCCGCAAGCGCAGCTCTCCATAATAGAGCGGACGCCAGAATACATATTTAAAATAACTAAGAGCGAGTTTCTGGACGAACTAGTTCGCATAGTTCACCTAAAAGAGTGCTCTTTCGAACTAGGTCGTTCGCGAACTACCCAAGACTACTTTTCTACAAAACAGATTTAGGTTATTAAAATTTAATTATATAATAGGACCTGGCACTGGAAATATTTTCTGTGAAAATCTGATGAAGAACTTCAGGTGGAGAACGGAACTCCTCAACGGACATCAGCAAATCACTCGCTATCAGCGTAAAGGTTTAGTAACAGTAGGTAATGGATGTACCGTATATATGGATGTGTAACGGGGACGGCGCAATCATTTTAAAATATTTCTGTGTTCAATTTACACAAAGTACTTGTTTCAGTGCATTGGGATGTATTGCACCGCAGGGGTAATCTATTTACGACTTTTTCTAATAAATCTTATTCTTATTTAATTAGTTATACATAGAGACCCATTAGTAATGCAATGACGACGTAACTCCATTACATAGATTACAAAACTAAGCTTTGCTCTTTCTAGGGATGTGACATTGATCGAAAAAAATCGATTAATTAAAAATCGATTTTTCTCTTTTTAATAATAATTGGTTTTTGAAAAATCGATTATTAAAAATCTATGAAAGGAAAAAATGCCAATTAATTTAATTTTTTTATTTTTTCACATTCGTTATAGTCTTACAATAAACTTAATCATTAATTCAAATTACTTTATTCGTCGCACAGATGGTGATGTACAAAATTCGATTAAATTTCGTAAAAATATATTCGATTATTCTAAAAATCGATTATTTTTCACATCCCTAGCTCTTTTTAAAACCACGCCATGTGAGTTGCCGTACTACCGGATTATTAAAAAATGTTTGTGTAAAAGTGCTTTTTACAAGAAATACAAATACAAGTACGCAGTTGAACTTACAATGCAAAACTATACAAAATATCATCAAAATTATCAGAAATATTTCCGAGATACCTGAAATATACGTAAATAAAAGAATTGCTTATTTAAAGTAATAGATCAGATATATTATTATAAGGAGGCAATAATAAAAATTATGATCATTGATGATAGGTATCAGATAGTAAATAATTTTCGCAGTGCGATGGCTTCAACTGCTCAGCTCACGTGAGTACCAATGTTTATGATTCCAATTGTTTTTATCAGACTACTGATTACAGTATTAAATAAGAATATACATGGGCAATTTAACTGAAGTGCAAATACGTATTTAAAGTATTTTAAAGGGTAGATCAAATAACGAACAAGGAACTATATTTTGCATTGATTTTTATCTTTTATTACTTACGCCTACTTTACTATATAACATCGATTATTACAAAAAAATTAAAAACAAACTAACACGCCATACATAAACAATACACGTGTGCGTACTACGAAATCAAAAATTGCTCGCGAAAATAGCTATCAAAAGAAGCTGTCAAAAGTATCGTTTTAGTGAGGGCTTATGCAAACCATGTTTAAAATAGTACAAAGTCAAAAGTTTCTATTCAATGTAGGGACTTATAAGTCCTCTTATCGAAAGTCATTGCGACTCCACCGCTTCGGTATGTATAGTTGGGGAGAAGAAGCATACATACATAGTACATACCAAGGGAAATAAAATAAGAAGTGCCCCAGATCACGTCATGTAATTGTCGACCCAGGCGAAGCCGAGGTCTATTTGATCTGAGGCTTTTTTATTTACTTTCCGAGGTGTTTATACTTTTTTTAGCGCAGCCGAAAGTTGACGTTTCGGCCCGGAGAGATGAAAAATGTTTTTTTTTTGTTAGAAAAGAAAAAGAAAAAAACTAAGGTTTTTTTCCTTCTTTATTTCTCCTACAAATTTGTACGTACCCTTAAAACATTTGCACTTGATTTAAAAATACACTACATAATATAATAATGGATGTTGCTAGGTGTATACTTATTATATAGAGCAGTTATAGCCCTGTGGTTAGAGAGTCTGCTTCTAAGCTCGGATTCGAAGGACTAGGACATGTTTTAAGAGTTTTTCGAAAACCTTATATTTATCACCATTAGTTATCATCTTATTACCAAGGGGGTGGTTAGAGGGCTTTTCTTAAAAAATACTCATGAAATTATGTAGGTATATATCTAATTTTAAAAAGTTACAAGTATTAGGTTTGAGGGTATACTCGTACATATATTGGTTTTTAACCGACTTCAAAAAGGAGGAGGTTATCAATTCGTCTGTATTTTATTTTTATTTTTTATGTATCATATTATGTACCTCAGAACTTTCGTCTGGGTGAACTGATTTGGATGATTCTTTTTTTATTTAAAAGCTGGTGCTTCCGGATTGGTTCCATTTTAATTCCCTCCAGTTCTGACAATGGCATCCATGAGAAAACCATATAAGTAGAAGATTGATGTCGTTTTTTTTACTCCTCAGAGTAGTTATGCTTTATAAAAATTATTTTTTAGTGTGTCGGTATGGGATGCAGTTCGTGGGTAAGCTACAGTGTAACTATTATAAAAATTTACACGTATCAACCCTCAATATGGCCTAGTGCATTAAAATCACTATCATCACTATCACTACATAGTATAAAACAAAATCGCTTTCTCTGTCCCTATATCCCTATGTCCCTTTGTATATACTTAAATCTTTAAAACTACGCAACGGACTTTGATGTGTTTTTTTTAATAGATAAAGTGATTCAAGAGGAAGGTTTTAATGTTAGCATTGCACCCGTGCAAAGCCGGGGCGAGTCGCTAGTAAATAAATAAATATGACGAGTTTTCCGTGTTTCGAAACTCACGTTCACCATGTATCCCATTTTAAATAGGAATTCAAAAATGGAGGAGGTTTCTCAATACGATCGGTTTTTGAACCGATTCTGATTTTTTTTGTTGGAAGGATGATATCCCAAAGGTACCATGGTAAGGAAACAAGGATCTGAAGAGTGCATCCCAGAGAAATCGAGGGGAACTTTAGAAAATCGTCGGCTAGTGCTTTTTTTTACTCATTTGAAGTAGGTTTTTTTTGTTTAAAATTATTCGTTTTGTTCACGTACCCTTGTCAGATACCCTTACTCGTACATAAAGTAAATGTAAATGTATCAGCATTCGATCTCTACCGACGAGTTGCTAGTTCCAAGTACCCCGAGAAGAACCAGCAAGAAACTCAAGGGCAGCTCTTTTTGATCCCATGTCTTCCTAGTAATTATGGTTTACTATAATAAATATGATTCTAGCTGTGATAGCCCGGACGGTTAAAGAGCCGGCCGAAAATCAGGGAGGCTCGGGTTCGAATCCTGGCATGTACCAATGAGTTTTTCAAAAACTTACGTACATATTTATCACTAGCTCGACGGTGAAGGAAAACATCGTGAGGAAACCCGCAGGTCTCAGAATTAATTCTGAAACATGTGTAAACAGACCCGGTCCGGCGATGGGCTCACCACCTATCACGTTTAGGGGTCCAATATATCTCGTGATGTGTGCCTACCCCCTCGGGGATAAAAAAGGCGTGAGATTATATTATTTTTCTTATTATTAATATGATTATAATTTAGAGTTACGTACCCAACCTCAAAAGCCTCCGTTGTCTGTCCATCCATCCGTTCGTCTGTCTGTCTATCTGTCGGCAAATGGCAACTGCTTACATGACATGTAGGGTGGTAACTTTCATATTACTGTTGCAGTGCACCGGGGGCAGTTGTAAGAATACTACAAATTTCTGGTAAACTTGATGGATGTAGTCTAAAAATATTAAAGTACTAGTTTTTTCATGTTAAAACGTATTTTGATTTTGACTTACAACCTTTAGGGACACTATGTGCCGATCTTTAATTAATGACACTAATGAAGAGTCGTGAACTCAATATGTTGTATACCGACAATACGCGTTCTATTTTGCAAGTAACTACACCTAGCGATACGTCACTATCATCACTACATAGTATAAAACAAAATCGCTTTCTCTGTCCCTATATCCCTATGTCCCTTTGTATGCTTAAATCTTTAAAACTACGCAACGGATTTTGATGCGTTTTTTTTAATAGATAGAGTGATTCAAGAGGAAGGTTTTAGTGTTAGCATTGCACCCGTGCGTAGCCGGGGCGGGTCGCTAGTTTATGTATATAATTATGTACCTAGCTAAAAGTAGTCTTGAACACAGTGAAGGAAAATATTTGTAGTGCCAGCAAACTGTGGATATGTAAAAAAATCACGGCAGTAGTATAATACAACGTGTAACAGAATAAGCGCAATTCCTCATACATCCCAATTAGTAAGTATTATATTTCAAAAAAATATGATGCATTCGTACTTTAGTTGTGTCTAACTAGTTTTCTTAAATAAAGAGCAATAATAATACAATATCCATAGGTAGCCCTAAATTCAGTTATGCTAATTCATTTTTCGAAAAAAATTACACATTAAAAATAGCTGAAATCGATTACGTAGTCGATACTGAACAAACAAATTTCAGGAATTGCGCTTATTCTGTTACATATTGTATATAGTTGTAGGTATAACGTGAAAGGTTAAGTATCACGAGTAATAGTAGACCAACTTATTAAAATGTGACATGTAACTACGGAACCCTATAGTGCGTGTGACCCAATGGGATTTAAATATAATAGGGCATAGAGGGCACGAAGCCAGGAAAATCTGAAGCCAAAAATTATTACTAGTGGGCAAAAGTCTAGTGCGATTTCGACCAAATGATAGCTCGCGTTCATACTAACTGACATGACGTTTGAGATTCAAAGTTTTTGTATGAAAATATCCCCAATGCCTCCTCTATTTCTATTTGACCGGTTTTTCTGAATCCTTTATCTAAATGTTTCAATGCAACAGAGAGGAAATAGTTACAGTTTTTAAAATGAAATTTTACGAAGTCCTTTTAATTTTTTCCTTTTCTAAAACATGTTCACAATCCGTTTTCCGGGTTGCACTATCGAGTATCTTACTAAACTGTTTCAAAAATACATTTATCAACCATTGCTGCATTACTTAGCAACGGAAGTTGCGTGACAATAATAAGCACGCAATGTAGGGCCTAAAATTCCAAAACTTATTTTTATATACGCAGTTTGTGCAAAGTATGAAATGAGATGGAAAGGGTTTTCATCATGGCTGTATGTATCCGGTTTTAGAACTATCTACTAGTAAATGCAATAATAAAGCTTTTATCTTTATTCTTTACTTACACGTGCAGAAAACAACTTTGTGCGACATGCTTCGCAGGCATGTTTGAAAATAGTATATTTTCGACACATTTGCTCAAAAATGCATTAACGAAGCCTGTACCTACCTATATATTAATCAAAAGTTAAATATTACGCACCATACAATACAACCGCAAAATACTCGGTACGGTACTCTCGCTCAAGTAATTTCAACAAACAATATACAACATGTAACAGAATAAGCGCAATTCCTGAAATTAGTTTGTTCAGGATCGACTACTTGTTTGATTTCAGCTATTTTTAATGTGTTAAATTTAAAAAAATGAATTATCGTAGCTGAATTTAGTGCTTTCTATGGAAATCGTGCTATTATTAATCGATATTTAAGGAAATTGGTTAGACATACTAAAGTTCGATTGCATCATTTTTTTTTATATTAATATAGTAATTTTGGTGTATGAGAAATTGCGCTTTTTCTGTTACGCGTTGTATAAGAATTCCACCAAGGAGTTTCACATTACCAGAATGCATAAACCGAATGATCGAACCTCCTTGGATGCAATTTTGCACTTTTGTCTCACTTTAATACTAAAGGGAAAATAAGAGGGAAGATGTAGTTCTATTTTTCAACACGCGCGAATAGTGCCGTTTGCAAATGCGAAATTATAGCAGAAAAGTTTTTTTCATTATGTATCTATTTTACTGTTTCATCGCAAAAGTGTTGAAAAACGTTGTTGGACACATGTGCGAAATTTGTATACTAACTCGTGACTATGGTAAGCCCTCAACATCGTCTGGAGTTGTTTGTAAAAACCGACTTACCCCACTAGTATCATAGATAACTATTAAACAGTACTGTACCGTTATTCGAAGCCAAATAAAACATGTGAGTAGCGTCCGTTTCCTAGAACTAGTTACGCGCTTCCGATTGGTCCGCGTGCTTTACTCCCCACTTCCGCTCCCACCGGTCCGCTTTCCCCCTCCAGCGCCGCCATGACAGTTGAGTTTCGAACTCATATTTTTAAATCATTGGCGTTTCGATTCCCGCCCGAGGCGGTCATAAGCTATGCACATTACGTGTACTGGACCGACTCTTTTATACTAGTTGTGTGCTTTGGTAATAATCAGTGATTATACGTAATATATATTTTATTTTATTTCTTTTTATAAAAAAGAACAGCGGTAAGTGATTTTAAATTTCTTAACGATCTTTTAAGCTACAGGCGTTGAATAAATTTATCGTTATCAGATAATAGCTGTTTTAAAGTGATGAATATTGTTTTAACGGTTTTACCGTTCGAAATTATGTTTCAGATTTTACGTTTAAACCGGCATTTTAGAAATTATACCTATCTAACGGTTGTACTTTACTATAGGTTTACAGATATGGAAGAAGTGGATTTATCCGCGTGCGATAAGAGTGCTAGACCTGACGAGAGACGAGGACTGGAATCTGCAAAGCCCAGGAAAAGAAAACGTTCAACATCTTCGAGTTCGGATTCCACAAGTAGCTTTTCTGAATCTAGTTCATCGTCAAGTGATGATCGCAGGCGACAAAAGAGACACCGACGTAAGAAATCTAAACGGCACAATCGTAAGTTGAATAAATTAATAACTGTAGTGAATGAGTTACAAAGTAAAATAGCCTCTACTTCTAGAGGAAATACCAGCCATGATAACTATCAACTTGATGATGATGATGACTTTATAGATCCCAATATTAGCGGTGAACTCTTTGAAAATGAAGCTGATAGGTCGGCGACCTCTAATATCAATAAACCCGAATTCAATTTTAATATAAGTACAAAAATAAAAGAACCTACTGTCCCCCGCGCATCTAATGAGATGCTTGAACTGTTGAAAAATCTACAGCATTTTGATAATCCTGATTGGAATAGCGTTCGTTACGCGGAGGTGCAAAAACTTTATTTACAATCACCTGGCTTTATAAATTTAGAACCCAATGAGGAAGTAAGACGTTATGACAATTCCAAATTCACAGCTAATATGGAGAAAGCATTTGCCAGCATTACATGTGCTCTTTTGAAGCAGCGCGAATTTCTCCAGAAAGAAATTCAAAACTTTCTTATCTGGGCTCAACTAAATGATTCTTTATGTTATACGGATATTCACACAAAAATTAATGAAATATTTTCTAACAGTGATTATTTTAAAGCTTCAAGTGACACTGTACAATTAGTTTGCGGGCATAGAGCCGAACTTATCCAACAAAGAAGGGAGAGCATTCTTGCAGCCGTGAAGGATCCTTATCATAAGAATGCACTTCGCAAAATTCCACCATCATGCTCGACATTATTCGAAGCTGAGAAATTTAGCTCACTCTTAGAAAAAAGTGGTGGTGTAAAGAAGATTTTTTGGCCGAAAGACAAGGATCGCACTTCTGTACCACAGACCGATCCGGGAACTTCTTCTCAAACTAGTACTCAGCCTAAGCCGGTAAGAAGTGGCCCACAGACGAAGAACAACTTTCGTATGCAACATACAAAGGCCAACAATACCCATAATAACTCGTTTCGAGGCAGAGGTGGAAAATTTTCCAATGGCCGTGGAGAATCCTCATACAAAAATGCTAGAGTGCGCTCTTCCCCATCCCACCGGGATAGGAGAGACCAAAACAAAAGGAAGAATTGACTCACCGGGTCACTCTTTTCGTGCCGGACAACTTCGTCACTTTTACAACCAATGGGAATGTCTCCGGGCACCGCCCTATATTCTCAAAATGATATCCGGGTATCGCATCCCGTTCAAATCCAAACCACCACTGCACCTGCCAAATTTTCAACATCAAATACCACAAACACCAGAATTATCACAAATAATACACAAAATGAAGCCTCAAGGTGTACTAGAAGCGGCGAGAAACTCTCCCAGCTTTGTTTCTTCAATATTCCTTCGACCAAAGGGAGACGGCACATGGAGACCAATTTTCAATTTAAGGAATCTCAACAAATACATACACTTGGAAAAATTCAGACTGATAAATGTACACCGGGTACCAGACTTCTTACAGGCACGGGACTGGATGGCCAAAATCGATTTTCATCAGGCATACTTTCACCTAGCCGTTGCCGAAAGCCACAGGCGTTTCCTACGCCTAATATTCAACAACGAATTACTCGAGATGACGTGCTTGCCCTTCGGGCTCAGCTCGGCACCCAAAGCTTTCGCATCTTTGACCAATTGGATTGCGCAATGCCTCAGGGACCGCGGTGTTCGGATCCTCGTCTATCTCGACGACTTCTACCTGTTAAATCAGAACCCAGCCACATTAGGCCAGCACATTGCAATCACTGTGAATCTTCTGCAGCATCTGGGCTGGGAAATAAACACACAGAAGTCCATCCTCACACCGCAAAAAGCCTTGGAGTTCCTCGGTGTAGTGTGGGACCCTTGGAACAATATGAAATATCTCCCGGAGAGGCTAGTATCCAAAATAGAAAGTCATGTCACAACCATGCGGACAAAGGAGAAAGCATCCCTAGTAGAACTCCAGAGGTTGATAGGTATGATGAATTTCGCGAGTTTTGTCATAATGAGGGGTCGTCTTCATTACCG
Organism: Ethmia dodecea; assembly: GCA_963855545.1. Classification (NCBI taxonomy): domain Eukaryota; kingdom Metazoa; phylum Arthropoda; class Insecta; order Lepidoptera; family Depressariidae; genus Ethmia; species Ethmia dodecea. The sequence continues at coordinate 388,986 of OY979447.1, forward strand.
CACTTTACAAACCCTATCCAATCGAATGATGAAAATACCAACTGCGAAAACTCTTCCCCTAACGACAGATATGATACTAGAATTGGATTGGTGGCAACAAAACTGACGAGGCCACTCGTGGATTCACCCTTCACTTGCCACGCACTATCTCACCACAGATGCGAGCGACATTGGTTGGGGCGCAAAGCTAGACAACCAAAGTCTTCAAGGGACATGGCCCCCTCTTCAGCAGGGTCTCCATTGCAACCACAAAGAGATGATCGCAATAATAAACGTGTTGAGAGATCAAAGTCAGCTCCTGAGCTCGAAGTCGTTAATAGTACAGTGCGACAACAAGTCTGTGGTATCATATCTTCGTCACGAAGGGGGAACGAAATCACGGGCACTTACGGAACTGACCAAGGAAGTATATCGGATTCTAGACCAGTTCAATATCCACATTTCAGTTTACCACATTCCCGGGAATTACAATTGCCATGCGGACCACCTGTCCCGCCAGAAAGCTCCACCGGAGTGGCACCTCCTACCAACAATAACACAGGTAGTGTTCAGCAAATGGGGCGAACCCACGATCGACTTGTTTGCTTCCCAACGAGCTCATGTAGTGAAAACGTACTGCACCCTCGACAGAACAGACGAGAAGGCAGCTCATTACGACGCCCTAAGCATACCATGGAACTTTCCACTGGCATGGGTGTTTCCACCACCTCACCTTGTTCCAAGAGTCCTAGCCCACTTGAACAGCTCCACAGGGATTTTTCTATTGATTGTTCCTCGGTGGGAGAAAGTTTACTGGAGGCCGGATCTAAAGAGCAGAGCTCTAGCGCCGCCTTTCACCATCAGAAAATTACCACATGTGTTAATAGATACAACAACAGGACTCCCACCTCCCAAGATCTCGGAGATACAAATGGAAATTTGGAGATGTGGGGGTGGAATCAGCATTTAAGGGATTGGTCTGACGAACAAAAGAAATTGTTGACCTCAAGCTGGAGGAAATCTACTCTTAATACATACAGACCTGCATGGAATAGATGGTCGGCCTGGGCAAAAGAATTTGGCATTAACGTATACAAACCAACGGGTTCAGAATTAGCTAGATTCCTTGCGGACCTTCATCAGAAGTACAAACTATCATTAAGTACTATATTGGTGCACAAATCAGTCGTAGCCACATTTTCTAGTCCTGACAACCAGGAAGTATTGAGTTCCAATAAACTTGTCAGACAAGTTCTGAAATCCATCGCATTATCGAAACCGAAGGTAACTAAGCCTCCAATTTGGGACACTGACATTTTGTCTCAGTTTATCGGGACTAAGGATCCCCAAATAACAAGTTTATACGAAACCTCGAAATATACAGCTACAATTCTCCTGTTATGCTCGGGGAGACGTGTGCATGACCTGACCCTACTCAAGGTCTCATCGGCGTTCTGTACACTAGGTCAGGATTACGTAATTTTAAACCCAGTGTTTGGTTCAAAAACTGACACATCCGATCATCGACAGTCCAGTTGGAAGCTAACAGCCAACAAAGATAATATGGCTTTATGCCCAGTTCACTGGATCAAACATCTAATTCATCTATCGCAGGCACGAAGAGACGTTGCACAATCAGATAGTCTATTTTTATCTCTAACGGGGAGGCCTAGACCCGCCACACGAACTATTATCGCAGGATGGATCAAAAAACTGCTCCAAGAAGCGGGCATAGAGGCGTCGGCTGGAAGCGTCAGATCTGCCGTGGCCTCAAAGAACTGGGTCGAGAATTTCCCCTTGGACGAAATATTAGCCAGAGGTAATTGGAAATCAGCAAACACATTTGTAAAATTCTATCGCAAAGAAATAGGAAACACATCAAGAAGTAGCATGTCTATTACATCATCTTTTGTACCTATTGATGATTGATTTATATTAATTATCTAATGATTATTTTTATCAGAAAACATAAATGTTATTTTGTTATTAATAAATATCATCTGTATTAAAGCTGTCTATTCATAGATCCTATTAATAGCTAACTACCTCAAAACTTACCTACCTACTTATAACATACATACATATATCACATTGGCGTTTTCCAGCGCCACCAGACGATAATAAACACATCTCTCATGTTTTATTAGGCTTCGAATAACGGTACAGTACTGTTTAGCTACGTTTTACCTGAAATTAAAACGTTTATTAAACATACTTACCTTATTCGAAGCCTAATATTTTCTAACACTGTCTGGTGACATATAAACACAATGATTTAAAAATATGAGTTCGAAACTCAACTGTCATGGCGGCGCTGGAGGGGGAAAGCGGACCGGTGGGAGCGGAAGTGGGGAGTAAAGCACGCGGACCAATCGGAAGCGCGTAACTAGTTCTAGGAAACGGACGCTACTCTCATGTTTTATTAGGCTTCGAATAAGGTAAGTATGTTTAATAAACGTTTTAATTTCAGGTAAAACGTAGCTATTCTATTTGGTAGATTGTTAGGAAACTTCATAATGCTAAAAATGAGTGAGTACCTACCCAAAGATATTATATATATCTTTGGTACCTACCTAAGTATACGGTAAACGAGAGAATGTAATTCTATGGACAAACTTCCACCTGTTGACTGCCAACAACGAAAATGATGTTAATGATGATAATAATTTTGATGGTGACATTTTTTGACATTTTTTGACATTTTTGTAATTTTTTGTCATTTTTGAAACTTTTGACATTTTAGACCTTTTTGACATTTTGACATTTTTGAACTTTTTGACTTTTTAACATTTTTGACATTTTGACATTTTTGACATTTTTTGACCTTTTTGACATTTTGACATTTTTTGACATTTTTGACCTATTTGACATTTATGTCATTTTTGAACTTTTTGACATTTTGACATTTTTGACATTTTTGACATTTTTGACATTTTTGACATTTTTTGACCTTTTTGACCTTTTTTGACATTTTGACATTTTTTGACATTTTTGACCTTTTTGAAATTTTTGAAATTTTGTCATTTTTGAACTTTTTGACATTTTGACATTTTTGACCTTTTTGACATTTTTGACATTTTTTGACCTTTTTTGACATTTTGACATTTTTGACCTTTTTGACTTTGACATTTTTGAACTTTTTGACATTTTTGACATTTTATGACCTTTTTGACATTTTTGACCATTTTTGACATTTTTGACCTTTTTGACATTTTTGAGCTTTTTGACATTTTGACATTTTTTGACATTTTTGAAATTTTGACATTTTTGAAATTTTTTGACCTTTTTGACATTTTTGACAGTTTTGGCATTTTTGAGATTTTTGAAATTTTTGAAATTTTTGACCCACGGGTCTGAAATGCCCAGTCCCTTTTGACCCACGGGTCTGAAATTCAAACTCGATCGAGGTATTGACCTAAGAATATATGTATCTACTGACCGAATTTGAAGTCAATCGGTCCAGTAGATCCGGAGATATCCTGTCGACAGACACACAGACACACAGATACACAGACAGACATCTTACTCAAACCATTAACTTCCTCTTATAATGCTACGCAGGAGGAAGTTAATAAATATAATACTTACACTCGTAGAAAATATGGGCTTAATGTAGATGCTAAATAATTTTAAATAATGTAAATCTATCGATAATTAAATTAAAATTATTTTGCATCTATGTATTATTTTAGATTTGCTGGAGCACGGAGAAATATGACAGCGAAAATAACCAAATTGTGGAAAGAATAATTTGTCGAGGAGTTTCTTGCCCCGCTTCTCATCAACTATACATGCCGAAGCAGTGGAGTTGCAATGACATTTAATAAGTGGACTCATCAGCCCCTACTTTGAATAACTGAGTTAGGTTGGTGTTCGCTTAATTAGAGTAAGGTAAACGCAGCTATTAACGACCCATCGAAAATCTGCAGGTATTGCCGACCCATTCTGCTTATTCTTATTTTTATCGGTTTGGAACGATTTGAGTCACAAGAGAGTATAATATACACACATGTTTGTATGTTTCCTAATAAATTTACTGGTGTTAGTGTACATAGGTTCACGGGAATGTGACCAAATACGTTAGTTTCTGTGAACGTAGCGAGTGCGCCGATCGTGTCATACTAACCCTTACTTCCTCAGGTAAGTACTCTAATTTTTTGCTTAAGATATTTTATATATAAATATTTACGTTAAGTTTATTCTGAATAACTCAACATATTCCTTTATTTGTATATTCCACATTTCGCAAATAAATTATTATGTTTAAAGGAATTTTAAAAAGTATTTTTGAAATTAAAATAGAACGGCAATAGCTGCAGTGCATTTTAGTAGTGCAGTCATTGCCGACCCATGGATCGGCAATGGCTAAGAGGTTATGCTTTATTTTTTCAATTTTTCGTTAATGCTTATAATAATTAAACAAGTTTTTATAACACCATTTCAATCTTAAGTATTCTAAAATTATAAGCATCTATTAGCGACATACACCATGTTATATTATAAACTTGTTTTTCCGCGATAAACTGCCACGCATTATTAAACATTTAGACGTGGGATATGAAAGAAACTACTTAGAGTTTTCTTCGTATTTATATGAAAATGGTGTATTTTTTTATAGTTTAGAACTAAATCAACAAATTATTGTATTAAATCGGATGGGGAAATAAATTACAATTAATATCGATTATTTTTCGTGGCTCGTTAAAAGATTTGTTCATTTTTTTATGGAACACTAATTACCGATCCATATGAATCGGTGATTGCAACAAAGAGAAGCTATCACCGATTCTATACCGAATAATTGATATTTTTGGATTAACGGTATGTAATGTCTAAAAGTAAAGCTACTAATTTGTTTCAATATAATGATTTAATTCAATAAGTTAGGTTCGGTTTAATTTCATTTCATGTCATTAAATTTCATTTCATATCCATAAAAAAAATCTACTGAAGACTTGGCTGTAGGTATGTATAGTTCCCTTTGCCTACCCAGAATGGGTGAAGAAAACAAAAAAAACTCTGCTTTTAATCCTTTACGGTTTGCGCGATTTTCCAAAAATGTTAGTTGAGTTTATTGTATTTTTATTATTTTATTAAATTGCTTAATTTTTTCGCAACTGTATTAAAAATAGTTATTAAGTACACGTGCGGAACCGTCATTGCAACTTGTTCCGACAGTCAACCCTTACCTTCGGCTGCGCTAAACTTGGGAAGTTCGAAAAAAAATTATAGGTTTTTTGGGAAATAAAACAAAGGGTTTAAGTAATTTTGAAATAAAATTGTCTAATTATTTTTATTCAAAACATGTAAATTATACATTTAACTATATAATAGTTTTTACTTTTATTTTCAGGTTTGTGACTCTGACTTAAATAGTATAAAGTATTAGTGCTAGCCATGGTGGAGCAAATCATGATTCATGTGTATAGAAGCACCAGCCGCTATCCCAACTTGAAAAACTCTGTGCTGTAAATAAAACAGTGTTTTTTTATTTTATTAACATCTACACATTTACAGAATTATCTCTGAATTTTGATAGTGAATATTTATGTTTCAGGTGATTCAGTTATCCCCTTGTCCAACACAATTAACACTAAGACCAATTCTCTTCAACGGCACTACATGGAACTGCATTGTGAAATAACAGCATTGACATTGTTTTAAATTACTATTAAGCAGGCTAATCAATTAGAAAGAAAGGCTATGGTAACTATGGTTTGCACTAGCTGGCCAAGCAGCAGGTTTCCGGAACGCAAGATAATAATATACATGACCTATGTTCTCACTTTGATTTTATGAATGTTATTCTATTTACCATTTCTATTAAAGTCTATTTTCTTGTATTACTAAAATTTCATTTGTGTCCTCAATACCTTTACTTTATTGAGGTCCAAATGTGAAAAAAGTCTTTTAAAGAATCCACAGACCACAAGCATTCCGAGGTTTACTGCGATTAGTTGGAAAGCATGGGCACTAGTGACATGGGCTGCAACTCGCTGCATTTCCACTTGTAATCCTTGAAGCCTCCGAGATTCACACAGAGGGGCCAGTGGACGACCTAATGAAAATAAAAATTCTTTGTCATTGAAATGTATCATATTTAAAACTTTGCACAATGATTCATAAGCATTAAGAATTATAAAAATAATAACTACAATAACGTAGGCACTTACTTTCGAGTTAAGTATGAAAATTGCTTCCAATTTGCAATTTGAAACACAATTTGTATTTGGTATGTTTATTGAGATGTTTACAACTTCGTTCAAAGGAATTCTTCCATGGAATCCAAAAGTGGATAGTTTTTTCTCCAGCGTAAGCCAGATATTGATGTATGAACATATTTTTGTTGAATATATAAGAAATCTACATTAACAATGAATTTCATGTTGGTTCTATTCCTTTTTTTTCACCCCTTACAGGGTAGGCAAAATCATTACGCCATGCAGCCTCGTCATTAGTTAATGATATCCTTGAGTTATCCTTGAGTGGCTCTGCTTCAGAGTCCATGCACAAAAATAATAGCACTTTTACTGAAGACTTTATTGTAACTTCTTAAGGCAATCCAAAAATGTCCATATCTCACATTTTATCGAATTTCCCACTCACTGCACACTTTCACGGACACTTGCCACATAATAAACTATTACTATTATGATAAGTCAAAACCCGAAATACCTACACAGCAAAATGAAAATTATACAAAAAACATGACGTCCCTCTTCGGATTCCTGCCAAAAAGATTAAAGTCAAGTTTATCTCCATTTTCAGATTATTTTAGTAACTATAATTATTGTAATTAATCAAGTACAAAAATGAGAAGCAAATAAAAGTAAACGGGACATTTCGAAAACGGGATATTTTGGGGAAGGAATATTTCACTCAAACTAATAATTATTTTGAGAATCGAACATGTAGGTCGGTATTTTGTGAAAAAAAGTATGCTTTATTTACTTACGGTCGGTGTTAGATTCATAAAAATCGGTAATAGCTTCAAAGCGTTTCGGGTGGGTCGGTAATAGAAACAATTGACTTCAACAATCCTTTGATTATTTTTTCAATGAAAACATCATATTTATAAACAAATGAAAATATAAATATAAAATATACAATCTATATTTAAATATAAAATAAAAAAATCTGGTATGTTTGCAACCACTACCCTTAATTCTAATAATCAATTTCAAAACTTGCTTAAGGGGGTCGGTAATAGCTGCGTTTACCTTATACTAACGTATTATAGTGACTATACTTTCATAGAGAGATGCGTTCGCTCTATTAAACCGAGCGAATGACAAGTTGAGGGCTAATGTCAATATCGTACAGGCAATTTTTCTAAGGAGTTTGTGGTTTGGCTACAACGATATTAAACCAAGTCTTTATTTTAGATTTTAATCTTAGTTAGGCTCTGTTTCAGAGTCCATGCACAAAAATTCTGTGTCTTCAACACTTTCTACATCCCTCCCTTGGTTATAAACAGTAAAATGATTGATGATTTCTTCAGGCAATCCAAAAATTTCTTTCCCTCGCTTTTTATCAAATTTCCCATTCTCTGCACACTTTCACGTACACTTTCCATATAATAATATACTATCACTAAAATCAGCCAAAATCCGAAATGAAAATTATACAAAAAAAAATGACGTCCCTCTTCGGATTCCCGCCAAAAAACCTCAGTTGGCTAAGCCGTTTGGATATAGAGTATTACGGAACTCTATCACATCATAAACATGCAACACCTTCCTACAAAATCGAGACTTCAAAAGAATTAGGTCAACTGTGAACCGAGATAATGGAACGAGCTATTATGGTGAGGGCACATTAGGTTCACGCGACTTGTGAAGATAGATGGGTCACTAATCTAACCACAGTTTTCGACAGGTTACCGATAGCTGTTTTTGTACGATAAAGAATGTTAGCGTAAACATGTTGAGGTTATAATCTCATCTATAGGTACTTCTATAGGTACTTACTAATATTATAAAGGATTTTTTTTGACGTGACAACGTCTTATAATTCGATGGAGCCGGCTGCATGCACGACAAAGTATGACGTATGCGGCGTTCCAGTGCAAGCGAGAGCGCGCAGCGAGCGACATAGAGGCACAATCCACTCCATCAGTATTTTCTTATGAAGTTGTCACGTTCAACTATCGTCAGTAAACCGACATAACAGACTTGTTGTAACCGTTTTTTTTTTATTTGAAAGCTGGTGATTTCAGATTGGTCAGATTTAATTTCGTCCAGTTCTGACAATGGCATCCATGAGAAAACCATATAAGTTGAAGATTTAAGTCGGTTTTTTTACTCTTTAGAGTTCTTTTTTGTATGTTTCTTACGAATAAACTCAAAAACTTCTAGACCGATTTTAAAAATCCTTAACTAATGGAAAGCTAGAATATTCCTGAGTAACATAGGCTATATTTTATTCCCGTATTCTAACGGGAACCGGGAACATTAATACAATATACAGTACACGTTGCATTATTTTAGCGCTTTGTTGAGCTGGAGAAAATTTACACCAATTTTACACCAAACATCATTGTCATTCAAATACTCATTTGGAATTAGTGGTAACATATCAATCAATCAATCAATCAAATTTATTCATTAACAATAATAACACTGTGTTTGAAATAAAATCCTTAAAGCTAAAATTATTAGCAATGTCAACATTAAAAATTAAATTGTATGTGAATAAAAAAAAAAAACTACAACACGTACATAATATGAATCTGAGTAATTAATATTTCTGTAAGTTTGATCAAAACGTTTATGCCAAAGAGATTAAAATATAATAGGACATAGAGAGGGCATTGGAAATATTTTCATACAAAACTTTGAAGCATGTTTGAAGCTCAAGCGTCATGTCAGTTAGTATGAACGCGAGCTGTCATTCGGTCGAAATTGTACTAGACTTATTCCACTTGGAATAACTTTTGGCTTCAAATTTTCCTCGCTTTGTCCCCTCTATGCCCTATTATATTTTAATCTCTTTGGTTTATGCCCTTTAGCAAATGATGGATATAAGTCCAAAGAGCGTGTGTACTATAGTGTGGTGTCCACGTACTCAGTGTGTCCCGGCCTTAAGCATTAAGGAAAATTCGTATTGGAACACGATAAAAAGGTTTTATGGCGCAGTTAAACTGTAATATTATTGCATGTGGCAGATTTAGAGCGATATTCCGCTTTCGAATTCAAATAAAACAGCACAGAGCTCAATTTCGCATGTTGCCAACTTACCAAGCGATGTTGGTATATGTAGGGCTTACCACTGGCTTTTGCTGACAGGCGCCATTATTAGATTCACGTGAAGTTAGGACCACAAGTAAAGCTAGAACTTGAAATAACTTGTCTTTAACTTAATTATCGTCATGGAGAGTCAATTTAAGTTTCCAAATAGAAGCGTATTAGTGACCACTGGGCTTTTCGAAGTTGTTGAAAGGTTCCGTGAACGAAAGTAGAAGTACTGTTAGTCGATAAGAAATCGATTCACTCGGAGTCTACTCGGGCTACGTCTCTACGTGTGACGTCACGAACTGTCAACAATGCCGCGAAATTTGGCGCCTTTAGTTCAATTGTTTTAGAAGATTTCCCAAGTGTATAAGTAGGTGATTGACAACTCTGTGTAGAAGACCAAAAAAAATATGCAACAAGTGACATAGTGACGCTTTAAGCGATTTATATAAGATAGGTACTTCAAAATAAGAGTGCAAGCTTGCCAACAAACTGCTATGCATATTGGCGAGTACTAACACGCCAGGACATGAAATGCTTATTGAAAATAAAAAAAAAAGTACTTAATAAAAAAAATATTATAAAACTGAAACGAGACCGTGTCCTGAAATATTTTTGGAGGTTTTTGCGATAGTGTAGAGTTGTCGATGTAGATATAGAATCAACAATTATTGCATTTTTGTTTGTCTGTGAACGCATTACAAAAAACTACTGGACGGATTTTGATGAAGTTTGGTGAGGAGATAACTGAGTAACTGGGTCAACAATAAGAGAATCTGCAGAAAAATATCTCATTCCCAAGAGAAAATATAAATGGAATTTACTACCAATTTATATAGTCTGATTGATGTGAGTGAAATTATTAAACTTTGTAGATCTCAATCTCTCTGACTGACATTATGTCAATTACAGTTATAAGTAGTTGGATAATTCCGTTTCAAAACAAAAGTAACTTTAATCTAAATTCTGACGAAAACTAAGACGCAGTAGGCAACATACAAAAAGATATTTAAGCATGAAATTCTTATTATTAAATACTATGTGTTCCGCGCGGTTTCACCCACTTAGTTCCCATTAAATTTATTAATGTACCATCACTTGTTGAAAGAATTTTTAAAATCGTCCCTGTAGTTTCGGAGTCTATTCAAAACAAACAAAGAAACAAAAAATATATTTTTTCCTATTTATAATATTAGTATAGAAGTATAGATTAGACGGACTAAGAAAGGGACAACCTTATAGGACTCATATAGCGGCCTCTCGTTCTGATATCGTCAAGCGAAGTTACGTTGCGATTATTCTGTAATAGGTACCTACGGGCTCGACTGGTTCGATTGAAATGAATACATTCCAATCGAATGTCGAGAACAAACGGGATCCAAATCAATTGTGGACGAGCAGAATTAATTTTTATTTTTCCGAATTAATTATTCCGATTTCGAGCCATTGCTTTCATTTACCGATACAGCTCTCGAGTTTGTTTTTAATTAATGTAGCTCCACAGTAAGGCTGAAGTGGCAATATAAACGAAACTCAGGGTAGGTCACTCCCCTGAGTTTCGGTTTTATTGCCACTTCAGACATGTGTTAAAGACCCGGTCCGGCGATGGGCTCACCAGCTATCACGTTTAGGGGTCCAAAGAATATCTCGTGAAAAATGGGTATATATATATATTTTTTTTTATAAGAAAAAGGGGGCAAACGATCAAACGGGTCACCTGATGGTAAGTGACTACCGTCGCCCATGGACACCTGCAACTCAAGAGTCACAAGTGCGTTGCGGCCTTTGCGGTGGGAGTAGGGGGAGGGGGAGGGGCGGGGATTGGATGGGGGAGGGGAGAGGGGTGGGGGGTTGGGGCCTCCGGTTACCTCACTCACTCAACGAAACACAATGCAAGCATTGCTTTACGCTGGTTTTCTCTGAGGCCGTGCATGGTATCACTCCGGTCGAGCCGGCCCAAACGTGCCGAAGCATGGCTCTCCCACGTTTAAAATATGGATAGTATATCCAGATATGGAATACCTTTGCCTACCCCTTTAGGGACAAAAGGCGTGAGATTAGTTATTTTATTTATTATTTTATATTTCACTTGAGTATTCGAGTCGTTAATGACGGGTGAGCACATGGTCCGACTTGGGTGCGATTATTATTATTATTATTATTAATAGACAATATTCTACTCCATTATCGAGTACTTAAGTAATAAGTACACTAGTGAAAAGTGGGCATTTCTAGAAATGGAATACCTCTGTCAGCCCCTATGAAACAACTGGAGAACTGAAAGGTGTTATAATAATACAAATTAAATGCAGTTGCCTTCATGATTTTGCTCATATTTGTCTTGTTTTGTAGCACAATGAACTTTATTTTTCATTAAACTGAAAACGCGACGACGGTAAAAAAAAGTAAAATGACAATTGACATTATTTTGACGTTTGTCGGACTAATCACTACATAGTATAAAACAAAGTTGCTTTCTCTGTCCCTATATCCCTATGTCCCTTTGTATGCTTAAATTTATAAAACTACTCAACGGATTTTGATGCAGTTTTTTTAATGGATAGAGTGATTCAAGAGGAAGGTTTTAGTGCTAGCATAGCACCCGTGCAAAGCCGGGGCTGGTCGCTAGTTCACAATAAAATGGAAATACGGTTTAAGGAGTAAGAAATAGTATTATTTCAATATCATGGATCATCATCGAATTAAAACTACTTTATCGGTCAAGGTCGTTATCAGTCAAGAGCCGTGCGGTTCAATTAAAAATCAATTGGGTAGTTGACAGCATCGAAATTAAATTGCGAGTAGTCATAAATTAAAAAGATTATCCCAAAAAACCTCAAAATATGTATTTCGATTTTCAATTTACAATTATAGCAAATTTAAAAATAATAAAAGAATCAAAAAAAGTGCTGCAATTGAGTACTACAAACTATGACGTCACGGTTTGCTATTTCAGTACATTTTCCATAGTAAAATTTCGTTTTGACAGATCGTAAAAAGTAACTGATTTGACTAGGTAGGACACAACCCTATTGTGTTTCTGATTTTTGGTATGATAGAACGAAATGACTTTTTTTAAATATTTTTCTGATAATCACTAAATTTTTAAAAACGAAAAAACGCTGGTGTACAACGTGCAGGCCCAAGATGGAACGTCTCATTTTAAAATAATACAACAATAAAAAAAGTTAAGCTATTTAATCCTGAAAATGATGAGCTAGCTGTGTACCTACATTTTCCATAGGAAATACTAAATATACCTACCTAACTCTCTTGACTGGGCAGGAACAAGTTGAACATTTTTTGAATGTTCGTAATAGTACAAATAAGGTATTTAGGAAAAGAAAAGTTGGAAATTTTCGTGAAAAGTTTTAATATTTAGGAAGAAATTAATGTGTTTCTTTGTAGGAGATATGGATGAAGAAGTCTGTTGTCTACTATAATTATGCATACACTTGTTCTTACTATGTATTTTTTGAACCTGTAAGCTCACCTAATATATAATATTATCGGACCCTTATCCTTAGTAACCCTTATCACAATTGGGTCAGTAGTTTGACGTGATGTGTTTAATATGAAATTGCTAACAAAAAATACAAAATATACTAGCTCTTATATTTTATATTACATATTATTTAAGACTACCTTTTTCCAGCGAATTTGTTCCACTACCTCCTGAATTAGGTATCATCATCATCATCATCGACCCGTAACAGCCCACTGCTGAGCTAAGGGTCTTTCCTCGCATACGAGGAAGTAAGGACTTTAATCTCCCACGCGAGCCCACCGCGGATTGGGAGATGGTGTTAAGTTTCAAGCCACCCAAGGGTAATTAGGTATAAAAACAATATTTACGTGAGTATAGTTATAGCATTCGGCTTCTGGCGTATCAAGAAGTCACTTTTGCTTGTTTTTTAACCGACTTCCAAAAAGGAGGAGGTTATTATTTTGACTGGTTTTTTTAAGTTTATTACCTCTGAACTTGTGACTGGGTGAACCGATTTTGATGATTATTTTTTTATTTGAAAGCTGTTGCTTCCCATTTCGGTCCAGTGCTAACAATGGCATCCATGAAAAAACCATATAACTCTTAAATTGCATTAGGTATGTGCGCGACAAATGGACGAATAACTCTATATCACGCCAATCGATTTCGATGATTCTTTTTTTAACCTACTTCAAAACAGAAAGAGGCTCTTAATTCAACTGTATTTTTTTAGTACAATTCGTTGAAGTCGGTTTTTAGTTTTTAGTTTATTTTTTTATTAATAATAGGCAAATCATTTGTCTGCCATCTCACCTGATGGAAAGTGATGATGCAGACGACGATGGAGCATGTTTGCCTAGATAATGCCTATTCAATCTTGCCTTGAAAAGGCCCAGGTGATAACGTTCCGGAAACAGATCCGCAGGCAGGGAGTTCCATTCCTTAGCCGTTCGCATTAAAAATGTTGAAGCGAAGCGCTTTGTGCGAATATTAGGTAGTTGAAGAGTTCTATGTTACCTATATTTTATTCGTGTGCCTATCTGACTCGCACTTTGCTAATTGTTAATAGTAATTAATTATACCTGAGCGCCTGTAGAAGAAATAATTTACCAAAATCACTAGTCATCAAACTAGAAGGGAAAAACTCCAGACAAATTAAATACCTACTTAAAAATCACTTTTTAAGGAAAGAAGAAGGTGGATGCAGTCCCAAACCCTAATGTAATGTAATCTAGTAGATATAATGATAGTGTAAACCTATGTTGAGGCTTAAAAATACACAATCTTTAATATTTAAGATTAATAAGCCCCATAATGTTAGTTTTTAAGGTATTATTAATTGAAAAAAACACACGCTGATAATAAGTTTCGTTAACATCGCGTCTAAAAGGAGACTTTTTTGTATTTTTCGAAATTTTCTTACAATTATGTCTTGCAAAAATCGCCGCTGGGCACCTCGTCAATACACAGATTGAGTTCCTATCGTTTTTAGGGTTTCGTTCTAATAGCCTAAGATCTGGCTACAGAATTAGTGTAGGGATCGAGTATATGGTACAAACCAAATTTTTACGCATATTTATGATTAGGAGAATATATTATATCTACCAGGGTGCCCTATTGAAATATGGCCGCTAGTATTTTTAATATTTTCTTTATCTTAAAATACATCACTACATAGTATAAAAGAAAGTCGCTTTCTCTGTCTCTATATTCCTATATCCTTGTGTCCCTATGTCCCTATGTCCCTATATATGCTTTAATCTTTAAAACTACGCAACGGATTTTGATGCGGTTTTTTTTAATAGATAGAGTGATTCAAGAGGAAGGTTTTAGTGTTAGCATTGCACCCGTGTGAAGCAGGGGCGGGTCGCTAGTGGAAAAATAAAACGCTGTATCTTGTTATTACAGTTTTTAAAAATCGGCAAACATCTTCTACTTATACTTTCAAATTTATTAATGCGGTTTCAAAAATATGTTTTTATTATAATTTTAATTTTTTTTTCTTAAAATCTAATACAGTTTTGTGCAAAATTGTATAAGAGAATTTGTCTGTAGGTGTGAGTTTCAGATTAAATACTAACCAAACTCATCCAAAAAAGTCATCCAAAACCTAACTCATCCTAAACCTAAGTCATCCAACACCTAACTCATCCCAGACCTTTTTTTTTTTTTTTTTTTTTTAACCAGGGAAAATGCATTACTGCATACGCACCCGACCCGGGGGGGCCGGGGGTTATGTGGGGCTCTGCAGCCTAGTGCTGCCATACCCACTAAAAACCCTGGTGTGTTCCTCCTCGCCGCTTCGGACCCAGCCATGGCACCGCGGTTGTGCATCCGCAGCTGGGTCACGGCCGCCCGCAATACCTTGCGGGGCCTCTTCGAGGGTGGGTCGAGCGAACCCCCCCTATCTCCGCTTAAGGCGCCCCGGAACACCAGGGGCGCCTTCCAGCACGGGACCTCTCTACGCGGGTGACGGATCCCCCGATCACGTCACCCACAGGTCCCCTCAGGGCGGTTGGTAGTAGGCGGCGTAGGCCCGCCTACCTCGCCCTTGTCGCCTGCGGCGGATAGGGAGCGCGTCGACATCGTCTTCCCGCTCCCGCTCCGCCGCCTCCTTCTGCGACATGACCTCGTCACAGAAGGAGGCGACCGCCTGCCAGGCCTGCTCACTGCCGATCATGGCGTTGACCACGTTCGGCAGTGTCAGAACCTGCACGCCGATGGCCGCGGACAGGGCCGCGCGAGGGACCGCCCAAGCGGGGCACTCCTCGCGCGTGTGTCGTGCCGTGTCCTCGGCCATCCCACAATCGTGGCACGCCGTTGACGGCTCGCGGCCCACCACTTGGCACAGATACCTCCCGAAGCAACCATGCCCGCTCAGCATCTGCACCAAGCGGTAGGTCAGCGGGCCGTGCCTACGCCCCAGCCAGTCTTTGAGGACTGGCCGGACGGCGGCCACCAGATCCCCGGCTCCTCCGGGGACCTCCAACCGAGCCGTCCACTTCCGCAGGAGGACCTCCTCTCTCCAGCGAGCGACCTCCAGCGGATGGAGACGGCTCCCCTCTCGTGCTCGCCAATACACCGTCGCGAGTACCTCGGCCTCGAGGTCCCATGGCGGTGTTCCAGCGAGCACGCACGCGCCGTCGAATGCGACGGTGCGGTACGCCCGAGCCACCCCCAACGCTATGACCCGCTGCGGACGTCGCAGCAGGGGTCTGATGCGAGCGTAGAGGGTGTCCGCCCATATTGGCGCCCCGTAGAGCGCCATGGAGCGTACCACGCCGGCGTACAGCCGACGGCAGCTCCCCCCTGGCCCCCCCAGATTGGGGAGGAGCCTCCCCAGCGCTCCGGCTGCGGCCACCAAACGTGGGGCCAAGCGCCGGAAGTGCTCCGCGAACCCCCATTTGCCATCGAGGACGAGTCCTAGGTACTTCATCGTCGACCCGATAGCGATGGGGGTTCCGCCCACCACGATCCTCGCCCCCGGAGGTGGCGCACGCCGGGGCCCATGAAAAACCAGGGCCTCGGACTTACTCAGCGCCACCTCCAGACCCAGCGCCCGGATGCGGTGGACCACCTGGGCGACCGCTGCTGTCGCCAGCACGGTCGCCTCCCGGAGGGTGCTGCCTCGGGCCGCCACCAGGGTGTCGTCAGCGTAGCAAATTACGCTGACCCCCGGCAAATTGGCCCCTCGCAGCACCTTGTCGTAACCGATGTTCCACAGGAGCGGTCCAAGGACGGGACAAGGACCACTCTGCCATGCTCTGGACTAACGCGTCCTGAGCACCACGAGAGTGGTTGATGTTTGCCTGCAGGTACCTGAGGATGGCCATTAATTGGTAGCGTCCATCATATCCGCCACTGGGTGCTGGGGCAACTCAGTCACCTTCTTCCCTTTCTTCTTTCTCTTGCGGGCCTTCCGGCCCGCGCCGGCTGCAATGCTGGTTTTGCAGCCCTTCCCCAAGCGGTGTGCCGCCGGTTTTTTAGCGGCGGTGCACACCGGGCAGTTCGGCTCAGTGGCCCTGCAGAAGACTGCAGTGTGACCGGGTTGCCCGCAGCGGAAACACAGGTTGCTACGGTCAACTCCGGTCGTACATTTGGCCCCAAAGTGGCCAGGCTCGAGGCACCTGAAGCACCTTAGGGGCCTGGGCTCCAGCAGTGTGACGCGTGCTATCACCCAGCCAACCTGGAGCCGGCCACTTTCCGCCACCTTTTTAGCAGTTGCCACTGGGCAACTCAGCCACAGCGCACCAGCTCCAGATGGGCCACGGGTGATAATACCCGACCGGATTGCTTGTGGCTCACAGCCACCCACTTCCGCGACCGCCGCTACCACTTCCGAGACACAAGCAGTGTCATCCAGGCCCGTCACACGCACTTCGGCACATTTGACTGGCCTGGTGACACGCAGTATCCCGGGGTCAACCATCTCCCTCAACCGGCCAGCAAGGGCGTCGGCCTTTTTGGCGCACTCGTCGCCCGAGACCTCAAACATTCGGGCGCCGGTGGCCGCCACCTTGAACCTTACGCCGGAGATGCCGAGAGCCTTGATGTCTATGACATCTTTGGCCTCGGTCATCACCGAGTCGTAGGTGACACCCTTTTCTTCAGCTCCCGGTTGTAAGGTCAGAACGACCGCAGCCGAACGAGGGAGCTGAAGGTTTGGCTTCTTCTTGCCCTTCGGAGGGGGAGAACCGAAGCTCCTGTGCGCCTAGGGGCAGATGTAGCGCCTCTCCCTGCCACAACGTTCCACGCCTCATTTTGAGACGTGGGCGCATGTAGGGGCCGTGGCTCTCTGGCTTTTTCTGCTTCTCTAGCAGCCAGGGTCTTATGTCTCCTTCTCTTTTTCTTTCCCCCCTGGGTCCCTCCGGAGGCGGAAGAGGTTCCTGCTGGTGTGTGGGCCTGGGGCTGGGTAGCCGCCTTGGCTGGGGCCCGCTTCGCCGTTCCGCCTTCAGGAGCGGGAGGCTGGACCGTCTCCTGCCTCTGCATGGTTCCTACTTGAGGAGGGGGCTGGGGCACGCGAATCTGTGCCCGTGGACCACTCACAGGAGCTGAAGGCCGTACAGCCTCTGTGCCTCTACTCCGGTCGGCCGCCAGTGGAGGTCGGACGCGCTTTTCAGGCAGAAGTCTGTCTTCAAGCGCGTCGAACCGTGCGTTCATCATGGTCCCCACGTTGACCATGACTACCCGCATTACCTCCTCCAAGTCCGTCCTAGGTGTCTCCGTTGGGCGGCTGATTATAGGGGATCTCGGTGTGGGAGCAGTGACGGCAGGTGCGCGAGGCTCCCGCTGTGCTCGCCACAAATCGGCCTGCAACTCCTCCACAAGCTTCCGTAGGTCAGACAGCTCAGACTGCAGGCGGGTGTTGGCCGCCTGCAGTTTGGCTGTCTCCTCCGACGTGGACCGCTTGTGCAGTATCCCCACTGCCTCCTGGATACTGGCTGCTGCCTCGTTAAGGGCACCTTGAAACGTGCCCTTGAGATTACCGGACCGTTTGGACACCTTAGTTATCATCGCCACGGCATCCAACACCTGACGGTTTAGGGCAGCAGCCGACACCTCCGAAGGATCCGGGGGCGCATCAGTCCTGCGGGTCACCTTGGAGGCCCGGCTTTTGCGGACCATCTCCTCCACCTCATCTTCAGCATCTAGGCACAGCTGCTGTCGTCTTTCGGCCAAAAATTGGGCCGAAGAGCGACCGCGCCTGCCTCGCCGAGCGGTTGGAACTTTGGCAGCTGGTTCCGAGTCACCGCTCACAGCGGTCTCAGTGCCGGACCGGCTCCGTTTCCGCCGGTCTTGCCAGAATCTCAATGGGGTCTCGCGATCCGTAACGGATCCCAGGGTCATAAAACTCGCGCTATCGGAATCGGATTCCGACAGCGCGATGTTCGACCTGATAGGGTCCTTTGACGCGCCAGGGTCTGTGGTCCGAAACCTCCGGTAAATCGTTGTCCAATAGAGTGCCATTGTCGTCGTGTGAATCAATCTCGTCAAAGTTGCCCCCCCAGAGTACGGTGGGGCGGCCGACGCACCACAACTGCTCGGGTTATCTCGAGCAGTTGCAGCAGGTCGAGAGGGATTCTCCGGCAGTGCCGGTACCCTCCTGGGGTAATTACTTATTTTCTCTGACTCCATCACCCAAACTACACGGAATACACTCCCCACCGCCTTTTCAGGGAGGACGCACTTTTGGGAGGGGTATTTAGTGCCCCCCCAGGCTTGCACTAGCCCTTGAAGTGGTTATACCGCCACGGTTCGGTGTGGGAGGATAAAGGCTGGGGCGTGAATGAACGGAATACTCCGCTCATTCCAGCCCAATCCCATATCCCCCCCCCTCAAGGTAGTCTCAGCCGTGACTGGAGAATGGACACAGAAAGTCTATGTCCATTTGCCAGCCCCGTTGCCCAGGGTGCGCCACGAGGAGGCGACTACCAATGCACCCCAACTCATCCCAGACCTAACTCAACCCAAACCTAACACATCCCAAAGTAACATAGCTAAAACCTACCTATCCAAAACCTGAGTCATCCAAAACCTAATATACCAAAAACCTAATCTAACCCATACCTAACCAATCCAAAACCTAACTAATCCCAAAAAACAAACATAGCATAATACCCCTTATAGAAAAGGTAAGGAACCCTCAATGCACTAATCAGATTCGCACTTAGCCTTTGCTTCGCTTCTCCAAATCTCTACAGAGGATTTTAATTTGGAGTCTATAATTGGAGTTGCAATTTAAAAAAAGTTATTCGTACAGAAATCCGACCAATTAGACGCGAGCTGCGCGGCGCCTGCGATGGACAGGCGACGATCAAAGGAAGCCTTCTATACCAGTTCTTTGTTATCGAAATAATTGGCTTTTTAATCTGTTTATTGCAGACGGAGTTTATAGATTTTCTGGTGGACTGTTTGTGATATCTTTTTCTTTGAACGGGTACAGCTGTGGTTGACTAAACGGAATATTTTTTGGATGAAAAAAATACTTGTTTGTCAGAATGTGCACGCACTGCTTGGTGAATTTCAATGAAATGGTGTGCACAAAAATAGGCTATTTTTTGTAAGGACTTCAAGCAGAAGAAGACAGAATTTGTAAACACAAGTCTCAGTTAGGTATTTAGATTTTAAAGTAAGTAATATCTGTAGACAATAAATTTATGACTGTAGTAACAGCGCCCCGCGGTTTCACGCCTATAGTTCCCGTTCCCATGGGAATACATTGATAAAATATACCTATTTGTTATTCTGATGTATAAGCTATATAATCTTAAAGTTTAATCAAAATCCGTTCAGTAGTTTTTGCGTGAAAGAGAAACAAACATCCATACATCCATCAATACAAACTTTCGCGTTTATAATATTAGTAGGATGTCACTGCATACACAGCACCATAGTAAACTATTATAGTTCTAAAAGGCATCACGCTCGGCCAGGTTCTAATGATCAGTAATTTTCATTAATTGAGATTTCGATGTTTTATTTCTTATCATAAGTTTTGGGTACAGGTTTATAGGCTGACTAAGCGATGCTTGGCAGAGATTGCTTCACCTCAGGTCACCTGAAGCCACGTAACACAAAATCCTCTTAATCCACCACAAGTTGTAATTGCATTTCGATTCCGTGAAAAACCTCGTATCTTGGTACGGAAGTTTCTAACTTTCCAACTATGGAGCTGACACGAGTTCCGGTAAAGTTTATTACGCCACCAGTCGAAAATGCTTTATTCATTTATTGACACCAAAGAGATTAAAATATAATAGGACATAGAGGGGGCATTGCGAATATTTTCATACAAAACTTTGAAGCATGTTTAAAGCTCAAGCGTAAAGTCAGTTAGTATGAACGCGAGCTGTCATTCGGTCGAAATTGTACTAGACTTATTCTACTTGGAATAATTTTTGGCTTCAAATTTTCCTCGCTTTGTCCCCTCTATGCCCTATTATATTTTAATCTCTTTGATTGACACCAACAAATTCGGTACGTGATTTTTTAAATATTATTACTAGCAACGGACCGTGATTTTATCCGCATAGTTCCCGTTCCTGTGGGCATCTTGAGATATAAAATATAGCCTGTGTGTAACATATAGCGAAACGCGGTCCCAAAATATACTGGTGAAAGGTACGTACTTCCAGGAGGGGAACCTCTCTGCCTATTCATTCTGATAAAAGGCGTGAACATATTTTCTAGAGATGCTTCGAATATTAAGTAATATTCGGCCGAATACCGAATCATGAAAAATGTTATACATATTACTATAAAAAAGCGATTTAAACGGTACAGTCCAGAGCACATGAAGCTTTACACTTGTAGTGCAAGTCTCACCTCTAAGGCGATTGTAATAAGAACGTTACAAAGTCCAATGTGTCAAGCTGCACGTCCTCTTGACTGTACCATATTTTGCTGTGAACAAATAAATAGCGATATCTTTTGGCAATACTTACTGCTACAGACTTTAAGTAAGACAATCTGATGTAACCAAAAAAAAATCTCAAGCCTTATATCCCCGAGGGGGGTAGGCAGAGGTTTTCCATTTCTGGATAAACCCACTTTTCACGAGATATTCTTTGGACCCCTAAACGTGATAGGTGGTGAGCCCATTGCCGGACTGGGTCTGTTACACATGTCTCAGAATTAATTCTGTCACCTGCGGGTTTTCTCACGATGTTTTCCTTTACCGTCAATGAAATAAGAATACGCCCGAGGGCCATATATTTTGTTTCATTCATTTGATGTCCAAGAAATTGAAGCAAAACTTAGTGCTGCTGCACCGCAAGCACTACAATAAGACAGGTCGTAACATGTCTCTAAGATGTATAACTACAAATAAAAATCGGCACAGGCAGCGTTGCCAGAACGTACCAAAAAGTACGGTTTTCCGTACTATTTGTCACACCACCGTACCACAACCGTACCTCAGTATAGACCGTACCTTTTTTGTACCTTTTCTATGTAAGTGATTTATTTTTCACTACAAAGTGTAAAAAAATAGCCTTCCCCTGTCTGTCTCAATAGTATGAATTTGCATTTAAAAAACATTTTTTTCCTTCCAAATAAGACTTGGCTATACGGACTACATTCCTTACTGCACAGGATATTCGGTATTCGATGGCGTCTCTAATATATTAACCATAACTAAATTTATGTTTTAATCAAAGGGTGCGAGGGTAGAATATAGTGCGGTAGCTAAAACCTGGGTGAAATGAAACATTCGTATCAATTCGCCCCGGAAGAGGTCCGACCCTTTCAACGCGGTCTAATAAAGACATACTGGAATGCGGAATATATTCGGGCATCCCAAAGACAGTAACATGTTACTACTTGACGGACTCTTGGATCAGTTGGAAGTAACCCTGCTTTCTGCTTTACTGGGGTACTGCATTTTGAACCAGCAACACGTCGGTAGAGATGAGTACTGCTGTTTACATTTAGTCAATCTTCATGGACGAGTTCGGTATGCCTTGTTGACTATTGACTTTTCTAAATGTAATTTTATACAGAAATAAATACAATTTCATTTTTATTTTTTTATTTTCCTGAGTCGGAGTTTGCGGTTCGATTGCTCGTTGCCAACATTTGTGTGCACGAACACGTCTGTTGGCTTTGTGTCTTGGTGTTGTAAATAAAACCCTACTAATATTATAAATGCGAAAGTTTGTATGGATGGATGTATGGATGTATGTTCCTCTTTCACGCAAAAACTACCTACTGAACGGATTTTGCTGGAACTTTACATTTATATGGGGGATATTACATTGTCAAATATCTCTGATATGATCATATATTTGATCCAATATAATTGACTATGAAAATGAAAATAAAAATGAATCATATTATGTCTATATTACATTATCCAATAACATTGACTCATAGAAACTATGATCCAAGATAAATGATAGTGTAATATGCCCCTATGGCTTATACATCAGATTAACACACAGGCTATATTTTATCCCCGTATTCCCACGGGAAAGGGAATGCCCATCGGACCGGGGTGCTTCATGCCTTTGAATCAATTATGGGAACTACGGTTTTCTTCTCGATGTTTTCCTTCACCGTCGAGCTACTAATAAATGTGTATGTCATATTACCCTGTCAGATCACTTGTGACGTCCCAGAGTCCCTTAAACGATATGTCAAAGTCAATAAATTAAGTACACATTTTATAAACGTGCTTCACACTCACCTCAATCTCAACTTTATGGCAAGGCTATAAAGGTTTGTTTACTCTGTCGGATATTTTTAAAGGTTTCAGTGTGTGAGGTACTCAACAATAGTTTTTATTGCGTCTTATCTGTAACACGTGTGATGGACAGATTACAATTTTCTTTAATGTATTGAGTGTAGGGAGAGCCCAGGTAAAAAAAAGAGTTTTGAGAAAAAAGTTTGATGAAGGTATAACACAAAAACAAACGTCGCAATTTAGCCTGAATAAATGATAAATACAGTGAAGTGGGACTCGCGTTGAGCGTATCCCGTGCTGGTCTGTACTGAAATATATATAGCTTAGGTGGTTCGGCTGTTGGTCGATGTTTGGTCGTCCTTTACAATAAATGGTTTCTAAATCCATCATTATAATTATACCTACTGTTAGAATGGGTCAGAATAAGACATACAAATATTTCGATATCAATTTATATTCTTGAACAAAACACAATTCAATGTCAACCGCCTTCCGCGCCAAAGAGCATCTAGCTCAATCTAGCTCCTTCCGGCCTCTCTGTCCGCAGAACTCTATAACTCCTAGTCTCTGTCATATTTTACTCTCTGGTTAATTAGCTGTATTTCATCGTAGCGGCACCATCTCTTAGTTTAAAGCATTAACTCGACGACCAACGCCATCCATGGTCTGAGCGTAGTACAAATACATGCCGAAGAATAGGATAGCGCATACGTCGCTTCCAATTTCTTTCGCACTACTTAACATTGCAAATTGAATTGCCGAACTATTACCAAATTACCTCTGCAGTGCAATCCTCTCCATCGCTCTGAAACAAAAACGTCATACGGAATTAGAATTATTGAAAAGAAATACTTTATTAATTAACCCAAATGTGAGCGATGACGCAACTGCACCGCAACGACGTCGCAACTCAACCGCAGCGGCGTTAACTCAGCGTAATAGCGTAATTCTCGTACCCGTTGGAATACTTGGATAAACTATAGCCTATGTGTTATCCTGATGTATAAGCTATGTAATTGTAAAGTTTCATCAAAATCCGTTCGGTAGTTTTTGCGTGAAAGAGGAACACACATCCATCTATACAAACTTTCGCGTTTATAATATTAGTATATTTATTTAATTTAATACACCTTCCACCAAAGAGATTTAAATATAATAAATATCTTTGCCTTCCACACAGCTTCCTTCTTTCACGTTGTCCATTGGTCTTCTCGCACTCGCACACAATTCCGTTCCATTTCATGCATCCTTCTTACGTTCCATTCCTACATAATATTACCTATGCTAATATTTACAATTTACAAAGATAGTTACGGATACCCCGCATTTATGTGCGACGCACTGTAAGTAGGTACATTTTTCTTTATTTCAACCTTCGAAGTTTACTTCATATATTTTTTTACCCTATCACTAAACCACCACTGTCCGTCCGTCCGTCTGTCTATTAGCGGACTGTATCTCATGAGAGTCATGAGTCGTAATAGGTCCTAGTAGTTAGTATTTCTATTGCCGCTGTAACAACAATTAATAAAATAAATAAATTAAAAACTAAGGGTCTCTGTACAAAAACTAAATTTTTTCGTTTCCTATCCGACTCACACATAGCCTTTTTTAAAATTTTTATGATCCATGAATCATGTAGGTGGTGAGTCCATCACGGGTTGCTTTTACACATGTTTCAGAATAAATTCATGGATCTCCGGAATTCCTTCAAAGGCGAGCTAGTGATAAATATGTACGTAAGATTTTTTAAAACTCATTGGGACTAACCTTTGCCAGGATTGGGGTTCAAAAGAATATATACAAAAATGGAATACTTCTCCCTCGGGGATGAAAGATGTGAGATATTTTTTATTTATAGTCTTACTTACACTGAGTAAAAACTAAAAGTTCTAAGGAGTTTCTCTTGTTATAATGTTCTGTGGTTCGTTGGATGAACCTGTAAGGAGGCTTTTTGGCGGGAATCCGAAGAGAGATGTCATGTTTTTATAATATTTTTATTTTGCTGTATATTTTGGGATTTGGGTCATAATATTGATAATATATAAAGTGGCAAATGTCCGTGACAGTGTGCAGTGAATGGGAAACTCGATAAAATGTTTGCAAGGGACGTTTTCGGAGTACCTCAAGAAGCCTCTTTAAAATCTTTAGTAAAAGTGTAGGTATTATCGTTTGTACTGCAGAAAAAAAAGCTGATAAAGTGACATTTCAATAAGTTTTGAAGAAACTTATAGTATTTTTGTGCATTGACTCTGAAGCAGAGCTAAAAATATTTAATTTCGTGTCGTGTTTAGTCGTCATCATCAGCCTATACCAGTCCACTGCTAGACATAGGCCCCTCCAATTGCATTCAGTATGATTCTCGGCAACCCTCATGCAGCTGCTACCAGCCACCCTGCTTAGTGCTGATGTATAAATTGCCAATGCCTTATAAGAAAAAAATAAAAAACAGCGAACTGTACTAATTATTTTCACACCCACATTCACACACGCACACCCCTCCCCCCCACATGCACACACACACGCACACCCCCTCACACACACACACACACACACACACATGTACATGCACATACACGAGAACAAACATATAGCTTAAGAAAAAAGAAAGATGAAAGTTATTAGTTAGTCTTCTTATAGTTATTCCTAGTTACTAAAAGTTGTACATTGGTATTTCTACCTGCTATTCCGAAAGACGTGGGGCCTGGTGATCTGTCACACAGGTTTATCCCTAGTACGGACACCAGGCTCTCACATTCTTAATTTAACATGTTCGAAATGTATATACAAATTGTACACTCGTTTTTAAGGAAGATTGTGAGAGCAAATAAAAATTATTATTATTATTATATTTATTTATTTATATTATAATGTATAACAATGCTAGTCTCAATAAACTAAAAAACACGCTTGGTGGCACTCGAAAGAAATCAAATGAGGGTTTTACGAGAGGAGATGAACTGAAAAATATCCAACCAAATGATACTGTACGCAGATGATAGCACAGTGATCTATGAAAACGAAGACGAAATAAATAGTAGCCTAACTAAAATAATTGAATGGTTGCAAAGTAATAACTTAATAATAAACCTAGATAAGACTCAGATAATGTACTTCACACAGAGACAGGACTACCACTTAATTACTAATATAACATACAATAATAAAAATATATCTGAAGTTAAGACAACTAAATTTCTAGGACTTTATATAGATAGTGACATGAGATGGAAAACACATATGGAATACGTCTGCAATAGATTAAATCAGTGCTCATATGCTTTATTCAAACTTAATAAAATAGTCAACCGCAAGGCTGTATTGGCATCCTATCATGGGTATGTAGCTTCGACTCTTAGATATGGCGTCATATTCTGGGGGAACGCCTCCAATATTATAACAGTTTTCAGAGCACAGAAAAAATGCATCAGGGCCATATGTGGTCTTAATAGAATGGACAGCTGCAGACCCTACTTTAAAGGACTAAAGATTCTGACACTTACTTCACTTTACATTTACGAAACTGTGCTGTTTATACGTCGAAATCCACATTTTTACCCTAGAGTCGCAAGTAAGAGACGTAATGACCAGTTGTGTCATAATCATAACCGTGCTGGAACTGCCCTTTATAATAAAAGCCTATTTGTGATGGCACCCAGGATATACAATCAATTACCTAAAGATATCAGACAATGTAATATGGACATAGAATTTAAAAAGCGACTCTTTAATTATTTAGTAGATAAGGCATATTATACAATTAATGAATTTTTTGACATAAAATAATCTGTAACAGACATTTATTATTAATTATAATTTTGTACGCCTCAGCATGCGGGCAATAAAATGGAGAAGCTTTAAAATTGTAAGATCTACCTGTACCCATTTTATACAAATAAATTAATTTGAATGCCTTTGAGGAGTTCCATTCACCTCCTAGCTCCATCATCAGACTACTTGCTTTCTTTCAAAGTTACAAGTCTATATTACGACAATCGGAAGTAGGTTCAATTGGATTTGTTTACAATTACATAGTTACAATTTAAGCATTAAAAAGATCGGATACGTTTTTTTTTTTTGATAAAAAAGGCGGCAAACGAGCAGACGGGTCACCTGATGGTAAGTGACGTCCGTCGCCCATGGACTCCTGCAACTCAAGAGTCACAACTGCGTTGCCGACCTTTGAGGTGGGAGTAGGGGGAGGGGACGGGACGGGACGGACGCCGTGGTATCACTCCGGTCGAGCCGGCCCAAGCGTGCCGAAGCATGGCTCTCTAAATTCAATCGTATTCTTTACTTACACTTCCAGAACATTTTAATTCCTTATTCGTCTGTAAATATATAAATAAATGTATTTGAACAACAGTAATTATAATAATCTTTTAAATATTTATCTAGATATAAATATAAGACGAAACTGATTGACTGACTAACTCGATCAATCGAGATGCCGGATTGTGAGATGATGTTTGAAATGAATTAGGTACTCAGAATTTAATTTCGATACTTACAGTCAACGACTTTATTGCATAAAATAAAAAAAAAAACTACAAATCTTACGTTCGTTAAGCATTTCTGACCCCTTGAACACTGAAAATGAGAAAAAATACTTTATTTCATTTACGTAGAATACTTTCGGCTTTGCGACGTTACCACGTATCGGAAAAAAATGTGACGACGTATTTCAATAGGTACCTACTCAGATACACCAACAACGGCCTTTTTCCATCCTGTATAGTCACGAATAAGTAATAGTACTGTATAGTATAGGTAGGAACATAGAGTAAAAATAAGACTAGTAGGTATAGCTAGAATGATATTCAAAGCGCATTACCACGACTATACAATTATTATTGTCCATGTATGCCTGCAACAAGTATATTTCGTCAATGGGCAAAAAGTCGCTAAGAAACATCACTTGATTAATAGACGACCCCTTACCTTAGTAAACGTAGCCGCCAGAAGCAGCGAGCACGCAAGCCAGCCCATGGCTATCTGCCACGTATTCAATTGCACGACAAACCAATTATATGCGTCCCCAGCGAGAAATTTAATCAATTGTCAATTTTCACCGCTTCCGTTTTGTTGCTTAGTATTTAGTGTTTTGATGGGTATGTTTAAGTACCTACGTAGTTTTATTGAATACATACTCGATGTTTGGCCAACATTGTATCAACTTATGAGAATAACATTATTACTTTTTGATCGTTAAAATAGAACTACTCGCCAACTACGAGTATTCTCGTAGTACACTATAGATATTATATGAATATGATAAATAAAACACACGTAAGCTTATAGAACTAAATAATAACTAAGCTCTTGAAACAATAAATTGTCTGTAATTTCTGAGAATAGTGCCTAATAATTAGAGACAGGTCTCTCTAAGTCTAAAGGGTATACGGAATGGAGGCAATAATTCTAGAAATATTAATTAAATGAAGCCCTTTCCCCAAAGTGCTGGAGTATTTCTACGGGACTATAAGCATACAAGATTACTGGCTACCGCCACGGAAATTGCAGGTAGATAACTCTAATAAGATTCTGGCGTAATAGGTACCTCTCGAGAACTAAAGCATAATTTGAGCCATATTCAAATGACGAAAAAAGAAAAGGTCAGGTACATTTTCCAAGAAAAAAGATTTTGCGAAATCTTACGTAAATATAAGAACAGCTTAGTTATCACATTAGTCTGTTGTTTGTACTGTTTTGTTTTGAATTTGGTGTGCAATAAGTAATAATATATTGTGGGAAACAATTCACATACTTATTTAGTCCCTTTAGGTGGAGACTGTACTATGGGTATAACTGAAACTGAAACTGAAAAACATAAATAAATATTAAACACTCAGATACGAAGCCAACCGATATTATGTTCATGAACAAAAAATCAAAATCAAAATCAAATAAATTTATTTTTTGTATTTACAAGAAGTGTACTTAGAAATCTTTCTTAGTAGTCTAATAACAAGGCACTCTATACTAGTCCATGTAGATTGGCAAACTGTAAACAGCAGTCCATCTCCGCGGCTAAACTGATGGACTGCAGCCGTACCAACTGAATTTCATTACGGGGTATCTATTTGTTTTTTTTTATCAATGATCGACTATCATAAAAAAACTTTTATAATCTCTATGCGCAGACGGCGGCATTTTAGGTCAAAATGAACGTCTAATAGGAACCAAATGCCATTTGAAGCTGACCAAAGTGAACCAAATGCTAGTAAAAGATTGTCTTGGATAGTAGGCCTGCAGCATAGTGTCGCTAGTGAGGGATTAAATAGCAATTGGTCAGTGCCATAGTCGTTGCCTCCCCGTTGTTCAATTCGCGATTCTATCACAATGGCACGAAGGATTAGTTTTATGTGACGTTAACGCGTCGTGCACGAATATTGTAAATTAGATTAGATGGGCAATTTACTTAGTTTGAAAATAATTCACGAGGTTTTTCATTAAAAAACCGGACAAGTACGAGTCGGACTCGCCCACCGAGGGTTCCGTACACAATTTTGTTTGCACATATTATGAACAGTTCCAGGAATCAAATCTTGCAGTATGATTGATTACGTCTCTAAATAAAGATTATTTTTATGATTTAATTACAAATGTGTAGTTTTCAGATTTTTCTCTGCACTTGTAGTACTTATTAGATGAAATTACTTGCCAAACATAGTTCTAGGTCAACGGAAAGTACCCTATAAATTTTGATTCCCTTGAGAATGTCTAAATATACATTTCTTGCGGTATAAACGGCCGTTTCATATTTTACGATAACTTAGAAGTTTGATTTTTTCATAGCTTTAAGGGACTGTAGACCTGAGAACCGATATGGTTTTAATTTTCAACTAAATACCTCCACGCATGCCCAAGATAAAGGGTCTCGACAGACAAACAGATGGTCAACAAAGTGATCCTACAATGGTTACGTTTTTTTGCCTTTTGAGGTACGGAACCCTAAAAAGTTACGTTTAAGTTTCTACAGATAGCTACAACTAAGAGCTGAATGCAGTAAGCCCATTTTACAACAACCAGATAAGATTAATTGGGCTATTAATAACGCAGGCAATATAAATTATACTTTTCTGCAATATCTTCAATGAACTACTATTAGCGAGCTCAACGTTAAACGAGGAGGCCATTACTGTAAATTGGGCAGATGTTTTACTGAGATTCTAGCCAGATTTAGGTATAATGGTTATAATAGTAGACCAACATGCATGGGATTAATAATAATTATGATTAATAGCCTACATACATATACATCAGCGAGGCTCGGGTTCGAATCTGGCATGTACCAATGAGTTTTTCAAAAACTTACGTACATATTTATCACTAGCTTGACGGTGAAGGAAAACATCGTGAGGAAACCCGCAGGTCTCAGAATTAATTCTGAGACATATGTAAACAGACCCGGTCCGGCGATGGGCTCACCACCTATCACGTTTACGGGTCCAATATATCTCGTGAAATGTGGGTATATCCAGTAATGGAATACCTCTGCCTACCCCTTCGGGGATAAAAGGCGTGAGATTATATTATTATTATTATTATACATATACATATAGCGTCGGCTATTAATCATAATTAATTATTATTGTAAACCATAATCACTAGTAAGACATGAGATTAGAAAGAGCTGCCCTTGAGTTTCTTGCTGGTTCTTTTCGGGGTACTGCATTTGGAACCAGCAACTCGTCGGTGGAGATGGGCTGTTGTTTACATTCAGCCAATCTTCATGGACGACTTTAGAGTGCCTTGTTATTAGACTATTGACCTTTCTAAGTGTACTTTTTGCAAAAACCGTATATTTCGATACTCTCAAGGTCAATCAGGTCAGCTATAGTAGGTACTTCCTGTTAACCTAGAACTATGAAATTTAACATGTAACATCGTTTTATACAACAAGTAGTGGGTGATTCCGATTCGCATTTATCCGTTTTTTTTTATATCCATGGATACTATAAACTAACTACTTATAAGTAAACAAATATCGAAATGTTACTTTATATTTTTCAGACCTATTAATACTCAATCATTTATTGCATCCAATGAGACGGGCCTGTTGGCTCAATTGGTAGTACCTAACCCTGCCTTCTGAGCCGGAGGTCGCGGATTCGATCCCCGCTCGCGGCCAAAATTTGTGTTCGTCAACATGTTTTTTGGCTTCGTGTCTGGTCGTTTAGTATTTATTTAGGTTTGTTTATCAGTTGTTAAGTACCTGTAGTACAGGCCATGCCTAGTTTGGGACTAAATGACCGTGAGTTAATTAATTCTGAGACATGTGTAAATGGACCCGGTCCGGCGATGGGCTCACCACCTATCACGTTTAGGGGTCCAATATATCTCGTGAAATGTGGGTATATCCAGTAATGGAATACCTCTGATTACCGATTCGGGGATAAAAGGCGTGAGATTTTTTTTTTATTTGACCGTGAGTGAATTGTGTGCCACAATTTGAAAAAAAATACTTTTTATAATGTGGCCTTAACTAAGTTACATAAATTTATGCACCCTGTACATAGTGGACCCTGTGCAGCAAGAGTAGTAGAGAAGACTGCTTTGTAGATACTCGTATATGTTAATTTTGATGAAATTATTACCGGCGTATACGAGTATGTACCTACTTACCAACCCGTGCCGACCAATCGCTCGTGGCGGCTGACAGCCATCGATTTCATTAAGTTACGGTCTGACTGTTAGCAACTTGCTGACTTTATCACGTAGCAGTCCACTTCTGATGTAGGTCTTTCGCGCATCGGACTGTCAGATTACTATAACACAACTAGCTTTTAACCGCGGCTTCGCTCGTGCACGTTTATTTCACCCCCCTAGGGGTTTAATTGTGCGAAATCATTTCTTAGTGGATGCCTACACTGTATAAGCTATCTATGTGCAAAATTTCAAGTCTCTAGACAAAGCGGTTTAGGCTGTTCGTTGATATATCACCAATCAGTCAATAAGTTTATCATTTTAATATATCGACGGTCATAAACTCAATTGGCGTAAGGGACAAAGTATAGGTTTTCAGTAGAAGCAAAAAACAAACAAAAAAATATTTATACCGCTATAACTTTTTAAATTTAATAGTTGAGTGGTGGGCATCTAAGACTTAAATGCTCAAAATTAAGTCTACTTTTATGTTATAATGCTCAAAACTTGCTGAATTTAATAATTACAGAGATAGTGTCCTTTACTCTTGCCTAAATTTGAAAAAACGTCCCTTACCTCCATAGCTTATAACTTCTTATAAGTATCAGTTTGGTTGTAAAGGCGGTCATTATCTTTTTATTTTAGAAATAAATGGCTTAAGAGCAGTGATAGCCCGGACGGTTAAAGAGCCGGCCGAAAATCAGTGAGGCTCGGGTTCAAATCCTGGCATGTACCAATGAGTTTTTCAAAAACTTACGTACATATTTATCACTAGCTCGACGGTGAAGGAAAACATCGTGAGGAAACCCGCAGGTCTCAGAATTAATTCTGAGACATGTGTAAACAGACCCGGTCCGGCGATAGGCTCACCACCTATCACGTTTAGAGGTCCAATGTATCTCGTGAAATGTGGGTATATCCAGTAATGGAATACCTCTGCCTACCCCCTCGGGGATAAAAAGGCGTGAGATTATATTATTATTATTATTATTATTATGGCTTAAGAAGTACTGTGCTACAAAAAAAATATGTGAATTTACCAAAAACAGAGTACTTTTTAATTTGTTTTGTTTTGTTTTTTGTTTGTTTTGAACATCAGAAATAGACTTTCAAATAAAAAAAAATAAAAATCCATTTTTAATGAATTCTTACCTATTCTTCAAGTTGAGTTAAATGATTATGTCGAGAAAAGATAGATTTATTTAGAACCTAACTAGACAGCTATGTACTCATGAACGAGCATTGACGACAAACTCCAAAGAAGGCATCTCGAAGTCTGTCAGCAAAGCTCTCGTGATTAAAACCAACTAGAAAGGACCCTAAAAGAAGAATAACGCTTTAAAATGTGATTTTGCGAAGAAGTTGGACACTACAAGAAGGACTGTCCTAAGAAGAAACGTGATGAGAAACCTGGGGCTAGTACTAACATGACGCTAGTGTTAGTAAATGCGACAGATTGCAGTCTCGATCGAGATGAGTGGTATGTGGACAACTGGGCTACACACCATGTCACAATGAGAAGCGACCTCTATTAGGATTTTCAACGTTACGACTGCACCACATACAGTTACGACTGCAGATGGAAAGACGATTGAAACATTACGAAAAGATTCGATCATGATGAAGACGAAGAAGAGAACTTTCTTGTTGACAAGGCACGTTCCGAAGGTAACGAAAAATATCTTTTCGGTATTGGCAGCAAGATGCAAATTTGAACAGTCTGCTTGAGTCACGGAGTACCACGTGTTCTTTTAGGATCGAAGGGAAACTATGCGTGACCGGAAATAGACAGAAGCACGGTGACTTGTATAAGCTGAATTGTAAACCGATTCAACCTACAGAAAGGTGGTTAATGCGGTCGATATTGCAGTCGCGGTTGATACTTTACAGCTTTACCACGAACGTATAGGTCATTAAGAGATCAAGCGACATGTAAAACAGGTGATCGAGCAGGAACTTGGTCTCAAAACCAAGGACAACGGGAATTTATGCGAAGGATGTGTTTTGGAAACGCACTAGGCTGAGCTTTGGTGTTCGAAAAAAAGCGTCCAGTCCTGGAGAACGCATACATCCAGGCATACTTGAAGGCATGGTATTTTGTACATTTCAAGTATGAATTCATACGATACCGCTATGTCTACTTTATGAAAAATAATTTAGAGATACCTGGGATTTTGATTCTGATGTTACGGAATTAAGTGATAACGGTGGCAAATTCGATAATGTGAATGTTCGCAAGGAACTAACAAAGTACGGGGTACAACAATGGCTGATTATGCCGTATACTCCAGAGCAAAACAGTTTCAGTGAGAGGGAGGGAGGGAAACCGTACGATAGTTGAAATGGCTAAAGCGATGATGCATTCACAGGAAGAGATACCTCAAGTTTTGTGGGCAGAGCTGGTAGACTGCTGTCTATATTTTAAACAGAATAAGGCCAACTACTGTAAAACACAAGTCACCTTTTGAGCTTTGGTTAGGAAAAAAGCCAAAGAGAAACAAAAACGGCAAAGATGCAGAAGAAGGCAAAGAAGTGCATTCTAATCGGCTACAACCTCGACGACGGTTATAGGATCTGGCACAAAGAGTCAAACTCCTTAGTGCGATCCCGAGATGTCACTTTCGATGAAAGACCACTAAATTCAAAACTTTAATTAGAGGATTCGACACAAATACCAGAAGTGACTGAAATGGAAATACCATTGAGAGTCAGAAGCGAATGCGAGACGCGTACATTCGGTGACAATGGAAGCGAGCGAAGATTTACCAGTTGTTAGCGACAACGAAGTTAGGCTGCCTAGAAATGAAGAAATTCACGAGGCTCTTGCTCCTGCTAGCAGTGACGAAGATGAGTTAGAAGACGCGCACTCTGAGAAGCGTTGTGATGAATCGATCGATTTAGGGGTTGGAGAATGAGGAAGGTGAGATCATAGATCACTTGGCTAGGCATGGTATGCTGCTTAGAAATAGATCTCTGCTCAGACTTCCAGTAAATTCAACGATTATGTGTCCCAAGTTAGTGGCAACGACTCTTATTTAGAACCTGGAACTTAAAGGGAGGCAATAGCCTGCCCAGATAGTAAATTGTGGGCGAAGCTATGCAACGAGAAATAGATTCTCTGAATGAGAATAACACACGGGTTTTGGAAAATCTATCCAAGAATCGGAAAGCGATTACATGTAAATGTGTTTATAAGGTTAAATTAAACCAAGATTATATTATTTAAATAATATGGGTAAATTTTCAAAGCGGGCTTTTTTTCGTCATTACGGTGGCAATTTTTTTTTCTCATATTTTACCTAAACTAAATGCTTTAGATTATAGATTAAGATGCTGTGAATCTAATAATTTGTGAGGCGCCCTTGGAAACCCAGTACTTTCGGAGAAATATATTTATTTAAATTTTTGCGCCACCGTAATGACATTTTCTTAAATATTTCAAATAAAAAAGCGATATTATGTAACAACATGTTTTATTTTTTAGTAATCAACTTTTTTGGTGCCAAAAACATTACTAATATTGTTTATTTCTTTAATGTATGTAGCCTTATAGGGTTACAACAGTTATACCTAGATAGTACGTAAATTTTACTAAATGCTATTATCACGGTAAAATACTTACACCATAGTAATAATATATAAAAAAACAAGTACTGTGTCTTAATATATTATTAGTAATAGTATGGATTATACAGGCATTCATCATTACGGTGGCTCATTCGTCATTCTGGTGGCCCACTGCGCCACTGCAATGACGCCACCGAAATGACGACCAAATGGTTTTTTTCAAGATAATTACTCAACTACCTAATTAACTTGGAAGATATTGGCAGGTCGTAATATCGAGGTAATTATCCACAACATACTAAGTTGACGATACAATACATCACTCTGTTCATTATCTAAAACATACCACCGAACTGGCCGCTCACGGTGACCAAAACACATTTCAGGAAAAACTTACCTCGGGAACATGTAAAAACTTGCGTATACGCCATCCTCTCTACACACAAGTTGGGGTCCGACAAACGCTTGGGTGGTACGATACAAAAATTTGGCGTGAAATCGCTTGACTAATATGACACAAGTAGTCAAATGCGAGCATCAAAAGAGCAGTTTTACGCGGGACAAAAATATATTGGCTTCTCAGTATTTCTATTCAATAGTTAGTAAAGTTTTTGTGATTTTGAATATGAAATGGAGTAAGTATCTTTAAAATGAGATATTTTGATAAAATATACGTTAAAATTTCGTGTTATAGTGAGTCGTTTTCTGAGCGCAATTTGAAGTGGGACAAGCCTCCCAGAGGTAGGCCGCCATACAAGTCGGATTATTCAACGTGGAATATCTTTTAAGTTTATAATATTAATTCTAATTGGTTTATATATATGGTTAAGCTACGAGGTATATTTTCAAAAAAGCATGTGTTTAGTCTGTTTTGAATTATAGTTTCTTTATAAAGGGCATAGGACGCCTAAAAAAGTACGCTCAAAAATTTACCCATATATTAATTCAAATCTTTTTCTTGTAGTGTGGGTTGTAAGAGTTATTGAGTCGCCAAAATCTGCTGACATGGCTAATGCAACGATTACTTTCATAGAAAATAAATCACCAGAATCGTCGGCTTGACGTGCTTTCCTTCCGAAGCACTCTTTTGTCAATTTCGTCCGTTTACTTGTTCAAAATGACATCAGTACGTGTAAAGGGAAAGTTTTAAATTAATAATTGTTAGAGTAAATATTAATGTATTGTACAGTTTATGATTTATGTGTATGGTGTAAAGGACAATAAAATCAGTCTTAATGACGTAACGTACAAACAGTAATGTAGATGTGGCGTAAGAAGGGCGTAAGGTACTTTTTTATTTATATAAAATGGTGTAAGGGACAGAATGACAACTTTAAGGAACTTATTCCAAAGTTCTTTTATTTTTTTGGTATATACGATAAAATTTTAAAATTATTTTGAATCAAGTGTCCTTTAAATCAAAACATAACGGTTTATCTTTCGAATATTCAGGGGCGTAAGGGAATTATTAAAAGAGATATCGGAATTTCAAATATACAGAAAAATAGAGTAAAAAAAATGATGTAAGATGGTAAAATAAAAAAAAAAATGGTCACTTGTCCCTTACGCCAATTGAGTTTATGACCGTCGATATAATATAAAGGTATTACTCACTAAATGGTACTTGTCATGGCTTGAGGTGTTTCGCAAAAATCTTCCTTTTTTGTCGTCGTGAAATCTGACTTTTCCCGTTCCCTTGGTTATGTATGTATGTATGACCCTTGGGAATTTTTAATAGTGCTCAAATACGTCATAGGAACTGCTTCTAGACTCAGCGGTTTGGTCTTTACGTTGATTGATCAGTCGGTCATCCAAAATGTGTCTTCTTTCATACTCGTATATAGAGTTATTTTATTGTAGTCATGAGAGGCGGTCTCACTAAACTGCGAAATGTTTAATGACAATTGGCGACTATAGAAAAATACTCACGCCTTTTAACTCCGAGGGGGTAGATAGAGGTATTATATTCTTTGGAACGTACATACAGTCCTGTACTATAGCAGGTTGCGATATTTTTTGGACACCTAAACGTGATGGGTGGTGAGCCCATCGCCGGACTAGGTCTGTTACACATGCCTCAGAATTAATTCTGGGACCTGCTGGTTTCTGGTACATGCAAGGATGCGAACCCGAGAACTCATTAGTCACCATGATTTTGTAAATAAAAAGGCCAACTTTTCTTATTAATAATAGCAGTTGTGCGACAGTATGTCGTGTGTATTGGGCCTAAGGTTGCGATAATTATTTTCATCACTTTAGTTAAGGGATGTGATTACAGCTGGGCCAAGAAACTTACGGATTAGTTTTATTGCCCAACTTTTATTTATTTGCTCTATGTAGCTGAAAATCGCCGCGGATGTAGAGGACACTAAAACTGTACTATGTATTACATTGCAATTTTACTTTTTTGCACGCCAAAAATCATAGAATTCCAATAAAAAAAAAGTTTACTTAAAAACTCAAAATCCCGACTGCCTAAAAAACTAGAAACAAGACCTATTAGTGAATTAGGAAGCAAAGATCATTTGCTGCACAATCTTACAACAATCTCATTCAGTTGGCGGTAATATGTCTTAGTTATTGTTGAATTGAGTCTTGTTTTCAGCTTTTTAGGCAGTTGGGTTTTTAAACTTTTAAATTTACTTTTTTATTTTATGCTTTTTAGTTAGTAACCAACTTTAAATCGTTATAAGTCCAGAATTATCATACGAAGTTAGAAATAGTAAACGAAACCTAAACATTATTTTCAAATACCTATTCAATGATACCCCACTTAACATAGGTATATCGTCAATTTTCTTATTTTTCTTTTTCACAATTTGGCGCCAAAAATCCGCCATTTTTAGGGTTCCGTACCTCAAAAGGAAAAAACGGAACCCTTATAGGATCACTTTGTTGTCTGTCCGTCTGTCAAGACCCTTTTTCTCAGGAACGCGTGGAGGTATGAAGCTGAAATTTATATCAATTACTCAGGTCTACTGTCCCTTGAAGCTGTGAAAAAATCAAACTTCTAAGCCAACGCAATCAAAAGATACAGCCGTTTATGCCGCAAATTTTCGACACTTGCAAGGGAATCAAAACCTACAGGGTGCTTCCCGTGAACTCAGAATCTTGAAATTTGGTACGAAGCAACGTCTTATAGCATAGATAAAGGAAAAATTACGAAAACCATAAATTTGCAAGGTTGTACGGAACCCTCGGTGCGCGAGTCCGACTCGCACTTGGCCGGTTTTTTTTTATTTGTTATACCCAGTGTCACTCTCACTGTAAATACGTCTAGCTAGCTCCATCTATAATAGCTACATCTGCCAACAAACTGTTTTGCAGTTTGGCGGAAGTATTAATGTGTGTTGTAAAAATAATTTCTGTGAATAAACACTTTTTCTTCTTTCTTTTCTTTTCTACGAATCTAACGACACATTTCAAGCTGAAATCTATCGGCCTCTTTAGGCCATTACCTAGTTCATAATCGGTACGTGTCGGTACTTAATAGTATCACAACTAACCTTTGAGTATTAAACCAACCGGAGACGCCACTGACAGGCGTTCCCCTCTGCCAAAAAAAAGTGTCGGTCAATACGCATACCTGTTATTTACAAGAAGTTTTTTTGAGTTCACGGAGTGCTTGGATTGGTGAATGTATTTGTCTGCATCTAGTTTAAGCTAGTGTTAAATTGTTTTGTCAAAAAATGCGTTTGTTTTAACATTATTTGTGTTTGTTTCCTCGTCCCCTGCGCAGAAATTGGCAGACTTTTCTGCAAAGAAACTAGTGCGCGTGACGTCTCCTGTTGGTTTAATACTCAAAGCAATTAACGGATGCTAGCAAACTTTCTGTCGCTACTCGCCTGTTTCGTGGCCCCGTAGGAAAGTACTCGAGAGATTCAATTCCACTAATCTTAATTAGAATGACGACACTCCCCCCCTCCCCAACCCTCTCCTAATCGCGCTAATTGAATACCTGTCTTCTTCATGACGCCCTTGGTCCTTCTCTTGACATGCAGTGAGGCCAAGGTGGCTGAACTCTCCGTTAGTGACAGTTCTTCGCATGGCCTCTTGTTTCAATAGTAATAAACTGTGGGACACAATTCACACGCGCTTATTTAGTCCCAAACTAGGCAGGGTAAACTATGGATACTAAATGACCGATAAACATACTTAAATAAATATTGAAGCAAACAGACATGGGTTGGCCTAGCAGGGATCGAACCCGCAACCTCTGACTCAAAAGGCAGGGTCACTACCAACTGAGCCAACAGGCCCGCTCGTCCATTTTGAATTTGATTCGCTTTTTTACAAAGAGATTAAAATATAATAAGGCATAAATTTGAAGTCAAAAGTTATTCCAAGTGGAATAAGTCTAGTACAATTTCGACTTCTTTACGATAAAGCTGTTGTTGATAGACATATTTTTTTTGAAAACATTCTGGAAACCTGCAGTTTCCTTGATTTTGGAGTCTGTGTAACAGCACCCCGGTCCTAAAATAGCCTCACCACCTAAAACGTTAGGGTATCAAAAAATTTACTGGTGCAAAGTAAAATAAGAAAGTAAAAAAAAAAGTCTTCCATCAAATGTCATATTATGAGACTGAGAGTGACAAACATGTGATCTAAGGCTTTTTTATTGTTCCTTAGGTATGTAATGTACTATTTTCTACTCGACGGAGGCGGGAAGCGGCA
Source organism: Ethmia dodecea (assembly GCA_963855545.1). Lineage (NCBI taxonomy): Eukaryota > Metazoa > Arthropoda > Insecta > Lepidoptera > Depressariidae > Ethmia > Ethmia dodecea. The sequence goes on from OY979447.1 coordinate 428,761, forward strand.
ACTTTTAGCGTAGCGGGCTTCAAATTGACGCTTTCCGCACTAAGAGATGAAAAATTTGCTATTTGGTTGGTATAACCGTTTTCCCACATAAATGCTGATCACAATGATGACAAGGCATACTCAGTCATTTAATCATTAAATTTAGATTACGTCACATGGTCCGGAACCCTCGTTATATAATTGGTCGCGGTCCTGGCATGGCTTAATGAGTCTCATTGTGCGTAGATTTTTTTGTTCCGGACTTTCTGATATAAATAGAATGGTCATTATTAAGAGTCCGCCTCTCATGGAAAAGGCCGAAGTTTTCAGATATCAAAAATTTTTTTTGTCATCTCGACTGTGAAAGAAAACGTTTTGAGGAAACCAGTAAACTTCAGAATTAATTCTGAGGCATGTGACAAACCTGGTGCGGCGATGGGCTCATCTATAATCACGTTTAAACGTTTCCAGAAATGGAACACCTCTGCCTACCCCCTCTTAAGTTTACCCGGCTGCGCCAAGGACAGAGTATTTTTTTCGGCTATATGTAGAACTATCCGAGTATGCGAGTCGTTCGATGAATGTGGATGAACTATAGGATATAATAATAATTGTTTACGAATACTTGTTTAACATAACATATTTCCAGAAGTAAAAATCTCCGACAAACCTCTAGAAATTGCGGGTTTATAAGTATATTTATTTTACAGATTGTTACTTTTTATAATCATTTGTATTCAACGGCCCGAAATATTTAGAATATTTTTTGATTTTTCGATAGGAATCACAACACAATAGACCAAATCACATTGAGCTCGGGTCAACGCCCTGACAATGGAACAAGTGTCCAAATCAAGCCTCGTGCTGCCAAGCGTGTGGTGGTTTAATCCCAATACATATGCTAATGTGCCAATATCGGAGTAGTCGTGATCCCAGACTCAATTTAGAGTGGCTATGTTTATCCTGGAGGGGTTATGTCATCTCTATTATAACCGCAGATATTGGACTCGATTCTGCAAACCAGCTAAAATTCCTAATTTTAAGTTAGCTCTATTCTTTGGAAAGGAAAGGGACAGAAATAAGCGCCATATTTATTTACAATGTCACAAATGTCAAAATAACAAAATTCAACCTTGTGAACGCATTCACATCTTATTCAAATACAGGTATTTAGCAATTTTAGCAACGATGTAAGAAGGTCATGGATAAAAGTGACAGATAAGACATCAAATTAGTTGGTTTTTACATGTTTGACATTACTCTATAATCTATGGTTTGTTTCTTTCTCTTCCGTATTCTACGGAGAAGGATGGGTTAACTTAAAATTAGGAATTTTAGCTGGTCTGCAGAATCGAGTACAAAGTTCCTATAAAGAGGGTTTGTCGTGGCAACAACATGTTCGCCATACCCTTAGTCAAGTCCAATTTTACTCAGAATTCATTCTTTTATCGCTCTCAAAAAGCATGTACAGTCAAGAGCAAGTCAAGCTTTACACTACCAGTTTAAGCTGAGCTCTGATTTATACTGCGCGCCATAGAATACAGGGCCGGGTCAAAGTCCAAAGTGTCAAGCTTAACGTGCTCTTGACTGTACCTAATATGCAAATATCAAACACTGCTCCTTTTAGTAAATACCTTGAAAAGGTTTATGAAAGAAGTAAAGAATATTTGCTCAACAAAGAAAATAAAAATAAGCTATTTCATTTGCACGAAACTTGTATTTACACAAAATTTGTATCTAGGTACATGTATTGTATCTCCTTTGTAACAGGACTCTAACTATATTTCTATATGTTAAAATCAAGTATGTACTTATATTTTTTTTCTCATTGTATCTAATCTTAACTACTTCTGCTCTCTCTTCTACTAATCCTAAATACTTAAAATAAATAATAATAATAAAAATAATCTCACGCCTTTCATCGCCGAGGGGGTAGGCAGTGGTATTCCATTACTGGATTGGACCCCTAAACGTGATAGGTGGTGAGCCCATCGCCGGATCGGCAGGCGTATTTAGGGAGCTTCGATATTCGATATCGGAAAATCTGTCGAACACTTTCGAGATGGGCTTATGTTGGTATCAAAAACTAATGTCATAATTATGTGACATATGGATTCGAAAAATTTTCCGTGGCTGTCAGAAACGCCTAGAATAAAGTTTCCGAAGTCGATAGATTGGACTTCGGAAAATTTTTCTCTCGATCTGAATCTAACGGAAACGGTATCGAGTCTCCGTGAATACGCCTGCAGGTCTATTAAAATATTGTTAAAGTAATGCTAAAATTTTGCGTCTGTTCATAAAATAAAAAAAACACAACATCAATGATAGCCCAGCGGTTAAAGAGATCGACTCGCATGCGTGAGTTCTAGTGTTCGAACACATAAGTAATGTCCCGGAAAATGTCCCGCAAATAATGTTGTCATAAGAAAGTCTCCATTTCATGTCTCTATTCGTCGAAGTTTAGGTAAATATACTCTGCCTATTCCGATCACTTTTAATTATGAACTACCCTATATAGTCTACCCTAGTTCTAATCTCTCAGTTTTATCCATCCTAAGGTTGTCTGGAAGAGATCGCTAAAAGCGATAAGACCGCCCATTGTACTTTATTTGTTGGTATCCATATTGTGTTGTTTTTGGTGTACAAGAAAGAGTTATTGTATTGTATTGTATGAAGTTATTTTTTTGGTTTTATTATTTGTTATACTGTATAATTGTTGTACATACATACTATATTGATTTTAGTGTACATTAAAGAGTGGTTGTATTGTTGTTATGACAATCGTATAATAAACACCATGAAAATTTCAAGTTTCTACCTACTTATTAAAAGACACAACCATGTGACACACAAACGGACGGACCGACAGCCGAGTATTAGTAGTAGGGTTCCGTTAGCACTTCTTGGGTTGGGAACCCTAAAAATGTGCGACTCGAATTTATAACGAATAAAATTTGCCTTCTGTTAAGTATATACAACCCTAAGAATTGAAATATTTTTGCAAAAAATTTATTAAGTAGGCAGGAATGAAAAGTTGTAACAGTAATAAAATTTCCTTTCAGCAGCAGAAGAGTCGGTATGAATATTAAAAAGCGAAAGAGAAAACGCGCGACGTATAATTATATTCGGACATTCTCAGACATCATTTTAGGGTATTGTAATCAATGGCGGACTCAGCCTGTCGGAGGCCCAGGGCGCAAAAACTGAATGAGGCCCCCCCGGTCTTAGAGCTTTTATATTTGGAGGCCCCCCAAGGAACAAGGCAGGCCTCTGGTTTTGGGGAGCCTCCAAATTTAGCGTAGCTTTAATCGTATTTGTATCTATGAAGCCTCCAACCAACACCCAACTGCTTTTTATCCATGTTTAGGATTTGATAAATTTTCCCTCAATTTGGAGGCCCCCCAGGACCAGAGGCCTGGGGCGGACCGCCCCTTCCGCTACCTTAGTCCGCCAGTGATTGTAATTATATTACAGTCGTCAGAAATTCCCGTGAATGCCTCTTGATGTCACTCTGCTGAGCTAGGTCACGTGACAAGCGGTCCATCCTGCACAACAGGAATCCAATATACTATACTGGATGATTTTTTTTTACCACCTGGAAAAAAATATGTTGTATAAGGTATCTAGAGCCGAAGATGTACACGAGATTAATTGTTATATATGTTGCAATTTACAAAATCTAGAAAACTACTCACACTACTATGTAGCAGCTGGCGGGTGTAGGTAGATTGCGCATGAATAGAAGCTACGAGCCTGTTTCTTTTTTAAATACTATTTCAAATATTTCAGTTTGTAATATTGACTACAATTGAGTAATATATGTATATTAGTTTTATCAAGAAAAATATATATATATATATATATATTGTTAGAATTAACAATGCCAAATGAATCTATTACACTTACCTATCACATCATATTGTTTTACAGACGTTAAAAAAATCAGGTGGTATACAAAAAGAGGTAGGGAAAAACACACAATTATTGACACCCTAGTTCACCCTACCAATTAATTGACACTCCAAAAGATTTCTTCATAATTTACGAAATTACGATAATTAAATAAACACGGTGGTTTTATCTAATTATTCTAGGTATAATTGTGTATCGTAATTTCGTTAATTTTGAATAAAGTTGCTGGGGTGTCAACAAGTGGGTGTTTTAACCTAAATATCTTACTAGAACTCGAAAACTGAGACAGTAAATAATTGGTCTAATTTTATTTAGTCGCATTGTAGCAGCAAATGTGCAAATTAAACTGCGAGTAGTCGTTCATTAAAAAATTTACCCCAAACACCTGTAAAGATGTATTTCGCAAGCAGTATACTAAATTTTTAAATAATAAAACAATCAAGAACAACGAAGCAATTGACTACTAGAAAAGATGACGAACACTGCTGCATCTTTGAAAAGTGACTTCGACAAAGAGAAAAGGGACACCGATTTAGTGTAAAGCGACAACGCCCTAGTGAAAAGCGACACCGCCATAGTGAAAAGAGACTCAGCCGTAGTGTCATTCACTACGTAAGTATTACTAATTACCTATTATTATATACCTAATTATATAGGACTAGCGGTTCTGCATGGTTTTACCCACGTAGTTCCCGTTCCCGTGGGAATACGGGCATAAAATATAGCGTTACTCAGGGATCTTCTAGCTTTCCACTGATGAAAGAACTTTTAAAATCGGTCCAGTAGCTTTTGAGTTTATTCGTAACAAACATACAAAAATACAAATCTTACCTCTTCATAATATTAGTACCTATACAAACCCTGAATTTCTTGTACAATTTGTGTCTTAAGAGAAACATATTTCAACCCGAGTAAACGTTGAATTTAATAGTACATAACGGACACATTAAATATTTACTGTATACATTTTCTTTCAGAGACACCAAGTAAATTAATTATTTAGACACACACAAATTACGTAATAAATCAGAAGTAGGGTTGGCGCTATCTACATAATTTTCTCGTCCGAGAATGTCACTGTTTTTGGGACAGATTTAAACATCTCAAGCCGTACACCAGGAGAAGCAGATGTATTCCATTGCTCAAAATGGCCTCTTTTCACCAGTATTTCAGACCCCTAAACTTGACAGTTTCGTGACGGTGGGTGTATACCGTTGAGGGGAACCAATAATTGTTATGACGGGCCTGTTGGCTCAGTTGGTAGTGACCGTGCCTTCTGAGTCTGAGGTCGCGGGTTCGATCCCCGCTCGGGGCCAACATTTGTGTGCATGAACATATCTGTTGGCTTCGTGTCTGGGTGTTTAGTATTTCTTTAAGTATGTTTATCAGTCGTACCCATAATACAGGATCTGCCTAGTTTGGGACCGAATAACCTTGGGTAAATTGTGTCCATTATTATTATTAATTCTGGGTCCTGCGGGTTTCCTCACGATGTTTCCTTCACTGTCCTATTAGTGATATATTATAAACTAGCTGTTGCCTGCTACTTCGTTCGCGTTATTTCGGGATAAAAAGTAGCCTATATGTTAATCCAGGTCCTAATCTATCTACCTACCAAATTTCATCCAAATCCGTTCAGCCGCTAAGTTCTTCTCGTCTTTTATCACATAAATATCTACACTAATTTATACTTTTACTAGCGACCCGCCCCGGCTTCGCACGGGTGCAATGCTAACACTAAAACCTTCCTCTTGAATCACTCTATCCATTAAAAAAACTGCATCAAGATCCGTTGCGTAGTTTTAAAGATTTAAGCATACAAAGGCACATAGGGATATAGGGACAGAGAAAGCGACTTTGTTTTATACTATGTAGTGATATTACCTATGTACGTAAGTCTTTGAAGAAGTCATTGACACTCTTGGAATCCAAGCCGGGCCTTAGACATGACTTCCTTTCCACACGGACGCTCTTGGGACATGCTTTAAGAACTTTCTAAGAATTCTAACTCGACGATATTCTAAAAGTTATCGTCGGTTTAGAATTCTTAGAAGGGTACGGAATTTGTACTTGCGAAATAGGTACTCGTATTATTCTCACAACGAGAAAGTTCTCAGCGCGGTTTCTTTTCTACAACATGAGGTATAAGTTATGGTAATGTAATGGAAGTCGGGAAAGTAGTCTGTCTTGGAATGAGATTCCTTAATTAGTGCCGACGTAACTTCTTGCTTTAGTTAACGGAAAAAGTTAGGCAAATCACACCGAAAAACAAAAGTTCTGCGCAACGGCCAAGCAAAATTCAAATTATTGGGTGCAGCGCCCCGCGGTTTCAACCGCTTAGTTCCCGTTCCCGTGGGAATACGGGAACAGAATATAGCCTTATATGTTATTCTGATGTATAAGCTATATATCTGATGTATAAGAGATATAATTTTATTTATTTATTTATTTTATTAGGTCTACCAACGTTTGGATACACTGAAACTTACTCACTAGTTTAACAACTATTTAAATCTATATAATTATACTATCTAGCTAAGTGCACCAACCATTTAAAGGTAAACACCACTTGCAAACATAATTTGAAAATATTGTAGATATATGTAAGTAGGACATTAATTTGGTTTATTATTTACATTAAATATATTTGAGGCTCGGGTTCGAATCCTGGCATGTACCAATGAGTTTTTCAAAAACTTACGTACATATTTATCACTAGCTCGACGGTGAAGGAAAACATCGTGAGGAAACCCGCAGGTCTCAGAATTAATTCTGAGACATGTGTAATAGACCCGGTCCGGCGATAGGCTCACCACCTATCACGTTTAGGGGTCCAATATATCTCGTGAAATGTGGGTATTTCCAGTAATGGAATACCTCTGCCTACCCCCTCGGGGATAAAAAAGGCGTGAGATTATACTTATACTATATATTTAGGGTTTTCCGAAGCTTGTTAACTGAGTCAACGTGAATGTCTATCTTATCACTAACGCTGTTTAATAATTTACACATTCTCGGTACAGGGGAATTAGCGCCAAAAACCGTCCTGCGTAGCGGCGGACTGAGAGGGGTAATTTGAAAACGAGGATATCTAAACGGAACACGTAGATTTAATGCCTGAGATATAATATAAGAAAATAAAAAAAAGTGAATAGCTCTGCCTACCCCCTCGGTAATGAAAGGCGTGAGTTGTTTTTATATCTAATAAATACTTATTTTTGAAACATAAGTTGCTTTATTTCACGCAGTTGCTATTATTTTTACAGTTTATTCTAAGGGTCGCGCCACATCTGCGGAACGTACAGCGCCGAAGGTTCGGTGAACAACATAAATTGACGGTTCACTTTAAAGATAAATGTATCAGCCACCCGCGTCAACCGTAATGTATGTTGTTCACCGAACCTTCGGCGCTGTACGTTCCGCAGATGTGGCGCGACCCTAAGGAGCAATCTCCTAGAGAATATCCTCTTGCAATTCAGATTTGAAAGCTCTTTTGATCGTGTATAGGCATGTGAAGAATTCTTTACGCTCTGTCAATCCTCAACGCAAATATTGACATAAATGTGGAATGCAGGACTATTTGTTTCTGACTCAAATCAAATTGTTTCTCTTTAATGTAGGCCCTATTGAAAGTGATTGCAACTCCACCGCTTCGGTATGTGTATAGTAAAAGAAGAGAACAATATCTTACAATTTCATTAACCAATAGAGCAGTGATAGCCCGGACGGTTAAAGAGCCGGCCGAAAATCAGTGAGGCTCGGGTTCGAATCCTGGCATGTACCAATGAGTTTTTCAAAACTTAGGTACATATTTATCACTAGCTCGACGGTGAAGGAAAACATCGTGAGGAAACCCGCAGGTCTCAGAATTAATTCTGAAACATGTGTAAACAGACCCGGTCCGGCGATGGGCTCACCACCTATCACGTTTAGGGGTCCAATGTATCTCGTGAAATGTGGGTATATCCAGTAATGGAATACCTCTGCCTACCTCCTCGGGGATGAAAGGCGTGAGATTATTTATTTTTATTTATTTTTTATTTTTCATTAACCAACATTTTAACCAGATTTAGGAAGTTGTTACACGACTCAGAATTCAAAATTTAAAGTCCGATCCATTTAAATAATAAAAAAATCTTAAAATAATTGCAAGATATCGATATTGGGGCTACATCTCTAAATTTTTTTTATGTTTGTATGTAATACAGCAACATTCTCATGTATATATCTATCTGTTCGCAAACTTTATATTTAAATGAAATAAAATTTGGAAATCTGGCTGTCGGTGACTTGCTACTTACTAGATCATCGCTCTACTGATTTGGCAGTTTTTTTTCTGGTAATAATTTTCAACGCGAGGTTGGTAATAGTACATTATGATATAAGTGCGGTAGGTTGAAAATTACAGCCAAGGCGATATTGCTAGCCCGAGCCGTAGGCGAGGGCTACAAGTAAGCAGAGGCTGTAATTATCAAAGCGCACGTATGTCATACGACGTTTTATAACACATTTGCGAGGAAATACAATATAACTCCGACTATGGTAAACGAATAAAAACAATACAGCGTTAAGAAAAAGCGCGCGGCGCGTATCATTTTTTTTTAGGCAAAGGCACAAAAAACAGCCAGTATTACTAATAAAGTAAATTAATATTTTTTTGTTTTTGTTATAGATTAATTGGTTGTAATTTACTGTCAAAATTAATTAAATTAAATAATTATGTACATAAATATTTCTTTATTATATTTTATCTCCCAAAGTTAATTTTAATCATAAAAAGTTGACAACTTTTGTGACATAAAAACTCTGCTGAGATTTTAAAAAGTACCGTTCGTTTTAAGACGGAGCATCTTGATAAACCGTGCGTTTTACTTTACACTTACCGCACTTGGGCGTAATGAGATACAATACGATATTGAAATTGGTGAAATAAGACACCTTTTACGAGCAAATGTGTTATAAACATATTTAATTTATCCGTCTGGCGTCTGTATTATTTCACTCGTTCGAAGAATCTAGGTGTCTAATCTATATCTCTATACTTCTATACTAATATTATAAAGAGGAAAGAATTGTATGTTTGTATCTTTGTTACGAATGAACTAAAAAACTACTGGACCGATTTTAAAAATTCTTTCACTAATCGAAAACTAAAATATACATGGTATACCTGAGTATACATGGCTATATTTTATTTCCGTATTCCTACGGAAACAAAAACCGCAAAGAAACCGCTGTTGAATAAAAATATAATAATAATAATAAATATTTATTTATCACAAGACAAATACATTTTGTTGACACAAGGAGGTACCTATTACAACTTATTTCATTAGAATATTTGACAAAAGAACATCCCTGCGTTTCTTAACTAGGGAAAACCCTGTATCTTAGAAGAACAGTGACCGGCCTATAAGTTATAGGTACAAGTCTATGGTACAAGTGCTTAATGGAAGGAAGCTTAATACCTAAAATATTTGATTTTGGAACGAAGAACGATGAAGCTACTTGCGTTTTTTCGGACGTGGTCGTTCCAACCGAGCACTTATAGCCTCGGTAATGGACATAGCATCGTCAGTGTAATCGAACTACCGTATGGATAATTTGTCTATGTTTTTTTTATTGAACTCTACATTTGTGGTTTCGAATATATCTAGTCCAAGGTGCTTCCAGCTTGGCTGGCTTGCGCGCTCTCGCATACTGATCGCAATCAAATGCATGACATACTCAACGGTAGAATTCAGTATATTATTACACAGTCGTATGTTCAATAAACATACACACTATTACATCTCCCATGACCAAGTAACCGGATTAAAGCCATAAACGTTATCGGCATATATGAACCGATTGATGGATATGGATCGTACGTAGCAGATGGCGGTCTATTGTCTCTGCCTACCCCTTCGGGAAAAAGGCGTAAGCATATGTATGTATATAAAAATGAAAAAACTAGTTTTAATTTTATTATTTAGTGGTATTGATAGGTCGGTTTTATTGATTCCTGGATGCATTGATAAATTAGCATTGGTTACCCTCACTGCCTTCGTGGCTAAGTGAAATAAAAAATAAAAATAAATAAATAAATCTGAACACTTTTATCCCTGAGGTAGGCAGAGGTATTCTATTTCAGGAAATACCCACATATCACCAGTATAACCTTTGGACCCCTTAACTTGATAGATGGTGACCGGGTTACACATGCCTCAGAATTCTGTGACCTTACTGGTTTTCTCACGATGTTTTCCTTCACCGTCGAGCTAGTGATAAATATGTACGTAAGTTTTTATAAAACTTTCTAATACGCCGGAATTCGAACTCTAGAACAGTTAGTGACAATAGCTGACTTAGTATACACATGTCTGTCTGTCTGTACGCATCCCATCTGCCTGTAATGAGCTAGCTCGCTCCAGACACGCCCTCGTGCTGTTCGGTTTGCGGCTACCAGGTTTCGGCTGCGAATTTAAACGTTGTTCTTGGAGTAATAAATTACTGTGACTCACCGACGTAAATAACGTCTCACAGGAGATGTACGGGTAAACCTCCATCTTCATACGGATAGAGTAGAGCACTTACGGCAGTGCGGATTGGTACACAATGTTGTTCGTAAATTTCCTCAGAAACATTCCAGTGTTGTGGTGAAAACGTAACAAACAGACAGAGTTACGTCGGGATTTATATAACGCGTCACAGAATAAGCGCCCATACACCTCAATTAGTATATTGATATAAAATAAATACGTTCGTACTCTAGATTTGTGTAGCCAAATTTCTAAATAAATTTGTAAATAGTACGTTTTCCATAGGTAGAATTCAGTTATGCTAATTCATTTTAAAAAACAAAAATCACATATCTGAAATGGATACTGAAACCAGGATCTGATGACTTTATCCCAGAGAAATCGGGGGCAACCTTCGAAAATCGCAGTGGCGACTAGAAAAGTTATTTTTTTTATTGTAATTTTTGAAGTAGTTTTTTTTGTTAAAAATTATTTTATAACACATTGCTTCTTGGCGAACGTGATTCTAAGTCAGCGGGAAGTAGACTTGTAGGTTTTGATTCCCTTGCTAGTGTCATAATATGCAGCCTACTTAATACTTAATAATCAGGGTGGTATAATTGCTTATATCAACGACAATACAGCGATACAATACGAAACTCCAGCAGACGTATTCACAGAGACTCGATACCGTTTCCGTTCGATTCGAGTCGAATCTATCGACATCGGAAACGAATCTATCGAGATGGGTTGATGTTGGTATCGAAAACTAATGTCACATTATGACAGTTGGTGTCACCAACATCAGCCCATCTCGATAGATTCGTTTCCGATGTCGATAGATTCGACTCGAATCGAACGGAGGTATCGAGTCTCTGTGAATACGTCTGCTGAGCCGCTAAAATACTGTCTGTTGAGGAAGTTATAATTTAAATCGAGTGTTTCTGTTTAATTTTTTCGTTTAATTTACTCTTAAAATATACTGACAGCAGCAGAAACTCCAAGATTTTTTAATATTCCATTGTCAAATGTTTTTATTAAGGCTTATTACTTATTCGAGTCAGACTCTGAGGAGAGTTTTTACATTTTCTGGAGTTGTTATTAGAAGGGAATAAAGTTTAATTTTATTAATTTTTTGCTCGGTTATGGGATCAAATAGCAGTGGCTGGTATTTAAATGTATATTTTATTTTTACGAAAATAATTGTAACTAACAAAATGAGTCTTGTTGGTCCAAATAATTGAATATTACAATTATTAAAACAAAACTTTTATGTAAAACATTTTTGACATTTACAAAACATTTTAATAATATTATGAGGTTTCGTTTTATTTTCCTGTCATATGTAGGGCTGATTTTTCAATAGTCAGTTAAAAGTCTGCCACTTTTCCTTTCTATAGTGTCAGAGAGTGACAGCATCAATATTTAGTTTATAACACTTTGATATGTTAACAAAAAAAAAAGATTTGCATGAGGTGTATTGATATTGTTAGGATACATACATACATATTCTCACCCCTTGTATACCCGAGGGGGTAGGCAGAGGTATTCCATTTCTGGTTATACTCACTTTTCACCAGATATTCTTTGAACCCTCAAACGTGATAGGTGGTGAGCCCATCGCCGGACCGGGTCTGTTACACATGTCGCAGAATTTATTCTGGGACCTGCGGGTTTCCTCACGATGTTTTCCTACACCGTCAAGCTAGTGATAAATGTAGGAATGGTAATGTAAGGAGGATGCATGTAATGGAACGGGATGTGTGTGCGAGTGTGACGACGGAAGTGAAAGAGACAGAGAGAGTAATGGACGACGTAATATAAGAAGACGGACGTGTGTTAAAAACATATTACTGTACACTAAAAACTGTGACAGGCATAATTGTAATCTTAGGAATAAAAATAAACTAGAGCAACCTCAGTCACGATTAAGTAAAATTAATAATTCCTTTGTGGGGCTTTGCATACGCTTTTATAATAAAATATCAGAAGATATTTTGAAATTGCCTGAAACTGTGTTCAAAACTCTTGTTAAACATGTACTTTTTAAAATGGCATATTACAAACTAGACGACTATACGATAGCGAAAAACAAACGAAATTATGTAACCCAATTTAGTATTAAGTAACAATTGATTAAAATAATAATGTGTTGAGGAGTTTCTTGCCCCGCTTCTTCTCCTCAACCATACATGCTGAAGCGGTGGAGTTAAAATGACGTTCAATAAGTGGACTTGTAAGTTCCTATTTTGAATAAAACATTTTGACTTTTGACTTTTTGTTGAACATAATATTGAAAGTGGAATAAAATAATAATTGAAGTGCCCGACTTTCCTTTTTGGAACTATCCCTCTACATATAAATATGTACGTAAGTTTTAAAAAACTCATTGGTACATGCCAGGACTTGAATCCGAGAATCACAGATTTTTATCATGTGAAGCAGGCCCTTTAAAGGCTTAACACTGCTAAGAATTATTAATATCTTGGGATTAAACTTTTTTTGCGTCCCTTCTGTGCTCAGTACCTTATATAAGACCATTCAATAAACAGCTAGCTTTATTAATATTCTATTTCTAATTTCGTTAAAACAAGATTAAGATGGCCGTAACAGAATAATTTCTGAAGCTAAGAACAAAAGAGATGGAGAAATTATATTATAAAGACGGCGAGTCCTGTACTAATAAAAATAAATAATAACACCTCTTATCCTCGAAGGAGTAGACAGAGGTACTCCATTCCTGCAAATATCTACTTTTCACCAGACCTTAAGTGCTGTTACACATACTACAAAATCAATTCCGGTACCAGCTGACTTTATCGTAATGTTTTCTGTCACCATCGAGGTTGTTATAAATATGTACATAGGTATTTGAAAAACTCGTATGCCTTTACCAGAATTTGAACCCCAGCCTCATCCATTACTTCCAGTGCTATTACAGCGACAGACGCGCGCGGCTGATGCGCGGGAATGATGTCACAAGTCAATGTATGAAAATGACAGACGCCCGCCACACGCGTCAGTCGCAGACTTCGGAAATGGCGCCATACATTTTCATACGTTGACTATTGTCGAATCCACAGAACTCTACCATAAGACAAAATTATGAATTTGAAAACCTGACAGTAGTTTTAATTTTCAAAACAGAACATTCCGAAACAGTATAGCCCAATGAATTTCAGAAGTAGACTTGCAGCTCCTACATTAAATAAATAATAGTTAGTAAATGTCATTTGAGGTCCATTAAACACGTCTGGTAGCGTTATTCTTATTGTTTCAGCCAGGTCATTAACCTTAGACTTCCCCTTGGGGAGTTTCAGCTCCCTCCATTAAAGTCACGGTTGCAATGTCTCTTTGATCAGACTACTTAGCAACTAATGGCTAGGGACGTAAATATTTTTTTAAATAATCGATTTTAATAACCGTTTTTTAAATTGAGAGAAATAAGGTAATTAATCTATTATATTTTTACCAATTTTTAACATTTTTTGTAAACAATAAAATTAATACATTGTGAGGAAACCCGCAGGCCTCAGAATTAATTCTGAGACATGTGTAAACAGACCCGGTCGCGATGGGCTCACCACCTATCACGTTTAGGGGTCCAATATATCTCGTGAAATGTGGGTATATCCAGTAATGGAATACCTCTGCCTACCCCCTCGGGGATAAAAGTCGTGAGATTATATTATTATTATATTAATAAAATTATAAGATTTTTCAAAAATCCATTACTTAACTTGTTTATTATTTAAACGAGATAAATCGATTTTTAAATATGTAATCGTTTTTTTCCGATAATTTAAAATGTCATGTGGCATCCCTACTAATGGCCAGGCTACTAATATGTGGCTCCAAAGCTTTTTACCCCACTGCCTCAGAAGGAAGATAATGTTTTAAGGTGGCTTTCAATGGTGCTACAATCTCTTAGCGCCGAACTGATGACTTGCAATTTTCATCTAGAAAAAAAAAATCTAGAAATAACTATAGGTATTTTATGAAACTAAAACACAGTTTTGTATAACATCGCTCCGCCACGGTTTCACCAGCATAGTTTCCGTTCCTGTAGGAATACGAGAATAAAAATAGCTTATGCAACTCAGGTATATTGGCATTCTAATGCTAAAAGAATTTCTGAAATCGGTAAAGTAGTTCTTGAGTTTATTCGTTACAATCTTTATAATATTATTAGCTGTTTGGCGCGTTTTCACCCGCATAGTTACCGATCCTGTGGGTATACAGGGATAAAATATAGCCTATGTTACTCAGGGATATTGTAGCTTTCCGTAGTTTTTGAGTTTATTTGTTAAAAAAATATAAATCTTTCCTCTTTAAAATATTAGTGTAGATGAAGATACAAAAACCTTCTTCGTTTATTCAGGGGAAACCGTATCAAAATCCGTAACGTGGTTCAAGAGGAGTTAGCGGACATACAGACAGACAGAAGTTTTGATTCTAAGTGTATTTTTTTACCTACGAAATAAATTAATTTTGACTTGACTTGACTTTGACTAATTGTTTCCACATTACCAATACTACTAGCCGTGGTCGGCGACTCCGCTTTCGCCCTAAGAACTACTTATGTGTTCAGGGCCGGATTTAGGGGAGGGCAACCGGGGCGAAAGCCCCTGGCCTCCACAAACGGCGGGCCCCTACAGTAGAGACTTCGGAAAAAAAATTCTTTCAAATTCCGACTAATAAACACAAGTAAAATAAAATAAAATAAAAATAAATAAACATATTTTCCTTTGATATATTTTTTTTTGCTGTTTCACTGTGACCTACAGTACTTTGTTTGTACGCATATCAAATATGTTTATGAATACTAAGAGAATCTACTTGGATCCACAATAAATTATTTATTGAAATACTCGACCAAAAAAAATAGTTCATTTTATTTAGACCATAATTTTGGGCGAGGTGGGCTCCACTCCTTTGTTGCCCTGAGGCCTCCAGACCTCTAAATCCGGCCCTGTATGTGTTTGAAGTGAATGTCCTTCCCCAATATGTTACAAAACTGTCATCCTTGCAAATTTCATCAAGTCTAGTCCACTGATATAGCCATGAAAGGTTACAAACAAACGAGCAGACTTAGTAACTGAAACCTCGGGGCGCTGCTAGTTTATAATAATAATAATGTCATCACTATATCATATTTTATTAGAGGTCGCAAAAAAGCAATCATAAACACGTAACGTGAATAAATTGTCAGATCCAATTTAAAATATGAAATGTAAATTATAAATTGTTGCAAATTAAACATGAGAATATAAATTTATTTTAAAGGGTACCTATGTCTGACAAGATAATGCAATTTAGTATTTTAATAAATCAGTTTTAAGGTTATTATATGAGTTCCACAATAAATCTAGATTTCAGAACAGCAAATAGCCCTGTTGGTAGTGAGTCCCTCTGCTTTACACTGGGGTTTGAGTCATGGTGAGGGCATATACTAAAGACTTGTTCAAACACTTTCGTACATATTTATCACTACCTCGATGGTTAAGGAAAAAATCATGAGGAAACATGAAATAAAAATATATATAATTAATAATGCTTATGCCTTCAACCCACATTTTAGTTGTAGCCACATTTTTTGACCCCTAAGCGTGACAGGAAGTGAGCCCATCGCCGAACCGGGGTGCTGTGACAAGCCCTAACCTGGATCAAACCCGAGCCTGACGCATGACTGCTCTATATACATACGCATAAATTGACAAATTTACTTAAAAATTTACTTAAAACCAATTTATCTATGAGTACATGAAAACATAAACCGAAATCAACAAACTAGAAAAGCATTGCTTGCAAAAACTTTGGAACATGGACGCCTTTTGTTATTTTGTTTGTATTGTGGAGATCGAAATATGTTGATTGATGTAATACAATTTATAGATTCTATATTTTAGCAGTTGTGCTCTATCTTTAGTTTCTTTATTAATGATGGGCTTAATCTTGACCTTAGACTAGCCCGAGTTGACAAAGACAGGGTGCACACAGCAACGACGGGATGAGCTTGCCCAGAAGATGCGTGTTCACTTGATCCTTTAAGGCTTTTGGGTTATATGAACTCGGAAATACAGACGCCGGCAGGTAGTTCCACTCTTTAGTTGTGTGCATAATAAAAGATCTTGAAAAGCGCTTCGTGCGTATAGATGGGCCACCCTCCAAGTAGGGATGAAGCCCAGCCGTGCGTCTGAAAGTCCGATTGTAAAAGGCGATAGACGACCGAAGATCGATGGTGAAGGAAAAACGGAAAGGAAACCAGCAGATCCCAGAATTGATCCTTATTACAAAGACAATAAGTTTTCAAATGACTCTATTAAAATTAAATTGCCTGTAATCATTAATTGAAACGATTATCCCAAATTCCAAAACAAAAATTTCGAATTTTCACTTTACAGTTGTAGTAAATTTTATAACAATTATAAAAAAAGCTATTGAGTACTAAAAATAATGACGTCACAGTATCATAGTTACAGTTCCATTTAATATTTTCGGTTTGGCAGATTATAAATTTTATCAGATCGTAACTCTGAGTAGGCAGTCCAAAGCCCTATCTATATATACTTTATATGATTTTTAGTAAAGAGTAGGATATTTTGTTTACTAAAGTTAATTTCTTAAAGACTACTCTATCGTATTGAACACTCTGTATATGGAAAGAATTGTAAGGCGTCAGCGAATATTTTGGTACGAAGCTACAGTGCTACGCCGCCAGTGTTCGTGCCGACACGAGCCGCTACGGACGCAACCCGTAGCCCGTAGCCGCGTAGCCGATCGCGACTGCTACGAGAAGTTTTCCGAATACAAATTTCTTACTTTAAAATATGTTATAGAATATTCGAGATATAAGAAAGTTGTTTTCAGTGTAACTTTTGAGGAATGTAAATAAAGTTCAGTTTTAACTTTGTGAAACTTTCTGAAACTATTTGTCTGCATTTAGTGTAAATAACATAAACTTTATTTCGATTTAGTGTTATAAATTTGATTGAGCTGTAATGTATACTGACTAATTAATTATAAATAATCATCATTACTTCCCACGTAAACCATAAACAGAAAATGAAAAAAACCAAAAACACCCTAAACTAACAAAAACACCCCGACAACAAAACGCCCCGAAACCAAAATGGCGGAAAGCTACCTCCGGCCAAACGAGACGACGGAGCAGTTCTACCAGCGGTGCATCAACACCAGCATATTTGATTGCACCGAGGAGGAGATGCTATGGTGGATGATGGGTCCAAGGAGGCTGCCCCTCCAGGAGATAGTGCCCATCTCCGTGGTGTTACTGGTGGTGTTCGTTACGGGAGTGGTGGGGAATGTAGCGGTTTGCGTAGTGATCGTCCGACACCCCTCCATGCGAACCACTACAACAAACTACTACTTGTTCAGCTTGGCGCTCAGCGATCTCTTGCTACTTTTGTTTGGTGAGTGTTTTATTGTTTTAGATAGCATATCCAAGTGATTTCATAATATCATAGGTACACCAATAATGTATAAAAATATCTCAAACAAATTCGTTCCGAGCAGTGATAGCCTTACGGTTAAAGAGCCGGCCGAAAATCAGTGAGGCTCGGGTTCCAATCCTGGCATGCACCAATGAGTTTTTCAAAAACTTACGTACATATTTATCACTAGCTCGACGGTGAAGGAAAACATCGTGAAGAAACCCGCAGGTCTCAGAATAAATTCTGAGACATGTGTAAACAGACCCAGTCCGGCGATGGGCTCACGACCTATCACGTATATAATGTATCTCGTGAAATGTGGGTATATCCAGTAATGGAATCTGCCTCTGCCTACCGCCTCGCCGCCTCGGGATAAAAGGCGTGAGATGTTTTTTTCGTACGGCTACTCCTCTCAGAACTAATTCTGAGACCAGCGGGTTTCCTTACGATGTATTCCTTCACCGTCGAGTTAGTGATAAATATATACGTAAGTTTCAAAAAACTCATAGGTACATGCCAGGATTCGAACCCGAGCCTCACTGATTTTCACTATATGAAGCAGGCTCTTTAACCGTAAGGCTGTCACTGCTGGGTTCTCAACTGATAAGCATACTTAAATAAATGTTAAACACCCTAACAAGAAGTCAACAAACATAATCATCAGACAACTCCTTCACCGTGCATGCCATCAGGCTTTGGAATACCCTCTCACGAAACCACATCAGGAAATCCCAATGCAAGAGGAAAATTCGTGCGTTTTTATCAGGTCAGACATAAATTGTTCGAAAGAAAATCATCATCTTTAGATTATTTTATGTAAGTATTTTTGTTTTTATGTTTGTTACGATATATAGTATGTATTAGTTTATTTTATCAACATATATATGTATTAGGATTTACCGTTATGTTATGTTTAATTGATTTTTTTACTATTTGCGGCCAATTCCGCCAAATTATTTCTGCTTAGCCTGATGGTTGACTGGTAGATAATGCCTTTAGGCATTAAGTTCGCCATGTGTACATTTTCTTGGTACATGAAGTTAAATAAATAAATAATCATTGTACAAAATTAGATTTATAAGAAAACGTTAGAAGTGGGCAGGTTTTTGCGTTACCCCGGCAGGTCCTAAAAACTAAATAAATAAATTTAACTGAAAAAAGTTTATTAATGAATAGTACCCATCAAAGTGAAGAATGTATATTTTATTATTGTAAGCGTAACTTTAAATCTTCATATTGGTAAAATTTAGGCCGGTTTCAAAAACGTTAGGCCTAACTGAGTGTAAAACCGAAAAAAATACTTATGTCACTTCGGGACTTTAGCAACAGTGGCGGAAACAGGTGTTTTTATGAGGGGCTTGACAAATGAGGGTAAGCTTTATCAAAATAAACACTAAAAAACAAAAAGTACTTACACGTTGTTTTGCTCATTTTAAGTCACAAAAGGGTGTGTATAAAACATATTGTTTGAATATTGTTAAAGTCGTAGCGTGACGTTTTTTAAGTGAAAAAAAGTCACGCCATTTTATACCCAAGCGGGTAAGCATGTTTTGATAATATTGTTCTGTGTGAAATCCAATAACTTGTTTAAGCTTTGATTCGGAACCCGGTGGGAAAGCAATTGTCAAACCAAGGAAATCAGAAACTCACCAAAATTACTAGACTACATTGTAGTTAAAGTATTTTTTTTTCAAATCAGCAAAAAAATACAAATTTTATGTAGTACCTACCTCATTTTAAGCGTCTAAAGTATATTGACCCGCATGAGAGACGGTCGTATCACTGCTAAACCTAAAATAAAAAAATAATTTCAGGGGATAGGCAGAGGCAATCCAAAATACAATTCGAAATACCTACTTTTCACGAGTTTATTCGACCACTAAACGTAATATAGTGGTGATAGCCTAGAGCGCGCTTCACATGATGAAAATCAGTGAGGCATAATACAGCTTGATATTTTTTTATATTTCATTTACAACCATATAGAGTAGTGATAGCTTAACGGCTAAAGAGCCTGTTTCACATGATGAAATTCAGTGAGGCTCGGGTTCTAATACTGCCATGCACGAGTTGTTCAAAAACTTACTTACATATTTATCTTTAAAGGAAAACATCGTTCTAAACCTTTTTGATACAAAATATGACATTCACTCAGTAAACTGTTATCCTACGAGAGTTGTTTGCCTCGTAACCCTTTAGACGGCTTTTCTAATATTGATGGGGTCTATCTGTCCCCGTCAGTAGCATCTATCAAGGAGTAACACTGTTATTTTTATGGGACGTTGGGTTGCTGTTCAGAAGTTTTGGTTTATAAATAGGGGATTTAATAATTCAGTTTCTTGTGAAAGATCAGATAGCTTGAGTGTTCGTCAAATAGCGATTTGGTGGACTATTCAACACGACGATCTCACGCCTTTTATCCCCGAAAGGGTTGGCACCGATATTCCATTTCTGGATATATACCCACTTTTCACGAGATGTTCTTTGGACCGCTAAACGTGACAGACGGTGAGCCCATCGCCGGACCGGGTCTTTTACACATGTCTCAGAATTAATTCTGGGACCTGCAGGTTTCCTCACGATGATTTCCTTCACCGTCGAGCTAGTGATAAATATGTACGTAAGTTTTGAAAAAGTCATTGGCACATGCCAGGATTCGAACCCGAGCCTCACTGATTATCATCATAGAAGTAAGCTTTTTAACCGTAAGGCTATCAAGGTTAAACTGATGTTACTGGAGTTTTAATTGATCCTTCTGCTAACTGACCCTTTCAATCATTTCAATTGGCTCAATAATGGTTTTTTACCTACTTCAAAGAAGGAGGGGGTTCTTAATTCGTCACGTATTTTTTTTTTGCTTGGATCAGATGGTAGTTCATCTACACTGATATTATTTAAAGAAAAAAATAGATTTTTTCCTTGTTTGTTTGTATTGAATAGGCTCCGAAACTACTGGACCGATTATAAATATTCTTTCATAAATGAAAAGATTTTTTTTATGGGAGTAACATGGGTCATAATATTTCCATTAGCTAGTAAATAATAAATTCCTATATCTAAATAAATACTTAGACACGAAAGCAACGATCACATTCTTGTACGCTCATGTTCCCGGCGGGAAACGAACCCGTGACATCTGTCTTGAATAGCAAGGTTAAACAGAGCCAATAATAAAATTAGTAAACAGATTTTCAAACCCTCCGAACACTCCCAATCAATTAAGTCTCACGTCTTAAAACATATTTGCGAGTAATTTAGAAACCGCACAATCAAAACTTAACTTAAAACTTCGAGATGTTAGTTTTAAGTAAGCTGTTAGCTACAAATTTATGCAATAATGAAATATTAAACACAAAAATAAAATAAATAAATAATCTCTAGCCTTTTATTCCCGAGGGGTAGGCAGAGGTATTCCATTACTGGATATACCCACATTTCACGAGATATATTGGACCCCTAAACGTGACAGGCCCATCGCCGGACAGGGTCTATTTACACATGTCTCAGAATTAATTCTGAGACCTGCGGGTTTCCTCACGATGTTTTTCTTCACTGTCGAGCTAGTGATAAATATGTACGTAAGTTTTTGAAAAACTCATTGGTACATGCCTGGATTCGAACCCGAGCCTCACTGATTTTCGGCCGTAAGGCTACAAATTTATGCAATAATTAAATATTAAACACAATATAGAGCTTATGAAATACATACATACCATATGCTTACGCCTTTTTCCTGAAGGGGTAGGCCAATAGACGCCACCTGCTACAATCCTGGCACACCTCATCTGCCATCGGTTCATACTCTTTTGGCTTTTCTTCAATCTTCGCCGATCTGATCAATGTAAGTACGCCAAGCTCACCCTCTGCTGACTCGGCCACTGACGATCTCTGCCTACCCCTCGGGTATAAAAGCCGTGAGCTTTTTTTATTTTGTTTTATATATAGCTAATCACATATAACTCTAAGAGTTAAAAACGACTTCAACTTAAATGGTTTTCTCATAGATGCCATTGTCAGAACTGGTCCAAATTAAAATGGGACCACACGGGAAGCACCAATTTTCAAATAAAAAAGTATTATCAAAATTGGTTTACCCTCCAGTCGAAAGATCTGAGGTAACAAACATAACAAAAAAACAGTCGCGAATTGAGAACCTCCTCCTTCTTTGAAGTCGGCTGAAAAGATGATAGCAATTCGTACTACTACATGTACTTACAACGAGTTTTCTATTTATAATACCAGTAAAGGAAAACGGAAGGAAACCTGTAGTCCGTTTCTAAGGCATATGCAACAGCGTTTATATCCATTAATGGGTTCACCAACTATTATTATGTTTAAGGGTCCAAAAACACTGGTGAAAATTGAACTGCTTGAAAATTGAAAAAGGAATATAAAATATATATGTTTTATCAACATATATAAGTATTAAGATCTACCGTAATTTTATGTTTCATTGTTTATTTTTACTATTTGCAGCCAATTCCGCCAAATTATTTCTGCTTAGCCTGATGGTTGACTGGTAGATAATGCCTTTAGGCATTAAGTTCGCCATATGTACATTTTCTTGGTACATGAAGTTAAATAAATAAATGTAATACCTCCGCTGAGTGCCAGCTCCCTGGGGGATAGGGGGTGAATATAGGTATGTTTTTTTATTTTACATTCTGTGCCTCACGATTTTAACAGTGTCAAGATTCCCAAAGGAACCGTACGTGTGCGTTGAAAATCATATCTCTTAAATCTTATGGTGTAATACCGTTGGATAGCTCGTTTGAAA
The DNA here is from genome assembly GCA_963855545.1 of Ethmia dodecea. Taxonomy (NCBI): domain Eukaryota; kingdom Metazoa; phylum Arthropoda; class Insecta; order Lepidoptera; family Depressariidae; genus Ethmia; species Ethmia dodecea. The sequence continues at coordinate 451,383 of OY979447.1, forward strand.
ATATAGCGGTTGTTTGAAAAACCATTCTTTGATGCAGGGATTAGTTTGAGAAATATAATTAAAAAGAGCAGTGATAATAGCTCGGACGGTTCAAGAACCGGTCGAAAATCATTGAGGCTCGGGTTCGAATCCTGGCATGTACCAATGAGTTTTTCAAAAACTTACGTACATTATTATCACTAGCTCGACGGTGAAGGAAAACATCGTGAGGAAACCCGCAGGTCTCAGTATTAATTCTGAGACATCTATAAATAGAACCGGTCCGGCGATGGGCTCACCACCTATCACGTTTAGGGGTCCAATGTATCTCGTGAAATGTGGGTATATCCAGTAATGGAATACCTCTGCCTACCCCCTCGGGGATGAAAGGCGTGAGATTACTAATTTATTTTTTATTTTTATTTTAATTTAAAAAATGTTAAAGTCAATTGCTCAAAGTAGACATAAGAAAAGATGGATGGATTGTGTGAAGGATGATATGACGTATGATAGATCTAAATAGAAAGAAAAAACATACTGCGCCGACAACAAATAAGAAATGAGCAAGAAAATGATGAGATTCAAGTGCCCCCTCCCCCTGCCAGTTAAATGGTTGTTTGTGGAGATGTAAAAAAAAAATTAACACGTCGACCAACTTACAAAATTGTGACTGGCAACTACGGAACCCTAAACGCATTAGACCGGTTTTTGTAAATGGCAATATCGGACACATTACTATCAGAAAGTCAGTCGGGAATGGCGGACAATCACGAGGGTCAATCTCTCCGATCAGTGAAGTATTCGCTCCATTTCCGGACAGATTGCGGTTAGTCGGTTTTGCGCAGTTGACAGTAACATATTGTTTGTATGGTGCACAGTTATTCTCTTCCGCTTCACTGACGACTGCCGGGGTAGCATGAGAACCGTGAGAAAATTTTGTCTACGGTATTGTCACAGAATATATTATAACTAGCAGCGCCCCGCGGTTTCACCCGCGTAGTTCCCGTTCCCGTGGGAATACGGGGATAAAATATAGCCTATGTGTTATTCTGATGTATAAGCTACATAACTGTAAAGTTTCATCAAAATCCGTTCAGTAGTTTTTGCGTGAAAGAGGAACAAACATCCATCCAGACATCCATACATCCAGACATCCATCCATACAAACTTTCGCATTTATAATATTAGTAGGATAGTAGGATAGTACTGTAACGAGGTTATCGGACATCCTTTATTCCCTTTTTATAAACTCTTTGCTCTTTTAACTTCTTTATCTGGCCATACATTCTAAATTTTGAATTTTGAAATAAGAACTACAGCTCTCTCTTCTATTTTTTTTCTACCAGAAAATCAGTACTTACCCAAAGCTCGAACTAGACGGTATCTGACCTAAAATATGTATTTTAAATAAGCTTTTCCACGTAGAAATTATTTTCATGTTTTAAATATCATAATATCTATATTTCTGCAATAGTGCTGTAATAAATAACCCGATAAAACCGTGACAATAAACTGAAAACCGTGATAATAAACCATTTGGCTGCTGAAACACTCGTTTATATTCATCGTCCTTCAACCTTCTACTAACCCTCGACCTTCACTCCGTCTCCTCATCTCTACGTGTCCTTACCTCTACGTGTCGTCATCATCATCCCTATGACGTGCTGGCAGTTGCGGCCGAGAAGTGGCCACAACGCCGCACCTTAATACTGCGGAATCGGACAGGCTTGGCATAGTCTAGATTTTTAAAATAAATAAAAAATAAATAATCTCACGCATTATCAATTTTATCCCCGAGGGGGTAGGAGGAGGTATACCATTACTGGATATACCCACTTTTCACGAGATATATTGGACCAGATTGGACCCCTAAACAGGTGGTTAGCAAATCGCTGGACCGGGCCTATTTACACATGTCTCAGAATGTCTTGATTTTTGTCGTGCTGATACGAGACAAATGCACGAGATAAGCGTCGACAAAATTTTGTCACAGCGCTCATGTTAGATAGGCTGGTCGCTCTTGTTTGATCGACGCTTCTATGCTACTAATATACAGCGTGTAATTATTGTGGTTATTTTCCCGCAGCGTGTAATGACGCTTTATGTAATGCATATAAAGTGAGTGCTATTACGAAAGACCACATGAACAAAGTGTCTTCCCCTCAATAGAGAAAATAAGAAAAGTGTTATTGGACAAATTCTTATTTATAGTAAGTATACTTAGAAGTTTATCAAATTTAAATTAGTTATTAGTCTTTAGCCGAGATTGAAATTTAAATGAGGTAATATTTTATTAAACTGGTTTAAATATTTGGTGTAAATTTTCTCTTGCTCAGCAAAGCACTAAAACCATGTAACTTGTACTTTGTATTGTATTGATTGTTTAAAAGAATAATGTGTTGAGGAGTTTCTTGCCCCATTCTTCTCCCCAACTATAGATACCGAAACTTGTACTTTGTATGATATTGATTGTTTAAATGATGATAATCAGTACGGCTCGGGTTCGAGTCCTGGCAAGTACCAATGTATTTTTCAAAAACTTACGTATATATTCATCACTAGCTCGACGGTGAAGGAAAACACCGAAATCAGCAGGTCCCAGAATTAATTCTGAGGCATGTGTAACAACCCGGTCCTGCGATAGGCTCACCACCTATGACGTTTAGGGGTCCAAAGAATATCTCGTGAAAACTGTTGAGGTATATAAAAATAATAATAAATAATCTCAGGCTTTATATCACCGAGGGGGTAGGTATATCCAGAAATGGAATTACTCTGCCGACCCCCTCGGGGATAAAAGGTGTGAGTTTATATACATGTATATATATATATATATATACATGTATATATATATATATATATATATATATATATATATATATTTCGATATTAAATACTACTGAGGGCAAATCATCCCGAAAAACTACCACTTTCACATTGTGTACATCTATTAGGATCTGATATCGATGTTCTAAACGCAGTCAGACCGTCGACGATGCTAGATTGCAGGGTGCGCCTCAAAAGCAATACCATTTCATACGAATAGGCTGTAACTGGGGCTATTTCATTGATGAAATAGCCGACGTTATGTCTATAAAGTGTATATAGCTGCGGGGTGGATTCCTGGAGACCTATAATACAGGCTAGACCTAACTTAGGCTCTATTCTCCCACAATAAAGACTTTGCACTATTTTTTTATTTATTTATTTACTCGATAACAATATAAATTGTGTTGAGTACCACATAACATACTAAGTTATAATCAAATACAAACATGAAATACAATCAAAATCTAATACTAATCAATCTCTCAACTATATCCCATCATTGTGAATGTAAACCTATTGTAGAGAGAAAAATAAATCTCACGCCTTTATCCTCAAGGAGTAAGGAGAGGTATTCCAATTCCGTAAATACCCACTTTTCCCGAGAATATTCGACCCCTAAACGTGATAGGTGGTGAGACCATCGCTTGACCGGGTCTGTTACACATGCCTCAGAATTAATTCTGGGACCTGTGGGTTTCCTTACGATGTATTCCTTCATCGTCGAGCTAGTGATAAATATGTACGTAAGTTTTTTTGAAAACTCGTTGGTACATGCAAGGATTTGAACCCGAGCCTTACTGATTATCATGATGTGAAGTAGGCTCTTTAATAGTATACTATCACTGCTCTGGAGAGAAAATAAAAATACATCATTATTATAGACTGGGACGGAATAAAATTTCAAAGTGTTGAGCTTTCTCCAAAGCAAATATTTATATTCAACATTCGAATGTAGAATTTACTTGGAGATCGTTTATTTGCTTCGGAGAGTGTTATATCTGAGAAGAAGCGGCGACATAAACTTCCTTTCCCAAACCATATTATGTTATGTATTACATATTAGCTTTTGATAGCTTTAAAAAAACGGTGTAAGTAAATATATCTGAAAATATTTAAACTCAAGCTATATTGCTGAGCGGATTGGTAAAGTTGTTCTATTTTTTAAATTACTCGCTTTCCACTATTAAATAATTTAATAAATACCTCCGTCTAGGCAGCCTGTAATTTAATTTATTTGAAGTAATAAAGTTTGGGCGGCAGCGTATTCCTCACATATTTGCATTGCAGTGCTCTACTTAAAAGGAAAATTATTTTTTTAGCTTTACCTAGAAATTTTCCAGAGGTAACTAGACGATGCAATTAAACTTGGATATAACCACAGAATAAGTAATAGTACTGTATGTTATTTAAAACTATTTACAAATGAGTTTTTTTTTTAATTCTTTGTAAGAGTTTTTAGTAAGTCAGTACATATTGTTATAAAAAAAGTGAATAGATAAGTGTAGGATTCTATGGCAAATTTATAACTAACGAAAAGTTTGGCGAGTGTTAAAAAACAAAAACTCACGGCTTTCGTCCCCGAGGGGGTAGGCAGAGGTATTCCATTACTGGATATACCCACATTCCACGAGATACATTGGACCCCTTAAACGTGATAGGTGGTGAGCCCATCGCCGGACCGGGTCTATTTACACATGTCTCAGAATTAATTCTGAGACCTGCAGGTTTCCTCATGATGTTTTTTAAAAAAAAAACACCTGAAAGAAACTGGCCCACGCGCACCTCTATTTAAATTAATTTCAAAATGGCGGCCCTTAGTACAGCCAGAGAATAATTCCAAAGATTCGTTTATCTCGTTTCCTCTAAAATTTCCACCTTTATTTCCGATCACCTTTTCGTCTGTCAATATTTATTGGCTCAAGATATTCACTTAACCCTACCAAAACCCCAATGAAATAGTGCCCTCTTAGATTTACATATTACTATACGGCTTTATCTGACCGTACTAAAACAAAATTTCACTCAAATCTTTAATGCAGACCATTTTTCAACTGTCGTCAAAAAAGGAGGAGACTCACAATGCGACTGTATCTTTTTTTTATGTTTGTTACCTCAAAACTTTTGACTTTGACTTTTCAATTTGGTCCAGTTCTGACAATGGCATCCATGAGAAAACCATAAGTTGAAGTCGGTTGTGTTCTATGTTATTTTTATTTGATGATTGTCTATTTATATTGAATAGGCTTCGAAACTATTGCACCGATTTTTTAAATTCTTTCACGAATGGAAAGATTACTCTTCTAGGAGCAACATGGGCTACAATTTTCCTACGGAAACGGCACTGACGCGGGTGAAATAACGCGGAACAGTTGATAAGCGGCGTAAATAATATACCAATATCCCGAAATGAAGCAGTACTACGGCTGTTGGTGGTGATTGAGGCTTACGCTACAAAGGAAACAGAAAAATTTGATTTGAGCAAAATGTAGACTTATACTTTCATCTCAAAAGAGTCATCAAAGCCCCCGTTGAATGTTGTTACCCGCAAATGAATCTGTCGTCGTTCCAAAATGATTGAAATCCCTTCAATAAAAGGCATTCGAAGCTTCTAATGAGTTCTAAGACGTCTTAAGAAGGTTCTAGAACCTATACAAACGTGTCTTAATTTGAAAATGGTTTTATTCTCTCAGCTGATGATATTATGAGATATAAATACACCCACATTGTGCTTATCTAGTATCTGTAAAATACATGCAGCTTTATATTTTTTTTATTTCATTTACAACCATATAGAGCAGTGATAGCTAAAGAGCCTGCTTCACATGATGAAATCAGTGAGGCTTGGGCTCGAATCCTGGCATGTACCAATGAGTTTTTCAAAAAACTTATGTACATATTTATCACTAGCTCGACGGTGAAGAAAAACATCGTGAGAAAACCCGCAGGTCCCAGAATTAATTCTGAGACATGCGTAATAGACCCGGTCCGGCGATGGGCTCACCACCTATTACGTTTAAGGGTTTAAAGAACATCTCGTGAAATGTGGGTTTATCAAGAAATGGAATACCTCTGCCTACCCCCTAGGGTATGAGAGGCGTGAGATTTTTTTTTCACACACAACCCCTTCAACAATTAACGGCCCTTTTTGCCTACTTTCCCATTTTGCCGACTTTTTTGTAACTAACTCACAAACTTTATAAAAAATGCATTTTAAAACCTACTGTTTATTAGAGCTGCATTGATGTTACTACTGTGAACTTGACAGCTTGCATGCATGCATATGCGGTGGTTATAAATCAAAAAATTTTTTTACGAGTCTAAGTTTAGATAAGAAAGAGTTATTTGTGTTTGGTATTGTGGGTTCACTCTGAAGACACTATAAGAGTAATAACAGTATTTTTTGTCTTACTAATACTCAAAAGAAATTACTGTAGATTATTAGTTTATATTGAACTAGCGACCCGCCCCGACTTCGCACGGGCGCAATGCTTATACTTAAACCTTCCTCTTGAATCACTCTATCTATTAAAAAAAACCGCATCAAAATCCGTTGCGTAGTTTTAAAGATTTAAGCATACATAGGGACATAGGGACATAAGGACATAGGGATATAGGGACAGAGAAAGCGACTTTGTTTTATACTATGTAGTGATAGTGATAATGATAAAAAAAAAGTACTTGAGTCGGCCTTCTGTACATTTGTACTATTGTATACTTATTTTGTGATATAACTAAGAAAATAGCAGCATAGTAATAAATAGAAACAAGAAAGAAAGAAAAAGTATTTATTTCTTAGCACAGAAACTGTATTTAATGAACAGCTTATCAAAGCGAAACACGTCTTATCGCGTGCAAAAGAAAGTTAAATTGCAGTGTGGTTCAGTCAAACTATTTCGTAAATTTAAAACATATGTGTCTACTCCATATAACATAATATTATGTTGGTTCACCACTAACTTGCACTAATGATTCATAAATAAACACGGTGCTTGGGTTTCATAATTAAAATGTTTGATATATTACGGCTGTAATTAAAACTCGCTCTAAGATACTGTAAACCTAAAACCATTTATTTATTTTTATAATATTATGTTGGTATCCGAAGATTTATTTGTTGCCTATCTACACTAATAATATAAAATATAGGAAAGATTTTATATATATTAAACAACTGGCTCCGAAACGACTGGACCGATTTTAAAAATTATTTCACCAATGGAAAGTTTACTTTTCTACGATTGGTCCACGGGAACGGCATTTACACAGGTGAAATCGCGAGGAACAGCTAGATGACATTAACAATCTATACTAATTTAACAAATTGTTGTTATCTATATTGTAATGTAACACTCCTCAGTTTTTCACTCGAGAATGGTTCTACTGATTTGGATGTTTTTTTTTGTTGAATTCGTCATTGTCCGGACAAGGTTTGTATAAAAAATATTTTGCGAAATTCCCACGGGAATTGAAAAATACGGAATCCACGCGGGCAAGCGTGCCAGCAAGCCACTGGGCGACTGCTATAGTTTTTTTTTTCTCTGACATATTCGAAAGCATATTCTATTGTTCTAGTTTGATTATTTATTACCTATATTTTAATTAAGTACATTTGAATTTTTTTTGACATTATAAATTTTACATAGTTTGACATTTTTAATTTTACATTGGTTGACATTATGAAGGCTGAATTATTTGATATTTATTTTATTATTGTTAATTGTTTTACTTTAGTATTTTATAATTTTGTCATTAGATATAAAAAATTTAATTGTATAGGCACTACATTTAATAATATGTCATTGTCTACATTGTCGATTTGGGTACGCCTGTAAGGACATTGTATTTGAAATTATTAGTGAAATAAATGAAATGAAATGAATAATTTTGTTTACGAAAAGGCAAAATTGGGTATTTCAAGGAATGCAATAATTGAGCCTACCCCCTTGGCAATAAAATGTGATCGTCTATCTTTTAATTAGCTTTAAAATGTAATAGGATTAGGGTCCCGCAAAAAGGACCCGGCCACTAATCAAGTGACTTAGCACTGCACAAAAAATGTTCGAACTTTCGTAATGGCGTTTTAATTGCTTGCTGTAAATCACGTCTCATTTTGTAGTAGATATTTATTATAGATAGTTAAAACGAAAACCAACTGACAGGTGTCAAGTTCGACATCTCAAGTTTGTCAGATGTCAAATTTAGCATCTTCCGTCCCTCACTTGTCTTGGTACCTAATCACACCTTGGACACAAGCGATAAAATGTATGAAACAAACGCGTTGCTACGCACACAGTCTATCCTCGTGTAGGTGAACACGTACCGCGCTTGTGTGAGAACGCGTACCATGCGTACTATGTCGTCTCGTCCTAGCCAGCCGGTGACTGTGAGGTTACCAAGCGCGGGGTGGCGACACTTTTAGCGGGAGGCAGGGAGTGGCCATACCGTACGCTAGTACTATTTATTATACTGTGACCTAATGGTGAACCGACCGGTGAATAATTCCCAATTGCCTCATTAAAAGTTGTGTCGTAGTGACCCTGCCTTATGAGCCGGAGGTCGCGGGTTCGATCCCCGCTCGCGGACAACATCTGTGTACGTGAACATATCTGTTGGCTTCGTGTATTACTTAAGGGTCTATCAGTTATATTAGTACCCACAAGCTCTACCTAGCTTGGGACTAACCCCACAATTTTTTTTTGTCTACAGGTCTCCCGAACGATCTGTCGGTATACTGGCACCAGTATCCTTACAGCCTGGGCGTGGTGTTCTGCAAACTACGTGCCCTCATCTCTGAAGCGTGAGTACCTAAAGAGTTATAAAAGTACTCGTCTGTATCTATCTAGGTAAACACCTACAAAGATATAATTATATCGCATTGGCATTGCAAAAAAAATAGCTTTTAAATTCCCGAGGGGGAAGGCCGAGGTATTCCATTTCAGATGGAAATACCCACATTTTACGAGTAAGTATATTCTTTGGACCCATAAAGAGCCCATCGCTGGACCGATTCTGTTATACATGCCGCAGAATTAATTCTGTGATCTGCGGGTATCCTAACGAGTAATCTTTCACGCTGGTCGAATCGAGCTGATGATACCATTGGTATATGGAAGGATTCAAATCCGATCCTCACGAAAGCGGGTATTTAACCACTGGGATTAAAATTAAGATTTCACTATCGGTTTTAAAATTGCACATACTTCAATTGTCTCAGTTTCATAAATAATAATAATAATATAATCTCACGCCTTTTATCCCCGAGGGGGTAGGCAGAGGTATTCCATTACTGGATATACCCACATTTCACGAGATATATTGGATCCCTAAACGTGACAGGTGGTGCCCATCGCCGGACCGGGTCTGTTTACACATGTCTCAGAATTAATTCTGAGACCTGCGGGTTTCCTCACGATGTTTTCCTTCACCGTCGAGCTAGTGATAAATATGTACGTAAGTTTTTGAAAAACTCATTGGTACATGCCAGGATTCGAACCCGAGCCTCACTGATTTTCGGCCGGCTCTTTAACCGTTCGGGCTTATCACTGCTCTTAGTCAGTTACTGCTATCAGTTTCATACACAAGACCATAATTAGTTTCATTACACAACAGTCCATTACCCTATTGTACTAAATATAACAATAATAACAATAAACTGTGGGACACAAATTCATTCACGGTTATTTAGTTCCAAACAAGATAAGGCCTGTACTATGGGTGCTAAACCACTGATAGGATAGACATACTTAAATAAATAATAAACACCCAGACACGAAGCCAACAGACATGTTCATGGACACAAATGTTGGCCAAGAGCGGGGATCGAACCCGCGACCTCCGACTCAGAAGGCAGGGTCACTACCAACTGATCCAATAGGCCCGTCATATGTATGATTCCCAATGTATTTCATTATTTATTAATTCGTACGAAACTCATTAATGGTATGCCGTTGTAATTATTATTAGGGATGCCTCGATACGCCTTTTTGCCGATACGATACCGATACTCTTATAAAAATATCGGCTATACTAATACCGATACCGATACGCTTATTGAATTCAAAAAGGAAGGTAGAATAAATAAAACACAACGACGAAGCCTGATGTGAATATTTAGCCTGGATTTTTTTTATTATTGTATTCATTTTCTACGATTGATTTGTAATTTGACTTTTTCAGTAATAAAACACAATTAATTCATAGTTGTAGTAATCAAAATTAACATTTATAAATATAATGCGCCGGGTTTCCCCAAGTATAGTTAGTTCGTGCCTCGTTTGCAACGAAATAGATGGGACAACACGCGCGTTTACATTACATTTTTTAAGCGCGAAATTTGAAAAGTATCGTTGAATCGGCCATAAAAATATACCGATATATCGGCAATCCCAAAGTATCGCCGATATATCGGTATCGGTATTGGAGGCATCCCTAATTATTATGCCGTTCTGCGGCTATGCGGTATGACTGGTAATCAAGCTAATAATTAATTCTGACCAAAAATACGTCACTGCGGAGAGTTTTAATAAATAATAATAAAAGACGTGTGGCACTCGGGGACTGCCGCGGTAAAGCTATTGCATAGCATTTTTTATCAACAAGACTGCCGAAAAGAAACGACGTTAGACAATGCACGGCCTTCAAGCCACACGGGTGTTATTTAAATGGTTAGCAGAGTATTCGTATTTTTGTAAGCAGAAAAATATAATCTGGAATAGAAGAAATAGCTAATTGGTCAGCAACTCATGGCCAGCAAACATTACAAAACCTATCAGCATTTTATGTCATTCTGGATGGCTGTAATTATTTTTGAGCTGCAATGAGCTGCTACTGCTTAATAAAATTTTGGTAAGCACTCAGAGGGGAAGCCAAAGAATATTTTTTGAGCTGCATATAAAAGTAGCAAAAATAATCTTAGCAAACTTGTCATGCGCAAAATGGGCGCATTCCTTACAAAGATTAAGAAGGACTTTGGATTATGCAACTTTTATCATTATAATTATTATTACCATTACAAGTAGTGGTGGTGGTGGTGGTAGTGGAAGTGGGAGTGGTGGTAGTGAAAGTGGGAGTGGTGGTGGTTGTAGTGGGGGTGGGTGTGGGAGTGTGAGGGTGTGTGAGTGGGAGTGGGGGTGGGTGTAGGGTGGGAGTGGGAGTTGGAGTGGGCCTGGGAGTGGGAGTGGGGGTGGAAGTGGGGTTGGGGGTGGAAGTGGGGTTGGGGGTGGGGTGGGAGTGGGAGTGGGAGTCAGAGTCGGAGTGGGACTGAGACCGGGACCCGGACTCGGACTCGGACTCGGACTCGGACTCTGGACTCTGGACACTGGACTCTGGACTCTGGACTCTTTACTCTGGACTCTGGACTCTGGGCTCTGGACTCTGAACTCTGGACTCTGGACTCTGGACTCTGGACTCTGGACTCTGGACTCTGGACTCTGGACACTGGACACTGGACTCGGACTCGGACTCGGACTCTTTTTTTTTTTGGTTTTTTTCGTTACGGAATTTCTGGATTCGGTCTCCGCGCTCAAGGCCCGCGATAGAAGCTATGCAATAGCTTAAAAGGAGGCGGGGTAATTGTAAGACACCTGATATTTCGGGTAATAATAAGACAGATATAAAATAGCCTGAAAATGCTTTAATTTCTAATGTTATTTCAGCTAAAAAGAAGCCTTATTTATTGATGAATAACGTCGAAAATTTATATAATCATATCTCATAGTTTTGAATGACTCCTGATACAATTTGTTTCGGGTCGGAAATTTTTGCGCGAAAACTTTACGTGGGGGTCAGCGAACTTTGGTTGTGGCCGCTCGCATAAAAGACTATCGCGCGCTCCCTCGCGCTCTTCCCGCGCGCAAGGTGTTAACCTCTCAGACCACGAATCACAGACACAATAGATTTTTAATTGTGTCTCGGTTCCAATTGGAACCGGCGGTTCTTAACTGATTAAAATCTGTTCAGTAGCTTTTGCGTGGAATAACAACAACCATCCTTACATCCATACTCACAAACTTTCGCGTTATAATATTAGTAGGATAGGATGAGGGTTGAGAGTAATGTTGTAAGGATCTTTACTCACACATGAGATGGAGGGAGATGGTGTTAGGCTCACTAGCCGAATAAAAAACTGCCAAAATTTTTTATCCATTCTAGGGTGACATAGCTTAACGACTTCCATTCCAACAAAAACCGGGAGCAATCGTTTAATGTGTCTTCCGAAACACGGAAGCGCTCGTGATATTATGCCTCTGAGCGATCACCCATCCACAGTCTGACCGCGCACAACGTTGCTTAACCAGCGTGTTCGCTGCGCAAAAACACACTAGTATCGCAGAAGTAAGTAAGTATATAAATGTCAAAGTGTCTTTATCTTGACGGAATCAGAATAATGGACCTTAAGATATCTGGAACCTACATCCCATAAACTTATTCAATGGCGTCGTGAATTAGGTACCTCCACTGTTAAATTGACCAAATCGTGAAACTTCGGAGTTAAACACCCATAGGTAGTTTAAAAGATACTTAAATTTTACAAAACGCTAGGCGGACCATTAAATTTGTTTGTAATAATAATTTTATTAAAAAAAACCGCCTTTGATCCCCGATGGGGTATAGGCAGAGGTATACCATTTCAGGATCTACCCACATTTCACAAGTATAATCTTTGGACCCTTAACGTGATAGGTTAGCCATTCGCCGGACATGTCTCAGAATTCATTCTGGGACATGCGGGTTTCCTCATGATGTTTTCCATCACCGTTGAAACAAATGTGTACCTACGTGTAAATTTTTGAAATACTAGTTGGTACATGTATGTCAGGATTCGAACTCGAGACTCACTGAATGAGAAGCGGGCTCTTACATTTGGGCTATCACTGCTCCATGTTAAATTAACCAAACCGGGAAACTTGGGAGCACAACGACCACTTAAAGGTACTTTCTACAAAACGCTAAGCGACAACCATGCTTTACGACAATTTACTTTTATGGGCTTTTCAAATTTTTTAGTCAAGTAATAATTAATTCTTACCAAAAGCGGGATGCTTACAACTTCTCGGCGCTTCCCAAAGACAAATCGCCAAGAAAATGTATAGCTCCTCAACCCTTTTGGCAAAATGGGATATTCAATTTAATTTAGGGCGTTCTCTCTCCTTCGTTCACCGTTCATTGTGGTTCAACCGCCCGAATGTTTGGTTAAATGGACCTCTAAAGCAATGGCTCATTTGTTAGGGTCATTATGTAAATTTGTAAAAGGAAATAAATAAATAAAAAAGTAGTACTTAGTAAAGTCAGTTTACGGATGATAATTTTACGTGACAACGTCATAAGAAATAGATGCGTCTAAAGCCGAATGCTTAAGCTGATCGTGCCTCTCTATCGCTCGTTCCGCGCTCTCTCTTGCACGTTCGCCTCATGCGGTCAAAAAATTGGCAAAATAGATTACGTCAATGAAAAATGATTTCCCCTTAAAATAAAAATTTAATTAAATAAATAATCTCACGCCTTTTATCCCCAAGGGGGTAGGCAGAGGTATTCCATTACTGGATATACCCAGATTTCACGACATATTTATCACTAGCTCGACGGTGAAGGAAAACATCGTGAGGAAACCCGCAGGTGTCAGAATTAATTCTGAGACATGTGTAAATAGACCCGGTCCGGCGATGGGCTCACCACCTATCACGTTTAGGGTCCAATATATCTCGTGAAATGTGGGTATATCCCCATAAAGTAAAGGGAAAAATATACAAGGCCATGACAAAAACCGTCGCTCATTTTCCTGATCTGATTTCCAAATCCGTTTTACTATTCGAGTCCTCCAAACGCAACAAATGTGTGTGACTCGAATCTCGAAATATTCGGAAATCGAATCAGCAAAACGAGTGTATGTGACGGACCTTAGAAACAGCAAAAAATAAGCTAATGTAGTACGGAAACTGCCACTTTCGGAGATAATTGCGTACGCTCATTTAGAGTTAGGGTTGTCACTCTTATTTTCTTTTTGTTTTTCATTTTGAGTTCTAAGATGCTGAAATAAACGAATTAAATTAACTTAAAAATATATAATTACATTTGCATTTAAATAAATCCTTTATTATGAAATTCGATATTATATATTACTAGATTTTACCCGCGGTTTCGCTCGCGCACGTTATTTCATCCCCTTAGGGGTTGAATTTTGCAAAATCCTTTCTTAGTGGATGATTGAGTAGATATGATGGAGTAGATACTCTTAAGCTATCTATGTGTAAAATTTCAAGTCTTTAGCCCCATCGGTTTAGGCTGAGCGTTGATATATCACCAATCAGTCAGTCAGTTTATCATTTTAAATCTTATTATGGATTTTTTACTCTTGTCTTTTGCGAGAGATGCTTTGATGTTCAATTTTATTGAGTACCTACCTACTTTTTAAAAGATCGCAGACGGTCCGAAGCGTTTTACGTATTTAAATGAATTGAATTTAACCACTCAGACCATGAATCACAGACACAATAGATTTTTAATTGTGTCTCGGTTCCAATTGGAACCGGCGGTTCTTAACTGATAAATTTAAAAAACCTATAGACACAAAAAATACGTATAAACAAACGGCTGGACAGATTTTCTGGAACCAAAGCTAAGAACAGTCAATCAAGTCACCATTTAAACAAAAAAAAACTAAATCAAAACCGGCTCAGCCGTTTTTGAGCTACGAGCGAACAGACAGACATACAGGAACACACGTCAAAGTTACAACACCCCTCTGTATTTCGTCAGGGATTAAAAAGCAAAGAAAGCCTACGAAAAAACCTAGTATTTCCCACACAGTACAGAAATACTACGATAGGCGGTGGCACATCACATTCGATTCGATTAGAGCCGATGAAATTGAATTTTATTACCAATGCAGCAAGTCGCAAATTGCGTTAGTGGTTTCATTCTGTTACGGCACGCCTCATGATTAAATTGACGCGCAAGTAAAAGAATCGCTAAGATACGCCGCCCTTGCATATAATATGAATTGCTCTTACCCGCGGCTTCGCTCTCGCAATTTTATTTCAACCCCCTTAGGGATTGAATTTTGCAAAATCCTTTCTTAGTGGATGCATAAACTGTATAAGCTATCTATGTGCAAAATTTCAAGTCTCTAGACCCAGCGGTTTAGGCTGTGCGTTGATATATCACCAATCTGTCAGTTTATCACTTTATATATTTAGGTATAACCTGCGTTGTTCCCGTTTTCGGGGGCTGTACTGGAATAAAATATAGCCTATAATATATGGAATAAAATATAGCCTATATATTAGCCTATATTATATAAGGGGATTGTGAGTGGCCGAGTCGACAGAGGGCGACCTAGGCGTACTTACATCGATCAGATCGGCGATGTATTGAAAAAAAGCCAGATAAAGAGTACCCGAAACCGACGAGCTTGTATGAACCGATTGATGGATGTGGATGAGGCACGTGAGGTATGCCAGGATCGTAGCAGGTGGCGGGCTGTTGTCTCTGCCTACCCCGTCGGGAAAAAGGCGTGAGCATATGTATGTATGCATGTATGTATATTATTAAGCGTAGCTTTTGCGTAGGTGAAAGAATTTTTTAAATAGCTCCAGTAGTTTTTGAGTTTATTCGTCACAAACATACAAAAATATAAAGCTTTCCTCATATTTTATATATATATATAAAGAGAGAAGTCCTGACTCACTGACTCATAAACGCCCAGCCTAAACCCTTAGACCTAGAAAGTTGTTTTTTTGTACAGCTATTGTTCTTAAGACGTAGGCTCGCACTAAGAAAGGATTTTTCGAAATTCAACCCTTAAGGGGGTGAAAAAGGGGTTGAACGTTTGTATGAAAAACCTTCATTTTTGAATGTATCAATTCAAAACTTTGTAAAAATACTCTATAAAACAAACGACAAGAAACGTATTTCTTAATTTTTCAAAAAACACCCCATAAGGGGGTGAAAGAGGGGGATGGAGTTTGTATGGAAACGTGTTGTTTTTTACGTCTATCAACTTGAAACTTGGCACAAATACTTTTAGAAATAAATGAGTAGATACGTGTTTTTGGATTTTCCGAAAATCGTCCCCTGACGGGGTGAAAGTAGGGGTTGAGTTTGTACTGTATGGAAAACATTCATTTTTAGGTGTATCAATTTGAATCTTTCTAGAAATACTCCTCAAAACAAACAACAAGATACGTATTTCTGGGTTTTGTAAAAAACACCCCCTAGGGGGCGAAACAGGGGGTGGGATTTTGTATGGAGACGTGTTGTTTTTTACGTCTATTAACTTGAAACTTGGCACAAATACTTTTAGAAATAAATGAGTAGATACGTGTTTTTGGATTTTCCGAAAGTCGTCCCCTAACAGTGAAAGTAGGGGTTGAGTTTGGAATGTATAGAAAACCTTCATTTTTAGGTGTATCAATTCGAATCTTTCTAGAAATACTCCTCAAAACAAACAACAAGACACGTATTTCTGGGTTTTGTAAAAAACACCCCCTAGGGGGGCGAAACAGGGGGTGGGATTTTGAATGGAGATGTGTTGTTTTTGACGTGTATCTACTTGAAACTTGGCACAAATACTTTTAGAAATAAAGTAGTAGATATGTGTTTTAGGATTTTCCGAAAATCGTTCCTTAACGGGGTGAAAGTAGGGGTTGAGTTTGTAATGTATGGAAAACCTTTATTTTTGGGTGTATCAATTCGAAACTTTGTACAAATACTCCTCAAAATAAACCACAAGACATGTACTTCGGGATTTGCAAAAAACACCCCCTAAAGTCGTGAAACAGGGGGGTGGAGTTTGTATGGAGACGTTTTGTTTTTTACGTCTATCAACTTGAAACTTGGTACAAATACTTTTGAAAATAAATGAGTAGACACGTGTTTTTGGATTTTTCGAAAATCGTACCCAAAAGGGGTGAAAGTAGGAGGTTAAAGTTGGTATATTTTTTTTATGATATAAAAGGAGGCAAACGGGCAGACGATTCACCTGATGGTAAGGTCCGTCGCCCATAGACACCTGCAACTCAAGAGTCACAACTGCGTTGCCAACCTTTGAGGTGGGAGTAGGGGACGGGGAGGGGAGCGGAGGGGAGGGGGAGGGAGGGGTTGGGGCCTCCGGTTACCTCACTCACTCAACAAAACGCAATGCATTGCTTTACGCTGGTTTTCTGTAGGCCGTGGTATCACTCCGGTCGAAGCATGGCTCTCCCAGGTTCATGTATGTATGGAAAACCCTAATTTTTTGGTGTATCAATTCGAAACTTTGTAAAAATACTCCTCAAAACAAATAACAAGACACGTATTTCTGGATTTTCTAAAAACCCCCCCCCTGAGGGGGTGAAATAGGGCGTTGGAGTTTGTATGGAGACGTGTTGTTTTTTACGTCCCTTAACTTGAAGCTTGGCACAAATTCTTTTACAAATAAATGATGAGACACGTGTTTTTGGATTTTCCGAAAACTATTCCCTAAAGGAGTGAAAGCAGGGGTTGAAGTTGGTATGAAAAAGTGTGGTTTTTTTCTACTATCAACTTGAAACTTGGCACAAATACTCTTCAAAAGTCTCCATACAAAGTCCACTTCTTTTTTTGAGAATTCACTATGGGTTCCTTGAGGGAATTTGTTTGTTATAATGAGCACATGCATGGCCTTTGGTATCAAGAACTAATTCAAAAATCATAAACCAGAGAGTGTCCTAGGCTATACAATACGTAATCAGTATTATTTTTAGTATGTGTAAATTTTTTTCAGAAAAGCGAATTAGCATAGAACTGAATTTAGTTAGGGCTACCTGTGGAAACCGTACTGTTATCGCTCTTTATATAAGAAATTTTGTTAGACAAAACTAAAGTACGAATGCATTACCATATTTTTATATTAGTATACTAATTGGGGTGTATGAGGAATTGCGCTTATTCTGGGATGCGTTGTATATAGGGTGTTTTGAATAACAAAAATATAAATAAATAGCAATGATAGCCCACTGGCTAGAGCCCGCCTCTCATTCGTGAGGCTCGGGTTCGAATCCTGGAATGTACAGTCAAGTTTTAGTAAGGATCCCTAATTTACAGTCAAGTTTTAGTAAGGATCCCTAATTCTTTTTCCTCATAGATATAGCCTATGTTACTCAGGAATAATGTAGCATTCTAATGGTGAAAGAGTTTTTTTAATCGGTCCAGTAGTTTTTGAGTTTATTCGTTATTAACATAGATACAAAACTTCAAATTTTTCCTCTTTATACATAGGTCACACTAAAAGTTTCCGGAACTGGCCACTTACATAAACAATATTTAAAAAGTAACTACAACATTAGAAAATTTAACTCTTTGGCTGTAGAATGCAGTTTGTTTCATCTGACTGTCAATTGTTTTTACATTGTGGCGCTATTTTAAAAATTGCGTGTCTACATTAACATGGATTAAACTCGGGAAAGTTTTCGTAGTATGATTTTCTACGATTTTAAGTATAATTTGACAGCTCAACAGAGCATCGCTCGGCTTCAATCTGCTTTTGGGGATGAAGCACCATGCAAGACGACTATTTATAGCTGGTTTCCAGAATTCAAGCGCGGTCGTGTCAATCTCAGTGACGAATCTCGCGATGGTCGCCCGTCCACCGCTGTGAACAACAAAAACATCGATGCTGTGCGCCGTATGATTGAAACAGACAGGCATGTGACCTACCATGAGATTCGCGCATCCTTAGACATAGGCATGAGACAAATACAATCAATCCTAAACAAACATTTGGGTGTGAGAAAGCTGTGCTCACGGTGGATCCCACACAATTTGACCGAGGCTCAAAAAACGGACCGCGTCACTTGGTGCAGTGCCATGCTTACCAGATTCAACGAAGGTACGTCAAATTTGGTGTGGGACATAGTAACAGGTGTAGAAACATGGATTTATTGCTACAATCCCAAAACAAAGCAGAAATCAGGCGTATGGGTCTTTCTAGGTGAGCCGAAGCCAACCAAGGCGGCGCGCGTGAAAAGTGCATCTAAGCGGATGATTGCTTCTTTTTTTAATAAAACTGGACACGTGGCTACTGTTGCTTTAGAGAATCGTCGTACCGTGAATAGTGACTGGTACACGACCATTTGTTTGCCGGCAATTATTGACGAACTCCGTAAAAATAACCGGAAACGTCGTATCATCTTGCACCACGACAATGCTAGTTCCCACACGGCCAGACAAACAAACGAATTTTTGAAGGTGAAAAACTTAGAACTTATGAGCCATCCTGCATACAGCCCCGACCTGGGACCTTGTGACTTTTTTCTGTTCCCAAAAATTAAGAACCAATTACGCGGTCAACGATTTTCATCACCAGAAGAGGCTGTCGAAGAGTATGAAAAACACGTTTTTGAGGTCACCACGGAGGAGTGGCACAAAAGTTTCCAAAATTAGTTTAATCGCATGAAAAAGTGCATTGACGCAAAGGGAGAATATTTTGAGAAACAATCAATTCATTTTTGACCTTTAATAGTATTTTTTTCTTATTCATTCCGGAAACTTTTAGTGCGCCCAGCGTAATATTAGTGTTGATAGATAGATAGTGTAGATTATCCTTCTTGATATATTTTTGGAACGCAAAGAAATAACAAATTCTACGCGGACGAAGTCGCGGGCATCAGCTAGTTAGTTATAATATTAGTGTAGACATAGATTATCGTAGATATCTTACGCCTCGTCCTAAATACACATTTTATCTACAAAATATTAAATTGGCTTTGGTTTTATTAACTTCTTTTATTTTTGTTTTTAACTTAAGAGATGTAATTTGTACGTGGGAGAGCCATGCTTCGGCACGCTTGGGCCGGCTCGACCGGAGTGATACCACGGCCTCACAGAAAACCAGCGTAAAGCAATTCATTGCGTTTCGTTGAGTGAGTGAGGTAACCGGAGGCCCCAACCCCCCTTCCTCTCCCCACTCCCTACTCCCACCTCAAAGGTCGACAACACAGTTGTGACTCTTGAGTTGCAGGTCTCCATGGGCGACGGACGTCACTTACCATCAGGTGACCCGTCTGCTCGTTTGCCCCCTTTTTTATCATAAAAAAATGTCATGATGTATGCATATACGAGTATAATACAATAACTCTTTATTCTACACCAAAAACAACACAATATTTCTGTCCTGTACTCTGTGACAATATGGATACCAACATTAAAGTACAATATCTTTGCATCTTATAGTGTCTATTTTTTTTACTATTTATTCTAACGAAATCCAAAATAATAATTAAAAGTTATTACATTTTAAAAACTATTACAAATAGAAAATTTCGTCCAAAGCTCTGCATCGGGGCAATGTTCCCAGAACACTGGCAGCATTCCCCCTCTGAACAGCAATACTAATTCTTTGGGAGAAGTAGCTGCCAGCCCTCGGGTCACCACTTGCCTCGATCAGACGCGCGGATATGTCATTTAAAAACATCTTAGCCTCAGGGCCCCAAGGGCCCATCGTCTCTATTGCAAACGGCACAAAAAAGAAATTCCCAACCAGACCCAAATATTTTCTTGTCTTTGACGCTTCGGCAGAAACCGCGGCCGCACCAGGGCGAGAAGCAGTACCCACTACATGCGAAGAAGCCAGAGTATCAACGCAAGTGGCATCCCAAACTAAGCATCTGCCTAACTTCCAAGGAATAAGCGTCATTCCGTCCGGTCTCTTCCCATCAGATCTAAATAACCCATTGGGTTCCAAAATTGCTGGGATATTGGCTGCAGCTAAAGCCCGACGAATAACGTCATTCAAAGTGGCATGACGAGAGAGCCGACCAGCGCTCCTCTGGCAGGACAAGCCATGGTGCCCAAGCTCATCCACCGGCTCCCCACACATACATCGATGAGGCGCGTTCACCTTCAAGCCCAGACGCACAGTACGCAAAGTACAATGGGCAGTCTTATCGCTTTTAGCGATCTCTTCCAGACAACCTTAGGATGGATGAAACTGAGAGATTAGAACTAGGGTAGACGGTGCACTATACATAATATTATTACATACGCACTGCATGTTTTGGTTAAGTGACTTGATCTACCGATCTCCATTTTATAATGAAGTTTATTGTCGCTTCCTGTTTTGTGCATCTTCATATTTTTAATACTCAAAGATCTTAATCAAGATAAATAAAATAAATAAATGAAGTAGGCAGAAGTACAGGTCGGTAGACCGAAGTATGTTCACTTACACCTTTGCAATTTAATTATACAGTGTGTTTTAAAATGCAATGCTTTTCAAAATAATTCAATTAAATTCAAATCATTTATTTCTTTAGGTAAAACAAAGTTACACTTAGATATGTCAATAACCTAAAGGTACCTACTCTAAACTCATCCATGGAGATTGGCTGAATGTAAACAGCAGCCCATTTCCACCGACGAGTTGTGGTTCCAAATGCAGTTCTCCGAGAAGAACCAGCAACAAACTGCAGGGATCTTTTTAATGTAATCACAAGCGAAATGTAGAAACGAAACAATAACAACATCTCTCACATTCACTTAATAAGCTTTTCGTGCGAAAGGGACAGAGACACGTGCACTTATTCATGGACTTAAGCGCCATGTGCGAACGTTTTGTACATGCCAGCTCTACATAAGGGGTCGTCCATTAATCACGTGATGAAAAGTTGATAAAAAATAGCAACTTTTTGACCTCCCCTGCCCCTGGTGATTGATAAAATTTTGGAAAATTAAGCATCAATAAAAAGTCACGTGCAACTTATTGTTTGGTTTAGAAATCGCGCGGTCAATGAAAAATAAATACACGTGATATCTCATTACACCCCCCCCCCCCTCCTTGTGATATTTCGTTACTTTTTCCGATTCCCTCCCTCCCCCCTTTCGAACCTCACGTGATTAATGGACGACCCCTAATCTACTGTACCCAATTTTTACCAGAGTGCTGCTACACATAAAGAACCATTGCATGACCAGGAATGAAATTACGAGAGATAAGAGAGAGGAGAGGCCACACAGACTACTATTAGGTAGGCTATAATTTTGGAAGAAGAAAACCAGACAGATCAAAGTTAATTTGCGCAATTGCACGCTATTCAAGAAAAACTATGTCAAATATAACAAATCCGGCAATGATTGTGTTTGCGTTTCGTAGTCAAAGATATTAAAGTAAGGATGAGTTTTAATCATACTGCTTGCGTTTGAAAATTGATCCCCTACGAGTGTGCTACAACATGTACATACTTACTTCTTAGCGTATTTATAGGATACAACAATGACGGGGAAAGATGATACGGAACGAATAATAAAGAAAGAGACAGCTATCTGTTAAGAGTTGCGCTTAAAATACGACTTGAAATACAATGCGACTAAATAAAATGTGGTTAGTTAGCTACATTTGTCGGCCTCATTTTCCGTGCTCTAGTAACATCGTAGTATTCGTAGTAGACTGACGTTTATCCTAAGTTATATATTAAAGTAAGTTTGTTTGTCTGTTACCTTTTCCCGGATTACCCGCAGACTTAACGAAATTTAAAGGACGGTAGTTAAAATTTTAAATATAAACTCAATTTAGCGGTTCGGTTCTGTTAGTAAACAGTTAACAGACTGATAGACAGAGCTACTTTTAAATTGAATTGATTTAATTTAATATCACAAAGGTACCTACAAAATGAGGAGCTGTGGGAACCCCCGGTTTCCGAATGTGAAATTAAATTTAAATTTGCTAACAGACTATATTGCATGTTATCAATTCTGCAGACGTATTCACAGAGACTCGATACCGTTTCCGTTCGATTCGAGTCGAATCTATCGACATCGGAAACGAATCTATCGAGATGGGCTGATGTTGGTATCGAAAACTAATGTCATATGTGACACCAACTGTCATATGTGACAAGTTTTTGATACCAACATCAGCCCATTTCGATAGATTCGTTTCCGATGTCGATACTCGTAGATTCGACTCGAATCGAACGGAAACGGTATCGAGTCCCTGTAAATACGTCTGCTGATTGGCTGTTAAAAATCGAGTCGATTTTATTCTACCAATCACGACAGCTAACATGAGATTTAACAGTCTGTTAGCAAATTTTATTTTGATCTACTTTTCGTACTTAGAAGCCACAGATTAGACCAGCGGGCAGCCGGAAAGCGGCAAATTTCGGACCGCTGCACTAAATAAAGTTGCCGCTTTCCGCCTCCGTCGATAAGAAAAAAGTATACACACCTCGGGAAGTAACTAAGTAAGCCTCAGATCACATAATATGTAGACCTGACTTCGCCTCGGTCGACAATTACATGTGTTCTGAGACTTGACTAGGCATGTACTCGTAATATACAACGCTTGGCAGTCTGTCGCAGATGTGCGCTCGTTGCGACTAGTCGTAGGCATAGTCGTTGGGAGCGCTCAATGTATTTCGCAGTCCTACCGCGAACTAGTTCGTTCATTTAGTTCGTTTTTTTATTTTTTTATACAACATGTAACAGTTATTCTGTTACATGTTGTGCGCAATTCCTGAAATTAGTTTGTTCAGTATCGACTACTTATTCGATTTCAGCTATTTAAAATATGTGTAAAATTTTTCCCAAAAATGAATTAGCGTAGCTGAATTTAGTGCTATCTATGGAAATCGTGTTATTATTAATCGCTATTTAAGAAAATTGGTTAGACACAACTAAAGTTCGATTGAATTATATATTTTTTATATTAATATACTAATTGGGGTGTATGATGAATTGCGCTTTTTCTGTTACGCGTTGTATATGAAGATAATTCTTTAAAGAAATAAAAAAAAAAATCTCACGCCTTTTATCCCCGAGGGGGTAGGCAGAGGTATTCCATTAATGGATAGACCCACATTGCACTAGATATATTGGACCCTAAACGTGATAGGTCTATAGATAAATGTTTATCATTTTATTCTTGTGAAAAACTTTAACCATAGATAGACCATAATTTAATAAGAAACTCTTGTAAGAGCGCCAAGAATAAAAAAAAATTTAAATCGGTTAGCCATGCAGCGCACTCCATAATAGAGAGACGCCAGAAAAATAAATATTTAAAAGAACTAAGAACGAGATTGTGGACGAACTAGTTCGCATAGTTCACCTAAAAGAGGTTTTCAAACTAGGCCGTTTGCGAACTACCTAAGACTACTTGCGCCTCGCTTGTCTTATATTTATGCCTAAACAGCGGAGTCGGACGGGTCTGTCGAGACGGCTCAATGACTTTCCATGTTCTAACACAACAAAAACGGGCCCTGTAATTGGTAATTCAACTAAAATTGAGTTGTAAAAGTGTTGAAATAAAAAATACGTCCAGAAATTAATGGCTGAACCCTTGAACCTAAAAAACAGCAAACAAAAGTAAAATACAAACAAACTTGGATGCTTGATGAAATGCTGATTACGTTATAAGTATGCACCCTTCAAGATTTACGTTCGAGTTTAACATGAATAATTCATCAAGTCGAAATCAACTCAAGATCAACACAAGCTTCAAGGTTGGGATTATTTTGTACGACACAAAAACACTATCATCGCAGAATAATTGGCACTAGAAGACATTAATGAAAACACTAGCGGGCGCCCAGCGGCGTTGCCAGAACGGATCCAGTTTATTCCCGTTCCCGTGGGAATTTCCGAAAATCCCTTCATGTTGCCTACGACATAAATAAGACACCTACATACTATATTTCAAGTTTGTAGGTCTTATCGTTTCAGAGTAGTACGTATTTCTCTGTTTACTCAGTTTTTTAATTTTCCCGGGAGAATGAGACATTATCCCGCCGTAAAAAATACTCTAAATGTTGACCCAGTTACTCAGTTATCTCTACATCAAATTTTAATTACGTTTTTTTAAGTAATATTGAGTTATTCGTCCATTTGTTGCATACATAATGCAAATTTAAGACCTACATGGATTTCTCATGGATGCCATTGTCAGAACTGGATGAAATTAATTTTAGCTTTCACATAAAAAAAGAATCATCCAAATCGGTTCACCCAGTCGAAAGTTCTGAGGTAACAAACATAAAAAAATAATACGCAACGGCTTGAGAACCTTTTCCTTTAAAATTAACATTATAATTATAAATTGTGGGATACAATTTACACACGGTCATTCAATCCTAAAATAGGCAGAGCCTGTACTATGGATATTAAACAACTGATAAACATACTTAAATAAATAACTAAACACCCAGACACGAAGCCAACAGACATGTTCATGCACATAAATGTTGGCCACGAGCGGGGATCAACCCGCGACCTCCGACTAAGAAGGCAGGGTCACTACCAACTGAGCTAACAGGTCCGTAACGTAATGCTGAAAACAAACCTTATGTTACCTTTATAGAAGTCAAGTAACTAAGCGTCTGAATAAGTTTCAAGTTGGTTCCAATAATATCTTGTGTCTGCGTGAAACTCAGTCTTTAGGAAGACAGAATTAACATATTTGGAATATTAACAGCATCAGTATCACTTATCAAAAATACTATTGACTATAGCTATCTGCCCCCCCAGGGTTTGGTTTCTTCTTTTAACCCCCCCTTTCTTTCAAGACGTAGCGACACTACATAAAAATAAGATAAAATAAATAATCTCACGCCTTTCATCCCCGAAGGGGTAGGCAGAGGTATTCCATTACTGTACATACCCACTTTTCACGAGATACATTGGACAGGGGTCCGTTTAGGAAAACGTGATAGGTGGTGAGCCCATCGCCGGACCGGTGTATTAATACAACTGTCCAACATCAACCGTTGGACCTTGGTCCCCGGGCACGACCACATCGCCTAAAGGAAGATCTTCCCTTTTCACGATGGAGGAGCATTCGACCTCCGCGCCTCCATAAAGATATAAAAATGGATTAATTAAAATACATTTCGTGGTGGTGGTGTAGACCGCCACTTCCTAAGACCCTAGCAGATATTGTGCGCCAACCAAATCCATGAAACGGACTATGAATTCATGGTTATTTTAAATTTAGTGCAAATATGTATAGGGTAGATGAAATAATGACAATGATACTATATTTTGCATTGAATTTTATTTTTCATATTCGACTTTACTAGATCATATCAAAAATTAAAAAACAAACTAACAATCTGTACCTACATAACACACTACCGAATCAAAAATGTCAATATAAATAAATAAAGCCGACATAAGTGCCGTTTTAGTGAGGTAGAGAGGGTTTTTCAAATCATGTTTACAAAATATTATTTTTTTCTTTATATTGGTTATGCAATCATTTATTTACAAAGAAAATTAAAAATTAACCCGCGACTTTCGGCTCAGAAGGCAGGGTCAACAACTGACCAACTGAGTCAACAGTCCAGTCAATTATTATATTTCAGGCCTTAATGACCGGAGGGGGGGGGGGCAATACTGTACAAACCTAGCATAATACAATCGTGCTAGAGTAGCGTCACTTCTATTATTAGCTGTTCATATAATATTGTAATAGCTTACCATCCTGACCTTTTCATATGGCCTTATGTCGTTGTGTTTTGGACGAAAGTTGGGGCAACGATAATGGTTGTAGCGATCAGGAAGGCATTTGCGAGCAAATTGTTGCTATATTGTTTTAGTAGGAACTTGTTACTGTTCCAGATTCGGTATTTCTCAAGATTTAGTAGAATTTCAAAGTTGGACGATTATCCTACTCTTCTAATTTCGGTATGTTGCCGACGATATATAAAATGGTAAACTGACTGACTGATTGGTGATATATCAATGCACAGCCTAAACCGCTGGGTGTAGAGACTTGAAATTTTGCATATAGATAGCTTATACAGTATAGGCATCTACTAAGATGTGTGTGTGTGAACTGAGTGACCTCAATTAATAATAATAATAATAATTTATTTTTTATTTCTCCACATTAAGTTAAGGCTTATAGACTATAGGTTCCTTATAAGGGTAGTGGGAGACTGGAGCCTGAGCTAGGTTCAAGACGTGTGTTACAGGTCTCCAGGACCCACCCCAAGACGACAATTAAATTTTGTGTGAGTGTGGGGGTGTGGTATGTGAGAGAGGGTGTGCGTGTGAGTGTGTGCAATTAATTCGAAATTATCGAAATTGGCTCGTTATTGTGCTCTTTTTTTACTTTTACAAATTTCCTTGTAACTTTTACTAAGTCTAGCAAAGAAAAAGCAATAGTACTTATGCTGTAATTAATATTTTATAGGTTATTTAAGTTGGGTCACTCAGTGTCCCTATTCTTTCTTTTGAAATTCTGTATATCATATCGAAATTCTGTTTTTTTCTCTTGCAAATACGTTTATGCATGTTTTACTAAGGATCTATATACAAATCACACCTGTAAACTATATATTTACCGAGATTTAGAAGGTGAAGTGTGAGAACTGAGTGACCCCACTCCAGGTCGTATAACTTTTTATTAAAGTCTTTACAAATTCCAATATTCGTTTTACAAATGTTTTAAAACTTTTACTAACTAAGTATTCTAGTACCTACAATTACAAAAAAACATTGGGTCACTCAGTGCACACACACATCTACTAAGAAAGGATTTTGCAAAATTGAACCCCAAAGGAGGTGAAAATTTTTTTTTGCTTTTTTGGTTGTTCTTGACTACGAGTCTGCTTCTTAACCTAGATTCTAATTTGCCTTGTTATT
This sequence comes from Ethmia dodecea, assembly GCA_963855545.1. NCBI lineage: Eukaryota > Metazoa > Arthropoda > Insecta > Lepidoptera > Depressariidae > Ethmia > Ethmia dodecea. Next base: position 478,788 of record OY979447.1, read on the forward strand.
AAATAGTATTTTAAGTGTTTCTATCATTTCATAGCATACAAATTATACTCGTACAGTCCACTGTCACTCCACCAATCGCTATCATTTTACAGAGATAAGATGATAGCGATTGGTGACTTTGTAGGCGTACTGACTCAGGTAAAATAAACTGTTTGTAAAGATGACTTGATTTCTAAACTGCCTATTAGATGAAACATAATATACCAGATTTTAACTTTAAATAAGGCAACATTGAAAATCACATCAAATTCTCTGCAGTAGTTTTTGCTTGATGAGTTCTAGTAAGTTCTACTTTGGTTTCGATTTAGAATCTTTACTTCTCATTGAAGACAATAATTGCCACTTATATGAGGGATTTTAAGGATTGTTTAAAGTATAACATTAAATTAATACTTCGTTCATATCGTCATACTTTCTGCGCAATTGGGACTAAGTTATGGACGGAGTAGTTAGTTTCGGAGAGAGATGTAAATCTCTCAAGCAAGAGATATAAATCTTTCTTTTTCATAATTTTGTACTTGTGTGGTAAACGCACTTTATCTTGCATATTAAAGTACATTATAATCTAATTTAGCTTTCTATCTCTTTAAAAGTAAACAGTACTTCGAGGTAAAATCTATTAATTTAACGAATAAGTTATTAATTAAGTCAAACACTGAACAATAAGGTCCTAAACCAGCAAAGCTAGATTTAGTTATCAGCTAACCAAACGCAGAGAATTTACGGAGCAAGTTAATGTCAATTGGCATTCGGAGAATCGTCGCTGCGGAACATTGGCGCGTCTCGGAGTTGTTACCACGCTTGGAAGATTCATTAGGGAAATTGTTACCACGGCGCAAGTTTGTCTGCTTCAACTAAGTTTGTTTAGAACTTGCTACTTCTTCATCTTTGACTTTGTTTTATCTTTGGAGAATAATAAATTTTATTTACAAAACCTAGCTTTACATTTAGGTCAGTTGTCGGACCTTTGTTCGAGCATCACAGAACTACCCCTAACTTATGCCAAGCTCTATAAAATTGGTATGGAGGCCATCTTACTTTCCACCATTTTGTTTTTTAATAATGCTAATAACTTGTTTCATATCGTATGACTTTACAATTGATAAAAAAAATTGGTCGTTGTTGAAGTCGGTTTACAGACGATCATTTTACGTGATAACTTCTTCAAAAATAGATGCTTGTTCCGCGCTCTCGCTTGCACACTCGGCTCAGGCGGAACGTGACAATGAGTCATGCTTTTTCGTGCGTAGAGACCTGACACTCGGCGAGGTATTCTATTCTTAAACTTACCCACATTTCTGTTCCACATACTTAATACATTCTTCATCCTGGTTTCCTCACAATCTTTTCCTTTACCTGCTACTACTATCAAATATTTTTATTCAATCTAGGGGCTCATATGTCCACTTATTGAAAGTCATTGCGGCTCCACCGCTTCACTATGTGAAGTTGAGGAGAAGAAGCGGGGCAAGAAACTCCTCAATACAGTATTCTTTTAAGAACAATAAATATAATACAAAGTACAAGTCACATGGTTTTCGTGCTTTGCTGAGATGAAGAATTTACGCCAAACACCGACGACATCGTCAAGGTCGCGGGTAACCGGTGGACGCAAGCGGCAAGTTGCCGTTCGTCGTGGCGTCCTATGGGGGAGGCATTTGTTCAACAGTGGACGTCTTCCGGCTGATGATGATGATGAAACACCATTGTCATTCAAATACTCTTAAATGCCATTTTACATAAAACGATTTTAACGTGAGTTTTGATCATTTTTGTGGCAAATTTCATTCAAACAAAGATATCAAATAACCCTTTAACATGAAACACCATTGTCATTTAAATACTCTTAAATGCCATTTTACATAAAACGATTTTAACGTGAGTTTTGATCATTTTTGTGGCACATTTCATTCAAACGGCACTGACAAAGATGTCAAATAACCCTTTAACTCAACCGGGGAACAATGTCACGCTATTCGATCCACCCGTGTTATTGTATAACCCTAATGCGGGTTCATTATCGACACAATCGGGGCGAATAATTAATTGCAAATTGAATTCCATTTTGTCCCAAATTGTGACGAAAATAGATGGTTTCTATCAATTGGTGTGGCTTCATTGTGTTTTAGGCATTGTTCTGCTAATTTCCCGCATTCAGAGTAGAAATTCATCCATATACTGTGATTGATTCAGTACCTGGGAGAATGAAAGTGTCGCTAACGCCATCTAATAATAATAAAAGTTTATTTGGTATAAGGTTTTACAACAACGCTCTGTAAAGAATGGAACATATGGGGATGTGATTCCCAGAAGTCCCATATTTCCTCTCTGAATAGCTCAGCCTTGTATTTGATTGTTTTGACTTTGTAAAACCGTCAAGTTTAAATCTTTTTGCCGATACTTATAGTATATCCGGCACTGGAATCGATAGGTTGATACATTGCTATCACCCCTCTGATAGCTGTCGTTTTCGTTGACAGCTCTTTGACAAGCTGTTATGCCATTAGAAATTTGGAACCCACGGTCCCTTGGTCTTTTGTCCACAGACAGAATTTATTTCTGATTCAGTGTTTTTCCCCCCAGTTTATATTGCAATTATTTATTATATTGCTATTGCAATTTGAGTTCTTATCACTCCGCGGGCGCATCAAATGCGTAGGCAACGCGTAGCCTCCGCGTAGCCGACGCGTAGCCACCTCGTAGCAAACGCGTAGCCACCGCGTATTCTTCCAATGAAAAGATTTTAGAAATTTTATGTAATTAGAATAATAATCTTATAATATTACAAAAGAACACATTGCAAAAAGCTGTGGTAAAACAAGCTGAATCAGCGAAAATGGAAAACGTGTCCGTCGGTACGCTACCTGATGGCGCAAAAATGTGTTTATCTCTCCGGGCGGAAAGCGTCAACATTCCTTCATATTATAATAGAAAACATTTTAAGAACTAGTCTTTCTCCTATTGTATCATAGCCCTACCCGTCCTTGATGGAATTTCATTCTCTGCGTCTTATTCAAGCAAACACATTTCCTCTTGTGTTGTATCAATGGACATGAGTGGTTCGTCTGCTGTCCATAACGCAGTTGGTACATATCTAGTTTCGTCCATTACGTGTGTTACTTAAGTTGCTTTACAAGAAATGGTTACAACGAAAAATATAGGTTTATTTCTCTGTAAACATACGAGTATCAATATATAATTATATAAATATAATAATTGTAGGACACAACTCACACACGGTTAGTCTCAAACTAGGCAGAGCCTGACTATGGGTACTAAACAACTGATAGACATACTTAAATAAATATTAAAAGCCAACAGACATGTTAGTGCAATCAAATATTGACCCAAGCTGGGATCGAACCCGCGACCTCCAACTCAGAAGGCAGGGTCACTACCAACTGAGCCAACGGGCCCGTCAAATATATATCCGACTATCACTTTACAACAATATTTGGTTGTGGCTATCTCTAATTTACAGTATTATTTTTTATTTATTTATTTATTTATTTCTTCAACTTACTATACTATCTTACAGGTTTGGCACCTAATGCGACAGTGTAAGTAATCTATTTTTCCATATCAATATTTAAACTCTATCTATAGCAACAATACTTAATGTAACTTTGGAAAATTCGCTCAAAGAACAAGAGAATAGATCGATTTTTTCGGCAACCGAATTTAGAGTGTGCATGGCACGAGTCAGGGGCGCTTTGCCGAGCATGTTGGTTCTCCCACGCGGGACTGCAAACAATCTCGGTCGGCGCCGACGCTGCACGTACCCGTCGGGCACGCACAAGCCTACCCACTGTAGAACGCCTGGGTTGCAGATTTTGCCTCGGATAACACCCAGCATGTAACACGCAAGAGACAAATCTCTCCGGGCTTGTAACCTGTTGTATCCCACCATGCCCAGAACGAACATCGTTGGATACATCAACGGGTAGAATGGATAGACACCGTACAGTCTCAAATATAAATATCTCAAATATTTATTCTGTATGCGCTCCAGCATGAGACCGGTGTCACTCTCACTGTAAATACGAATCTAACGACACTTCTCAAGCTAAAATTCTTCGAGCTGTTCAGGCTGCAGATCGTGCCAAACAATTATACATTACGTACATACTCTCGAAAAAAATAACCCTCCTTCTGGTGCAGTCGGGAAAAACACGTGCGCTCAACTCTTGGTTGGTTTTTTCTTAAAAGATGGACAAACTGACAACATAATAATAATAATAATAATAATAATAATATAATCTCACGCCTCTTTTATCCCCGAGGGGGTAGGCAGAGGTATTCCATTACTGGATATACCCACATTTCACGAGATACATTGGACCCCTAAACGTGATAGGTGGTGAGCCCATCGCCGGACCGGGTCTGTTTACACATGTCTCAGAATTAATTCTGAGACCTGCGGGTTTTCTCACGATGTTTTCCTTCACCGTCGAGCTAGTGATAGATATGTACGTAAGTTATGAAAACTCATTGGTACATGCCAGGATTCGAACCCGAGCCTCACTGATTTTCGGCCTGCTGTTTAACCGTTCGGGCTATCACTGCTCAACAACAACATACTTTGGCAATTAATAAAGTTGAGATGAAGAAAGTTCAAAGTAACGCCTAAATAGGTCTTTTACACAGAAGATATTATGTACCTACATTACCTATCTAATTTTGCCTGATACTTTTTTATAATCTCCCAAATAAGACTGATATATAATCACATTACCGTATTAATCAAATCCGGATTTAGATAAGCAATATCTTTTTCCAAAAAGAGCGTGAATACTGGATGATTTTTTAACGCCTGGAAAAAAAAATTACGAAGGTATCCAGAGCCGAAATTATACACGAGATTAACTGTCAAATATAGTCAAATTTAATGTAATTTACAATATCAAATCAAAATTCGTTTATTTCAGTAGGTATACAAAATACACTTTGAAACGCCAATAACAAGACACACTAAACTCGTCCCCACAAACTACAAAGTCTAAAAAGTAGCAGCTGGCGGTTGTAGGTAGATTGCGCATGAATGGAAACTACGAGCCCGTTTCTTCTTAAAATACAATCCTACTATATATTATAAATGCGAAAGTTTGTATGGATGGATGTTTGTTCCACTTTCACGCAAAAACTACTTAACGGATTTTGATGAAACTTTACAGTTATATAGCTTGTACGTCAGAATAACACATCGGCTATATTTTATAACCGTATTCCCACGGGAACGGGAACTACGCGGGTAAAACCGCGGGGAGCTGCTAGTTTCAAATATTTCAGGGTGTAATATAGACTATAATTAAGTAATGTATAATATATAAGTATAAGGGTATTATATGAAAATTGTAAAAAAAAAATTAAGTAACAACACACCATATTTTTTTTCAGACGTCAAAAAAAAACTGGCTGTATATAAAAGGTATCCAAAATCTTAATGATAACAGACGTGAGTATTACTGTTTCCTCCAAAGTTTTGTCCCCAATTTGGAGCTAAAGAGCACACTTTCCACTTACAAAGACAACTTGTTTGTCAAATGTTTTGAAGTAATCAGAGTGCCTAGCCAAATGTAATAATTAGTCCAACAGCTTTCTACGCTAATATTATAAAGAGGAAATATTTGTTCTTGACGTGACGTCTTATAAATTTATGAACGTTGGTTACACGCACTAAAAATCATGACTCATTGTCACATTCCGCCTGAGCCGAGCGTGGAAGCGAGAGCGCGGAACAAGCTATAGAGAAGCACGATCAGTCTAATCTAATTCGGAAAATTTCAGCAGGCAGGGTTAATTCATAGCCCTATTGAAAAAAAATGGTTTGTCTGTAAAGTCGGTTTAGGGACGATGATTTTACTTGATAGCGTCGAAATAGATATGCGTCACAAGCCGAACGCTTAGGCCGATCGTGCCTCTCTATCGCTTGCTCCGCTCTCGCTTGCCCGGCTCAGGCGGAACGTGACAATTTTTCACCAGTACAATAACGAAATAAAACTAAGTAAAACCGACAAAGGGAGAGACAAATGGTGATGTTCCACAGACAGTTCGCAGATAGTATTGGCGAGCAAGCAGTTCACTTGGCGTAGAAATAATTTACGTCACGTAGTTTCTTCAAGTTTCGGTTACGTGACATGACGGCATCGGTGGACTACTCCTTAGAGTGTCACGTAATGTGACAACGGTCTTTTTATCTGAGGAGGCAGTTGCCGTGATTAAATCATTGCACTGCACCGACCCTAAATGAGGAGATAGGGCGATTTTTTTAAATAATAATAATAAATTGTGAGACAATCATACACGGTTAATCAGTGGTTACTGAATAACTAATAATAATAATAATCTTTATTGCTTTCTTGCTGTACAAAAAAAAAGTCTTAAATAAATATTCATAAGATCAACAAGAACCCTAAACATAAATAAATAAATAAATTTTGGGACACAATTCACACGGTTATTCAGTCCCTAACTAGGCAGAGCCCGTACTATGGGTACTAAACAACTGATAAACATACTTAAATAAATATTAAATACCCAACACGAAGCCAACAGACATGTTCATGCACTAAAATCAAACCCGCAACCTCCAACTCAGAAGGCAGGGTCACTACCAACTGAGCCAACAGGCCCGTCAAATGATGACGAGAGATACGTAACTTGATTAGGGATGTGACATTGATCGCAAAAAATCAGTTATTTAAAAATCGATTAGTAACCTCTGTTTTATAATAAACGATTTTAAAAATAGATTGATGTTATTAAAAAAAAACCGGCCAAGTGCGAGTCGGACTCGCGCACCGAGGGTTCCGTACAACCTTGCAAATTTATGGTTTTCGTAATTTTTCCTTTATCTATGCTATAAGACGTTGCTTCGTACCAAATTTCAAGATTCTGAGTTCACGGGAAGCACCCTGTAGGTTTTGATTCCCTTGCAAGTGTCGAAAATTTGCGGAATAAACGGCTGTATCTTTTGATTGCGTTGGCTTAGAAGTTTGATTTTTTCACAGCTTCAAGGGACAGTAGACCTGAGTAATTGATATAAATTTCAGCTTCATACCTCCAGGCGTTCCTGAGAAAAAGGGTCTTGACAGACGGACGGACGGACGGACAGACGGACAACAAAGTGATCCTATAAGGGTTCCGTTTTTTCCTTTTGAGGTACGGAACCCTAAAAAATTAAAAATCGATTACATGAAAGAAAAAATATGAATATGTAATGATAATTTTTTCACACTCTTTATCCTGTAAGTGAACTTAAAGATTCTTCATTCATCGCTGTGCGCTGCATGGTACTGTTTACAAAAATCGATTAAAGTGTGTAATTTTAGCAGCATTTTCTTTAATATTTTTTATTTAAGAACATAAAAAAAAAACTCACGCATTTTATTCCCGCGGGGGTAGGCAGAGGTATTCCATTACTGGATATACCTACATTTCACGAGATATATTGGACCCCTAAACGTGATAGGTCGTGAGTAAATATAGCCGGACCGGGTCTATTTACACATGTCTCAGAATTAGTTCTGAGACCTACGGGTTTCCTCACGATGTTTTCCTTCACCGTCGAGCTAGTGATAAATATGTACGTAAGTTTTTTTGAAAAACTTATTGGTACATGCCAGGATTCGAACCCGAGCCTCACTGATTTTCTGCCGACTCTTTAACCGTAAGGCTATATTACTGCTCTAAGAATATTTAAGAACATGAGTGAGAATATAATCGATAATTTAAAAAAGACGATTATTCTTAAAAACGCTTATTTTTTCACATCCCTAACGTGTCACAATAGCACTGTTTATTGAATTCCTGTCCCTTTGTCGTACTTATATTTGTATATAAAATGTGGTATTATCCTCACTTGAATGTAATAGCAAAAAGGATCCTTGCTTAGAAATTGCTTACAAGATATGATAACAAGCTTATAATGTCATTGTTGCACGATTTACTGATAAGGCCTACTTACTTAGTAGGATGTCACGGCTATAGAGCTTTGTAGATGTGTTTAAGTGTCGCCGATTTTCATCAGCTTACCACTGTTTAAGAACAGAGAGTTTCGGGGAGTGTGCCCAAGAGCTGCACGAGCTTATCTCGCCTTCCCCTTTTTACAATCGGACTTCCAGACGCACGGCTGGGCTTCATCCCTACTTGGTGGATATCCCATCCATACGCACAAAGCGCTTTTCAAGTTCTTTTATTATGCGCACCGCCAAGGAGTGGAACTACCTGCCGGCGTCTGTATTTCCGAGTTCATATAACCCACAAGTCTTTAAGGATCGAGTGAACAGGCATCTTCTGGGCAAGCTCGTCCCAACGTAGGCCCCGTCTTTACTCTCGGGCTAGTCTGGGGCCAAGAGCAAGCCCATTTTTTAGTAAAAAAAAAAGAGATATAGATATCGCGTGTGTTTTTTTTTTATAAAAATAGGGGGTAAACGAGCAGACGGGTCACCTGATGGTAAGTGACGTCCGTCGCCCATGGACACCTGCAACTCAAGAGTCACGAGTGCGTTGCCGGCCTTTGAGGTGGGAGTACGCTCTCTTGAAGGTTTGGAGGTCGTATCGGTCCTTGTTGTAGAGTCAGACTCTCATGACTCCGAGTAAGGAATTCGAATCCTGCAGGCGTATTCTGGGAGCTTCGATATTCGATATCGGAAAATCTGTAGAACACTATCGAGATAGGCTGATGTTGGTATCGAAAACTTTCGAGATGGGCTGATGTTGGTACCGAAAACTAATGTCATATGTGACATAAGGATTCGGAAACTTTTCCGTGGCTATCAGAAACGCCTAGAATAAAGTTTCCGAAGTCGATAGATTCGACTTCGGAAAATTTTTCACTCGACCTGAATCGAACGGAAACGGTATCGAGTCTCCGTGAATAAGGCTGCAGGTAGGAAATATAGGACGTTTTTAAAGAACCTAAGTACATATTTATCCCTACCTTGACGATAAAGGATAACGATGGCTAACCATCTGCCACGTTTAAAGGTTCTGAAAATTTACTGTTGGAGAGTGGGTATATCTGCGAATGGGATAGCCCTGCCGACCCCATGGGGGGTAAAGGCGTGAGCACATTTATTGTTTACTGCTGTTTAATTGCGTGTGATTGGGGGCCTTATGAGGCTTACAAGTTGCAAGAAATTTCACGTAATAGGTGACTACTGTCTAGGCTGTCTGAAATACATTACTTAAATCGATAATACCGCCTTTTGTATGCTTTCTAGCTTTTAGACTCTAGAAAAAAGAGAAAAGTTACTTTTCCTGGATAAACTTCCAATCTATTTAATACTATTGTTGTAAAGAAACCACAGAAAACTGAGCTTTGTATCTCGCAGACAAAGACAACTGAAAGAAGAGTTTTCTTGTATTTTTTTCTTTACCTCCTTTCTCCTTCTTATTTACCCTTTACTTATGAAGTTGTCTATTCGTATAATACAGTTGATTGGCACGTTTGTCTTTTAATCCACTTAAAAAAAGGAGTAGGTTAACGTTTTTTTTTAGTTATGTTTACCGATTACTCTAAGAGGACAGGAGCGATGTGGATAATGTATACTAGCTTTTACCCGCGGTTTCGCATTATATTTATTCATATCATATTTATTTCACCCCCTTAGGGGTTTAATTTTGCAGGATCCTTTCTTAGTGGATGCCTACACTGTATAAGCTATCTATGTGCAAAATTTCAAGTCTCTAGACCCAGCCGTTTAGGGGTGCGTTGATACATCACCAATAAGTCAGTCAGTTTATCATTTTATATAATATATAGATTTTCCAGCGGGTCCCATTGTCATAGGGTCAGGATTAGATTTTATATTAAAACATATGTTATTCAGTATCAACTGTAGCTTTGTGCCAGTGGAAGATTTTTCTGAATCGGATCATTAGTTCTAAACATTATCGCGATAGTAATTACAGGGATTTTTTTTTCATAAAGCAGCTTATTTTTCGAGTTATTCTCAGCAAGCAATGAAAGTTCATTTGATACCCATATTGTAGGAGTGCATTAAAAATAACTAGTCCGCCATTTTGGGTGCTCCGCCGAGTTCGATTTAGAGTGACGTCACACAGCTAAGTACTATCGACCAACGCTAAGCTTGATACATTTAGAAGAATTTTTGCTTGAAAGCTCGTGTTTTTAATACCCGCACCTTAATTAGAGTTAAACAATCAGATGCCAGTAACACCGTTTTTTTTTCTGTTTCGATCCTTTCATCGAACAGAAATGGTCATAAACATGAAAGAAACCCTTTTTTGTCATTATTAATTTAAGAGAGGGCTTTGTAGCCACGGGGTGATAAAAAATAGCTGTCACGCAAAAATTACACTTAAATGTATCAGGCAGAACTTTTACTGATAGTACGTACTCGTATATCACTTGCATCATTTTACTTATTCAGTGACTGCAGTTGCGTGCATTATAGGGACTATACGAGTAAAATGTCCAACAGGCATTCCATCGTACTTTGTATGGACTTATCGAACACGTGTAGGGTGCAGTGGGGTGGGCATGAACTTTGTTGGATGCAGTTAAAATGTTCCAAACTGTCCTGTCAGTGATACGGCCATTGCTTTGTTCTAACATAAAACTGTAAACAGTGTTTTATTAAACAACTACCGGGCTTTTTGGCGGGAATCCGAAGATGACGTCATGTTTTTTGTAAAATTTTCATATTGCTGTGGGTTTATTTATTTATTGGAGCTCAACAGCAACATACCTTTAATATATAAATATAAACAAAAAATACAGCCATTTACAGAGCTTAACTTATTATATAAAACTAGTGAAAGGTACAGGGTATGCTCGAACTATTTAATAACTAGCAGCGCCCCGCGGTTTAGCCTGCGTAGTTCTCGTTCCTGTGTGAATACAGGGATAAAATATAGCCTATGTGTTATTCTGATATATAATCTACATAACTATAAAATTTCATCAAAATCCGTTCAGTAGTTTTGCGTGAAAGAGGAACAAACATCCATCCATACATCCATACATCCGTCCATACATCCATACATCCGTCCATACATCCATACATACAAACTTTTGCGTTTATAATATTACTGCGATAATGATAGTGTATTATGTAGCAAATGTCTGGTTTAGTGCAGAATAAGCTTTATACCAGGCACGGAACGTGGTACAGCACGTGGAGTTTGACACATTGGACTTTATAACGTTCTTATTACAATCGCCTCAGAGGTCAGACTCGCACTACAAGTGTAAAGCTGCATTTGCTCTTGACTGTACCTACACGTGCTGTCAAACTATCGGTATTTTTACAAAGGATTCCTGCACGCAATGGGCCTTTGATCGGTGCCGACAGGGAAACACCGCCCACAAGCAGATTGATTGCATGCGAAGCACAACCCTATAGTTTTACAAATAGCATTTCAAACAGGAGTCCATCGATGAGGAAAAAAAAATAACGACTAATAGATAAGTGTAGTGGGGCTTTTTGGAAAGAGAATTTTAAATTTGCTGTATATTTCGGATTTCGACTCATATTAGTGACAGTATATTATGTGGCGAGTGACCCTGAAAGTGTGCAGTGAATGCGAAATTCGATAAAATGCGAGGGATGCATATTTTTGGATTACCTCAAGAAGTCACAATGTGAAGTCTTCAGTAATAGTGCTATGGAGGAGCGGAGTTGGGATGCTCCTCCATCGTGCAAAGGAAGATCTTCCGCCAGGCGAGGTGATCGTGCCTGGGGACCGCGGTCCAACGGTTGATGTTGGACAGTTGTATTTATACAAACTCATTAGAAAACTCCGATAGCGCGGTTTAGAACTCGGCCGTCTATTGGCGCGTTCTATGTAACTCGGCCTTCTTTCTATTGGCGCGTTCCATGTAGTGTCGCTACATCGCTATAATTTTACTGTTGATAAGCAAGGGAGGGATGTAGAAAGTGTTGAAGACACTGAATTTTCGTGCATAATCTCTGAAGTAGAGCGATTGAACTAAGATTAAAGTATAAAATAAGTATTAGGATTTACCGTAATGTATAAATGTAAACAGCAGCCCATATCCACCGACGAGTTGCTGGTTCCAAATGCAGTACCCCGAGAAGAGCCAGCAAGAAACTCAAGGGCAGCTCTTTTTAATCTCATGTCTTACTAATAAATATGGTTTACAATAATAATTATAATTAATAGCTTTACAGAGCGCCGAGTAGGTTAATCCCATGCATGTTGGTCTACTAAGTACCTAGTCTGTAATTTTATGGTAGCCTTTTTATGTAATTTTTGCTTACTATTGTTTTAAATTTGTCAAGAGGCAAATTTCGTAATGCAATGGGAATCTTATTGTAAAAGCGTATACATTGACCCTTAAAGGATTTGGTAACTTTAGATAATCGACTAACATAAGCAGCCAGTTCATTCGTATCTCTAGTGTTTATTGTGGATCTGTATATGTCAAATACAGATCCACAGTGACCGAAGTAGCGGGCGTGCGCTAGCCAATAGATCGCCCTCTCGTCATGTCTGTCATCCATTCATGAGTAACAAAGGCGTCGGCTTCCAATTAGAGCGAGCACCATGCTGTGTCCTACAAATTGTATTGTTACAATCAGTCTTGCCCTTGTGGCGTGGCGTCAATATAGCGAGCCACAGGAATGCTGCACAAATATTGACCTAACTAGCTTTGTTCTACGAGTTTGGTCGAAGTCGGACAATATTTGTACATGTTATGTATACCGTAAGTGTCATATATATCAGATATATTACTAATATCCTATTCTTTTAAAAATAAAAAATAAATAAATAAATAATCTCACGCCTTTCATCCCCGAGGGGGTAGGCAGAGGTATTCCATTACTGGATATACCCACATTTCACGAGATATATTGGACCCCTAAACGTGATAGGTGGTGAGCCCATCGCCGGACCGGGTCAGTTTACACATGTCTCAGAATTAATTGTGAGACCTGCGGGTTTCCTCACGATGTTTTCCTTCACCGTCGAGCTAGTGATAAATATGTACGTAAGTTTTTGAAAAACTCATTGGTACATGCCAGGATTCGAACCCGAGCCTCACTGATTTTCGACCGGGCTATCACTGCTCGCTCGCTCTTTTAAAATGTGTTAATATATATGATGTGGTTGTGCTATAATAAATAAATAAATATGTGGCCATAGCTATTGCGTAGCGAGAGATGTAGAAGGGAGTATTGTTGTAAGAATAGAGATTCATGAATCTGGAAGATATAGGAAGGGGGGAAACCAAAAAGAAGATGGATGTGCAAGATGGAAGTGAATGTCTATACGAATTTTGCAACAGGTATATTGGAAGGAGAAAGTGAAAATGTATTTATTTCAGTAGGTACTTAATTGAAAAAATTACACTTAGAAAAAAGAGATTTGGTTAAAAAGTAACTTAGTTACCTTTCATCCCCGAGGGGGTAGGCAGAGGTATTCCATTACTGGATATACTCACATTTCACGAGATACATTGGATCCCTAAACGTGATAGGTGGTGAGCCCATCGCCGGACCGGGTCTGTTTACACATGTCTCAGAATTAATTCTGAATTTATTCTGAGACCTGCAGGTTTCCTCACGATGTTTTCCTTCACCGTCGAGCTAGTGATAAATATGTAGGTACGTAAGTTTTTAAAACCTCATTGGTACAATTTTATATAATTTGAAAATTTAAAAGTTTATAACCTTAAAATCTTACCCTATAAGAAGTGAGCTTGCATCTCTTCACAGTTTGATGCCTAGAAAGAGCAAGTACCTACCAATAATGAATGTTTCAAAAAGTTGTGTTTTATATCATTTGCTCGACATGATGGAAAACATTGTGTCCCAAAACTTTGTTCTGAGGTATATGCACGCCAGGTTCTAACTATACCATTCGCTTTTGTTATTGGGTAGGTACTTTCTGAAATGGAATACCTCTGCCAATAAAGAATTAGTACACGTAGTGCAAAGATGGCTTTAGGTCCTGACCTTGAGTCAATATAAGTAAATATGATGTTATATTATGATATGCATTATTTAGTTGCTATGTTGTAAAAATAAGGTTTGTTATTTATATGTGGAAGCTTGTAATTATCATGTACTGCTTGTCTACAAGGACTACTTACTAATTTGTAAATGTAGCAGCTGTAAGGTCCTCAAATAGTAATACATAAATAAATAAATAATATAAATACATTCAAAATTTGAATTCGTTACAAGTCGAAAGACCAAATTCTCTTTACAATATTTTACATTGAATTCCCGCACAAAAAAGAGGGGTGTACTAAATTCCGAAAGAAAATTAATCGAATTCATTTTGCGGAATCATTCAATTATTCTACTTCTAATTTATCACATGTCTCCTCCGATAATTCTGCCATTTATAAGCGTAACAACCACAAGGCAAGAGTCACCTGCGCCATAGATAATGTTTCAGACCACAAAGGGTAGACGAATTAATGGTTCCAGTACAGTGGTATGACAGCAATCTATACCATCCAGGAATGTTATTAATATGAAATATCGGGTATTGATATCATACAACGTGTCACAGAATAAGCGCAATTCCTTAGACACCCCAATTAGTACTTAAATATAAAAAATGATGCATTACCACTTTTTGTTTAACCCAATTTCTTAAATAAATATCACGGTTAATAACGGTTTCCAAAGCCCTAAATTCAGTTATGCTAATTCAATTTTCGATTAAGTAGCCGATACTGAACAAACTGTGTTCAGCAATTGCGCTTAGTTTGTTACATACTGATACTCCGTTATGTAACAAATTATCTATATATATAAAAGGAGAAGCTAAATCTAAAAATCAAGGCCCAGCCCAAACCGCTGCACATAGAAACATGAAATTTTGTGTTTAGGTTACGTTTGTAGTGTAGATGCTCGCTAAGAAAGGATTTTACGAAATTCAACCCTTAAGGGGGTGAAAAAGGGGGTTGAAGTTTGTATGGGATAGTGTGATTTCTGCGTGTATCAACTTTAAACTTGGCACAAATACTTTTCAAAACACACTATGAAATATTAGTTCTAGGATTTTATGAAAATCATCCTCCAAGGGGATGAAAGTAGGGGATGAAGTTTGTATGGAAAACCTTCATTTTTGGGTGTATCAATTCGAAACTTTGTAAAAATACTCCTCAAAACAAACAACAAGACACGTATTTCCGGATTTTTCAAAAACCATCCCCTAAGGGGGTGAAACAGGGGAGTGGAGTTTGTATGGAGACGTGTTGTTTTTTACGTCTATCAACTTCAAACTTTACATAAATACTCTTAGAAATAAATTATGAGACACATATTTTTGGATTTTTCGAAAATCATCCCCTAAACGGATGAAAGTAGGGGTTGAAGTTGATACGAAGAAGTTTATTTTTTGCGTCCATCAACTTGAAACTTGGTACAAATGCTTCTGAAAACAAACTATGAGATTAGTTCTAGGATTTTTCAAAAATCTTCCTCCAAGGGGGTGAAAGTGGGGGTTGAAGTTTGTATGGAAAACCTTCATTTTTGGGTGTATCGATTCGAAACTTTGTAAAAATACTCCTCAAAACAAACAACAAGATACGTATTTCTGGATTTTTCGAAAATCACCCCTTAAGGAGGTGAAACAGGGGGTTGGAGTTTGTGTGGAGACGTGTTTGATTTTTACGTCTATCAACTTCAAACTTGGCACAAATACTCTTAAAAATAAATCATGATACCCGTGTTTTAGGAATTTTCGAAAATCATCCCCTAAGGGGGTGAAAGTAGCGTTTGGAGTTTGTATGGAGACGTGTTGTTTTTTACGTCTTATCAACTTGAAACTGGACACAAACACTTTTAAAAATAAATGATGAGACACGTGTTTTTGGATTTTTTTAAAATCATCTCTTAAAGGGGTGAAAGAGGGGGATAAAGTTTGTATGGGATAGTGTGATTTCTGCGTGTATCAACTTTAATTTTTTTACAAATATTCTTGAAAATAAACTTGATATATTAGTTCTAGGATTTATCGAAAACCATCCTCCAAGGGGTTTTATCCCCTTGGGGGTTGAAGTTTGCATGAATACCTTTCATTTTTGGATGTATCAATTCGAAATTTTGTAAAAATACTCCTCAAAACAAACAACAAGACAAGTAGGTATATCTCGATTTTTCAAAACTCACGGGTGAAACGGGGTTGGAGATTGTATGGAAACGTGTGGTTTTTTTACGTCTATCAACTTGAAACTTATCACAAATACTCTTATAAATAAATGATGAGAAACGTATTTTTGTATTATTTTAAAATCATTCCCTAAAAGGGTGAAATTAGGGGTTGAAGTTGGTATAGAGAAGAGGGGTTTTTGCGTCTATTAACTTGAAACTTGGCACAAATATTCTTTAAAAGTCTCCATACAAAGTCTAATTTTTTTTGATAATTTACTATGGGTTGCTAGGAGAAATTTGTTTGTGCATCCCAAATTGTTGAAAAAATAAATGTCCACCCGTACGAAGCCGGGGCGGGTCGCTAGTTCAGGCTATTTCGGTTTTGGTTAGGAATATTAGATTTTTTAGGAATTACAAAAGTAAGAATACTCGACAATGGAATACCTCGGGGATAAAACACGTGTGCTTATATCCCCAAGATATTAGATTTCTTATAAAATCCCACGTTACACACTATTCTTTGGACCCGTAAACGTGATAGGTGGTGAGATATTGTGCGTACACATGTCTCAGAATTAATTCTGGGACCTGCGGGTTTCCTTACGATGTTTTCCTTCACTGTCGAGTACTCCTTTAGTTTTCCTTTTGTTATTCCTTTCTTCCTCTCAAGTTTGCGCTCATTTATATTTACTTGCACACAGGCTACCCGATTTTGCCTTTAATTGACCATTCAAGTTGAGTTTGCATATAATTAGGTTTTCGGCTCGACACCGTTTCCGTTCGATTCAGATCGAGTGAAAAAATTTCCGAAGTCGGATCTATTGACTTCGGAAACTGTATTCTAGGCGTTTCCGACAGCCACGGAAAAATTTCCGAATCCTTATGTCAAATATGACATTCGTTTTCGATATCGACATCTTTGAATAGCCCATCTTCGACAGATTTTCCGATTTCGAGTTGAATATCGAATATCAAAGCTCCGTGAATACGCCTGCAGACCTGTGAAATAAGTAAAAAAAAATTTTACATACATTCAAAATCTTATTTTATAAGTTTTCATGATCTACGATTACTTATTATTATTTCTGTCTGGGATCGGCCATTTAGTGGATGGGTGACATGACATTATAAGCCTCCACTGTAACTTGGAGGCCTGTCAAAGCTCTCCAAACGGTTTAAGCTGAATAAGGAAACTTTATAAGCCAGGGAAAGCTATTATAAAGCTGAAAAAAGTTCCATTGTTTCCCTCGTCTTATATAAGC
The DNA here is from genome assembly GCA_963855545.1 of Ethmia dodecea. Classification (NCBI taxonomy): domain Eukaryota; kingdom Metazoa; phylum Arthropoda; class Insecta; order Lepidoptera; family Depressariidae; genus Ethmia; species Ethmia dodecea. The sequence continues at coordinate 496,153 of OY979447.1, forward strand.
ATACCTAAGCCGTGTCAGAAACTCATATTTGAGGTAAATTATGTAAGTTTTTATATCGAACCCGCCATCTTTATACACGCTAATAATAAGTTAGTATCGGCATGTGTCCGGTATGACGATAGACTGGCGCTGACACATCAAAATGTGCGTGAGTGTATACAATTTCATAAAAAAACGGAAATTAAAGTGATTACAAGAAAATATAATCGAAATGGTTAAAGAGCCGGCCGAAAATCAGTGAGGCTCGGGTTCGAATCCTGGCATGTACCAATGAGTTTTTCAAAAACTTACGTACATATTTATCACTAGCTCGACGGTGAAGGAAAACATCGTGAGGAAACCCGCAGGTCTCAGAATTAATTCTGAGACATGTGTGAACAGACCCGGTCCGGCGAGGGGCTCACCACCTATCACGTTTAGGGGTCCAATATATCTCGTGAAATGTGGGTATATCCAGTAATGGAATACCTCTGCCTACCCCCTGGGGGATAAAAAAGGCGTGAGATTATATATATTATTATTAAATGCATACTCTATGTAAATAGTAATTTATTTTATTATTGTATTTATACAACGCGTCACAGAATAAGCGCAATTCCTCATACCACAGTTAGTATATTAATACTAGCAGCGCCCCGTAGTTTCACCCGCGTAGTTCCAGTACCTGTTGGAATATGGGTATAAAATATCGCCTATGTGTTATTCTGATGTATAAACTATTTAACTGTAAAGTTTCATCAAAATCCGTTCAGTAGTTTCTGCGTGAAAGTGGAACAAACATCCATACATCTATACATCCATCCATACAAACTTTCGCTAAGGCGTAGGCAGCAGTATTCCATTCCTGGGAATAATCACATTTCAACAATTTCTGTCAACAAACAAAATGTGTTATAACCAGAGTCCAACTGTATCTCAGCGTACTGCATTTGGAACCAGCGACTCGTCGGTGGAGATAGGCTGCTGTTTACATTCAGCCAATCTTCATGGACGAGTTTAGAGTCCCTTGTTATAAATTTACACCACTTATTGACGTTTGTATAATTATTTTTACCTACAGAAATAAATGATTTTTGACTTTGAATTAACCACCTTTTTTGTGAGACCGTTTTGTTTTGGAAAGAGGAAAACTATTAACGTTTTATTGGCAGTACTTAAATTATTCCGTCAAACGGGAGTGAGGTCAGACGCCCTAATACCTGTGGATAATAGAAGCATTTCAAAGGCAACTTACAACCTATATTACATAAAAGTTTTACTGGGTAAGCAAACCCAGTAGACCGGACATATTTATGTTGAAACTAGCGACCCACCCTAGTTTCGCTTGGGTTTATATGTAAGTAAGTAACAACTCTTTATTGTACACCAATTTAAAAAAATATACAACAAGTGACATAGTGATACAAAAAACGACGTGTGGCACTCGGGGACTGCCGCGGTAAAGCTATTGCATAGCATTTTGTATCAACAAGACTGCCGAAAAGAAACGACGTTAGACAATGCACGGCCTTCAAGCCACACCTCCGTGCCCGTCGGAGTGGGGAGCGTGAGGTTTTTTTTCGTTACGGAATTTCTGGATTCGGTCCCCGCGCTCAAGGCCCTCGATAGAAGCCATGCAATAGCTTAAAAGTACAATGGGCGGTCTTATCGCTTTAAGCTATTTCTTCCAGACAACCTTAGGATGGATGTAACTGAGATAAACAGATGAAGGTAGGTGGTGCACTAAAGTTAACAATGGATTAAGGTACTTACATACATAAACCGTTATATGATATGGATCTGCAGGGTTTCAACCGCGTAGTTCCCGTTCCAGTGAGAATGCGGGAATAAAATATGGTCTATGTTACTCAGGGATATTCTAGCTTTCCATTGGTGAAAGAATTGTTTAAATCGGTCCAGTAGTTTTTGAGTTTATTGGTGACAAAGATACAAACATACAAATCTTTCCTTTTTATAATATTAGTATAGAAGTTTGTACGTGGGAGAGCCATGCTTCGGCACGCTTGGGCCGGCTCGACCGGAGTGATACCACGGCCTCACAGAAAACCAGCGTAAAGCAACGCATTGCGTTTCGTTGACTGAGTGAGTGAGGTAACCGGAGGCCCCAACACCCCCCCCCCTCCCCTCCTCTCCCCTCTCCCCTCTCCCCCTACTCCCACCTGAAAAGCAGGCAACCCAGTTGGGACTCTTGAGTTGCAGGTGTCCATGGGCGACGATAGTCACCTACCATCAGGTGACCCGTCTGCTCGTTCTCTTATAAAAAAAAAAAGAAGTATATGATCAGTGTTTCTCTACTATATTATGCATGTATTATATACATTTAAGCCTTCCTGTTGAATCACCCTATCTATTAAAAAACCGCATCAAAATCCGTTGCGTTAGTTTTAAAGATCTAATCATACAATAAGGACAGACAGACGGGAAGCAACTTGGTTTTATATTATGTAGTGATACTAGTGATAGTGAAGTTCTTGAGCCAACATTTTAAATAAGTAAATATTTTTTCACAGCACCATTCTTCTCGACTACCAATGCCTGATAAATAATGTATAGGATTCATGCGACTAAGTATTCAAAAAGACGTCCTATTTATTTGTATCGGAGGACCTAAATCAATAGTTTGTTGTTCCTTCGTTTCGTTTCGGCCTGATTGAGTAGCAAACAAATAAATATTTACATTTGTTGTTTGTTGGAACAACGGACGATATATTACATACTAGCAGCGTCCCGCGGTTTCACCATCGTAGTTCCCGTTCCCATGAGAAGTCGGATAAAATATAGCCCATGTTACTTCCTGATGATAATGTAGCATTCCATTGGTGAAATAATTTTTGAAATCGATCTAATAGTTTTGGCGTGAAAGCGTAACAAACAAAGTCAATTTCGCATTTACGAGTATAATATATAGTACTAGCGACCCGCCGCCCCGGCTTCGCACGGGTACAATGCTGAATTTTCTTTGCTATAAACCATCCCTGGACCCACTCGAACCCACACAAAAAGTTTCGTCAAAATCGGTCCGGCCGTTCTCGAGTTAAATCGTCAGGAAGGAAAACCCGACTTATTTTTATATAGTAGATAACAACAAGAGTATAATAATTGTTATAGTCTTGTTGTTATACTCTTAATATTAGTTAGGATCATTCGCTCTTAGGACAACCAATTTATTTTTAGCTGTTCGTCTAGTTATTTCCCTTATTATTGAATTGTTGTTATGTTAGTATCTTAACGGACAATATTGTACATTGTATGAAGAGACTATTGGGTTAGTTATATTTGTTTTTTATATTTATTTATTTTATTTTCTTTATTAAGGAAGCAAACAGCTTATAAAATAAAAACTTATAGATATTACATTAAATAGAAATATTACAGTAAGCCAACAAAGTTTCCATTACTGTTTAGCACCTAAAGTTGCAACGGCCGTGCTACTAAACAAAGAAGTCTATCCTAGTCTTTAAAGGAAACATGAATAATTTTTTTTTTTTTTGGTAATTTGAAAAAGAAAAAGAATATAATAATCTTATACTATTATTTAATTTGCTTTATGGCACTCACTGCATTATGTATTTTAGGAAGAAAGATGTCAATACCGCTATAAATTTTATTATAATTTGAACAAACTCTTACAACGAACCGGTTTTTGGCGTAATTTGTCTTTGCATTGGCTATCGAGAAAGTTTTGGTACTTAGTTTTAAACTGTGTTTATTATATTAATAACCACGGCCTCACAGAAAACCAGCGTAAAGCAATGCTTGCATTGCGTTTCGTTGAGTAAGTGAGGTAACCAGAGGCCCCAATCCCGCCCCCTCCCCTTCCCCCTACTCCCACCTCAAAGGTCGGCAACGCAGTTGTGACTCTCGAGTTGCAGGTGTCCATGGGTGACGGTAGTCACTTACCATCAGGTGACCCGTCTGCACGTTTGCCCCCTTTTTCTTATAAAAAAAAACCTAAATCGAGAAGGACGTTGTAAGGAAAAGCCAGATAAAGTATACCCGCTACTTAAGTATAGCGAAAACATAGCTTTTTAATCCATCGCTTTTGAATATAATGTTTACTTGGAATATCTACATGGGAAACGTTGTTACGTCAGTCAACTTCTGCACGCTTGCTAAGTCCTCCATTTTTATATTACTCTTTACTTTTGTTTTTAGTTGGTAATGTTTCTTTTGTTTTTATTGTGGACTAGCGGTTCTGCGCGATTTCACCTGCGTATAGAGGAATATAATATAGCATAAGTTATTAAGGGATTTTATAGCTTTCCATTGGTGAAAGAATTTTTAAAATCGGTCCAGCAGTTTTTGAGTTTTTAGTAACAACATACAAAAATACAAATTTTTCCTTTTTATAATACTAGTAACGCCCCGCGGTGGGAATACGGGTATAAAATATAGCCTATGTGTTATTCTGATGTACCTATAAGCTATATAACTGTAAAGTTTCATCAAAATCTGTTCATTAGTTTTTGCGTAAAAGAGGAACAAACATCTAATCCATACATCCATCCATACAAACTTTCGCATTTATAATATTAGTAGGAAGCAGGATTAGTATAGATATAGATTAGAACACACAGGCCTGTAACCAAGTAGAGTTATGATTTTATGGATGTGTATGAAGCAAAAGAGTTGTCCTAGAGGTGAAGGTTTATTGCCTATCACCAGGGAAAAATGCTTGTAGGTACATGTTAAGTAAAACCTATCAGTGTTCATATATATTGTTTTTAATAATAAAAAAAAAAGGTAGGCAGAGGTATTCCATTACTGGATATACCCACATTTCACGAGATATATTGGACCCCTTAACGTGATACGTGGTGAGCCCATCGCCGGACCGGGTCTGTTTTATATATTGTTTTTAATTTCAAAATAAAAAAATGGGTTGTCTGTAAAGTCGGTTTACGGACGATAATTTTACGTAACAACGTCATAGGAAAACATTGATCAAAAATTGCATACTGGAGTGGAAAAGAGATAGTTGCGTTACAAGCCGACCGCTTGACCGATCGTGCCTCTCTATCGCTTGTTCCGCGCTCTCGCTTGCATGCACGGCTCAGGCGGAACGTGACAATGAGTCATGACTTTGTCTGGTATCTTTTTACAATAATGGACTTAATTAAATTTGGCGGTACATAGTTTACATCTTGAAAAAGTACATGACAAAAGCTAGTCGTGTAATAATTTCGTGATAAGTTGTAATAAACAATATAGGGTACCTTAATTGCTGTGTCAAAACTCAAGTCAGCTATAATTTCGCCACGTTGTTGGCCCATAATTAAGGATAAATCTATATGAGTTTAGGTTCACTTGGGCAATTTGATGTTAGAGCAAAACTTTGCGAGAATTAGTTACCTTCTTGCCTCACGTACGACACATAAATCGAGTTTGATGTGAAATCATTGCATCTAAGTCATATTTAAAGTTACACTGATATTTAAAGTTTGAATGGATAAGATTATAAATTAGCATAGACGACTGACATACACGCACACTCCCTTACACACTTACACACCTCCCCACAGGTATTTTCACCTACACATACACATACATGTTCTATCGAATTATATCGAGTTATTTTCTTGCTGTACGCAATACTGACCAGTAAATTATGTAATTTTGTTACTGATGTACGGGCATCCACGATACAGGCCCAGCCTTTGATAAATAGTGTTCTGTATGGCTCTTCCTGAATAAAAATCTTTTATCTTTATCTTTACCTACAGTCTGAACGTAAGAGCAGGGACAGAGAAGTTTAATACTAAAAACCAAATTGTGGGACACAATTTAAACACGGTTATTTGGTCCCAAACTAGGCAGAGCTTTTACTAGGGTACTAAACAACTGATAGACATACTTATATAAATATTAAACAGATCAGACATGAAGCCACCTCCGACTCAGAAGGCAGGGTCACTACCAACTGAGCCAACAGGCCCGACAAAGTTTGAAGGTAATCGTTAACTTTTCAATGCCTCTTTACACGCCATAAGGTAAATACTTGTATTTCTTCATATTTTTGTAAAAGGTGGTAAGTTCATCGCTGTACCAGAATGCTGTTACACAATGTGCCTCCGAATTAGTTCTTTGACTTGCTGGTTTCCTCACCATTTTTCATTTTTGTCATCGAACTATAGAAACGCGTACACGTACCTACGTAAGCTTTAACCATGCAATGGGCGAATAGTTACTACTTTAATTGAACTCTATGGAATTGATATAGGATTTTAAAAAAATGAAAATTTTAAAAGCTATGCTTGGTAAAAAACTCGTTGGTATAAGCGTAACAACTCTTTCTTGTACACCAACAAAAATACGCAATAAGTACCACAATGATTTAAAAAAGTACATTGGGCGGTCTTCCAGCGAATGAGTAGCGATCTCTTTACTGGGCCATTTACACTAAGCCAATCCACTAATGGCCTCGTGTAAATAGAGACAGTCCACTGCACTAGATTGTCATCAAGCTTTTTTTGTATGCAGTTTGGATTGTCTTACTGGATTGGCTCATGGAATGGCCTCGTGTAAATGGCCTATAACCACTGGGCTATCACTGCTACGAAGAAAAATCTGTTATTTTTAATTATAATGAAATGAAAGGCGATTTCAATTTAGCTTTGTAAGCGATTCGCATAGCCTCGATCGTTATTCCCTGCGGTTGAAAATCCCCATTTCACAGGTTATTAGCTCGCCCCGCGGCGCTGACCGCAGATTTATAACTTTGTTTTCATCGATAACTAGTTAGTAAACTATTGGTAGATTTTGTGATCGTTATTTCTAATTAATCTGATTGAGTTATTAGAGCTCTGTTTTTTATCCATTGGTTTGATAAAAAAAAATGAAATAATACGGAATGAGCTCAACCAAAAGCCTACCTTTTTAAATATACCGCGCGTCACAGAATAAGCGCTATTCCTCATACCTACAACCTAATTAGTATATTATTATAAAAAAATATGATTCATTCGTACCTACTTTAGCTTTGTCTAAACAAATTTCTTAAATAAAGAACAATAATAAATAAAACAGTAACCAATTAACACTCTGCATGTACATATAAAAAGTTTTCATTAATATAAATAAAACACTACTTTTGCTCGATTTTCTAAAATACGATTATTCTGAATTTTCCATATACTACGTAGCGTACTGCACACACGCCGGCGCTCATTGACCTCGCGCAGCTGATTTTGCGCGTATTCACAAAAACTGAAGAATTGAATTTAACTTTTAAATTGCTAAAATTAAAGTGATGTTTTTTTATAAAAAATATAAAGGCTATCATAAGATAGGTGAATAATCACCGCCTTAAAAATAAATAAATAATAAAATAAACATGTTTTATTTCAGAATTAAAATCCATAATGTGTCCTTAAAGGATTCCTTCGATTTATCAATCACACTGTATAAGCTAAAACTTACTGTATTTCAAGCCACCCAAAGTTAACTGACACGGCTTAACAACTTCCATTGTCGTTTGTCTGTTTTTCAAATACTTATCTTGATTATCAATACAAAAGCAACAAGCACATCACCAAGGGGGGAGGGGGATCAAAAAGTTGCTAAAAAACATCACGTGATTAATGGACGACCCCTTATCCTAATGCCATTGTTCGTTAAATACAACGAAAAAACTGTGCCATTAAACTGTAGCAGACAGACAAACACCACATTCATTTATATTGGTGTGGATTTGTGGATGTAATTAATGCGTCCTACTTAATCGTCTGATACAATTTAATTACATTTTGAACTGCTATTGGCGAACAAGAGCAATAAAATAAATCAATTATGGCACACTTCGCTTCACTCTGGATTCAAAAAAAGCGCCCTCGCCAACAAAATATTATTTTGCTCCCTGGTCATACAATCTACTATTCTTTTATGTTTACGAGCGTTTCGTGTCGATGAATGAACCAGAAAAGAAAAAAGCTGCTACTGCCGCTTCCAATTGTTACTAACTATTTAACTACCTACCGGCGGCGTCTGTATTTCTACAGATAAGTACCTAAATAAAAATAACAATACTAATATAAATACATAAGCTATATTGTTACTAACCTTTGAGTATTAAACCAACAGGAGACGTCACGCGCACAAGTTTCGTTGCAAATAGTCTGCCAATTCCTGCGCGGGGGACGAGGAAACGCACACAAATAATGTTAAAACAAACTCATTTTTGACAAACAATTAAACACTAGCTTGAACTAGATGCACACAAGTACATTTACACACAGAGACAACCAATTTGAGCACTCCGTAAACTCAAAAGAACTAGTTGTATTTAACACTTTTTTGGCAGAGGGGAACGCCTGTCAGTGGCGTCTCCGGTTGGTTTAATACTCAAAGTTACTAACATACTAACAGAGCTATGAGCACAAGACAAGTAAAGTCTGAAATAAAGTTTAATTAATATTATTATTTCCGAGTTCATATAATCCGTCAGCCTCTAAGGATCGAGTAAACAGGCATTTTCTGGGCGAGCTCGTCTCAACTTAGGCCCCGACTTAGTCAAGAGTTAGCCCATCTTCTCTACATTTACGCTAATAAAAAGATGAAAGATTTGTATTTTTGCGAGTTTGTAACGAATAAACTCAAAAACTACTGAACCGATTTTCAAAATTCTTTCACCATTGAATAGCTACAATATCCCTGAGTAAGATAGGCTATATTTAAACGGGAACTACGCTGGTGAAACCGCTCAAAACCACTATTCATTAATAAAATCAGTAAAAGAAACTTCACTTTTTTTTAAATATCTGTCAAATTGACATGATTATTTTGAATTTGACGTTTCTAATTTAACCAGTCCACTCAGCTTATTCTTATTCCTTGTGTCTTGTCAAATAAACAAAAAAAAAGGTTTATCCAACGCCTAAACTGCATAAATTAAGCGGCGAGTAAAATGGTCCCGCTTAAAATTAATACGTCTAAGTAGATAGAATTTGTCAATAGTACCAGAAAACATTGAGTCAGCTTTATCTCGCTAAAATATAATCCGACTAATTAAAGTAGAACTTTAGCTTCGTATTTCCCGTGTATAAATTTAAGTTTACTGAATTCGGTTAACTCCTAACTGTCGCTACGTAAGTCACTAGAAGCTCGTTGATGAACTTAATTTATTTAGTCGTGACAAGTCAACGTCACGAAAGGGAACGGAAAAGTTATGTAAGACTTTCTTGGGGACAGAACTAAGTAGCATTTACAATAAAATTGAATAGGAAAAATAGATTTTCTATCTGTATGTTAAACACAGAAATGTAAATGCATGTAAATTAGTTCAATCAATTAATTCACAGCAGTGATAGCCATTACGGTTAACGACCCGGCCGAAAATCAGTGAGGCTCGGGTTCGAATCCTGTCATGTACCAATGAGTTTTTCAAAAACTTACGTACATATTTATCACTAGCTCGACGGTGAAGGAAAACATCGTGAGGAAACCCGCAGGTCTCAGAATTAATTCTGAGACATATGTAAACAGACCCGGTCCGGCGATGGGCTCACCACCTATCACGTTTAGCATACCGAATGTGGATACCGAACCGTTGAAATGTGGGTATATCCAGTACTGGAATACCTCTGCCTACCCCCTCGGGGATAAAAAGGCGTGTATTATTTTATTATTATTAGTTTAATCCATATTTCATTAAGTACAAAACGAATTATTACGAACTACGGACGCGATGGTTCGATATTTATAATAGCTAGCGGTTCTGTGCGGTTTCATCCGATTTGTTCCCGTTCCCGTGGGAATACGGGAATAAAATATAGCCTATGTTACTCAGAGATATTGTAGATTTCCATTGATGAAAGAGTTTCTAAAATCGGTCAAGTCGTTTTTAAGTTTATTCGTTACAAACATTACAAAAGTACCTACAAGGAATACAAATCTTTCCTCTTTATAATATTAGTGTATACCTAGCGAATGTCCAGTGGCGTTGGCCGCGCTGATCATTTATATTCAAGTTACCGTGGGGATTTCAAAAAATTTCATGTTAGTTCAAACCGTCGTAAAAATAGCGACGTTTAGTTGAAGCGTGGCCTCACCGTGACAGACGACGATGTTTTAGCCGTTTTGGGCATTTCACTAGTGATAAAGAAACAATTATCATAGAACTCGAAATAGTAAATAACTGACTTCAACGATTAATACTAAAAAAAATACAGTCGAATCGGGAAATTGTTCCTTTTTTGAAGGCGTTTCAAAAAAGAACCTTCGAAATCTGTTGGCGTGAAATTGAGTTATTCGTCCATTTCTTGCACACAGACTTAACCTCTAAAGCCAATAAAATAAAATACAATTTTTAATTGTTACGGTGCCTATTGGAACCGAACGGTGCTCGACGAATTAATGCAAATTTAAGACTTACAGGGTTTTCTCATGGATGCCATTGTCAGAACTGGACGAAAAATGGGACCAATCTGTATGCACCAGCTTTCAAATAAAAAAAGAATTTCCAAAATCGGTTGGCCCAGTCGAAAGTTATGAGGTAACAAACATAAAAAAAAACACAAAAAAAGAAGTCTCTTTGAAGTCGGTGCAAACAGTGGTTAATGAAAAGAAATTGAGGATTGCACCAAAATATTATAGTAATTATTTACGAATGAATGAAAAAACTTCGACGAAGACTACCACCGACGCAAATCTTGAGTCTACTGAACCGAATCCGACCGCCATACACGCTCCAGTCGGCATAATACCATCGGCATGATCAAGCAAATCAAGAACACACACGGTCAGTGCTTACTGGATCCAATCGGCACCGTCATGCCGATTTGACGCTAGGAATATTAAATTAAACCAGCAGAGTAACAGCACAGTTCGCAAAATGACACATTGGAATTGCGCAAAATGTCATATTCTCAAAACGCCACATCGCAAAATGTCACATTAGCAAAATGCCGTTTTCTTATAATGTCACACAATAATAGGGTTCCTATTTAATAAAAAAATACTTGACATATTTACTACCCTAAGTAATTTATCAATAAACTTGGAATGCAGAATGTATGTTGTTGTTAATGTTCCCTGTCAGTTAAAGCTATCACCACTATTAACAGTACCTTCTCTTAACTACGGCCTTTTTCCACCCTGTTTAACGTGAGAGCTTTTGCTCGTTAAAAGAATTTTCAGCACGCGTCGGGAATTTTAACATAAGTATTTCGAGGCATATTATGGTATAACATTTGCGGCACTAAAGGTCTGACCCTAAGTAATCCCGCGTTAGGTGTCTGTAGAGAGCCCTAGTTTCAGTCGCGACAGCTTATGGCCAGCCTCAGAAGCTTTTGGACGTTAGTAACTATTACAGAAATAATATATTTTTATAAAGCCTTCATAAAATACTACGATAACTAAAAAAGACGTGTGGAACTCGGGGACTGCCGCGGTAAAGCTATTGCATAGCATCTTGTATCAACAAGACTGCCGAAAACCAACGACGTTAGACAATGGACGGCCTTCAAGCCACACCTCCGTGCCCGTCGAAGTGGGGAGCGTGAGGTTTTTTTTCGTTACGAAATTTCTGGATTCCGTCCCCGCGCTCAAGGCTCTCGATAGAAGCTATGCAATAGCCATCCATCCATCCATCCACCCATCCACCCATCCACCCATCCACCCATCCACCCATCCATCCACCCATCCACCCATCCACCCATCCACCCATCCACCCATCCACCCATCCACCCATCCACCCATCCACCCATCCACCCATCCATCCATCCATCCATCCATCCATCCATCAATGCACGGCCTTCAAGCCACACCTCCGTGCCCGTCGGAGTGTGGAGCGTGAGGTTTTTTTCGTTACGGAATTTCTGGATTCGGTCCCCGCGCTCAAGGCCCGCGATAGAAGCTATGCAATAGCTTAAAAATAATAATAAAAAACTGTAGGTATATTTCAAATTCATATTACCTTAAAAACGAACATTATTAATCTTAAATATTAAATAAAAAAATAAATAATCTCACGCCTTTTATCCCCGACGGGGTAGGCAGAGGTATTCCATTACTGGATATACCCACATTTCACGAGATACATTGGACCCCTAAACGTGATAGGTGGTGAGCCCATCGCCGGACCGGGTCTATTTACACATGTCTCTGAATTAATTCTGAGACCTGCGGGTTTCCTCACGATGTTTTCCTTCACCGTCGAGCTAGTAATAAAATGTACGTAAGTTTTTGAAAAACTTATTGGTACATGCCAGGATTCGAACCCGAGCCTCACTGATCGGCCGGCTCTTTAACCGTAAGGGCTATCACTGCTATTTTTTTTATTCAATAAAAGAATGTTATGTTGTTACGAGGCGCTCTAGCAGTCTGTTATAGCTTTCTTAATAAACTCTGGTTACATGTCGCTATTATTAAAAAAATATCAGATTTTCTCATTTTAACTTGGTTTGTCCCTACTATACTCGTAGATAAAAATAGTTTTTTATATATGATACTTGTGTATCTCATAGAAATCTTCTTTTTCTAAATACCATTTTTTATTATAGTGGTTCTGTGTTCTACAATAAAGTATAAACAGTCAAGAGCACATGAAGCCTTACACTTGTAGTGTATGTTTTTTGTGATAATGTGTTGTGTTGGACAAAAAACTGTTTTTAAAAAAATTGTTGTCTGTAACGTCGGTTTACGGACTATAATTTTACGTGATAAAGTCACAAGAAAACATTGATGAAGAATTGCATGCTGGAGCGGAAGAGAGATGCGTCACAAGCCGAACGCTAAGGCCGATCGTGCCTCTCTATCGCTTTTTCCGCGCTCTCGCTTGCACGCTCGGCTCAGGTGGAACATAACACTTTTCGTGCATGCAGCCGGCGTTCATCGATTTATAAGTCGTTCTCACGTTGAAAACATTCAGATAAATCTACAATAACTTTAGCTATCTTATAGTCGAAACCTTGGTACAGACAAGAGCACGTGCAGGTTGACACATTATAACGTTCTTATTACAATCGCCTTAGAGGTCAGACTCGCACTAAAAGTGTAAAGCTTTCTGTGCTCTTTAATGTACTTAACCATTTCTAGCAGGTAGTGCCTGAGAGCGGGCTTTAGAGGTTGCTCGTCCTACGCTTGGAAGAGAAAGCCTTGACATCTGCAATGAAAGTTCACAGAACGTGACGGAACTCAACTAGCGAACAAATGAATTTTCTCCATCACTATTCCGACATTTTTTTGTACTATTAGCACTTTTTTTGTTGAAACACAAACGAAATTTGCTCTAAGATACAACGCGTCACAAAATACGCGATTGCGCTTGTCCTGAGGAATTTTCCTCACACACCCCAATTAGTATACCTATGTAATATAAAATATTATGATGCCTACTAGCAGCGCCCCGCGGATTAACCCGCTTAGTTTCCGTTCCCGTGGGAATACGGTGATAAATTGTAGCCTATGTGTTATTCTGATATATAAGCTATATAACTGTTCGGTTTCATCAAAATCCGTTCAGCAGTTTTTTCGTGAAAGAGAGACAAACATCCATACGTACAAACTTTCGCGTTTATAATATTAGTAGGAAGTAGTATTCGTACTGTAGTTTTGTCTAACCAAATTCCTCAAATAAAGAGCTAAAATAATAGAACAGTTTCCATAGGTAGCCCTAAACTCAGTTGTGCTTATTAATTTTTCGGTAAACATTATTTAACAATAGGTGGGAGTCCCCCCTATTGGAGAACTGGATGCGTCTGCACGCGTCGGGCACTCAGCCCGGCGCTAGACTTAATTAAATTATTTTATAACACATTTGCTCGTAAAAGGTGTCTTATTTCACCAATTTCAATATCGTATTGTATCTCATTACGCCCAAGTGCGGTAAGTGTAATGTACAACGCACGTTTTATCAAGATGCTCCGTTTTAAAACGAACGGTAGGTATTTTTTAAAATCTCAGCAAAGAGTTTTTATGTCAAAAAAGTTGTTAACATTTTATGATTAAAATTAACTTTGGGAGATAAAATATATTATACAAATATTTATGTACATAATTATTTAATTTAATTAATTTTGATAGTAAATTACAACCAATTAATCTGTAACAAAAACAAAAATATTAATTTACTTTATTAGTAATACTGGCTGTTTTTTGTGCCTTTGCCTAAAAAAAATGCTGATGCTCGCCGCGCGCTTTTTCTTAACGCTGTATTGTTTTTAATCGTTTACCATAGTCGGAGTTTTATTTTATTTCCTCCCAAATGTGTTATTTAAAACGTCGTATGACATACGTGCGCTTTGATAATTACAGCCTCTGCTTACTTGTAAGCAATATCGCCTCGGCTGTAATTTTCAACCTACCGCACTTATATCATAATGTACTATTATTAAAACAATATTTACTAACACTAGGTTAAGTATTTTGTAACTAATATATTATATGGATTTATAATCTGAAATAAAATATTTGAATTGAATTAACAGATTAAAAATAGCTGAAATAGATTAAGTAGTCGATACTGAACACACTAGTTTCAGGAATTGCGCTTATTTTCTTACATATCGACCCAAATCTAGTCACGAGTCAGAAGGTTTCTTCTGGGTGAGCTCGTTCAACGGTTGACCTAATGTGTCCTGCTAGATTAAGGTCAAGACCGAGCCCATTCATAATTTAAAAAAGTTATACAGAGCACAGGCGTACAAATATGTCTACTCGTATCAGCGGGGAGTATCTCATGAACCGTGATGTACTCGTAGGCAGTTTAAATGTTCACAGAATTTGTTTTACTATTGCAGCTAAAACATCAAATAGCTAGCTCGACGGTGAAGGAAAACATCGTGAGGAAACCCGCAGATCTCAGAATTAATTCTGAGACATGTGTAAACAGACCCAAACTTTAACCAATCACGAACGCGTGTTGCTATGTGTCCTAAAATACCAAATAAGAGTTGTCAACACATTAGTAGGTATATACAACATGTAACAGAATAAGCGCAATTCCTGAAATTAGTTTGTTCAGTATCGACTACTTATTTAGTACTAGCTACTTTTAATGTGTTAAATTTTTTTAAATAATGAATTATCGTAGCTAAATTTAGTGCTTTCTATGGAAATCGTGCTATTATTAATCGATATTTAAGAAAATGCAGTGATAGCCCGGACTTTCATCCCCGAGGGGGTAGGCAGAGGTATTCCATTACTGGATATACCCACATTTCACAAGATACATTGGACCCCTAAACGTGATAGGTGGTGAGCCCATCGCCGGACTGGGTCTATTTACACATGCCTCAGAATTAATTCTGAGATCTGCGGGTTTCCTCACGATGTTTTCCTTCACCGTCGAGCTAGTGATAAATATGTACGTAAGTTTTGAAAAACTCATTGGTACATGCCAGGATTCGAACCCGAGCCTCACTGATTTTCGGCCGGCTCTTTAACCGTCCGGGCTATCACTGCTCTTGATGACTGTATCAATGAGTTTTTCAAAAACTTACTTACATATTTATCACTAGCTCGATGGTGAAGAAAACATCGTGAGGAAACCCGTACATGTGTAAATAGACCCGGCCCGGCGATGGGCTCACCACCTATCACGTTTAGGGGTCCAATATATCTCGTGAAATGTGGGTATATCCAGTAATGGAATACCTCTGCCTACCCCCTCGCGGATGAAAGGCGTGAGATTATTATTTTTTTTTTAAACTTTTATTGAACATTAAACAATTTGTCCACAGAGCATCGTACGTGTCGGTTCTCACGATCGTCGCGTTCTCTTTGGAACGGTACCTGGCGATCTGCCATCCGCTGCATCTGTACGCCATGGCGGGGTTGCGCCGAGCTCTGCGCATCGTCGCTGCACTGTGGGTGGTGTCAATGGTAGCAGCCGCGCCGTTCGCTTTCTACACTACCGTCAGCTACCACGACTACCCGCCAGGTGAGGTTACCTACCGTCCTCTGCGTGGCAGAAGCAGTATCTGACACTCTCTGAACTGTATATTGCCTGAATTTTTGTTACTTCTGGAAAAAAAATATTGTGTATATAGAATTGTAATCTTGTCGCTACTACCTCCTTCATTACTAACATCTATCTATATATTATATAAAATGATAAACTGACTGACTGATTGGTGATGTATCAACGCACAGCCTAAACAGCTGGGTCTAGAAATTTAAAATTTCGCAGATAGATATTATAGCTTATTTATACAGTGTCGGCATCCACTAAGAAAGGATTTTGTAAAATTCAACCCCTAAGGGGGTGAAATAAACGTGAGCGAGCGATGCCGCTGGTATAAGGTAGTATCATACATTTATTTTATAATACGTTTTGATAAACATTATTAAACATGAAACCGTCAAGCTAGTGATAAATATGTACGTAAGTTTTTGAAAAACTCATTGATACAGTCATCAAGAGCAGTGATAGCCCGGACGGTTAAAGAGCCGGCCGAAAATCAGTGAGGCTCGGGTTCGAATCCTGGCATGTACCAATGCGTTTTTCAAAAACTTACGTACATATTTATCACTAGCTTGACGGTGAAGGAAAACATCGTGAGGAAACCCGCAGGTCTCAGAATTAATTCTGAGACATGTGTAAACAGACCCGGTCCGGGGATGGGCTCACAACCTATCACGTTTAGGGGTCCAATGTATCTCGTGAAATGTGGCTATATCCAGTAATGGAATATTTCTGCCTACCCCCTCGGGGATAAAAAAAGGCGTGAGATTATATTAAACATTATTAAGATAATTGGCAACATTTAGGGGTTAAAAAAATATACTTTCTACTGAAAAGGGTAATTCCAGTAACGAAATTCCTCTGCCTGCCTCTCGGAGATATACCAAAGCTTGAACATATTTTATCTCCGAAAAATATATAAATGCAAATTTATTTCGTCAATATTTAAATCAAACTGTCGTAAAGGCCACAAAATTGGATGAATTTTTCGATTCCCGAAATATTCTCGACTGAAGGGTTCTTGGGTGCAAATCATCAATAATCTATAAAGTAATATTAATCTTTAGAAGATTGGAGCTGGCGTTGTTGACTTTGGAACCGGAAGAGATTTTGTTAACAATTTTACTCTTTAATAACAGAACTCTAAGGGTGAGGCCAAACGAGCGTAATTTCGGTTGCAAAATTTCGGTTGCAGAAATTCTGTTGCATTCGGTTTCTTATAAAAGTCCTATTTGATTCACACGGCGACGCAAAATGAGTTGTCTGCCGACTCACATGCATTATTTGGACCGAATTGAGTTCGCGGGGCGAGGGGGTAGACATAGACAATGTGTGAAAGAGATACTAGAGTGGAATGTGACGGATCACTCAAGAGGGAGTGAGAAATAAGATATATTCTGCTACTCACGACTCACAAAATTACGCTCAGCCTGGCAGCCCAACAGAATTTCTGTCGGACAGAATTTCTGCAACCGAAATTTTGCAACCGAAATTACGCTCGTTTGGCCTCACCCTAAAGAGTAGAACATCGACTTAAACCTTTGAGTATTAAACCAACCGGAGACGTCACGTGCACTAGTTTCTTTACAAAAAAGTCTGACAATTTCTGCGGGGGGACGAGGAAACAATCACAAATAATGTTAAAAAACGCATTTTTTGACAAAACAATTAAACACTAGCTTGAACTAGGTGCACACAAATACATTCACCAATACAAGCACTCCGTGAACTCAAACAAACTAGTTGTATTTAACCGTTATGCTCAAAGACCGACACGTTTTTTTGGCAGAGGGGAACGCCTGTCAGTGGCGTCTCCGGTTGGTTTAATAGTCGATTTGAAACCCTCCTCCTTTTTTTAGTCGTATTGGTTTACGTTTATGGAGGAGCGGAGGAGGAATGCTCCTCCATCGTGAAAAGGGAAGACCTTCCGCCAGGCGAAGTGATTGTGCCTGGGGACCGCGGTCCAACAGTTGTTGGACAGTTGTATTTATACAAACTCATTAGAAAACTCCGATAGCGCGGTTTAGAACTCGGCCGTTTATTGGCGCGTTCTATGTAACTCGGCCTTCTATTGGCGCGTTCTATGTAGTGTCGCTACACGTTTTTGGTTAGAAATTATTGTCAGTGCCTTTTACAAGCAGATTAGTTATAGCAGTGATAGCCTTACAGTTAAAGAGTCTGCTTCACATGATGATAATCAGTGAGGCTCGGGTTCAAATCCTGGCATGTACAGTCAAGAGCACGCTAAGCTTGACACTTTGGACTTTGACCCGCGCCCTGTATTCTATGGAGCGCAGTGTAGATCGGAGCTCAGCTTAAACTGGTAGTGTAAAGCTTGACTTGCTCTTGACTGTACCAATGAGCTTATCAAAACTTACGTAGGTACATATTTATCACTTGCTTGACGGTGAAGGAAAACATCGTAAGAAAACCCGCAGGTCCCAGAATTAATTCTGAGACATGTGTAAAAGACCCGGTCCAGCGAAGGGCTGACCACCATATTTAGGAGTCCAACGATTATCTCGTGAAAAGTGGGTATACTTATTCAGGAATGGAATGGATAAAAGCCGCAAATTTTTTTTTATTAGGCTATGATTTTTCTAATGAATGTATGTCCAGGGTCCAGGTAGAGTATAGTTTCGGAGTCCATTCATTACAAACACATACAAAAACTTATTTTACTAATTTCTTATTACGAACCTTGTTACATCACTAGGCATACAGATGTGAAGAAATTCCGAAATATGAAATCACACAAGGTTTCAATTCACTCAAATATTTACACAAACGTGCATTTAGCTAACTGGGGTGCCGTGTTGGCGGGAAAGAGATCAAAATGGACGCCGCTTGCAAATGGTGGAAGGAAAAATGGAATGGCCCGTGAAATGGCTTATTGTGTCTTAAAACTGCCGAGGATCGCGTTACGGGTGGTTTAAATGAGACCACAATACAAAATGGGAGTTTTATTCATGACTAGCGGATG
Source organism: Ethmia dodecea (assembly GCA_963855545.1). NCBI lineage: Eukaryota > Metazoa > Arthropoda > Insecta > Lepidoptera > Depressariidae > Ethmia > Ethmia dodecea. The sequence continues at coordinate 515,037 of OY979447.1, forward strand.
CCCAGCGGCGTTGCCCGCGCGGATTCCGTTTATTCCCGTTCCCGTGGGAATTTCCGAAAATCCCTTCATAGTGTTTGCCTACGACATATTTAAGACACCTACATACCATATTTCAAATAGCGGGTGCCCAGCGACGTTTTCCAGCTTGGATTTAGTTTACTCCCGTTCCCGTGGGAATTTCCGAAAATCCCTTCATACCAATTTCCTATGACATATCAGACACCTTCATACCATTTTTCAAGTTTCTAGGTGTTATCGTTTCGGAGTAGTACGTATTTCTCTTTTTAACCAGTTTTTATATTTTCCCGTGGGAATGAGATATTTTCCTGGAATAAAAAGTAGCCTAGATGTTGACCCGGGTACTAAGTTATCTCCATACCAAATTTCATAAAAATCCGTCCAGTAGTTTTTGAGTGATGCGTGCACAACCAGACAGACAGACAGACAGTCAAAAATTGAAAAAAATTGTGTTTCGGTATCTACATCGATAACTATATACACTACCGCTAAAATTTTCAAAAAATATTTAATGTACAGACACGGCCCCGTTAGAGTTTTATTATATGTATAGATAAGTAAGATGATAAAGGCCATAAAGGCTGTTTGTGTAGGTATACTCGTATAAGTCGGAACTCGGATTACAGTAACTACACTAATACTCCAGTACCACCAATACCACAGTAGATACTATCACCAATTAAATTATCTACACTTACCTGCCCACCTATCTATACTTCTACATAAATAAAATAAATAAATAAATAATCTCACTCCTTTTATCCCCGAGGGGGTAGGCAGAGGTATTCCATTACTGGATATACCCACATTTCACGAGATATATTGGACCCCTAAACGTGATAGGTGGTGAGCCCATCGCCGGACCGGGTCTGTTTACACATGTCTCAGAATTAATTCTAAGATCTGCGGGTTTCCTCACGATGTTTTCCTTCACCGTCGAGCTAGTGATAAATATTTACGTAAGTTTTTGAAAAACTCATTGGTACATGCCAGGACTCGAACCCGAGCCTCACTGATTTTCGGCCGGCTTTTTAACCTTAAGGCTATCACTGCTCTTCTTCTACTTCTACATCTACACTAATAGGTATTACAAAGAGGAAAGATTTGTATTTTTGTATGTTTGTGTCTTCGTTACAAATAAACTCAAAAATTACTGGACCGATTAAAAAAAATCTTTCACCAATGGAAAACTACATTATCACTGTGTAACATTCCCGTATTCCCACGGGAACGGGAACTACGCGGGTGAAACCGCGGGGCGATGTTAGTATCATAAAAAGATGAGAGGTAGTTTATTTTTTTTTTTTACTTTCCAGTTTTCAAATTTATATTTTTTATTATATTTAGGTAAAACACTTCGTAAGTTTGGTATTTTCTTTATAAATAACTTTAATCAAGCTTCTACGGTTGGTTGGTCAGAAATGGTTTAAATACCTATAAGTCCGTATAAACTTGGTTACGAAGTTTCGTTGGCATTTCGTCTCCGAGCTGTATTTTGAAGCAAGTTGGACAGCTACTTTAGAATAGACCTTGTATGGAAGATACGAATTATACTATGCGTCTTTTGATACCTAGCTTGGGCATTTATATATAGCGCCGTTAAAAGTACCTAAGTCTAAAAAAAACTTTTATTCAAAAATTATATTTCGCATTTATGGGAACTTAAAAACTAACATTATGAGACTTATCTAATCTTAAATATTTAAGATTGTATATTTAGCCTCAACCCAACTTTACACTCTTATTTATGCTATGCGAGCACTTGGAATTGCATCCTTATTATTTTCCTATAAAGTGATTTTTAAGATCCGATTTGGGTTGTATGTTTTTATATTTCTAATATGTGTAGCAGTAGGCGGCGCGGTCCGGCGATGAGCCTATCGCCAGATCTGAGTGCTCCCCCCCTGTAACGTTTAGGGGTCCTAAAAATGTGCTGGCGAAAAGTATGAATTTTTAGGAATAGACTACCTGTGCCTCGGAGATAAAAGGCGTGAGCATCTCGCCAAAAATACTAAGCAGAAATTAGTATGATTTGAACCAAATAATTGTCCTTACAGGTCCCAATAACTCCACACGTGGTTTCTTCCACCAAATAATTGTCCCTAAAACTCCCAGTAACTCCGCACTTGGTTTCTTCCACCAAATAATTGTCCCTACAACTCCCAATAAGTTTGCACTTGGTTTCTTCCACCAAATAATTGCTCTTACAAGTCCCAATAACTTCGCACTTGGTTTCTTTCACCAAATAATTGTCCCTAGAAGTCCCAACAACTCCGCACTTGGTTTCTTCCACCAAATAATTGTCCCTACAACTCCCAATAACTCCGCACTTGGTTTCTTCAATCAAATAATTGTCCCTACAACTCCCAATAACTCCGCACTTGGTTTGTTCCACTAGGTTCCGGCAACTCGTCCCTGGAGTCTGCGTTCTGCGGTATGCTGGAGCTGCCTTCCTGGTACCTGTGTGAGCTGAGCAGCCTCCTGTTCTTCATCCTGCCGGGTATCATCATCCTGTGCTTGTACGTCAGGATGGGATTACGCATCAGGTACGCTATGGGGTATGTACTATAGGTGTTGTACTTTATACTTTTTTGAATCATTGTTTCTCTCATTGAATCTATTATATAATATAGACTGACTGATTGGTGCACATTGGATATCAACGCACCTAAACCGCTGGGTATAAAATCTTGGAATTTTGCACATAGATAGCTTATACAGTGTAGGCATCTATGAAGAAAGGATTTTGCAAAATTCAACCCCTAGGGGGGTGAAATAGGTGAGTATTTTTTATATAAAGAGATGTTACTTACTTAATTACTAAATATTGACAAATTTTCTCAAAATCCGTCCAGTTTTGTGGGATGCGTTCACAGGCAAAAAGAAGAAAATTAAAAAAAAATTGTTTTGATCTAAATTCTAAATCGATAATTGTCTACACTGCACACAAAATAAATAAAGAAACATTTTATATACCGACACGGTCCAGTTACAGTTTTATTATAATATGTAGGTATAGATACAAATTGTGTAACCTATATTGTTAAATTTATTTAATTAGGTATACTTTTCAAGAGAAATTTCTTTCTTCTTTGGAACAACCTTCATAAAATCGTATCCACTTAAAACAAAATCTCGACTAAGAGAAATCGAGGGACTTTTACTACAAGATAGCTGCTAACTTCAGGATTGACGGACATTTTGTTTTCGGGATTTTAATTAAGTTTGAAGTGAACCTCCCAAGCGGGAGGCCTAGACTCTCGAGTTAATATTTCACACTTGATCCGGTGAATTTTCGTTAATTAATTGTTTTTCTCTTTCGGTTGAACAGCCGCTTACCCGGTCAAGCAACCGTTTGCAGACACAATAGGAACTTCAACAGACTATCTCGTGACGTAGTCCCACCGAATATCCCAAATATTAAATTTAAACTAAAAAAATGGCCCATGAAATTTCATGAATTAAAAGTTGTATTTTTTTTAAATTGTGTAAGTAATGGTGAACTTATTTTAGTTTAATCATTTCATTTTCTTTCTCCTAGAAAAGAAAAGAGACGAGAGATATTTAGTCCTGTCAGATTAAAATTAGTCCTATCAACTAAGGCATTTTATAACGTGTATAGTGCATAAATAAAGAAGTCACGTCTAAAATACAGCCAGTCGGGACTAAATTCGGTAGGTTATCTTCTATCCCTTTTTTTTTTTTAGGTAAGACAAAGACAGGACTAAACCAAAATAAGTTTATTCGGTGAAAAGCAGAATCGACCCCAATGTTCTACTAGTAAATATCTTATCATCGAAATTAATATAATAATATATATAAATATAAGAAGAAAGTAACAAACATAGAAACTTTCACATTTGTAATGTTGCGATGGGCTCACCACCTAGGTATCTTTAGAGGTCCAAAGAATATATCGTGAAAAGTGGGTATTTCCAGAAAGGGAATACTTGTCCCTACCCCCTTGGGGATAAAAGGCATGAGATTAAGTTATGTTGTAATGTTATTAGAACAATATAAAGCAATAATTCTATTCACCGCTAATATGGACTTCTTGCTTCATGATCTTTTTTATTTTATTAAGCTAATCAGAGAGTAACTGCTTGTTTTTTTTAAATAAAATTTAATCATAATGCCCAAAGTTACTTGCTAGTTACACTTACAAGTTACAATGAATTTGAACTCGGCTCAAAGGTTCTAAAGTTAGAGTTTGTAACTCAATTTAGTTCAATTTAATTAGTCTGTTTTTGAGCTTGTTCAGACGTCATCTCAACCTAATCCATCCAAAACTATATTTAATCGAATTTACTAGAAACTCCCTCTAATAAAAAAAATATTTTTTATTTATTTTATCTAAGTATACAACATGTAACAGAATAAGCGCAATTCCTGAAATTAGTTTGTTCAGTATCGACTACTGATTCGATTTCAGCTATTTTTAATATGTGTTAAATTTCTCCCAAAAATGAATTAGCGTAGCTGAATATAATGCTCTCTATGGAAATCGTGCTATTATTAATCAATATTTAAGAAAATTGGTTAGACACAACTAAAGTTCGATTGCATCATATTTTTTTATACTAATATACTAATTGGGGTGTATAAGGAATTGCGCTTTTTCTGCTACGCGTTGTATATAAGTTTCAAGCAATTTAAAAATATCTTGGGTATTTTATTATTTATCTATCTATATATATATAAAGAGAGAAGTCCTGACTGACTGACTCATCAACGCCCAGCCTAAACCCTTACACCTAGAAAGCTGATTTTTTTCACATATATTATTTTAAAGACGTAGACTAGGAATAAGAAAGGAATTTTCCAAATTCAACCTTTATGGGGGTGAAAAAGAGGTTGAAAGTTTGTATGCAAAACCTTCAGTTTTGGGTGTATCAATTCGAAACATTGTTAAAATACTCCTCAAAACAAACAACAAGACACCTGATTCTGGATTTTCCAAAAAATTCTCCCTAAGGAGTTGAAACAGGGGGATGGAATTTGTATGGAGACGTGTTGTTTTTTACGTCTATCAAGTTGAAACTTGACACAAATACTCTTAGAAATAAATGATGAGATACGTGTTTTTGGATTTTTCGAAAATCGTCCCTTAAAGGTGTGAAAGTGGGGGTTGAGTTTGGTATGTATGGGAAACCTTCATTTTTGGGTGTATCAATTACAAACTTTCTAAAAATACTCCTCAAAACAAAAAACACGACTCGTATAATTCTGGATTTTCCAAAAAAAACCCCTAAGGAGTTTGTATGGAGACGTGTTGTTTTTTACGCCTATCAAGTTGAAACGTGACACAAATACTCTTAAAAATAAATGATGAGATAAGTGTTTTTGGAGTTTCCTAAAATCGTCCCCTAAAGATGTAAAAGTAGGGGCTGAGTTTGATATGTATGGAAACCCTTAATTTTTGGGTGTATCAATTCCAAACTTTGTAATAATACTCCTCAAAACAAAGAACAAGATAAGGTTTTCTGGATTTTTCAAAAAAACCCCCCTAAAGGGTTGAAACAGGGGATTGGAGTTTGTATAGAGACGTATTGTTTTTTACGTCTATCAACCTGAAACTTGGCACAAATACTTTTAGAAATAAATGATGAGATACGTGTTTTTTAATTTTTCAAAAATCGTCCCCTAAAAGCGTGAAAGTAGGGGCTGAGTTTGATATGTATGGAAAACCTTCATTTTTGGGTGTATCAATTCAAAACTGTGTAGAAATACTTTTCAAAACAAACAACAAGATACGTATTTCTGGTTTTTCCAAAAAAAAACCCTAATGGGTGAAACAGGGTGTTAGAGTTTGTATGGAGACGTGTTGTTTTTTACGTCTATCAAGTTGTAACTTTGCACAACTACTCTTAGAAATAAATGATGAGATACGTGTTTTTGGATTTTTCGAAAACCCTCCCCTAAAAAGGTGAAAGTAGGGGTTGAGTTTGGTATGTACGGAAAACATTCATTTTTGGGTGTATCAATTCGAAATATTTAAAAATACTCTTCAAAATAAACAACAAGATTTCCTTATCATCAACTTGAAACTTGGCACAAATATTCTTTAATAGTGTCCATACAAAGTCCACTTCTCTTTTTGAGAATTCACTATGGATTCCTTGAGGAAATTTGTTTGTTATTATGAGCACATGCGTAGTCATTGATATCAAGAACTAATTCAAAAATCACAATCCAGAGAGTGTTCTAAGCTTTACAACACGTAAGAGAATAAGCGCAATTCCTGAAATTAGTATCGACTACTTAATTGATTTCAGCTATTTTTAATATGTGTAAAGTTTTTCTGAAAAATTAATCAGCATAACTAAATTTAGGACTGCATATGGAAACCGTACTGTTATCGCTATTTAAGCAATTTGGTTAGACAACACTAAAGTACGAATGCATCACCATTTTTTTATATTAGCATACTAATCGGGGTACGTATAAGGAATTGCGCTTATTCTGTGACGCGTTGTATATAGGGTGTTTTTAATAACAAAAATATAAATAGCAATGATAGCCCAGTCGATAAAGAGCCTGGTTCTCATTCGCGAGGCTCGGGTTCCAATCCCGGCATGTACAGTCAAGTTTTAGTAAGGATCCCTAATTCTTTTTCGTCATAAATATAACCTATGTTACTCAGGCAGGGATAATGTAACATTCTAATGGTGAAATAATTTTTAAAATCGGTCCAGTAGTTTTCGAGTTTATTCGTTATTAACATAAAAAAATACAAATCCTTCCTTTTTATAATATTAATGTAGATAGATAGATAGTGTAGATTTTCCTTCTTGATATATTTTCTAAACGCAAAGGAATAACAAATTCCACGCAGACGAAGTCGCGGGCATCAGCTAGTATCGTATATACAGCGACACTGTATGTAACAATTTAATTTAAAAATTATGGTCATGCCTTTTATCCCCGAGAGGATCACCAGATGTGATTGAATCACTTAGGAGATAACTTACATTTTGTAGAAGAATAACTTCAACATCTTTTCATCCTGGAAAGCGAATGAAGTCACGGCAACAAGATAGTGACAGGTATTTAGCTTATCACACGTTTACTGGGACTGAGACCCCAGAGGATTTCATTATTGGATCGTTGCCGACATTAATGAAAAAAAAATTAAAAATGTTTCATTTAATTAAATATTTTGCAGGCAATAACTTTTGCCAGCGATATACTACTTCGAATATATTTTTCACTATAAACCATCCGCCATTTTGCTTTTGCCTACGCCTCGTCAAAGAGCATTATTGGAAATTGGAAGAATAAAAGGTAAAGATGAATGAAAATCCCTGGAATTTGATGGCTCCGTTGTTTCTTATTGACATTGTGTTCCAATTCCAAGTTTGATACCATTTTAGCCTCCAGACATCCATTCGGGACATCTGAGATTACCGTTGAGGCATAGACATACAGTCCCTTATTTTGACTTGAATATGAAGTAGAGTATTGTAGACATTCTTCTTCTCTATCGCTTCGCTCTTGGCAGAGCGGTCGTGGTCACGTTGAGGCATCCATGTTAGTATTGGAGGCGGACACAGCTTTCTTCACGATCTCTCGCCATCTCTCTCTGTTTGCAGACTATCTGGCGCAGTCTGGCGAAGTCTGACACGCATTGTAGACATAGTCCCATTTTATTGTTGGATATCTGTTAATCGAACTGACTTTCAACGATACAATTACGTTAGTACAGCCAAGAGCAAATGAAGATTTACACGTAGTGCGAGTCTGACCTCTGAGGCGATTGTAATAAGAACGTTACAAAGTCCAATGTGAGGTCAGTAAAGAATTCAGATCGTTATAGTTTAAGTCGAAGCACGATACTCATTATGAGAAGCTTAAAGAATAGAGCCACTCTATAAAAGCTGTTTATTTGCAGCCTGGTGGAACCGGGGCTTTAGGCCAGAGGCTATGGAGCAAGTTTCACGTAAGCACGATGAGATTTGGTCAAAACGTGGTCGTGTTAATAACACGTAAGATAAATAAAATTAAAAAATTCGTTTCTGAGGTTTTTCTTTGCGCTATGACGTGAAGTTCTTCAGAAGGTGTGGTAAAGGATTATCAAATACTATCTTTTCAATTGTAAGTCAACGGGCCGTGGGTATATTATAGCGCATGTTACTCCCAGAAAAGTAAACTTCTTTTTAGCCTATTCTACAACTCCAAATACAGTTGAAAAAACGACACGTTCGATTTCTAGTCAGAGCATACAAATGAGTTTTTCCTATACATACATAACATTTGTCTATATCGACTGCGAACCCGCAGTTTCCTGAATGTTTCTCAAGCGTTCGTAACAAATGTTTTGGGTTTCAAAAAATATATACTACAAGCTTTTACCCTCGGCTTTGCTTGGCTTCATTTCACCCCCTTAGGGGTTGAATTTTGCAAAATCCTTTCTTAGTGGATGCCTACACTGTATAAGCTATCTATGTGCAAAATTTCAAGTCCCTAGTCCCAGCGGTTTAAGCTGTGCATTGATACATCACCAATGAGTCAGTCAGTTTATCATACACAACATGTAACAGAATAAGCGCAATTCCTGAAATTAGTTTGTTCAGTATCGACTACTTAATCAATTTCAGCTATTTTCAATTATGTATTAATTTTTTCTAAAATATGAATTAGCGTAGCTGAAGTTAGTGCTATCTATGGAAATCGTGCTATTATTAAGCGATATTTAAGAAAATTGGTTAGACACAACTAAAGTTTGATTGCATCATATTTTTTTTTATATTAATATACTAATTGGGGTGTATGGGGAATTGAGCTTTTTCTGTTACGCGTTGTATATAGTTTAGTTTATTCACTAGGCTATAGGGGCTAAAAAGTCCAGTTATTGGAAGACCAGACAGACCACTTAATGTAACTTCCAGCAATGGAATACCTCTACCAAACCCCTCAAGATAAGTCGTACATAAGCATATATTTTTTCACTTCTCATGCTCTAAAAGTACGCCAATATAGCCCTACGAAGCGGGACTAAAGTGACCACTTTAGTCCCTAGGGAGTATAAAGTATTTTTTTTTAATTTCCTTAATTAGAAAAAGACAACCTCAAACAGCCAGTAAATATCTGTAGAGTGTGGACCATCTTCAGTGCGAAAATGTGAAGAGTTTTAGTTCCATGGTTTTTCCGCGAAGAAGGTGGCGCCATGTGTTTTAAATTGTTTACCTGCAAAGAGATTTAAATCTCTTTGTTAATCTGTGACAGCCTGACAGGTTTAGAAGAAAAAACTGACCGCGAAAATTCTGAATTTTTGTCGAGTGTAAATTTGTTGGGTTTTAAATAAATTTTTACTAAATTGACAATTTTTCTCGCACTCAAAGTGAAAAGTACAGTTTGCACCTCGAGACTAAACGCCAACTTAATATACCCTCGGTTTCATGACTCTGGTATATAATGGCTTCGTTTAGTCCCTCGATATAAAATATACTATTACTTGCTTGTAATGTAAACAGGCAGGGCAAAGTTGTCTGTATATCTGAGACAAGGTCGCAGGACGAGAAGGGTTATTAAAAAAGTTACGGCTGTCGCGTCGGGCTGTTTCAATTTGTAACTTCATAAAACTGTGTACGTGGTCTTGGTTTTAACCGACTGCAAACAAGGAGGTTCGAAGTTTGCGATATCATTAAAACTGCTTGACCTTTTCTGACCATTCCTTCAGTAATCTCGTAAAACTGTTATAATTTTATAGCATATTTATCACTAGCTCGACGGTGAAGGAAAACATCGTGAGGAAACCCGCAGGTCTCAGAATTAATTCTGAGACCTGTGTAAATAGACCCGGTCCGGCGATGGGCTCACCCACCACCTATCAAGTTTAGGGGTCCAATATATCTCGTGGAATGTGGGTATATCCAGTAATGGAATACCTCTGCCTACCCCCTCGGGGATGAAAGGCGTGAGATTATTTATTTTTATTTTTATTTTATAGCTTAGTATATGATATTTTGTGAAGGCGTTGCTTCCTCCCTCTTATTTTTGCACAAGCACAGTGTGTGAACAATATTATATTTTATATCGAGGGACTAAACGAAGCCATTATATACCAGAGGAGGTTTGACTCCCGAGCTTGCGAGGGAGTCATGAAACCGAGGGTATATTAAGTTGGCGTTTAGTCTCGAGGTGGAAACTGTACTTTTCACTTTGAGTGAGAGAAAAATTGTCAATTTAGTACAAATTTATTTAAAACCCAACAAATTTACACTCGACAAAAATTCAGAAATTTTCGCGGTCAGTTTTTTCTTCTAAACCTGTCAGGCTGTCACAGATTAACAAAGAGATTTAAATCTCTTTGCAGGTAAACAATTTAAAACACATGGCGCCACCTTCTTCGCGGAAAAACCATGGAACTAAAACTCTTCACATTTTCGCAATGAAGATGGTCCACACTCTACAGATATTTACTGGCTGTTTGAGGTTGTCTTTTTCTCATTAAGGAAATTAAAAAAAAATACTTTATACTCCCTAGGGACTAAAGTGGTCACTTTAGTCCCGCTTCGTAGGGCTATATTGGCGTACTTTTAGAGCATGAGAAGTGAAAAATAATAAACGGCCCACAAAAGTGGGTATTTTCGTACCTGAAAATACCCACTTGTGACCAGTATATTTTCTGGACCCTAAACGTGACAGGTGAGCCCATCGCCGGACCCCGGTGCTGTTACACATGCCTCAGAATTAATTCTGGGACTTGCGGACATCCTCACGATGTTCCCCACAGTCGTGCTAGTGATGAATATGTAAATACGTAAGTTTTTGTAAACAATTTTGTACACATTGGTACCTACATGCCCTTACCTTTTCTAATGTTTGAGGAAAGACCCTTAGCTGACCTGTGGGATATAACGGGTTGATGATGATATGCCCTCACCAGGTTTCGAGCCCGAGCCTCACGCATCAGAAGCGGGCTCTGCCATTTCATTTTTCATTTCATATAATTTTATAGAGCAGTGATAGCCCGGACGGTTAAAGAGCCGGTCGAAAATCAGTGAGGCTCGGGTTCGAATCCTGGCATGTACCAATGAGTTTTTCAAAAACTTACGTACATACTTATCACTAGCTCGACGGTGAAGGAAAACATCGTGAGGAAACCCGCAGGTCTCAGAATTAATTCTGAGACATGTGTAGATAGACCCGGTCCGGCGATGGGCTCACCACCTATCACGTTTAGGGGTCCAATGTATCTCGTGAAATGTGGGTATATCCAGTAATGGAATACCTCTGCCTACCCCCTCGGGGATGAAAGGCGTGAGATTTTTTTATTTTTTTTTTATTATAATTTTATTTTCATTTCGTTTATTTTTATTTTTAAAATAAGCCATGCAAATATTTAATAATAGGTAGGTTCAAATTACAATTCATGTAATTCAAGCACAGGGCACTATCACTATCCTAGCAACAATTGAAAAGGATCACCATTTCTTTAATCTCATCTATTATTTGTCAAAGAAAGAAACTTTTTATTCGGCATAAACACAACAAAAAAATAGAGCATTAATAAAAACTTTTATGCCCTGTGCCACCAGCGGTCTGATGTTTAAGAAGGCAATATGACTATTAAACAAATAAACAAATAACAAAAATTTTATATAAGTAACATTCTACGAAGCGATAAAATCGCCCATCGTACTTTAATGTGTATATCCAAGTTAAGTAATTGTTTTGGTATACATACAATAAAGAGATAATGTATTGAATTCTCCTTATTAATCTAGTATGTAGGTAGGTACCTGACATATTATAATTAAAAAAAAAATCCGCGACAAAACTAATCTATTTGCGTAAACGTTATTAGAAAACCAATTGTATGGACCTTGCCCCATCTTTAGTGAAAGATACGGAGGACACATCCATTGGAGATAAGCAGGTTGAAAAATTGCGACCCTTCGCATCAATTCGACCCGCAGCCTTCATTTATTGACCTTATCTTCGATTGGACTAGAATTTCGACCAATATTTCCCTTTGCCTTGCGCCCTTTCGTTTTATTAACCTGAATTAGAAGTTCCATTACCAGGGACTTATGACACCCGCATAGGGTTACCCTTTAGGGCGCAAACTAGAGATGCAACGAACCGATACCGAATATCCGGCCACGCCGAATATTCGGTTTTTCATTTTAATTTATACATTTTTGCAGTGACTGCGGTTTTCCATTGTAGTGACTATGGTACGGTAGCAGCACTAGCGTGTATTTGGGAGCAGGGGGGGGGGGGGGGGGGTATTTGTTTTATTTGCGGGTTACTCGTGTCACGACATTTGTGTTACTAATTGTGTTTTACTTTTACTAAATAGAAAGGAAGGAACTTTTTAATCGGTATAGACAACAAATAAAACAGAAATTATAGTAACACATGAAACAATTTTATGCCGAAAGGGCCACAGCTCAGCATAATAGTCTGTAAGAGTATGAAGGTATGTATAGTTAAAATATATCGCTATTTCTTCTTCCAAAGCAAAACCAGGGAACGGTTAAATCACATTTTTGAGATATATGTGTATCTTTTCTTTCATGATTTGGTATTCGGTATTCGGCCGAATAATTCGTAATATTCGACCGAATATCGAATATTAAAGTGAATGGATGAATACCGAACGATAGCTGAATATTCGTAGCATCTCTACTTTACACGACTAAACGCAATAAGTAGGACATTAAGATGCTACTAATGCTGGATTAGACCATTTCAGAACAAGCATTAAGCAAAGTAAAATGCGATTTAATCGCAGCCTCCTCCAGGTTTTATTCGCTTACCTGGCGTTCGCTTAATTGTAACACCAACTGTTAAGAACTACGTGTTAGTGACTGTACTTCTTTAGAGCGGCACGTAAATTTTACTTGGTCGTACTATAATGGCGCGCGCGTGACAATCCGAATTTGGGATGGACATCCCAAATTTTCATTATATTCGGGGATGTTCCTTTTCATTATATTCGGGCATGTCCACTAGGCCTTCAGAGCTGTGATATAGACTTTTATGCGTTGGGGCTCGGGTTCGAATTCTTTCGAGGGCACATACCAATGAGTTTTTAAAAAGCTTACGCAGGTACATATTTATAACTAGCTCGACGATGAAAGGAAACATCGTAAAGAAATTCACATGATGTACAAAATTTTATGGAGGAGCGGAGGTGGAATGCTCCTCCATCGTGAAAAGGGAAGATCTTCCGCCTGGCGAGATGAGCGTGCCTGGGGACCGCGGTCCAACGATTGATGTTGGACAGTTGTATTTATACAAACTCATTAGAAAACTCCGATAGCGCGGTTTAGAACTCGGCCGTCTATTGGCGCGTTCTATGTAGTGTCGCTACAAGTACATGCTATGTATGTAGGTAGGTTTACATTTAGTTTATAGTACCAGCAGTCGGGCAATTAATGAGTACCGAGACACACGACTATTATTTAGAGTCAAGAGCATATGAAGCTTTACACTTGTAGTGCGAGTCTGACCTCTAAGGCGATTGTAATAAGATCGTTACAAAGTCCAATGTGTGTAGCTCCACGTCCCTACTCTTGGACTGTAATATTATTCGTCGGAACGCTCATATAGATAAAAAAAAATCTCACGCCTTTTATCCCTGAGGGGTTAGGCAGAGGTATTCCATTTGGAAATACCCACTTTTCACAAGAATATTCGACACCTAAACGTGAAAGGTATTGAGCCCGTCGCCGGACCGGATCTGTTACACATGCCTCAGAATTACTTCTGAGACCTGCGGGTTTCCTCACGATGTTTTCCTTCACCCATCAAGCTAGTGATGAATATGTACTTAAGTTTTGAAAAATTAATTAGTACATGCCAGGATTTGAACCCGAGCCTCACTGATTATGATCATGAGAAGCCGGCTCTTTGACCGTAAAGCTATCACTGCTAATATGAAAGAGAGAAAGAAGAAGAAAGAAAATACATATATTAGACACGAAACAAGAAACAAACAATAACAGAAAAATAAAATAAATTGGTTACAAATATTGCCTTAAGGTACCCCACTCAGCTTGTACTGCAGCATTAGTATTATTAGTATTCTGCGGGGCCCCGGGAGCAGAGCATATGGCTAACTAGTAACATTTCCCTGCAGATCGACGCACGCGCACAAGCCAGGCAGCCCGGGCACGCTGAACGGCGTCAACGGCAGTGTGCACGGCGAGGCACGCCAGGCGCAGTCGCGGAAAACTATTATACGAATGCTCGGTAAGTTGTTATACCCATAGATCGGCAATGCGAGAGAGAAATAACACAGGCACTCGTGTGTTAGAGCGAGATAGATAGGGGAGACCATTCGCGTACACGCTAGCGACCTGTATCGGCCCGAAGTCAGTTGTGCACGAAACAAATCTCGCTTATGTTTATTAATCTCGCTTTTAAAAGAGTAAGTTTAATGTTTAATAGACCCAAAACAGCTATAGTTACGTGTGCAGTACCTGGTTGTCATTTATCTAGGAAAGAAAATCCACAGAACACGCACACTACTGTAAATTGTTTTTGGTCTCGCCGTACTGGCTCTATTGACAATCTAACGCTACTAGCGTCTTATGTCTATGGTTATGCATTAGTCGATCAAATTTTACTCACAGGGAACAATATCTTTACTTCTATATCATGCTAATATTAGGTATACAGTGGAAAGATGTGTATTTTTGTATGTTTGTAGCAATTGTAACGATTAAACTCAAAAACTACTGGACCGATTTTAAAAAATCTTTTTCCAGAGGAAAGCTTGCTTTTTTGGGAGTAAAATAGGCTATTTTTTGTCTCTTTATAATGTTACTAGCGGTTCTACGCGTTTTCACCCACGTAGTTTCCGTTCCCGTGGGAATACGAGAGTAAAGTGTAGGGACACAATATAGTGCTGAGCCTTTGAGTATTAAACCAACCGGAGTCGCCACTGACAGGCGTTCCCCTCTGCCAAAAAAACGTGTCGGTCTTTGAGCACACCGGTTAAATACAACTAGTTTGTTTGAGTTCACGGAGTGCTTGTATTGGTGAATGTATTTGTGTGCACCTAGTTCAAGCTAGTGTTTAATTGTTTTATCAAAATATGCGTTTGTTTTAACATTATTTGTGATTGTTTCCTCGTCCCCCCCGCAGAAATTGGCAGACTTTTTTTTAAAGAAACTAGTGCGCGTGACGTCTCCTGTTGGTTTAATACTCAAAGTGCTGAGCAGACATCAAATCATAGCGCGCCAGTCGCACTCCCGTACCGCGCCCGGTTAGTCGCTTGTCTCTCTAATAAATAATTAATGTCAATTTGTGTATGTTGTGTATGTTGTAACGGAAAGTAATAAATTAGGAACTATTATGAACAGCTGTTTTATTGAACATTAAACAACCTTCTGATAAAGTGGAGACACCCCATAAAAGTATAGCCTATGTTACTCAGGGATATTCTAGCTTTCCATTGGTAAAATAATTTTTAAAATCGGTCCAGTAGGTAGTTTTTGAATTTATTCGTAACAAACATTCAGAAATACAAATGTTTTCTCTTTATAAGAGAAAAGATTTGAGAGTGAATTGCTTTTAAATATATAAATTTATTATTTATTTATACCGCATAGTGCCCGTTCCCGTGGGAACACGGGCATAAAATATAGCCTATGTTACTTAAAAATATGTTACCTACTCAGGGATATTATAGATTTCCATTGATGTGAGTTTTTAAAATGGGTCCAGTAATTATTTGGATGACAATTGTCATACAGAAAGTTTATAACCAGGATTAACACATAATTAAGATACTTTTTATAGATTTTATCGAGAAACGCGGACGGAGTCACGGTCGAAATCTAGTACAACATAAAGATCAAATGTCTACAAGAAACATAATAAGCTTCTCAAGATTTAATAAAAAAGAGCGATCGTTTTCGTGACCCTATATAATTGGATACTCTTTTTTCATCTAACCAAAACTTTTTATAGTACCTACCTATAGTCTATTTCACGTAGTATGGATAAGGTAACAGTTCAGTTTTTTCCGTTCCACGCCGACTACTTTCGAATAATAAAAATATTTATATATAATCTCACGCCTTTCATCCCCGAGGGGGTAGGCAGAGGTATTCCATTACTGGATATACCCACATTTCACGAGATACATTGGAAATGTAATGCAAACGTAAATATTTGATTAAAAAATAATTAATATTTTATTATTTTATCGTAGCAAAAATACAATATTTTTATTAGTCGAAAGCAGCATGAGTAAAAGGGAAAAATGTGAACTGTCGTATACGTGAAATAGACTATAGTGTTTGCCCGCGACTAAGTTACAAAAAAAAGTATAATACAAAAAAAGTGTTATTTTTTTCAATATTTAAACTGTTAAATATTGTATACAGTTTTACGGAACCTTTCCTGTGCAAGTCCGACTCATACTTGACTGCTTTTAATACACACAAGTAGGTGTATAACGTCGTCCTTTCTTGAAATCGGCGACCGGCGACATTGTCAGCTGTCAGACCGCGGCCATTTTGTGATTTGCGTCACGTAATGGACGCGAATAAAGAATATTCATTAATCAAAAATATCAAACGCAAAACTTTTTTACCTATTCAAGTTCGGTTCACAATGGAGAGCCTGAAAAATTTGCTGAAAGCAGGATCGTGAAGGTAAAATGGGCACTACAATTACTAAGCACAATTACAGACTGACGTACCAATTCAATTTTAAAAGCACTGTGGAAAACAGACAAGCGCGATTAAAATTCACTTTTTAAAACATTCTTCAATTTTACTATTCCAGCATGAATTTTATCGGTCTTATTAATAAATGCAGACTAGAGAAAGATTAACTTTACTCCAAGTATTAACTCATTACTAACCAATTTCAGTATTCATAAACACAGATTAAGCAAGGAGTAACCTAATCCATGCCTACTCCCGGAGTAAAAGTTACGCCTTGGTGTCACCTAGTTTAAGCAGGGATTAGCCAAGTGTAGGTTTTATGCTAACCTAAAAATTATTTGACATTCATCGATGACGGAAGGATGACGGTAACGGCGATTGAATCAAAGAGATTTAAATATTATTATATTTTAATCTCTTTGCTACTCACCAACCACAAATACGAATGTCAGATAGCCAGCTGCCCCTTGTCAAACACATTTTTTTAGGGTTTCATACCCAAAGGGTAAAACGGGACCCTATTACTAAGACTCCTCTGTCTGTCCGTCCGTCTGTCTGTCACCAGGCTGTATCTCAAGAACCGCGATAGCTACACAGTAATTCACATTTTCACAGATGATGTATTTTTGTTGCCGCTATAACAACAAATACTAAAAACAGAATAAATTAAGGGGGATCCCATACAGCCAACGTGATTTTTTTTGCCGTGTTTATGGATAATGGTACGGAACCATTCGTGCGCGAGTCCGACTCGCACTTGGCCGGTTTTTTCCATTTTGGTAGAGTTCTTATCTCTCTTTTTTACTTTTAAAGTCATCAGTATTGCCACATTTCAGACGTAATCTAAGTGTAAGCTAGGTGTAAGGAATGTATAGTTAGTCCGAGGATACTCCATGTTTATTAATGGCATAAAAAAAACTGAGGTAATACTTGGTTACTCGGGGATTAACTAGTTCTAGCGTAACCTCTGATCATCCTAGGAACAGGCCATTTTTATTAATAAGACCGATAGGGCCTAGTTCCAAGCCCTATCTACTAGATGGAACTGCGTTTTGTTAGGATCGAAGATTATCACAAAACGGTAGTAAGACTGTGCGGCTCAGTCTACAATTGCATTTGTTATTATTACTGTAAATGGTGCCAACAAAATTTAGTAGCTACCTAGTACCTAGTACCTATCGGTCTTATTAATAAAAATGGCCTATTCCTAGGATGATCAGAGGTTACGCTAGAACTAGTTAATCCCTGAGTAACCAAGTATTACTTCAGTTTTTTTTATGTCATTATTAAACACGGAGTATCCTCGGACTAACTATACATTCCTTACACCTAGCTTACACTTAGATTACGTCTGAAATGTGGCAATACTGATGAATTTAAAAGTAAAAAGAGAGATAAGAACTTTTCCAAAATGGAAGAAATCCGGCCAAGTGCGAGTCGGTAATGGTACGAAGGGTTTCGTACCATTACTTATAAAAACGGCAAAAAAATAACGTTGGTTATATGGGATCCCTCCTTAATTTATTCTGTTTTTTAGTATTTGTTGTTATAACGGCAACAGAAATACATAATCTGTGAAAATGTCAACTGTCTAGCTATCGCGGTTCTTGAGATACAGACTGGTGACGGACAGACAGCGAAGTCTTAGTAATAGGGTCCCAATTTTACCCTTTGGGTATGGAACCCTAAAAAATGTGTTTCACAAGTGACAGCTAACTATCTGACATCCGTATTTGTGGTTAGTGAGTAGCAAAGAGATTAAAATATAATAATATTTAAATCTCTTTGATCCCATCGCCTTACCGTCATCCTTCCGTCATCGATGAATGTCAAAGTAACTTTTAGGTTAGCATAAAACCTAAACCATGGCTAATCCCTGCTTAAACTAGGTGACACCAAGGCGTAACTTTTACTCCGGGAGTAGGCATGGATTAGGTTACTCCTTGCTTACTCTGTGTTTTTTAATACTGAAATTGGTTAGTAATGAGTTAATACTTGGAGTAAAGTTAATCTTTCTCTAGTCGGAATTTATTAATAAGACCGTATATGATTAAACTGTAGTTAGTGGGAAAATATTTACAAAAATATATTTTAGGCAACTATTTTCAAGAAGAAGCCGAAAAGATTACTTTCATTGTAGGTATCTATGGACAGATTGGAAATTGGTCTTATATTTTCAGTTTAGCTAGTACAAAAGAGATTAAAATATAATAGGGTATAGAGGGGACAAAGCGAGTAAAATTTGAAGCCGAAAAGTTATTCATGTTGGCAATACTGCCACATTAGAATAATAAAATTAAAAAGTAAAAAATCTCTCTCTGTCTATCGGCCATTGTGGCACGCACGTCTTTCTTTATTATATTTCGAAAATAAATACTTTTATTAAGAATCTAGCGCCTATCTTTGCTACATCCTCACATTGGTCCTTCGAGCCGGATATGAACCAGCGACCTATGGATGTGGCCAAGTGGAATAAGTCTAGTACAATTTCCCACCGAATGACAGCAGGCGTTCATACTAACTGACATGACGCTTGAGCTTCAAACATACTTCAAAGTTTTGTATGAAAATATTCCCAATGCCCCCTCTATGTCCTATTATATTTTAATCTCTTTGGCTAGTAGGTACAGTCAAGAGCAAGTCAAGCTTGACACTACCAGTTTTATGCTGAGCTCTGATTTGTACTGCGCGCCATAGAACACAGGGCTGGGTCAAAGTCCAAAGTGTCAAGCTTATCGTGCTCTTGACTGTACTAACGTAAGCTGTCATTCGGACATGTTAAACGAGGCTTATTATCTCTAGACCTACCTCTAGACTAAGTAATAAGTTTTGTATTAAGATTTTGTTCGCTTTGGACACTCTAATCCCTAGTATATTTAAATCTCTTTGCTTAGACGAGCGGAGCCCTTAAATGGGGATATTTTTTCCAGCATTTCATCTTCACAAAGCGGGGCTTTCGGTGTCACCGGACATTTTTCAACGTCGCCGCCTACACGTCCCAGGGCCGCACTCAATTAGTGGACCATAATTAGCGCCTCTCATAGAACATTGCGAGGTTAAGTGCCTCGGCCCGAATAAAGATAATTAAATCTAAGTGTTGTCTTCACTTTCCCAAAGCTAAACCATACTCTAAATATTTAGATTATAGAGGCGTAATTGCGTTTTCTATTGTCGTTTTTTTCTGTGCTCGTGAGGATCCATTACACTGTATTGTATAAACAATATGTTTATAAAAGATCTAAATTGTAACCTACAACTAGTAATAAATGCCATACGAGCCCTTGTAAACTTAAACAGTATAAGGTAACTTTAATAGATGTTTAACATCGAGTTTCTGATATTTCGTGATGAATGAATAAGTTATTAATAGGTATTTCTTTTTCATGTGGTCTAATGAATTTACCGATGAATTCTGATTAATGTATTTCGATTAAGTTTTATTTCTGTTATTTAATTTAAAAAACTATTGTTAATTAAACTACATAATTTTCTCTATCACACACACAAAGTGCAGAATATGCCCAGCAACAAGCCCAATGTTGACAAAAGTCAAAAAACATTATTTTTCTGTAGGTACAAAAAGTACAATTCGAAAGGTCAATAGTCAATAACAACGGACTCTAAACTCATCCATGAAGATTGGCTGAATGTAAGCAGTAGCCCATCTCCACCAACGAGTTGCTGGTTCCAACTGCAGTACCCCGAGAAGAACCAGCAACAAACTCAAGAGCAGCTCTTTTCAATCTCATGTTTTACTAGTAAATATAGTGTCTGTAATTTTATAGTAGCCTTTTTTATGTACTTCCTTCTCCATCTAACAAATCTCCACTGACGAGTTGCTGGTTACCCAGGATACCCCGAGAAGAAAGGGGTCGTCCATGAATCACGTGATGTTTTAAGCAACTTTTTAACCCCTTTCCCCCCCTTGGTGATGTGTGGTGAGGTTTTAGACTACCCCCGCCCCCCCATACCGAAATCACGTGTACTTTTTTGGTAGACAGTATATTTAAATTTTCGATTACGAAATGATAAAATTTTGGAAAATAATTAAGCATCAATAAAAAGTCACTTGCTACTTATTGTTTGGTTTAGAAATAATATCTAATGAACCCCCTTCCTCCTTGTGATATTTCGTGATATTTTCCGACCCCCCCCCCCTCTTTCGAACCTCAAGTGATTAATGGATCCCAAAGTTGCCAACACAACATTTAGTTCCCCCAGTCAACGCTCACTGCCTCCAACCCTGTCGCCTGCTCCTGGCCGATATGCTCCAAAGTCGCCCGAGCCACTCCCGACCATTATATTTTAATATTGCATACCTCACTTGCGTAGGTATGTATTCCGTATAAATCAAACCCGTTTTCCACGTACAAGACTGCTCCACCAGAAATGCTAAGCAAGGATGTGTATGATTTACACCAATAGGATCGTTTATTAACGTAACGTAATCGTTTGACGGGACTTTTGGCGCAGTTTGGTAGTGACCCTGCCTTCTGAGTCACTACCAACTCCTACTCCGACTCCTATAAACATGTCTGTTGGCTTCGTGTCTGGTCGTTTAATATTTATTTAAGTATGTTTATCAGTTGTTTAGTACCTTGCCTAGTTTGGGACTAAATTGTGTCCCACTTTTTTTTAACAATTTATTTATTGAGAGTTTTGTTATAAACATGTCACCCTCATTGTGACACTCTTAAAATTTCTTATAATTATTATTAACCGACTTAAAAGAAAAGGGAGGCTTGCAATTCGTTACTCTTCTTTCATCCATACGTTCTAAGTGACAAAACCAGCCAACCAAATAATTACTATGACTATAATTATATATAACGTCTCATCCATCTCATGGCCTCCTCCATGGGAATATTCGTATCGCGGTGCATAAATCTTTCTCACGTTTAAAATGTATGTGTTTCTTGGATAGCTGAGTAGTGTACCTACTACTTACCGTCTTATAGACTATGTACCTCATTTGTCTAGCTAGGCAGTAAATGCTCTATTGTTTGTAGGAGATCCTTCCCTTTACTTTGTGACGTAGCGGGGCGACGGAGGAGGGACTTAAAATGCCGGATGTTAGGGACGTAATTTTTTTTTTTTAAGTAATGATTTAATGCTAAAAATAGGACACCTGAAATGCACATGGGGATGAGTATTATACAAGGATAGGACACGGAACATTGAGAGGTTAATACGGACGGACGGTGCCGGTGCCTTGACCAGTTTTTAAATGATATTTTATTTATATTTGGTTGCTTCGGATCTATAAATCAAATAAATATTTTGCGTTATGATATAATATCATAACGCAAAAATTAAATTATAATTTGGCAGGTAGATGGCGTGATATAGTAATTTTGAAAGGTGGCCAGTACGAAAAGGAAGGAGGATGGAATCCGCTACCTTGTTACAACTTGGTCTGCGTTGTAAGATTAAAATAACTTGTATTTTCTCAAGATGCAAGCAATTTCTTTTGCAAATTACATCAGTATCAATTCACCGGTGACAACGTAAACAGACTGACAGTTTTCCTATCGCATTTATAATTTTAGTAGCAGAGTACCCGAAACCGACGAGCATGTATGAACCGATTGATGAATGTGGATGAGGCGCGAGAGGTATGCCAGGATCGTAGCAGGTGGCGGGCTGTTGTCTCTGCCTACCCCTTTGGGGAAAAGGCGTGAGCATATTATGTATGTATGTAGCAGGGAAAATAGGGATTAAAGCCGCCATGGCTTTAACCCTCTTATTGACGTTTATCTTGTCCTAAATTGTTGTACCCTTCATTTACATTATCCCTTTAACTGCCCATAGAGGCCGATCAAGGATTTTGAATTGGGACGGCCTCGACACATCTGTGGGTAATCTTTGACAATAAACACTAATACACCTAAAACCGGTCAAGTGCGATTTCGTTTTGACCACGTAGCGTTCTGTACCACCGTGCAATAAAAAACCGGACTTCTTTAAATAAATACCATATTTTGCATGATTTAATTACAAATGTATAGTCTTCAGTTTCTTCCTGTACTCCTAGTACCTATAAGACGATGTTACTTGCCAAATTGTATAGTTGTAAGTTAACGGAAAGTAGGTAACCTATAAATTATGATTTTATAGAGAGTATCGATCGTATTTTGCTGCATGAACGGCTGTATCTTTTTTTACTAATTTGATTTTTTTACAAATTCTAGTAACTGTAGACCTGAGTACTTTGAGTATTAAACCAACAGGAGACATCACGCGCACTAGTTTCTTTGCAAAAAAGTCTGTCAATTTCTGCGCGGGGGACGAGGAAACGCACACAAATAATGTTAACACAAACGCATTTTTTGACAAAACAATTAAACACTAGCTTGAACTAGATGCACACAAATACATTCACCAATCCGAGCACTCCGTGATCTCAAAAAAACTAGTTGTATATAACAGGTATGATCGTTGACCGACACTTTTTTTTGGCAGAGGGGAACGCCTGTCCGTGGCGTCTCCGGTTGGTTTAATACTCAAAGCCTGAGTAGGTATCTACTTAATATATGGTTTTAATTTCAACTCGATGCCTCCACGCGTTCTTGAGAACAAGGGTTTTGACAGACAGACAGACGGACAACATAGTGATCCTAAACGGGTTTTTGAGGTACGGATCCCTAAAAACCACAATTTCTTGTGGACTCCTTTTAATATTTTATTGTTGTTATAGCGGCAATAGAAATACCTATACACAATTTCGTGAAAATGTAAACTGTCTAACCTATTACGGTTCATGAGATACAGCCTGACTGACAGATGGATGGACAGCGGTAGCTTAGTAATAGAGTTATAACATTCCTATATAACGCATAGAGAGTCCTCGAATACGTTTTTCACAGGCTGGCAATATTAAAAACGCGTCACTTAAAATTTACACCTTATAGGAAGTTAAATTTAAAAAATGCTTATGATTTTAGCTTCGCGACTGGCTGTTTAATATTTAAATAATTTAAGTATGTTTGTCAGTGGTTTAGTACCCATAGTACAAGATCTGCCTAGTTTGGGACTAAATGTGTGTAAATTGTGTCCCGCAACTTAAACAATAAAATCTCACGAATTTTATCCCCGAGAGGATACGCAGACGTATTCCATTTCTGGAAATACCCACTTTTCACCCAGCAACCTATCTAGTTATTATAAGATATTTAAATCATTAAATAGATTAGAGATATATCAAGTTTAATTTGAACTATTGTCGGGATAGTAGCAATTACTTTCAATTAAGTGGACTTATAAGCCCTTACATTGAATAAAAACATATTAATTTTATTTTATTTAATCACCCTCCTCCTGGATCTAATACTAAACTGTATTTCCTGACATAATAACAAAGGAATTATGATCCAAAACAGCTTCTAGTAAATTGAAATAAGTAAACTACTTCTCAAAATTTCATAATTTAATTATGTGTCGTACAACATTTTACAGAAAGGTACCTAAATTTGGGTTGGCTTATCGTTTCTGCCTTCACAAAGTGTTTTTGGAGCACAAAATTTCTCGAAATTGATTAAATGAAATCTTAAATTTGAGATTGCTGCGACGTTTGTGAAGTACGAATAGAATTATTTTGAGAAAACATGGCGGCATGGTTTGTTTATGCTATTTTAATACTAAAATACTAAACAGGAAAAAACACTTGGAAAAAGATTTTTTTTTTTAACGTTTTTGTGCTTGACGATACACACATTTACAAATAACGTAACAATATATTAGCATTTGACTGTACCAATAATGTAATAGCGTAAAAGTCAAAAATTTTGGGTAAAATACATAACAATTTCTATTAACAATATGAGTATAAATTCTCTTCTCTATCTGTTAGCTTGGCCGATGGTTTTACTCTGTGGCACCTGCCCGGTTAAAATTATAACCGGAAATTACCAAAGGCCCCGGCCCCGGGCCAGAGCCACCGGAGTAGATCATGTCATATTTACACACTAATATTAAATGGACGAAAGATGTTTTTAATGCGTTTGTTTATAATACATAGGACCCGAAAGTACTGGACCGATTTTAAAAATTCTTTCTCCGATAGAAAGGATACTTTTACGAGGCTATTTATTATAATTATTATTGTAAACCACAATTACTAGTAAGACATTAGATTAAAAAGAGCTTCCCTTGAGTTTATTGCTGGTTCTTCTTGGGGTACTACAATGGGAACCAGCAACTCGTCGGTGGAGATGGGCTGCTGTTTACATTCAGCCAATCTTCATGGACGAGGTTAGTGTCTTGTTATTAGAATAATGTCAAAATTTATGGGAACGGAGAATCGCAGGGAACAACTAGTCTGTATCTATACTTCTATACGTATATTATAAAGAGGAAATATTTGTATGTTTGTGACGAATAAACTCAAAAATTATTTTACCAATGGAAAGCTAGAAGATCCCTGAGAACATAGGCTATATTTTATTCTCGTATTCCTACGGGAACGGGAACTACGAGGGTGAAATCGCAGAAAACAACTAGTACAGTATATACTCGTATTCATGTGTTTTTTTTTTCCACAGCCGCAGTTGTCGTGGCTTTCTTCCTCTGCTGGGCGCCGTTCCACTTCCAGCGCCTCTTCTTCATCTACGGGGCTAACTCTGCCTACTACCATACCATCAACCAGTACCTCTTCAGCGTGGCCGGGCTCCTGTACTACGTGTCACCCACCGTCAACCCCATCCTGTATAACGTCATGAGTCACAGGTTAAATACTTCATGGTCTAATAGTTATAGCCTTACGAGAGAGCAGTGATAGCCTTACGGTTAAAGAGCCGCTTCTTATGATGATAATCAGTGAGGCTCGGGTTCGAATCCTGGCATGTACCAATGAGTTTTTCAAAATCTTACGTACATATTTATCACTATAGCTCGACGGTGAAGGAAAACATCGTGAGGAAAACCGCTGGTTCCAGAATTAATTCTGAGACATGTGCGGCGATGGGCTCATCGCCTATCACGTTTAGGGGTCCAATATCTCGTGAAAAGTGGGTATATCCAGTAATGGAATACCTCTGTCTACCCCCTCGGGGATAAAAGGCGTCAGATTATTTCTTTTAATATATTTCTTTTCTATTATAATAGTTATAACATAGACGGGCCTGTTGGCTCAGCTGGTAGTGACCCTGCCTTGTAAGTCGTGGGTTCGATCCCCGCTCGGGGTAAGCATTTGTGTGCATGAACATGTCTGCTGACTTCTTGTCTGGGTGTTTAATATTTATTTAAGTATGTCTCGTGTAAAGGATTTATTATTATTATAGTCTCCTTTGAGTTGGTCCCATGACTTATTTTACCTCGCAAGAGAATAATAAAAAATAAAAAGAAAAAAATCTCACGCCTTTCATCCCCGAGGGGGTAGGCAGAGGTATTCCATTACTGGATATACCCACATTTCACGAGATACATTGGACCCCTAAACGTGATAGGTGGTGAGCCCATCGCCGGACCGGGGGGTCGATTTTTGAATCTCACTAAGTGACTAATTCTCACCGATGTGAGTGATTTCCGAAAGTTCGTATTTTTGAAACTCATCGGTGACTTACATTTGTCATACCTATGATATCGATTTACGAGTGCCCCTACCCACTCGTAATTGAAATCACCATGTGATTGTTTTTGACAGTTAACGTATGTGACATCTGCCAAAAGTGCCAAAGTATGTTTTTCGGAATAATTAGCAATGGGGCTCGATTGTGATATTTCGTGATTGCGACGATTTATTGAAAATATAAAAAACCTCTCAATTAAATAAAACAATATCCAAGTTATTAGTAAATACAATTATTAAGTTAAATATACTTGTAAAACATATGCCATTAACAAATGTACATACCTTTTCTTATAAATTGTAAAATCTGTATTATTTTCTCTTTATTCGTCCTTTTCTAGTGAATTAAGTGAATTTTTCAATTCAAAACTTTAATTTTCGTTTACATGACACTGACAAATACATTACGTTTTACGATTGACCAATTTGATGAATCTTTTTTATGTTATAGTATGAGAAAATAAAAACCGATATCAAGGGCAACACTATAACATCTGCGTAAAAAGGAACGTAACGGGAAGATTGTCTCTGACTGACATTGTAAAATTTCTGCATGTTGGTAAACATCGTGTGACTTTCAAAAATACGGCTTTTGGAAAATGGTGACATAAAAGTCATCGGTGATAATTTTAGTCACCGGTGATTTTGATATCACCAGTGAGATTCAAAAATCGCACTCCGGGTCTATTTACACATGTCTCAGAATTAATTCTGAGACCTGCGGGTTTCCTCACGATGTTTTCCTTCACCGTCGAGCTAGTGATAAATATGTACGCAAGAGAATAATGCTTTTGTTTCCACCAACAAAGAGTCGAAACCAATTTCGAGTCCGCGTCGCTTAGCCATTTGAAATTTCCGGCTCATTACTCATTGAAACCATACTTAATACAACGTCACGAATACGTAGTGACATTAGTATTTTTTTATTAGGTCTTTTTCCAAAAGATATATAAGTAAAGATGAGTTATACAGGGTGACTTTTTTTTACCGTCTGGAAAAAAATGTGGTGTGATAGGTAAGTGTAATAGATTCATTTAGCAATGTTACTTAAAAAAAAATGTCTAAAATTTTTTTTCTTGCTTAAACTAATATACATTACTCAATTGTAGTCAATAATACACACTGAGATATTTGAAATAGTATTTTAAAAAGAAACAGGCTTGTAGCTTACATTTATGCGCAATCTACCTAAAACCGCCAGCTGCGCGTAGTACTGTGCGTAGTTTTCTAGATTTTGTAAATTGCACTAAACATGACTATATTTAACAATTAATCTCGTGTATAACTTCGGCTCTAGATACCTTATACGTCATATTTTTTTCCAGACGGTAAAAAAAATCATCCAGTATACATACTGCGCGCGTTTGAAAATTGATCCCCTATGAGTGGCTACAACCTTACCTTAATACCTTAGCGTATAAATTTATAGGATACAACAATGACGGCGAAAGATGATATGGAACGAGAAATAAAGAAAGAGACAGCTATCTGTCAAGAGTTGCGCTTGAAATACGACTAAGGAAAATGCAAACATAGCGACAAAATAAAATTAGGTCAATTACCTTCATTTGTCGGCTTCATTTTCCGCGCTGTAGTAACATATCTAAGTCTTTTTACATATAATAATATATAATATTCTTGTTGTTCTACCTAACAAGCTTCTTAATACATACATTGCATAATGAATATATCTGACAAAGACAAAAACCGATTTAACTAGGTCATTACTTTGGGAAAATGCATTTTCTGTGAGTTTTTCGGACTAGTCGGTCGTCTGTGTACTTACAATGATACGTATAATTAAAAGTCTTTTAATAGCAATACAAGTACATTTTAAATGCGAAATTTTGTGAAGGTTTATTTAAAACAAAACAGGTTGACAGATTAACCGTGAACTCACTCGTCAGCTGATGCTCGAATATTGCTGAATGGTTTAGAATAATAAGCTGGTGCTTATATTAATTGTTTAATTAAACTGTCGGGACGAAAGGATTATGCGGTCACTATTTCAGATGGCCTCTGTGATTTATAAAGACATTATACATATTCAATGTACTGGAAATAAAACGCTTAGAGACCCGACTACGAAACACTTTGAACTAAAAAGCAATAAAGGGAGTAGTTGATGTTTATTACGGACTGTTCCAAAGGTTTCGACCGCTTTGATCATAACATTCTCAACGTAAAGTTGTGTGTTCTCGGAATTCTGAGTGATTTATTTAACTGGTTCTCATTCAATTCGGAAAATTATAGTTTATGTTATGTGGACCATTACTTGGGTAATAAGATCCGGTGTACCACAGGGTTTGCATCTCGATCCTTTAATTTTCAACGCTTACCTATTTTAGTTTTATATGTGTAAACTCACGGACCTATGTTAATATTTTCTTGCATTAGGCAACCTTGCAAAAACTATGTTTTAACTAGGACACTTTAAAATAGGCGCTGTTTAAAATAATTGTGATAGATATCTATGTCAATATTGTTAAAAAAACAACCTCTTAATAAACATCAATTCTTGACTTATTTAGTTTTTTTATTTATTTAATATATAATATAATCTCACGCCCTTTTTTTTTATCCCCGAGGGGGTAGGCAGAGGTATTCCATTACTGGATATACCCACAATTCACGAGATATATTGGACCCCTAAACGTGATAGGTGGTGAGCCCATCGCCGGACCGGGTCTGTTTACACATGTCTCAGAATTAATTCTGAGACCTGTGGGTTTCCTCACGATGTTTTCCTTCACAGTCGAGCTAGTGATAAATATGTACGTAAGTTTTGAAAAACTCATTGGTACATGCCAGGATTTGAACCCGAGCCTCACTGATTTTCGGCCGGCTCTTTAACTGTCCGGGCTATCACTATATTTACTATCGCTATATTTATTTATTTATTCTATAACAAATTTATTTGTGTTTGAAAATTACCAACTAGATTTAATTTTAGAGCGGTTCCGACTCTAAAAATTCCCATATCAAACCGCAAAATAGAATTTATTTGGTCGAATTCATCCTTAGACCGTATTTATCTCCACAGGTACAGAATAGCCTTCAGAGAAACACTCTGCTGCAGCAAAGTCCGGAGAAAGAAGAAATACAGGGAGCACTCAAGCATCAGAGAGACAGTCGTCAACCACACTTCGGAAGGCTCGCATCTGGTACGCGTCAGGTCCCAAAATCACAGGAACCGCATCGACCACAAGGTCCTGAGGAGATGTAGCTATGGAGAAACTACTTCTCTATGCAGTACCAAGTGGAAAGACGATTACTACACGGATAAGAAGAAGAAAGGAATAATGAGAAGTGAGAAGAATACTTCTAATAACAATGAGGCAAACCAAGTGCTTTTTAACGATGAATTTAATAATAAGGTTGACACTGATCTAGAGAATGAGGATAACAATATTAATATTAATATTTCTATTCACTTGCATAATAAGTAAGCTGAAAGTAGGAAAACGTAAATTGTTACGAACTTTTACTACCACCCTTTGAAGGGAGTATATGTAATCTAACACGAAGTATCTAGTAGGTACAGTCAACTACGGGTCAAGTCAACCTATCTTTTTTAACCGACTTTAAAAAGGAGGACGTTATAAATTTTTTTGTATGTTTTTTTTTTGTTTATAAAAACATAAGTTTGTTACCACAGAACTTTCGACTGGGTGAACTGATTTGGATGATTCTTTTTTTTATTTGAAACCTGGTGCTTCCAGATTGGTCCCATTTTAATTTCATTCCAGTTCTGACAACAGCATCCATAAGAAAACCATATAAGTTGAAGATTGAAGTCGGTTTTTTTTAATCTTTTTTTCATTCACATGAGGTGAATGACAAAGTCAAAGTCAAAATTCTTTTATTTCAGTAGGTATAAAAAATACACTTTGAAATGTCAATATAAACAAGGCACACTAAACTCATCCATGAAGATTGGCTAAATGTAAACAGCAGCCCATCTCCACCGACGAGTTGCTGGTTCCAAATGCAGTACCCCGAGAAGAGAGAGACAACCAGGTTATGTCAGGCTTACACTCACTAAAAACCCCCCATGCTGTTCCTGCTCTTTCCCTGAGACTGAGCCACGGGAACAGTTTCTACACAATTGTATGTTGTGTTTAAAGAAAAAATTAAAAAAGTTGCGCATAAGAAAATCTAAGAAAACTTAACGACCATATTAACTTTTCAAATGTCTTTCCTTATGGCGTTTGATATAATGTCCCGCAGGCATTAGGATTGGCTCCGAGGCGTGTGCACGCTCTCGCCCTACGATAGGTTCACCGTATACGTTTAATAGTGTCAAAATTACACTGATGTACAAATAGAATACATTCCGGCCCAGATAAGTCACTGTAACATTGAATTTCGTTTAATATTTTATTTTGTACTTACAATATACTTACTTAAAAGAAATAAATAATCTCACGCCTTTTATCCCCGAGGGGGTAGGCAGAGATATTCCATTTCTGCAAATACCAACTTTTCACTACTAGGTATATTCGACCCCTTAACACCCATCGCCGGACCAGTACCCTAAGCACGAACTTGTATCGAAATTGAAATGTAAACGTAAAACTTTACTATTCGAAAACCAGTTCGATTCGATTACTTTTTAATATAGCAGCACGAAACCTAAAGTATTTACTATCGTCTAGTCGATAGTAACTCGATACCTAAACGCAAGATTTGAATGATAAGGAACGAATGGTGCGTTCTAAAACACTATGACGATTTGTGTTCATTTATATTATTGATAGCAAAAGTTAATAAAAAGCGAAAATTATATTGTTTCACAATCTAGACCTTTCAGTTATTATTATTATAATACTTAATAGCATCTACTTCAGTTATTACATTTTAATTCATGATTCAAAATTAAAGTTTTGATCATGATTCGACTGCCGTGTTTGAGTATTCGAACGTTTACTATTTGGAGCTTGTTTATGAACAAAAATGATTAGGTAAGTTATTTTAAGTGTTTGGATTTGGACCCTTTGAGTGTAAAAATCTTTTAAAGTGGTTATAGTCGTGTAAAATGTGTGTTGTGGTTGTGATTAGTGCTTAGGTACTTTATTATATTCAGAGTGAATAGACGTAAAAGGTGGATATTTAAAATTGTTATTAAAATTGACTAATAAAAATATATCTATCTTAAATAAATCTTTATTGTTTAGAGTAACTACCTACTTTATGTTCAGCCTCATGGCACAATCAGTCAATTTAGTTTCCTAAAATAATTAATTATTGCTACTAGTGCTTCGCGGTTTCACCCGCGTAGTTCCCCTTCCCGTGGCAATATGGGGATAAAATATAGCCTATGTGTTATTGGCTGATGTATAAGCTATATTATAGTAAAGTTACCTACATTAAAATCCATGTTTTGCGTGAAATAGTAACAAACATTCCTTACAAACCTACAAACTTTCGCGTTTATAATATTAGTAGGATTGGATATAAATAAATAAAGCAACCAACAATAACTTTTACAGTCAATGTAGAGTAATAAAAAGATGTTTAAAAAGATCTAAATTGAAAATATATTTAGGTATTATAAATAAAGTTAAAATAATCATAAAAAACAAAACATTTCAATGAGTTCGGTCAATTCTATCTACTAATAAACAACTTAAGGAACTCTCCCTAACCTTGTTCCATTGTCAAAATAAGATTTATCAACAAAATATGACCACAACTTGTTACTCAAATTTGCTTCTCACCATGTTTTTGTCAGTGAGTAAGATCTCGATAGCCAGCTATCGCATCAGACGAAACCGTACGTCAAAATAGAGTTCGTGCTGCCGTTTTCCTTAAAACTGTTCACTTACTATTCGATTACCGCTCGAAGTCGATTCGAACGCTTAACGATAATTATTCGTGCTTTAACTTTTTAGTTCTCTATACGCCCGTCGTGGCGCTGTACAATTTCCTATACAAAATTTCTCGATGACGATACGATAACGTTTACCCTTTGAGTATTAAACCAACCGGAGACGCCACTGACAGGCGTTAACCTCTGCCATAAAAAAGTGTCGGTCAACACGCATACCTGTTATATACAACTAGTTTTTTGAGTTCACGGAGTGCTTGGATTGGTGAATGTATTTGTGTGCATCTAGTTCAAGGTAGTGTTTAATTGTTTTGTCAAAAAATGCGTTTGTTTTAACATTATTTGTGTTTGTTTCCTCGTCCCCCGCGCAGAAATTGGCAGACTTTTTTGCAAAGAAACTAGTGCGCGTGACGTCTCCTGTTGGTTTAATACTCAAAGCGTTTACCATTCGATTTCGATGCATGTTCGTGCTTAGGGGGGATATTACATTATCATATATCTATGATCATTTAAATGATCATATATTTGATCCAATATAATTGACTAATTGAGTCATATCTCTGTATTACACTATCAAAGTTCTTTGATGCTATTTTACGTCATATGTAGTTGCAATTCGGTGGTGTGCGCTACTATTGCTTCGGCATAGTGATGGGACTCGAATCACATTTGATTCGAATGATGAAGGTGAAAAGTTGATTCGAATGAGATTCAAAGTTGATTAGAATTGCCGAGTTGATTCGAATCATCTTTACAATTCGAATCACACGATGATTCGAATTAACATTTATGATTACAATCTTATATTGCGCGGTAAGCTTACCTTATAGATGAGACGATTAAAATTCGTTCACTTTTTTTTTGCATTTCTATCAAGATTTTTTAGTTTAAATATATAGGTAATAATTATTCTTCAAAAGTACCTGTAGTGAAAACTAAAAAGTGATATTAGGTAAGTAAGTATATTATATTTTTTTCTAACTCCATCCTTAGTTTTTTTTAGAAAGTGGTCAAAGTGGATAATAGAGGTTTGTTAATTAATTTTTCAGAAGTAATTTGAACACGTTGACTAGTATATTTTTATCTATTGAACGATTTTATTGTTTCGAATCAACGTATAAATTCGTATTGATTCGAATGTATCAATCGATTCGAATCCAAGGTTTATTCGAATCATGATTCGAATTTTTCGCCAGGTTATTCGAATGGATTCGAATATTAATTTTCGATTCGAGTCCCATCACTACTTCGGCAGGTATTGACGTCAGGGTTACCAGATCTCAGGAAATTCGATTTGCCAAAAGGCATCGTCATTTTTAGTATGGCTTGTTTTTTGTTATTTCAGCAAGATTATGCAAGTATATAATTGGAAAAAGAACTACATTACAATATTTGAAACATATTGACGAACAAGAAATCAAAAACTGTATTTTTATATTTGCTTTTAAATACCTAGTGGAAAAAAATAAAAAATTACTGGCAACACCTGTTTCTATGACCGTATTGGATCCAATCTCTCAGCAAATGTCAAAAATCTATGATCAAGGAGAAAATGAATCATATGTCTATATTACATTATCCAATAACATTGACTCATAGATCTATGATCCAAGATAAATGATAGTGTAATATGCCCCTAGGGTACAGGCGTATTCACGGAGACTCGATACCGTTTCCGTTCGATTCAGATCGAGTGAAAAATTTTCCCTAGTCGAATCTATCTGTATTCTAGTCGTTTCCGACAGCCACGGAATTTTTTCCGAATCCTTATGTCAAATATGACATTCGTTTTCGATACCGACATCTGTGAATATCCCATCTTGTCTGTTGCACATGCCTTAGAATTAATTCTACGACTTCTGGGTTCTGGGTTTCCTGACGATGTTTTCCTTCACCGTCGAGCTAGTGATGAATATGTACGTAAGTTTTTGAAAAACTTATTAATAGTACATGCCAGGATTTGAACCCGAGTCTCACTGATTATCATCGTAAGAAGCTAAGGCTATCGCTGCTTTAACTACTACTTATTGTAAGTACAAAATAAAAAATCAAACGAAATTAAATTTTTCCAAGTCCTAAGGTTTGTTACAAAAGTTGCTTATTTAAATAACGAATAAAATGCGGGATAAATGCGGAACCCCAGAAGCTAAATTTTGGAGTCATTCGGTTTTTAAAAGATTACTCCATAAATTATTGGTAGTTTTCTTTCGCATGGTGTCATAAATCACTCGCAAGGTAGAGATTCAATGGAATTTAAAGATTTTTGCATTATTCCTAGCGAAAATTTGATCTTAAAATCCGAATAACGATCACTAATGAATACTCCTACATCATTGGATAAAAAAAATATATGACAAAGACTTCCTTCAATGTTTTTTTTCGAAAGCAAAATGTTACTGGCCACAGCTCAGTTATACTTCATTACCATATAGGCACTCTTTTCAATTTTAAAAAGTACAAATTAAAAGAAAATTTGATATAGGGAACATACAATTTTATGACACATGCTGCGATAATCGGCTTTATTCGTAATTTCTAACAAATTTATTGCGAAAACGAGTCTGTAATACCAATAACCAACTCGATTTAGTATTGCAATTTGAATTAATATCGACATAAAAAAACGTAGCGAAAAATTTAATTTCACAATGGGATTGTTGAAACAACTGAAAATACACTCTTAGGTATAGGTATAATAGCAGCATTGGAATTTAATTTAACTTCGTTATGTATTTTGTGGTGTCCTATCTAAACACTTTATTCGAAAGTACATTCAGGTGGTCGTAGAATTAATCGAGTAATTCAATCAAAAGTGAAAATGTTTTATTCAAAGTAGGGACTTTCAAGTCCACTTATTGAACGTCGTTTTAACTCCACCGCTTCAGTTTGTATAAATACAACTGTCCAACATAAGACAGACCGCGGTCCCCAGGCACGATCTCCTCATCATCACCTCGCCTGGCGGAAGATCTTCCCTTTTCACGATGGATGCCATTGTCAGAACTGCACTAAATTGCACCAGCACCAGCTTTCAAATAAAAAAAAATCATCAAAACCGATTCACCCAATCGAAAGTTCTGAGGTAACAAACATAAAACAAAAAAAACAGAGTCGAATTGATAACCTATTCCTTTTTTGAAGTCAGTTGAAAACTAATTATATATTTATGGGACCGTGGGTTCCGGAGGCACTGTAGCTTATAAAAGAGCTGTCAGTGCGTTTGGTCGAGGCTTCAGGTGACCAGAGGGCTGGCAGTGATGTCTTTCAAAGGATCAGCATAGTATCCTAGCGTTCCCTACACGGCTAGCCTTCTTAGACCTATTTAGGGAACATTTTTGATGTATAAATATTGTACAAAATTGTGATTATGTATGCTTTGTAAATAAATTGAGTATATTCCTTTCTCAACTCTTCTTGATAAGGTAGTACTAGTCTATAAGTCTAACCAATAAAAAAATTGGTACGAAATAATTTACAGCACCAGGAATTTATATCAAGAAATACACACCGATACCTAAATTAGATCGCTATTGATTATGTAATTAAGTAAAAAACTTTGAAACTTATGTTACATAATGAGGCATTTAGAGGAGTTTTGTGCTTCTAGCGGTAAGACTTCTAAATTGGACTCATAACTTCGCGTTTATCGCGGGGGGTTATAAGAGGCTTAAACCCCTCTCAAAAGCATAAGAAACCACCACCGAAAAATTTCATATTGAACTCGATATTATATATTAGTATGTAATCTGTGCTATTACTATACAACTGTCATTACAGTGTTCACCACTTACCTATCCATACTGTAATGTAGGTAACCATAGTTTTTAGTCTACAATATATCCGAGGAAATTCGCTATGCGCTATGAGCAAATCTTTTTTTTTTGTGTTTTTTAAACCGACTTCAAAAAAGGATGAGGTTTCTCAATTCGACCGTATATTTTTTATTTATTTATGTGTGTTCGCGAATAACTTCGTCGTTTATGAACCCATTTTGATGTTTTATTTCTGTTGGAAAGGAGATATTTCAATTGTGGTACCATCACCACACAAATCGAGGGGAACCTTTTAAAATCGTAGTGGCGTAGTGTAGTAGTGCTTTTTCACTTTTTTAGTTTCCTGTTTGAAGTCGGTTTTCTTTTTGTTAAAAATTGTAGTGTTTTATTTTAATAAAGGACTCGATTCTGCAGACCAGCTAAAATTCCTAATTTTAAGGTGATTTTAAGTTAGCCTATCCTTCTCCATAGAATACGAAAGAAAAAGGACAGACACAAACCATAGATTGAAGAGTAATGTCAAACATGTAAAAACCAACTAATTTGAACCTTATGAACGTGCTTATCTGTCACTTTTATCCATCACCTTTTTACATCGTCGCTAAAATTGCTAAACACGCCTTAGTTGACAGGAATAATTTTAATTTGACAGGACTAAATATCTTTCGTCTCTTTTCTTTTGTAGGAGAAAGAAAATGACAGGACTAAACTAAAATAAGTTTAGTCGCTGTTATGCAGAATCGAGCAAAAGCCTACCTATACCTACCTCTCAAACCAAATCCTATATCCACCACTGAGTGTTTGCAATATAAATATTCATACTTTTTTTACCTACAATATTTATACTTACAACTAAAATAATTAATTATTTGTAAAGTAAATGTTTGTATTAATAACAATTAAATATTAATATTAGGTACCTATGTATAATTTGTATCAAGCTTATTTAAGATTGAGATATACTTAGGTGTATAGGATATTTCATATGTTTATTTAATGAATAAAAATACGCTGTAAGATTATTTATGACTTTCAATTACAAAAACCTACACAAAAATACCGTTGTTTAGTCCGGAGTTCACGTTCAAGCCCAGAAAAAGTGGCTTTTATAAAACGTAAACTGTTATCGTATAGAATGACAAATATATTTCAATGTTCGAATCCTGGCATGTACCAATGAGTTTTTCAAAAACTTACGTACATATTTATCACTAGCTCGACGGTGAAGGAAAATATCGTGAGGAAACCCGCAGGTCTCAGAATTAATTCTGAGACATGTGTAAATAGACCCGGTCCGGCGATAGGCTCACCACCTATCACGTTTAGGGGTCCAATGTATCTTGTGAAATGTGGGTATATCCAGTAATGGAATACCTCTGCCTACCCCCTCGGGGATGAAAAGCGTGATATTATATTATTTTTTATTTATATATTTTTTTTTGAAAAATATAAATGGGATTGACATAAGCGTTCAACTAGTCACACAGTCAAAATTGACGCAACAAAATCAAAAATAATTTATTTCTATAGGTATTATACATATACTTCAAAACGTCAATATTTTATAATAACAAGGCACTCTTAACTCGTCCATGAAGATTGGCTAAATGCCAACAGCAGCCCATCTCCACCGACGAGTTGCTGGTCCCAAATGCAGTACCCCGAGAAGAGCCAGCAAGAAACTCAAGGGCAGCTCTTTGTAATCTCATGTCTTGCAACTTGCAACACTCGAATGAAGTATTATCTCTGACGCGAAACGGTGCGCAGCGACGTTGGTTGCGCGGATCCAGTTTATTCCCATTCACAGTGGAAGTTTCTAAAAATCCCTTTATATCGGTTGCCTACGAGTACTACATAATATTATAAGACACCTACATACCATATTTCAAGTTTCTAGGTGCTATCGTTGCAGAGTAGGTAGTATTTCTCTTTTAATATGTTTTTATAATTTCCTGTGGGAATAATATAATATATTTTCCTGTAGTAACAAGTACTCTAAATTTCATCAAAATCCGTCCAGTAGCTTCGTGATGCGTACACAGACAGACTAACTTCGTTGACTAGTGATAAATAAAATATGTAAGTAAGCTTTTTAAAACTCATTGGCGTGTGCCCTCATTAGGATTCGAATCTGCGCCTTACGCATGACAGGCGCGCTCAATACCAATGCCTAATATTATTGTAAGGACCACTTGCATCTATAATGATTGACATATTTTTTATATCCCAATTAACTCAACTACTACTTAACCGATTTAAAAAAATATTTTACCAATGGCAAACTAGAATATCCCTAAGTAACATAGGTTATATTATATTCCCGTTTTCCCACGGGAACGGGAATTACGCAGGTGCAACCGCGCATAACCGCTAGTATAAATAGTATCCTAATAAATAAAAATCTCGTGTCACGGTGATTGTGGTTTGAACTCCTCCAAAACGGCTCGAAAGTTTTTTTTTATTTGGTCAGTATGAGAATAGGTCGTAAAGTATTTTTCACTCTACCACCCCCACCCCCCATTTATGTGGCAGAAACGCGTTTGCACTGTCAGCTAGTATCTATATCAAAGTCGAGTTAGTTACACCATTTATAACTCGAGAAGGACTGAACAGATTTTTATGATCTTTGATTTGTTGGATTTTTCTCCGCCCCAAATAGCACAGAATAACTATAAAAACATCCAGAAAATCTTGTTGCGCCGCTGGGCACCCGCTAGTCTACCTACTCTATCTTCACTAATTTTATAAAGAGGAAAGATTTGTATTTTTGTATGTTGGTATCTTTGTAATGAATAAACTCAAAAACTACTGGACCGATTTTAAAAATTCTTTCATTAATGGAAAGCTACATTATCACTGAGTAACATAGGCTATATTTCATTCCCGTTTTCCCACGGGAACGGGAACTACGAGGGTAATTTTGCACCGGTCTGGTTAATTAATACAACTTGTGTCTCAATAAAGATAATTTCATCATATTCTATAGACTTTCATTCCTTTTTTTTTTTTATTTATTGAAAGGGCTTTGTCGCTTAGGACTTTCATTCCTGTAAATACAAACTGTTGACCAGTATATCGTCGTACCCTACGAAAAAAGACACAATTGCAAAATCCCTACTTTTCAGGAGAAGGTTTTTTTTACTTTTTTCGAACTGTACGGAATTTATAAAGTTTTTGACGATGCAGTTAAGTCCGTAAATGTGCTAAGCTTCATTTAAAATAAATAATATTTTACTTTGATAGATTTTCATATCAATTTTGTCCCTTAAATCGTTATTCGCCGTTATATCAATTAAAAAATGGAGCCTAATGGCTCTTATGTCCTTATTCCGGGGATTTTTTGTAGGCCTAAGCTGATTAGTGGCTTTTTAATAATATGTTACTTACTTTTGCCCACGACTTTGTCCGTGTTCCGAGGTTACAAGAAGTCTTTGTCCTTCTTGAAGATGCAAGTTATATCTCTGACAATTTTTATTAAAATCAGTTCAGTCAAATAGCCATGAAAACGTAATAGCGTAAATTATGCATTTAATATTTTACTTTGACTTTGTTTAATATAGTTATTTTAAATGTAAAAAAATAAACGTTACGGACTTTCTTTATCCTAAGGTTGTCTGGACGAAATCGCTTAAAGCCGACCGCCCGTTGTACTTTTTTATCATTGTGTCAGTTGTTGCATATCTTTATTGGTGTACAATAAAAAGTTGTTACTTGCTTACTTACTTTATATTTCCAAGATACGAAATAATTTTTACGATTATTATAAAGAAATTAAAGTGTTAATTATTTTACTTTTATTTTATTTTAAATCAACTTTGCACATATTTTACTCTAAAACAATTTAACTTTACAACAGTAAAAGAGTTTTCCAAATCGCATCAGTAGGTAGTAATAGTACATTATGGTACAAGTGAGTAAAGTTGGTGATTACCGCTGAGGCGCCATTGAGACCCGAGCCGTAGGCGAGGGTCATAAGAGAGCCGAGGACGGTAATCATCAATACACACGTGTATCATACGACGTTTTTCAACACACTTGTGAATAAATAATACTAAAAAATCATTTTAAAATAATCATTCGCAATGGCGGGGAAAATTAATTGGTTTTCCAATTTTTTATTTATATAATTTGGAAAAGGCAAAAGGATCTAGGCCCATACAGCCTCGTTATCCTATGCGCTCGCATCTTACAATGGCGATCGGCCATGGACTAAAAAAATTAGGTTTCTTTTTCTTTGGTTTGTCGTGGATAGCGTTTTAGCCACGTACAAAATGGGGTATTTAAAGTTTTTACAGAGAAAACCAAAGTTATATTTGAGTGAAAGTTTTGTTTATTAAACACGTACAAGTTGAAATGATCTATTTAAATACGAAGTTGCATGAAATGAGCAAGCCATATTTGTGTATTAATTTATTAGTACGATTGAATACGATCTTTTTTGTATCGAAACTTTTTTAAGAACAAAGCAACTCTAGCAACAAAATTGAAAAAAAAAATCTATAACTCACTAGTGAATAATAGCAAACAAAAAGTCTCAGTTTGATTATAGGTGTCATTATGTGCCTAATTGCAGTGAAATTAGAGCCACTTTATGAGCAAGTGTGTTGAAAAAAATATTGTCTCTTACGAATAAATTACTTCACGCCTTTTATCCCCGGGGGGTAGGCAGAGGTATTCCATTACTGGATATAGACACATGACTTTACCTTTTTATAATATGATTATAAGTAGGGACCTAGTATAGAAGTGTAAAGATGGAGAAGAGAATATTGTAAGAGATACCGTTTATCAGCATGGAAAGAAAAAACGCTAAGTATATTTATTCAAATTCACAAATTCTATAAGTAATAAATAATAGCAGTGATAGCCTTACTGTTAAACAGCGTGCTTCACATGATGATAATCAGTGAGGCTTGGGTTCGAATCCTGGCATGTACCAATGAGTTTTTCAAAACTTACGTACATACTTATAACTAGCTCGACGGTGAAGGAAAACTTCGTGAGGAACCCCGCATGTCCCAGAATTAATTCTGAGACATGTGTCAAAGACCCGGTCCGGCGATGGGCCCACCTCCTATCACGTTTAGGGGTCCAAAGAATATCTCGTGAAAAGTGGGTAAGTATATCCAGTAATGGAATATCTCTGCCTCTGGAATACCTCGGGGATAAAAGGCGTGAGATTATTTATATATTTATTATTATAATAAATAATAATACCATGTCAAGTATATGTTTATTATTAGCACACCAACTCGGCTATATGAATATCACTATCACACTTTTTAGGAGCCGAAAATTACACCTGTGAAAGTTGTAGGTATAGTTCTAGAAATGGAACTTCGTACCAACCCACTCCGAAAGCATGAATAGGTGTTTATTTATCTTACCAAATCAAGTTGAATTTGAAATATTTTTAAATAATTCCCTAATTGACTATTCTTTCACATTACAGGCGAATATCTACCTTCCCGGATACCTAAAATAAATAAAATAAAATCATAACCACTAACCTAAAAAACTAACGAAATTAAAAAAATATATGAGACCTTGTACTTATATAAAGTTCTTAATGTTCTTGTAATTAAAATAAAATTATCCTTGATTTATTTATCATAAAAGTTTTTATGAGAGCATGTAAGGAATGAGCGCTTTTTAACTAAAAGTAAAAAGCCCTAACCGCCATTATGGCCCAAAAATAAATACATATATTTATTAATTTTATGGTTTTAAAATACCCGAGAGGAAATTTCATATAAAGGGTACAACTAAGTAGACAAGTAGCATAAAAAATAATTGTGTTAATATTCTGATATAAAAAGATAATATTTAACAATATAAAATTTCACCGTAGAATAAAGACCTAAGTGTCATTAGAGCCTTACATTCTCCTTAGTAATACAAAAAAAGTTTCCAGCGAATAGAGCCACAAGTGCAATAGTGGCCTTATTCCGCCTAGTTGCGGAAACGAAACTGTTGTACAAAATAAACGAATTCTGAGCAATTTCACAACACCAATCTGTATTTTATAAAGTAAATAGTAAACTTTAATCATATTATTAATGTTTTAATAACAATTACAATGTTCCGGTGATGCGATTTTCCACAGTGAATGCGTTATAAAAAATAAAAACTTAAACTCGTCGACCGCATTTTAGAGTTTACGTTTTAATTTCATCCTTCGGATATCCGGTTCATCTTTCCTATACATTTGCATTATCATTTGTCTACCTCCCTGTCTTCGTTTCATTTTTCATTTGTAAGCGTTTTGTTTTTATAATATTTCATTGAAACGAATACACACCGTACTCCTCTGCTGTCTTACACTGTCCGCCGAATATTGGCAGCAATGGCGCTAGCGCCCGCGCCCGACTCCCGCGTTTTACGCGAAAAAAGGTATAATGGCGGTTATGGCTATATTCGTCGTTCAAAATAGAGCGGGCGCAGTTATGTCTTTATTTTAAACTTTAATTTCTACATGATAAAACCAACTTTTTTATGATATTTTGAGATGTAAATATGGCATTTTGATTGTAGAATCCAAATCCGAAATAAAAACAAAAAGCCCTTATGGCCGTTAGGGCTTTATTCGTAGGGTACGACGATATTTGTTGAACAGAAATGTCTGCCTCTAGCTCTCTACGACAATCCAGCTATAAATTGAGGCTTCTTTAAGTTAATTTACCTGAGTTTAATCACCTAGGTGCATTTTGGTCCATTTAACCACCAGTGTCAAGAAAATGAAAAATGAAAATGTTTTTATTTTCTGTAGGTTAAAAATTACACTTAGAAAGGTCAATAGTCTAATACAAGGCACTAAACTCGTCCATGGAGATTGGCTAAATGTAAACAGCAGTCCATCTCCAAC
This sequence comes from Ethmia dodecea, assembly GCA_963855545.1. Classification (NCBI taxonomy): domain Eukaryota; kingdom Metazoa; phylum Arthropoda; class Insecta; order Lepidoptera; family Depressariidae; genus Ethmia; species Ethmia dodecea. Next base: position 557,722 of record OY979447.1, read on the forward strand.
GAGTTGCGGGTTCTAAATGCAGTAGGTACCCCGAGAAAAACCAGCAAGAAACTGAAGGTCAAGGCTTTCGTCATTTGTTTGATGCAAAGAGATTAAAATATAATAGGACATAGAGGGGGCATTGGGAATATTTTCATACAAAACTTTGAAGCATGTTTGAAGCTCAAGCGTACTGTCAGTTAGTATGAACGCTGTCATTGGGTCGAAATTGTACTAGACTTATTCCACTTGGAATAACTTTTGACTTCAAATTTTCCTCGCTTTGTCCCCTCTATGCCCTATTATATTTTAATCTCTTTGGTTTGATGTTATGAAGCAAACTCCATTTATTCGTCAGCGTAATCTTAATCAGTCTCGCAGACTACAGAGGACTCGTCAAGCCTAGAACACACTACCGCGATTTTATATCGCACCGTTCTGTCATTTCAAATATCGCAGCAGTGTGGAAAAAAATCGGATCCCGCGCGATGTATTTTCCCGGGCTTAAATGACATTTGTAATTTACTAGCAGTTTTCACCGGTTTCACCCGCGTAGTCCCCGTTCCCGTGGGAATACCGGTATAACATATAGCTTATGTATTATTCTGATGTATAAGCTATATAACTGCAAAGTTTCATCAAAATCCGTTCAGTAGTTTTTGCGTGAAAGAGGAACAAACATCCATAGAAATTTTTACGTTTATAGATTAGGATTTTCATGTTATAGGCCCCGCCCTCCGTCAGATTGTCAAATGTTTGCGGCCGAAGAAGTACCCAAACTTTGGATTTTTACCACTTTTGACAGTCTGTGTCTAAGAGGCCCCCTAGCTAAATGAAATTACAAATCACCCCCCAAGCCTCTACACAACGCCTCCATTTTTTCTGAGTCTCTTACTGCCCCCCTTTGGGCCTGCAGCGCCCACAAGGGGGCGTTATCGCCCACTTTGGGAACCCCTGATCTAGGCAAACATGCTCCATCCTCGTCTGCATCATCACTTTCCATCAGGTGAGATGGCTGACAAATGGTTTACCTATTATTCTTAAAAAAAAAAAAAGAATCGCGCGGTATCCGAGTCGAGGCTTCAAACGGGAAAATGTGGATTAATTGTGCCTCATTTCAATTTAAGGTTGGCGATTACGTCTCTCAATCGTCATTCGTTTGTGCTCAAAGACTTGGTCGCAACTTAATTGCGGTCTCCGCTGATATAAGAAAGTAATTTACATTGATGCTCTATTTGAATAAGAAAACATTTTCAGACAGACTTGTTTGTTTCAAAGTCATTAGTGAAAGCCCGGAGGCTAAAGAGCGCGCTTCTCATTCGTGAGGCTCGGGTTCGAATGCTAGCTTGCAAATGAATTTTTCGAAAAACTAGCGTATCTTAGCGTATCAGTAAAAGTTCTGCCTGATACAGCTAAGAGTATTTTTTGCGAGCTATCTTTTCCCAACCCGTTTCTTCACACAAGGCCCTTTTTTATAGTAACGAAGACGTTTAAAAAAAAAGGATTTGTTTCATGTTTCAAAAATTGGGTATATCCGTAACGGAATACCTCTGCCTACCCCCTCGGGGATAAAAGGTGTGAGATTATTATTATTTATTACTTCAATAAATAAATAAACTTGAATTGAATTTATTTACAAACGTAAATTTTTTCTCAAAATCTCTACTGACAAAAAAATATTCCAGAGGCGATCCATGTAGATTCAGAAGTCGAAGCAGAAGACTGCATTCCCGCTGAGGATATTAAATATCTGACAGCCCTATGCTGAGAAGTAAAGAATGAGTATTAACGTAGTTATTTCTGTAATACGAGTACCTAAATAAATAACCAGTTTTTGTCAAATAAAGAACTGAAATTTTATATAAAGGAGTTACACTGGTTAAGATTTGAAAAGGCTGAGGATAGCCGTCAAAATTTGAATAAAAACAGGCGAGTAAAGCCGCGCTTAACAGCTACAGCGAGCTTGTAACCGTAGAACCAAGATGCATCATGCATTATAAAATCACACAGTAAATATGTATATTTCGCGGTTGAGTTGAGAGAAGCTCGAGAAACATAGATGTAGGATTTTTTTGCTCTCTAATAGATGAGCTTACATAGTCCCGTGTGTTCAAAAGCTGATTGAGCTGAGGGGCGAATCAAGGAAGAGGAGAACTTATAAACAAAGTAATAATTATAATATTTTTTTTTCAGAATAAAATAATTTATTACCCAAAGAAATTTTCGTCACAAAACAACTTCCGCAAACATGTATTTTTGGATTATTACGCATAGATTTAAATTTTATTTTGCTGATTTATAAGTTATCACTTTCTGTTCTATATCACCATACCTTCATACATAAGAGTAGGAGCGCATCGCTGCAGAATTGTGTAACTCAGAAATCCAATTATTCATGTTGTAATTTCGAAATATCATTTCTTAAAGCTTTTTTATTTCCTAAAACCTATTACATTATTCATTTCAACTCACTAGGTCCAATATGCGTTGGAAGATTCGGTATTGATTAATTAAGCAAATTAATGATATCAAGCACTTTATTATCGGCATTATTATAGTCGCCACAGGCTTCGTCAAAATCTTAAAATTATAACAGTAATTTTTCTACAGCAGATAAGCGTTGGTTGGTCTGTCAGTCACGACATTTCTATTTGTAGTGTGTGACCTACAAATGACTAATTTATGTTAATCCAATAACCCTGGATCGTTATTGGACCAATGCAAATACTTTTCTATGCACTCCAGCTGTTTACTGTTTACATTGATCCAAGCCAAAAAAATTATTAATTAATACCATTGGATAGAAACACTGAAGTATTCTAAAAGAGCCATGTGGTCTATCTATTTGTTTTCAAATCGATGCTTGAAAGGTACTTAATCGTATGGAAGTGAGCACTCAAAACTCAAGACTGCTCGAGCTGAATCACTGAGCTCCAATAGGAATAATTCTTCTCTCACGAGACATGTATGCTCGAAGAATGGAAAAAATCTTCGCTCCTTTGAGGAATTAATATTGATACTATCTCTACACCTACAGCTACAAATTGTAAAGAGGCAAAGTTGTGAATAAGTAAATATTCTCTTAAATCTTACCCCCGAGAGGAATGATAGAGATCTAGTTTCAGAAGAAGCTACTTTTCAGCAGTTGTTATTTCAGACTTCTAAATACTTAAATAAATTTTCACTTCTCATGCTCTAAAAGTACGCCAATATAGCCCTACGAAGCGGGACTAAAGTGACCACTTTAGTCCCTAGGGAGTATAAAGTATTTTTTTTTTAATTTCCTTAATTAGAAAAAGACAACCTCAAACAGCCAGTAAATATCTGTAGAGTGTGGACCATCTTCATTGCGAAAATGTGAAGAGTTTTAGTTCCATGGTTTTTCCGCGAAGAAGGTGGCGCCATGTGTTTTAAATTGTTTACCTGCAAAGAGATTTAAATCTCTTTGTTAATCTGTGACAGCCTGACAGGTTTAGAAGAAAAAACTGACCGCGAAAATTTCTGAATTTTTGTCGAGTGTAAATTTGTTGGGTTTTAAATAAATTTTTACTAAATTGACAATTTTTCTCGCACTCAAAGTGAAAAGTACAGTTTGCACCTCGAGACTAAACACCAACTTAATATACCCTCGGTTTCATGACATGATGTCAAACCACCTCTGGTATATAATGGCTTCGTTTAGTCCCTCGATATAAAATATACTATTATATTCATGCTCGCCATTATATTGCAACGCCCTTGCACTTTAAAAATTATTAAATTCACCCACGTAAGTCCCGTTCCCGTGGGAAAATTATGGTCTATGTTACTCCCAGAAAAGTTAAATTTCCAGTAAGAAAAAATTTTTAAAATGGGTTCAGTAGTTTCGGAGCCTATTCCAAACAAACAAACAAACAAAAAATCTAATATTTTCTCTCTACAGTCATAGTGTACCTATTATAATACATATACATATATATATTCATAACCTCCAGCCTTTTTACGATTGGGGTAGGCTGAGACAATAGACCTCTATTAGCTATGATCCCGGCAAATATCTCTGACTATGCATGAGTGGCGAAATCGACGATTTCGGGTACACATTTATCTTGATTTTCTTCGGTACATCGCCGATTTAGGTACACCCTCTATAAATCCTCAATTCACACTCTCACTCAATTGAGCAGTTGGTACAATATCTTGGATTGTACAGTGAAGAGCACGTGGAGCTAAAAGTCCGACCAAAAAATTTTACTAGTTGAAACAAAGAGATCGTGTAAAAATACTGCCGATGACAAAACCGATTAAGCATTTTCGCTATTATATAAAAGTCCGACCAAGAATTTTTACTAGTTGAAACAAAGAGATCGCGGAAAAACGCGAATGCTGAAAGTTAATGCACGGAGAAACGATTTAGCGGAAGCCGTCTAACAAATCCACATTGGACTTTGTAACGTTCTTATTATAAATCGCTCTAGAGGTCAGACTCGCACTACATGTGTAAAGTTCCATGTGCTCTTGACTGCAAAACACTCAGCTCAGAAAAAGCGCAATTCCTCATACACCCCAATTGGTATACTAATATAAAAAAAATATGATCCAATCTAACTTTAGTTGTGTCTAACCAATTTTCTTAAATATCGTTTAATAGTAGCAGGATTTCCATAGAAAGCACTAAATTAAGCTACGATAATTCATTTTTTTGAAAAATTTAATACATATTAAAAATAGCTGAAATTATATAAGGAGTCGATACTGAACAAACTAATTTCAGGAATTGCGCTTATTCTGTTACATGTTGTATAATGTTGAGGATAAGGTTTAGTAACTAAGTAAGTAACAACTATTATAAAATAACAAAAAATAAAAACATCTCACGCCTTTTATCCCCGAGGGGGTAGGCAGAGGTATTCCATTGCTTGATATACCCACATTTCACGAGATATATTGGACCCCTAAACGTGATAGGTGGTGAGCCCATCGCCGGACCGGGTCTATTATTTACACATGTCTCAGAACTATTATACACTAATAAAAATATGCAATAAGTAACACAATGATTTAAAAAAGTGCAATGCGCGGGCTTATCGCTACAAGCGATTTCTTTTGTACAACCTTAGGTTGTAGACATAACTAAGCAATTTAAAAATTTATATTGTCTGTCTACCCGCAGTTGGTACATTTGGTAAAACCAACGTTCCTTTTTTTAATCCTAGCCACATTTTCATCTTTTTGGCCGCAACGCTCTCAGATTACACTATTCTTCAATCTGTTAACAGTTTTTTCGTTCCCTTCGGGAATTTTGCAAAATCGTTTCTTATCCAACGCCTACCTAAGTCATAAAGAATTTACTTTCCAAATTATAGTCTCTAGCTAGTTGCTGATCCAGTCAGTCACGTTTTCTCTATTTATTTATTTTTATTTTATTATTTTTAGGAATACATACATACTAATTTTATGACAATAACTAGCGACCCGCCCCGGCTTCGCACGGGTGCAATGATTATAAGATTTTCCCGCTTTGCTGTTGAAATTTTTCCTGAATTTTCTTTGCTATAAACCTTACAGAGCCCGAGACCTTTCCAACAAATGCAAAATCGTGGAAATCGGTTCGTGCGTTCTGGAGTTATAGCGTCAGGAAGGAAAACCCGACTTATTTTTATATAGTACATAAAAACGACTTAGTCAAGTTGCTGACGACAAGTCTCCACATATATCTGTCAAACTAACTTGTACCTACTTATTAAAGATTGTTTTTCATTTTTAACAAAAGAAAAAAGGACATAGCATTTAAAACGATAGTAAGCAATAGGACTAATGTAAGGTCAAAAACTTTACGTTATTAAATAATAATAGAACAAAAAAAACTTGAGAGGTGTCAAGGGACACCCGGATCATCATCATCATCATCCGTCTAGCCCCCTTTCGCAACGCGCGATAAGAAACTTCGTTCCAAAAAGTGTCGTTACAACTTTTGGTTTAAATTTTTTCCGTCTAGCCCCCTTTCGGAACGGAACTTTTCTGTCTTAGTACGTACAGGCAAGAGCAAGTCAAGCTTTACACTACCAGTTTAAGCTGAGCTCTGATTTATATTGCGCGCGATAGAATACAGGGCCGGTTCAAAGTCCAAAGTGTCAAGGTTAGCGTGCTCTTAACTGTACGAGCAAATATTACTTACTTGTAACAATTTATAATAATATAATATAATAAAACAGTATAGATAATAGAGCCTATTTTAGTTTTTTTTTTATTTATATGCCATATCTTCAAAAGTGCCTTTGAGAGGAGACCTTTGAAAAATGCATTACAGACATATTTCAAAGTTTCAAGCTATTGCCGAATTTTTTGCCAAGATTCCATTGTAATGGAATGAGATATAAACTCAAACATTTTTTTACGCAAAAGTTAACTTATTGAGAATTTCTTTTTCTTTCATAATAGTAAAATATAAATGTGATGTATGGATCAATTTATCATTTTGATTGAAATTCAAGACAACAGTGAGGGTCATTGTTGCAAGATAGAAAAAATAGCCTCTACGCACAATAACCAATACGCAAAATGACATTTTTAATTTCTAGCTTTGAATACGCAAAATTACTACCTACATGATTAGTGATTACGCGCAATAACCAACACGCAAAATGACAATTGTAAAACACGTTTATTGTTTTAACACTTTAATGATATAATAATTATGAGTCGTACACGGAATTTTGCTTAATAATAATTTCAAATGCATCGCCGCTCGGTGCGCGGGCGCGACTGGCGAAAGCCGGGCTGGCCACAGTGTTGCCAACTGCTACCCTTACCTTGTAGCTAGACATCTTGCGAAAAGTAGCCAGATTGCCCGATTTGTTGACACAAAAAAGTAGCTAGAAGTAGCTAACACTATAAACTAGGTAAAGTAAGCAGATTACGTGTATGTTTTCATAGGTAAATCAATTTTCAGATTATTAAAACAGCGAGCAATAATTTTAAATTTATAAATTAAGACAAAGCAGAACGCAATATAAGTTTTAAACGAAGAAATATGTTTATCCCCTTCATTTATCCAGGTATTAGTAATAAATTACATAAGCCAGCCACGGTTAGGTACAATTTAAGGACCGATACCCTACTATAAAGTCTCGAAAGTACTCACATCTTGTAAAAGAGTAAAAGTAGCTAGAAAAAGTAGCTAAAAAATTTAGCTACAAGATTTTGTAAATTGTAGCTGCCTGATACCCAAAAATAGCTAGATCTAGCTATAAAGTAGCTAAGTTGGCAACACTGGCTGGCCAGCGGACGCGGCAACGAATAACCGAGGTATGGGGCGCGGGCGGCGCGGGTCGACCGTGCGTCCTTCGTCGCTTGAGCTCGATAGGTACCTACGCGCGGTACACAATTTTAATTTCTAGCTTTGAATACGCAAAATTACTACCTACATGATTAGTGATTACGCGTAATGACTGTGTGTGATGAATAAATACATAAAATATACGCATGACTCATAAGCGTAGTAGTAGCTTTTGGTGTAGGTACTTATTGCTTATAAAAATATAGTTGCGAAATGTATTATGTTTGACAAGCCGAGATTTTTTAGGGTTTTGTACCCAAAGGGTAAAGGATAATTCGATAAAAGGATGGTACGGCCGTGCCGATTTTTGGTCGACTTGGCGGGGACACTACCGTGCCCCTGGATATTACTAAAACTCCGCTGTCTGTCTGTCCGCTGTATCTCATTAACCGTGATAGGCAGTTGAAATTTTCACAAATGGTGTGGCTACTATAACCAATACTAAAAAAAAGAAAAAAATTAAAATTTAAGGGGACTAACATACAAATGTGATTATTTATGCCGTTTTTATAGATAATGGTATGACCATACTTGGCCGGTTTTTTTAACACTTCTAAAACAGTTTCATTGTAATGTACCATTTGTGAAATCACAGACATACAGACTTGGATGCAAACCCAAAACTTAGTCTAAATATGCAGTTCCAACAAATAAATAAAAATAATTAAAATTAAAATGTAAATCTTTTTTAAAATCTATTTTAAAATTCCACGGACTGTACGCCCAACGAACCAGTTATTTTCAATACCTCTAGCCTCAACCAACTATGCCCTAAACTCTTACTTTAGACGCACCCTCTCCGATTATAACAATGATTTGTCACATATATATTTGTTTTCAAATAATAAAAAGAATTAAAAGAAACTTGTAAGTGATCACCTGTTCAGTAAACTTCAGACATCTTAGAAACCCATAGCAAATTGCTTTGTGAAATTCACCATTTCCGAATCACATTTAATAATGTATTTGCTTTGCTTTGCTGCTTGCTTGCTTTTAATTTAATGATTTTAATGCTTTTAATTTTTTGGTACTCTAAGTTTATAAGAAAAACCTATTATTTAAGATACATGACTGTCTGTTACCAAAATAACATAAAATAAAAAATATAATATTTTCTGTAAATATACTACTCCCACAAGCCACTTAAAATTTCACTTATGAAACCCACACCCTGCAAACCATTTTGGTCCCACATATTAAATTTTATCCCTCGCGCTGGGGATGGGTTACCAACTGTCTCGTTTAAATGTAAAAAAAAATATACTAGTACAAAATTTTATTTCCAGAAATGGTATACGTCTGTCTACCCCCTCCTCGGGGATAAGACCCGTAGCATTTTTTTTATATTTCGAGTCCTGGCACAAAGGAATGAGAGAGGAACTCATTCCCAACTCCATAACTGCTTCGAGCACCGACTAAAGTGTACGGGTTTATTACAGCAGTGCCTAATTTCATCTCGAATCTCATCCCACTCATCCCAGTAAGAGCTTTATCAGATTTCTACGAACACTCCGCGATTATAATAAATAATTCCAGAAGTAGGGCGATAAAGGGTTACCTGCGTTATATGAGAGTAGTAAAGCCGGATTCAATTCCTACTTTTAGGTGTATCACCAATAGTACCTTGGAGAACGAGGTCCGCTCGTTCTAACACCACGTTGTCTGGCGGTGACCGTATTTTTTTGAAATGTGTACAATGTTTTGGAACATTCAACAATCAACAATATGTAACAGTCAACAATATGTAACGGTACGGTAACGGTAACGTTAAGGGGAAAAAAGATTATAGTAGGTACCTACTGAAATGTAAGTATTTCATGAAATGGAATACCTCTGCCTAACTTCTGGGACAAAAGGCGTGAGATTATTTGATTTTATTTATTTATGCTAACTCCTTTCACCAAAAAGATTTTATTCCTGGATATAACAACTTTTCAACTGTAATTTTTTGGACCTCTAAACGTTACCCCTGTTTGTGTCTTAATTCGTCGAGCACCGCGCGGTTCCAATTGACACCGTTACAATTAAAAATCAATTGTGTTTTATTTTATTGGCTTTAGAGGTCAATAACCATTTTTTTTTCACCTAATTAATTTTAATTATTATATATAGACTATCGAGGTTTCTACGTTTCTATAAATAAAAACGTCAATAGTTTGACGTTTCTATTGATAGAAACGTCAATAGTCTAATAGTCTATAATAACAAGACAAACTAAACTCTTCCATGAAGCTAAATTACAGCCTATCTCCACCGACGAGTTTGCTTGCAGTAGCACCTGAGACGGGGTTTAGAGGAAATTCTACAGCATCCGATACAAATCCGCCTTCGCCCAAGCGCGCTAATTAACTGTAGGTGATCATAGTTTATTCTTCCATACCTCGGAGAGGGATTAATCCGGTGCTAATGGCCGCCGGGGATTCGATAAGCAGATTAAGGATTATCCAGCGAAGAGATCAATGGGAAATGTAATTTATTAGTCCCAGTACGGGGACAGTGCCCAGTTAAGAAAACAAAAGTCAAAGAAGCGACACCTAGCGGTACGGCATAGAATTAAAACGCTACAGACTGCATGCATCGAAGAGTTTGTATAAATACAACTGTCAAACTTTAACCGTTGGACCTCAGCAAACAGGCACGCTTACAAAGGAAGATCTTCCCTTTTCTCGTTGGAGGACCACTCCACGTCCGCCCTTCCACAACCAAAATCCAAGATTCATTTATTTCAGTAGGTAAAAAGATACACTAAGCCCCTTTTCACACGTACCGGTTTCCGCCGGTCCGGCAGTCCGGTCCGGCGGCGAAATGTATGGCCGATTGCCCGGTTGCCCGCCGGTACGTATGAAAGTGAACGTACACGGCCATATACTTCGCCACCCGCCGGTCCGGCGGAAACCGGTACGTGTGAAAAGGGGCTTAGAATCGTCAATTAACAATTCTACACTAATATTGTACAAAAAGAGAAAAGATTTTTGTCCTTTTGCATGTTTAAACTCAAAAACTACAAGTCTGATTTGAAAAATTGTTTTACAAAACTAAATCTTACCTTTCTGGGAGTAACATCCTACTTCCTACTATATATCCTACTAATATTATAAACGCGAAAGTTTGTTTGGATGGATGTCTGGATGTATGGATGTCTGGATGGATGTTTGTTCCTCTTTCACGCAAAAACTACTGAACGGATTTTGATGAAACTTTACAGTTATGTAGCTTATACATCAGAATAACACATAGGCTATATTTCATCCCCGTATTCCCACGGGAACGGGAACTACGCGGGTGAAACCGCGGGGCGCTGCTAGTGGGCTATAATTTTCTTAGGGGACCGGGACTTACGCTTATGAAACAGCTACAGTAAGTAACCGGGATTCTAAACTCGTCTACGGAAGTTGGCTACAAAGCACCAAGTAGGTATGAGTAGATAACTCCGCTTTAAGGCGCTGAATATACAAGGCGTAACAGAAAAAGCGCAATTTCTCATACCCCAATTAGTATATTAGTATAAAAAAAATATGATACAATCGAACTTTAGTTATGTCTAACCAATTTTCTTAAATATCACGATTATTATACACGACTAGCGACCCGCCCCGGCTTCGCACGGGTGCAATGCTGAATTTTCTTTGCTATAAACCATCCCTGGACCCACTCGAACCCACACAAAAAGTTTCATCAAAATCGGTTCGTCAGTTCTGGAGTTAAATCGTCAGGAAGGAAAACCCGACTTATTTTTATATAGTAGATTACCATAGAAAGCACTAAATTCAGCTACAATAATTATTTTAAAGAGCAGTGATAGCCCTGACGGTTAAGGAGCCGGCCGAAAATCAGTGAGGCTCGGGTTCGAATCCCGGCATGTACCAATAAGTTTTTCAAAAACTTACGTACATATTTATCACTAGCTCGACGGTGAAGGAAAACATCGTGAGGAAACCCGCAGGTCTCAGAATTAATTCTGAGACATGTGTAAACAGACCCGGTCCGGCGATGGGCTCACCACCTATCACGTTTAGGGGTCCAATATAAGTATCTCGTGAAATGTGGGTATATCCAGTAATGGAATACCTCTGCCTACCCCCTCGGGGATAAAAGGCGTGAGATTATATTATATTATTATTATTATCATTATTATTATTTTTTTGAAAAATTTAACACATTTTAAAAATAGCTGAAATCGATTAAGTAGTCGATACTGAACAAACTAATTTCAGGAATTGCGCTTATTCTGTTACACGTTGTATAAAAATGAAACTAGTACCAAATTTTAAGTTAGACCTTCAACAATACAACAGTGAAAACTTCAAACATTTTGGTGCAGTAATTTTTATGTAAATACGGACAAACAGACACAAAAATACCAATAATATTGTTTGCTTATATTGACGTTATAAATAAAGCCCCTTTCATAAATACCTCTTGCTGTCAGTTATGTAAAATAAATAAACAGCATAAGGTTACATTAGGAGAGTTAGGTAAAATGGTCGTTATGTTTTTTTAATTTTCTTTCTTAATTTTTTATATATATATATAATCTCACGCCTTTTTTATCCCCGAGGGGGTAGGCAGAGGTATTCCATTACTGGATATACCCACATTTCACGAGATATATTGGACCCCTAAACGTGATAGATGGTGAGCCTATCGCCGGACCGGGTCTGTTTACACATGTCTCAGAATTAATTCTGAGATCTGCGGGTTTCCTCACGATGTTTTCCTTCACCGTCGAGCTAGTGATAAATATGTACGTAAGTTTTTGAAAAACTCATTGGTACATGCCAGGATTAGAACCCGAGCCTCACTGATTTTCGGCCGGCTCTTTAACCGTCCGGGCTATCACTGCTCAATTTTTTCTTTCATAAGAACCTTCTCCCGACAATAACAAATACAACAAAAAATAATTAGCGAAATTGCTTCACGCGTGATGCCGTGACTAAGGGAAATAAGGATATATTTATATATAAGATATACAGACTGACTGATTGATCAACGCACTGTCGAAACCGCTGGGTCTGGAAGCATGAAATTTTGCACAAAGGTTCAAATGACTAAGGAAGGAAAATTTAAAAATTCCCGCAGGAACGGGAACAGCCGCTGGGCACCCGAAATAACAATTCCAATTCTTTAAATAACGTTCGAAACTCAAACAGTCGCGCAACGAATACTAAAGCGGAACGAATTTACGGAACAAAAAATACGATAATTTATTATCTCCTCGTTGAAAACTCAATAAATTATTAGGTAACTTCCGAATCGACACGTACATTAATCATTGTGGGTTCGTGGGTTATATAACGGCAGCCGTGGCTTTTATTTGGATAATCCCTCTTCATTTTTACCCGACTGCGCCAGAAGGAGGGTTATGTTTTTGTTTGGCACGCTCTGCAGCCTGCACGGCTCAGTGGATTTTAGCTTGAGAGATGTCTTTAGATTCGTATTTACAGTGAGAGTGACAATAGGTATTACAAATTAAAAAAAAATGGTGGATTTTTGGCGCCAAATTGTGAAAAACAAAAATAAGAAAATCGAAGAAATATGTTAAGTGGGGTATCATTGGATAGGTATTTGAAAATCATTAGGTTTCTTTTATCGATTTCCATTTTGTATTACCATTTAGGACTTATAACAGTTTAAAGTTGGTTACTAACTAAAAAGTATTGAAATGAAAAAGTTAATTTAACAAACCAAAAACCCGACTGCCTAAAAAGCTGGAAACAAGACCTATTACTGAAGTAGGAAGTTAAGACCATGTGCTGCACAATCTTACAACAATCTCATGCAGTCGGCGGTATATATTCTCAATTCAACAACAAAGACTTGTTGCTTTCTTTTTACTTTTTTTATCAAAGAGATTAAAATATAATAGGACATGGAGGGGCATTGGGAATATTTTCATACAAAACTTTGAAGCATGTTTGAAGCTTAAGCGTCATGTCAGTTAGTATGAACGCGAGCTGTCATTCGGTCGAAATTGTTAGACTTATTCCACTTGGAATATTTTTTTGGCTTCAAATTTTTCTCGCTATTTCCCCTCTATGCCCTATTATATTTTAATCTCTTTGATTTTTATAAAGCAGCCTTACGGCCAAAGAACCTGCTTCACATGATGATAATCAGGCTCGGGTTCGAATCCTGGCATGTACCAATGAGTTTTTCAAAACTTACGTACATATTTATCACTAGCTCGACGGTGAAGGAAAACATCGTGGGGAAACCCGCTGGTCTCAGAATTAATTCTGAGACATGTGTAAATGACCCTGTCCGGCGATGGGCACAAGTGGGTATTATAGAAATGAAAACTCTGCCTATACCTTCGGGGACAAAAAGCGTAAGATTTTTGTTTTTATATTTTTTTTACAAAGCTAAAATAAATTCATTTTTATGAAAAGCTACCTGTATTTTTTTTTAGTTAATTATCCACTACAGGCTTCGTCAACATAAAGCTTTGAATTTTATTTGTCATTAGCTTCCGTAATTCAGACGGTAAAGAATAAAAACCGGCCAAGTGCGAGGCGGACCCGCGCACTATGAGTTTCGTACACCGAACAATATCATTTATTTTTTGTAGTGTTTCCAAAAAAATATTACTTTCATTCACTTTGGTGTTTTAAGGTCCAATCACACTAGTTTTTTTTATTGTTTGTTCTACTTCAGAGTTCGAGTATCCACTTAATCTCACCAAGATATCACCCATAGATCGAAGACTATAATAATAATTATTTAGATCTACGATATTTCCGCTCAAAGACAAAATAAAAAACTTTGAAAAAAACCGCCCAAGTGTAAGTCGGACTCGCGCACGAAGGGATCCGTACCATCACTATCATTACATAGTATAAAACAAAGTCCCTATGTCCCTATATCCCTATATCCCTATGTATTCTTAAATCCTTAAAACTACGCAACGGATTTTGATGCGGTTTTTTTAATAGATAGAGTGATTCAAGAGAAAGGTTTTATTGTTAGCATTATTGCACCCGTGCGAAGCCGGGGCGGGTCGCTAGTTATCTATAAATCGGCAAAAAATCACGTTCGTTGTATGAGAGCCCTTTTAAATATTTATTTCATTCTATTTTTTAGTATTCGTTGTTATAGCCCCAACAGAAATACATTATCTGTGAAAATTTCAACTGTCTAACTAACTTTCACTGTTCATGAAATACAGCCTGGTGATAGACGGACATACAGACAGACCCGTTTTACCCTTTGGGTACGGTACCCTAAAAACACGTTTTTTGCCTCTCATTTTTTTATTTCTTAGAACATTATCCATATAAACGGAAACAGACAGACAGATATCTGTCGTGCAAAAACGCCCTTTGGGTGCGGAACCCTAAAAAGTTACAATAAGTTTTCTAGTTGCAAAAAGCTTGAGCAAAGTACCAATTAAAAGGCAAAAATAATATAATAACTTACCCAGTTACCTCTCTACCTAATTACGCCTTTTTAAAGGTTAATAGCAGAAGTTAACTTGAAAGGGTCACATTTTTATTTTTAGACAGCGCCAGATTAAGCCAGCGCAGGGCCCATAGTAAATGTTAATTAAGGGCCCTTGGTTTCCTAAGATCTCCAAGCTTATGATGAAAAATAAAATACTCTTTTATTTAAAAATGCAAATTATAAGAAGAAGAACATTTTATTAGACACAAACAAAATCAAATAAATACGAGTATAATAAATATAAATATAATCTCACGCCTTTTTTTTTTATCCCCGAGGGGGTAGGCAGAGGTATTCCATTACTGGATATACCCACATTTCACGAGATATATTGGACCCCTAAACGTGATAGGTGGTGAGCCCATCGCCGGACCGGGTCTGTTTACACATGTCTCAGAATTAATTCTGAGACCTGCGGGTTTCCTCACGATGTTTTCCTTCACCGTCGAGCTAGTGATAAATATGTACGTAAGTTTTTGAAAAACTCATTGGTACATGCCAGGATTCGAACCCGAGCCTCACTGATTTTCGGCCGGCTCTTTAACCGTCCGGGCTATCACTGCTTTTAACAAAATCAAAAATTCTATAAAATGGACCCCACTCCGCTAGTGATGCAACACTAGCAACAACACTGTTATTCAGTGGGGATCTGGATATTACAGTACTTCTTGCATGTTTTGTGGTGGAACTAAGGCCAGCAAGTGGACAACTTTCGGGCCTTAGTTCAGTGCCAGCTAGCGCTCGCTAGTAAAAATATTTTCATAATTTTAGCATATTATTAACAATCATTGTAGCCACATTAGGACACCACCAATTTTCCTTTGGGTCTTAGTTGATCATTACCAAAGAGGTTGGATGAAATACATTCTCTTGAGAGAAACTTTTTCTTCAAACGTCTTTGATCATTTTATTACGACCTCGTAGGGGGCCCATAAAATCAAGGGGCTACTCTACTCTTGCTACTTGTTTAATCCGGCCCTGGAAGATTATTTTCCAGAGCATTCATTTTAAAAAGGACGGCGGAAACGTAGTTTTTCAGCAAATTGCAGTACTTGTGGAAGATGGGGTTTTAATTGGTCATTTGATCGTGGGTTTCGCGGGCAAATAAATACTTAATGAAGGTTGTACAATGTTTTTCCACTACTTGGAACGGAAGTCCAACATTTAGACAGGGTGATAGACAAGTTATTGTTGATAAGCTCAAAACCCAAAGAGATTAAAATATAATAAGGCATAGAGGGAACAAAGCGACGAAAATTTAAAGCTAAAAATTTATTACTCTTTATGTCTGTGTGATTCGACCGAATGACAGCTCGCGTTCATACTAACGGACATGACACTTGAGATCATTTGTATGAAAATATTCCCAATAATAATAATAATAATAATAATATTATTGGCGATGCAGTCAGTCTGCGCAGGGCAGCTTGTGGCGAGCTGATGGGGAGTGGCGACCCCACGCAACCTATTACTCCTGGGGGAAGGCCCCTTTCCTCATCTCTGGCTTGCCTTAACTGGCCGGCTTGAGTGAAAACTGACGAGGAACAGGTCCCCCGCCTCTGGCTTGCCTTAATTGGCCGTCCGGAGTGGAGTCGCAAGAGCTACATGCTCGAAGGGTCGCAGTGAAACATGCGTAAGACGCGAGTGGGCACGGGGACCCGGCTGCGGCTGGCACCCTGGGTAGAAAGCGGTGTACACCTCTCGAGACCCTTAGCCGCTTACATTCTGTTGCCTCCTTGTCGCTCCCAGCGTGCGGCCGTTCTGTGGGGCCCAGACCAGTAAGTTGGCAAGTCACCGCCTGCCCTTTTTACGTGTTTATAACATTGTTACCATCTGGCAGGCGCCGTAGTTTTTCCATAGATTCTGTATTCGGCCATTAGCACTCCAACTCAATAGTCCAAGTAACTGTAGATTTTTACTCCATTTTTCAATAGTCCTACACTAACCGGCGACTATCCTTAGATGCTTTCCTATAATGTATTTTAGGGATAGTCGCCGGTTGGTGTCACATCTTCACATTTGTTTATAGCATAGTTGTCTAAAAGGGCCTCTACATGTTGGCTTCGGCCCCATGCACGCCTCCCAAATGTCCGGGATTCCATAGTCCCGAGAATTTGAAAAGACATACATAATAATAATAATTTATTCAAAATTCCACATTTGTTACATTTTAGTTTTAACTTTTACAATTTTATGTTGCAGTTAGGTAACTGGGTTTCAAGAGAAGGAACAGCTGTTACCTAAAAAAGGAAAAAACCTGTGCCATAGGTAACAGATTATCTGTTGGAGGTGTAAAAGTCTATACAGTGCCTACTCTATGCCTTATTATATTTTAATATTTTTGTCCAAACCCGAGTGCATGTAAGAGGATAGTTCTTACCTCTTTTCAGGTGCAGTTGAGTATAAATGTAGCCTCCGATACTTCTGAGACGTCATTATGTCGTTAAGTAAGGGATGGACCAAAGAGATTAAAATATAATAGGGCATAGAGGGGACAAAGCGAGGAAAATTTTAAGCCAAAAGTTATTCCAAGTGGATTAGGTCTAGTACAATTTCGACCGAATGACAGCTCGCGTTCATACTAACTGACATGACAAGGACATGACGCTTAGGCTTCAAAGTTTTGTATGAAAATATTCCCAATGCCCCCTCTATGCCCTATTATATTTTAATCTCTTTGGGATGGACTAACAGTAAATACTTAGTATTTTTTTTATTCCAATTCACACACGGTTATTTATTATATTTAGAAGTAGCAAGTGATAGCCTAACGGTTAAAGAGCCTGCTTCACATGATGGTAATCAGAGGCTCGGGTTCGAATCTTGGCATGTGCCAATGAGTTTTTCGAAACTTACGTAGGTATTTGTCACTAGCTGGATGCTGAAGGTAAACATCGTGAGGAAATCAGCAGGTCCCAGAATCAATTCTGAGACATGACACGGCGATGGCTCACCACCTATCGCGTTTAGGGGAGGTATTGGTCGTGGTACACCTAGTCAGTGCACCTAAGTATACCACGAACAATAAATTGTGTTCGTGGATCACCTAGGTGGACAAAGGTGGCCCACCAACAAAAAAAATTGTTCGTGGTTCACTTTACTATATGTGACCTCTAGGTGAACTGACGAGGTGTACCACGACCAATACCTCGTTTAGGGGTCCGAAGAACATCTCGTGTGGGTATATCCAGAAATGGAATACCTCTGCCTACCCCCTCGTGGGGGGGGGGCGTGAGATTATTTATTTATTTTATTTTACAAGGTTATAGTACAAACTAGGCAGGGCCTGTAGGTACCTACTATTGGGTACTAAACAACTCATGAACATATTTAAATAAATATTAGACAACCAGACTCAAAGCCAACAGACATGTTCATGCACACAAATATTGGCTCCGAGCGGGGATCGAAACCGCGACTCAGAAGGCAGGGTCACTACCAACTGAGCCAATAGGCTTGTCAATTGAATTGAATGTTTTGTTTGATTAGCAGATTGCGAATGAAGGTAGAATTTTGATACATATGCTGTAATTTGCGTACATATTTGCTAATATATTATTATTTAGTCTTAGAACATACAACTGTGTTGACTTCCAACATTTGTATATCGTTAGTGTGTTTAATGAATCTAATTGATCTGCAATTTTGAATTGAGATAACGCTCTGTTGCCTAAAATCTAGATTACCTACCTATGTCGATACTTCTATACTAATATTATAACGAGGAAAGATTTCTGTTTTTGTATGTCTGTGTGTTTGTATTTTTTTGCGAATAAACTCAAAAACTAGATACACGACCGATTTTAAAAATTATTTCACCAATGGATAGCTAGAATATGCTTGAGTAACATAGGCTATATTTTATTCCCGTATTCCCATGGGAACTGGAACTACGTGGGTGAAAAGGCGCAGAACCGCTAGTATTTAATAAAATGAGAACGAGAAAAACTGACCTTATTTTAACTGAAAAATAGCCTGCAGACCTACTATATATTTTGCATTTAGTTACTGGTTAAATTTCACGTTTCCGATTTTAATTGGCGCCCAAAATAAAAGCAATAGGCGCATATAGATCATCATGTTTATCTATACTAATAATAATAATATAATCTATACTAATTACTAATCATATTATAAAGAGGAAAAATTTATATTTGTGTATGTTTGTGTGTTTGTATCTTTGTTACGAATAAACTCAAAAACTACAGGACCGATTTTAAAAATTCTTGCACCAATGGAGAGCTAGAAGATCCCTGAGTAGCATAGGCTATATGTATTTTGTTTCCGTATTCATGCAAATAATGCGGCGTCAAAATATGATATTCAAATTGAAGTAGTAGATCTGCTGGAAACATTCGATTTCGATTTCTGATGCAAAATGTCTAGAAAAAACAATTGTCCCCTTATCTCATAAGTTTCCTAATCGAAAAATTTGTCAAAAATTAACATTTCATAGAGGTTTTATTACAGGGAAAGTAAAACAAAAAACTGTTTTATAGAAATCTGCATAATCTTGTATCAAACAATCTTAGCAAGAGCAGTGGTAGCCCAGCGGTTAAAGAGCCCGCCTCGCATGAGTGAGGTCTCGGGTTCGAAGGTGTAACAGACCCGGTCCGGCGATGGGCTCACCACCTATCACGTTAAGGAGTCCAAAGGTTATACTGGTGAAATTTGGGTATTTCCTCATCAGAAATTTTGAGATCGCGGCGAAATGCGAATAGGTGAAAAGCTACAAGGATTTTTTGATTTCGAGGTATACGACTAACAAACGAAGTGGAATACCTTTGTCTACCCTCGGGGATCGGAGATGAAAGGTGTGAGAGTCTTTAAAACAATCTTACTAAATATTTGAAAACTTCTGCTACGGTGAATGCCATGTCAATGTATTTTCGTGTAAGTCATCTATATAATACCTATATAAAATGATAAACTGATTGACTGATTGGTGATATATCAACGCACAGCCTAAACCGCTTTGTCTAGAGACTTGAAATTTTGCACATAGATAACTTATACAATGTAGTCATCCACTAAGAAAGGATTTTGCAAAATTCAACCCCTAAGGGAGGGATACATCAAATACGGATTGGATACCTACTACGGTCTCTTTGTAATAAAAAACTTTTCTAAATGTTATGTTATCCATTCCAACGTATTAATTTCCGGAGCTTTGACGGAAAATTTGTTAAATTAATAACTAAGAATTTCCTTGAGCACCTTGGGGTGCTGTGTTAGCGACATCCGTGTCAGGCATAAGTTTGGTAACTTAACTTACTTAAGAGTTAGTAAGTCTTGGCCAAGTAGGTAATCTGTCTTTCCTCGTGTAAAATTTGTCTCTTGTTTGTTGGTTTAATGAAGTTTTAAAGTTTGTACAATGTTACACTGTGTTTTTAGAGTTAAGTTACTCTTTTATATACTCTTGTCTCATCTATTACAAAACTTTTTGTCGTTACTATATAAAATAAAAATCTCTCGCCTTTTATCTCTCAGGGGGTACGTAGAGGTATTCCATTTCTTGAAATACCCTTTGCACGGTTCACCTGTATGTTCTTTGGACCCCTAAACATGATGAGCCTATTACCAGATGTAACACATGTCTCAGAATCAGAATTAATTCGTTTTGTGACTGTCGAACTGTAGCGACACTACATAGAATGCTCCAATAGACGGCCGAGTTCTAAACCGCGCTATCGGAGTTTTCTAATCAGTTTGTATAAATACAACTGTCCGACATTTAACCGACGGCTATATTGACTATTGACTTTACAAAGTGACTATTTGTAAGCGTGCTACTACATTGTTTGTAGTTCATGCTTTAAAGGACTTATATCTTATAATGGCGCTGCGTCTGCGGCCGCTGAACGCCTGAAGCGGCGCAAATATGCCGACCTCAATGAGGGCTACATATTTGTGCCGTTTGGGATGGAGACCATGGGACCGTGGGGTCCGGGGGCGCGGCAGCTCCTCAAAGAGCTGTCAATGCGTTTGGTCGAGGCTTCAGGTGACCAGAGGGCTGGCAGCTATCTCTGTCAAAGGATCAGCCTAGCTATCCAGAGAGGGAATGCTGCCAGTCTTCTGGGCACTGCCCCACATGGTTCTTTTTGTAGGAAATTTTTTATCTGTAATTATTGTAAATCAATGTATATTTTCTTTGTAAATAAATAAATAGTTATAAGTATCTTATAATTATAATTGTGTCCATGCTAAGCGAATTTTGATTAATGACTAATGAGATATGAGTTTGAACAATATATTCTTAAACAAGATTAATTACGTTTTATCAAAAGAAAATAATTTTAAAGTTACGGATTACGTAACAAAATAATTTTTATGTTTGGACTTACGGGTTTTTGATATTTACTAGCTAGATTACTAGGGACTTACCGGAATTTGAAAAATCACTCATGGACTTAGGTACAGGGATTTGTTAAATCTACTGGTAGACATTTTGTACATTATTCTTCTCTATGATTGGTCGGTATTGACAGCCTAGGTTTGATAAACACCTGTCAATGAACATACCGGAGTTTGAAAAAAATCGATGATTTTGAAATCTATTATCATAAGGTTAACGGTGGCATAGCTAGATTCAGTTTAAAATTTTGAATTTGGCGCCATTCATAGTTCATTTTTGGGTAGGGGTGTGACTTACCGGATTTTGATATTTAACGACACAATTAATAATAAGGTATCGGGAACTCTCGAGAGGCGAGTGAGAGCCCTGCCGGCGGCCGGCGGCGCGTTCCCGTTTATTCCAGTTCCCGTGGTTTCCGAATATTATATCCCTTCCTAGTAGTTGCCTACGATATATTATAATAAGACACCTACAACACCATATTTCAATTAGCGGCGATGCTCGCGGATCCAGTTTACTCCCGTTCAGGTGAGAATTTCTGAAAATCCGTTCATAATGGTTTCCTACGACATAATAATGATCTATATTTTTTGCTTTCTTTTTGTACAATTATTCAACAGTTCAACAAGAACCCTGGGGGCCAATTCCACTAAATGTCAACGGTTATAGTTGGATGACAATGACATGTCAACGGTGTTGTTTTGGCACTTTTCAGAGCAAATAAAGCTGGAAACAAATTATCGGACGCGGCTGATAGCTGTGATCTACATAATGAATGTACATTCAAGAGCAATTCAAGCTTTACACTACCAGTTTAGGCTGAGCTCTGATTTATACTGCGCGCCATAGAATACAGGGCCGGGTCAAAGTCCAAAGTGTCAAGCTTAGCGTGCTCTTGACTGTACACAGAGCTGTGTAAACTACCGGACGTAAGTCGTGGACGTAACCTTGAGCGTTCGGACGTCCGACAGAAATCTGGCGTGCTGAATTCAAAAGACTGTGTACACGTATCAGTTGCGGCTGTCCGCCGCGTCCGTCAGCCGCGTCCGATTATTCGTTTCCAGGGGGCCAATTCTACTAAATGTCAACGGTCTTAATTGGATGACTATGACATATCAATGGTCAGACAATGGTGTTATTTTGACACTTTTCAGAGCAAATAACACCATCGACTGACCATGTCATTGTCATTGTCATACAACTATAACCGTTGAAATTTAGTAGAATTGGCCCCCAGCTTAACACCATCGACTGACAATTGACATGTCATTATCATCCAACTGTAACCGTTGACATTTAGTTTAATATTGTTTTGCCCACCTGTAAGGACACTGCAATTATAAAGTTACAAAGTGATACCTAATCATACCTACTACTTAACTAAATTTATTATTATAAGGTCTTTCATTACTTATGAATCTATAAATATTGTTAACATGACTGTTTGTTCCTAAAATAAATAAGACACATACAGCGTGTTACCGAAAGGGTATATCAAGCCGAAAGTGGGTTGTTAGAGACATCATTTGGAACAACATTCACTATGGGACCAACTTGATCAGAGCAACTTTATTTTTCACTCCACCATGCAAATCAGCTGAGCGCTGAACCCGAAATGTACTGAGCTGAGAAAAATAAAGTTGCTCTGATCAAGTTGGTCCCATAGTGAATGTTGTTCCAAATGATGTCTCTAACAACCCACTTTCGGCTTGATATACCCTTTCGGTAACACGCTGTATATACCATATTTAAAGTTTCGGAAAAGTACTATTTCTCTTTTTACCCCGTTTTTATATTTTCGAGTGGGAATGGGATATTTTCCTGCAATAAAAAGTACCCTAGCTAGATATTGCCCGGGTACTCAGTTATCTCCATACCAAATTTAATAGAAATCCGTCCAGTAGTTTTCGCGTGATGCGTGCACAGACAGACAGATAAAAATTTCAAAAATTGGTGTTTTCGTATCTACCTCGATATGTATATCTAAAATTTTCAAAAAATATTTCATGTACAGACATGTCCCCGTTAGAGTTTTATAATATGTATATAGATGTGATTACTACAAACTCAATAGTATTCTAATCTCTGTGAGACAACATATTTATCTCCATTTAGTAACTTTCGCTGCTAGTAGATGGCGTCACCAGTTTTCTACAACGCGCTATGGTTTGGTTCCACTGACATTGTCACCTCTCGCAGAACATTTGACACGATGCGGGTTGTATCCCACTTCTGAATTTAGAATTTTTGGGAGCGTGCTGCTTCTTAAGGTCGACATAGATTGTGTCGTCCGGTAAGTAGCATGCTTAAATGATATAAACTCGGTCACTGAATATCATCACAACAGCAATTATTCTCAAAATTCTACACTATCCACCTATCTACCTTACAATATAACACATCTCTACTAAGTCATAGTCATATAATTTATTGCGGCATGTGGTTACAATAGATGGTGAAACAATATTATGTTCACGCACATGAACCCTGGAAGGGCACTGCAAAATATTTTTTTTTACATAAGTACTTAAATAAAATATTTATACATTTTCTCATTTACTTTAAGCTAACAAAATTATACATTAAAATTAAAATATTCTTCTAAGTTATAAAAACAATTCAATATTAAAAAATCTTTAAGTTTTTTGTAGAATAAGCTTTCTTTTTCTATTTGTTTTAGTTCTACAGGTAATTTGTTAAAAAATTTTACTGACATATGGAATGTTCCATTGCTGACAATGTGTAGCTTAGTGAATTGGGCCGCTAGCCGGTCCCTGTGCCGGAGGTTGCGAGGTTGCGTATATGAGTCTTTTGCTTGTGTGTATAGGTACTGATGTTTTTTAGCATAATTACAAATTTCAAAAATGTACATTGATGTAAGGAGTCATAATCCTTAATTTTATAAAAAGTGGTTTGCAAGTTTCCCTGTTAGATATGTTTACTAAGATCCGTATACACTTTTTTTGTATTATTAATAATTGTTCAACCTCTACACTGTTGCCCCATAGAATGATCCCGTAGTTACTAACTAATATTATAAAGAGGAAAGATTTGTATTTTTGTATGTTTGTTACTTTACCGATTTTTAAAAAAAAATCACAAATGGAAAGCTAGAAGATCCCTGAGTAACATAGTCTATATTTTATTCCCGTATTCCAACTGGAACGGGAACTACACGGGTGATACCGCGCAGAACCGCTAGTAATAATCTATATATATATATAAAAGAAAGTCGTGTTTGTTACACTATTTATAACTCAAGAACGGCTGAACCGATTTGGCTGGAAATTGGTGGGGAGGTAGCTTAGAACCAGGAGAATGACATAGGATACTTTTTATTCCAATATTCCCACGGGAACGGGAACTACGCGGGAACGGGAATGGGAACGAGAACGGGAACGCGGGTGAAACCGCGCGGGGACAGCTAGTATTATATAAACATCCACCTTACAACACATAATTAATATATTTTGGACATCCACTTTAAAACACATAATTATTTTGGACAACTAAACAGTGTTGGCAACAGGGCAGGGTAATTGTAGCACCATTACCTACCCTGTTGCCAGATTGCCCGATTTGTTTAAATAAAAAAATAAGCTCGACTTTTAAACAAGTAATTAAATAGCAAATATAGGGTTGTGTCCTACCTAGTCAAATCAGTTACTTTTTTCGATCTGTCAAAACGAAATTTTACTATGGAAAATGTACTGAAATAGCAAACCGTGACGTCATAGTTTGTAGTACTCAATTGCAGCACTTTTTTTGATTGTTTTATTATTTTTAAATTTGCTATAATTGTAAATAATTGTAAATTATTGTGATAGCCCGGACGGTTAAGGAGCCGGCCGAAAATCAGTAAGGCTCGGGTTCAAATCCTGGCATGTACCAATGAGTTTTTCAAAACTTACGTATATATTTATCACTAGCTCGACGGTGAAGGAAAACATCGTGAAGAAACCCACAGGTCTCAGAATTAATTCTGAGACATGTGTAAACAGACCCGGTCCGGCGATGGGCTCACCACCTATGACGTTTAGGGGTCCAATATATCTCGTGAATTGTGGGTATATCCAGTAATGGATTATCTCTGCCTACCCCCTCGGGGATAAAAAAGGCGTGAGATTATATTATTTATTATTATTATTATAATTGTAAATTGAAAATCGAAATACATACCTATTATGAGGTTTTTTGGGATAATCTTTTTAATGTATGACTACTCGCAATTTAATTTCGATGCTGTCAACTACCCAATTATACTGACGTAAATATTTAATGATTTTATTTGAGTTTCTTTACGGGACACAAAATGTGATATAATTTATATTTCAAATTACTTACACACAATATTTATTTATTTTTTACATTTAGTAACTTTCGGCGCTAATAGATGGCGCCACAAGTTTCCTTAAACGTGCTATGGTTTGATTCCCCCGATATGGTCACCTCTCTCAGAACAACTGGTACGCGTCTAGTCTGACGTGGTAAATCCCACTATATAAAAATATTTTTGCGAACGTGCTGCTTCTGAAGGTCGACATGGTTCGCGACAGCGTTCTGTGCCCGTCCGGTAAGTAGCATGTTTAATTAAATAGGGTTGTGACCGGGACATTAACCGAAAACAAAATAATCGATTTTAGTATTTTTAAAAACAAGCTATTTTTGAAAAATCGATTATTTTTTATTAAAAAGAATATTATAATATATTATCTCACGCCTTTTTATCCCTGAGGGGGTAAGCAGAGGTATTCCATTACTGGATATACCCACATTTCACGAGATATATTGGACCCCTAAACGTGATAGGTAGTGAGCCCATCGCCGGACCGGGTCTGTTTACGCATGTCTCAGAATTAATTCTGAGACCTGCGGGTTTCCCCACAAGGTTTTCCTTCACCGTCGAACTACTGATAAATACGTACATATTACGTAGGTTTTGATAAACTCGTTGGTACAGTCAAGAGCACGCTAAGCTTCACACTTTGGACTTTGAACCGGCCCTGTGTTCTATGGCGCGCAGTATAAATCTGAGCTCAGCTTAAAATAGTAGTGTAAAGCTTGACTTGCTTTTGACTGTACATGCCAGGATTTGAACCCGAGCCTCACTGATTTTCATCACGTGAAGCATACACTTTAACCGTAAGGCCAAAGAGGTTGCGTAAGGCTCACTGCTCTTAAAATGATTTTAAAAAGAATCAAATAAAAAAAAAACTATTAATATTAAAGAACAACGGCAGCTTTGGTACCCACTGAAATAGACACCCACGGGGTATCACACTATGCTTATTTTATTGACTCATAACAAGTCGAAATTTTCCATATTTTTAAATTAATCTAGCAGTTGATAATATTGAGTCAAATAATACAAAAATATCATAGAAACACGAATCGATCGATTGGGAAATCTACTAATACCAAAGAGATTAAAATATAATATAAGGCATAGAGGGGACAAAGCGAGGATTATTTGAAGCCAAAAGTTATTCCAAGTGGAATAAGTCTAGTACAATTTCGACCGAATGACAGCTCGCGTTCATACTAACTGACATGACAAGGACATGACGCTTGAGCTTCAAAGTTTTGTATGAAAATATTCCCAATTGCCCCTCTATGCTATTATATTTTAATGTCTTTGATTAATACAAAAACTTTTTTGTTGTTGTGGTAAAATTGAACGTCGTGTCATCACGTCAACCGTGTCATTCACTAGGGAAGGCCAAGTGAAAAAATAAATTGATATTTATCGTATCGACATTTCTAAATACTATAGATAAAAATAAAGAGCAGTGATAGCCCGGACGGTTAAAGAGCCGGCTGAAAATCGGTGAGGCTGGGGTTCGAATCCTGGCATGTACCAATGAGTTTTTCAAAAACTTACGTACATATTTATCACTAGCTCGACGGTGAAGGAAAACATCGTGAGGAAACCCGCAGGTCTCAGAATTAATTCTGAGACATGTGTAAACAGACCCGGTCCGGCGATAGGCTCACCACCTATCACGTCTAGGGGTCCAATATATCTCGTGAAATGTGGGTATATCCAGTAATGGAATACCTCTGCCTACCCCCTCGGGGATAAAAAAGGCGTGAGATTATATTATTATTTTTTATAGATAAAAATCGAGTGAAAAATATTTTTTAAAACAAGCTTTTATTTTAATGCGCTAAAAAGAATAAAATAAAGTTTTCCATTAAAACTTTGACTATCCTTAAACGTCATTACACAATTTACTATGTAATAAAAGCTTGTCGCGAGATTTAAGTACTCATATTTAAGTAAAAGAATTTTCTTTTCAGACTAAGTAAATATAAGTTTAAGAAAAAAAATAATTCAATCAGTTATAGTTTTTAATATATTTACTATATGAGTACCTTAATCTCGCGACAAGCTTTTATTACATAGTAAATTGTGTAATGACGTTTAAGGATAGTCAAAGTTTTAATGGAAAACTTTATTTTATTCTTTTTAGCGCATTAAAATAAAAGCTTGTTTTAAAAAATATTTTTTACTCTTAATTTATTTTTTACTTTTTAGTTGGATTTAGAACGACCTTACATGGCTAACCATGCATATATACAAAAGTACTCGTAAAGACAAATCATACGAGCCCAAACTCGATGGGGTTGTGTCGTTTAATTACCTAGTTCCCATAGCCATCTTTCAGCTCCATCATCAGACCCTGGTTACCATCTAATGCCAAAGTACTCGTCAAGACGAATCATACGAGCCCAAACTCGAGGGGGTTATGTTGTTTAATGACTGAGTTCCTATGGCCATCTTCCAGCTCCATCATCAGACCCTGGTTACCATCTAGTACCAAAGTACTCGTAAAGACAAATCATAGGAGCCCAAATTCGATGGGGTTGTGTCGTTTAATTACCTAGTTCCCATAGCCATCTTCCAGCTCCATCATCAGACCCTGGTTACCATCTAGTATTAAAGTACTCGTCAAGACGAATCATACGAGCCCAAACTCGAGGGGTTTACGAGTAGTCATTGAGGAGTTGCGATATCCACCTCCTGGCTCCATCATCAGATCAGCTCGGTGGTGCCATAATATTGCATTGTCACCGAACTTACATAAGTATACCAAATTTCAGCTCAATCGGTTGAAGATATCTGCTTCAAAATTGAGTTGCAAGATTCCACCCGAACATACATAGTTACATACATTGCAAGTTAAATAAAAGCTTTTAAAATTGATACGAATTCGATACTGTAAAATAAATGTCGATATATCGCCATTAAAAATATCGACGATATATATAATATTGTGATAATTATGTATTTGGAAAAATATCGATATTTTAATATAGGTAAGTATCGATATTTTTTGCCCAAGCCATCATTCACTGGCATAGAGTAACATAAATGGCATGTGGTAGGCAGTGCTATTTTCTAACAAAGAGGTTGGAAGAAAATCATTTTCTTTCCTAGAGAAACTTTTTCTTTACACGTCTTTGGTACCTAAAATCTCATAATAACCTACAAAATACACTAGGTAACGAATAACTTTTAAACCTCAACTTATAAAAATGTGGTATGATTGATTACATATTATCTTAGTCTGTCCAAGAACTATCGATTTTACACGGTTTCGTCTTCCGTGGGCAGGTGTAAGTAGGGTACCCAAAACACATGGACTTTTGCCAATGTTATTTAGGTACTTATATTTTTTTCACATTCTTTGTTAGTGAACTTACTACTTCAAATTTCTTTATTCGTAGCACAGGTGATGCTGTTTACAAAAATGGAATAAAATGAGAAAAGAAACGATTATTCTAAAAATCTATTATTTTTTCACATCCCTCTAGCTAATCATTAAATACAACATGTAACAGAATAAGCGCAATTCTTGAAATTAGTTTGTTCAGTATCGACTAGGTACCTACTTATCGATTTCAGCTATCTATACATATAATAAAACTCTAACGGGGCCGTGTCTGTACATTAAATATTTTTTGAAAATTTTAACGGTAGTGTATATAGTTATCGATATAGATACCGAAACACCAATTTTTGGAATTTTTGTCTGTCTGTCTGTCTGTCTGTCTGTCTGTCTGGTTGTGCACGCATCACTCAAAAACTACTGGACGGATTTTGATGAAATTTGGTATGGAGATAACTGAGTACCCGGGTTATCATCTAGGGTACTTTTTATTCCAGGAAAATATCTCATTCCCACGGGAAAATAAAAAAACTGGTTAAAAAGAGAAATACGTACTACTCCGAAACGATAACACCTAGAAACTTGAAATACGGTGTGTAGGTGTCTCTTATATCGTAGCCAACCGCTATGAAGGGATTTTGTAGAAATTCCCAGGGGAACAGGAATAATCAGGATGCGCGCGGGCAACGTCGAAATGGGAACCCGCTATTTGAAATATGGTATGTAGGTGGCTTATATGTCGTAGGCAACCACTATATAGGGATTTTTGGAAATTCCCACGGGAACGGGAATAAATTGGATTGAGGAATGATTATATTTTTGTTTTGTTTGTATTGAAAAGGCTCCGATATCTGCTACCGGTTTTACCGATTAAAAAAAATCTTTTGCCAGTGGAAAACGTACTTTTCCGGGAGTAACATGGGCTGTAATTTCCCACGGGAACAGGCCTATACCACAAACCTGATTTTAAACATTCTTTCACCAATTTAAAGCGAAATTATCAGGGAGTAAAAAAGCCTATATTTTATTCCCGTATTTCCGCGGGAACGGAAACTACGCGGGTGAAACCGCGGGGCGCTGCTAGTTTTTAATATGTGTTAAATTTCTCCCAAAAATGAATTAGCGTAGCTGAATTTATTGCTTTCTATGGAAATCGTGCTATTATTAATCGATATTTCAGAAAATTGGTTAGACACAAGTCACAACTAAAGTTCGATTGCATCATATTTTTTTATATTTATATACTAATTGGGGTGTATGAGGAATTGCGCTTTTTCTGTTACGCGTTGTATAATAGTAGATTGTGTCGTAAGGGAGCAAAACGATAATTTTACGGCGAGGTCGTTTTTTTAAATCGCCAACATAGTGAATGATTCTAGGATATAATCCCGAACGTAGTGAGGTCTAAATATCACAGTTCATCATGAGGTATTCATTTAAAAATATTTATTATAGATTAAATAATTTTTTGTAAGCATACTTACAGAATAATTTCAGCATTTTTTTTATACTTACAATAGTAGATTGTGTCATAAGGGAGCAGAACGATATTTTTACGACGAGGGCGTTTTTTGAAATCATGAACGAAGTGAGGGGTTTAAGTACGTAGCCCAAGGTAAAAATAATTTTGCGACCGAATGATACACTCTGCTCTATGAGAAAATACATACCTCTCTATGAGCAAAAATATTGATGGCATTGTTTGATTCTTTTTTTAATATTTTCCGGTGTTTAACTATCACTGCAGTCACTGCTACTTGAATTCATTTTAAAATATAATATACACAAACAATTCGATGTTGAAATTCGAAAATTTGGCGTAAAATAAAATGTGAATTGTGAAAAATAGCTAGGAAAGCGCGAGCATTGCCACAGCAATTTTTCAGACAGTGTGGCACGACCATCGAACGCCATTCAGCCTTGTCAACCTAATGCGGCGAAAAATGGAACTAATGTTTTGTTATGGCGCCAACCTTAGATGCAAACTTATTTTGCTAATATCTTTTATTTGGCTAAGAATGTTAACGAATATTTTTAATTCCAAATTCAAAACACTTTTATTCGCACTTATAAAAACCCTATTGGAAAAGACTTACTTTGATCCCTCTTATTGAGGACCAAAACGTCACTTTTCGAATAGATAGTATGAAAAAAATATTTAATTATTCAGTTTGAATTTCTCAATTGAACACAAAATGTGATATAATTTATATTTAAAATTACACGAAATATTTACTTTTCTACATTTAGTAACTTTCGACGCTAATAGATGGCGCCACCGGTTTCCTAAAACGCGCTATGGTTTGGTTCCCCCTATATGGTCACGTCGCGCAGAACGACTTATTCGTTGTGTGGCGTATCCCACTTCTGATGTTAAAGTATTTTTGGAAGCGTGCTGCTTCTTAAGGTCGACATGGTTCACGACAGTGTTCTGTGTGGTCCGGTAAGTAGCATGCTTATAAAACGCACGGTAAATACAATTTTCAATTGAAGTGTGGCCACTTCGATTTTCAAATAAAGTCTGTTTGCTGTAGGTCTGGAACAACTTTTCATACGAAATCATTAAAACTCGCCGGGTATATATTGTACAAAATAACAATTAACAAAAATATAATTTTTGAGAGCGTGCTACTTCTTATGGTCGACACGGTTCCGTGTGGTCCGGTAAATAGCAGACTTAACGGGCCTGTTGGCTCAGTTGGTAGTGACCCTGCCTTCTGAGTCGGAGGTCGCGGGTTCGATCCCCGCTCGAGGCCAACATTTGTGTGCATAAACATGTATGTTGGCTTCGTGTCTGGTCGTTTAATATTTATATAAGTATGTTTATCAGTTGTTTAGTACCCATAGCACAGGCCCTGCCTAGTTTGGAACTAAATAACCGTGTGTGAATTGTGTCCCACAATTTATTATTATTATTATAATAAACATAAATTTTTATATAAAATAATTTTTAAATAGAGCAGTGATAGCCCGGACGGTTAAAGAGCCGGCCGAAAATCAGTGAGGCTCGGGTTCAAATCCTGGCATGTACCAATGAGTTTTTCAAAAACTTACGTACATATTTATCACTAGCTCGACGGTGAAGGAAAACATCGTGAGGAAACCCGCAGGTCTCAGAATTAATTCTGAGACATGTGTAAACAGACCCGGTCCGGCGATGGGCTCACCACCTATCATGTTTAGGGGTCCAATAGATCTCGTGAAATGTGGGTATATCCAGTAATGGAATACCTCTGCCTACCCCCTCGGGGATAAAAAGGCGTGAGATTATATTTTATTATTATTATATATATAATTTTTTATGATGAAATTATCGCTAAATGCCCGCGGGAGTCAAAAAGATAGAGAGATGTTCATATAATTACCTACTGGACTCGATTCTGCAAACCAGCTGAAATTGCTAATTTTAAGTTAGCCTATCCCTCTCCATATAATACGGAAGAAAAAGGACAGAAACTGTTAGAATATGTGTATTGGAACGCAACCAATTTTTAGTTCCTTCTTTTGCCACACTGTCTGTGGCGCTCTCTCCTCCATGATTTTATGTGCGATCGGTCTCGAATAAAACAAGTTGAATTTACTTTATACTTTTTATTACTACAACTACTGAAATTCCTACATGGTAGCAGAGCGTGGTTGTTGTAGTACAGTTGGAATTATTGGAAAAGTGAAAATACAACTTCTGTTGGCGGATTACTTGACGACCGGAATCGAGGTTAAAGAGGTTATACCGGGTTCTACGCAGTGCGCACAACGTGGTTCTCGTAAAAGTCGTATGAAAAGAACTTTCAATCATAATGGGCTCAAATAATATTTTCAACATTGAGAAACTAATCGGAAGAGAAAACTTCGCCACCTGGAAATTCAGTATGAAGACATATTTACAGCATGAGAACCTATGGTGTTGTATCGAGCCGGCTGACAACGATAAAATTGATGCTACCAAGGACATTAAGGCCAAGGCCAAGCTAATATTGCTTCTTAACCCTCAAAATTACGTCCATGTACAGGAGTGCACAACAGCCAAAGAGGTATGGGAAAGTTTACACCAGGCTTTTGACGACAATGGACTTACCCGAAGAGTCGGCCTGCTTAAGGACTTGATAAACACGACACTGGAATCATGCAATAGTGTTGAAGAGTATGTGAGCAAGATTATGAACACTGCTCACAAACTGCGTAGCATTGAATTTGATGTCAATGATGAGTGGCACGGGACGTTAATGCTGGCTGGCCTACCTGATGAATACAAGCCCATGATTATGGGGCTCGAGAGCTCCGGCTTAAAAATTAGTGCAGGCTCCGTCAAGTCTAAGCTCATACAAGAAGTTAATACATCAAAGTCAGCTGCATTTTTCACAAAATCAAAGAAGACCAAAAATTATAGTCAGTCAAGTAAACCGAAGGGGCCAAGATGTTACAATTGTAATAAGTACGGCCATTACGCCAAGTTTTGTAAGCAATCCAAGGGGACACCAAGTAAGGGAGAGAGCTCCAGTTATGTAGCCGCGTTTTCAGCAACTATTGGACAAAATGTGAGCGATAAATGGCTAATAGACTCCGGTGCATCCATGCACATGACAAGCAGAAATGATTGGTTGTACAATGTCACTGAGCCATCAGTTAAGAGTGTGACAGTAGCAAATAGAGAGCCACTAGCTGTAAAGGGAGTTGGATGTGTTGATATACACATAAACCAGGAGGATAAAATACAAGTGAAGAATGTTCTGTTTGTTCCTGGGTTAGCTGCGAACCTCCTTTCAGTCAGCACTATTGTGAAGAGTGGATATAATGTTACATTCAATGACAAGGGATGTGATATACAGAATTGTAAAGGAGAAGTAATATGTACTGCAATATTAAACAATAACTTATATATCATGAACACAGGTAAGGAAATAGTTTATCTGACATCAAGTTCAGCGAGTTCTAATGACGCTCATCTGTGGCATCTGAGAATGGGACACTTGAATATCTCAGACATAAGAAAATTGCCAAATAGCGTAGAGGGTGTGACTCTAACTCCGGATAAAGGTATTGATGCTTCATGTGTGCAATGTTTTGAAGGTAAACATTCGAGGTTGCCATTTAAAAATGTAGGTTCAAGAGCAGTAAGGCCTCTTGAATTAATACATTCAGATTTATGCGGCCCTATGGAGAATTTGTCATATGGAGACATCCACTCCATACACTCCGGAGCACAATGGCATGGCGGAAAGGATGAACAGGACGCTTGTGGAACGTGCAAGATGCATGCTGTTTTATGCCAACCTGGAGAAACAATTATGGGCTGAAGCTTTAGCAACTGCTGCATATATTGTTAACCGATCCCCCACAAAGTCATTGGAAGGTAAAACACCGTATGAATTATGGAAAGGTAAGAAACCCAATTTATCTCACATGAAAGTATTTGGCTCCGATGCTATGGTGCATGTACCAAACCAAAAACGCCAAAAATGGGATAAAAAATCTGAGAAAATGATTATGGTGGGTTACTGTGAAAATACCAAGGGGTACCGTTTAATGAACCCTATAACACACAAAATAATAAAAAGTAGAGATGTTGCCTTCTTTGAGAAGTACAATGAGAATGTCAGTGTACCCATTCAATGTGATGTTGATGTTACAGTCAAGGACAGTCAGTCAGCCAGCTCGAGCGGTGCTCCGCCTACTAACAGTGGAACGCCAGAAAGTACATCTGCCACTCAGAATAAGGAAATAGTCACTCAGGAGTCACAAAAGAGAGAACTGAACACAGAAACAAGTAAAAGTGAAGACTCAAGTGAGTATGATACAGATTACGGGGATCTAGATGAAACCTACCAACCCCCCAGTTATGTGGGGAAGAATTATGACACTAATGTGACGGTAAGGCCACTCCGGTCACGTTATAATGAGAATAATTAAGATAAAGAGAGTTATTTGTGCTTCTTTACTGACTTGACTGATCCGCAGACTGCTGAGGAGGCATTGTCATCACCAAAAGCCACTGAATGGAAAGCAGCCATGCATGAAGAGTATAGTTCTTTAATGAAAAATAAAACATGGAGTTTAACAGATCTTCCTTCAGGCAAAAGGGCTTTACCCTGCAAGTGGGTATTCAAAACAAAAACTGATCACAGTGGAAATATTGTCCGTTATAAAGCAAGGCTCGTGATAAAGGGTTATGCCCAAAGAAAGGGTGCTGACTATGAAGAAACATACTCACCAGTTGTCAGGTATACAACTATCCGTTACTTATTTGCTTTAGCAGCCAAATATGAGCTTCAAATAGATCAAATGGATGCCGTGTCAGCCTTTCTCCAGGGAGAAATTGATAAAGAAATCTACATGCAACAGCCAGAACAGTACAGACAGGGATCTCAGGTATGCAAGTTACATAAATCCATATATGGCCTCAAGCAAGCTAGCAGATTGTGGAATACTAAACTGAACAATGCTTTACATGAGTTAGGAATGCAACAATCAAAGTCAGATCCCTGTGTATACTATAATGCTGAGAAAAATACGTTTATAGCTATCTGGGTCGACGATTTGATATTATTTACTGCTCAGGAGTCAATTAAAAATTTATTGAAGGAAAAATTAAAACAACACTTTGAAATGAAAGACATTGGCCCAGCAAGCCAGTGTGTAGGCCTGCATATTACCAGAAATAGAGAGAAGATAATGATAGATCAAGAAAAGTATATAAAAGAAATCTTAGCACGTTTCAGAATGTCAGATTGCAAACCTGTGAAAACACCTATTGAAGTTGGTATGAAATGCAATAATTTGGAGAAAGAAGAAAAGTTTGACTGTCCCTATCAGCAAGCAATTGGTTCATTACTCTATGTGGCTCAAGGTACCCGACCAGATATATCATTTGCTGTCAATGCACTTGAGCAGATTCAACAAAAATCCAAACACAGAACACTGGACTGCAGTAAAGAGAATATTTAGATATCTACAGGGTACAAAAGACTTGAAGTTAGTCTACACCAAAAATGGAAATGAAGAGATAACTGGATACTGTGACGCCGACTGGGCCAGTGACTTGCGCGACAGAAAGTCGTGCACAGGTTATGTATTTTTGTTACAGGGTGGTGCTATTTCGTGGCGGTCAGTCAAGCAACAGACCGTCGCCCTGTCGACCGCCGAGGCGGAGTACATGGCGATGTCTTCCGCGGCGCAGGAGGCGCTGTGGCTGCAGCAGCTCCATGGCGAGCTCAGTCACCAGCTAAAGAACCCGCTTCTCATCTTCAGCGACAACCAGAGTGCAATCAAACTAACCACCAATGACTGTTATCTACCAAGAACTAAGCATATAGACATTCGTTACCATTTCTTGAAAAGCCATGTCAATAACTTAAATATTAAGTTTTTGTATGTTAGGGGTGAACAAATGATAGCTGATAATTTAACTAAGGGCACTACTGCTGATAAACATTCATATTGTGTCACAAAAATGGGGTTGTGTTCCAGGGGAGGGTGTTAGAATATGTGTATTGGAACGCAACCAATTTTTAGTTCCTTCTTTTGCCACACTGTCTGTGGCGCTCTCTCCTCCATGATTTTATGTGCGATCGGTCTCGAATAAAACAAGTTGAATTTACTTTATACTTTTTATTACTACAACTACTGAAATTCCTACAAACCATAGATTATAGAGTAATGTCAAACATGTAAAAACCAACGGAACCATCGCAAAATGTCAGCAACCGTGGGACAGCGGTCAGCGGTCCCCAGGCTCGATCACTTCGCCTATAGGAAGATCTTTCT
Source organism: Ethmia dodecea (assembly GCA_963855545.1). NCBI lineage: Eukaryota > Metazoa > Arthropoda > Insecta > Lepidoptera > Depressariidae > Ethmia > Ethmia dodecea. The sequence continues at coordinate 594,248 of OY979447.1, forward strand.
TTGCTTAACCAGTGTGATCACTACAAACTCACTAGTACAGTCAAGAGCACGCTAAGCTTGACACTTTGGACTTTGACCCGGCCCTGTATTCTATGGCGCGCAGTACAAAGCAGAGCTCAGCTTAAACTGGTAGTGTCAAGCTTGACTTGCTCTTAACTGTACCTCACCTCAGGGCTAAGGAACGCCTTACAGCCGTCAAAACGCGCCTGTACGCCTTCAATTACAATCGGATTACATCTTTACAAGACACGAATGGCTAGTACCTAGGTAGTCATGACTAGTCATCCGAGCAAATTCGGTCTGACCTAGAGAAGAACAGAAAACCAAGATTTTGCCAAACCAAGAGACACTAAAGAGGCATGACTGTGGAGGCATACAAAGGAGACGTTCCATCTTGGGCCTACACGCACATGGTAACACCAGAGTGAAAAATAGAGAAATATCTAGTGATTATCAGAAAAATATAAAAAAAAACCATCTAGTTATTTAACTTGCACAAAAGTAATTTTACTTCGATGATGATCCATGGAATCATATTGAAATAAAAAAATACTATTTGTCCGACAAACGTCAAAATTTTTTTTCCTTCGTCGCTTTGCCAGTTTAATGAAAATTAAAGTTTATTGTGCAACGAAACTAGGCAAATATGAGCAAAACATGAATAAAACTATATTTATTATATTTACATATATTTAGTATCTTAAACTGGTGTACAGGGTGCAGGCCCAGTCTCCATACATTCTTGAAACGTCTCCTTTGCGGGCATGTCAAATCAAGGCTTGTTGTCAGTGCCCAGATTCTGAGCAAGTAAATTGGTTCAGCCAACAATGCAGGCCGGAGAATACAGCCTTTCTTTTGTTCTAGTTTGTGCCTTCATTAAGCAGACGCGCTGTAAGATCACGTCATTGTGTATTATTCTTTATGAAATTTAAAATCTGTGCAGTGCGGAGAAAAAATACCAAGTGCGAGTCGGACTCACTCACGAAGGGTTTCGTGCCAATATAAAATGTATACCTAGTAGAAAAAAGGTAAAAAATCACGCTTGTTGTATGGGAGCCCCCTTAAATATTTATTTGATGTAGTTTTTTAGTATTTTTTGTTATAGAGGCAACAGAAATGGGAGAATAAAACTAAATGTGTAGGTACGTATGTAAAAGATTTTAGTTAATTTATAAAAAAACTAGACACCGACTTATTTTATGGAATACTACCTGTTCTGAGCGGTTTTACCTGCTTAGTTCCCGTTCCCGTGGGAATACTTGAATAAAACATAGTGTAAGTTACTCAGTGACTGATCATGTAGCTTTTTATTGGCAAAACATTTTTTGAATCGGGTCAGTAGTTTTTGAGTTTATTCGTTACAAACATAGAAATACAAATCTTTCCTCTTTAATATTAGTGTAGATTTACCTACATAAACATCCAAATTTTAGATTTTTCGCTCATAATAGGAATATATTTTGTACCGTGCAAATGAAGCCCTTTTATATTTAAATATGATACTGCGCTTGCTCTTGTAAATTTACTTTGAAAATTCAAAAAGTTCTTTTCGGGAAATAGCAAGTTTGTCGGTGTCAGTGTATTTTTAGAACCCCTAAACGTGACAGGTAGGTTACGTATAACGAGGTAGGTACTCGTTATCGGACCTCCTTTTTCCCCCCTTTTATAAACTTTATGCCTTTTCGAACCCGCGACCTCCGACTCAGAAAGCAGGATCACTACCAACGTACCAACTGAGCCAACAGACCCGTCATTAATATTACAAAGAGGAATGTAATTTGGTATGTTTGTTACGAATAAACTCAAAAACTACTGGACCGTTTTTATACATTTTTTCACCAATGGAAAGCTAGAAGATCCCTGACTAACATAGGTTATATTTTATAACTGTATTCCCACGGGAACGGGAACTACGTGACTACTCAACCCAATATTCTTTTAATCAATTGTTACTAACACTAACATAATTTCGTTTGTTTTTCGCTATCGTATTGCGCTGGACTGGAGGAAATCTGTTCCAAGCATCATTGTCATTTATATAATCGTCTAGTTTGTAATATGCCATTTTACAAAGTACATGTTTAACATGAGTTTTGAACACAGTTTCAGGCAATTTCAAAATTTGTTCTGGTATATTTTATTATAAAAGCGTATGCAAAGCCCCACAAAGGAATTATTATTTTACTTTATCGTGACTGAGGTTGCTCTAGTTTATTTTTATTCCTAAGAATACAATTATGCCTGTCACAGTTTTTAGTATACAGTAATATGTTTTTCCGTACATAATAATGTTTTCATAAATGTACTGACAAGGCATTGTTAAAATATTAATTTCTTTGAACAGTTCTTTTAGGGAATCACGACATCTTAACTTGTAAATGGCGCGTATAGCCCTTCTTTGTAAAATAAAAATAGATTCTGCATCAGCAGCTCTGCCCCACAGCAAGATGCCATTGGACATTATACTGTGAAAGTAGCTAAAATAAACGAGTCTTGCTGTGTCTACATCAGTAAGCCATCTGATTTTTCTGACGGCATAAGCAGCTGAGCTCAGTCTGTTAGATAATGCAGAAATATGAGAATTCCATTGAAGTTTGGAGTCTATCGTTATCCCCAAAAAAACTGTATTATCAGCGAAATCTAATTTGTCATTGTTTAAAATTATCTCATTCCCTACTCGTCTAACATTAGGGAGTACAAACTTATACATTTGGTCTTCTTAGCGTTGAGCACTAGATTGTTTGCAGTGAACCATGTGAGAATTTGTTGAACTCTATCTATTAAAAACCACATCAAAATCTGTTGCGTAGTTTTAAAGATTTTAGCATACCTATGGATATAGGGACAGAGAAAGCGACTTTGTTTTATACTATGTAGTGATTATTTTTACTGTTTAATGAATGTGGTATAATTTTAGATGTTATTATCATTATATTTTTTATTTAGATTTTATTTCGTTATGTTAAATAAAAATAATCGTTTGCTAATATTGATCACTTTCCGTTGATATGTAACCTTAAAGGAAAGGAACTTCCCCTTTAGCGAGGGAGGTTGAATGTTAGGATACTAATTACACCTCCGAATATACCTCCAGTGAGAGTTCCGATGAACAAGGGAGGCCAAGTCAATAGGGCCCCTCCCACCATGCACATTCACTGACAAACATCAATTAACTCTCGTATTTGACAAGGTGCTAATAGGCGTATTTCTCTACAGAGTACAGAACGCTATTGTACTAGCTGTGGTACTAGTATGTTTTGGCAGGATTAGTCCTACATAGAGTTTAGTTACTTATATACAACTAGCTTGTACCCGCGGCTTCGCTCGCGCGTGTTAATTTCACTCCCTTAGGGGTAGAATTTTGCAAAATCCTTTCTTAGTGGATGCCTACACTGTATACGCTATCTAGGTGCAAAATTTCAAGTCTCTAGACCCAGCGGTTTAGGCTGTGCGTTGATACATCACCAATCAATCAGTCAGTTTATCATTTTATATTATATACAGATATGTATTCCTGAAATTAGTTTGTTCACTATTTCAGCTATTTTTTATATGTGTTTTTATTTCTAAAATTGAATTAGCATCACTGAATTTAGGGCTACCTAGGAAAACCGTATTAAATTGCTCTTAATTTAAGAAACTTGGTTAGACTAACTTAAAGTACGAATGCATCATTATACTGGATGATTTTTTTTACAGTTTGGAAAAAAATATGACGTATAAGGTATCTAGAGCCGAAGTTATACACGAGATTAATTGTTAAATATAATCATGTTTAGTGCAATTTACAAAATCTAGAAAACTACGCACAGTATACTACGCGCAACTGGCGGTTGTAGGTAGATTGCGCATAAATGGAATGTTCTTTTTAAAATACTATTTCAAATATCTCAGTGTGTGTTATTGACTACAATTGAGTAATTTATATTAGTCGAAGCAAGAAAAAAAATTTTTGAGAAAAAAATATTTTTTTTAAGTTACATTGCCAAATGAATCTATTGCACTTACCTATCACACCACATTTTTTTCCAGACGGTAAAAAAAGTCACCCTGTATTTTTTTATATTGATACTCTAATTGGGGTGTATGAGTAAATGTTTGTATAAATACAACTCATCATCATCATTTTAGCTAATTGCTGTCCACCGCTGGACAATAGCCTCCCCCAAGGAGCGCCAACCATTCCGGTCTTGGTATAACGCATCCATCCACTGCCAGCCACCTTCTTTAGGTCGTCGGTCCATGGTCCGTAAATACCACTGTCGAACATCAATTGTTGTACCTCGATCCCCATTACGATCCCCTAGCTAGCGGAAGATCTTCCTTTTTCGCGATGGAGTGTTGCACCTCCGCTCCTCCGTACTTCAATGGATTTTGATGGACCTTGAAAGTTCTTAGGTACATTGAATAAAACCATTTGATTTTCATTTATTGCGTTTCTTGCTGTTATTTCTCGAGGTACTGCGCTTGGAACCAGCAACTCGTCGGTGGAGATGGGCTGCTTATATTTAGCCAATCTACATGCACGAGTTTAGAGTGCCTTGTTATTAGACTATTGACCTTTCTGAGTGTACTTTTTGTACCTGCAGAAAGTAAATGATTTTGAATCTCTCAGGAGGTAAAAGAGTAACCGATCAATATTACGCATACATATTAAAAGTTTAAATAAACAAAAATAAATCACTATTTTAGAATACGAATATTCTGAATTTTCCATATACTACGTAGCGTATTGCACACATAAGCTCGCAGTGCCAGCGGCCAGTCGGACTCACAGAAAATAAATGATTTTGGACTTTTGATTTAACAAACATTTATTGGAACGGTGCACATCCTCATCGCAGGTTGTTAAAGAGCTTCTTGATGGATTGGAGGTAGACGCTCGCGTTCTTCCCCAGGGCCAACAGCTCGTCGTCCTCGTAGTGGTGTTCCACCTTCGGTTCTCTGTCCTTCACCTCCTCTTCCATGTCTTGGGAACTAGAGTTCAATCTGCGACGGTTTTTTCCTGCGAATATTATCCTCAAATGTTGGTGGATCTAAATCAATAATTACCACCTGTGATGTAACAGATTAAACAGTATCGGGAGGCTGGCATTACAGAACGATGCTCTAGCATGAAACTCCTTTTGAGAACAGATAAAAGTGGACAGGTTTGTGCGATTCCAAAGTTGAAATTATCTACCTAGTGGTATCCAAAGAGGTTGAAAGAAAAACTTTTTTTAAAACGTCCTGAAAGTCCTTAAGCAAAGCTCCTTGCTTGAGAAATATTCTGAAATGCTGCGACTAAAATGTTCATATGCGAAGGAAATTGACAGAAGCCCCAACACCACTCTAGTTCGACTAAACGAATCGCGATACAGCGAAATATGTGGACATTTCGCGACAGCCCGAACCTTTCATAAATCTTGAATATTTTGGGGGTCAGATAATCAGTGTAAGTTACATTCAAACATACCACCAGTGGCACCAGTCCTCAGCCTGTAGCTCGGACCAGGGTCATTGAGCTCCCGCTTGAACTGGTAAGAGGCCCTTTTCCAGAGATTCGAGAGCTGGTCAAGCAGGCCAACCTTGTCCAGGGAACTGGCGGTGCGTCTCATGGCACCTCTGAATTGGCTCACTACGTCAGGGGTAAGCAACTGTTTTGCAACGGTTGCTACGTCATCGATGTTGGCAGTTAGGAGGACGTAGGAGCTTGCGGCATGAATAGCTAGGGCTGCCAAAAAATTGTGTTAGAGCTGTATTTCGCCGCTTCTGCACGCGACGAAAATACATTTGGCTTTGACTTCGTACTTGGTTGTGTGCTAAAAACGAAATCTATGGTGCTGCTTTGTTTGTCTGTTACAGTGTCAGCAACTACTTTAAGTAATGCTTGCTCATTGTAATTTCAAATAAGAGAATTGATTAATATTGTTAATTTCGCAGCAATGAGGGCCGAAATTTATAGTCTTATTAAAGTAGGGTTTAAGGCAAGTGAGTAGGTAGGTATACATGTAAGTAGGTATCATAAAATATTAAAGGTTTTTTGGGGAATGTTTATTAATTTTGAAAGTCGTCAAGAATCTTTCTCATGTATTATCATAAGTTTATGAAACTTACACAATACAATCCACGTTGTGGTCGACATGTTCCACCGAGTAACGAGTTTAATTTACAAAATTTAATAAGTAAGTTCTTAAATGTTATTAAGTACATTTTTATCGAACGTGAAACAAGCATTTAATTACAGAAAGAACTATTAAAACTGTAAGGAATTCATAATTATTTATGCAATAAATAATCGGCTCCTAATTTGTGATAAAATTGGAAAACATTACAAGGTATACCTAGGTACCTATGTTACATTTTAATATTAAGTACTACCAGGGCGAGTTTTTTTTTAATTCAGCTCACGATGAACTTATTCGCATCGATTATTGGTAAGTAATAATCGCAGTATGGTTGCTTCCGCAGTCGATTAAAAGAAACTTGAGCATAATCTCAAAAAGAGCCTAGTTGTTTAATTTAATAAGCTCCAGGCCAAGTCCTTGTACACCATAATTTAAAAAATACTGATCTCAATACGCGTAAAAAACCGTTTTATAGTAGGTATTCATTCAATATCTGACGCGCACACGAGATAGTGCTATCATACTTTCGGAGATATTCAGGTCGTTCAGTAAGGCTGCTATTTTGACGTCAAGCTAGCAGGCACACACAAAAACCCCTGCACAGTTCTTAAAGATCTAAATACCAGAAAACTCTTCTTAAATAGTGCCTCAGATTTGCAAAGTTAAAGAATTAGTGATTCAAAGGACCCGAAGATCTTTATCTTGATGACTTGACGGATGTTTGACGGAGATTCTAGCTAATATATGAGTTCTAACCATTCACTTTACAGTTATGGCTTCGTGCGTCTACGCAGCGAACTCTTATGTTCTCTTGACAGGAGACTTGGATGGCGTCCAGGGCATAGTCAAGGGTTTGGAGAACTCCTCAGTAGCTATCGAGATCAGGAACTTATTGAAAGAAGCAGCTGAAGAGTTCCGTCAGATGCGAGCCAAAAAGACAAGATCGTCCAAAAAGAAGAATGATGGAACCCCGGATGAAAATAGAGAAGATGTTGGTGCGTTCATTGGTTGACTGATAGATTTATATAAGTATACGCTGATGGAAAGTCCAGAAAAACACCAGAAATGGAATGCCAGCCTTCTTAAAATAAAATTCTCAGTAAAACCTGTATGTAGTTAATGTTGACATCTACTTCTAAACTTAAGAGGAAAGATTTGTATGTTTGTAACGAATACATACATAATATAAGAACCTTTTACTCATCCATTTCATTTATTGTAGCGAATTAACTCAAAAATTACTGGACAGATTTTAAAAAATATTTCTCCAAGATTTCCCGCTTAATTTTCTGGGAGCAACATGGTTGGAACATGGCACAGCTTGTTTATGATCATTTGATAACCACTCTAAAGAGTAAAAAAAAAACCGAATTCAATCTTCAACTTATATGGTTTTCTCATGGATTCCGTTGTCAGAACTGGGCGAAATTAAAATGGGACCAATTTGGAAGCACCAGCTTTCAAATAAAAAAAGAATCATCCAAATCGGTCCACCCAGTCAAAAGTTCTGAGGTAACAAACATAAAAAAAACACAGACGAATTGATAACCTCCTCCTTTTTGAAGTCGGTTAAAAAACAGACATTTGTTGAAAACTATGATGAGGCAAAAAAAACTAAATTTCTTTTATATGATACCAAATAACCTTTTATATGCAACCATTTTATATGATAATTTCCCATAATTCGCAATAAATTTGGGAGAGCATTATTCAAAACCACAATACGGTACCTAGTTGCTGAACAAATCAATAAGCACTAAAAGGGTTTCTTGTACCACTTTGGTACGAAGCCCTAAAAACTAATCAATCATCCTATCCTTCCTACTAATAAAATAAATGCGAAAGTTTGTATGAATGGATGTTTGTTCCTCTTTCACGCAAAAACTTCTGAATGAAATTTGATGAAACTTTACAGTATTTCGTAAGGTAAGTGGCCCCAGTCAGGCCCGGTCCCATCACCCCGGTATCATTGGTATTTCCAGGAATAGAATATACCTATCTGCTCTACTGAATTTTTATTTCCTCAGATTTCCGGAGAAATGGCCCAGCTATCAAGAAACTCACAGCCTTAGAAGCTGAAGGCTTAGACGGAAAGTCCAACGATATTTTACTGGAGATGGATATTTTGAATGAGGAAGCCAAACGTGAAGAATTACGCAGAAAGACACGCAGCCAACGTATGAATTACAGCGTCAACGATTTCGTGGCTCTTAGCAAATCTGCCAGCAAGTATCTCGAGTCTCTCAAGCAGGTTTTCAAGGAAACTTAAATCTTTTTGCATAATAAAATGCGTGTCTTATAGAACAAAATGTTTTTATTATTCAAACAGATTCTTTTAGATAAAAATGCATCAAATTATGTAGGGCTCATCAAAATTTTGGATATTTTAATTAATTAATTTTAATTCTTATGCTTGAATTTGAACTACATTAATTTTGCAGCAAATAAAAATTCCAAATCGGAATGCGAAATCGAGCAACCGGGTATCCATGGTCATAAATAAAGATTTTTAAAATCTTTTGCTTTGCAGCGTTGCCAGAACGTACCAAAAAGTACGGTTCTCATACTATTTGTCACACCACCGTACCATAACCGTACCTCAGTATAGATTGTACCTTTTTCGTACGTTTTCTATGTTAGTGATTTATTTTTCACTTCAAACCACAAATGGTAAAATGTTATAATGTTATAGTCTCACGCCTTTTTATCCCCGACGGGGTAGGCAGAGGTATTAAATTACTGGATATACCCACATTGCACGAGATATATGGGACCCCTAAACGTGATAGGTGGTGAGCCCATCGCTGGACCGGGTCTGTTTACACATGTCTCAGAATTAATTCTGAGACCTGCGGGTTTCCTCACGATGTTTTCCTTCACCGTCGAGCTAGTGATAAATATGTACGTAACTTTTTGAAAAACTCATTGGTACATGCCAGGATTCGAACCCGAGCCTCACTGATTTTCGGCCGGCTCTTTAACCGTCCGGGCTATCACTGCTCTTGGTAAAAAACAAAAAAAATTGCCTTCTATTTGTCTCATTATATAAATCCTTAACCTCAATAGCCTGTTTTTGTTTATTATCTTGTGTGTGGTGACTTTGAAATATTTTATTGTTTGTACATTTTTTTAAAGGTAGTATTGTGTTGTTTGGATAATACCATAATTGATTAAGAAAAAAATCTAGATTTTTCTGGAATTTTATGTTGAAGTTATAGAACAAAAAAGTATTTATTAGTAAAAATTTACAGACCCAATATATGACATCATCATGCATATATTAGCAACTTATTTATTTATAAAGTTGCGGTAAGTTAAATTATTATTTTACAATTACAGCCTGTCGAGAAACTAATGACAAATAAAGAGACTGATACTTTCTTGAAATTGCTGTCACATTTGACACTAAAATATGGACACAAATTACTTAGATGATGTTTTCTTAGTCCCTAAAATATTATTTTCATATTTTTTTTGACAAAAAATTGCTTTATACCATATAGACTTTAGCATTCTTCAACGTTTTGGAAAAATCATACCTTGAAGTTAAAAACCGTACTTTTTCAGGAAGCCAACCGTCTTTTTTTTTGGGAAATTATACTGGCAACTTTGGCTTTGACATTTGAATTTGACTGTGTTGACAGCAGCTGATTTCTGACAAAAGTGACAGATAGAAGTTTCGTTGATTTTCGCTTTTTGCGGAAAATATTTTGCTTATCATCGACACGACACGACATCCTTCGATGGAACAATGGACGAGTCAGTCGACAGTAACTTGGAGCACGAAGATTTACTTATAAAGCTGCGAGGAAAGCTGAACGAAGAGAAAATAAAGCTATGGGAGCCGCCGTATTTACAAACGGACAACTCAGTGTCTCAAAGTCTTCAGGTTAGTTCTTTGTTCATTTTGTGACCGGTCCGTAAAAATATTTTAGAAACTCGTTATTGTCGTAGAACCAACTTAACTTTAACTTACAGCCGTGCAGTAGAAATTTATGTTGATTTGTAAACAAAGATCCTAAGACCAAGACTGAAAAGCAAAAGTAAAATGCATACCCTGTACCTATCACTAGTTTTACATAATGAGTGAAGCTCTGTAAATGGCTGTATTTCTTATTTAAATTTATAAGTTAAAGGTTTTATGTTGCTGTTGAGCTCCAATAAATAAATAAAAATAAGTTGACAGACTTCACAGTCTTATTCCAGCTGCTCTTGTAACAAAAAAAAAAAAAATTTTATAACTTTTTTGTTTTTTTTTATTGTACAGTGGTACAGAACTCTATGTATGTGTGTCTAACTCGCACTTAGCTGGTTCATAAGTCCCAAGTTGGCATCATTAATATATCAGTAATACTAATACGTAACAATGTTTATCAACAGGATCTGGCCAAAAAATATGCTACAGACGTATCCCGCGATTACAATGTTGTCCTTCAAGCGCTACATGAACTCCAACTACACTCTCTGGACCGGTCAAAAGCCAATGCGGAGTTCAAAGAGACGGGTTTTGCCACGTTCCGGGTGAAAGCCACCATGCCGGGAGAGAGGCCCAGGACCATGAAGATACAGAAGAAGCTTGATGAGATGGGCAGCGAGCTCATTGCTGCGGTTGCTGCCGAAATCAAAGTGGGAGACTCCAGGTAAAGATATGTAAAATTTATTTAAAAAAATAAGTAGTCTCAGCACCCAATGGACTTGATTCTGCATTACAGCAACTAAACTTATTTTAGTTTAGACCTGTCATTTTCTTTCTCCTAGAAAAGAAAAGAGACGAGAGATATTTAGTCCTGTCAAATTAAAATTAGTCTGCTCATGTATGGTGTGTTTAGCAATTTTAGCGACGATTAACAAGGTCATGGATAAAAGTGACAGATAAGCACGTTCATAGTTCAAATTAGTAGGTTTTTAGATGTTTGACATTAACTCTTCAATCTATGGTTTGTTTCTGTCCTTTTTCTTTCGTATTCTATGGAGAAGGAGAGGCTAACTTAAAATTAGGAATTTTAGGTGGTCAGCTAGAATCGAGACCAATGTTAATCAATTTAACAATAAACTTGACAAATACCTATCCTGTAATAAGAAAGCTTTAGTGGAGAACACCTGGATACAGGCGTTTATCAGTTGTAAACTGCTTGCTTGATTCATAATAATAATAATAAAAAAATAAATGTAATATCACGCCTTTTATCACCGAGGAGGTACCCATATTTCACCAGTATAATCTTTGGACCCCTTAAGTATATTGAACCAAATAGCAATACATAAATATTATCTTTCAGTATTAGTAGTCCACCCAACTTCACAAAACCTTCCCAGTTTCTATCTATCACAGCTCAACCCTTTTTCTAATACTTATACTGCATATTGTTTTTAAGATTCTGCATTTTATAGATATGTGCAACAGAGTTTTTAAAGTTTTGGATACTATTCAATTCTTAAAGTTATATCATTTGTGCATATATGTTCCAGAGTGAAATTAATATTCAATGGAAAGGTGATAAAGCCAACCCCAAGCCTGGAGGAGCAGGGTGTGAAGAACGGCGCTCAGATCATGGCATTGATAATGGCTGGTAAGATATTGACCCTAAATTTACAAAGTACTGCTAAACATAAGTACTTAGATAAATATTAAACGACCAGACACGAAGCCAACGGACATGTTCACGCACACAAATGTTGCCTGCGAGCGAGGATCGAACTCGCGACCTCAAGCTCAGAAGGCAGGGTCACTACCAACTGAGCCAACAGGCAAATCATATTATATAGATTGCCTCGGCTTGCTCAGTAACAAGTGTCCTTGTGTCTAATATCCAATTTGAAACAAAAATTCTAAAATGGAAACCCAACTTTACACGTTCTTTCTACACGACAATTCCATACATACGACACATACAGCATGATTTCCCTTTTTTAGGATATGATTAGATAAGATAATTCTTTATTATTACTGTGTGTTTGTAGATATTGCAATTCATGAGTAGTTCCAACAGTTTGCCCGTTTCGGATGTACAATAATGTATATCTATACTAATATTATAAAGAGGAAAGATTTGTATTTTTGTATGTTTGTTATAATATAAATAAACTCAAAAACTACTGGACCTACGGAAACGGGAACTACGCTGGCGAAACCGCGCAGAACCGCAATTATTAATATTCCTTCAATACATGATGAAAATCAGTGAGACTCGGGTTCAACTCCTGGCATGTACCAACGAGTTTTTCAAAACTGACGTACATATTTATCACTAGTTCCGCACCCACAGATCCCAGAATAATTCTGAGACATGTGTAAACTGACTTGGACCGGCGCGGCGCTGGGCCCACCACCTATCACGCATCCAAAGAATAACTCGTGAAAAGTGGGTATACCCAGAAATGGCATACCTCTGCCTACCCCCTCGGGGATATAAGGCGTGAGATTCTTATTATTATTATTTTTATCATTGGTGCCTTTACCATAATTAGAGACAAAAATAGTGGGGGATGGTTTTGCAGAGACCCCGGAGGAGGTGAAGAAAGAGGACACCATGTATATGGAGATGAAGGTTACACGCGACGACGCCATGCTGCTCTCAGAGAGCGTTGACGACGTGGCTGATGATGATGAGTACATGAAGGTATGTTGTATTCATCATGATTACCATCGCAATGGTCTTATAAATCGATGAACAAGTGTCTCGTTCCGCCTGAGCCGAGCGTGCAAGCGAGAGCGCGGCACAAGCGATAGAGAGGCACGAGCGGCCTAAGTGTTCGACTTGTGACGCATATCTCTCTTCCACTCTCAATGTGCATTTTTTCTTCGATGTTTTCTTATGTCGTTATCACGTTAAATTATTGTCCGTAAAACGACTTTACACACAACAGATTTTTGGATTAGGCGCACAATGCCACATTCGCAAAATGATGCATTAGTTTTTCGCCAAATGTCACATTCTCAAAACGCCACATCGCAAAATGTCACATTATCAAAATACCATTTTCGCATAATGCCACACTCTCGAACATACTGCAAGAAAGGGAGTTGAACTAGAATGCACTTTGTTAGTGTGGCATTTTGCGTCAATGTGGAATTGTGCGCCTAATCCAAACCAGCGTAAAGCAATGCATTGCGTTTCGTTGAGTGAGTGAGGTAACCGGAGGCCCCAATCCCCCCTTCCCCTCCCCTCCCCTCCCCCTACTCCCACCTCAAAGGTCGGCAACGCAGTTGTGACTCTCGAGTTGCAGGTGTCCATGGGCGACGGAAGTCACTTACCATCAGGTGACCCGTCTGCTCGTTTGCAACCTTTTTTATCATTAAAAAAAAAAAAATCCAAATTTTTATACTAATATTGTAAAGAGGTGTGAATTGTTCCATCAATTTATTATTGTTATATTATTTTTGCGGCGACCAGTTGGAAGATCAGTCGGGCAACACGGTTCAGTTGCCCGCGGCGGAGCGCCGGGCGCTTCTTGTGGCTCTTGCTCTGCACGAGAGGGGCAGAGCCGCCGCGGGGGCAAAGGACTACCCTTTGGCTTTGGTTCTGTTACTTGAAGCCGACCGCATGTTCAGGTGAGATCACCTGATTAAGTATTCATCATCATCATCAACCCGTAACAGCCCACTGCTGAGCTAAGGGTATTTCCTCACACATGAGGAAGTAGGGGCTATAATCTCCCACACTCAACAAAATCCTTTGCGTAGTTTTAAAGATCTAAGCATAGGGACAGACAGACGGAAGCGATTTTGTTTTATTATACTAAGTAATGATTTTAAAACATTCAAAAATGATGCAATTGAGTTATGACGTCACAACTCAGTATTCAGTACATTTTCCATTTTCATAGAGCTCATTAAATAAAATTTACGCCTTTTATCCACTAGAAGGTAGGCAGAGTTATTCCATTTCTGGAAATACCCACATTTCACGAGAACGTTCGACTTCTGAACGTCTAACGTACTGACCTGATGATTTCGCACCGGGGTCAAGAAACGAATTAGGCGCACAATGCCACATTCGCAAAATGACACGTTGGAATTTGCAAAATGCCACATTCTGAAAATGCCACATTCTGAAATTGTCACATTCTCAAAACGCCACATTGCAAAATGTCACATAAGCAAAATGTCACATTAGCAAAATGCCATTTTCGCATAATGTCTCATTCTCAAATGTTTATTTTATAGTATTAAGTTGTAATGATTCTCGGGGCATTCATAATTGCAGTTTAATTTTTTAATTTATTTTATTAAGACTGTAAATAAATACAAAAATAATTAAATTACGTTTTATTTTCTCATTCATAGATCATTGGCCTACTTCAAGAAAGGTGCAAATCTTGTTATTTTGATAATATGGCACTGTTTTAGTGTGGCAGTTTGCTACTGTGGCATTTTGCTATGTGGCATTTTGCTACTGTGGCATTTTGCGAATGTGGCATTGTGCGCCTAATCCGACAATTTCGATTCTCGAAATTTCTCGAATTGAACTTTTTCGCAAGGTAGTAGAAAATCTTTTACTCGGTTTCCCAGCGAGTGCCGTTCGTCGATCCTCAAGTCGGTGGACAACTGGGCGCTGCTGCAGCTGGACGTGGCCTGGTGCTACCTCTGCCTGCGGTGCTTGCCAGCCGCCTCGGACGCCGCCCAGCGCCTGCAGAGGGCCGACGCCTCGCTCAGGGACAGCTACGGGGACGACCACCGGAGGCTCATCGCGCTCAAGGGCACAGCTGGTCAGTGGCTCACTTCGGGAACTGGTTTCGGGGAGCACGTTAGGCCGTTGGGCAAGGTCAGGGACAGCTACGGCGACGACCACCGGAGGCTCATCGCGCTCAAGGGCACAGCTGGTCAGTGGCTCACTTTGGGAACTGGTTTCGGGGAGCTCGTTAGGCCGTTGGGCAAGGTCAGGGACAGCTACGGCGACGACCACCGAAGGCTCATCGCGCTCAAGGGCACAGCTGGTCAGTGGCTCACTTCGGGAACTGGTTTCGGGGAGCTCGTTAGGCCGTTGGGCAAGGTCAGGGACAGCTACGGCGACGACCACCGAAGGCTCATCGCGCTCAAGGGCACAGCTGGTCAGTGGCTCACTTTGGGAACTTGCGGAGAGCACGTTAGGCCGTTGGGCAAGGGAGTTTTTCAAAACTTACGTACATATTCATCACTAGTTTAACGGTGAAGGAAATAATAATAATCTCACGCCTTTTATCCCCGAGGGGGTAGGCAGAGTGAAGGAAAACATCGTGAGGCAACCTGCAGGTCTCAGATTTAACACTGAGGCATGTGTAACAGACCCGTTTAGGCGATGGGTTCACGACCTATCACGTTTAGGGGTCGAATATTCTCGTGAAAAGTATTTCCAGAACTGAAATACCGCTGCCTACCCCCTCGGGGATAAAAGGCATGAGGTTCTTTTTATTTTTACAGCAACTTAAGTTCACGATTATCTGTAATTCCTTGTTAACCAAAATCAGGCCCTAATGCCATAGCTTCACGTTCTAAAATCGCTTGCAGCCAACGAGCGCGTGCTGCTGATGCGGCTACATCTGCTTCAGGGAATCGTGGCGTATCACCAGAACAAGCGTGCCGAGGCGAAGCGGTTGCTCGACAAAGCTGAAACGGAACTTAACGCGCTCAGGGTGAGTTCATTTTGCTTTGGCAACGTGTAATGAAGTATTTAGTGTATTTTGGAGGAATCGAAAATTATATACGTATATTTTTTACATTTAATATAAAACAAGTGAAATGTCACTATAATTATGTATCGTATGGAAAAGATTGGTCTTTGTATATCACAAGTTGTATAATGTTCCTTTCCTTCTGAGTTGGAGGTCGCGGGTTCGATCCCCGCTCGGGGCCAACGATGTTTAGTATTTATTTAAGTATGTCTACCAGTTGTTCAGTACCCATACTAAAGGCTCTGCTTAGTTTGGGACTAAACAATCGTGTGTGAATTGTGTCCCACAATTTTCGTAAAATTTAACGCCGAACGAAAAAGTGTCACGTTCCGCGTGAGCCGAGCGTGCGAGCGAGAGCGCAGAACAAGCGATTGAGAGGCATGACCGGCCTAAGTGTTCGGCTTGTGATGCATCTATCTCTCTTCCAGTATGCAATTTTTCATTAATGTTCTTTTGTGACGTTATCACTTAAAATTACCGTCCGTAAACCGACATGACTGACAACCAATCTATATCTATATACTGTTTGATTTAGTTTTTTTTTCGAGCTTGACAGTCTACATCCAGATTTGTGCATATCTGCGAACACCTGTTAATGGCTTCATTGATTTATTTTTAGGTATTAGTTATATATTATTATTATTTGAGAATAGATATAGAGCAGTGATAGCCCTGACGGTTAAAGAGCCGGCCGAAAATCAGTGAGGCTCGGGTTCGAACCTAGCATGTACCAATGAGTTTTTCAAAAACTTACGTACATATTTATCACTAGCTCGACGGTGAAGGAAAACATCGTGAGGAAACCCGCAGGTCTCAGAATTAATTCTGAGACATATGTAAACAGACCCGGGGGTCAATTTTTGAATCTCACCAAGTGACTAATTCTCACCGATGTGAGTGATTTCCGAAAGTTCGTATCTTTGAAACTCATCGGTGACTTACATTTGTCATACCTATGATATCGATTTACGAGTGCCCCCACCCACTCGTAATTGAAATCACCATGCGATTGTTTTTGACAGTTGACGTATGTGCAATCTGTCAAAAGTGCCAAAGCATGTTTTCCGGAAGAATTACCAGTGGGGCTCGATTGTGATATTTTGTGATTGCGACGATTTATTGAAAACAGCGTGTGACTTTCAAAAATACGGCTTTTGGAAAATGGTGACATAAAAGTCATCGGTGATAATTTTAGTCACCGGTGATTTTGATATCACCAGTGAGATTCAAAAATCGCACTCCCGGTCCGGCGATGGGCTCACCACCTATCACGTTTAGGGGTCCAATGAATCTCGTGAAATGTGGGTATCCAGTAATGGAATACCTCTGCCTACCCTCCCTCCTCCCTCGGGGATAAAAAAGGCGTGAGTTCCAAATAAAATAAAGAACTAGTATTTTTGAAATGTCGTAAGGTTGACGAGACGTCGGTTTCCGCGCTGATGGAGCTGGGCTGGTCTCGTGCGCAGGCGCGGGTCGGGCTCCGCGCTTCCATGGGAGACGTGAATCAGGCGCATCTCTTCCTGGAGGCCTCCAAGAGGGACAGGGACGCCGCAAGGGACTCCCATCGACAGGAGAGGTAGGTAGAATGTCATTTTTAAATAGTCCTCAAAAAAGTTGGGTTTGTTCCCACTAGACCTTTCTACTACAGTGTGTACAAAAAGGGGGGCAAGCAAGTGTTAGAGATATCATTCGGAACAATATTTACTATGGGACCTGTTGACGACTGGCCATAGGCCAGCAAAATAGCTTTTTCATACCATCTATTCGAAAAGTGACGTTTTGCTCCTCAATAAGAGGGAGCAAAGTAAGTCTTTTCCGATAGGGTTTTAATAAGTGCGAATAAAAGTGTTTTGATTTTGGAATTTGTATCTAAGGTTGGCGCCACTGTAGTTTAAGTACTGAAACTTTTGTATAACAAAACATTAGTTCCATTGTTCGCCGCATTAGACTGACATGGCTGAAAGATTATAACAAATCACATATAATATTGTAAAGAGGAAATATTCGATTTTTCTTTATAACGAATAAACTCAAAAATTACTGGACCGATTTGGAAAATTCTTTCACCAATTGAAAGCTTATCTACCTCAACATTATCTACAATTTTCCCACGGGAACGGGTGAAATCTAACCAGGCAGAGGCGTCTGATGGGCGTCTGTGAGGATGGCTCCCCGGTAGACCCGAAGCTGGTGGAAGCGCTATCGGGAATGGGTTTCGCTCGTCGGCTGGTGGTGACTGCGCTCAGGAACGCCAACAACAGGCCCGCGGAAGCCATCAGAATCATCCAGGAACAGCCGGAGCTGGTGAGGGTCAGCTTTCATTGGGAGAGGTTTAAAGGGTTCATCATCATCAACCCGTTACAGCCCACTGCTGAGCTAAGGTCTTGCCTCGCACACGAGGAAGTATGGGCTTTAATCTCCCACGCGAGCCCGCGGATTGGGAGATGGTGTTAGCTTAACAGTAATCTCTATTTCAGGCCAAATTTACATTAATAGATCTTAAATAACGTAAACAGAGGCCCATATTATATATACCTTATAACTAACATACATATAAAAGAGCCGGCCGAAAATCAGTGAGGCTCGGGTTCGAATCCCGGCATGTGCCACTAAGTTTTTCAAAACTTACTAATTTATCACTAGCTCGACTGTGAAGAAAAACATCGTGAGGAAACCCGCCGGTCCCAGAATGAATTCTGAGACATGTGTAAACAGACCCAGTCCGGCAATAGGCTCACGCTATCACGTGTAGGGGTCCAAAGAATATATATCTCCTGAAAAGTGGGTATATCCAGAAATGGAATACCTCAGCCAACCCCTTCAGGGATAAAAGGCGTGAGTTTTTTTTTATTTAATATTTTTATTGAAGCTTGACTGTGAAGAAAAATACGAGTGTTATAATATATTACCTTTCCGTAGAGACCTCGCTAAGCTCGCTGACTAACACATCAAATGCTATTGTGGGGTCTGTTGGCTCAGTTGGTAGTGACCCTGCCTTCTGAGCCGGAGGTCGTGGGTTCGATCCCCGCTCGAGGCCAACATTTGTGTGCATGAACATGTCTGTTGGCTTCGTGTCTGAGTGTAAATTATGTCCCACAAATTATAATTATTATTATTGCTTTTATAAAGATAGAATTTTGTAAATTTATAATTGGGTAGTTGACAGCATCGAAATTAAATTGCGAGTACTCATACATTAAAAAGATTATCCCAAAACACCTCAAAATATGTATGTCGATTTTCAATTTACAATCATAGCAAATTTAAAAATAATAAATAATCAAAGAAAGTGCTGCAATTGAGTACTACAAACTATGACGTCACGGTTTGCTATTTCAGTACATTTTCCATAGTAAAATTTCGTTTTGACAGATCGTAAAAAGTAACTGATTTGACTAGGTAGGACACAACCCTATTGCAGTGCCCTTACAGGGTTCTTGTTGAACTGTTTTATAATTTTATTATTGAAGAACTTTTAGTACAACATGAAAGCAACAAAGATTATTAATATTATTATAAATTTTGTCTTCAGCTCGAGGACAGTGACTCGTCCGACACGGGCACCCGCAGTTCCGAAGACTCCCTCCTTGAACCCGACAACCAGCTTGTGACCGAAGTGAGTCGTTTACAATATAATTACTTAGCTTTTACCCGCGGCTTGAATTATGCAAAATCCTTTCGTAGTGGATGCCTACACTGTATAAGCTATCTATATGCAAAATTTCAAGTCTCTAGACCCAGCAGTTTAGGCTGTGCGTTGATATAGCACCAATAAGTCAGTCAGTTTACAGTTATAATAACACAAATTAATCCAACATTAATAATAATGAATAGAACCAGTAAAGTTTCATCTATAATACAAAGAGTGAACAGTAATATTTATATACTAGTGGCCCGGGCAGACGTCGTTCTGCCACCGTATAAACCATTTCTGGACCCACTCTAACCCACACAAAAAGTTTCATCAAAATCTGTCCAGCCGTTCTGGAGTTTTAATCAGACTAACGAACATCAATTCATTTTTATTTATATAGATAAGGTATACAAACAAAGTTGAAAACAAAAAGCAATACTGGAACTGCAACTATACAATTTTAAGAGAAATTTCGTTCAAAAATTTGGATACAGGTGAATGAAATATATCAGATTCATTGAATAATTTGTTATGTACATTACAGGCTCTGTGAATGTAGGGGTTGGACCAAAGAGATTTAAATATAATAGGGCATAGAGGGGGCATTGGGAATATTTTCATACAAAACTTTGAAGCCTAAGCGTCATGTCCCTTGTCATGTCAGTTAGTATGAACGCGAGCTGTCATTCGGTCGAAATTGTACTAGACTTATTCCACTTGGAATACCTTTTGGCTTCAAATTTTCCTCGCTTTGTCCCCTCTATGCCTTATTATAATTTAATCTCTTTGGGTTGGACATACAATTTGTTGTTAATATCTGTCTCACTAGTTTTTACCAGTCATACTTTATGCTAGTTGGTGGCGATGGGTTATGCAGCGGAAGAGGTGAAGGCGGCTCTCCGTCTTTCCGCCAACGACGGAAGCCGTGCGGTTGAACTGCTCGTCGCTGGCGGAGGACATGTGCTCGAAGGTATAGCTTAGGCTCCACTACACAAACATCCAATGTATCTGGGTAAATTTTCAAACGTACTTTTTTATTCGTCCAATGCCCTTTATAAAGAAACTATCATTAAAAACAGACTAAACACATGCTTTTTTGAAAATATACCTCGTAGCTTAACTATTTATATAAACCAATTAGAATTAATATTAAAAACTTAAAAGAAATTCCACCTTGAATAATCCGACTTGTATGGCGGCCTACCCCTGGGAGGCTTGTCCCACTTCAAATTGCGCTCAGAAAACGACTCACTATAACACGAAATTTTAACGTATCTTTTATCAAAATATCTCATTTTAAAGATATTTACTCTATTTCATATTCAAAATCACAAAAACTTTACTAACTATTAAATAAAAAAACTGAGAAGCTAATATGTTTTTGTCCCGCGTAAAACTGCTCTTTTGATGCTCGTATTTGACTACTTGTTTCATATTAGTCAAGCGATTTCACGCCAAATTTTTGTATCGTACCACCCAAGCGTTTGTCGGACCCCAACTTGTGTGTGGAGAGGATGTCGTATACGCAGGTTTTTACATGTTCCCGAGGAAATTTTTTCCTGAAATCTGTTTTGGTGACCGTGAGCGGCCAGTTCGGTGGCATGTTTTAAATAAAGAACAGAGTGACGTATTGTGTCGTCAAGTTAGTATGTTCTGGATAATTACCTCGATATTACGACCTGCCAATATCTTCCAAATTAATTAGGTAGTTGGGTAATTATCATGAAAAAAAACATTTGGTCGTCATTTTGGTGGCGTCATTTCAGTGGCGCAGTGGGCCACCGTAATGATGAATGCTTGTATAATCAATACTATTACTAATAATATATTAAACATAGTACTTGTTTTTCATATATTATTACTGTGTTGTAAGTATTTTACCGTGATAATAGCATAACAGTAAAATTTACGTAATATTTAGGTATAACTGTGGTAACCCTATAAGAAGGCTACATACATTAAAGAAATAAATAATATTAGTAATGTGTTGGGTACCAAAAAAGTTGATTAATACAAAATAAGACATTTGTGTATATAATATGGCTTCTTTATTTGAAATATTTAAGAAAACGTCATTACAGTGGCACAAAAATTAAAAAAATATATTTCTCCGAAAGTACTGTGTTTCCAAGGGCGCCTCCCAAATTATTAGATTCACATCATTTTAATCTATAATCTAAAGCATTTAGTTTGTGTGAAATATGAGAAAAAAAAATTGCCACCGCAAAGACGTAAAAAAGGCCAGTTTGAAAATTTACCCATCTCGTGAATTGTGGGTATATCCAGTAATGGAATACCTCTGCCTACCTCTTCGGGGATGAAAGGTTATTATTTATTATTAAACATCCTTCTCATCCGTTATAAACGCGTTTGTATGGATGGATGTATGGATGTTAGTTCCTTTTTCACGCAAAAACTGCTAAAAGGATTTCGATGAAACTTTACAATTAAAATAAATAAAAAATAAAATAAATAATTTCACGACTTTTATCCCCGAAAGGGTAGGTAGACGTATTCCATTACTGGATATACTCACATTTCACGAGGTATATTGGACCCCTAAACGTGACAGACGGTGAGCCCATCGCCGGACCGGGTCTTTTACACATGTCTCAGAATTAATTCTGGGACCTGCGGGTTTCCTCACGATGTTTTTCCTTGACCGTCGAGCTAGTGATAAATATGTACGTAAGTTTTTGAAAACTCATTGGTACATGCCAGGATTCGAACCCGAGCCTCACTGATTTTCGGCCGGCTCTTTAACCGTAAAGGCTATCACTGCTCTACAATTAACTATATAGCTTTTACATTAGAATAACACATAGGCTATATTTTATGCCCGTATTCCAACGAAACGGGAACTACGCGGGTAAAACTGCGCGGAACAGCTAGTAATTTATACCTAACTAGCATTTACCCGCGGCTTCGCCCGCACACGTTTATTTCACCCCCTTAGGGGTTGAATTTTACAAAATCCTTTCTTAGTGGATGCCTACACTGTATAAGCTATATATGTGCAATATTTCGAGTCTCTGGACCCAGCGGTGTAGACTGTGCGTTGATATATCACCAATCAGTCAGTTTACCATTTTATATTTATACCTAATGACAATGTGTGTTGCAGCGGAAAGTGGGGGGAGTCCATCGACCAGCGCCGGCGCAGCCTCCAAGAGGAAACCCGCCAGACGCAAGAAGGACAAGAAGTAAGTGCATAGTACTAGTTAGGAGGACATATTTTATCTTTAGATCCTGTCTATCAAGGAGCAGTGATAGCCCGAACGGTTAAAGAGCCGGCCGAAAATCAGTGAGGCTCGGGTTCGAATCCTGGCATGTACCAATGAGTTTTCAAAAACGTACGTACATATTTATCACTAGCTCGACGGTCAAGGATAACATCGTGAGGAAACCCGCAGGTCTCAGAATTAATTCTGAGACATGTGTAAACAGACCCGGTCCGGCGATGGGCTCACCACCTATCACGTTTAGGGGTCCAATATATCTCGTGAAATGTGGGTATATCCAGCAATGGAATATTTCCACCTACCCCCTCGGGGATAAAAGGCGTGAGATTATATTTATATTTATCCTGTCTATAAATAGACCTCTTAAAATAAGTGCAAATATTGAAGGGGTAATTACTATAGACCAAATAATGTACAAAAACATTTTTTCCATTGGTTTTTTATTTCTCACTAGCGACCCGCTGTAAAATATTGGGAAAATAACACACGTCTAACCAGTTAACCGTTTATTCCGAAGTGATTGGAACTACCTAACTAACTAACTACCTTATAAAAACATGAATATACCTACATATCACTCGCCCCGGCTTCGCACGGGTGCAATGCTAACACTAAAACCTTCCTCTGGAATCAGTCTATCTATTAAAAAAATCGGATCAAAATCTGTTGCGTATTTTAAAGATTAAAGCATACATAGGGACATAAAAAGCGACTTTGTTATGTAGTGATAGTGATACGCTACTTTACTAAATACCATCGATTATTACAGAAATAAAAGCTCAATAAACTAGCACGCTATACATAAGCAATACACGTACGCTAGCACAAAAAATTTCAATAGAATTTTTACAAAATATTATTATTTTTGTTAGAATAGAAACTAACTATATATTTTTTCTTTGTACTTATGTGAATTCTTATTCCTTCAAATATTTGCACTTAATTTAACCTCTAAGACCAGCCATCCGAGACACAATAGATTTTTAATTGTGTCTCGGTTCCAATTGGAACCCACGGTGCTTTACAGATAACGACCTTATATACAACGCGTAACAGAATAAGCGCAATTCCTCATACACCCCAATTAATATATTAATATAAAAAAAATATGACGCTTTCGTTATTTAGTTGTGTCAACACAATTTTCTTAAATCATGAGCAATAATAGTACGATTTCCATAGGTAGCACTAAATTCAGCTATAGTAATTTTGGAAAAAAATAACACATTCTAAAAATAGCTGAAATCGATTAAGTAGTCGATACTAAACAAATTTCAGGAATTGCGCTCATTCTGTTACATATTGTAGATATCGTTATATCTAGTTTGTAATGCGCTGGTTCTTCTCGGGGTACTGCATTTGAAACCAGTAACTCGTCGGTGGAGTGGCTGCTGTTTACATTCAGCCAATCTTCATGGACGAGTTTAGAGTGACTATTGACGTTTCTAAGTGTACCTTTTGTACCTACAGAAAAAAAAGATGTTGGAATTGTAAAATAATGCTCGAGATATTATTTATGAACGACAGGCTGTCACTGTCAGTGTCAATTAAAAATTGTTAGTCTGTTGACTTTGACAGCTCTCTGCTTTCTCTCTGCGTCCTAATGTCCTTGCGATCGCATCTAGTTATAATTAAATCCTACATTTTTACAAGTATCCTCTTTTATTACACCATAATCCATCAAAAGATTTATTACTTTTGACTTTGATATTCTTCTTGGTGTGGTAATAGGAGGAAAGAGCGGGAACAGGCGCTGGGAAGGCTGTCTTCTGCCATTCGCACCGAAGAAGACGCCCACTTAGACACCTCGCTGGTAGAGGAAGAAGAATTCCTCGCACAGTACAAGTCTCTGCTCTAAATAGGAGTAGAAGATTCCAACTTTGAGAGTTTTTTAACTTGGTATCAGAGTATGACGCATTTTGTCATTTACGGCTCACAACCTATCACGTTTAGGGGTCCAAAGAATATCTTGTGAAAAAGGGGGAAAATCCAGAAATGGAATACCTCTGCCTACCCCCTCGGGGATAAAAGGCCTGAGATATATATATATATATATATATATATATATATATATATATATATATATATATATGTTGTCATTTACATAAATGGCCAACTTCTTTTTAACCGACTTCAAAAAGAAGGTTCTCAATTACTTTTTCTTTGTTTTTGTTTTACGTGTTCCATAACTTCATGAAACTTGAACCGATTTAGATTTTTTTCGTTTGTTACGTCAAGGTAGGTCCCATGTAAGTTTTGTGAAATCTGACGATTCTCAAATTTCTTCAATGGTTTTAAAATAAAATTACTCTGTAAAAGTTGGCCCCGACCGGGAATCGAACCTGCGACCTCTGTCTCAAAAAACAGGGTCAATGCCAACTGAGACAAAAGGTCAGTGCAATAAATTACCAATACCTAGACCAAAGAGGTTGGAAGAAAATCATTCGAAACTTTTTCTTTAAACGTCTTTGACCTAGACCTATATTTTGTGATGTGTGTTCAACATTATAGACTTTAGAGTGCCATCCTATATCAATGTAATTGTAGTCGTTTTTGGACAGAGATCTAAATATGATAAGGCATAGAGCGGCCAAAGCGAACAAAATCGTAATCCATAACTTATTACCTAATGTAATAGAATGTAACGTCTGTTGTGATAATTAAGATCTAAAGTCGCCCTGACGAGAATCTGTAAGTTATGTAAACAAACATTGAATAATTTTCAACATTTTGTAGACTTATACTATTTTCAACTGACTTAAAAAAAGAGGAGATTATCAATTCGACTAAATGTTTTTTTTATGTTTGTTACCTCAAAACTTTCGACTGGATGAACCGATTTTGATGATTCTTCATTTTTTTTAGTAATCATACATTCGTATACAAACATGTTAAAAATGAGGCATGAAAACAGACCTGGAGGTTCCTTAAAATAATAGGGTTGTGTCCTACCTAGTCAAATCAGTTACTTTTTACGATCTGTCAAAACGAAATTTTACTTGGGAAAATGTACTGAAATAGCAAACCGTGACGTCATAGTTTGTAGTACTCAATTGCAGCACTTTTTTTGATTGTTTATTATTTTTAAATTTGCTATAATTGTAAATTGAAAATCGAAATACATATTTTGAGGTGTTTTGGGATAATCTTTTTAATGTATGACTACTCGCTATTTAATTTCGATGCTGTCAACTACCCAATTTACTATTTAATTACTTTAAACATTGTATGTAATACAATTTATAATACTGTGATAAATACGAATACAAGTAAACAGCTTGGACCTAACATGTTTTAAATGGTAGGCAAAGAATCAACTTCAATTAAGTTATCATTAAAATATTTGCAGACCAGTCTGAAAAATGTGTATTTAACATAATTGGTACGAGTAAAACTCAAATAAAATAAAGCTTGTCGCGGACGACAACGTCTTAGTGGTACACGCTTTTATTTGGTGGGAAGCAAGTGTGGTCATGAGAATGGCATGCATGAAAAAACCATATACTGGATGATTTTTTTTACCGTCTGGAAAAAAATTTGACGTATAAGGTATATAGAGCCGATGTTATACACGAGATTAATTGTTAAATATAGTCATGTTTAATGCAATTTACAAAATCTAGAAAACTACGCACAGTACTACGCGCAGCTGGCGGTTGTAGGTAAATTGCTCATAAATGGAAGCTACGAGCCTGTTTCTTTTTAAAATACTATTTCAAATATTTCAGTGTGTATTATTGACTACAAATTGAGTAATGTATAGTAGTTCAAGCAAGAAAAATTTTTTTTAAGAAAAAAAATTTTTTTAAGTAACATTGCCAAATGAATCTATTACACTTACCTATCACACCACATTTTTTTTCCAGACGGTAAAAGAAGTCACCTTGTATAAGTAGAAGTCGGTTTTTTACTCTTTCGAAATTCTATTTATTGTATAAAAACATTCCCTATGGCCGCTCTTTGCCCTTATATATTTAAATCTCTTTGTTGTCTATATAAGAATGTAATATAAGTGTCGAATACATGTGATGTAATAATATATGTGATTGAAATAAAAAAAAGTGTATACACATAAATTCGTTTTAATTATTATTTATTTCTATAATTCTTATGTAAAAATATAAAACAAGCAATTAACATTGATGACTAAAACAGTAATTTTAAGGTTCGTGTTTTATGGTCGCCATGATACTTTTATACGAGAAACATTTGTATAAATATTTAGGTAATTCTCGAATACAGCTCCAACAATTTCGAGTAAATTAACAATACAGGCTTTCATAGGGATGTAAGAAATCAATCGAGCTAGGTCTAATAAGGAAAAAATATTTTTTGCGGGTTTTCACAAACTCCAAGGTCAGGCATAGTTTTTTCATACCTTCTATTCGAAAAGTGACGTTTTGCTCCTCAATAACAGGGATCAAAGTAAGTCTTTTCCGATAGGATTTTAATATGTGCGAATAAAAGTGTTTTGAATTTGGAATAAAAAATAACCCTCAACATTCTTAGCCAAAAAGATTAACAAAATAAGTTTGCGTCTAAGGTTGGCGCCACTGTAGCTTAAGTACTATAACAAAACATGAGTTCCATTTTTCGCCGCATTAGGCTGACAAGGCTGAATGGGGTTCGATGGTTGTGCCACACTGTCAGAAAAATCGCTGTGGCAATGCGCGCGCTTTCATACTTATTTTTCACAATTTGCATTTTATTTTACGCCAAATTTTCTAATTCCAACATCGAATTGTTTGTGTATTTTATATTTTAAAATGAATTCAAGTAGCAGTGACTGCAGTGATAGTTGAACAACGGAAAATATTTAAAAAAGAAGCAAACGATGGCATCAACAATTTTTCTCATAGAGAGGTATGAAAAAGCAGAGTGTATCGATTCGGTCGCAAAATTATTTTTACCTTATTTTTACCTACTTTAAACCCCTCACTTCGTTCATGATTCTACATTAGAATCCCTCACTACTATCCTAGAATCATTCACTATGTTCGTGATTTAAAAAAACGCCCTCGCCGTAAAAATATAGTTTTGCTCCCTTATGACACAATCTACTATTTAAATTTTCCATTGGTTTTAAATCTTATTTCAGTTACATTGAGTTCAATTTAAAGTGGTACCTATTCGTCCACTGCCTGGCTAAGGTTAATATAGTATGTATATCGTGCCATGAGGAACTAAATAATTAATGCCATTTTAATGCATTCTCTTATTTCAGCGCTTCAATAAGACTTATATGCACTTCTGTAGTCATGTTTTTCAGTGTCTCTCTTATGAAGTACTAGCGGTCCTGCGTAGTTTAACCCGCGTAGTTCCCGTTCCCGTAGGAATACGGGAATAAAATATAGCTTATGCTACTCAGGAATTTTGTAGCTTTCCATTGGTAAAAGAATTTTTTAAATCGGTCCAGTAGTTCTTGAGTGTATTCGTTACAAAAATACAATCTTTCCTCTTTATAATATTAGCGTAGATTGTACAGAGGTAAATTTTTGAACAGATGATGTCATCAATGAGTAACATAGCACTAACTAGCTATAATAGCATATTATAGTGACGTCTCGAGCTATTCTCTGATCAAGGACAAGTACCGAAAGACCATTCCAAGAAGATGGACATGGGTTTACTTTCACAAGTTGGTAGGTACTAAACTACTAACTAAAACATCTTTACTGTTATGCGCTTCATAACAGTGAAGATTTTTTAGTCAGTGTCTTATTAATATATCAAGAAAATATGTATAACAATAAGGTAGGTAGACTGTATCGAAATCAATTGCGAATTCAGCAAAAAATCTATACAATTTAATGATTACTAAGTATATAAAAATGGTGAAGTCATTTATATTCGATTCAACCGATTCCATAAAAAATCGTTTTGACAGATGGTAAATAGTAAAGCCCTTTCTCTAAAATATACATCCCACCCAAAGAGATTAAAATATAATAGGACATAGAGGTGTGCATCTGGATTGAGGGCCCACTTTTTAAATTATTGCGAAACGAAATGATACTTACAGGGCATTTACTTAAAATTTTGTAAAACCTAAAGCAAAGATTCTTAAATTTCTTAAACGTGAATCAAAAGAGTTATGGTCAAATAGCTTGGGCCCTCAATCCTGACGCCTGCATAAAACGGCATAGTCGAATCTCAGAAAGTACTATCCCTGGGATAATAATTTTTATTTGAGTATTTAGTTAGGAATTTGTTAAATACATTAAGAAATTGTCAAGTCTTAAGAATGCGACAATACAGATTTATGGCGGTTTAGCTTGGGCCCTCAATTCATCAATTTTGATATTGTAGAATCAGCAAAAAATAGTAGTTTTTCTAAGGAAATATATTAATACGACTATAATATATTTGAGTTCCATATCTCGGAAAATTTGTTAAAAAGAAATAACGACACAAAAGTTAATTGTTAAAAAGTTATTGAAATTCGTATTTTTTCAAAACGTCTGAACTGAGGGCCCAAGGTTTTTGTCAGTATTGACTAGGCTAAGCCTTCTACACTACTGCACTTTAGGCTAAGTATTTTAACAAATTTTTAACTAAAAGGCTACAAGGCGTCCATTCTTCTAAATGGCGTACTTTAGGAGAAAATTGATTTTCGATGTTTTATATGAGAAAATTCAGTAGGGTGTATATGATTTTGTTACTTTTTTGAGACAAATCAGCATGAACCCTCATATAAGATATTTCATAAGTTGTTGTCGGAAGCGATTACGTTTTGTGTGATCCAATAATTACTATAGGGTGTTATTTAAATGGTTATCATAGTATTCGTATTTTTGACGCCTGACGTACGCGCGTCCCCGTCATGTTTTTTGTTTAATTTTCATTTTGCTGTGTATTTCGGGTTTTGACTCATATTAGTGATAGTATAATATAATTATATACATACTATTTCATATGTTTTGGCAGATTGTAATGTAAAAGAATAAAGATTTTGTCAGGGTTTTATATTATTTTTATTTTCTTGTTAAAAACAAATTAAGGTTACCCTTATTTGTAAGCTAAATATGTAAAAATGTTATACATAAAACAAAACTCTAACGGGGCCGTGGCTGTATATGAAATGTTTTTTGAAAATTTTAACGAGTCTATTTTATCTAGTCTATATAATTATCGATATAGATACCAAAACATCATTTTTTTAAATTTGTGTCTGTCTGTCTGTCTGTCTGTCTGGTTGTGCACGCATCACGCAAAAACTACTAGACGGATTTTGATGAAATTTGGTATGGATATAACTGAATACCCGGGTCAACATCTAGGGTACTTTTTATTCCAGAAAAATATCTCATTCGCACGGGAAAATATAAAAACAGGTGAAATAAGAAATCTTAGTCGACCGCTATGAAGAGATTTTTGGAAATTCCCACGGGAACGGGAATAAACCGGATCCGCGCAGGCAACGCCGATGGGCGTAATATGTTATGTAGGCGTCTTCTATGTCGTATATCATCTATTTTTAATATGTGTTAAATTTTTCCGAAAAATGAATTAGCATAGCTGAATTTAATGCTATCTATTGAAATCGTACTATTATAGAACGATATTTAAGAAAATTGGACAACTAAAGTTCGATTGCATCTTTTTTTATATTAATTTACTAACCGGGGTGTATGAGGAATTGCGCTTTTTCTGTTACGCGTTGTATAATTATATATATTGTATCTGCGCTTTACAAAATACTACTTACATGATCACAACGAATACTTGTTTATACTTACGATAAACATTATGGTCACCCTACTGAATTTTCTCATATAAAACATCGAAAATCAATTTTCTCCTAAAGTACGCCATTTAGAAGAATGGACGCCTTGTAGCCTTTTAGTTAAAAATTTGTTAAAATGCTTAGCCTAAAGTGCAGTAGTGTAGAAGGCTTAGCCTAGTCAATACTGACAAAAACCTTGGGCCCTCAGTTCAGACGTTTTGAAAAAATACGAATTTCAATAACTTTTTAACAATTAACTTTTGTGTCGTTATTTCTTTTTAACAAATTTTCCGAGATATGGAACTCAAATATATTATAGTCGTATTAATATATTTCCTTAGAAAAACTACTATTTTTTGCTGATTCTACAATATCAAAATTGATGAATTGAGGGCCCAAGCTAAACCGCCATAAATCTGTATTGTCGCATTCTTAAGACTTGACAATTTCTTAATGTATTTAACAAATTCCTAACTAAATACTCAAATAAAAATTATTATCCCAGGGATAGTACTTTCTGAGATTCGACTATGCCGTTTTATGCAGGCGTCAGGATTGAGGGCCCAAGCTATTTGACCATAACTCTTTTGATTCACGTTTAAGAAATTTAAGAATATTTGCTTTAAGTTTTACATAATTTTAAGTAAATGCCCTGTAAGTATCATTTCGTTTCGCAATAATTTAAATAGTGGGCCCTCAATCCAGATGCACACGACATAGAGGGGGCATTGGAAATATTTTCATACAAAAATTTGAAGCTCAAGCGTCATGTTAGTATGATAGCGAGCTGTCATTCGGTCGAAATTGTACCAGACTTATTCCACTTGGAATAACTTTACGGCTTCAAATTTTCCTCACTTTGTCCCCTCTATGCCCTATTATATTTTAATCTCTTTGATCCCACCACTTCTCTCAGTAATTCCTCCTCCTCACTGATTGACAATAAACTCCAAGAACATGACGTCGTTCTTGGTATACTCGAACTTGTCCAAACTGGTGTGGGGGAAGAAGATGTACTGCCTCTTGAGCTGCATCAGCGACTTGTCCAGCTGTTCAGTGGACCTGGTCTTCTCGTCTGCGTCATAGTCGTGACGTTTAGACGACGACTTGCGCCGGAGTTGAAGGGATTTCACTATGTCCATCGCCTGCAGAGATTACATTGTGAAAGGTGAAATTTTGTGTAATGGTTTGACAGTTTTTCTGTCAAAGGTATTAATAGGAAAAGAAAATATAAGCGAATTGACAGGCCCTTTTGCTAAGTTGGTAGTAACGCCTTCCGAGTCGCGGGTTCGATCCCCGAACGGGGCCAACATTTGTGTGTATGAACACGTCTGCTGGCTTCGTGTCTGGTCGTTTAATATTTATTTAAGTATGTTTATCAGTTGTTTAGTACCCATAGTAGGTACAGGCCCTGCCTAGTTTGGAACTAACTAACCGTGTG
Organism: Ethmia dodecea; assembly: GCA_963855545.1. Classification (NCBI taxonomy): domain Eukaryota; kingdom Metazoa; phylum Arthropoda; class Insecta; order Lepidoptera; family Depressariidae; genus Ethmia; species Ethmia dodecea. The sequence goes on from OY979447.1 coordinate 626,049, forward strand.
TGATTGTGTCCCATCTTCGCTTCTATATTTATATATATACCTATAAAAATCAATGCCATTTTTCGTTGTTATTTTATAACTCAAGAACGGGCTCACCTATCCAAAACAAATTTTTAGGCTCTATTCGGACTATTTAGCAGATGGTTTATGTAAAGTTTGCTTAATAATAATAATAATAAATCTTTATTTCAGGCAATATTTACATTAATAGATCTTAAATAACGTAAACAAAGGCCCATATTATATATACCTTATAACTAACATACATATAAAATATCTAACTAAACTATTTTACACGTAATGTCGGCAACGTGCGAGCGCTGTCGGCAGGTAGTTGACCCCGGAATTTCCGAAATACAACTCCATGCGGCCAGTAGTCCTCCTTCATGAAGGTTTCCAGGTGATGGGTTGCTTAAAATCTGTCGAGTGGTTCTTCATTTATACGTTGCGAAGCACGTACCGGGCCGCTAGTAATTATTATTATTAATGGGCCCAACCCAGTGGTTAGCAACGTTGCTATAATTTATACTCTGTCGATATTTTGCAACGTCGAAAAAAAAACGGTTACTTGTTTTTTATAAGAGGAAAGGGGGCAAACGAGCAGACGGGTCACCTGATGGTAAGTGACTACTTTGATGAATAAAGCTTTGTAAAGTGTTCTAGTAACAAATAATCGCCAACTTTGTGCGTTTGAAATGTCTAAAAAAAGCTCTTATACCACTCATTAACCTACAACCAAAGATATACCTGACTCCTGTTAGCGGGCTGGTCTTTGAGCGCTATGTTCACGCCTAGGTCGCAGGGCCACTGCAGTAGCGCATCGTAGGGTCCGCCGACCAGCCGTACGGTGCAGGTGATGTGACGACCCTTCCATTTACCGATTCCGTTGAGGTTCATCTCCGCCTGGAAGAGGACAGGATTCTACATGTATCTTTGTTAAATTGGGCAGTGGGTTCGTGGAGGGACGTACAAGTGCGAGGCGGACTCGCCCACTGAGGTTCCCGTACGAATTTGTAGGTAGGGTAACACCCAATTATTAACACCCTAATAAGTAACCCTACCAATTAATTGACACCGTTGGGGTGTGAATTAATTGGTAATTAAGATTTCCTCAAAATTATACTTAGAATAACTAGATAAAACCACCGTGTTTATTTGATATACTTGTGTATCGTAATTTCGATAATGTTCAATAAATACAACAACTCTAAACCACAATATGGATAAGGACAATGGGTGGTCTTATCGCTTTTATAAAGTTGTTGGATTGTCATGTCAATTAATGTTAGGATGTCAAAAATTGGGTGATTTACCCTACATACCATATCATGTAAGTATTAGGTAGGCAAACCTCGATGATTGATTACGTACTTTAAATAAAGACGATATTTTTTAATGATTTATTTACAAACGTATAGTTTTTAGATTTTTCCCTTTCCTTAACATAGTATAAGACGATATTACTTGCCAAATTTCATAGTTCTAGGTCAACGGAAAGTACAAGGACCCTATAAATTTTGAGTCCCTTGAAAGTGTCGAAATACATCGTTTTTTACGGCATAAACTAATAGTAAACTTATTGGCGGTATCATTCGAGACCTACCTTTAGCGTGTACCCATACTTGCTGGTCCTGAACACGGGACTGCTGAGGACTGTGTCGTTTTCTTTGGCATCCTTCATCCGAGATGTGAAATTGTCTATTCTCCATATTAGGTGACCTGCAATGTACATCGGTGCTTCATACTTGCGCAACTAAGTCTAAGACAATCTCCATCATGTGTAAGTAAATCTCTCCGCCCCCGTCATCGACCGCTATTTGATATACCTAATTTAAAGACAATCTCCCTTAATAATAGTCCCTTATACCTACTTGGCACTCACACATATAAACAACATCTTACAGCACGATCAATCTCTTGATATATTTTTTCACACCGAACCGAGATTCCTATCTACAGCATGTCGCTACCTAAAGTCGACTGCCACTCGCAGCACTCTCACTGAATAATGTATATTGCCTGTAACTTACATGTGTGGTTTGTCTACTGTTAGTGTAAGTTGGTAAATAAATAAATAAATAAATCTCTTATGAAAACATCGTGAGGAAAACCCGCAGGTATCAGAATTATTTCTGAGGCATGTGTATCTGACCGGGGCGGGGATGGACTTAAGAACTATTACATTTAAGTAGGGATTTAACCAGTTGAGCGTCCGCTCCGCTAAGCCACAAATGCCTTGAGCGCCCGCGTTCGCGATGCACGGAAAAACACACCGAGCGGCCGCTACCTTCTTACTAAAAACATGATAGCAGCCAAACTACTACAGCTACACGAAAATAAAAATTACGTTACGATAGCTTATAATATGCAGAATCGATTTATATAAAAACTAAATTACAACTAATAATTAAAAGTTCTCAAAAAAAGAGACTGTAAAATCAATGCGAAAAACCGACGAGCTACGACCATATTTTTTCATGTCGATTTGTCGTCGCATCAATATGATATCGATATGATAGTTTTACATAATTGGAAGTACTAATCATGAGGATTCCATTGATATACAACATTAATAGTCTCGTGAAAAGTGGGTATTTCCAGAAATGGAATACCTCTGCCTGCCCCGGGGATAAGAGGCCTGAGATTTTTTTTATTCATCAAAATTTATTTTTTTCAAAAAGTGTCTTCTCGACTATTAGCCGAGTTTTCTGTGGTCGAGTAGCAACCTAAGCCTATAAATCAGAGGAGATTATGTAAACTTTATAAAACCAACCATTCTCGCTGCCCAGCTCAGGGTTGTCGAAGCTGACCCTGGCTTGGAAGTCGGCGAGTTCGCTCCTCATCTTGAGGTAGGACTTGGTCAACGCGCGGAGGTCCCGTCCCACCAGGTCTACTCTGGAGGCCTGCTCAGACGCTTCTGCTCGTGCATCGGCTGTTGCCACTTCCAGTACCGCTAGTCGATCGAGGGCCTGGAAGAATACGGGGTTTTATTTACATCATAAATTTATAAGAGACTTAGAAGAGCAGTGATAGCCTTACGGTTAAGACGCCCGCTTTTCATGATGATAATCAGTGAGGCTCGGATTGAAATCCTGGCACGTACCAATGAGTTTTTCAAAAACTTAAGTACCTACATATTCATCACTAGCTCGACGGTGAAGGAAAACATCGTTTGGAAACCTGCAGCTATCAGAATTGATTCTGAGGCATGTGTAACAGACCCGGCCCGGCGATGGGCTCACCACCTATCACGTTTAGGGGTGAACCTGAACCTTGATTTGAACCCGAGCCTCACTTATTATCATCATGAGAAGCGGGCTCTTCAACCGTAAGGCTATCACTGTTACGGGTTGATGATGTAATATCTGAATATCCTCACCGGTCGCTCAGGAGTGGCAGCAGACTGAAGCTGGACCCTCAGCGCTGCTAACTGCGACAGCTGCTGCGAAGACCGGCGCGCCTCTATCAGCTCGCCCTCCAGCGCCGCTCGACTCTCCGCATTCCTCTGCCTTTCTTCTTCCACTGTCTGCCTTACGTATTGTATTACTTCCTCTGGAATTAACACCGTTTTTGGAAGAAAATAATAATAAATTATGGGACACAATTTACAAACGGTTATTCAGTCCTAAACCAGGCACAGCCTGAACCTACTATGGGTACTAAACAACTGATATGCATACATAAATAAATATTAAATGACCAGAAACGAAGCTAACATGCATGTTCATTCACACAAATGTTGGGCCCGAGCGGGGATCGAACCCGCGACCTCCGACTCAAAAGGCAGGGTCGATCACTACCAAATAAAAAATAAAATAAATAAAATAAAATCCAATAAAATCATTTGCTTTCGTAAGCACTTGCATCTTGGCTGGAGGGCTACCACTGTACTCCGATTACGCAGTGTCGCTTTGGCTCGCCTCCCTCTTTGACACCGATTGGTCCGAAGTAAAGGCCGAAATATCGTTAAATCGGAGTATGACTGGCTGTAGCCACCCTGATGTCATGCTCTTGTTACTCCAGCTCCTGCACCAAAGCTTGCTCTCCTGCTAATTGATCAGTTGTGAAGTCTGCAGTGCCTAAGTGTATCGGAGTCCAACTCCTCAATTCCTCACCAAGTTTGTTGACAGCCCGTATCCTGTTGTCGTGCTGCGTCAGAGCTTGCTCCAGCAGCTCGCGCTCGTGCTGCTCGTGCACCAGCGAGCTGACCGCGCTCTCCAGTCGCATCGCCGTCGACAGCTGCTGGCTTTGCAGTTCCTGGAATTTGCAGATTTAATGGTTTATTGATAGTACCTATCTTTGAAGCCATCTGTGCTATAGGTATCGTGTCGATGGCACTATGTAGCCAGATGAATATCTCGCTAATTGATGACTGTCGATAGCTACGATTGTAAAGTGACTACTCCTGTGAAATATCACAGGATAAGGTATTAGTATTCGATGTTGATAGTTGCAGTTCGTAATTTAGTCGGGTTAGAAACTTCTGAGAAACTCCAATCTTTGTCGAGTCGATAAAACAAGTTTGGAACACGACTAAATTCCCTGAATACCTACCCATCCATTCCATTAAAACACTGATACTTTTTCTCTATTCTGTCTTTAATGGTCAGATCAATAGACCTGTCTATTATGCAAATGGTCACCTGCAAAGCCAGCTGCACATTCGCCAGGTCATGCTTGAACTGAGCTGCCCAGTTGGCCGATCGTTCCGCCTCGTCGTCCACCGCAGCCCTCAGAGACACGAGGGTCGAGAGGAAGTGCTGGGTGCGCTCCTCCACCAGCACCAGCTTTGAGCGGAGCGTCTCCAGCTCCGTGGTGTTAATGTCGCGGTGACTTGATTCTTCGGTGAGGACTAGTCTGGATATGTAAGGGTAAATGTAAGAATACATGTCGGTTCATGCGTGCGTTCGTATGTCTATCAAAGTGTGCATGAACGCAAGCGTGCAACTATCCGTTCGTGTATCCAAGCGTGCGTACGTCCATTCGTTCACTCGTTTCAGACTGTCTGTCAGTGCGTGTGTGCAGTCACATAGTATAATTAGTATTTAAAAATGTATGAACTCATGCATCACTCGTACACTGTCAGTTCCTTATAGGTACCTATCTAACCAAAAAATTAAAAAAAAAACACTAAATTTCTGTAGGTACAAAAAGTACACTTAGAAAGGTCAATAGTCTATAACAAGGCACTCTGTACTAGTCCATGAAGATTGGCTAAACGTAAACAGCAGTCCATCTCCACACCGAAGAGTTGCTGGTCCCAAGAAGAACCAGCAAAAAACTTAAGGACAGCTCTTTTTAATCTCATGTCAAAAGAATGATACTGACTTGATAGAAGCGACTTCCTTCTCCAAATAAGTGACGCAATCCTCGAGTGGCACTGTCTTGGGAGACCAGGTGTGGTTGGAGGGGGGAGCGACCGGCGGAACGGGGTTAGGCAGCCGCGCATGCGTCGGGGAAGTCGACACTCGATTCTGAAGGATGGTAAGAATACGAGTAACATTCCTAGGGTCTTCGATAACTAAGGGTCGCATACACCTGCGGAACTTTCGGTGAACAACATACGTTACGGTTGACGCAGGAGGTAGATCCATTTATATTTAAAGTGAAACGTCAATGTATGTTGTTCACCGAAACTTCGGCGTGGAACTTTCCGCAGGATCACTACACTATAATATAAAACCAGATACAGAATCAAGTCCTCAAAAAATTAGTTTTTTCTTTCCGTTGAAGATTTAAGCGCGCTTTGAGCCGATTCTGGGATCTGTAGCTTTCGTCACAATGTATTTCTTCACAGTAGTGTATTTATATGTTTAGTTCCCATCTTATTTTGTAGCTCGTATACAGTCCGCTTAGTGGCATTTATATTCCGAGTGCTTCCGGGTTTCGGAAGGCACATAAAGTTTTTTGTCCCAGTTCTGTTTACGCACAATGGAAGTCGTTAGGCCTTGGGCAAAAAAATTCTGACTATTAAGTGGCCACTAGCTTAACACCATCTCCCAATGCGCGGTGGGCTCGCGTGGGAGATTAAAGCCCATACTTCCTCATGTGTGAGGAAAGACCGGTCTAAGGGCCCTTAGCTCAGCAGTAGGCTATTACGGGTTGATGATGATAACTGAAGAATTGCGCAATTTACCTTCTCCATCTTAGGGCACTCTTTGACATGGGCCTCCCTGTGTTTCCTCTGGATCCAGGCCCCGCACCGAAGGGGACACTGCTCCAGAATGCTCCCGCACTGCTTCAGGTGGTTCTGGAGTGATTAGTGAACTCGTGAGGAATGATAAAAGAAGTAAGTACGATTGGTTGACACTTGACTGAATGGGAACGGCGTTGAAGTTGCAACGTTGCAAATCTAGACAAAGTGAACCCGAAACCGAATTATTTATTGGTGTGTTCCGGTCTTTAATGTGTTTAGCCATCATTTTAAGAAATTTACTTAGATAACTAAGATTTACTTGAGTTACCCACATAGGAAGATTTACAGTGGTTCGTAATGACATCATTAGTAAGTGATGTATATACATACGGGTCTTCTAGATTTCCTATACATAGGTAGGTGTATCCACTTACTAGGTACTTACAGCTTTGTGCCTTTTAAAAGGAGACGGGTTTTCGATATTTGAATGTTAATTTAGGTTCTAGTTATTGCATAAATATCTCTGCTACTAAAAATAGAACTCCATGTAAACTTTCACAGAAATAGTTTGACGCATGGTTTTGATGTTTTATTCCATTTAATCTGTTTTCGTTCTTAATAAAATCCTGTTAGAGTTAGTATTTGTAGAGCATGTGTAATATTGCGCGGAATTGGTGGATCGATCATCCTTGGCGATAACGAATTCCGGACAAAGATAGTGCCATATCGAGTGCAAATAGTATTTAGGTACCTATCACTGAAGATTTTTCCTTCAGAACACTCTTCTGTGTATTGAGATTGAGGTCTTATACATCTGAGAATACCTATATTACGTAGGGATAATTTATGGATTAACCCGAATAAGCCACGATATACTAAATCCTAATCCTAACTAAGTATTATTATGAATGCGAAAGTGAAATAGTTTGTTCGTTTGTTTTCTCTTTCATGCGTAAACCACTAAACCGATTTTAACAACTCTTTCACCAATGGAAAACTACTTTATGAGGGAGTTTCAAAGGCTACATTTTATCTCCGTATTCCCACGGGAACGGAAACTACGCTGGTAAAACCGCGGGTAGCTACTTAATATAAAACGAAATACCTACCTACCGTTTAGGTACAGTCAAGAGCAAGTCAAGCTTTACACTACCAGTTTAAGCTGAGCTCTGATTTATACTGCGCGCCATAGAATACAGGGCCGGGTCAAAGTCCAAAGTGTCAAGTTTAGCGTGCTCTTGTCTGTACTTGCTGACTGACTCATCAATGACATCATTTAAATCTTTTGCAACTATAACTCCTACAAACATCAAATTTTCCAGGTTTAGTTTAGCTTACAAAAGAGTGTTTCGACATTACCCCTAAAACGTTAAAAAAACTAGTTCCGCGTTAGAAACATAACTGGAAGCATGCTAGTGACAAAGTTTGGTGACTGAAAGTATAGTTTTAATTAAAATCAGAGTAGGTACCTACATTTACCATCATCTACATGTGCCCTCCTCCAGCAGTAAACCATTTACCCTTGGATATAGGAATAGTTACTTTGAATAAGTTCGCAGGCTACACTGTGGGTTCTTGTAAGATTTACCAGTAGTACCTAACCGTTTTTGAAATCAATAAATATTACACTATGTTCAACCACTGAAAACTCCTTGTCAACCTATTCCTTGAGCGTTGCGTTGTCAGGTGTCCGGATAAAGCCGGACATAGTTAGAGTTTTTGATAAACCGTGTCCGGCCTGTCCGGCCTTTGTTAGGCTTTTTAAGTTTTGCAAACGCGAGTGTTCATTCCTCGTGAATTGTTAGTGTACGTTGCGTGGTTTATGTAGAACTAGCAGCGCCTCGCGGTTTCACCAGCGTAGTTCCAAAGATATTAAAGTAACGATGAGTTATATTCATACTGCTTGCGTTTAAAAATTGATCCCCTACGAGTGTGCTACAACATGTACATACTTACTTCTTAGCGTATTTATAGGATACAACAATGACGGGGAAAGATGATACGGAACGAATAATAAAGAAAAAGAGAGCTATCTGTTAAGAGTTGCGCTTAAATTACGACTTGAAATACAATGCGACTAAATAAAATGTGGTTAATTAGCTACATTTGTCGGCCTCATTTTCCGTGCTCTAGTAACATATCTACGTCTTTCTATATATAATATCTTTGCGTAGTTCCCGTTCCTTTTGTAATACGGGCATAAAATATAGCCTATGTGTTATTCTGATGTAAAAGCTATAAAACTGTAAAGTTTCATCAAAATCCGTTTAGCAGTTTTTGGCGTGAAAGAGGAACAAACATCCATACATCCACACATCCATACTCGATGTAAGTACCTATGGAAAGTTTCGCGTTTCTAATATTAGTAGAATTTAATTTTGACTAATGACTTTATTAAAAACTGAATAATAATGAAGTACTAAGACTGGATTTGGCATTCGATTTTATTTATATTTTATTAGAATTTAACAAGATTTATGGTAATAATATAAAAAGGCTCGATTTTACATATTTTTTTGTCGCACATACTGAGACACAAAGTCCTCAATAATGTAGGGTGTCTGACCTTTTTACCCAAATGTCCGGCCAAACTGGATGGTCTGTAAGGGTCGCGACACATCTGCGGAAGGTACAGCGCCGAAGGTTCGGTGAACAACATACATTACGGTTGATGCGGGTTACTGATCCATTTATCTTTAAAGTGAAACGTCAATGTATGTTGTTCACCGAACCTTCGGCGCTGTACGTTCCGTAGATGTGGGCGACCCTTAGGTTTCGCGACCTGTGGGTCTAAAATGGTATCTTTGAGCAATTTATTTATTTATTTAACTTCATGTACCAAGAAAATGTACACATGGCGAACTTAATGCCTAAAGGCATTAAGCAATTAAGCAATTAAGCAATTCCTCCTTTTATGAATTCCCAGCAAATCCTAAGCAATTCCTCTAAAATTTCGTAAAATGGTCCCTCATTTTAGTGATTCACTGACAATTCAATTCATTAGCAGATTCGTACTTGGTGAAAATTTCGAATATAAATGGAAATAGGATCCTATTATGATTTACCCGAAACGGCCTTTTTAGACCCCCTGGCAACTCTATTGAGCATAAGGCGTGAGCTAAGACCTACCTGTAAGAATCCCATTTCAAACAACTCATTGCAGAAGTAGCAAGCACTGTCTTTTGCATTCTTCACCCCCTTCACTTCTCCATTCTCTGTCTTCTTGAGACTCATTTTGTTACTCAATTTCTCATATTCAACTCCACTTACACTTTTGTTTTTACAGTTTTACACTTTCTGTTATTGTTAACAACAAAAACGGCGCGTACACGTCCAGCTTTGAGGGTCTGAATCATAGTATCTGTTATCACTATCTCACTCCAACCCATTGATATTTGATACGTGATAAGGGGCGTCTGTGTGTTCTTTGATAACGACTTAGGTACCTATTCAGCTGGCAGTGCTAGCATGCGCCTACTCAGTGGGCTTGGCAAAATTTTGAAGTGATCTGAAATAGGAATGTTTTTAAAGGATTTTGACGGTTCGGTGCATGTTGCATATTGTACAAATAATGTATAGGTTTGTTTCATTAATGAACGGAAGCTAAAATAATTTGTAGCGACACTTCATAGAACGCGCCAATAGACGGCCGAGTTCTAAACCGCGCTATCGAAGTTTTCTAATGAGTTTGTATAAATACAACTGTCCAACATCAATTGTTTTCTTGCCCCGCTTCTTCTCATTAACCATACATGCTGAAGCGGTGGAGTTGATATGACGTTCAATAAGTGGAATTGTAAGTCCCTACTTTGAATAAAACATTTTGACTTTTGACCTTGACTTTGACCGTTGGACCGCGGTCCCCAGGCACAATCACCTCGCCTGGCGGAAAATCTTCCCTTTTCGCGATTGAGGAGGATCACTTTTCATTCCACCTCCGCTCCTCTATATACTTACATAACCAGTCATGCTAGCTGTGCTGTCTTGTGGTTTTTGTCGCCTTTGTTTTGTAGGTCAAGGCGATACTTTGCTTTGATTTCTATCCATCAATTAGCATTCGAATTTGTAAAACAAATTAATTATTCAAATGGATTTTTATAATGGTAATATAGGAACCTACCTGTGCGATTCTTTGCAATTACTTCCAATTCATATATTAATCCCTTACCTATAATTATTATTGTAAATATGATTTCTTTAAACTTGTACATATAATCACATACCTACGTACCTACATGACGAAATTACATCAATACGAAAATCACGAAAAAATACCACTGTTTTGTAGATATATATTATAGTTATTTTGCGTACATATTTATCACTAGCTCGACGGTGAAGGAAAACATCGTGAGGAAACCCGCATGTCTCAGAATTGATTCTGAGACATGTGTAAACAGACCCTAACAATTTCAAGTGCATAATTCCCGTTTCCGTGGCAAAATTATATCCCATGCTACTCGCAGAAAAGTTTTTAAAAATGGTCTAGTAGCTAGGTACTTAGTTCGGACCCTATTTATTACAAACAAACATTTAGAAACACTTTTTTCTTTATGATATTAGTATAGATGTGGATAGCGTAGCTAGAGTTGTTCTTTTATTTCATTTATAAAGTCACCCTTTAAAATAAAGATAAATTACTACAGAAGCGCCTTTTATTCGAGTAACTAATATCGGGTAAATATATATTTGAGAAACATTGCTGTCAAGTTACTGTCAGGCGTTTTCAATAATTTAAATGAACTTTGCAAGTATAATCACCAGTATAATCTTTGGACCATATAGGCTAAAAGTATTAGCAACTTGTCGATGGAAATTGAAGATGGAGATTGAAGTTCACTTATTTTCAGCAAACCTCCATGGACGAGTTTAGATCGCCTATTGGCGTTTTTAAGTCTTTATTTAGCTTAGTCACAAATATTAGGCTTACCTATAAATCCATATTATACATACCTACACCCAAACACATTACCCTCTTTCTGGTGGTGTCGGGTAAATCAAACCAGCCAAGTGATCGGCTGGTAAGTATCAGATGTTACGTAATCTTCGTCGAGCTGCCGAGTGCATTCGCATCTGATGCAACAGTCTTGATGCCGTCGACACACTGCGCCGAATAATTGGTACGACTGACTGCTGAGGTTGAGGTTGACCTCAAATAATAATTATCATAACCCGCATAGTTCCCGATCCGGTGGGAATACGGGGATAAAATATAGCCTATCTGTTATTCTGATGCATAATCTATATAACTGTAAAGTTTTATCAAAATCCGTTCAGTAGTTTGAAAGAGCAACAAACATCCATACTCATAAACTTTCGCGTTTATAATATTAGTAGGATTAGTACTCGTAGGATTGTGGGCCACAATCACACACGGTCATTTAGTAGCAAGCTAGGCAGAGCCTGTACTATGGGTATTAAATTACTGCTAGACTAATAATTAAATAAATATAAAATATTCAGACACGAAGCCACTGATTGGTGATGTATAACGCACAGCCTAAACCGCTGCGCTGGGTATAGAGACTTGAAATTTATTATACAGTGTAGGCTCCACTAAGAAAGGATTTGAACCCCTAAGGGGGTGAAATGTACGTGCGTACGTACGTTAAAGCTTTTTTTTTTAATAAGTATTACTGGTCAGGTAATTGAGAGGTAGTGTTTCTTTAATACATAGTTTACAGAATAGTAGATTGTTATACAAGGGTCGGAAGGAATTGATAACTTCCACCCGCGTTAAAAACACTCTACTTTTCATTTCGAATTCAAGGAAAGTAAACAAAAAAAATTACAATTTTACAAAAATTCAAACATGCAAAAACGCAATAATACCTACAAAAAAAAAAACAAATATTGTCAACAATACAACCAAAGAGGTTGCAAGAAAGAAAAACTTTTTCTTTTAAACGTCTTTGAATACTACATCATAGAGTACCTAACCTAAATAACATTACAAAAATAATAAACAAAACCTTCCTCTTCAAAATAATATGTACTTTTACCCGAGTAATAGTGGTCTGTGCTTATTAGTGTTGAATTTTGGAACAGCATACCAAATTATTACTCTTTTTTAAATTTTAAATATGGAACGAGTACCTACCGCCCCGCGCGCGGTCTATTTTCTGTTGTTTATACCTACACTCACAAGGCCGCGCCTTTTTTTCTTATTCTAATTGATGTAAAAAGTTTCGTATCCCTACTAAGTACCCAAAGAGGTTGGAAGAAAGTCATTCTCCTTCCTAGAGAAACTTTTTCTATAAACGTCTTTGCCAAATGTAGTAATATTTTTTTTTAATTCATTCCCGCCCTAAGGCCGGAAGCAATTACTATGAGTATTTCCCGACCGAGGGCGGGAATCACAGCCCTGAATCTCTCTGTGGTGGGAATCATCGCTTCCGACCCGGTACTCAGATCAAACATACACTACTTTCCGAGTATGAGATATGAAAAATATTTTTATTGTTCTCACGTCTCTTATATTCAGGAAGACTATTAAACTAATATAATGTATGCTGCGAAACTATACTGGACTGATTTTAAAAAGTGCTGTTATACATGCCTCAGAATCAATTCCGGGCCTGCAGTTTAGCTCACGATGTTTTTCTTCACTTTCGAGCTATTGATAAATATGTACCTGAGTAAGGGTTCGAGACTAACATTGATAAAGGTTATGTGGTGATGTTATGGTGTTTACCTGAATGAGAATCAAGCAAAGAAAACTAAAGAAAGCTTGATCAACTTGATGCATCTAAAAATAAACGATGAGATCAGCAATCGTATTTATTAATTATAATCATTGTATCCTTTTTGAAAAACTTCTGCCATAAATTTTGAATCAGCAAAAACAAGGCAAAAACAGATTTACGTTCCGCCATAAAAAGTGACTGGCAGCAATATTTTTCGTTTGTATTATTAGAGTTTTTATTTCTGGGTATGTTTTTACCGCGTTTTTTTTTACTTTTAATCTCCGGGTGAGTTTTAATTTCATGAATTATGGAGTACTAGTAGCAACCCGCGGTTTCACCCGCGTAGTTCCCGTTCCCGTGGGAATACGGGGACAAAATATAACCTATGTGTCATTCTGTTGTAACTGTTGTAACTGCTACATAACTGTAAACTTTCATCAAAATCCGTTTAGTAGTTTTTGCGTGAAAGAGGAACAAACATCCATACATACAAACTTTCGCGTTTATATTATTAAGTAGCAGGACTTCGCAATTTTTATACTTTTGACAGCATCATCTATCTATATAAAACTTATCTTGACTGACTGGCAGGCAATGCAAAGCCTAACCGGCGGATCTTAAATACCCTGTACTGAGGGCTTTTCTTGAAATTCCTACGGGAACCGGAAAATAAGGGGTTCCGCGACGGCAAAGCTTGCGACTCCCTCGTCACAATCCACGCCTGCATGTCATTCAGTGCGATATACTCACAGATCATTATCGATACAGGGGGTCTAAAAAGGCCATTTCGGGTGAATCATAATAGGATCCTATTTCGATTCATATTCGAAATTTTCACCAAATACGAATCTGCTAATGAATTGAATTGTCAGTGAATCACTAAAATGAGGGACCATTTTACGAAATTTAGAGGAATTGCTAATATAGTGCACCGTCTACCCTAGTTCTAATCTCTCAGTTTCATTCATCCTAAGGTTATCTGGAAGAGATCGCTAAAAGCGATAAGACCGCCCATTGTACTTTAGTTAATGTTGATATCCATATTGTGTTGTTTTTGGTGTACAATAAAGAGTTATTGTATTATTGTAATTGCTTAGGATTTGCTGGGAATTCATAAAAGGAGGAAAACACAGATCATTTGAAGCGTGTGGCCTTGACTAAGTTAAAATTGGAACCCATCTTTAATGGGAATCGAAATCGCCTTTACACGGATAGAGCTTGTTTTATATGTGTACGCATGGAAGTAGTACAGTCAAGAGCACGCGAAGCTTGACACTTTGGACTTTGACTCAGCCCTGTATTCTATGGCGCGCAGTATAAATCAGAGCTCAGCTTAAACTGGTAGTGTATATCTTGACTTGCTCTTGACTTGACTTGTACAAAATGTAAAGACAAAATGAACACTAACCCCTGGAACAGTATTTTACCTATTTTACTATTTATCTCAAGAGTAAATCTTTCGCAGTTGCGCGAACCGTGTGACTCGCCTTAGCCCAAAGAGATTAAAATATAATAAGGCATAGAGGCAGAGGGGTATTTAAATCTCTCTGCATAGAGGGGACAAAGCGAGGAAAATTTGAAGTCAAAAGATATTCCAAGTGGAATAAGTTTAGTACAATGTCGACCAAATGACAGCTCGCGTTCATACTAACTGACATGACAAGGACATGACGCTTAGGCTTCAAACTTTTGTATAAAAATATTCCCAATGCCCCCTACGCCCTATTATATTTAAATCTTTTTGCCTTAGCCTTTTTGTTAATGGCAAAAAATGGGAGATGATTAGGTTAAAATCAAAATAAGATAAATTTGTTAAATATTAAACATAATGATTAGTCACGTGTAAGCAATTTATTGCTGGAAACGTCGAATAACAAGCTTTATCCAAATCAATTTGCGTTTTTCATCCGAAATAAATGATGATGAATATTATTTTTTATTTACCTAAAAAAACATAGAAACAGCAATAGTCTTACAGGTCTCTAGTCGCAGACAAAATATAGAGTGACAAATTTAAAAAAATCTTTGATATCTAGATGAATTGTCCATTGCCACAACCTCCCAACCTGAATTACCGTGAAAATGAAAAACCAGTGGCACCAGCGATCTTAATTAATTACTTGACGTAATATACCTCCGTCATAACTAGATAGTTGCGCCTGCGCATCTATCTGATTGATACAACTGTCAGTAACAGCCTGACAGCAGTACGGAGAGGACGTGCCGCCGCGTTAAACATTGCAAAATATACGCGTGTCGCAAAGTTTGTGAATTTTGTGTTTCAGTTTACTATTTATGAGAAAAAAATATTGCAGTGTTGTGTTAAGTGTTGCCCCGCGGTTTTTCCTGCCCGAAGTTTTATAGTGTAAGTATTTTGAAACTAAATTTGTTGGGTTAAGTTGGGTTGGGTGGGACATTGCAGAATGAAAGTACCTATGTAGTGTAATTTCTGTATAATCTATAAATTTTACTTAATGTTAATATGATTTGGTCATCATCTACTAAAACAATAAATATGATAATAGGTAGGTACACCGACACATTTAAAAAATACTTAGCTACTTGATGCTAAAGTAAGTAAACTAAACGTAAAAGTCGAACGAAATAAACGCTAGAATATTTTAAATGTAAAATTCGATTAATCACAGATTCATCTTACTTTATTGAGAGTAGGTAGGTACTTATGTACCTATGTATCCTTCCAATGGTTGTTTTTTTCTCAAAACTTTTTTATTGGAAACCTTTATTCATACCTAAGCGTTTGCCAAAAAAACACAATTTATCGATGATTTCAAAAACAAATAGGTAATAAGGACTAACCAAGATCGGAAAATACGTAGAAAAAGGGCCATTTACAGGAGGCCATTCCATGAGCCATTTTACTGAGACAATCCACTAAGCCAATCCAAACTGCATACAAAGAAAGCTTGAGGACAATCCAATGCAGTGGACTGTCCCTATTTGCACGAGGTCTCGTGTAAATGGTCCATAAGAGTAGGCGATGGGCTCACCACCTATCACGTTTAGGGCTCCAATATATCTCGTGAAATGTGGGATATCCAGTAATGGAATACCTCTGCCTACCCCCTCGAGGATAAAAGGCGTGAGATTATTTATTTTTGTTTTATTTTAAAAAATCCTATAAAACCGTAATAGTGTATTTATGTTAACACTCTTACGGAATTCGTAATAAAATACATTCGAAATTATTGCCGAGGTCATGACAATCAGAAAAATAAAATGAAAAGTTCTTGAAATACAAGCATGAGACGCAAACATAATAATATTAATAGAATTAAATGTCATTGATGTTTTTAACATAATTAGTCGTTAGGCTATATATTATACGAAAGGTATAAATAATAAAAAAAACTGTATAGGTACATACACTAGGCAAAAGCTGTACTATGTGTACCTACTAAACATCTTATCAACATTACTTAAACACAGACACGAAGCCAACAGACAAAGCCGTGCACACAAATATTTGCCCCGAGCGGGAATCGGACCCGTGATCAAGGCCGGGGAACTACCAACTGTGCCAACAGGCAAACTGATCCATGTGTAGTGATAACTCTGTTGATAGAGCACAGATGGAAGCCCGAGTTCGATTCCTGGTAAGGACATACTCGTATCTACCAAAGAGTTTTGTTAAAATAACTTATTTATAACCTGAAATTATCTGAATGATAGCCTTACGGTTAAAGAGTGTGCCGAAAATCAGTAAGGCTCGGGTTCGAATCCCGGCATGTACCAATGAGTTTTTCAAATTTACGTAGGTACATATTTATCACTAGCTCGACGGTGAAGGAAAACATCGTGAGGCAACCCGCAGGTCTCAGAATTAATTCTGAGACATGTGTAAATAAACCCGGTCCGGCGGTGAGCTCACCACCTTATCACGTTTAGGGGTCCAATATATCTCATGAAATCTGGGTAGGTATATCCAGTAATAGAATACCTCTGCCCACCCCCTCGGGGATAAAAGGCGTAAGATTTTTTTTTTTTGTTAGTGAAAACCGTAAATAAATAAAAAAATAGAAGTAAACGGAGAAAGGCAGATAACTAGCGGTACTATTTGGAGATTAACAATCAATACCTACAATGCAAACTACAACCAATACGACGTTGTTGACGTAAGATAACGCCTTGGTAGCTTCTGAACCGAGCTTAGTAACATTATCACATTTTCCATGAATAAAACAATTGCTTGCAGACATCTCTGATCATAACATTTAGCTGAGTAAAAGTGAATTCTCGCGATTGCGGTTTTGACATTACGAAAATAAACACACAGTAAATACCTATCAAGGAGTCAACCATAGTTCGATAACACAACAAAATAGTTGTCTATTTAAAAACGTGCCAAATCTACTTAATAATTTATGTAATGTAATTCATTACATAAATGATTGAGTAGAATACAAGGCACTTTTGTAGACAGAAACTATAGTATTTTTCGAAGTAAGTAATTCGGAAAAAAATGTTAATTATTAAACAGTGTGTCAAGGCCTCAAGCGCCATGAAGACAAATTATCTAAAAACAGCTCACAACTTTTAAAATATGCTAGAGGCAACAAAACCAGTCTGTAATATGGGTACTAAACAACTGATAAACATATATAAATAAATATTAAACACCCAGACACGAAGCCAACAGACATGTTCATGCACACAAATGTTGGCACCGAGCGGGGATCGAACCCGCGAACTCCGACTCAGAAGGCAGGGTCACCACCAACTAAGCCAACAGGCCCGTCTTATATGACACAACTTTTAGATATTGTGATAAGGGCAAAATGTGTTGAGAAAGAATTCTTTGATTGTTAAAACTATTAAATCCTTCACGTGAATGTAACAAAATTATATAACAAATAGGTAATTGTGAAGCCTCGACTCCACTGCCGCGATATTATCGCGCCCTTCTGTCAACTCCTTGTCAACGCCCATATCGCGCATCAAATATCGCGGAAGTGTGGAAAAAATTCAGAAATTTAATTTCATACAAAAATGACCAAAAATCCGCAGGCGAACCGCGGCGATTCACTTTTGCCGCAAACAATTGATAATCAGACGATGGGCGGGGCCTATAAAATAAAAATAAATTATAAATGTCATATTTTAACCCCCATTTTTTCTCCGAATTTTTTCCACACGGCCGCGATATTTGACATGACAGAACGGCGCGCGATATAAAATCGCGGCAGTGTGTTCTAGGCTTAAATAAGTAAATAGTACATTATGGTACAAGTGAGTAAAGTTGGTGATTACCGCTGAGGCGCCATTGAGACCCGAGCCGTAGGCGAGGGTCATAAGAGAGCCGAGGACGGTAATCATCAATACACACGTGTATCATACGACGTTTTTCAACACACTTGTGAATAAATAATACTAAAAAATCATTTTAAAATAATCATTCGCAATGGCGGGGAAAATTAATTGGTTTTCCAATTTTTTATTTATATAATTTGGAAAAGGCAAAAGGATCTAGGCCCATACAGCCTCGTTTTCCTATGCGCTCGCATCTTACAATGGCGATCGGCCATGGACTAAAAAAATTAGGTTTCTTTTTCTTTGGTTTGTCGTGGATAGCGTTTTAGCCACGTACAAAATGGGGTATTTAAAGTTTTTACAGAGAAAACCAAAGTTATATTTGAGTGAAAGTTTTGTTTATTAAACACGTACAAGTTGAAATGATCTATTTAAATACGAAGTTGCATGAAATGAGCAAGCCATATTTGTGTATTAATTTATTAGTACGATTGAATACGATCTTTTTTGTATCGAAACTTTTTTAAGAACAAAGCAACTCTAGCAACAAAATTGAAAAAAAAAATCTATAACTCACTAGTGAATAATAGCAAACAAAAAGTCTCAGTTTGATTATAGGTGTCATTATGTGCCTAATTGCAGTGAAATTAGAGCCACTTTATGAGCAAGTGTGTTGAAATAGTACATTATGGTACAAGTGAGTAAAGTTGGTGATTACCGCTGAGGCGCCATTGAGACCCGAGCCGTAGGCGAGGGTCATAAGAGAGCCGAGGACGGTAATCATCAATACACACGTGTATCATACGACGTTTTTCAACACACTTGTGAATAAATAATACTAAAAAATCATTTTAAAATAATCATTCGCAATGGCGGGGAAAATTAATTGGTTTTCCAATTTTTTATTTATATAATTTGGAAAAGGCAAAAGGATCTAGGCCCATACAGCCTCGTTTTCCTATGCGCTCGCATCTTACAATGGCGATCGGCCATGGACTAAAAAAATTAGGTTTCTTTTTCTTTGGTTTGTCGTGGATAGCGTTTTAGCCACGTACAAAATGGGGTATTTAAAGTTTTTACAGAGAAAACCAAAGTTATATTTGAGTGAAAGTTTTGTTTATTAAACACGTACAAGTTGAAATGATCTATTTAAATACGAAGTTGCATGAAATGAGCAAGCCATATTTGTGTATTAATTTATTAGTACGATTGAATACGATCTTTTTTGTATCGAAACTTTTTTAAGAACAAAGCAACTCTAGCAACAAAATTGAAAAAAAAAATCTATAACTCACTAGTGAATAATAGCAAACAAAAAGTCTCAGTTTGATTATAGGTGTCATTATGTGCCTAATTGCAGTGAAATTAGAGCCACTTTATGAGCAAGTGTGTTGAAAAATAATGAACATCACAACCTAGGATTTCAATTTGCATACTTCGAGGTAGGTACCTTGTTTCCTAATTCCAACCTCGAGACACGTCGATTAGCGGTGTTTCTGCCATTAAAACAACTGTGATCAAAAGCAAATGCTAGTAATTATGTTTTTTTTTTTCAAACAACAAATTTAACAAAAATGTACAATTCGTGAGAAAACCTGTGATGTGACCGTGAATTGTTATTCCGTTATTATGTTTAAGAAGCAGCTTGACCTTAACATAAGAATAATTCACGATGGTTTTTTTAAAGTGTGATTTAGGATCACACTGAATTACCGTACAAGGAGTTACTAAAATGAGAGCTTACAAGTAGGTATATGTAGGTCCAATATTTTTTGGTTAATAACTATGGTTAATCAGTCAGTGAATGGGTGACAGCCTAGTGGCATTTATATCGCGAGCGCTTCCGTGTTTCGGAAGGCACGTTAAATTGTTGGTCCCGGTTTTCGTTGTGTTTACGCACAATGGAAGTCGTTAAGCCATGTCAGATACCCTTGGGTGGCTTGAAAAATTCTGACTGTTAAATGGCCACTAGCTTAATACCATATCCCAATCCGCGGTGGGCTCGCGTGGGAGATTATAGCCCATACTTCCTCATGTGTGAGGAAATACCCTTAGCTCAGCAGTGGGCTGATGATGATGAACTATGGTTAATAAGTATGTATGAATAGAATAATGCGCAGTGGGTGCGCTGACATACAATTGTAGAAACATAAAAAATAAATTACATATAATTAAAATATACATTCATTTACAATAATTACAGATAAAAAAATCTAATATAAAAATTGACAACGCGTTACAGAAAAAGCGCAATTCCTCATACACCCCAAATAGTATTTCAATATATTAAAAAAATGATGCATTCGTACCTACTTGGTCTAACCAAATTTCTTAAATAAAGAACAACAATAGTACGGTTTCTATAGGTATAGCCCTAAATTAAGTTATGCTAATTAATTTTTCGGGAAAATATTACACATTAAAAATAGCCGAAATCGATTAAGTAGTCGATACTGAACAATCTAATTTTAGAAATTGCGCTTATTTTGTTTCATATTGGATATAGGTAGATGCATGCAGCCGCGGGTGACCAGCGTTGCCGCGTTGAATCCATTTATTTTCCCGTTCCCTTGGGAAATTCCAAAAACACTTCTTAGTGCTCACTTACGTCATAAAAGGAACTAACGTGCAACATTTCATGCTATTAGACCCAGTGGTTTCGGCTGTGCCACAGAATAATAAAATTGCAATTATTTGCAATTTTATTATTTTTAAAAACATAACTTGTAAAAAAACCAAAGTCTCGCAACTCAGTTCTTCTACCGTAAGAAGTTGTGAGATCCATGTAATACCAAGTCGGTTAATTTAATTAGTCCCTAGTTAAGGGACCTTCTGTCTTAAGTTATTACGTAATTAGCTAAACTAACAAGCTAGCCCGAACGGTTAAAGAGCCGGCCGAAAATCAGTGAGGCTCGGGTTCGAATCCTGGCATGTAACATGTACCATTGAGTTTTTTAGAAACCTGCAGGTCTCAGAATTAATTCCGAGACATGTGTAAACAGACCCGGTCCGGCGATGGGCTCACCACCTATCACGTTTTAGGGGTCCAATAAATCTCGTTAAATGTTGGTATATCCAGTAATGGAATACCTCTGCCTATTATTATTATTTATTACAACATCTTATATAGTGACCATATCAATATTAAAAATATTTGATGTTTTAAATAAATACATTGACTTGGGAATTGATACGCATTTCCATTTTGGGAAGTATAAACTTTGAATCAACGCTGTATTTATTTATTTAATACATTAACATAGACAAAACATTTACAAAAAAAAAAAACAAAAATCACCAAGATTTGTCTGGTTTGATACATACATCGAGTTGAAACAAAACATTCACATAGGTACACACAAAGTGTTAAATGTTGGCGGTCGCAACGCAACACAAACTGTAAAGCTAATCCACCCTCATACACTTTACAAAAATATGGAAACACGTTTATGACAAGTATAGTCAGCAGGAAGGTCATAGTCCGGCAAAAAAGTGTGACTTTAATTTTGATATAATATAAACAACTTTAAGACGAAATAACTCAAGCTATGAAATTTCTTATTAAAACTTCCTTGATCTCAAATCCAACGATCTCTGCCTTGTAAAAAACCAGTTTGATCATAACCGATTCTTTCATTTGTCGAGGAGAAAAACAATGACGTGCAATGAACTTTTTAACTCGACTCATTAATTTTCCATTCCTTTGTCATCGAAAATACCTAAACCAACTTCATCGCAGTCAACAAATATTATAATGGGTAGGTGTGGTTTACAGCCTTACGGTTAGAGCCTGCGTCACGTGATGTGAGGCTCGGTTTCGAATCCTGGCATGTACCAATTAGTTTAAAAAAAATTAACGTACATATTCATCACTAGCTCGACGGTGAAGGAAAACATCGTGAGGAAACCCGCAGGTCCCAGAATTAATTCTGAGACATGTGCAACAGACCCGGTCCGGCGATGGGCTCACCACCTATCACGTGTAAGGGTCCAAAGATTATCTGTTTGCAATGTATGTGAAATGTTAATAAATCTTTTGCATGTGACAGTGCTAATCTAATTTAGCTACTAAAACATTAGAATTTGATGAACTCATCATCATCTTATTATTCAACTTTTTACGATTGTGCAAAGTGCACATATCAAAACAAATGCTATCAATGTGCACAGTCAGACAATTCTGTGCTCAATAACGGTTGGATGCAGTGTCATTTCAACGTAAGGTTCAAAGGGCAAAAAGGTTCTTGAATAGTTCTGCGATTGCAAGATTTCATTATGATATTTCCTTATTGTGTTTTTCTGCGAAGTAATATTATCAATAATTCTATTAGAATAGAATTTGCATTTATTGCCTGATACAATGAAAATATAGGGAAATAAATGGATAGTCATACCTAAAATAGTCAATATTTAGTGCTGTAGTGGCTTAGGATGTTGAAAGGAATGCTGAATGAGATGAATGTAAGACTGCTCAGTCTTTATAGTCACAAGCCTGATAAAATCTGATCTTTCTTTGAAATGAAGTTTGATCTGTAAATTCGTATATTCTTGGAAGGATCTCAAGTTCTCAACTTTTTTTAACCTCTAAGACCAAGCATCACAGCCACAATAGATTTTTAATTGTGTCTCGGTTCCAATTGGAACCAGCGGTTCTTTACAGATAAGATGCAGCGACCAGTTGGAGTTAACCATTCTTTCTGACAATATTGTAAAACGTATTTTTAAAGCCAAAGTTTGAGTGCACGATAAAGGACAAAATAGCAATCTACGTTTTTACAACTAGTACTCATTCACCTCTTTACTCTACGTACAATAGAGATATCGTAAGACCACTGAATAATCTTCCTGCTAATTATATACCAGTGGATTTGTGCTCAAGTCTTGTGGTTTCTTCCTTTTGTAGAATCAGAGTTCAACTGATACCAACAAAAATGCCTTTGTTTTTATCAACCTTCCTTAATTTTTAATGGTCTCTTTATAAAAACTTTTCTACTTATATATGTCGTCTATATAAATGTCACTCGACATAAACGTAATAAGGATTTATATAAGCATATCCTGTAGGTACAAAGCCGGTTAAGGTCAGCAAAAGCGAGTGCGTCTTTCCACGTAGGTATTTTGTTTGCGAATTCATTTGATTCTCGCTTCGATCAACTATAGGATTCTTGAGTATTATTACAAAGGTCACTGACACGCTTATTATATTTAAGCAGCATTAGGTATGTTTACTTGAGTGCAATATTGAAAGGTAAACAATTAATATTTCGAGTGTTGATTCGCCAAAATTTTGATTTTTTGCTAGACTGCACCAAAAAGACTTAAGCCGTTTATTTTATTTTAATTAATCGGTGGTGCAATGGAGAATGTATATCTGGGGGCACGGCAGTGCCCCCGCCAAGTCGGGCAACAAGCGGCACGGCCGTAGGCATCCTTTTCTCGAAGCCGAGATAGAAGTGATACATATTATATTAAATTTCATTGTTTAGTGCGATTGCCAAGTCAATCTATTTGTTTAAAACATAAAAGATTTTTAATAATGATATGGTCACTATAAGATGTTGTTAGATTAGATTATTACATAATTACTTAGGACAGAAGGTCCCTTAGTAGGGACTGAATAAATTAACCGACTTGGTATTACATGGATCTCACAACTTTTTACGGTAGATGAACTGAGTTGCGAGACTTGGGTTTTTTGACAAGTACGAAACTTGTCAAAAAACCCATTTGATGGCATGTATTTTACAAATACCTAAGACAGTACTGGACCAGTAGTGTCAGTAGTCACGACACTAGCAGTAGTGCAGATTGGTAGTGTGGTGGGGAAGAAGTGTTATAATATAATAGTGTATCATATTTTTTTATATTAAGCAGTGATAGCCTTTCGGTTAAAGGGCCTGCTTCACATAATGAAAATCAGTGAGGCTCGGGTTCGAGTCCTGGCATGTACCAATGAGTTATTCAAAACTTACGTACATATTTATCGCTAGCTCGATGATGAAGGAAAACATCGTGAGGAATTACAGGTCGCGGAATTAATTCTGAGACATGTGTAACAGACCCGGTCCGGCGATGGGCTCACCACCTATCACGTTTGGGGGTCCAAAGAATGTCTGGTGGAAAGGGGGTATATCCAGAAATGGAATACCTCTGCCTACCCCCTCGGGGATATATGTATGTATGTATGTATGTTTTTAATATTAATACTCGTATACGGGGGTGTAACAATTGCGGTTATTCTGTGACGCGGTGTATAATTATTATGCTGTCGATGACGTTTGTGTTATTAATTATTAAATGAGTAATCCTATATCTTCATTAAACGTATTCTATTCTCCTCTCCGATAGTATCTCTGGCGAGTTTAATGATTGTTCACTCGAGACAGTTCCCACTGAGCGACATGGTATACGAGTAGGCTGCGCAAGCGCCGATCGGCGCTTGGGCAACTCTTGCGTCACGTCGCGTGTTCGTTACGGAAGTATTATAGCAACATTAGCGACTTGGCAGTGTTTAAGTCTTGTAGCTACTGGCCGATGGTGAACCATTTAGACCTAACACTATTAACCGCGATCTTAATCAAATAATATATCCTATTAGAGTATATAGTTGCTATGATAAGGTTGAAACCTAAAATCTCAAAGTAACCTTACCAAATTTGGTCCCAAAGATGTTTGAAGAAAAAGTTTTGATTTTCGTAATCCAACCTCTTTGTTTGGTAGGTAGGTACATTGTTTAACGAGTTGTAAGCATTTTGCTTTTTGTTCAGACTGTGCTAACATAGCCTGATAATAAATGGTCTGTGCTATTATATTAAGGCTGAATACTAAGTTCTTAAGCTAATTGTTATAGGATATTTCGAGTTATTACCGATCTAATAAACAGACGCACACAACGTTTTAAAAAAAATGTAAACAGATGTTTTACTAGTAGTTAGGTACACAATACACATCTCTGTTACAATGAACTTTAAGGATTCGATTCTTTTCTCGTGCAACTAAAAATAATTTAAAAAAAATCGGAGTCGGCAAACTTATTCTGTTTCTAGAGCTACCCACTTTGCACTCCAGTCACGATTATGGGTTAAAAAATATGGATCCTTTTATAACAAGTATCAGTTCTACAAAACAGGTATTAGTAGAGAATACAGGTCATACAAAGAATTTACTTTTTAGGGATCTGTGCCCAAAGATTACGGGACCCTATTACTAAACCTTTGTCTGTTTGTCAGTGGGCTGAATAATAATAATAAATACTTAATAATAATAATTCACATATGACAGACTATTGAGCTGTAGTACAGGTTCGGCGCGGGCTAGGCTTTTGGCCGTGGGTGTGTCCAGCTACTGGCTTCTCGCGTACATATTTGTAACTAGCTCGACGGTGAAGGAAAACATCGTGAGGAAACCTGCAGGTCTCCGAATTAATTCTGAGACATGTGTAAACAGACCCGGTCCGGCGATGGGCTCACCACCTATCACGTTTAGGGGTCCAATGTATCTCGTGAAATGTGGGTATATCCAGTAATGGAATACCTCTGCCTACCCCCTCGGGGATGAAAGGCGTGAGATTATTTATTAAGCTATTGCATCCGACGGGCACGGAGGTCCGAGTCCGAGTCCGAGTCCGAGTCCGAGTCCGAGTCCGAGTCCGAGTCCGAGTCCGAGTCCGAGTCCGAGTCCGAGTCCGAGTCCGGGTCCGGGTCCGGGTCCGGGTCCGGGTCCGAGTCCGAGTCCGAGTCCGAGAATTATTTTTTGGCTTTCCCTCTGAGTGCTTACCAAAATTTTATTCAACAGTAGCAGCTCATTGCAGCTCAAAAATAATTACAGCCATCCAGAATGACATAAAATGCTGATGGGCATTTTCGCCAACTTCACTGTTTTGGGCGAACGAGAAAAAAAGTTCAAAATTAGAAGTAAAAAGGGTCAAAGTGCATAAAGGATCATTTGAACATCAAAAATATGTTGGATTGCACCAAATCTGTATCTTAATTTATGAGATATTTAGCAATAAAGTTTTGGTAAAGACATTTTTGGACCGGTAATGACAACTTTAAACTCTTTGAAGATGTTTTGAAGGATTTGAATCCCGGATATTAGCCACGGATAACGGCGAGTTGTAGGTATCCACTGATAACGTAATCGTATCCGTTTCGACTCAAAAAAAAATTTATACTTGACCCGCTGATCACGATATCCGTGGCTACAAAAATTCAACTAATTTTATTTTCGAAACTGATCATGGAAAGAGGGTACGATTCTGAAAACATACTACATATACATTTTAAGAACATTCGAAAATTAAATTAGTAAAATTTTGGTAGCCATCAACATTCCGCATACATTAAGGTGATGTTTTTTTTATACAAATGCTAAAGGTATCGGCATCTTAATTACCCCTTTGAAGAATTCCCTTGATTTGTCACATTGTAGTGTTATAGAATAATATCAGTCTTTATACTAACTATTTATGTAAATAACTAAAAACAAAGAGCAGTGATAGCCCGAACGGTTAGAGAGCCGGCCGAAAATCAGTGAGGCTCGGGTTCGAATCCTGGCATGTACCAATGAGTTTTTCAAAAACTTACGTACATATTTATCACTGGCTCGACGGTGAAGAAAAACATCGTGAGGAAGCCAGCAGGTCACAGAATTAATTCTGAGACATGTGTAAATAGACCCGGTCCGGCGATGGGCTCACCACCTATCACGTTTAGGGGTCCAATGTATCTCGTGAAATGTGGGTATATCCAGTAATGGAATACCTCTGCCTACCCCCTCGGGGATGAAAGGCGTGAGATTTTTTTTATTTTTAAAAACATATAAACTCTCCAAAATTTACAAACCTAATCAAGCTTACAATTAAATAACATTTAAAAAAAACAAGTAACATTTCGCCAAAATGTAAATCTGTCGTAACTTAGGTAAGTACTTTATTTTATTACACATTTGCTCGTAAAGGGTGTCTTATTTCACCAATTTCAATATCGTATTGTGTCTCATTACGCCCAAGTGCGGTAAGTGTAAAGTAAAACGCACGGTTTATCAAGATGCTCCGTCTAAAAACGAACGGTACTTTTAAAAATCTCAGCAAAGAGTTTTTATGTCAAAAAAGTTGTCAACATTTTATGATGAAAATTAACTTTGGGAGATAAAATATAATAAAGAAATATTTACGTACATAATTATTTAATTTAATTAATTTTGACAGTAAATTACAACCAATTAATCTGTAACAAAAACACAAAAATATTAATTTACTTTATTAGTAATACTGGCTGTTTTTTGTGCCTTTGCCTAAAAAAAATGATGATGCGCGCCGCGCGCTTTTTCTTAACGCTGTATTGTTTTTATTCGTTTACCATAGTCGGAGTTTTATTTTATTTCCTCGCAAATGTGTTATAAAACGTCGTATGACATACGTGCGCTTTGATAATTACAGCCTCTGCTTACTTGCAATGTCGCCTCGGCTGTAATTTTCAACCTACCGCACTTATATCATAATGTACTATTATACAACAGTCAAAAACAACTAATATAATTTGAAAATTCTTATGAAATAAGTAGGTAATAATAAAAGACTTTTACTTGAATTAACTAAAACGTATTTTCTCCAAAATGTAAAAGAAAGATACAAAACAAATATCAAACAATAATTCTTTGTTTTTTAGTTTTAAATGATATCCTTAAATAAATAAAAAAAAATCATTTAGTATTTAAATATTTATATTATAACTTGCTATCCTTTATAGCCCAGTCATATTAGGGGTTTTAGCTCGGAATGAAAGATAATAAGTAAATTGGTATAAACCTTTGTTTTGTCGTTCTAAATGTTGTCTCAAAAGTCACAAATGCTATCGTATTTAGGATAATTCTTTCTATAAAAAAATTAAATGTCATTACCATCCCATAACTGTCCTTACCGCTCTACTTAACAGGACCCGGTGAGGACAGTTGTGGTAAGGACATTAGACGTTTTTTGTGACTTCTTTCTAAAACTTTCCAATATTTCACCAGTTTTTTAGACGTATTACGCACAAAAAAGGTGTCTTCATAATATATCTAGGACTCAGACATATATAAATAGTACTTATCTTAAATCTGGATGTGGTGCCGGTGTGGACAATTTTTCAAATTTTCAGAAGGAACGCTTGTACAGCAAAAACAAAGGCCTGCTATGTAACAGTTCTACGCTCAAGGGACGAATGACGAGCTTGCCTATGCACAGTGATGCGCTTGTATGTGTGCGGTGCATACTTTACTTAAGCTTTAACATTTTGTTACGAAAACCGGTAAGGACAAAAATTGCTATCAGAAGTTGTATCGTTGTAAATAACATGTTTATGAGGCACCTACAAATTTATTTTCTATTTTTACTTAATGCTTAAACTATATTCTAATGTATAAAATCATAAGTGTAAATTTGCTAGTATTTTTTTTGTACACCGAGTCAAAGTTTTAAAAGTCGAAATGCAGCACACGTTACACCCCGATTTTTTTGTTTCAGTCCAGTATTACTTCCAATTTAAATGAGTTGTTTGAAAGACAATCTTATGAAAAGTAAATTATTAAGGCATTAATTGGTATCGCAACAGAAATTTCACATTTATTAAAGTAATTTAAAAAAAATCAGGTTGCAACCAGTTTTTGGCCCTTTGGCGAAAAGTCCCTGGTAGGTTTTGTGATGTTTGCTGGCCATGAGTTGCTGACCAATTAGCTATTTCTGCTTACAGATTATATTTTTCTGCTTACAAAAATACGAATACTCTGCTAACCATTTAAATAACACCCGTGTGGCTTGAAGGCCGTGCATTGTCTAACGTCGTTTCTTTTTGGCAGTCTTGTTGATACAAAATGCTATGCAATAGCTTTATCGCGGCAGTCCCCGAGTGCCACACGTCTTTTTTTATTTTTTATTTATTTTAAAAAATATAAGGGGCTCCCCATATAAACAACATGTTTTTTATTAAGTAATATGTTATGTTAAATATTGTACGGTGTACGAAACTCTGTGTGGGAATCCGATTCGCACTTGGCCGGTTTCAAGTCATTTATGAGTTGGTCGACGTGTGCATTTCCCACATAAACAATGCAGTCTGCACAATGCATTGAGACTATTGTAACACCGGACCGGCCACTTGACAAGTAAACACACTAGTTAAAAACTTAACGCTTACTAGTTACCAGTTAAGATATTGTCTCAAGCGTAAATAATTACTACACGGTCTTAGTTCAGATTGAAATCAGCAAAATTTGCTACAGATGTCAATGAAACATTGTTTGATGCTAACAATAAGGTATTTGACTGCCTAGTCAAATGGTTACTTTTTATGATCTGTCAAAACGAAAATGTACTGTTATGACGTCATCATATTTTGTACTCAACTGAATCACTTTTTTTTGTTTTGTTGTTTAAAAATCCTACTTATCCTATTACAAACGCGAAAGTTTGTGAGTATGGTTTGTTGTACGCAAAAATTACTGAACGGATTTTGATGAAACTTCACAGTTACATAGTTTATTCATCAGAATAATACATAGGCTATATTTTATCTCCGTATTCCCACGGGATCGGGAAGAACGCGGGTGAAACCGGCAGTCGCTGTTAGTTTGTTACAATTTTTACAATAAAAAACGAAATACATTTTTAGAGATGATGAGAGAGAGAAGTTATAAAGTAATGATTTCTTACAATTTAATTTTGATACAGTCAAAATACCCAATTATGCAAAAAATATTGTCTACATTAAAATTATTTTATAAAGAGGAACAGTTTTTTTTGTATGTTTGCAACGAATCAACTCAAAAACTACTAGACCGATTTCAAAAATTCTTTTACCAATTAAAAGCTCACTTTTTTGGGATTGTCATGGACTATAATTTTTGCACTGGAACGGGACTTAAGAAATCACAACAGATAGTTTCAAATCAACTGGCAGAGTACAGTCAACAAACTTGTTAGGGTTATATGCATGGCCAGTAACTAAGAACAAATTTTTCTGGGGTAGTCATAAATAAATCTTATTGATTAATGTTTATTTCGAAAGGTATCTTTGAACCCTATAATTTGCCAAAAAAAACTTTAAATACATTTAAGGCTTCAGGAGAAAACTGAATCTTAGTTTCTGGCCATGTAACCGTAACAACTTTGTTGACTGTACCACACAAAAAGTACAATAAATCCACCTCCAAGTTCAATCATTAGACCTTCGTCACCAAGAGTAAATATCAAATCTAGATAGAAAAAAATACACCTTTTATCCCTGAGGCGAGGCAGAGGTATTTTGTGGAAATACCCGAATATCACCAGTATTTTCTTTGGACCCCTAAACGTGATATGTGAGCCTATCGCTGGACCGTGGCGGGGTGCTGTTACACATGTCTCAGAATTAATTTTGGAAACTGCGGGTTTCCTCACGATGTGACGCACTTGTGACTCTCGAGTTGCAGGTGTCTATGGGCGACGGTAGTCACTTAACATCAGGTGACCCGTTTGCTCGTTTGCCCCCCACACGATAAAAAAAACGATGTTTTGTCCTTCACCGTCGAGCTAGTGATGAATATGTGTACGTCACATGGGGTACTCTGGTGATGGATGGTACCATTTGCTAAAGGTCGTATTAGCAAAAAGTTAAGGATAAAAATCTCAAATCTTATTGGTATATTGGGTATTTATAGTCCAGTACCCATGCACTACTGAGTCAGAGGTCACAGCTCTCAACACTTGTGCGCATGATCATGTTTTGGTGTCGTGTTTGCGCATTTTAATTATTGGGGACCGACCGAAATTATGATGCAGATACCGAATTTCGGCCGCTAACTATTCGGGTTTCCACAAATTATTACACATGCTAAATTTCTAAAGAAATATTATTTTATAATTATGTTTAACCAACAAACAATTAGGTAATTTCACTAAATATAATATTATCCTATCCTAAATATTATTAATTCCAAAGTGACTTTGTTTGTTTGTTACGCAAAACGCCTAAACCACTAAACCGTTTTTTTTTTATATTACAAATGAAAAGCTACGTGATATGGAGTAATTAATCCCTGATAAGGGAGTAACACGGGCTATATTTTATCCCCGTATTTCTACGGAAACGGGAACTATGCGGGTAAAACATTTTAAGTACCTATGTAAATATTTTGTTAAGTGTTCCGAAATAAATGTGAAGGAAAACATCGTGAGGAAACCCGCAGGTCTCAGAATTAATTCTGAGACATATGTAAATAGACCCGGTCCGGCGATGGGCTCGCCACCTATCACGTTTAGGGGTCCAATGTATCTCGTGAAATGTGGGTATATCCAGTAATGGAATACCTCTGCCTACCCCCTCGGGGATGAAAGGCGTGAGATTATTATTATTGTAATTTTACCGAAATAAATAAGTTTCTTTCTTTCTTCTGAAACTGCGCTGCTAGTAAATATAATAAAACACATCATTTAAAGTAGGTAGCAAAAATATATTTATTTTATTGTTTATCGAATTATATTATAATGGCTTAGGTGGCTACTCGCCACAGAAAACTCGACCAATGGTTGAGAAGTCAATCGTTGAACCATATGCACTCGAAACTTTAAAGACAATATTTAGATATCACACGAACGTAAGTTTGGTCACAGAATACTTATAATATGTTAGTATTTGGAGGACGGTAGAGCAGAAGTTTTCCTCGTATCTTGCAAACTTCGTTCGGTCTCTCATATTATAAAAAAAAGTTTAACATTAATTGTTAGTTAACCAAAAACAGACTTAATTTGGTAGTAAATGACTATGTGTGAATTGGCCCACTATAATATATTCATTGATGTTAATTTGTAGTGTCCTTACGGTTTTTCGCTGATATCGTATCATCATTTGAATTCAGAATGCGAAGAAATTACGAGCACTAAAGGGTCATGGCCGACTAACTGGTTGGCGAGTCCGTTGGACCTTGGGAGCGTCAGTTTATTGCTTTTACTCGACTGCTTCAGGAAAGTCATGTTTTTCGGGTGTACGTATACCTGTCTGTAAGCTTTAGGTAGGTAAGTAGGTATATGAGTTTATTCCGAGATTATCTGATGACCGGTTTGATGGATTTTGGAGTTCGAAGTTTTTACAAGTTTGCAATTATTGTTTCTTCGGATGGAATCTTGAAACTCAATTTTGAAACAGATGTATTCAACCGATTAGGCTGGAATTCAGAATACTTATGCACGTTCGGTTACAATGCAATATTAAGGTACCACCGAGCTGATCTGATGATGGATTCAGGAGGTGGATATCGTAACTCCTCAAAGGCTACTCGTGAACCCCTCCAGTTAGGTCTCATTTGATTGATATTACATACAAAAGCTGTTTTTTTTAGTTTTCACTTGCAACAGGCAAAAATAAATATGACATTGTCCCTGTAATTTACTCAAATACACACACTAAGTTAGGTATACGAAGACATGCGATTAAAGAGAGCTGCCCTTGAGTTAGTTGCTGGTTCATCTCGGGGTACCTACTACATTTGGAACCAGCAACTCGTCGGTGGAGATGGGCTGCTGTTTATTTTAGCCAATCTTCATGGACGAGTTTAGAGTGTCTTGTAATTAGACTATTGACGTGTATTTTTTTTTATAAAAAGAAATAAATGATTTTGATTTTGTGATTTTTAATATTAGAAGCATTTGCAATTAATAATTAGTCTTGTTAAAATATAGACAGTGAAGTGTGTATAAAAATTCGAGTCTTTACCTTGAGTTTCGCACCTATATACCGGTATCAAAGTCCTCCAAACGAACTTTTTATACACTCAAAGAAGACTTTTTACAGAAAAAAAAACACATTTTATTTTTATAAGCGCGCGTACATTGTGGGGTAATTGTTGCTCTGACGTCACTATGTTGGAAACCAGCGCTATAATTTATTCTGATAATACTTACGGGTAAAACCAGTTGTGGAGTTGATACGGAAGATATAATAATAACGTGCGCTGGATTTGACTAACAAAGACGTTTGTCCCGAGAATACGCAAAAATCCTCAGATATTCATTATGCTCGGCTCGGCGGTGAAGGGAAACATCGTGAGGAAACCCGCAGGTCTCAGAATTTATTCATTCTGAGGTGTAACAAACCCGGTCCGGCGATGGGCTCACCACGTTTAGGGGTCGAATATTCTGGTAAAATCGTGAGTATTTCCAATAAATTGAACACCTACCGCCTGGGGATAAAAGTCGTGACATAATTTTTAATTTTTACATTTACGTTATTTAAGATCTACTAATGTAAATATTGCCTGAAATAAAGATTATTATTATTATAATCCTCAGAGGAACACGTATTTCATCGAGGTCAACACCTAACTGCCCACTGCTGGGAACAAGTTTTTGAGCTTGTAAAGTAGTAACCGTCCGTATTTTTCAAGCCCCCAAGGGTATCTGAAATGTCTTAAAACCTTCCATTGTGCATAATCACAACGAAAACCGGGACCAAAGGTTTAACTTTCCTTCTGAAACACGGAGGCCCTCGTGATCTTATTAATGACACTAGACGTTCACCTATTCACAGACTCACCACGTC
This sequence comes from Ethmia dodecea, assembly GCA_963855545.1. Classification (NCBI taxonomy): domain Eukaryota; kingdom Metazoa; phylum Arthropoda; class Insecta; order Lepidoptera; family Depressariidae; genus Ethmia; species Ethmia dodecea. The sequence goes on from OY979447.1 coordinate 659,693, forward strand.
AAACTTGCACAACCACTGTGATCGTTCCAATCATAATGGCAGCGCAGAAGCTACGAGCGTCTCGTATATTGAAGCGATTTCGGCGCAACATAGCTTCACCTGTAAGCTTTTGCCCACAAATAACAGACGAGAGTATTTTTAACTATTTATGTTAACGATATCAGAGAGTAATTACCTATGTCGTTCGTTGCCACATTCGCCATTAATTTTTGATTCGGAGCACTGGTCGCCGCAAAGAGTGAGTCGAGAAAGTATTTGCGTTCGGAAATCAGACTAGTGTCGATTAGTGATTAATTGATATCGATACAATACTAAAACAGATATTAATATTTTATAAACTAACCGTCATATTTTTTATTATCTTTTACAACTATGGTTGCATTAGTGTGCCACTTGTAGATCATACCAGTGTGGTAATATACGAATTGACATAATTGCAAAGTATATAGGTGTATTACAAGAGCCAACATGGTAAAATGTCAATAGGCCGTTTAGTGTTGGTTTAGCGCGTCAAATTGTGCAATCACTGCATTCAGGAAATGAAGGCACACTAACAGCGTAATTGAACATAATGCAGGCATTTTTGTACAGCCGTCGACGCCAGGCTAGTAACTAGGAGACCTACCTGCCTAGACCTTTAAAAAACATAGTTCAGTAACGTTTTATTTCAAGCTTAAAACACAACAAAGAAACATAAAGTCATAATCCCATAAACCCAAATCCGCGGTTGGCAGAGTTATTTCATATAGTGTTAGATCATCTAAAAAGGGTATATAAAAATAACCTATTTGTACTTAGCAATATATTATATTTAAAAATATAGAAATTATCCGAAAAATCCACGTTTCGCCAGAATTAATGAAAGGATATTTTTATTGCATGCATACGTGGCAGCGGTGTTGCCCGCTTGGAGCCCGTTTTTTGATGTTCCCATGAGAATTTTAAGTTTCTGTTGTTAAATTTTCATATTTCACAACTGAATGTTTCTATTATACTTACACAAAGAGATTAAAATAGAATAGGACATCGAGGGGGCATTGGGAATATTTTCATATAAAACTTTGAAGCATGTTTGAAGCTCAAGCGTCATGTCAGTTAGTATTCATGAACACGAGCTGTCATTTGGTCGAAATTATACTCGACTTATTAACTTCCTCCTGCGTAGCATTATAAGAGGAAGTTAATGGTTTGAGTAGGATGTCTGTCTGTCTGTGTGTCTGTCGACAGGATATCTCCGGATCTACTGGACCGATTGACTTCAAATTCGGTCAGTAGATACCTTAGGTCAATACCTCGATCAAGTTTGAATTTCAGACCCGTGGGTCAAAAGGGACTGGGCATTTCAGACCCGTGGGTCAAAAATTTCAAAAATTTCAAAAATGACAAAAATCTTAAAAATGTCAAGTCAACTGTCAAAAAGGTCTAAAATGTCAAAAAGGTCAAAAAGGTTAAAAATGTCAAAAATGACAAAAAGGTAAAATGTCAAAAAGGTCAAAATGGTCAAAAAGGTCTAAAATGTCAAAAATGTCAAAAAGGTGTAAAATGTCAAAAAGGTCAAAAATGTCAAACAGGTCAAAAATGTAAAAAATCTCAAAAATATCAAAATGTTCAAAAATGTCAAAAAGGTCAAAAATGTCAAAAAGGTCTAATATGTGGTCAACAGCATTATCGAACATGGTGGTGTGTTGGAAGGGTGGGTTGGTGTTGGAAGGATGTATGGTTGTTGGAAGGGTGGGTGTTGAAAGGGTGGGTGGGTGGGTGATTGATTCATTATCAATCATCATCAAAATTATTATCATCAGCATCATCAACATCATTTTCGTTGTTGGCAGTAAACAGGTGGAAGTTTGTCCATAGAATTACATTCTCTCGTTCAACTTGGAATAACTTTTGGTTTAAAATTTTCCTCGCTTTGTGTCTATGCCCTATTATATTTTAATCTCTTTGTACTTACATAAATATACAAATTATAAGAAGAATATATTTTTTAATTAAAATCACAATATTTTACAAAATAAAAACAACCTACCTACATGGTTAAATTATGTAACGTATGGTTGTTTAAATAATAAATGTAAAAGTATTAAACAAATTGATGACTACAGCCTAAATAATAGGATTCACATCATCCTTTAAGAGGTCAAATGTTGTACTTTGACCCCAAATAAACCCGTTCCGAATAAATAACACTGCGGTCACCGAAATGCAAATCAAATTATAATATTATAGTTACGTAACCAAACATCATTCGCTAGCGATTTTGACTTCACCTATCATTCAAACAGCCTTTGTAAGTATTATTATAATTGACAAATATTGTGTTTCAACCTGGTTTTAATATTACAAAATTATAATATACCAGGTGCCCAGCAGCATCACAGCGCGGATCCTGTTTATTTCTGTTCCCGTGCGAATTTATGAAAATCCCTTCATTAATGCTCTCGCTTACGTCATTTAAGGAGAGATGGTGCAAATTATCATGCTTCTAGACCCATCGGTTTCGGCTGTACATTGATCGATCAGTCAGTCAGTCATTTAATTCTGTATATACCTAAGACTAGCGGTTCTGCGCAGTTTCACCCTCTTAGTTCCCGGTTCCCCTGGGAATACGGGAATAAAATATAGCCTCTGTTACTCAGGGATCTTCTAGCTTTCCATTGGTAAAAGAATTTAAAAAAATCGGTACAGTAGTTTTTGAGTTTATTCGTAACAAACATACAAAAATACAAATCTTTCTTCATTATAATATAATATATAATATAGTAGTATAGATATTATTAATTGTATCTTTGCTTTACTTCAAGAATAATTTACCTAAGGCATTCAAGGCCTAATAAAAATATGCACCCGATATACTAAGTTCTACGTGACTCGTGCAGGCGATTTACTAGCTTTGGAATAATTACTATAATAAAGAGATGTCACGTTTCGGTGTTATCGTTGGAAGAAATTAGGTAATTAGGTACTTAAAACCAAAAGTTAAGAGTGGACATCTACCTCTTACCCTAAGTGATTCCGTCTGTCTATGAGCTGCCCTTGAGTTTCTTGCTGGCTCTTCTCGGGGTACTGCATTTGGAACCAGCAACTCGTCGGTGGAGTTGGGCTGCTGTTTACATTTAGCCAATCATCAGGGACGAGTTTAGAGTGCCTTGTTATTATAAACTATTGACGTTTCTAAGTGTATATGCCATACCTAAAGAAAATAAATGAGCTTTGAGTTTGAGTTTATTTAAACGCTGAACCGATCACGATTAAATGTCGCAGGAAGACAGCTTGTCCTCATAGGGAAGGATATAGACTAATTTTATTCCCTAAATACGGATGAAGACGTAGGATAATCTGGTTGTTAATAATATTTTCGCAATAAAACCTATTTTCACATATATTTATTTTTATATCGTGTCTTATAGTAATTAATTAATGTACCTATTCAATGTTTCCACGTGTAATATATCGTTACAAAAAATATGACTATCAAAAAAGTTCAAAACAAGATTTAGTAGGTATAATTTCTTACAAAAAATGTTGAAGAGTACCTACTAACTACTTCTGGTAACCTTGTAGCTTGTAGCCTGTGTATAAATTTATCTGATCTAAGGTTTTTTACGTAGCATCATTATTAATATTTACTAGAATTCAATTGATAATAACATGAATAAAATATAGTCGTATATCAGAAGCGAGCAGTGATAGCCCAGCGGTTAAAAAGCCCGTCTTGCATGCGTGAGGTCTCGGGTTCGAATCCTGGCATGTACCAATGAGTTTTTCAAAAACAGTACATATTTATCACTAGCTGGACGAAGGAAAACATCGTGAGGAACCCAGCAGGTCCGAGAATTAATTCTGAGGCATGTGTAACAGAACCGGTCCGGCGGTGGGCTCACCAGTTCCAACCTATCACGTTTAGGGGTCCAAAGAATAGACTAGTGAAACGTGTATTTCCAGAAATGGAATACCTCTCCTCTCAGGGATAAAAGGCGAGAGATTTTTTTTTTTTTAACTATAATGTAATATGTAATCTTTGAGTATTAAACCAACCGGAGACGCCACTGACAAAAACGCCACGGAAAAAAAAGGGTCGGTCAACGATCATACCTGTTATGTACTTACAACTAGTTTTATGAGTTCACGGAGTTCTCGGATTGGTGAATGTATTTGTGTGCATCTAGTTCAAGCTAGTGTTTAATTGTTTTGTCAGGGAATGCGTTTGTGTTTAACATTATTTGTTTGCGTTTCCTCCTCCCCCGCGCAGAAATTAGCAGACTTTTTTGCAAAGAAACTAGTGCGCGTTACGTCTCCTGTTGGTTTAATACTCAAAGTATGTAATACATAAAAATCATCAATATGTAGCGTCAATTTACTTAATTAGGACTTATTACCAGAAATTCGGTCAATGGTATTTAATTTACTTATTTATTAAACAGGTTTGGGGCAGACCGTCCTGTGAACGGATAGTGACAGTGTCAGTAATAAACAGACACGCTTCGTCAATCGTATCCGGTAAACCGGCGGGCTCCCACGGGCGCAAGATAAAGATTATCTTGTATTATCTTGCATTTTTTTTACCTTACTGGTAACTAAAAAAACTTATTATAAATTACTTCGCTCTCGTCCAAAGAATGTATTGAAACGGTGATATTTTCAGAAATGGAATACCTCTGCCCACGTCCTCGGGGGTAAAAAGCTCGAGATTTTTTAATATTCTCCTTCTGCTGCAGTCGGTTAAAAATACCTAAATCCTAAGAATCTTAGTCCCAGATAGAACACAACTAAGGCGTGATGATTCGTGTGTAATGTCTGTAATGATTCCATCTCAACCTTGACGAGCCGAGAATCATCTTAATCTTACACATGTAGGTATGTCTGTGATTGCTGTTTTGCCGCAACGAGTGATCAAATGTGTTACAAACGTGTTGCTTATTACGATACCGATTCTAGACTTGAATGTAATTATGTACTATATGTAATACTATATGTTTGGCGACTAGATGGCGGCCAATATCCTCCTAAATCCTATCCTACAATATTATAAACGCGAAACTTTGTATGGATGGATGTATAGATGTATGGATGTTTGTTCCTCTACTCTGTTTGTTTTTTTGAAAAGATTTTGATGAAACTTTGCAGTTAGGTATATTAGCTTATACATCAGAATAACACATAGGTAAGCTATATTTTATCTGTGTATTCCCACGGGAACTACGCGGGTGAAGAATAAATGTAAAAGTGACTTTGTTTGTTTGTTGCGCTTTCACGCCTAAACCACTAAATAGATTTTAAAAGTTATTTCACCAAATTTAAGCTAAATTATCAGAATATATACATATACGTATTTGATAAACTCATTCGATATAACAGAACTATCAGTTCTATTTTTACCACTACCTATTATAATGTTTTAAAAATACAAGAATAATATTCTCGTTTTTCGATCCAGCTTTTTAGCACTACTGTGTGAAATTAGACAAAAAATCGATGCAATTATAATTTTATGTTCAATAAACTAAGGTTTGCATTATTTAACATTTATTAACATTTTAAGTTTATTGTTCCGTGATGGAATTGTCTGGTGGTCATAGACATGTTAATGCTGGTGGTTTGACATCTATAAACTTAATTCAATTAGCACATTGCGTTATTATATCTATCGTTATTTATTAGGGGTTTTAAAATTAATCTACGACTAAAACGTATTATTCGTTAAAGATTGTTTCGCGGCCGTTTACCGGTTTTCCATTTTTCTCGCCGTTGTGTGCGTTGGCCTTAAGGTTTTTGTTACAAATAAAGACATACGATGCATTAATTACTTCAAACAAATTTCATGTATTTTTGATCCCCCCCTCCCCTGTGTCACAGCCGGTCACATTTCTGAGTCCCCCCCTAGTGTGACATCCAATATTTTGCAATTTTACACTAAGACATTGAATTAAAACAGCAGTTCAGAAACTAGTTTAAATTCTATTTCAATCACTTTTTAATAGAATCTACAACAAATCAAACATTTTACAAAAATTAACAAAATATTAGATTTTGAAATTCGACGTCACCAAATTTAGGGCGCCCCCAATTCCTTGACACACAATGTAACAATTCATCGAACCCCTCCCCCTTTGAATGTGTGACGTAATTTATGGATGGCCCCTAAGTAGACACATATAAGATCGGCAGAAAATGGGTTCTAATCTCTACTGGGCAAAATGATCGTCATAGAAAAAGTTACACTTCAATCACCGTCCCTGGCTCGAAATTGTCATAAAATTATGCAAAATGACCAACATCCAGTGCAGGCAGCCCGCTCACCTTGATTCACTTACCGAAACTAACGCAAACTACATTTTTGCCATTCAACTTGTTTTTTTTTTCACTTTTTAACATATTGCGAGAAATAATTTACCAGTTAATTCGTAAACACCACAATTGTGTATTACAAGAGACAATTTAAATTACCTATAATTGTGTGTGGAATATTTCCTGTCGAGGAATAGTTTAGTTGACCGTGGTCACATGAATTACTTTTTGTGATCTGTCAAAACGAAATTTTTCTTTGGAAAATTACTAAATAAGAATCTGAGACGTCATCATTTTTGGTACTAAATTGCTTAACTTTTGTAATTTGTCTTTTTATTATTCGAAATACAGTTAAGAGGGTTTTGGGATATTATTTTTAATGGAAAACACAATAATTAATGTTGATACAGTCATATTCTTTGTAAAGGCCTAGTAAAGACAGATGCCATGTATGGAGGAGCGGAGGTGGAATGCTCCTCCATCGTGCAAAGGAAGATCTTCCGCCAGGCGAGGTGATCGTGCCTGGGGACCGCGGTCCAACGGTTGATGTTGGCCAGTTGGATTTATACAAACTCATTAGAAAACTCCGATAGCGCGGTGTAGAACTCGGCCGTCTATTGGCGCGTTCTATGTAACTCGGCCTTCTATTAGCGCGTTCTATGTAGTGTCGCTACACATGTAAAACTAAAACATTTAAAAATGAAGTCTATGCCTTTGAAACTCCGGAGATGACGACGAATATAGCGACACATTATTTAATAAAATTTATCAACCAGTTTAGGTTGCAGGCTTCGACAAAGAATATTCGTATTACATATTTTACTGACTCACTATCAGAGCAGTGATAGCCCGGACGGTTAAAGAGCCGGCCTAAAACTTACGTACATATTTATCACTAGCTTGACGGTGAAGGAAAACATCGTGAGGAAACCCGCAGGTCTCAGAATTAATTCTGAGACATGTGTAAACAGACCCGGTCCGGCGATATGCTCACCACCTATCACGTTTATGGGTCCAATATATCTCGTGAAATGTGGGTAAGTATATCCAGTAATGGAATACCTCTGCCTACCCCCTCGGGGATAAAAAAGGCGTGAGATTATACTTACTTATTATACTTATACTATCAGACGAAGCACCTAGCAATAATAAATTTTGCACAGAAGCTCAAAAAATGACGTAGATGAGCCCTAAGAAAGGATTTTTTAAATTCATCCCCTAACCGCAGTGAATAGGGGATGAAATTTCTTAAGGTACTTCGTCATTATTCTAAATCCCATACGCATGGCTAGTTCATAGTGTTCATACAGAATAATAAATTACCCTTGTTCTAATGCTGTGTAAAAACAGCCGATATACCTACAAGCAACCTTGAAAAGCAATCATAGCAATAATTACAGCTGGTTCCAACAAAAAATTAACCAAGTATTACTCGACTCTGCGGACCATATGACATCGCGGCGCGACGGGCTGTAATCTCGTCAAAAACGAGAATCATCGGATAGCCTATACTCAATCGGATTAATTGGTAGAAAATTATGCAATGTCGCATCCGTGCGCTGCGCAGGCGGCGTGGAAACGGACGCGGCGTGGCTGCACGGCAAAACGTGCTCTTTGCGACTTTACACGAGGTAAGTCAAACTATCAGTACAGTAGGTAATATGTTTTTGTAAGTATTTGCGTTTGAATGTCCATTAAAATTACTTAAAGATTTTTTCTGCGCTTAAAGTATTTCTACAGGCAAATTTAACTGACAGACCACACAGCTTTGAGTATTAAACCAACCGGAGACGCCACTGACAGGCGTTCCCCTCTGCCAAAAAAACGTGTCGGTCTTTGAGCACACCGGTTAAATACAACTAGTTTGTTTGAGTTCACGGAGTGCTTGTATTGGTGAATGTATTTGTGTGCACCTAGTTCAAGCTAGTGTTTAATTGTTTTGTCAAAAAATGCGTTTGTTTTAACATTATTTGTGATTGTTTCCTCGTCCCCCCCGCAGAAATTGGCAGACTTTTTTGTTAAGAAACTAGTGCCCGTGACGTCTCCTGTTGGTTTAATACTCAAAGCCACACAGAGATCACCGATTTTTTAATGTAAATAAATACTTCTTTTATTTCGGGTGGTACTTTTTAGTTTCTACGTTTACGTTCCGAAGTTAGAATTTTGGTTAGGTTTTTTTGCGCGCTGAGTTGGGAATAAACTGGAATATTTTTTTTGCATATTCATCCCCTGATGTGGTTATAAGGGGGATGGATTTGTATGGAAGTTGGTAATTTTTTCAAATGTCATCGGACCATTCCACTATTTTACAGGTACAAAATATAGAATTTTCGCAAGCGTTGGCAGAAGTTTTTTTTTCTGCGTCTCACCCCACAGGTTGCACTCTGGTTACGCATAACCTTAGATAAAAGCAAAAGAGGAAGATACGGTATAGTCATAGAAATCATCGTTGACATTTGGACTACATACAACTACACGCGCAAATAAAAAAAGAGATAGAAAGACGTACTCGGGCACAAGTGCGAACGAGTTGACTACAACGAATTACGCTACTTGCACCTAATTTAAAGGATCCACGCGCGAGGCGCCGGTACCGTATCTTCCTCTTTTGCTTTTATCTAAGCGCATAACGGATTCGATCTTTGTCTATTGCATATAAAATTTTATGTATTATTGTGAGATGCTCGCTGGGCCCTAAAACATTTCGCAGAGCGCTCAACCAGCCATAACTTCAAACGCCGGCAGTAATTTGCCGCAATTTCACGCTGCGAGCGAACCATCGGTATGAAAACCAATAGATCACTGAATCACTATTCTTTCTTAATTTTCTTTATGGTTGATGCACAAAATAACTTGACTCTGACTTTCAATTTGACCTTAATTAGAAGTCCACTTGTTGTTTAATTTTTTAAAAAAACGAGGTAGATAGAGACAGTTCAATACTTCACTTTGAGTTGGGGCAGCTTTTCGTTGCATTGTATAGTCAAGAGCACATGAATCTTAACACTTGTAGTGCGAGTGTGACCTCTAGGGCGTTTCTAATAAGAACTTTACAAAGTCTAATGTGCCCAGCTCCCGACTGTACGATGGTTTAAGGACCCTGTCTCTGTTCGGATGGTCTTAAAAGCTTTTAAAACAAATTACTGAGAGCTAATAACTCACTGATATCTGCGTATGTTATTTTGGTTCATATTTCACTGAAATTTCCCCTCTTAGGCCCAGCGCACACCTCTGGAAGCCCGGCAGAGCGCATTTTGAAGACAATAGTTTAATAAAAGCCTTAACGACTTTGACATACGGTCAATAATTGCATTCAAATGCGCTCCGCCGCCGTGCTTGCAGCGGTGTGCTCTGGGCCTGCGGTACATTGACCTCACGGGCGTCGGCCAGGCCAGTTTTAAACCGACGGACGGGGCCATGTCAACTCATCTACTAGAGATCGAAATGTGTTTCATATCTATGGTCCAAACTGAGCGAGTCATCATAGCCATACTCCACGACACGGTTGCATAACCATAGTTATTCCCTTGATTATCGTGAACATTATAGGGCACTCGGTAATCGTGAGGTTTGACGGCCGAAATGTAACTCAAAATGGTTTTTGTTAAAGCATTGGATACGGTTATCCCTAGGTATGGTATTTAAATTTCTTTCATCATCAACACGTAACAGCCCATTGCTGAGCTAAAGGGTCTTTCCTCTCATATGAGAAAGTAGGTATAGGCTATAAGCTCCCATGTAAGACCCCCGCGGATTGGGAGATGGTGTTAGGCTAGTGACTACCAAACCAACTGCCTAAGAATATTTTAAGCCACCCAAGGGTATCTGACATGACTTAAGTAAGTACGTCCAATGTGCGGAAACAACGAAAACCGGGACCAACGGTTTAACGCGCCTTCCAAAACACAGACAAGAACTCATCTTTTAAATAAATAATCTCACGCCTTTTATCGTCTCTTATTCCTTGGACCCCTGAACGTGATAGTAATACTACTCACTTAAATTGTGATCATAATACACCTCAGACAGCACTACAAAACCGGCAAACCGTTTAGGCTAGACTACGTACCAAAATAACACCCGAAAAACATAAACCTCCTTCCACAGTCGGGTAATACCTCACGAGTCGGAACAATAAGTCTGAAGGAAAAAAGGTATAATTAAGTCGATAGATGCGGCCATGGCGGCTCACAAAATCATTTCACAATCGACGCGGAAACAAAGTGACATTCGGATCCGAATTCGACATAAAAGCGAGGCCATTGCCATACATTACTGCGGCTCATCCGTCATCTGTCAGTTTTAAGGCTGAGACACACTCGCTGAGATGAACGCACATAAAGCTCTTGAAAATATGAAGATTACTAGATGAAGGTCATTGTCAAAGTTCGTTGTGTGTTCCACACCTAGCTCCTTTTTCTTAATTCCACTACAGCACTTTACAGCGGTTGATAGAACACACCTTCCATATTTCATCTCAACAGTGCCAATAGTACCTATCCAATTAAAATGGCTGCCAGTAAAGTTTCATATTTTATAATTTGGCTATGAAACCTAAGAGCAGTGATAGCCCGGACGGTTAAAGAGCCGGTCGAAAATCAGTGAGGCTCGGGTTCTAATCCTGGCATGTACCAATGAGATTTTCAAAAACTTACGTACATATTTATCACTAGCTCGACGGTGAAGGAAAACATCGTGAGAAAACCCGCAGGTCTCAGAATTAATTCTGAGACATGTGTAAACAGACCCGGTCCGGCGATGGGCTCACCACCTATCACGTTTGGGGGTCCAATATATCTCGTGAAATGTGGGTTTATCCAGTAATGGAATACCTCTGCCTACCCCCTCGGGGATAAAAAAAAAGGCGTGAGATTATATTATTATATATTATATTATTATTACCCTGATAATAAATTTTAAAAAAAATTGGGTACACTAGTACATTTCTAAAAAATGATTATATTTTCAAGATGCCGTGACCTTGAGCCGCATTCATTTATCAGTGAAATCTTAATATCACATAGCCATTGCCACGCAACGTCGCGAAGTCACAGTGTGAACTGGCTTTACAATAGTTACGAGCACAACAAATTGTAATGAGCATTGTCAAAACCGACGCACGCGGTACGGTTCCGTATTTTATGGAAATTGCGTATCCTTCAGGCTTTTTGTACGCATTGCTTAGTATGCTCGGCGACACTAACAATAATGATTGTTACCGTAAGTGTGAATTTTCTTATTTTTTTTTTTAAAAAAAGTGGGACACAATTCGCGGCTACACAGTCCCAGACTTGGCGAAGCCTTTAATGTGGTGTACATTTAAAAATAATCTCACGCCTTTTATCCCCGAGCGGTTAGGCAGAGGTATTCCATTACTGGATATACCCACTTTTCACGAGAATATTGGACCCCTAAACGTAATAGGTGTTAAGCCCATCGCCGGACCTTGTCTGTTTACACATGTTTCAGAATTAATTCTGGGACTTGCGGGTTTCCTCACGATGTTTTCCTTCACCGTCGAGCTAGTGATAAATATGTACTTAAGTTTTTGGAAAACTCATTTTTACATGCCCGGATTCCAACCCAATGTGGTGTGTAAAGCTAAATACATGCAGACACGAAACAAGCAGAATTCATGCTCAAAAATGTAGAAAAGTGCTCCTGCCGTGTATTGGCCCAATTCGATGCGCAGATTGTATTCTGTACAGCTGTATAAATTTGTAAAACGAATGCTTCGTGATTAAAAATAATGATTATTCCTAAGACACAATTACGCTGCGTCATTTGGATGTGTCAGTTCAGAAAATATTCCAATATAATAATTTATGTTTTTTTTTATTCAAAACATCCATTTCATTGGTGAAAAGCAATATTATCTTACCGCTTCTAACTTGAATACTAGATTTCCGAAATGATGGTTCGGATGAAGTATCAGATCACTTTAGTTATGATTAAAAAAACATACATAATCTCAGACCTATTTCCCATTTTGGTAGGCAGAGGCAACAGACCGCCACTTGCTACGAGCCTGGCAGATCACTCGTGTTTCCTCCACATCCATCAAACGACTCATGCATGCTTGTCGGTTTCGGGTACTCTTTATCTGGCTTTTCTTTAACACATCGCCGATCAGCAGACGTATTCACAAAGACTCGATACCGTTTCCGTTCGATTCGAGTCGTATCTATCGACATCGGAAACGAATCTATCGAGATGAGCTGATGTTGGTATCGAAAACTAAAGTCATATTTCACCAACTGTCATACGTGACATTAGTTTTCGATACCAACATCAGCCCATCTCGATAGATTCGTTTCCGATGTCGATAGATTCGACTCGAATCGAACGGAAACGGTATCGAGTCTCTGTGAATACGTCTGCTGGTCGATGTCAAAAAAATATCTAAGTACTTTTATAGTAACAATCACCCATTAACCACCAAGAACTTTGATGAGCCACTGTTGCAATTCACAGCGAGAGCAAGTGATCGCCGGTAGTGCGCCGGCGCAACAATGCGCCTGATCCGAGATAAAGTGCGCGGATTGTTCGCCGGCTATTGTCCGGTTTTTTTACGGACGGATTCGTAAAATAATAAAAGTTTGTTGTCTGTAAAGTCGGTTTTCGCACGATAATTTTACGTGATAACATCATTATGAAAACATTGATGAAAAATTTGATACTGGAGTTGAAGAGAGATAGATGCGTCACAAGCCGAACGCTTAGGCCGATCGTGTCTCTATCGCTTGTTCCGCGCTCTCGCTTGCACGCTCGGCTCAGGCGGAACGTGACACTTTGTCGTGCGCGTGCAGCCGACGAATGAATCGAAATCGATGGTCATTTTGACGTTACGTTATCACGTCAAAAAAGACCATACTCTTAGCCATAGTTATCGTCAGAGAGTGTAAGGTGGATAAAGGTCAACGCACAGAGGCGAGAAAGGCGGGAAACCCGTCGCGATCCGGGTCGTTTTTTTGTAACTATTGTACCTATTTTGTGTACGATAATACGATAGTGTTTTGGTAACCATAAATTTATGATCCGATAGGCGTCACTTCCGTGTTTCGGAAGGCACGTTAAATTTTTGGTCCCGGTTTTCGTTGTGTTTACGCACAATGGAAGTCGTAAAGCCATGTCTGATGTCAAATACCCTTGGGTGGCTTGAAAAATGTGGCCATTAGCTTAACACCATCTCCCAATCCGCGGTGGGCTCGCGTGGGAGATTAAAGCCCATACTTCCTCATGTATGAAGAAAGACCCTTAGCTCAGCAGTGGGCTGTTACGGGTTGATAATGATGATGATGAGGCGTCACTTAAAAGCACTGTCTGTGATTTTTTAATTTTAATTAACCTGGTGCGCAAGGCCGATGAAGGTCAAATAGGACTGTAAAGGTCAACGCACACAGGGGCGCGTAAAAGAGATCCGGGACGGGAATGTTTTGTAATGATCGAGTCGTCCACTCCACAAATCCACTTTCAGTCGGTCCGGTAGAAACCCGGGGCAAAATAATTCCGTACTTTGCCTCGTTGTAACCACTTCATTGTGTGCTGCATAGTCTTGGGTAGTTCGCGAACGACCTAGTTCGGAAGAGCGCTCTTTTTTTTACTTCGTCTACAGTCTCGCTCTTAGTTCTTTAAATAATTATTTTTCTGGCGTCCGCTCTATTATGAAGTGGCATGGCTATCCCACTTATTTATTTTTACTCTTATCTCTCTTACAAGAGTTTTTTTATGAAATTATATAACTTATAGTCTATAGTTAAAGTTTTTCACAATAATAACATAAAATAACAGTTCTTTTTTTAATTGTCTCGACTGAAAAAAAAAGTTACTAAATGAGGGAATTCACAGTTGGAATGCGGCTCTCCATTGGCGAACGACTACCTAAGCCGAGGACTAGTGCTGCATGAGTCCGAAAATACTGAGAGTTGATTTGTTCCGGACTACTGACGACGATAATGATGGTTGCGGCTAATATGAATATAAGGCTGATACACATCAATCTGAGCCGCGAGGTGACCTTGTTGGTGGTGACTGAATTGAGAACCTCCTCCATTTTTGAAGTCTGTTGAAAAATCGGGTAAAAAGCGCTTAGCTGCTTTATGGGCTTGCGCAATTCAAAAGCGAGGGCGGGTCGACAGTATTTAACATAATTGATACCTAGTTTGTACTTTGTAGTATAATACATAGCTTTTGATTGACATCCTGATGGTTATCGCATAGAGGAGTGTCGCTTTGAGAAATGTCGGCTGATGAGGTCAGGTGTCAGATTACATTACGGCTCAGACTCTACATTTTATCTTCGCGTGCAACATGCAAGCCCTCCTTTACTCAATTTATGAACAAAAGTACCTACTTTACTAACGTACGTAAGGTGCTAACGTAACGAAAGAGATTTATGGGGCAAATTTTGAAGGATGCAAGAAAAAAGGACGCCCCAGAAGGACGTTCACGAATCAAATAAGTGACGTTCTTCAAAAAGCTGGGGTCCGGAGTGCGAAGAATAAAAGAGCGTTCATGAAAAAGCTTATGGATGTGAAGGAAGCGAAAGAAGTATGCAGAGATCGAGCAAAGTGGCGATCCATCGTCTCTGCCTACCCCTGTGGGTGTATGTATATAATATCTATGTATGTTGATTGATATTCTGATGGTTATCGCATAGAGGAGTGTCGCTTTGAGAAATGTCGGGTGATGAGGTCTCCATTTTATCTTCGCGTGCAACATGCAACCCCTTCTTTACTCAATTTGTACACAAAAGTATACTTTGAAAATGTTTGCATATCCAAAATGCCCTAGATTTTTCCAACAGAATGATAAAAAATTGTAGTATTTTGTTGTTAGTAGAGTAGAGACAGGTGGTGAGCCCATGGCCGGACATGGGTGCTGTTACACATGCCTCAGAACTAATTCTGGGACCTGCGGGTTTCCTCGAGATATTTTTTTCACGGCCAATAGTGATAAAAATAGTTTTGTGTACTTCCTTACGTAAGTTTTTGCAAAACACTTTGTTTTACACCTTTACTTAATTATAACATTCATACGCTAACAAAATGTCAAAATTAGGTCTGTCGGTCTGTCTGGCACTGAACAATAAATGTAAGTGATAATTAAAAGAATGACACGTATTGCAGTAGATAATTCGCGCATATCTATAGTTGATGTAACTTTGTCCTTATGCGGCAAGAATTACCTTCATACAATTTCTAGATTGTTCTATTACCTGGAGAAAATATCGACATATTTTCACACCATTACATTACAGCCCTATTATTATAACAATACCACGTTTTAAATCCGTCGCCATGAAATCGTATCAATCAATCAAAAAATACTGCCGAGACATCCATTGAGTCGTACAACGAAAGAGTTTAGACAAGGCAAAAAAAAATATTATAATGTTTTCTGTATTTTCTGTAGGTACAAAAGGTACACTTAGAAAGGTCAATAGTCTAAATAACAAGGCATTCTAAACTCATCCATGAAGATTGGCTAAATGGAAACAACAGCCCATCTCCACCGACGAGTTGCTAGTTCCAAGTGCAGTACTAGCAAGAAACTCAAGGGTAGCTCTTTTTCTCATAACATGTCTTACTAGTAAATGTAGCCTTACATAGCGTCAAGTCGCTTAATCCCATGCATGTTGGTCTACTAAGTAATTTCATAATAGAATTTCTCATGTAATTTTTGCTTACCTGTTCATTACCACGTTCATTATCATGACCATGTAAACCAATGGCATAAGATTAAATTAGTTACGCCAACGGCACGAAAACTCCAACCAAAAATCCAAAAGCATTTTTCTTATAACTTAACATATGTTTAGTTAAATACATGTCATTTTGCTGTATTCTTCCACGGTACCGTACCTAACTATTCTATTATATTATTATGTTTACGAGAAAAACATTTCGAATCCCAGACATTCAAAGACCAAAACAAAACTAGGTTTCTATTCGATATTTTTAGAGTATTGTATACTATGTCCTTCATTAAGAAACAGTGCCGTACTAGACATGTGCCAAGAATGATACGAGGGGGCCCCGTGTATTGGGGCCTAAATATATATCAAGTTAGATAGGTATGGTGCAAGTTAGATACCACCTATAGTTTAATTGAAAGACGGTGGAGTCTACAATGACGAAGAACGGTCTTGTTTGTCTTCTTTGGGACAAGAATGTTAAAAAAGTAACATATCCACTATAAGTCTCTTCCCGGTCTTCTAATTCCAACTATGTCTGCAAAAGTCAAAGTCAAAATGTTTTATTCAAAGTAGGAACTTCCACTTATTGAACGTCATTTCAACTCCACCGCTTCAGCATGTATGGTTGAGGAGAAGAAGCGGGACAAGAAACTTCTCAACACAATATTCTTTTAATCAATTGTTACTTAATACTAAATTGGGTTACATAATTTCGTTATTTTTCGCTGTCGCATTGCGCTGTGCTGGAGGAAATCTGTTCCAAGCATCATTGTCATTTATATAGTCGTCTAGTTTGTAATACGCCATTTTACAAAGTACATGTTTAACAAAGACGACGGGCCTGTTAGCTCAGTTAGTAGTGACCCTACCTTCTGAGTCGGCGGTCTTGGGTTCGATCCCCGCTCGGGGGTGAATTGTGCCTCACAATAAAAAAAGCTTAGCGACAAGAATCCTAATTTTAGAACCTAAACCAAAGGGCCTCATAAGACCATTTTCTACAGGCCCCGCGTTGCCTTAATCCGGCCCTGAGTAAAGAGCTCCGTATGCATATAATAACCGGCTGTCTGTCCGCCTGTGTCTCACTTCCTGCGCGTTGGCCCTGACCTGTCACTTTGGCGTAAACAACTTGACAGCTAAATGTCTTGCTTAGTTTTCTGCTTAATAGGTTTTAGAGCATCTATCCGTGCTACATAGAACAACAAGCGTGTCATACAATAATTTGTCGCCGCTGTAACCGGAGGTCTAAACCGCGCTATCAAAATTCTAACAACATTTTTTTTTATCATATAAAGGGGGAAACGGGCAGACGGGTCACCTGATGGTAAGTGACTACTGTTGCCCATGGACACCTGCAACTCAAGAGTCACAACCGCGTTGCCGGCCTCTGAGGTGGGAGTAGGGGGAGGGGTTGGGGCCTCCGGTTACCTCACTCACTCAGCGAAACGCAATGCAAGCGTTGCTGTACGCATTATTATATGCAGTTTACATATTATTTTCCGACAAGTGTTAAACAACGCACGAACTCTAAATCACATCACACTAAGAGTGAATCAAATCGCCTAATTGACTATTAATTGTCTCACAAATTGATGTTTTAATTATCGTTTATGACATGGATTCCCAGATTAATCTAGACTACCTATAGGTAAAAACATACACATACATACACAATGCTCACGCCATTGTCTCAAAGGGGTAGGCAGAGACGATGGGTCGCCACTTTGCTCGATCTCTGGATACTTCTCTCGCTTCCTTCACATCCATAAGCCTTTTCATGCACGCTCTTTTATTCATCGCAATCCAGACCCCAGCTTTTTGAAGGACGTCACTTATTTGATCCGTAAACGTCCTTCTGGGGCGTCCCCTTTTCTTCAACATTCGCACCATAAATCTCTTTCGTTACTCTTCTTTCATCCATACGTTCTTAATGACCAAACCAGCGTAACACGCCCTTATCTCTTTCTTGTCACTACATCTTCTTTCAATTCACACCTTTCTCGTATCTCAGCATTCCTCTCGGTATTCCATGCGTACAAATACCCTCTTTTCACCAGTATACCTATACATTTTTTAACCTAAACATGGCTGGTGGGTAGGGTGAAAGTTTTTCTAGAGATCACGATGAACGCTCAAGCTTCCCAAAAAAGCCACATTTTAGCCTCTAGTAGATACCTACTCCCCCCATTTGCGATGGACTTTAACCCCATTAATTGTGTTGTGGCTGTAACCAGACCAAGACTGTTATTGCCACCGGACTCCGCCCGCTCAACGGACAATGCGGCGATGGCGCAAAACATGATTGTTGCACGTTTAAATATCAAACATAATAATAAACTGGCAGACATTCAAAAACGACCAAGACAAAAACTTATAAGGTTGGAATGACAGACAGACAGACAAACATTATTTACAATAAGTACATTTACATGTACAGTTTATTGACCCGTTTTGTGAGAATTTTGCAGTGATCCAAAAAATCGGCCAAGTGCGAGTCCGACTTCCTCGCGAAGGGTTCCCTAAAACCGTACGATATTTTACACTACACATGGAATTTAAAAAAACACGTTTTTTGTAAGTTCATTTTATTTTTCGTTATTGTAGCGCCCATAGTCGTTAGTACTATTCTGTGCCTTATTAAGGCACAGTGAAAATTTTAAGTGTTTCACGTATGTCATTTACAAATGTTGGCCCCAAAAGGCGATCGAACCCGCAACCTCCGACTCAGGAGGCAGGGTCACTACAAACTGAGCCAACAGCCCCCGTCAACTAGGGAATCAGTTGGTTTTTCCATATCACTAGCACATCACTAAGTACATAGTATAAAACAAAGTCGCTTTCTCTGTCCCTATATCCCTTTGTATGCTTAAATCTTTAAAACTACGCAACGGATTTTGATGCGGTTTTTTTTTAAAAATAGAGTGATTCAAGAGGAAGGTTTTAGTGTTAGCATTGCAACCGTGCGAAGCCGGGGCGGGTCGCTAATAACTAATAATAGGATGTGATTTCGATACCACCCTGCTCTCCTTTGCCTGTGAGAGTTGTGCAACACCGCTCACAAGACCGTGTGAGGCATATCAACTCTTTGGCAATATCGGATAAGGCGTGCGACTCAGGCAGCATACGAATGGCCGCTGAGAAAGTGTAAGGCAGTGAACTTTCCTATGATTACAAGTACCTAATACAACAGTTGTATTGTTGATTGGGGATTATTTTAAAATAGATCGATTTTTAAATCGATAGTAACACAAATATTTAGATCTAAAACATCGATTTTTTTGAGCTCAGGGAAAACGATTCTAAATAGTTTTTAACTGTATGTAATTAGTTAAAAGTACGAGTAGGTATAAACATACCTATTTAATATTAGAAAACATATATACTTACTTATTCAGACTAACATTAAATAACCAATATATCTCGTGAGATGTGGGTATATCCAGTAATGGAATACCTCTGCCTATCCCCTCGGGGATAAAAGGCGTGAGATTATATATATATTAAATAACTAAGCGACAATTTTTGAGGTCATTGATAAATATTTCAAGCAAAACAGCGACCACTTGTAATCTGTTGAATGAGTTTTTTCTTAGAGTTAATTCTTCAGTCTGTTGTCTTTGCCTACCCCAATGGGAAATACGCGTGAGATTATGTATGTATGTGTGTTAATTCTTCAAAGGGCCAAATGTCTATGGGCCACGATGCTCATTTACTATCAGATGGGCCGTCTGCTAGTTTGGCACTTTTTAGGGTTCCGTACCTCAATACGAAGAAACTGTAGTTTAACAGGATCACTTTGTTGCCCTACTGTCTGTCGTCTGTAGAGACCCTTTATCTCGGTAACGAGTGGAGGTATAGATTTAAAATTAAAACCATATAAAATAATTATAGGCCGTTTTAACTTGGCTTCTCTAAACATACGCTTCGCCTGCGCAAGCCCCCTCGTACCGCCAAATGGTAGCTAAAAATGTTTTTTTTTTTATTAATAATAGGCAAACCATTTGTCTGCCATCTCACCTGATGGAAAGTGATGATGCAGACGACGATGGAGCATGTTTGCCTAGATAATGCCTATTCACTCTTGTCTTGAAGAGGCCCAGGTCATAGCGTTCCGGAAACAGATCCGCAGGCAGGGAGTTCCATTCCTTAGCCGTTCGCATTAAAAATGTTGAAGCGAAGCGCTTTGTGCGAATATTAGGTAGGTCTACAACGTAAGGATGGAATCCCAACCGGCGCCTATGTATGTTATTGTGCAGCCATTTGCGCAACTTCAGCACTGCCAATATAAAACGGCAGTGCTGTACTCAGGTCTTGAGTTCCTTGAAGTGGTAAAAAAAGTTGTAAAGAGACCACCATCTAGGTAGGTACAATGTCATCATAAGTAGTATGTAATGTAAGGGCAATAAACAAATATTATTCTAAAAACTTATTTCACTTCTCATGCTCTAAAAGTACGCCAATATAGCCCTACGAAGCGGGACTAAAGTGACCACTTTAGTCCCTAGGGAGTATAAAGTATTTTTTTTTTAAATTCAACCTCGAACAGCCAGTAAATATCTGTAGAGTGTGGACCATCTTCATTGCGAAAATGTGAAGAGTTTTAGTTCCATGGTTTTTCCGCGAAGAAGGTGGCGCCATGTGTTTTAAATTGTTTACCTGCAAAGAGATTTAAATCTCTTTGTTAATCTGTGACAGCCTGACAGGTTTAGAAGAAAAAACTGACCGCGAAAATTTCTGAATTTTTGTCGAGTGTAAATTTGTTGGGTTTTAAATAAATTTGTACTAAATTGACAATTTTTCTCGCACTCAAAGTGAAAAGTACATTTTCCACCTCGAGACTAAACGCCAACTTAATATACCCTCGGTTTCATGACCTGGTGTATAATGGCTTCGTTTAGTCCCTCGATATAAAATATACTATTATAGGTTACCTAACATAGTTCCGTTTCCTTGGACTCGCTGTAAAGTATTAATTACTTAGTATAAGTAATTGTTATAACTTGACTTTGCTATTTTTAGTATACTTATAGGCAATTAGATTTTAGTGTAGTTTTGTTATGGCTGGGTTCAATATACTTATAAAATAGTGCTTACGTAGGAAACTGTAGGTCAAGATCTACACCGTAATGTTTAAAATTATGTGACTTCTTATTTATACATTTACTTACTATATACCATTACGTGATGTATTTTTAGGGTTACGTAGGTACCAAGAGGGTGCATACGGGACCCTATTACTAAAGCTCTTCTATCTGTCACAGGGCAGTATCTTTAACTTTTAACCGTAATACCTAGGTATAGGTGGAGACTTTAAATTTTCACAGTATTTTCACAGTAAAACATAAATGTTATAGCAGCCATATTAACAATACAAATTTAAAATAAGGTGACCGTCACCGAACTTGATATATAAATTTTATTTAATTCAATTCGTGTAGTCTCGTTTATACCTACATAATTATGCAAAATAGCTTTTACCGGCGGCTTCGTTCACGCAAATTTATTTCACCCCTAACTTAGTGGATGCCTACACAGCATAGGCTAGATATCTATGTGCAAAATTTCAAGTCTCTAGACCCAGCGTTTTAGGCTGTGCGTTGATATATCACCAATCAGTCAGTCGGTTTATCATATCATTTTTTATATAAAAGTTATGCAAAATATTCGAATCACTTCCAATATTTTTGTGAAAATGAAAAGCTTTAATAAACTTTTTTTTTGTTGCAGTGATGGTGCGACGCGGCGCAGAGCGGCCGCCGCGCGCGCAACATGCCCGCGCAACTGCGCCTGCTGCTCTGGAAGGACTATCTCGTGCGCCGGCGCAAACTGGTAATACCATTTATTTCACAATACGCGAGTGTGCCTTTCTGAAAGGCATGTTACGCTACCCGATTTCAAGGTCTCGATTCGGGGTAGATTGTTGCTTTTGACAAAAGATGTCATTACTGAGCAGTTTTATTTCTATACTAGCGGGTGCCAAGCGGCGTTGCCCTCGTGGATCCATTTTATTCATTTTTTCCGTAAGAACTTCCAAAAATCGCTTTATAGCGGTTGCCTACGTATAAGACACTACTTACATAACTACCTACCATATTTCAAATTTCTAGGTGTTATCGTTTCGGAGTAATACCGTGTATATTCTCTTTTTAAACAGTTTTTTTTATATTTTACAGTGAGGAAGACATATTTTCCTGTAGTAAAGAGTACCTACCCTAAATGTTGACCCAGCTACTCAGTTATCTTCACACAAAATTTCATTAAAATCGGTCCTGTAGCTTTTCCGTGTTGCGTGCCCAGACAGAGACCAACAGACAGACAGACAAAAATTTTAAAAAATATGGGCTTCATATCTACATCGATAACTATCTACACTATCTACAGAAACGGTCCCGTTACAGTTTTATTATATGTAGATGTATAGATTTAAAAACCTGTTAATCTTAAAATGCGTACTATAGAGTAGTTATAGATCGTAAGTCACACGCGAATAAATTAAAACCTTTCCAGATCACACTCGCCGGGGTGATATGGGCGACGGCGGTCATGTTGAGCCTGTACATCGTCAGGGCGAACGTTGACAACCAGGACTTCCCGACATGTAAGTACCTTAATGAGCGGGTAACATGACACACTTTGAAATTGAAAAAACTCGCAACACGAAATAATGATAAGGGATCAATCAAGGGAGGGTTCAGTCGGGGGCCACGACCCCTAGGTTGACCATTGATCATTTTCTAATTTTATTTATAATAAAATCACTACATAGTATAAAACAAAGTCGCTTTCTCTGTCCCTATATCCTTATGTCCCTATGTATGCTTAAATCTTTAAAACTACGCAACGGATTTTGATGCGTTTTTAATAGATAGAGTGATTCAAGAGGAAGGTTTTAGTATAAGCATTGCATCCGTGCGAAGCCGGGGCGGGTCGCTGGTAAATAATAAAATGGCAAACACATAATATGCGAACGACACGCATAATACGACTATCTGCTGTATGTCTACCTTTTTCATGTAAATTTATTATTGTTATCGAATTGGAGCGTGTCCTGACTTGACCTCGACTATGTGCGCCCCTGACTTGGAACTCTCTATCCGCCTTTGGGATCAATGCGATGCGATCTCCGACACTTCTATAGGTACCGTGCGGAAATCGTCCAATTTATAGACATTTTGGGTATACGTCCTTAACAATACGAAGTTAGCAGCATCAGCCAACTCGTAACATCCCACTGAAGAACTTTCCTCACACACGAGGAAGTATGAGCTATAATTTCCCACGTTTTCCCACTGCGGATTAGGCGATAGAGTTAGGCTAGTGGCCACCTAACTGTCCGAATTTTTTAAGCCACCCAAGGCTTTCTGCCATCTTGGGGACTGGGACCTGTTTTAAGTGCCTTCCGATATACGGCTCGTGATAATGCCAAGTTGGCATTGATGACTAAGTAATTGGCACTCGACAGGTCAATTCGCTGCGCGCGCACTGCCCAGCGCTGGAATGCTGTCATTCCTGCAGTCCTTCCTTTGTGGAGTCAACAATGAATGCTCACCACTCGACCAGTACGAGGAGATACCCAGTTATGAGAACTCCAAGTAAGTTCAAAATAATTTTATTAGATGAACAAAATGATATGATGATGAGCTCCGACCGTTTTCGGCCATGGCGACAACTTTGACTCTTAGTCAAATGATGAACAAAACAAATTAGGTACAATAGCAGGTAGTTAATTTTGAAAGTGTATTTTGTGTACCTACTGAAATAAATGAATTTTTATTTGATTTGACCATATAACGTACTAGTATTTTCTCATGATCCATACATTCTGAAAAATTCACAATAAATGAAGGCATTCTGTACATTTTGACAATCGTGTCATGTAAAATACGAGTAGGCACGCTAAGCTTGACACTTTGGACTTAGACCCGGCCCTGTATTATATGGCGCGCAGTCAGAGCTCAGCTTAAACTGGTAGTGTCAAGCTTGACTTGCTCTTGACTGTACATGTGGATAGTTAGCACACGGACTGAGTTCTTGAATGATTGGCATTGATGTTTTGGTGTAAATTTTCTCCAGCACAGCACTAAAAACAAACCCTTGTCACTTGTAGTTTGTACCTATTGCATTCATGGTTCAAAATTGTTAATCAATAATTTGTATTTGTGGAGTTTCTTGCGGGAGGAAGAGGAATCCATTCTTTGAGCGGAAAAAAGTCGTGAGTACCTATGTACAATTTTATCACTACACTAGCGGTTCTGCGCGGTTTCACCCGCGTAGTTCCCGTAAGATGAAATAATTTCTCCCGTTTTTTTACACATTTACCACTATATCTTTGCTCCTATTGGTCGTAGCGTGATGTTATATAGCCTATAGCCTTCCTCGATAACTGGACTATCCAACACAAAAAGAATTATTCAATTCGAACCAGTAGTTTCGGAGATTAGCGCGTTCAAACAAACAAACAAATAAACAAACAAACTCTTCAGCTTTATAATATTAGTATAGATAGTATAAAACAAAGTCGCTTTCTCTGTCCCTATATCCCTATGTATGCTTAAATCTTTAAAACTACGCAACGGATTTTAATGCGGTTTTTTTAATAGATAGAGTGATACAAGAGGAAGGTTTTAGTATTAGCATTGCACCTGCGAAGCCGGGGCGGCTCGCTAGTTATACCTACTTATAAATTTCTAGGCTAACGCAGCTACAACGACAATTCTCGCCGCTCCTGTACAATGAGACAGTGCTGGATGTGGCAGCGACTTTTCCCGACGCCCTCAAACTGCTTTCCAAGCTGGCAGACATTGTCGACGAGCCCACATTCTTGGATATTAGCAGTGAGTACTAAAATTCTCAAAATATCTATAATAAATTGTAGGACGTAATTTCCACACGTTTCTTAGACAGTGTTGATGATGCAGGATTGTTGTAAAATCTGTTTTACAATTTCACTAGTGGTATTATAATTGCACGGACCTTTGTCAATCGTTTAAATTTACAAAATTGTAAAAGTCACTGATTGGTCAGCATGGCACAGTGGTCACTGAATCGACAAATCTGAACGGACCGAGGCTTCCCACCATATCCAAGTGTTAATAGTATTAATAATTATTTAACTAAGGTAATTACAATGTTTCTGAATCTGCTTAGTGAAATTATAATGAACATAATTAAGATTGTCCCGTGATATTGTATGAAATGGAGACGATTAACAAAAGTCCGTGCAATACCACTAGTGAAATTATAATATCACTGCTTTTACAATAACCTTGCGATATTAATACATCGACTACATATTTAATTTAAATAGAAATCTGGGTGCCAGCACCTTTGCCTATATACATAATACTTTATTTTATTTATTTAAAGGTCTAAATACTAACACAGAGTTTTGTGAATTATAACTAAGAGCTACTTACTTAAACATACTCACAAACAATACTAACAATTATGCTCACACAAAGATTGACCCCGAGCGAGAATCGAACCCGCTATCTCTGACTCAAAAGGCTGGTCCACCTGAATCAATAGGCCAGGTATATCATTAACTCATAAAATAGGTCTGCCAACTGAGCTAACAAGCTAAACTAAGTACATTTCAAATCGTAATAATACTGGGATAGTGTGATTGCCTAATATGTTTTCTACACCACCTGCTCGGCAATGTCCAATTGTATATTATTACCATGAAATCTTAACGTAAAGCAAGGCATTATATTATCCTAATGGAATACCTATAAAGTTGTATTAAATGAAAAGGAATACAATGTGGTTTGAATTTGGATCGTTAAAATTCGTATGAAAACTACAGAATAAAGAGAGTTTATTCAAATATTTTTCTGGCCACTATAGGCAGAACACAGAAAAGATAAAAGTTGCGCCAAAAATGTAAAACAAAAGACGGTGTGTGTACTTATTTAGCAGTTCCGAATTTTATTATTTTCAAGTTGTTACAAAAATGTCGTCGAGTAATAGTGATTTGACTCTGGAGGTGTGCATCTGGATTGAGGGCCCACTTTTTAAATTATTGCGAAACGAAATGATACTTACAGGGCATTTACTTAAAATTTTGTAAAACCTAAAACAAAGATTCTTAAATTTCTTAAACGTGAATCAAAAGAGTTATGGTCAAATAGCTTGGGCCCTCAATCCTGACGCCTGCATAAAACGGCATAGTCGAATCTCAGAAAGTACTATCCCTGGGATAATAATTTTTATAACACATTTGCTCGTAAAAGGTGTCTTATTTCACCAATTTTAATATCGTTACCTATCTCATTACGCCCAAGTGCGGTAAGTGTAAAGTAAAACGCACGGTTTATCAAGATGCTCCGTCTTAAAACGAACGGTACTTTTTAAAATCTCAGAAAAGAGTTTTTATGTCAAAAAAGTTGTCAACATTTTATGATTAAAATTAACTTTGGGAAATAAAATATATTATAGAAATATTTATGTACATAATTAAGTAATTTAATTAATTTTGACAGTAAATTACAACCAATCTGTAACAAAAACACAAAAATATTATTTTACTTTATTAGTAATAAGTACTGGCTGTTTTTTGTGCCTTTTCCTAAAAAAAAAATGATGATGCGCGCCGCGCGCTTTTTCTTAACGCTGTATTGTTTTTATTCGTTTACCATAGTCGGAGTTTCATTTTATTTCCTCGCAAATGTGTTATAAAACGTCGTATGACATACGTGCGCTTTGACAATTACAGCCTCTGCTTACTTGTAACCCTCGCCTACGGCTCGGGCTAGCAATATCGCCTCGGCTGTAATTTTCAACCTACCGCACTTATATCATAATGTACTATTATTCGAGTATTTAGTTAGGAATTTCTTAAATACATTAAGAAATTGTCAAGTCTTAAGAATGCGACAATACAGATTTATTGCGGTTTAGCTTGGGCCCTCAATTCATCAATTTTGATATTGTAGAATCAGCAAAAAATATGAGTTTTTCTAAGGAAAGATATTAATACGACTATAATATATTTGAGTTCCATATCTCGGAAAATTTGTTAAAAAGAAATAACGACAGAAAAGTTAATTGTTAAAAAGTTATCCATCCTTCTAAATGCCGTACTTTAGGAGAAAATTGATTTTCGATATTTTATATGAGAAAATTCAGTAGGGTGACCATAATGTTTATCGTAAGTATAAACAAGTATTCGTTGTGATCATGTAAGTAGTATTTTGTAAAGCGCAGATACAATATATATAATTATACAACGCGTAACAGAAAAATCGCAATTCCTCATACACCCCGGTTAGTAAATTAATATAAAAAAAAGATGCAATCGAACTTTAGTTGTCCAATTTTCTTAAATATCGTTCTATAATAGTACGATTTCAATAGATAGCATTAAATTCAGCTATGCTAATTCATTTTTTGGAAAAATTTAACACATATTAAAAATAGATGAAATCGAATATGTAGTCGATACTGAACAAACTAATTTCAGGAATTGCACTTATTCTGTTACATATTGTATATAATATATAAAGCTCGATATAATTATATACGATTAGCTGTGCTGTGCCTTCACCTACGTATGCGTGGAAAAATAAAATAAGAAAGTGCCAATAATCAATGAAATTATGTATTGGACGTATTAAAATTATGACCCTGTATATTAACAACTAGCAGTGCCTTGCGGTTTCATCCGCGTAGTTCCCGTTCCCGTGAAAATACGGGAATAAAATATAGCGTTTGTTACTCCCTGATAATGTATCTTTCCATTGGTAAAAGAACTTTTTAAATCGGTTACGTAGTCTAGGCCTGTTCCCGTGGGAAAATTATAGCACATGTTACTCCCAGAAAAGTACGCTTTCCACTGGCAAAAGATTTTTTTAAATCGGTAAAACCGATAGTATCGGAACCTTTTTAATACAAAAAATCAAAACATTACTCAATCCAGTATATTCCAGTTCCCTTGGGAATATCAAAAAAATCCTTCATAGCGGTTGTCTACGACATAGAAGACGCCTACATAACATATTAGAAATTGCGGGTGCCCATCGGCGTTGCCTGCGCGGATCCGGTTTATTCCCGTTCCCGTGGGAATTTCCAAAAATCTCTTCATAGCGGTCGACTACGATTTCTTTTTTCACCTGTTTTTATATTTTCCCGTGCGAATGAGATATTTTTCTGGAATAAAAAGTACCCTAGATGTTGACCCGGGTATTCAGTTATATCCATACCAAATTTCATCAAAATCCGTCTAGTAGTTTTTGCGTGATGCGTGCACAACCAGACAGACAGATATAGACAGACAGACAGACAGACACAAATTTAAAAAAATGTTGTTTTGGTATCTATATCGATAATTATATAGACTAGATAAAATAGACTCGTTAAAATTTTCAAAAAACATTTCATATACAGCCACGGCCCCGTTAGAGTTTTGTTTTATGTATAACATTTTTACATATTTAGCTTACAAATAAGGGTAACCTTAATTTGTTTTTAACAAGAAAATAAAAATAATATGAAACCCTGACAAAATATTTATTCTTTTACATTACAATCTGCCAAAACATATGAAATAGTATGTATATAATTATATTATACTATTACTAATATGAGTCAAAACCCGAAATACACAGCAAAATGAAAATTAAACAAAAAACATGACGGGGACGCGCGTACGTCAGGCGTCAAAAATACGAATACTATGATAACCATTTAAATAACACCCTATAGTAATTATTGGATCACACAAAACCTAATCGCTTCCGACAACAACTTATGAAATATCTTATATGAGGGTACATGCTGATTTGTCTCAAAAAAGTAACAAAATCATATACACCCTACTGAATTTTCTCATATAAAACATCGAAAATCAATTTTCTCCTAAAGTACGGCATTTAGAAGAATGGACGCTTTGTAGCCTTTTAGTTAAAAAATTGTTAAAATACTTAGCCTAAAGTGCGGTAGTGTATAAGGCTTAGCCTAGTCAATACTGACAAAAACCTTGGGCCCTCAGTTCAGACGTTTTGAAAAAATACGAATTTCAATAACTTTTTAACAATTAACTTTTGTGTCGTTACCTATTTCTTTTTAACAAATTTTCCGAGATATGGAACTCAAATATATTATAGTCGTATTAATATCTTTCCTTAGAAAAACTCATATTTTTTGCTGATTCTACAATATCAAAATTGATGAATTGAGGGCCCAAGCTAAACCGCCATAAATCTGTATTGTCGCATTCTTAAGACTTGACAATTTCTTAAAGTATTTAAGAAATTCCTAACTAAATACTCGAATAAAAATTATTATCCCAGGGATAGTACTTTCTGAGATTCGACTATGCCGTTTTATGCAGGCGTCAGGATTGAGGGCCCAAGCTATTTGACCATAACTCTTTTGATTCACGTTTAAGAAATTTAAGAATCTTTGCTTTAGGTTTTACAAAATTTTAAGTAAATGCCCTGTAAGTATCATTTCGTTTCGCAATAATTTAAAAAGTGGGCCCTCAATCCAGATGCAAACCTCTGGAGTCTATTCAATCAGACGCAAGATATTTATTCAAGTAGCCCTGAGTTTTAATTGTCTCGCAGGTGTGAAAAGTAAAGTATTCACATCTTCTATTGATTATTTTTATCTTCTTCTGGGGGGCTTGAACTTTTTGCTTTACTCAGGACTCTACATAACGATTTTCAATTTTTGTTCCTGGTATCTGAAGCAGAGCCAAATATACAATTTGACTGGGATTAGAGTATAAATTATAGACTTGAAAACTAAATTACTTGACATTTTCAAAATTCGGTGAAAAAAAAAATTACAAACGCGATGTTAGCTCACGATTCCCGCCAAAACCGAAAACATTATTTGGATAACATCTTTTTTTAGAAAATGGGCTGAGAGTAAGAGACCTCTTTGCGAACCCGACGAGAGTCAAGAGATACCTGTCTTCACGGCTGGGCGTGGACGATGACGTCATGCAGTCCGTGATGTGGTCAGAGCTAAGTTTCCAAGGTGTAAGTTTACTATTAATTAAAACTATTTTATTTACACTCTTATAAAAGGTAAAATGTGGTTAATGCTACAAATTTAGTCCTACCAATATTATAATCGCAAAAGATTAGGTAGGTATTCGTCATGGGTAAGATTTTCTTGGTACATGAAGTTAAATAAATAAAGTTTGTAAGAATGTCTTTATTAATGGATTGATCCTTGTTACTATTTCTAGTAAAAACTGCAGAACGGATTTTGATGAATCTTTTAAGTAAATCGTAAGTATAAGACGAAGTCGAGGGTAAAAGATAGTAATATTATAAATACATACGCAGCTCTGTCTGTCTATTACCTTGACACGACTACAAATATTAACTGATCTTGATGTAATTTGGCTGGACATTTACTACTTTTTATTCTGCAAAACTACATAATTACTATCTTGAGCAGTTTCTTGTCCCGCTTCTTCTCCTCAACTATACATACCGAAACGGTGGAGTCGCAATGATCTTCAATAAGAGAATTATAAGCCCCTAAATTGAATAAAAACTTTTTACTTTGAAGACAGATTCGCTGACTTTTTCAATGCGTTTATTTTGCAGATATTAAATGGCAAAATCAACAGATGCAGTGTAAGTTCGATGTCTCAGACGTTGACTGTGAAAAATGGTCACCACTTGGAGATTTTGGTTAAGAAACTCTGTTCTCTCTCTGATAAGGAACTGCAGAAAATAGTAATGAATTTACTCGTCGAGGTCGACTTTAGGAAATATATTAGAATGGTAAGTTATAGTTACTAATTAGCATTACAGTATTCTAAGCACACTGGAGGACAGGTGGGACTCCCAGATACTGGAGCACTGGATACGCCTGCATGCGACCACCCAGAGCAGTGGTGGAGGAGGCCCCAGTACCAGGTTCCCAGTTAGGCTTCTAATATGTGTGCTGTATTGTAATTACTAACTCTTAATATTGAAGTCTATTTTACTAACCATTATATGGGCTTTTTATTATGATTGCCTGAAATAAATGTTTTTTTTATTTTATTTATTATAATTACTAGTGCAAATAGTGTGACAATCCATCAAAAATCGTACCTTCACAAGATACAATAGGGAACAGAGG
Source organism: Ethmia dodecea (assembly GCA_963855545.1). Classification (NCBI taxonomy): domain Eukaryota; kingdom Metazoa; phylum Arthropoda; class Insecta; order Lepidoptera; family Depressariidae; genus Ethmia; species Ethmia dodecea. Next base: position 690,765 of record OY979447.1, read on the forward strand.
GCGCCACTAGCACATACCGTGAAAAAAACCATGGTGCACAATGTTGTGAGGAATGTATCAATGAGTTATTTAAAATGTTAGGTCTTAATGCGAATTGATTAAAAGAATAATGCGTCGAAGAGTTTCTTGCCCCGCTTCTTCTCCCCAACCATACATGCTGAAGCGGTGGAGTTGCAATGACTTTCAATAAGTAGTCTTATAAGTCTGTAGTTGCACCTAGTGGTACTACATATACAACATGTAACAGAATAAGTACAATTCCTGAAATTAGTTTGTTCAGTATCGACTACTTAATCGATTTCAGCTATTTTTAATATGTGTTATTTTTTTCCGAAAAATGAATAAGCGTAGCTGTATTTAGTGCTATTTATGGAAATCGTGCTGTTATTAATCGATATTTAAGAACATTGATTAGACACAACTACTTAAAGTTCGATTGCATCATACTTTTTAAATATTAATATACCTACTAATTGGAAATTGCGTATATAGCTAACTAAAGCCCCATAAGAGCCAAGTTCTAAACAGCGCTATCGAAAATTTCTCATGAGTTTGTATAAATACAACTGTCCAACATCAACCGTGGCACTGAGCACCTCGCCTGGCGAAAGTACTTCCCTATTCACGATGGAGGAACATTACACGTCCGCTCCTACTTTGAATCCCTACTTTGAATAAAAACATTTGAACTTTTTGCAACTGCCCGTAAGTTCCACAATTACTTCACCAGATAGGCAACATGTTCTCCAAGCTAAACGGAGACGATAGAATCACCTCCCTGGGTGACATGGTGACTGCAGTGCTGAGGATGACCAGGCTTCAGAGCTTTCTTCCCCCGGAGGTGGGAGCACTAATTGGCGGGGAGGAGGAATTCAGCTACTTCCACTTGGAAATGTGAGTTGCAAATATTTAGTTATTATGTTTGTGTAGCGGTTACTAGCAGTCTTGATAATGCGAATTGCGTTTTGTCCGATTCGTGGAGAAATTTAATTGCTTTCCGTTCCCCTGAGATTATGATACAGATCAACTTAGTGTACCTAGTAGTGAATATATCCTGATAAATATTACTAGGAAATCTGAAAGTGTACATTAGTTTGCTTGTCACTTATTCGCGTCCCTAAGGAGCAACTGATCAATCTTATTTTGTTGCACTGACATTGCTACTTGTCTCATTCTGATACATACTAGCACCTGTATCATAACTACTAGCATATATAAACCATTAACTACTCCCAAAGGTGTGACCTTCGTCAAATAAACCAGCCTTCGCCATTCGGGAACAACTTTCAATAATTTAAAAATTTTTAGGATCGGAGCATTAGTTCCAAATATTACCTCCCACAAACTTACACACATATTTACCTCTTTATAATATTAGTTTCAATATCTACAATAATAATATGACTTAAAATTTCAGGATAGATAAATTGATGGACCTATTCGAGCCAACATTTGGAGGAACAGAAGCGTATAAGGCTATTAGAGATTTCGCAGACACAGCTGTAGCTGGTCTCAAATATTTGGACAAATTATTTGTCAAAAGTCCCAACGCCACTGAAGCTGTAATCACAGAAGTAGGAATTAACAAAGAAACGAAAACACCAGTTGTCGCTTTGAATAATGTTGCAGTATTGTTGGAAGAAGCTTCCAATAATGCGACCGTAGATGTTTTCAATATGTGAGTAATTTTCAGAAATAGTTAGGTACTTTTACAAAAATTCCAAAACGGTTTTGGAATCTAGTGGTTTTCATATTTATCACTAACTTGAAGGTGAAGGAAAATATCTTGAGGAAACCTGTAGGTCCCAAAATTGGTTTTGTGTGAGGCATATTAACAGCCCAGTCCGGCGATGGCCCCGTTACTAGCCCCGTTTGGGGTTCTAATAATGACTACTTCCAGAAATAAAATTTCTCAACCAGCTCCGAGATGTACATATTTGCAAGTGTACATATTTTTTTATTTATCTTAAAATTCTTATTTATCTTTTCAGCCTATCAAAAATAACAAACTTCATATTAAAATGGCTCCCGGCTAACATCAAACACGATGCAATGTTCTACTCGACTCTGCTTACAAAGTTAATAGAAGGAGCCAACAACCTCGTCAACATAAACATGCAAATTGAAGAGAGGACCTACGACATCTCCCTGAGGCACCCCGGAGGAGTTAAGATACTGTTGGGACTACCAGGGAAGATAATTGCGAAAGGATTCGAAGGACTCGCTGACGCTGAGAGGGTTCAGGTATGGATTGAAATGGTTTCTTCTTCAGGGCTACAGTGTAATAATAGTAGGCTACTTGTGTACAAGATGGCCACTCAGTGCCTCCTCTTAGATTAGTTGCCACCTCTCTTAGGCTCCGCTTAACCACGGGAGGTTGCAACGTGCAGGTTGACTCTCGGTCACTTCCAGTGCGGTTGGGGAAAAAAAGAGACAACATCATCACTCTGTGTGCTACCCACAAGTTTCCTGACCAAGTGGTCCCGTTGGGTATATACACATTAGTTACAGAGTCATCAAAATCGGTCAAGTCATATTTGAGATAATCTAGAACATACATGCACGTCACACAAGTAGTAGTAGTAGTATTTAAAAGTTAGATAAAAATAATCTCATATTTATCCCCAGATCGTAACCGCAAAGATAACCACGCCTGGCCAGGTGTTTTGCGATGTTAATCGCCTCCAAGGCTTCCTGCAAATATCTAAAGATGAAGCTACCAACCTGAAGAATCAGCTCTGCACCGATCAGTGGAAAAGCTACATCACCGATCTCGTTCGCTCCTTTGGCATTTTTGATGTTAAAGACAATGTAAGTTATATTTGTTATACTATAGTAGCTGACCTGTCTGCGGCGATGTTCGCGTATTCAATATTTCCCGTTCATATCATTCCGTTCCAAAGTTAAAGCCCTAAATCAGGCCTTCTCCTTCTCGTTAGAGAGAGATCTTTAATCTATAATTGTACCTATACGTATATTTTCTTACCGAAAGCTTGCCTTCTAAAGTCCAAATATGGCATTGCCTTATCGACACTATATATAAGATTGTTTGGGTTTCAATTTCCAAAATCCATTCCCAGATAAACGCAATGGCATCGCTCTTTATCCAAGAGACTCTCGGCAAAGACATCTCTGACCAGCTCTACACCATCGACCATGACTTTCAAGTCCTCAAAAACTTCACCCAGACCCTCAGCAGGATGACCTCCAGAAATCCTTTGAAGATTGACTGGATCAAACTGTTCAACGTTAGCGAGGACTCCGAGTTTATGAAGACCATCAGAGATAAAGGGCATTTAGGAAAGCAGATGCTGTAAGTTAATATCTTTGGCTCTACCTACTTCTCATGTAACTTCATTATTTTTTCTGAAATAAGTTTTAGTTTAAATTAAATTAAAATTAATTTGAATTTAATCTATAATTGTCTAAATGCGTCCTAGTGCTTCACACCTATTTCTAAACTTTAAAACACGAGCTTCATAGCTGTTTCTAAACTTAACAACAGACAAATGTATTTAAGCAAGTGGGCAGAAGGTAGGTAGGTACCTACTTTGAGCAGATCGGGAGTGTAAATACTAAACGAGAGCAGTAAGATACTTGAAAACGTCGAAGAGGAGGAAAAAAAATAAAAACCTCACGCCTTTTATCCCCATCTGCCAGTAGGCAGAGGTATTCTATTTCTGGAAATACCCACTTTTCACGAGTATAATTTGATTCCTAAACGTGATAGATGGTCAGCTCATCGCCGAAGGCTAAAACACAGAAATATCTGAACTTTTCCAGAATAACAGTGCACGGAGCTCTAGCCAAAGAGGTGGTAAAACAGAACGCAATCCTCTCCTACAAAATCTCCCCTGGTTTGGTCCACACTACCATCCTGGTGACAGCCATCAATAAGCAACTGAGCGTCGTCCCTGAAGGTCTGACTGAGAGGGTCCGTAAAGTCTATCCTGAGGTTTTGAGGACTGTTGTTGGCACGCTGCTGGATGAGGAGAAGGTAAGTGGGGTATTTAAGGGTCTGAGTGATGAACCCACGCCTGTGATTGGTCTTCCAAGATGAAAGATCATCAATTGAGAACGGCTGGACCAACTCGGCAGTTTTTTTATGTGTTTGTAATTCTTAGGGTTTGTAGCAATTAAGATATTAGAACCATCCATCCGCGCGAAGCCGATGTGGGTTGTATGTAATAAAAATGATTGTTTGATTGTCTTCTATGAGTTTCTATACCATTCATCCATTGCAATGAAGTTATGGTTAACTGATAAGCGGAACCCCGGGACAGTATCAGAACCTTTTTTTAAATTTACAGGAATAAAAAAAAATGGATTTGCGCGGGCAGTGTCACTGATGGACGAGATAGTTGGATATAATAAATATTCGTTTTTAATCTTTTTGTACCGTAGAACTATTTGACACTACCTTAATATTTATCCTATAGTAGAAAGTAGCATAACATTTTTACTTTTCAGACTTATAAATCTCTATCAACTCACAGCGAAGATATAATATGCAATGGAGTAGGCAATGCTTCGATATATCTGGAATTCCCACAAAACGTGGACATCGAGAATCTGCTGGCAACACTATGCGACATGACTCAGACTATAGAGGCAGGTTTTAAGATCGATTCCGCTATTGGAAAAGCTGTAAGTATCCTCCACTTTCTTCCTAGATCCAGTAATGTATAATTTGCTTTTAAACTTGCTTTGGAGTAAGAGGCCTTCTGGTTTTCTCACGATGCTTCTCTTTACGGCTGAGCTAGTGATCATTTCATCCTGGTCATGGGATCATATTATCTGTAACATCATCCACATTAATAATAATATAATAAGTATTTAAGTAATTTTGTCTAATATCATAAATATTTAAGTAGTCTGTTTTCCTTTTCACTTCTAAAGCTCCAAGCCAATCTTGAGGTTAGTTGTTAGACATGTAGCTTATATCTTGATAAAGTATTGAGGCTACTTATTATCCCGAAACCCGAATGAATTCGTGAACAAAAGCCATCATACAAAAATTTCGCTGACTACAGTATGCTTAGATCAGCCTTTCAATTATTTTTTGTTTTCAGCTAGAAGCTATACGCAAGTCTAACAAAGGCAATGTGAACTGGACAGCCTTGATATCAGGCCTCAAGAGTATGTACATGACCTTGGAAAAGGAATACCCATACCTATTCCAGTATTCCAGCTACGGCATGGATGAGGGTACTAGGATAGCTGTGGGCAAAATGGTGGAAGATGCCAAGGAGTTTTGGTTCGGGAACGGGAGATTGGAAAGGAGTTTGCACTTGAGGTAGATTATGTGTTCCAATTTTTTTTTACTTGTTGGACGATGGAAAGCTGTTTTCGATCGGTCGCTTTGAAACCATTGTCTTTGGGTGAGGCCTATGTTCAGTTGTGGACATTCTGTGGATGAAATTTTGGTTCAACTATTCTGCAAAACGGTTTTGGATTTATTTTATGAATACATCATCACAAAATATCGATGTAAAATTTCCAAAATAGTTTATGTAATACGATTCATGCGAGAGTGAACCTTATTTTTCTCTCCTCTAGTGTCAAAATGGGATTCCGTCTCCTCGACCTGCTGGACCGACCTATCTTCAACTTCACCGATGAGAGCTGGTCCAAATTGAAGTACGCTTTGGGAGCATTGACTGGTCCTTTGACGGTCGTAGATGATGTCTTGCAAGTGGTAGCAGGTAATAATGCTTCTGATGACATTTTACCCGCATTGAAGACTTCTACTAAACTGAAGTAGACGATTATATACTGGATGATTTTTTTTACCGTCTGGAAAAAAATATGACGTATAAGATATCTAGAGCCGAAGTTATACACGAGATTAATTGTTAAATATAGTCATGTTTAGTGCAATTTACAAAATTTAGAAAACTACGCACAGTACTACGCGCTGCTGGCGGTTGTAGGTAAATTGCGCATAAATGGAAGCTACGAGCCTGTTTCTTTTTAAAATACTATTTCAAATATTTCATTGTGTATTATTGACTACAATTGAGTAATGTATATTAGTGTAAGCAAGAAAAAAATTTTTTTTAAGTAACATTGCCAAATGAATCTATTACACTTACCTATCACACCACATTTTTTTCCTGACGGTAAAAAAAGACATCCTGTATATATGTGTGTGGGTGTCTTTAGAAGGGAAAAGTTTCAAGATTTCCCGTGGGAACTTCCATTTTATCTTTGCTTTCAGAAACCTTCCTGGACATCTACTCAATAATTCAGTAAAATTTCTATATAATAATAATAACTCAATAAAAAAAGTATGTTTATTTTTAGATAATGAGCATGACGCTTTACACTTGTTGTGCGAGTCTGACCTCTAAGGCGATTGTAATAAGAACGTTACAAAGTCCAATGTGTCAAGCTCTATGTGCTCTTGACTGTACAATAGATGCAAACTAATGCTAAACTTCTGTTCTAGGCATATCGCTGAATAGAACCCATACATCAAATCTGCCTCCTGCCACCGTAGCAGCTCTGCACCAGATCATCCCCAATCTGCCTCAGCTGATCGTTGATACAACTGACATCGTTATCAGAGGCGACACTGATGTGAGTATTATTAGGTTCATTAACCCAACAGCAATATGAAGTTCATCAACTTGTAACAGCATGCTGCTGAGCTAAGGGTCTTTCCTCATACATGAGGAAGTATGAGCTATAATCTCCCCCAGACCAAGAGAAAAGAGGAGTGGTTCTCAACCGTTTTTTTTTAATAATACAAAATCTCATATTCCAATTATATCCCCGGGAGGGGGGGGGGGGTATTCTTAAACGTGATAGATGGTGAGCACATCGCTGGACCGGGTCTGTTTACACATACCTCAGAATTAATTCTGGGACCTGCGGGTTTCCTCACGATGTTTTCCTTCACCGTCGAGCTAGTGATGAATATGCACGTAAGTTTTGAAATAGCCATTGGTACATGCCAGGATTTGAACCCAAGCCTTTTCATCATGTGAAGCAGGTTTTAACCGTAAGTGCTCTTTTTTTTTTTTTTTTTTTCAGTTTCTTTTTTGTATGTATGTTACGCCATTATTCCGCCAACTATGGACCGATTTTGATGATTCTATTTTTGTTTGGTGAAACAGTTTTTAAAAAAACTACAAATGTCTAAAAATTGTATACATCGATGATATTTTTAGTGCTATTACTTGAAATCTGTATTTTGCTTTTTATAGTTCTTTGTTATATATTTTGCTTTCAGCTTGCCCCAATAGTCGCGATCCTAAACGCGGATCCTCCTTGGCCGTGTTCCACCAGCATGGTAGAAGCCGTGCATCTGACCTCAGGGTCGGCAGACGCGCTGATGGCGTTGGAGTCCATCATGTGCATGGATGACCTGATGATGCAGGAGTGGGAGGGTTATCTGGCTGAGAGGAACGTTTCTATGTTTGTGAGTGTGAATTTCTTGTTCCTTTATGTCGCTATTTATCTTATCTGTGGTAATTTATTTAAGTAAGTATATCAGTATACTTACTAGTAAGCTTAAACGTGTTTTTCCTTTTTCCGTTCCCTTTGGAATAGTATGCAGTTTCCATTTACTTGAATTTGTTTTCACGTTTCCCAGAGATATTCCGCTATTATACTCGTATAAGTGCTAAAGGCCAAGGCCAAGAGCAGTGATAGCCCGGACGGTTAAAGAGCCGGTCGAAAATCAGTGAGGCTCGGGTTCGAATCCTGGCATGTACCAATGAGTTTTTCAAAAACTTACGTACATATTTATCACTAGCTCGACGGTGAAGGAAAACATCGTAAGGAAACCCGCAGGTCTCAGAAATAATTCTGAGACATGTGTAAACAGACCCGGTCCGGCGATGGGCTCACCACCTATCACGTTTAGGGGTCCAATGTATCTCGTGAAATGTGGGTATATCCAGTAATGGAATACCTCTGCCTACGCTCTCGGGGATGAAAGGCGTGAGATTATTTATTTTATTTTTATTTATTTTAAGTGCCAAAGGCCAAAAGTTCATCGTAATCGGATGAATAATGAAATATAAATTCAAAAAGGTACGAAAACTTATCATTCAGTATTGTAGTAGCAAAAATAACATTTCAGAACATGAAGAAATGGAACACAACAACATTTGGGCCACACGTGTTCTTGGAATTCTCGGCAGCATTCGACGCTTTAGTGGAAGACGGCCAATTAGCCAAGCAAGTGGTTCAAGACATGGCCAATAGAGCAGAAGAAAGAGTTACTTGGCCATATGCGGTGGACCATCTATTGGGCATATTCAACAGGACCGACAGAGATGCTATACTCAGGTAATAAATTGTATATGCTCGTACATTCCATTGTGTAAAGTCGAATTTACACTACGAAACTAGTGGCATGAAAGTTGTGTCACGACATTAATTAGGTAGGTACATCCACAATAGGGTTGTGTCCTACCAAGTCAAATCAGTCACTTTTTACGATCTATCAAAACGAAATTTTACTATGGAAAATGTACTGAAATAGCAAACCGTGACGTCATAGTTTGTAGTACTCAATTGCAGCACTTTTTTTGATTGATTTATTATTTTTAAATTTGCTATAATTGTAAATTGAAAATCGAAATACATATTTTGAGGTGTTTTGGGATAATCTTTTTAATGTATGACTACTCGCAATTTAATTTCGATGCTGTCAACTACCCAATTTCATGTAAACAAGTTTCACAAAGCTTGAATGAATGAACTGAAGTGGTTTGAAATTAGTGTCGCGAAAGTATCTATGCGAAAACATTATGCGAGGCAAAATAAAGTTTAGATGCTGACGGAGCCACGATCTTAGCGACACTTTTGATATCACGACACTATTAATGTCACGAAAGAACTTTCAGGATTACTGAACCAACTTAGTTGCATGAAACTAAATTCATCATGCACATTAGTTTAGTAATGTAAATTCGGTTTAACACAACGAAAACCGAGACCAAAATAATACGACCTTAAATAGTATATTATACATCTAGGGAAATAAAATAAGAAATGTCTCATATCACATGCAAACTGAGACTTTCTTATTTACTTCCCGATATGTCTTTTTTTGCTCAACGAAAGCGGTAACTTGGTTTAGCGCAGCGGGCCGAAAGTGGAAGCTTTCCGCCCGGAGAGATGAAAACTAAATTGTCTTAAACCTTCCAGCAAGTTCTTCGCAAGTGTAGACGCAGTGCTCTCGTCCGTCTCCATCCCCTCCAACCCCGAAGCCCCCCTCAACGCGCTGTGGACTGCGTACGCGCAGTGCGGAAGCGCATCCTGCGGGACATTAGGCCGATCTGCCTTCGCTCGATCTCTGCAGTTCCTCTCAGTCATGCTTCAGAACGTGGCTGCCGACCTGTTCACTTACTTCAAGGAGAATAATGGTGAGTTTAAAGTGTTACACATATAATTCAAAAATCATTTATTTCTGTAGGTATAAAAATACACTTAGACAGGTCAATAGTCTTTTACGGTATTATGGGCTGTCCCTTTTTATCAGAAATACAATAGAATACAATAACTCTTTATTGTACACCAAAAATAACACAATATGGATAACATTACCACATTAAGTACAATGGGCGGTCTTATCGCGTTTAGCGATCTCTTCCAGACAACCTTAAGATGGATGAAACTTAGGGATTAGAACTAGGGTAGACGGTGCACTATATATTATTGAACATACTATTACTTACATAAATAAATATATACATAATATATATATTAAATAAATTAAACAAGAATTGCAAATACTTACACACAATCACACATACTTGAGGATAATAAGAATTAAACCATAAATAAAGCAGAAAATTAATTCACATCAATGCTTGCAAGATAGTGAGCCTTCAGTCGAGTTTTAAAAATGTGAATCGATTCAGCAGTTCTGACACACAAGGGTTCGTTCGGATTCGGATAATGAGTGAGTAACGGTAAATGAGTTACTGTAAAATTCAGTTGTATTACGAATACACTATTTTCTTCAGAAGTCCTTTAATGAATTTTACGTCACTGTATGCGAGTGTACGCTATCTTGTTTGGAGGCGACTGACGAGTCGAGCGACAAATTGCTGATTCTACAAACAAAGGTACTGTTACATGTGTCCCTATAGTCTAATAACAAGGCACTCTAAACTCGTAGATGGAAATTGGCTAAATGTAAACAGCAGCCCATCTCCACAGTCGAGTTGCTGGTTCCAAATGCAGTACCCCGAGAAGAACCAGCAAGAAACTCAGAGGCAGCTCTTTTTAATCTCATGCCTTACTAGTAAATATGGTTTAAATTTTAAAAGATGGATGGATTGTGTGAAGGATGACAATATGTGCAAGAAGGAAGTGAATGTATTAGATATGACGTATAGTAGATCTAAATAGGAGAAGAAAACATACTGCTCCGACCCCAAATAATGGGAAAAGGGCAAGAAAATGTGATGACAGAAGTCCAGATTTTTTTTATAATGTAAGTTTTTTTTATTAAGGCCCTGCTTCAGAGTTCATGCACAAAAATAGCTTTTTCTCTGCTTTTTGGTTATTGAGAGTAAAATAATAGTACTTATTCAACTTTTACTGAAGACTGCATTATGACTTCTTGACTTCACCAAAAAACCCGTTTTTTAATTCCACGTATTTCCTTTTCTTCTAGCCAAAAAGCCCATAATATGTTAGTGATGACTGATGACACAAGTAAGACCCCAAAAAACATGTACAAGTATTAGACCTTTTTTCTTAAATTTCAGAACCAAACGCAAACGTTCTCCAGCTGATGGGCTTCACGAAGAACACGCCTCTCTTTGAAATGTACGAGAAGCTTCCCGAATTCATGGGAGTTCTACTCAACTCTTACTTCGACTACGGGTTCATGACTCAGGTCTGGAGAAATCAAAAAGCTTTTATTCAAAGTAGGCACCCGCCCCGGCTTCGCACGGGTGCAATGCTAACACTAAAACCTTCCCCTTGAATCACTCTATATATAAAAAAACGCATCAAAATCCGTTGCATAGTTTTAAGATTTAAGCATACATAGGGATATAGGGACAGAGAAAGCGACTTTGTTTTATACTATGTAGTGATGGGGGCTTATGAGTCTGTAGCGACACCTAGCGGTACGACATAGAACTAACTAAGCGCCACAGACGGCTAGTTCTAAACCGCGCCATCGAAGTGTTCTAATGAGTTTGACCTCCGCTCCTCCACAGTCCACTTATTGAAGGCCATAGTAACTCCACCGCTTTAGCATGTATAGTTGAGAAGTGGGGAAGGAAACTCTTTAAAAGTTTCGTAATTAATACTAAAATTTAAATTAATTAAAATCTCTAAAGTAGTTTACTAAATACTTCAAGTTGTTCAGAATCAGGAGTGGGATCGATTTCCAGGGTTTCAAGTATACTTAACTCTTATTTTACATTTCCAAATAATTTAAAAATAAATACAACTAAATAATAAATCATTTACAAAATGAACCTTACAGCAAATTCATAAAGCTTCATTTCAATGGTATAGTTGACAGCATCGAATTTAAATTGCGAGTAGTCATTCATTAAAAACATTATCCCAAAATACCCGAAAATATTTATTTTGATTTTCAATTTACAATTATAAATTTAAAAATGATAAAACAATCAAAAAAGTGCTGCAATTGAGTACTAGAAACTATGACGTCATGGCTTGCTATTTCAGTACATTTTCCATAGTAAACTTTCGTTTTGACAGATCATAAAAAGTTTTGAGAGTTTGTGAGTGAGTTTGAGTTTTTCAAAAACTTACGTACATATTTATCACTAGCTCGACGATGAAGGAAAACATCGTGAGGAAACCCGCAGGTCTCAGAATTAATTCTGAGACATATGTAAACAGACCCGGTCCGGCGATGGGCTCACCACCTATCACGTTTAGGGGTCCAATATATCTCGTGAAATGTGGCTATATCCAGTAATGGAATACCTCTGCCTACCCCCTCGGGGATAAAAGGCGTGAGATTATATTATTATTATTATAAAAAGTTACTGATTTGACTAGGTAGGACACTACCTTGTAAGTTATGTATTTCGCCCTAGATCCGCCGAGCCTCCCTCTCCCAGTTCTGGGACTGCGAGGCGATCCTGGCCGCCATGGTCCCACCCCCCGGGAGCATCATAGACATCCCCACCATAGAAAGGGTCCACCCATACGTGTGCCCCTCTTTCTTATACTGGCTGTCGCTGCCGAGAGGCGACAACATACTGTTGGATCTTATTTCCAAGCCCGTGAGTATATTTTTCAAGATCACTTCTAAATGCCAATCCTGCTTTTTTACCCGAATACAGCGAAGCCTAAAGAAAGGTCTATGTTTTTAGCAGTCTATGTGTGTGGTATGTATGTATGATATTTCACCGTAGTACCTAAAATACTTAACCAATTTTAATGAATGAGGTCTCAATAGGCGACTTTTTCCTAAGTCAGGTTTTACTCTCGTTAAAAACGAAACGCATACAGCCCCCCCTAGCCAAGTGACATTGCACAATCTAATCAAATGTTCTTTTAGATTGACATGTATGGGATTGACATTAGCGTTAGCGCTCGTTGGCAAGTGCTTATGTCAATCCCATACATGTCAATCTAAAAGAACATTCGATTAGATTGTGCAATGCCACTTGGCTGGGGGAGCAGTTACGCAAACGCAAACTTAGGGGAATGGGAATTGACAAGATCCGTGCTATTGAAATTCGGCATTCGATGCAGAAGATCGCTTTCCATAACAGTAGCAGACCAAAATATAAAATGGTAGCAAGAATGTATAAAAAAAGCGGTGATAGCCCGGACGGTTAAAGAGCCTGCCTAAAATCAGTGAGGCTCGGGTTCGAATCCTGGCATGTACCAATGAGTTTTTCAAAAACTTACGTACATATTTATTACTAGCTTGACGGTGAAGGAAAACATCGTGAGGAAACCCGCAGTGATAGCCCGGACGGTTAAAGAGCCTGCCTAAAATCAGTGAGGCTCGGGTTCGAATCCTGGCATGTACCAATGAGTTTTTCAAAAACTTACGTACATATTTATCACTAGCTTGACGGTGAAGGAAAACATCGTGAGGAAACCCGCAGGTCTCAGAATTAATTCTGAGACTTGTGTAAATAGACCCGGTCCGGCGATGGGCTCACCACCTATCACGTTTGGGGGTCCAATATATCTCGTGAAATGTGGGTATATCCAGTAATGGAATACCTCTGCCAACCCCCTCGGGGATAAAAAAGGCGTGAGATTATACTTATACTATGTATAAAAAAAAACTGTTTATTTCCAGCAATACTTCTTCTACACATTACAAGCAGAAAACCTGACAAGCAGCTACGAAAACGCGTACAACAACTTCATCGATCTGACCACACTACTGACCGAAATTAAAAACAAAACCAAGACGCTACTCACCGATGAAGATATAAAACTAAACTCTCTAGAAGGAAAGCTAGAAAACCTCGTCGACAAAATGTTGAACTACAAGATAAACCAAACAGACATTGCGTATAGAGTATTCAACGAAATCAACACAAAGCAGTTCGCATCGACAATCTATTTGACAAGAGTCATAGTAATTTTAAATAAACTGTCCGAATCATTAGAAGATTTACAAATTAACGCAGCAACGGACGCGTCTGAAGAAGAATTGAAGAAGACCAAAGAAGATTTGATAGCTATACAGAAGTTATTCAAGAGACGACGAACGGAAATCGCAGCATTACATTTTGACGTTATAACTGATGTGGTTTGGACTAATACTGACGAATATAACTTAACCATAGCGCTCAAATCTATGTGTGACGACTTTAAAAATAACGTGACAAGCAAAGATGTACTAGTTGAGAATCAGAGACTGAAAAATCAGATTTGCTCTAAGAGATATGACATTATTTTGAAATGGATCAATTTAGATGTAGCTGATGATTTGCATAATGCAAGAGATAGTTTGTGGAATCTTGTGACGATACTACGGAATGGTGAAGACGGTAATGTTACCGATATCTTCAAGTTTCTTAATGATAGGTACGTATTTTTTTATTACAGATAGATTCTGCAGTCACCATGATACAGGGTGTAATTACTACTTTAATCATTTTCATTTGATTAAATTACAGATTTTTTTTAAATTATTTCATGCGATGAAAATGTAATGAAGTTGTCAGGATTGCAAAGATTTCATATGTCGCAATCTCTTGCACTGGACACTTTTCTTCATATGTGAAGAAAAGTGTCCAGTGCAAGAGATTGCGGTCTGATCCAGGTCTTTGTAATGACCTATTATATCTCTAACACTGACCTACTTACTCGTATGCAGAAAAAGAAGTCGGAAGAAAAACATAAACTTTTTCTATAGACGACTTTGGCACGTTTCTGAAAGTAGAATGTAATTTTCGGACAAAAAACGTGACAGTTGGTGAACCCACTGTCGCAGCGTTACATTCTAAATGACTTAGAATCCGTTCTTGGACCTGCTGGTTTCCTCATCATGTTTTCTATGCAATATGAATTTAATTTAAATTGTTTTCAGAAAACAACTCATCAAAGTCCTCCGTACTTCTATCAAGTATGTATACGATCTGAACATGTCTACGTACCTGCAGTATTTGCGAAGTACATTGCAGCACTATGACGTCATTCTCACCTTCCTCGCCGGCGGGGATTGGTGGAAGGCCCTCAGGGAGTTATACCGCGGACCAATCGCAGGACAGTTCCTGGATTCGGTTGAAAACAGCTTCGGTGTTGTCGAGGATGTGTTGACCAATTTGGATGAGATTCATGTGAGTATTCTAATAACACTAAAAAAAATTGGTTGTCTGTAAAGTCGGTGTATGGATGATAATTTTAAGTGATAAAGTCATAAGAAATCGTCATAAGAAATCGTCATATAACGAACGCTAAGACTGATCGTGTCTCTATCGCTTGTTCCGCACTCTCGCTTGCACGCTCGGCTCAGACGGAACCTCTAATCCCAGTCAAATATCCCTGCTTCATAGACCATGGACAAAAATTCAGAGTCTTCAACACTTTCTACATCCCTCCCGTGATTATCAACAATAAATTATAGCACTTTTACTGGAGATTTCATTGTGACTTCTTAAGGCAATCCAAAAATGTCCATCCCTCGCATTTAATCGAATTTCCCATTCACTGCACACTTTCAAGGACACTTGCCACATAATACTATCACTAATATGAGTCAAAACCCGAAGTATAGAGCAAAATTAAAATAATACAAAAAGCATGACGTCCCTCTTCGTATTCCCGGCAAAAAGCCAAAACTTTTATTTACTTTCCGAAATGGCTTGCAAATAGCGAGCTGTTTATTGAAAAAAAAATAACAAATAAACGGTCGTTTTTCGTCATTGATTTTGAAAAGTAATTATATTTTCAAATAAAATTCTGCCTAGGTATTATTTAGTTTTTATATCCGCGCATTATTTGAAAAAAGTATACAAGCTTTGGCCACAACTAGACGTTGATGGACTTACGTATTTACACGTTCGTCCATCAATGCCGCTTTTGCCAAAGAGATTAAAAATATAATATGAAATATTATAGAGGGGGCATTGGGAATATTTTCATACAAAAACTTTAAATCTCAAGCGTCATGTCAGTTATTATGAACGCGAGCTGCCATTCGGTCGAAATCGCACTAGATTGCCCACTACTAATAATTTTCAGATTTTCCACGCTTTGTCCCCTCTATGCCCTATTATAATCTCTTTGCTCTTTTGCTGGCCGCTGCAGTAATGTACTATAACTTTCTCCAGTTGATCCGCCTCATGCACGACATCAACGTGAACAACACGGACCTCTTCTGTATGGACAACGTGACCTTGGGGGACTACCTGCCGGACCACAGCGGCGCCCTGTCGCAGCTGAAGAGGCAAATGTGCTCCGACAACGACCCACTACTGGCCGAGCTGCCCCCACTGCTGTTCGCCTCGCTGGTGAGTAAACAATCATTTATTTATTTAGGATTGCTAACAAAGCTGACACAAAACATTGGAACATACTTCTGTTGACAATGACAGATTTGTGCCGCTTCACTTAAAAGCAACCACGGCAAGCAAAGGGGCACAATCAGAATGAGTTACATATCAAGAAATAAAAACAAGTAAAGCAAAACAAGAAGTTAATTAATAGCAACGGTGTCGAGCCTCCGTGAATACGCATGCAGAAAGACCTCCAAAACACCCCTTATAGTCTTTCCCAGACCACCTTATTTCTCTGACCTCTGTATCTCTCTGTTTGTGCGAAGGCTACTTTTGATGACCTCGCACCACACTCTCTCCCAAGTCTATGTCTCTCCGTACACTCATCATCATCATCATCGTCAACCCGTAACAGCCCAGGTCTTTCCTCACACATGAGGAAGTATGGACTATAATCTCTCACGCGAGTCCACCGCGGATTGGGAGACGGTGTTAGGCTAGTTGCCACCTTACAATCTATAATATACAATAATTATTCGGGTAAAAGTAAGCCTCCTTTTTTGAAGTCGGTCATTAAAAAAATATTGGAGACTACTATCTTTGGAAAGGCGAAACTTACCCTGTAACACTTATTTTCTTTCACGACAACCGCTAAACCGATCGTGAGAGCAGTCGTCGCGTATCTCGCAGAAACATAGAGAGAATTTTTATAAAGGAAAGATAGTGTTAAGTTAGTAAGGCAGTTCCAATAAAGAAGATCCGGTTTTTGAAATAATCGTTTTTTGCAGGTCTACGACAGCAGTCTGCAGCTACCAAAGGAAATCAACTACACAGATCTAAATCTAGAAATATCAAAAACGGAATCCATGCTACATGACCTCAAAGACGGGCCTATGGCCCCACAGAGGCCGCTATGGGTCACTGACCAGAAGATCGCCCATTTAAGAGAGGTGGCGCTTCGATTACTGTCCAAGGAATCGCTTACAAGAATGTCTTTTGGGTTGCTAAGCAACTTGGTGGACGCTGGCACCCTGTTTTTGAATAGTAGGTAAGGTCGTTTTCAATACGTAACAGCCCACTGCCGAGCCATGGGTATCATTTGTCATATCTCACCTGTGAGTCCTGTGAATGAAGTATGGGCTACATCTCCTACGCAAGCTTTCTGTGTATTGAAAGATGGTGTTAGGCTAGTAGCCATTTCATTAAGGTTTTATTACACTCAACTCATAATCTTTTTGGATTGCACTTTGTGCACACCCAACGCAACTCACTCTACAACCCCCAAATACACACACGCGTAAGCTCACTCTACAGCACCCAAACACATGCAAACTCACTCTACAGCACCCAAACACACACGTGCAAACTCACTCTACAGCACCCAAACAAACTCACCTTATCTTACTCAAACACAATCTCATTTCCACACACACCCACATACATGTACAAGTTGGCACGTTTTTTTAAATGTAATCGATAACTCCTTTCTTCTACAAGAATGGTAAAACATCCTATGTAACTTTCCCCTTCTAGCCACTGCCCCCAGTGCTCGTACCTGACCTCCTGGCTGAAGCAGCTAAACCTCCAGGTGTTCAAGAAGCAGGAGTACGACAACCTGCTGTGCCACCTGCATGACCTGTCTCTCGAGGATGTCCACTACACCTTGAAGAACGACTTCCATTGGGACATGGCTATTCAGGAGGTATTTACTCTTCATCAGCAGCTAACATCCATCATCAGTAGTTTCTTATCCACAAAAACAAAAAATCTAATTATATTTATTTCTGTAGGTAAAAAAATACACTCAATAACGTCTATAGACTAATAAACAAATAAATAATCTCAAGCCTTTTAACCCCTATAGGTAGAGGTATTCTTCCATTTCTGACAACACCCTCACTTCACCAGTAAGTCTTTGAATCCCTTAAGAAACCGTTATAGACAGAGAATAAATAAATATGTTTGACTAGATTGAGTTCCCCAGGCCCTATATTTTTATCCCTTTATTTTTCCTCTTAAAAGAAATTGGTAAAAATATACGAAGTCAAAACATACCCCTAAAAAAATCCAACGCACTGGTTTACCCCCCAAAATTTGGGGGAAAAACCCCTAAGTTGGAAACACTGGTAAGCACACTGACAACGAAGGCCTACGAGCACCAAGTTGCTTCATAAGATTATCCATTTATCCTTGTCAGTCCTGATCCTGGAATAGTATATTACATACCAAGGGAAGATAAATAAGAAATGTCTCAGATCACATGTAATTGTCGACCGAGGCGAAACCGAGGTCTACAAACATGTGATCTGAGGCCTTCTTATTTACTTCCCGAGGAGTGTATGCTTTTTTTCAGCTCGACGGAGTTGAAAAGCGGCAACTTTGTTTAGCGCAGCGGGGCGAAAGTTTACTCTTACCGCCCGGAGAGATAAAAATATCCCTTTCTTTCCAGCTGTTGTCCGTCCGCAACTACACCAAGTACGAGCTCAACAAGTCCCTGAACGAGTTCCTGGAGCTGGTGAAGCTGCACCTTCTAGAAGACGTGATGGCCAACAGCACGAAGCTGTCCGATTGTCTCGCTCGGAACGTGACCAGGAATATCCTCGGGAACGCCACACTGTGAGTAGACAGTGTAGTATCAACTTATGAGACCCTAGTGTTTCACCCTGACTTCGTGCTGAACGGATGTGGATGAAATTTGGTACACAGTTATAGTGTAACCTGGATTAGCTTATAGGATACCTTTTTTTTACAGAACGCAGATGAATTCAGGCAAAAGCTAGTAATAATATAACAATAATATAATCTCACGCCTTTCATCCCCGAGGGGGTAGGCAGAGGTATTCCATTGCTTGATATACCCACATTTCACGAGATATATTGGACCCCTAAACGTGATAGGTGGTGAACCCATCGCCGGACCGGGTCTGTTTACACATGTCTCAGAATTAATTTTAAGAACTGAGGGTTTCCTCACGATGTTTTCCTTCACCGTCGAGCTAGTGATAAATATGTACGTAAGTTTTTGAAAAACTCCTTTTTACATGCCAGGATTCAAACCCGAGCCTCATTGATTTTCGGCCGGAGTCATCGTGAGGAAACCCGCAGGTCTCAGAATTAATTCTGAGATATGTGTAAATAGACCGGGTCCGGCGATGGGCTCACCACCTATCACGTTTAGGGGTCCAATGTATCTGGTGAAATGTGAGTATATCCAGTAATGGAATACCTCTGCCTACCCCCTCGGGGATAAAAGGCGTGAGATTATAATTATTTATATATTTATACTGACAAATAGACGCAAACATTCCACAGATTCATAACAGTGTTGTCCCATACAACGCGTCTCCTCCGCGCAGAGGCGCCATACCTCCACGAGATAGAAGGGATCACGTCATTGCCATACTTCGTACACCTCTCCGCGGAAATTGCTCCTCGGTTAGACGTGACTGCGGGGCTGAAGGGGTACTTGGCAGGAGATATGTACCGCAAAGAGTTGGGGAAATTGATGGAAGAGGATTTCGTGAGGGTAATTGAGGATGGCGAAGTTAATTTGAGACTGGTAAGTGATAACATAGTTTTGATTTTAGATGGTTAGTAATACTATGGACTCGATTCTGCAAACCACCTAAAATTCCTAATTTTAAGTTAGCTCTATTCTTTTCCACCGCTTTGGAAAGGAAAGGGACAAACGTCACAAATGACAAAATAACAAAATTGAACCATAAGGGCGCATTCAAATAGACGTTTTTAGCAACGATGTAAGGAGGTAGATTCAGTCAAATTTCTTGGTATTTATGTAGATTGCTATATAAATTGGAAAAGGGAATTGGAGAGGATAGAGGCGAAAATTAGTTCGGCGTGTTATGCACTTCGAAGTCTGCGTGATGAGGTCACCCTAGACCAACTAAAGACGGTGTACTATGCGTTGGTAGAATCTCATCTTAGATACAGTATTCAGTTTTGGGGAAATAGTTATGCATATAACGTTAATAAGGCATTCACTCTGCAAAAAAGAGCTATCCGGGTTATGGTACGGATTCCACAGTGGGAGTCATGTAAAGAGCATTTTCAAAGACTTAATATACTCACAGTGCCCAGTTTATATATTTTGGTTTTGCTAACTGATTTCGTAAAGTGACTAGAGGAATATGAGACACCAGAGACACTGTCTGTCGTCTGCAATCGCGTAAAAAAACATAAAATTAAAGACGTGCTCCAACTTAAATGTGGTAAGACACGGTATGAGGCCACAACCGATCAGAATGTTCAACGGTCTTCCAAAGGACTTAAAGATCATAAGTAGTGTTAAGTTATTCAAACGGCAGCTGAGGCGCTTTTTGTTGGAAAAATGTTTTTATAGTGTTACAGACTTTAATAATTAATTATAGGATTATTTATTATTATTATTTATATTTCGCATACAATTGTAATTGTGTGAGAATAAATGAAATGAAACGAATGAAATGGTCATGGCTAAAAGTGACAGATAAGACATCAAATTAGTCGGTTTTTCCATGTTTGACATTATTCTATAAACTATGGTTTGTTTCTGTCCTTTTTCTTCCGTATTCTATAAAGAAGGGTAGGCTAACTTAAAATTAGGAATTTTAGGTGGTTTGCAGAATCGAGTCCTATGGTTAGTTTAGTGAACTCGTCTTTTCATGCATCATGTTTGTGTCCGAATCTTAGTTAGGCATTGTATGTAAGTACTAAACTAAACTATCGCACATAAAAAATATCTTTTTAGTTGGGGATATAAATATTGACATACATATTAACAACCAACACACCCAATCTGAAGAATATCTTAATATATTAGCCTCAAATGGTATCCTACCAGCGCATACTCTTCCTACACACAATCTAACATGCTTGGACCATATATGTATCAGAACTACTTATTGCACATATACTCTTATAATAGACTCCTCTATAACCGATCACGAATCTATCCTACTATCAATTATTACTAAAAAACACGAGAAGGCTAATAAGATATTAACAACAATAAATTACCATGGGCTTACCGATGACATGCAAAAAGTTGACTTTTCACCTATTTTTGCCTGTGATGACCCGAATATTGCTATAGAGATTCTTTTAAGTATACTGCAGACTGCGATAATAAAAAATTCCTCAATTAAAGTTTTACCCCATCGGAAAAGACCCATAAAACCATGGATTACACCAGGACTTTTAAAATGTGTCAGGAATAGAGACAACCTTCACAAAAAATCTAAAAAATCACCTCAAAATGAAACTCTTTGAATAACATACAAACGTTACAGAAATTTCTGTAATAACTTATTAAAGAAAGTCAAAAGGGCATATGAGAAATCTAAACTACAAGAAGCAACAGGAAACAGTAAGAAGCTATGGCAAGTGGTAAAAGACATTACATTTTTGAACAAAAGTAAACGTAGCTCACGTGAACTTTTAGTATCCAATATTACCCCGGAAGAATCTTTAAATCAAGTAAATCAGTTTTTTAGCAGCATTGGCGAAAATTTATCAAACGAGATTATTACCTGTAAAACTAACACTTTAACTTCCGTATCCACTTCAAACTCTTTTGTACTCCTGCCTACAGACGAACAGGAAGTTCATCGTATTATACATTCCCTAAGAAATGACTGCGCTGTAGGTTGGGATGGCATATCTACAAAATTCATAAAAACTTATATTGATCTCATAGTTCCTCCATTGACACACATATGTAATATGTCACTCTCTCTCGGTTTTTTCCCTAATAAATTAAAAAGAGCTCTAGTCCACCCCATTTTTAAAAATGGCGATCGAAAACAAGTCAATAACTATAGACCTATATCAGTATTACCAGCTATGTCAAAAGTCTTGGAACGAATAATTAATAACCGGCTCATAACTTATCTGGAAAGTAATAACCTCCTCAGCAATAACCAATATGGGTTTCGTACAGGAAAGTCCACCTCTCAAATAGTCCACAAACTAACAAACTACATTGTACTAGATCTAGATAGAAAAAAAAATGCCTTGCCATTTTTCTAGACCTCACGAAAGCTTTCGACACAGTTTCTTCACCCATCTTACTATACAAATTAGAATCACTAGGTATTCGCGGAACACAACTACAGCTATTTAAAGACTATTTAAGTAATAGAACTCAATGCGTTACTATTGACGGCTTAACTAGCAACGATATACCAATCTCCTACGGTGTACCGCAAGGTAGCATAATGGGACCTAGTCTCTTTTTAGTTTATATTAACGACTTATGTAATCTTAATATTCCTAATGCTAATATCCTCTCTTTTGCGGATGACACAGTCCTGTATTTCTCTGGTGAAACATGGGATGAAGTATTTTTGTCTGCCCAACACGGTTTCAATGTTGTTTCGGAGTGGTTAAATCAGAACCTACTTACACTAAATGTAAACAAAACTAAATACATGGTTTTTTCTATAACAAATCGTCATATCCCTGATCCTAACATATATAAAATCATTGCACACAAACCACACTGTCATGTTCCGGATATCCAATGCAGTTGCCCCGTTGTTGAAAATGCAAAACACATTAAGTATCTCGGAATCACCCTTGACAGTAATCTTTCTTTTAAACCCTATATGAACATATTGGCTGGTAGAGTCCGAAAATTAATATTTGTTTTTAAACACTTGAGACATGTTGCAGACCCTCCCATTCTAAAAATGATATATTTCGCTCTTTGCCAGTCAATACTTACTTATTGCATTACAACATGGGGAGGAGCCCCAAAAACTCACCTTATCACCGTCGAACGTGCCCAACGTGCCTTACTCAAAGTAGCTACTTTTAAACCCAGACTTTTTCCATCACATTCACTGTACCAGTACTGTGAGTTACTAACTGTAAGACAATTATTCATCTTAAACATTACACTTCTTCAACACTCTCATACTCCTTACATTCCAGATCCTTCCAGACGAAACCACATAGTTGTCAAAACTACCTGTTTTAATACATCCTTCAGCCATAGATTCTTCTGCTTTCTTGGACCTTTCCTGTACAACAATATCCATCGCAACTTGCAAATGCATTCGCTTCACATAGACTCATGTAAAAAAATAGTAAAAAAATGGTTACAATATCTCTCATACGATGATACAGAACAACTCCTCTTGCCCCCTACTTAAATAATCTGTCACCCACATTCACTTACACTCCACACATATCATTCACTCAATCTCACCCACCCTCAATTACACATAAGTACATAATATCTATTTTGAAATTTAATTATTTCTTTATCTTATTTTTATTCTAAGTTTATTTCTTAAATTTGAGAAGCCTAACTTAAGTTAAAATTGTATAGAAATTCATTAGTACTGTCAGCCCTATTACGCACCCACTTTTTATCCTCGCACCCTGAACCGTGGTGCTGATATCTATAGCTCAGGTTTTACCTATTTTAGATATCAGCTGTTCCTTCCTTCTGCACATAGCCTAACTTTAATACCTAAACTGAATAGTACTTAAGGAAAAACACAAAATGTAAGTACATAAATTTAGGCTTTTGATAATAAAGAATTACTTACTTACTTACTTACTTACCTACAACTAAATTCATCAAAATCTTATGGACGTATTTGCCAGCAGCTCGAGTCAGTTCGACGGTGAAACCCAAGTCAAAGACTTGATTCTAAGGACTGTGAAACAGTACTTTGGTCTATCGATTTTCTCTCGTGACATGTTTAGGGGTGCGAAAAATTTACTGGTACTGGCCAACCCCCACATGGTTTTTTTTTTTGTGATAACGTCCTCTAAATAAAAGTGAAAAAGTGTCGCGTTCCGCCTGAGCCGAGCGTGTAAGCGAGAGCGCGGAACAAGCCATAGAGAGGCACGATCGGCTAAAGCATTCGGCTTGTGACGCATCTATCTCTCTTCCACTCCAGTATGCAATTTTTAAGTAATGTTTCTTATGACGTTATCACGTAAAATTATAGTCCGTAAACCGACTTTATAGTTTATAGAGAACATTTTTTTTCCACTAATGTTAATAGGGTAGTGTCCTACCTAGTCAAATCAGTTACTTTTTACGATCTGTCAAAACGAAATTTTACTATGGAAAAATGTACTAAAATAGCAAACCGTGACGTCATAGTTTCTAGTACTGAATTGCAGCACTTTTTTTGATTGTTTTATTATTTTTAAATTTTGCTATAATTGTAAATTGAAAATCGAAATACATATTTTGAGGTGTTTTGGAATAATCTTTTTAATGATTGACTACTCGCAATTTAATTTCGATGCTGTCAACTACCCAATTCATAAGATATTTCTCTGTGTTTTCATAAATAAACAATATTTCAGATCGGCAATAACAAGACTTCTATAGAGCATGTCTTGAAGATACAGAAGTATACTTGGGAAGAGATCTGCAAATCTCAAGATTGCAAAGCTATTCTGAGAGTCATCAACGAGAATGTCAACAAAACGCTGATAGCGAAACAAGTTAGTATAATTTTAGTTTTCATTTTTTAAGATTCTTAAGAACAGTGATAGCCTTTTTTTTTCTTACGGTTAAAGAGTCTTCTTCGTAATGTGTGTGAGGCTCGGGTTTGAATCCTGTCATTTACCAATTATTTTTTCAAAATTTACGTTCATATTTATCAATAAGTCGACGGTGAAGGAAAACATCGTTAGGAAACCCGCAGGTCTCAGAACAAATTCTGAAACATATGTAAACAGACCAGCAGGCGTATTCACGGAGGCTCGACACCGTTTGCGTTCGATTCAGATCAAGGGAAAAATTTACCGAAGTCGAATCTATCGACTTCGGAAACTGTATTTTAGGCGTTTCCAACAGCCATGGAAAATTTTCCGAATGCTTATGTCAAATATGACATTCGTTTTATATACCAACATCTGTGAATAGCCCATCTTCGACAGATTTTCCGATTCCGAGTCGAATATCGAATATCGAAGCTCCGTGAATACGCCTGCAGGTTCAGCGATGGGCTCACCGCCTATCACGTTTAGGGGTCCAATATATCTCGTCTGTATATCCAGTAATGGAATATTTCCGCCTACCCCCTCGATTATTTATTTTATTTTTTATTTTGCAGCTCCCAGGTCTCCAGAGCCAAGAGTTCTGGCGGTTCACCTTCGTGTCCAAGGCCTTGAAAAACGTGGAGGGTCTCCTGGGGCACGTGGCGCGCCTCGTGGCGGTGGCCAGTGGGGCCCAGCTGGAGGGGGTCGCGGAGGGCCAGCTCGCACCCACCATGGACTTCCTGCTGCAAGTGCTCATGGATGACACGCTGGCTGATATTCTGTACAGGTATACAGAGAAGCAGGATAGCGAAGTTTTTTAATTGTTTAACGGCCTTTAGATTCTAGTCCTTATAGCCTTTACTTTCTTATTATCAATCTTAGTTAATCAGTTAAGAACCGCTGGTTCCAATTGGAACCGAGATACAATTAAAAATCTATTGTGTCTGTGATTCATGGTCTGAGATGTTAAATGGCTCCGCCTCAGAGACCATGCACAAAAATACCGCGTCTCCAACACCCTCCTCATCCCTCCCTCGGTTACCAACAGTAAAATGATAGCAATTTACTGAAGACTTCATTAAGACTACTTGAGGCACTTTCACGGACCCCTGCCACATATTATACTATCATTAAATAATCTCACACCTTTCATCCCCGAGGGGATAGGCAGAGGTATTCCATTTCTGGATATACTTACACACTTTTCACGAGATATTCTTTGGACCCCTCTAACGTGACAGGTGGTGAGCCCATCACCGGACCGGGTCTGTTTACACATGTCTCAGAATTAATTCTGAGAGCTGCGGGTTCCCTCACGATGTTTTCCTTCACCGTCGAGCTAGTGGTAAATATGTACGTAAGTTTTTGAAAAACTCATTGGTACATGCCAGGATTCGAACCCGAGCCTCACTGATTTTAGGCCGGCTCTTTAACCGTAAAGGCTATCACTGCTCTAATTAAAATAGTTTAAACAAACACCCTATTGCAGTATCCACGGCGTGGTAACTGAGCTGCGTCCCCTTCTAACCAACACCACGCTGGAGGGAGATGTTGTGGCGCTAGCCAGAGGACTTGGAGTGATGCAGCAGCTCAAGAACTACGTGATAGAGCATGACGACTTGAGAGGTAAAATTGCAGGTCTACCTTCAAGATATCCAGGTGTATGCTGCAGGTTAAGGTGGTGACCAAAGATATTAAAGTAAAGATGAGTTATATTCATACTGCGCGCGTTTGAAAATTGATCCGCTACGTTGCTTCAACATGTGCATACTCACATCTTAGCGTATTTAAAGGATACACAATGACAGAGAAAGATGATACGGAACGAAAAATAAAGAAAGAGACAGCTATCTGTCAAGAGTTGCGCTTGAAATACGACTAGGTGAAAAATGCAATCATTGCGACTAAATAAATTTAGGTCAATTACCTACATTTGTTGGCCTCATTTTCCGCGCTCTAGTAATATATCTCTACATCTTTTTATATGTAATGTCTTTGGGGGCGACACTAAAAAAGGAAGTGATAGCCTCTTTTATGCACGACGCTCGATTTTGATTTTGGAACCGAAATTCAATATTCATCTGGGTGAGGACATTGAATTTTGATAATTTTATTATCACTACTTTGACGGTGAAGGGTCACGCCAAAGCGATATCCTTGGCATTTCTGAAGGCACCTTAAACCGATGGTCTCGGTTTTCGTTGTTTACGCACAATGGTAGCCGTTAGGCATTTTCAGATACCCTTGGGGGTCGGTTACAACCCCTCCCCCCCCCCTGGTGATATCTGGTGAGGTTTTAGACTACCCCCCACCCCCTACCCAAAATCACGCGTATCTTTGTTTAACAAAGTATATTGAAATTTTCATCACTACATAGTATAAAACAAAGTCGCTTTCTCTGTCCCTATATCCCATGTCCCTTTGTATGCTTAAATCTTTAAAACTACGCAACGGATTTTCATGCGGTGTTTTTTAATGGACAGAGTGATTCAAGAGGAAGGTTTTAGTGTTAGCATTGCACCCGTGCGAAGCCGGGACGGGTCGCTAGTTTTTTATAATAATATAATAATATGTTAATATAATCTCACGCCTTTTATCCCCGAGGGGGTAGGCAGAGGTATTCCATTGCTGGGTATACCCACATTTCACGAGATATATTGGACCCCTAAACGTGATAGGTGGTGAGCCCATCGCCGGACCGGGTCTGTTTACACATGTCTCAGAATTATTTCTGAGACCTGCGGGTTTCCTCACGATGTTTTCCTTCACCGTCGAGCTAGTGATAAATATGTACGTAAGTTTTTGAAAAACTCATTGGTACATGCCAGATTCGAACCCGAGCCTCACTGATTTTCGGCCGGCTCTTTAACCGTTCGGGCTATCACTGCTCTCTAGTTTTTTATACAGGTATAATCTTATTTAATTATGGAATATTGTTGAATAGCAAACGGTGAGTTAAGGTCACGCTTTTTGGTTTAGAAATCGCGAGTTCATCGAAAAATAAATACATGTGATATCTCATATTACCCCTATTACCTACTCCTCCCCCGTCCTTGTGCTATTACGTGTTTTTTTCCGAAACCCTCCCTTTCGAGCCTTACGTGATTAAAGGACGACCCCTTGCGTGGCTTGAAAAAAAATCAGACACTTGGCCACTATCTTAACACCTAAAGAGGTTGGAAGAAAATCATTCTCTTTCCTACTTCTTCTTTAAACGTCTTTGTTAACACCATTACCCAATCCGCGGTGGGCTCGCGTAGAATCATACCCCATACTTCTTCATGTGTGAGGAAAGACCCTTAGCTCACCAGTGTAATGTCACTGGTTGATGATGATGATGTATCTGGTTTCCAGTGGAAGTAGGGCGGTACTTCTCGAACGCGGACGGCGTGGAGGCTGGCTTAAGCCGGCTTGGGCTCAACAACACCAACTTCTGGTCGGTGGCTGCACCAAGGCTGCACGCCGGACACATACGGCTCAAGCCGGTAGGGACTCACTCATATTTTTTTACAGAGTAGTCAAAGGGAGTGTTTAACTTGTCATTATTTGAAAAATGAGGTAAGTATCATAAGAAGTGTCTTGATCATCTCTTATGGAGGTTGCTCGTCATCACAAATATGGAAGAGCGGAGTGGAATGCTCCTCCATGTAAAAATAAGAAAAGTGAAGATCGTCCTTCAGGCGAGGTGATCATGCGTGTGAACTTCAATAGCGTGGTTTAGAACTTGCCGTCTAGTTCTATGTAGTACCGCTAGGTGTCGCTGAAGACTTTGTAAATAAAACACAAAAAAATATGAATCATAAGGTCAAAAACTAAAATCCGACCAAAAATTAGACATTTGACATCTCTAAAAATGTATTACGATTTTCATTTCACAATAATAATAACAAATACTTAAACTGATGACGTCACAGTTCAGTATTCAGTACAGCGTTTTGACAGGTCATAAAAAGTAATTCAATTGACTAGGCAGTCAAATACCATATTCTTTAACGTTTCTTGTACAGCCCATAATTTAATGTCTCCCCAGCTCTTCCAGCCGCAAGAAGACTTCCGCCTGGCGAACTTCGTCTGCCAGCTGGAGCAGATGTCCCAGGTGTTCGAGCCAGCTGACCTGGGCGTGGTGACGGCCGAGGACGTGTTCGGCGCCATCGCCGAACAGTTCTGCTCGCTCCCCGACAACACGGCGAAGCAGGTCATCCCAGTGCTATTGGCGAACCTCAACTTTAGTGCTGTGCTGGAGAAAGTGAGTGTCCTACCCTCATAACTACTTTTGACGTGCCTGTTGGTAGCAAAGAGATTTCAATATATAGGGCATAGAGGGGGCATTGGGAATATTTTCATACAAAACTTTGAAGCCTAAGCGTCATGTCCTTGTCATGTCAGTTAGTATGAACGCGAGCTGTCATTCGGTCGAAATTGTACTAGACTTATTCCACTTGGAATAACTTTTGACTTCAAATTTCCTCGCTTTGTCCCCTCTATGCCCTATTATATTTAAATCTCTTTGGTTGGTAGTAAGTAGTAGTATAGAATAAGTAATAGTACCTACTACGTACAGAAGGTTCTCTGTTAACAAATTCCCTGTTTAGGTACGTCCAACGTGCCTAAATGTGGCCATCCCTTTCTATCGCATGCAACGCGCTCTTTCGGAGGCGGAGCCTTAGAGCTAGGGTTGCCGGCAGCTTGACCCATTAAATTATATGTTAGTAATAGTAGTTAGTATAATAGTGTATTTTAACTACGATATTACGATTACTCTTTATTTAGGTACTAAAGACAACCCAACTAAACAAAAGCTGTGTAATTTACCTTTAGGTTATGTCATGACTTCAAAACTATCTGTTTCTGCAAAATGTAGGACGAAGACATACGAGACACACACAACTGGGTTATCTACATACATACATTATATAATGTAAAGAAAAATAGTTTATTAAAATTCAATATCTATACAACAAATGCGCGGCAACCACTAATAGACCGCCGGGTGGCGGCCGGCCGCGTGTACTTGTAGCGGCGCGATGACGTCACGCAGTGTGCCTCCCCTGGTAGTAGTGACCCTGTATTATGAATAAACTAGCTTTTGCCGGCGACTTCGCCTGCGATCCGGGAATAAGTGTAGCTTGTGTTATTCCGATGTATAAGCCACTATAAAGTTTCATTACATGCCGTCATCACAGTAATCTTTTCCTGAGCAACCAACATCAATTCATCCATACATCTGCAACTGTCGAACTATATATATACATAGAACTAAGTAAAGCACAATAACTAATTATTAAAAACAAAATGATGTCTTCTTTCAGTAAAATATCCTATCTACAATATTTAATGTACTTGCCCTCCGTATGGCATGGGCGTGGGACGCCCTTTATATACGAACTCAAGAGAACACTTCGATAGTGAGGTTAAGAACTTGCCGTCTACGGCGCTTGAGTTAGTTCTATGTAGAACCCCTAGGTGTCGCTACAACACTGACACTCTATAAGGCAGAGGGACAAAAGTTACCACCATAAATTGAACTCTATGTAATTGAAATAAGATTCAAAACCAATGAAACATTTAAACTGCCTGTTCCCGTTAAACGTTACTGTTATTTACTCTTCCTTAGGTAGCAAGTGCTCTCCTGCCCCAGCTGTATTCAGCATCAAACCTCACCCTGGAGGAAGGCACAAGAATCCTGGAAAAGTACCCGCAGATGGCAGCACTGTTGCCCACGCTGCAGTCCAGCGTTGGGGAGCTGGGCGAGACCGTCGCCCAGGATCCTCTGCTGCAGACCCTGAGGAACTTCAGCTCGGTTGGCGGGCTATTAGGATGTCAGTATGATGGAAAATCATATTTAAAAAGATGAATAATTGAAAGACTAAGTAAATTAAACGTAAAAACTTTTTTTAAACAACTTTTAGAGTGACGTCACTCATATTGAGAGATTTTTCATTCATATTGCAGGAGTGCATTAAATTGCACCATCTTGGGTGTTCCACCATGTTGGATTTAGAATGACGTCACACAGCTAATCATGCACTGTCATCCAAACTAAACGTGTATACAAAACAAAAAATTGCAACTCAATCTATTGGAGATATCTGTTTCAAAATTGAGTTGCAAGATTCCACTCGAACCAATATACCTACATTGCAAGTTAAAAAAGAAATATACCCTTAAAATAGTGATATGTGGCCACTAGCCTAACAAGATCTCCCAATCTGCGGTGGGATCGCGTTGGAGATTATGGCCCATAATTACTCTTGTGTGAGAAAAAACCATTTGCTCAGCAGTGGGCTGATGATGATAATGAATAAATATTTACACACAGTCAGGTTCGTCGTCCGATAATTTATGTACCTACTTGTGTTTTTTCAATAATAAATACGTTTATTGGTATATTTTAATGGATTTTACAAACAATATTTGCGCTAAACTGTAAATAACAGTTTGTTGGCGCATTGCGATATACAAACAAACATTACAAGCATACAATTTTCCGTTAAAGTTATTTGAGTTGGTCTAACAGATATTTTTTAAGTTTGCTTTTTTGGACATTCCTGCTCATTTCTTTATTACTCAGGAATAGTATATCGTTACAAATTTTAGGCATCATACAGCTTACTGTTCTTTCACCATTTTGGTACATCGTAAAGTCTGCTAACAAGTCAACTTCTCAAGCTGGGGTCCCACGGTCCGCTATTCTACGGATCAGCCACACTCAGCCGACGAGCACGGACGGCGACGCACCGCAGGCAGGGCCGGTCCAACGGTGCGTGTCGGTGTGTGTAGATGTTTTTATGTTGTCATAATGCAAAGCGAAAGAAAGAGAGAGAAGAGCGCACCTTTGAAGTTACCGACTCACGATGGATACGGCGCACCGCCACAGACGTGTCCGTGCTATCACGGTCCCACGGTGCGTCGTGCGAGCTGGTCTGCGTGCATCCGCGATTTTACGGACCGTGGGACCCCAGCTTCAAACAGACCGTTGTATGCACTAACCTTGTAACTTCCTGCAGCGTCCTCGTTCCTCTCTCAAGCTGGGAACATGATGTGCGGGAAGCCGTTCGTGACGGACACGAGCCGCTTCATCAAAGCCATCGCGGAGAGCGAGGACTTCACCACTGAAGTTGATCAGGCTCAGCTCGACGTGTTGCCAAGTGAGTGTAAAATTCACGCCATTTTTAGGTTAACCAAAACACAAAGGAATGAATTAGTCCTTGAACAAACAGAACACATTGAACGGAAGGCCTTTGTCTACGACTGACTGCGTCATCATTCCGGAATAAAAAGTAGCCTATGTCCTTTCCTTCCTTAAGTTATTGGAGCTTGACACATTGGACTTTGTAACGTTCTTATTACAATCGCCTTAGAGCTCAGACTCGCACTACAAGTGTACAAACTTCATGCTCTTGATTATATATATTTATTATTAGCTCGACGGTGAAGGAAAGGAATACATTGTGAGGAAACCCGCGGGTCCCAGAAGTAATTCTCAGGCATGTGTAACACACCCGGTCCGGCGGTGGGCTCACCGCCTATCACGTTTAGGGGTCCAAAAAATATTCTGGGGAAATGTGGGTGTTTCATGAAATAGAATACCTACCTCTGCCTACTCCCTTGGGGAAAAAGGCATGAAATTGTTTACAGTACGGCCGTTTTAACTTGGCTTCTCTGAACATAGGCTTCGCCTGCGCAAACCACCTCGTACCGCCAAATGGTCGCTTTCTTCTTCACTTCAGAGCTGCTAAGTTAAAACGGCTGTACTGTATCTGTTTATTTTCATCCACAGCGGACTTCTGTCGCAGCCTCTACAGGGACATAGTGAACATGAACGGCGGTAAGATCGTTTGGAGCTTCGTGAAGCCTCTTTTGATGGGCCGGATACTGTACACGCCCGCTAATAGTATGGTCAATAAGATCATACATCAGGTTAGTGTCAAAGCTGGCAGCTTTTTCCATTTCAATGGGAACTACGAAAAACTTGTGTCGACAACCTAAATGTTATACCAAATACCGGTTTACTGTGTCTAGGCTGTATGGCTGGACCTCTGGAATAATGTCCCTTTTCCAGAATGTTTCTTCCCCGGGATGTCTGTTTCACAAAAAAAATATTTTATCTAAATATCCCTTTCGCAGAATGTATCTTCTCCAAAATGTATCTTGAGCAAAATGTATATTTTCTAAAATGTTGTCTTTTCAAAATGACACTTTACCAGAACATCCCTTTCCAGAAATTTCTCTTTTACAAAATGCCTCTTAACCAGAATCACCTTTCCCGAGAATATATATAATATAAAATGTCCCCCCGCAAGATCTAGGGTGAGGGTTTTGGCGGGAATCCGAAGAGGGACGTCATGTTTTTTGTACAATTTTCATTTTGCTATATATTTCGGGTTTTGACTCATATTAGTGATAGTATATTATGTGGCAAGTGTCCGTGAAAGTGTGCAGTGAATGGGAAATTCGATAAAATGCGTGGTATGGACATTTTTGGATTGCCTCATGAAGTCAAAGTAAAAGAAGTAAAATTTATCGAAAATGGCGTGAATTGCTTCGAGAAAAGGATGGTACGGCCGTGCCGCTTTTTGCTCGACTTGGCATGCCCCCAGATATCATTTTAATGTTGATAACCAAGGGAGGGATGTATAAAGTGTTGAGGACACTGAATTTTTGTACTGGTCTCTGAAGCCGAGCCATTTAACTAAGATTAAAGTGTAAAATACACTTGAAAACTAAATTACTTGACATTAGCGAAATGTTAAATGTGGTGCCAAAAAAAAGATGTAGGGTTAATAGATGTTGCAATAAAATGATTTATCTATCTAAAATGATTAATCTATCTATCTATAGAACCACTCTAAAAGAAGCTCACTCTGCAGGCCAACGCGACCTTCGCGCACATGAGCAAGCTGACCCAGCTAGTGCACTCGTTCGCGGACTCGTTCCCCTCAGTGGACGGGCTGTCGGTCCACCGCGAAGGCCTATCGGCTCTGAGGAGGATCATCTCGTCCCCCTCCTTCGCCGGCCTGAGGGGGACGCTGGTGGGGGACGGGGACGTCCCCGATGTCGACGTCGATGGGCTCTTCGATGAGTTTGGGGATCTGCAGGTGAGATTTTTTGAAGTTACTTTTCGGATGAGGACGCTAATTTCGTGTAATAGTATATTACGTGCCAAGGGAAGTAAAATAAGGAATGTATTTGCTTCCCCTCTTTCGACTATTACTTGTGATCTGAGGCTTTCTTATTTACTTCCCGAGGTGTATATACTTTTTTCAGCTCGACGGAGGTGGAAAGCGCCAACTTCGGTCTAAAGTTGATGCTTTCCGCCCGAGAGATGAAAAATAGATTTTCTGAAATTCTGTGATTCTGTTATGTGTTGCGATTGTATATGTTTAAAATGTTCAACGATACCGCTTAAATTGTGGGACAGAAGTCAAATATTTAATACCGAATTAGATAAAGCCTGTCGGTGCTACAAAGCTGATAAACATACTAAAATAAATTTGGATAAGAAATCTGACGCGGAAATTCGACGGTCTCAAAAAAAGATGAGGTTCTAAGTATGCTCGCGTGTATTCATTTCAGACTTCACAGCCGACATTTAATTGTAATACGACTAGATTCCATTCCGTCTAGGCAAAACGCCTAAACATTTTAACACCTATTTAAGTTTTCTATTTAATTATAAATTATAATATTGCTTCAGCACTCGCAATCTTAAAAAATATTATAAAAAAACTTATAAAAAAATATTATAGGAAAATACTTGTAAAAAAAAACTGTTTGGTCCCACAGTTAGATTTAAAAAAATATTGAACATGTAGGTATTTTTTGTTTTATTAAATAAATAAAAATTGACGAAGATAAGGGCAAGAGTGGGCGATTTCTACGCGAAATTTCAGTGCTGTGTTGTCTTAATTTTTTGTCTGCCAGACATTCTAGTAATCTATCTGAGGGACCGCATAGAATTTTTTAGTCATCTCTACCCTATTGTTGCTATATATTGTGCACCTGCATTCCTTGATCCCTGCAATAATAATGCAGGGCATCGGCAGCATCCTGAAAAAGGGCTCTGACCTGCTCCGCTGCATCAACCTCAATAGGTTCAGCTCCGTGGCCGACGAGTACCAGCTCTCCCACGAGGCCGTCAAGCTGAGCAGGGTCGACGAGTTCTCCGCTGGTGAGGTTCATTCACTGACTAACTGAACAGGGTATTTAATAATAATAAGAAATTGTGGGACACAATTCACACACGGTTATTCAGTCCCAAACTAGGCAGAGCCTGTACTATGGGTACTAAACAACTGATAACCATACTTAAATAAATATTAAACGACCAGACACGAAGCCAAAAGACATGTTCATGCACACAAATGTTGGCCCCGAGCGGGGATCGAACCCGCGACCTCCGACTCAGAAGGCAGGGTCACTGCCAACTGAGCCAACAGGCCCGTCAGATCAGATTTGACTGCTCAGATCAGATAAAAAGTAAAAATGGAGCGCGGCGAAGGATAAACTGAAGCCAGAAAAACTACTCCACGTTCTGTGCATACACGCTCGCACGCACAAATTATCAAACAAACTACTCAACCCAGACGGATCAGCTAGAACTAGTTCGTTAATTGAAGCAATACGTAAGAAAAAAAATTAATTATGTCGTCGGGAAATGTGCCTGTGCGTAAATGCACAGAGCGCGGCGTACTTTTTCAGGCTTCAGCTTAACCTTCGCAGCGCTCCATCTTTACTTTTTATTTGATCTGAGTTTGACTGTATCAAAATTAAATTGTGAGTAATCATTAATTAAAAAGATTATTCCAAAACATCTCTAAAAATGTAATTCGATTTTCCTTTTACGATTATAAAAATTTTTTTAATAATAAAAAATATGCGATTGAGTACTAAAAATGATGACGTCACAACTCAGTAGGTATTCAGTAAATATTCCATAGTAAATTTTCGTTTTGACAGGTCATAAAAAGGAACTCAATGACTAGGCAGTCAAATACCCTATTATCGCCATCTTTACACTTTTCTACCAACTGTACTCAGCTTAGCAAATTCCTAAAAAAATAAACAAACACGTAACGTGAAGAAAACGTTTCATAGAGAAATTTCTTCGTCTTTTTGTCTGTGAACCTTGTTTTGATGAAATAAGGCTTTAATTTCCCCCCAGTTACGATCTGTCAAAATTGTGAATTATGGTTTTAAAATTTGTCTGCTACTTTAGATTAGCGTTTCCAAACAAACGGAAAAAGTTTTGAAAAAAGGTCTGTTTTAGGTATTCTGATAATATACCTACTCCCTACAAATATTTTTGGCTTAGAGGGTTTTCACATTATCCGATCCGATATCGGAGTCGGATGGCGATACGATATCAGCAGGGCATGTAAAAATCTATGAAATATAACCGATATCGGAGCGGACAATGTGAAAGGTAGGTATATATTTCATACATTTTACTTCCTCCGATATCGGATCGGATAACGTGAAAATCAAAAAACTAAAATGATTTTGGCCATGACTTAGGTACTTCTTCAGAAAACAATGCCCAATAAACTTGTCCATGTTTGTATCCCAGGCCTAGTGTTCCTGAACAGCGAGAATCAACCTGAAACTCCACTCAACGTTGAATATAAGATCCGCATGGACATCGAAAACACTCCTACCACAGCAAGGAAGAAGAATTAGTATGTATTGTTTACATTATTAATGATATTAATTTCAACTTCGAACCTTCACGAATCACGCTTTTTTAAGAAAAATGGTATTGAGAAAAAGATCATCAAAAGCCGGCCGAAAATCAGTGAGGCTCGGGTTCGAATCCTGGCATGTACCAATGAGTTTTTCAAAACTTACGTACATATTTATCACTAGCTCGACGGTGAAGGAAAACATCGTGAGGAAACCCGCAGGTCTCAGAATTGATTCTGAGACATGTGTAAATAGACCCGGTCCGGCGATGGGCTCACCACCTATCACGTTTAGGGGTCCAATATATCTCGTGAAATGTGGGTATATCCAGTAATGGAATACCTCTGCCTACCCCCTCGGGGATAAAAGGCGTGAGATTATATATATATATATCATCAAAAGCCAATTTTCCTTATGAGGTACTAGCAGCGCCCCGCGGTTTCATCCGCGTAGTTCCCGTTTCCGTGGGAATACGGGGATAAAATATAACCTATGTGTTATTTTGATGTATAAGCTATATTACTGTAAAGTTTCATCAAAATCCGTTCAGTAGTTTTTGCGTGAAAGAGGAACAAACATCCATCCATACATCCATCCAAACAAACTTTCGCGTTTATAATATTAGTAGGATAGTAGGAAGTAGGATGGAAGCCTAAAATAATACATTTCCTTGCAGCCTCTGGATCCCTGGTCCGGAATCCAGCTTCCTGGAACACATGAGATACTTCCGTGGCTTCGTACAACTGCAAGACATGGTGGATAACGCCATTATACAGCTGTCCCGCTCTAACACCAGGCGAAAGAGAGAGACGGAAGATGAGGCGAAGTGGGCGGTTTACACGCAACAGATACCATATCCGTGTTACAGGAAAGACTTGTAAGTTGTTTTAAAAATATACAATATGTAACAGAATAACCGCAAGTCCTGAAATTAGTTTGTTCAGTATCGACTACCAAATCGATTTCAACTATTTTTAATATGTGTTAAATTTTTCCGAAAAATGAATAAGCAGAGCAGTGATAGCCCGGACGGTTAAAGAGCCGGCCGAAAATCAGTGAGGCTCGGGTTCGAATCCTGGCATGTACCAATGAGTTTTTCAAAACTTACGTACATATTTATCACTAGCTCGACGGTGAAGGAAAACATCGTGAGGAAACCCGCAGGTCTCAGAATTAATTCTGAGACATGTGTAAATAGACCCGGTCCGGGCGATGGGCTCACCACCTATCACGTTTAGGGGTCCAATGTATCTCGTGAAATGTGGGTATATCCAGTAATGGAATACCTCTGCCTACCCCCTCGGGGATGAAAGGCGTGAGATTATATTATTATTATTAAGCATACAAAGGGACATGGGGATATAGGGACATGGGGATATAGGGACATAAGGATATAGGGACAGAGAAAGCGACTTTGTTTTATACTATGTAGTGATTATGAGACATAACCAGAAATATAAAGGAAAAAGAAAAAATATAAAAAACATGATGTCTAGCCCAGGATTCTCGCCTAAAACCAAAGTGATATGGCTCGATATAATGTTTCCATTTTCTTCCAGCTTCCAAACATCACTGTACGAGTCCCAAGCTTTGCTCGTAGCATTCTTCTTCTCTCTGGTCTTCACCGTGTCTTCTGCTGTGAGGTTCATCGTGTCTGATAAGGAGACTGGGAATACTATGGTAAGTCATCTTGTTATTACCCTGATATTGGGTTCGATTCTGCTTTACACCGACCAAACTCATTTTAGTTTAGTCCTGTTTTTGTCTTACCTCAAAAAAAGAAAAGGGATAGAAGATAACCTACCGAATTTAGTCCTGTCAGAGGTTGTATTTTAGTCGTGACTTCTTTACTTATATACACGTTATGAAATGCTTTAGTTGGTAAGATTAATTTTAATTTGACAGAACTAAATATCTCTCGTCTCTTTTCTTTTCAAGGAAAAAGAAAATGAAAGGAGTAAACTAAAATAAGTTTGGTCGCTGTAAAGCACAATCGGGCCATTTTGTTAATTTGGGGACAACCGAGCGATTTTTATGACGTTGTGTCAATAAATAAATAAGCAGAGGGCGACCTAGGTGTACTTCGATCAGATCGGCGATGTATTGAAAAAGAGTACTCAAAACCGACGAGCTTGTATGAACCGATTCATGGATGTGGATGAGGTGCGTGAGGTTTACCAGGATCGTAGCAGGTGGTGGGCTGTTGTCTGCCTACCCCTTCGGGAAGAAGGCGTGAGCATATGTATGTATAAATAAATATCTGTGACTTGAAATATGCTGAGATGGTTTGGCCATGTCGAGAGAATTAATAACGAACGATTGACGAAAAAAGTGTATAAGGCGAGTGTGAATGAAAGTGGGAAGGGGTAGACCTAGGCGGACGTTTCGAGACCAAATTGGGGACGTCTTGAAAAAAGGCCAGGTCAAGAGTACCCTAAACCGAAGAGTATGTATCAAAGGAATAATGAAAGGGGACGAAGCGAAACAAGTATGTAAGGATCGTAGCAAGTGGAAAGAAGTGGTATCTGCCTACCCCTACGGGAAAGAGGCGTGATTATATGTATGTATGTATGTATGAAATCTGATGATCCCCCAGCTGATGTCGGTGATGGGCGTGGAGCTGAGCGCGCAGTCGCTGTCGTGGTTCCTGGCGTCGCTGGCGGAGATGGCTCTGACAGTGTGCTGCGTGGTGGGCGTGCTCTCGCTGAGCGGCGTGCTGCCCAACACGCCGGGCACGCTGCTGATGGCCCTCGTGCTGGACTTCGGGGTCGCCGTGCTGGCCTTCTGGTGAGTGCAGATAGATCTGGGGCTAAATGCTACATTTGGAAAGCTTGACATTTTTGTTAACCCTTTAGCTAGGCAATTAAAAATTGGAAAGAAGTGGTATCTGCTTACCCATACGGAAAAGATGCGAGATTATATGTATGTATGTAATTAAAAAAAAAATTGTTTTCAATATTATTTCATCATTTCGAGTTCAATTTATGGTAACTATTGTCCCTCTGCCTTATAAAGTGTTAAATTCGCTTATGATACATTCTTCGAAAACCTTGACATTCTCAATATGCTCTATCATAAAAGGCGTTCTTAAAGCGTCGAGCTTTGAGAATGTAAAGTTTTGTCACACTCCTAAAAGTGTCACATTTGTAAAAGTGACACTTCATCCAGTTAGGTAACATACTGTGAGTGAGATAATAACTTATGTTTTGTTATTTTACCCTCGCGGGAACCCTTCGCATCACCGGATATCTTAAGGAAGCGTAACAGAGAGATGGATGGAAAGAAAGGGTAAATGTAGGAAAGAGAAAAATATAAATAAAAGGCGAGAAAGATGAAGTGAGTGACAGAGAGACAGAGACGCAGCAGTGAGTGTGGGAGAGAGAGGGATAGAAAGAGGAGACGGGGAAGAAAGCGAGAGATGAAGTTAGTGACCCGGAATGATAGACGCAGATGGTGAAAAAGAGAAAGAGACAGCCATCTTTAATTTATGAGTTGATGACGATGTAGTTACTTTAGTAAATAACAATATTCCCCAGCTACATGATGTCGAAGTTGTTCAAGTCGGCCAGCCTGGCGGCGGTGTGCTCGGCCATCGTGTACCTGATGACGTTCATGCCGTTCGTGATCATCCTCTCGCTGGAGGCAGTACTGTCGGTGGCGCTCAAGCTGTTAGTTGTGAGTAACTCTTGGTTAATGGGATCGAAAAGATATCTAGTGGTGACCTAAAAGGTACAGTCAAGAGCGCTTAAAGTTCTTATAACAATCGCCTTAGAGGTCAGACTCGCATTACAAGTGTAATGCTTCATGTGCTGACTGTACGAGGTGGACTGATGATAGTGAAAGTCGCAGATAAACGCTGGATGCGCAT
The DNA here is from genome assembly GCA_963855545.1 of Ethmia dodecea. Classification (NCBI taxonomy): domain Eukaryota; kingdom Metazoa; phylum Arthropoda; class Insecta; order Lepidoptera; family Depressariidae; genus Ethmia; species Ethmia dodecea. The sequence continues at coordinate 730,755 of OY979447.1, forward strand.
CCAGCGCATCCAGCGTTTATCCGCGACTTTCACTATCATGCGACTTGTGGTAATGTTTTGTTCAGTGGACATCTTTCGGCTGATATGATGATGACACTAGTTACGGGCTTTCCGAAGTGGCACAAGTGGGGAGGAAGAGACACAGCTATGTGCGACTGGCTTATGGTTCATTTCGTCCCGACTGTATGCAAGAAAAAGCATGACTCATTTGATTGTCAAGTTCCGCCTGAGCCGAGCGTGCAAGCGAGAGCGCCGAACAAGTGATAGAGAGGCACGATTGGCCTAAGCGTTTGGCTTGTGATGCATCTATTTCTAATGACGTTATCACGTAAAATTATCGTCCGTAAACCAATTCTACAGACAACAATTTTTTTGTTAAAAGAGCTTGTTGACTTACCTCTAAGAAACGTTTTTACGAAAACACTGACAATATCTGCGAGCGCATCTAGTAGGCATATCATTCTTATCCGTTCACAGTGTCTGTCAATGTCCTCGGCGATCTGCTACGCGTTCCTGTACATCGCTCAGCTGGAGGCAATGGGCACTGGGGCGCAGTGGGCTGACTTGTGGGCTTCCCCCGACGGTGGGGACATGAGCATTGGGCTGGCTGCGCTCATGGTGCTCGTGGACGCGGCCATCTACCTCGCTATTGGCCTTTTGTTCGACAAATTCTTTGGTAAGGCGTTTGGTGGAGAATAGAAGACCGCTTCCCACTCTCATGCATGAGGGCTAAGAGTGCCTTGTTATTAGACTATTGACGTTTCTATGTGTTATATTTTCTTACCTACACAAATAAATGTTTTTTTAATTGAATAAGAGAGTTGACTAATGACAGAACATTATTCTTTTTAAAATAACCGCGCCTAATTAGATACGATTCTCAAATAAATTCTTAGAATAGAAAATAGTTTTGACCCTGGTCAGCTGTAATCCTAATTTTTGCATAAATAAGAGGATTTTTTTTATCATTTAATATATTGAGGACAACTAGTTCTACATATCATTATCAACTAAACTTTTATTAAATCAGTTACTTAAATTACTTTTATTTCTTTCAAATTATTACCTAACCTAACCAGGCCCCAAAACACTGCAAAGCAACATAACCCACTGCCAGTCGTCTGGAGAGAAGGCGGGTGTGAGCATCGTGAACGTTTCCAAGGTGTACGGGGAAGGGTCAAAGGCGCCCAAACTGGCACTCGATAATGTCTCCATTGAGCTGCATAAAGGCCAGATCACCACGCTGCTGGGGCACAACGGTGCTGGGAAGACCACGCTCATGTAAGATCTACAGCTAAATAATGTAATAGTGATGTGTATTCTAGCATATGTATACCTACAAGAAATAGAAAGAGGCCAAGGATTGAACCCTGAGGGACCCCTATTTTAACAAGTGATCCCTTTGATGTATTACCATTGATTTGAACTTTTTGTGTTCTATTTTGTAGGTATGACTGTTATGTTTTAATTTGCGTAGAAAAGTCTCATGATCAAAGCAATGAAAGGCCTTCTATAAATCGCAAGACTCCAATTGCGTCGTTCGAGTCTCCCAAGCATTGAATAGAATATGCTTGAGAAGCGCAATTCCAGTGTCAGTTGTGAAGTGCCTTTAAAGCAGTATTAAATTATTGAAGTTGAAATTTCAAATTACTAATTAGTAGCTTTTGATCAAGTATTAACCTTTCAAATACAAAGAATTACAACACCGATAGAGTTGACCTAAATCAGTGAAAAGTGATGTTTTCAAACTCATCCCCCAGCAACATCCTAACGGGCATGCTGAAGCCTAGCAAAGGGCACATCGTGATCCGCTCGGACGAGCCGCTCGGCACGTGCCTGGGCGTGTGCCCTCAGCAGGACGTGCTCTTCGAGCAGCTCTCGGCGAGCGAGCACGTGGCGCTGTACGCGCAGCTCAAGTCCGGGCTGCCGTACCATCGGGTCAAGGACGAGGTCGACAGGTCAGTGCATTTATCTGAGGGTTAATGGCCGACCGGACATTCGGCTTCGACTTCAAAATGGGCATTGCCGAAAATTTTTGGAAGCGCCAAAAATTTTATATAACTTGGAGAGCTCGCGCCGTAGGTACTGCGATTTACGAGATGTTTTTACTGTTACTTTGGACCAAATGAAGTCAAAAAGTGTAAATAGTAAAAGTGGTGGGTACAAATTAGACCACAAAATAAGAGTTAAGTAAGCAACATAAATTCACAACAAGCTGAAAATCAGCAAAATTGTTCATAATATAATTATAAATAAAATTTTAAATTTCCCTATCATTCCTCTGTATAGAAAATTTTTTATTTGATATCAAAGATAAAAAAAAAGTTTTTCGCGATTTTCAGTAAAACGGTAGGTTTTATCATAAAAATACCCCAGACAAAACTTGTAGTTCATAAAATTATGTATAAAAAATGTACTAATACTTTTTTCCTGCGAGCGACCGTTTTTGAGATAGAACGATTCAAAAAAATCTAAAAGTTTATCTCAAGTGCCCAATCACGCAGCTCCGAGTATCATGGCTATGGGCTTGTACACAAAACTGCGATGTGTCGTAATGCGGATTCGCAACCCAGAAAATTGTAATACGAATTGCTGCGATACGATTTCGTGCGGCAAAGCGTCTCCCTTCCACGATTCGGGTAACCATTCATTCAACGACCGTCAACCGTACTGAAAGTATTTTGAAAACTAGGTCGTGACTCGTGATATGGATCGTAAAAAAAAGTGCGCACTTTTGTGATTGCTTAGGAGATACAGGAATAAGAAAAAAAGAAGAATTTATACAATCAGAATAAATTCAATTCAATTCAATTCGCAAGTTCTTCGCATCTCGCAGTTTTGTGTGCAAGCCCTATCACAGTAGTATCCCCCGCAGCATACTGCTCGTGCTGTCTCTGGGCGCGGTGTCCCGGGAGCCAGTGTGGCGTCTGTCGGGGGGCACTCGGCGGCGGCTCTGCGTGGCGCTGGCCTTCGTGGCCGAGCCCAGGCTGGTCACGCTCGACGAGCCCACCGCCGGGGTCGACCCCGCCGCCAGGAGGTGAGTACATCACTTCTTGTAACTAGATTCACGCTTATAATACGCCTCATATAAGTTGGAAGTTATCAGCTAACGCAAGGCTGGCCAATAGATTTTCCGGGTGGGCAAATACCATATTCATACAAAGGTCTTATATAGGTACACATAAAGTTTATTATACAAATACTACATTATACACAAAAAGACAATGCTATAATTTACTTTATTGGTAAATGAAATTAAGTAACATAATAATGAAAACATTATTCCTATTTCATAATGTAAGCTGTGAAGAGGTTTTCCTGATATTTATTTGCCGATATTTGGTTTTAAGTCTGATGTTGATAGGACAATTGGGTAGTTGACAGCATCGAAATTAAATTGCGAGTAGTCATAAATTAAAAAGATTATCCCAAAACACCTCAAAATATGTATTTCGATTTTCAATTTACAATTATAGCAAATTTAAAAATAATAAAACAATCAAAAAAAGAGCTGCAATTGAGTACTAAAAACTATGACGTCACGGTTTGCTATTTCAGTACATTTTCCATAGTAAAATTTCGTTTTGACAGATCGTAAAAAGTCACTGATTTGACTAGGTAGGACACAACCCTGAAATCGCGCGCCGGCTAGCTGGCCGACCGAAGTTTGGGCGGGCAATTTCAAATGTCTTGGCGAGGTGGAATGCTCCTCCTACTGGTTGATGTTCCCTTTTCACGATGGAGGAGCATTCTACCTCTGCTCATCATCATTGGCTCGTTGAGTCTCGTCGGTGATCCATTGGCGTACCAAAAAGTCTACTATCATCGTTGGCGAAGTCACGGCACCCAGACGAAGTTTCTTTGTTACTTGAGTATGTTACATCAGGAGAAAGAACAAAAAATGAAGAAGAAAAGACGCTAAAGTCGCCGTCTCAGCTGATCCACTGGCGGTTTTTTGTCACCGCAGACTTAGAATTTTAACCATGCACAAAGAGTCAGCGAGAAAATCCTCCGGTTGTTAAGTCCGCACTCACGAGTTCGTTGGGGTACCGGCGGGCAAATCCTCTGGTTTTCAAGTCCGCAGACCATTGGCGGTTTAGACATTTGGCTCGCAAGTTCTTTGGCGTACCTGTGGTTTTGCTCGCCAATGGATCATGGCCTTTTAAGAATATACAAACAGGTACATAATCTCTCTCTATCTTTCCCATTGGAGTAGGCAGAGACAATAGACCGTCACTAGCTAAAAACTTGGCCGATTTCTTGTGCCTCATCCACATCCATCAAACGAGTCATGCAATGCATGCTAGTCGATTTTGGGTACTCTGTTTCTGGCTTTTTTAAATCCAGAGAAGATCCAACACAACACAAACATTGTCAGATCCAACTCTTCCCCCCACCCCCCTCCGCACTTATCCAGGATAGCTAAGACAGTGATTCCGTTCCCAGGGACATCTGGTCGATGATCGTGAAGCTGCGCGCTGGCAGGACCATCCTGATGACCACGCACCACCTGGACGAGGCCGAGCTGCTCAGTGACCAGATCGTCATCATGCATAAGGTTCGTATATACTACTAAAAGAATAACAAGTAAATAGTCGTATACTTAGATTGACGATTTGTTATGTAAATACCTACTGTTTTAATTTTTAATTTTAATTTAAATTGCAACACCCTTACAAAGTCCATGTACTCTATGTATTCTTGTACCTTACCACCTCCATTCTATGTCTAAGATGTAGGGTAAATATTTTATGGTTTTGAGTGAATAGGTACTGCAAACTTCTGGTGCATGACTTTTTGATGGTAGCTAAGTATAGCATTAGAATAAGGAGTACCTAGTGACCACCTAACTGTCAGAACTTTCAAGCCCCCGACTTCCATCCTAACAGCCTAACACAGTCTTCCAATCCGCGCTGGGCTCGCATCCGGAGGAAATACCTTTAGCTCAGTAGTGGGCTGTTGTGGGTTGATGATGATGATGAAGTACCTAGTATCATAAAAAGTGTTATAGATAGAGTTGTTATAGAGACTTAAATGTGTTGATACTTGTTATGTTATTTCTATAGTTAGTTGTTTGTCTCGGAGCTGTCTCTGTCGAATTAAAAATAACATGTATCTATTCACTTCGATATTTTATTTATTCAATACTTCTCAACAAGTGAAGTTTTTATTCAGAAAGGTATTACTGGACTAAAGTTAAAGAAATATCGTATATTATAAGTGACTATTTATAAACTGCTATTTAATTTCATTTTGAACACATCACTCTTCTCACAGGGTCAAGTCCACACGACCGGCTCCCCGATAGAGATCAAACGCACTCTCGGCAATGGCTATAAGCTATCCGTCGTGTTCCCCGACAAGACCACTCTGGAAGAACCATGGCTGGAAGACTTCTCTATGGAGGAGCGGACCAAGCAGCTGCTCACAGTGGTCAGGCAGGACATCAGAAACGCTACACTAGGCGATGTGAATGGCACTGAAGTGGAAATAGTGTTGCCCTTCTTTGACGCTGACGGGGTCAACAATGAGTGAGTCGTTTTGGTCTTTTGTGCTTCTAGGGAGAACATTCTGTTAAAATTTAACAAGCGAGCCTAGCGAGCGCATTGAGCGAGTTTAGCGAGCCTATACTTTAGAGGTTCCAGCGTAGTATCAGGCAAGCTAGGCTAACATAAGAATTTTGTCTTCTTTTTTAAATTAAAATTTAAAAAAAAATCATTTAATCAGGATAAACAAACCCAATTTTTACAACAATTTTCTTCTGCCAAACTGCAAGACAGTTTGTTGGCAGTGATAAATAATAATGCAACGATAATGATGAAATGATAGTGCAACCGATTTCTATAGACAATTCTAGATAGAACTTTAAAATGTACCTTCGGGCTAAGCCCTTTGCCATATCTATTAACTCTTATACCCGTCTCAATCAACGAAACTCCGCTAACGGATGTCAGAAAGAGACGGCGCTATATGATTGCGGTTGATCAGAGTTTCGTGCTTTCTCGTTTTGCAATACGAGCCTTATATTGACGACTGTCGTATTATATAGCTTCCACCGCCTGTGCTCGGGGCTGGAGACGCAGCAACAACAGCTGGGCTTCAAGAGCTACAGCCTGGACTGCAGCAGCCTGGAGCAGGTGTTCTTCAACATCTGCCAGCAGGTCGACAAACCGCCTAATGGGATCGAATACGGTACACTATAAATGATTTTTTTTTATTTATTTCTGTAGGTAATGAAAAATTACTCTTAGAAAGGTCAATAGTCACTCTAAACTCGTCCAGTACAGGACGGCCGTTTTAACTTGGCAGCTCTGAAGTTGCGCAAATGGCTGCGCAATAACATTTTCAGCGACCATGCGCAGGCGGAGCCGTTCAGAGCATGTCATGTCAAAACGGCTGTACTGTACTTGTCTTAACTTGGATCCGTTCCGCCCGAAAATTTAAACTTTTAACGGGCATAGCCAGTTTCAATTTTCGATTGGTTTTGAATCTTATTTCAATTACATAGAGTTCAATATTTGGTGGTAACTATTTGCCCTCTGCCCGCTAAAGTGACTAGTTCTCATTGGATCCTGTTCCCCAGAACCGGAGACGCCTTCGAAGAGCGCTTCGACGGTGAGCGTGCGCAGCGAGATGGCCCCTCTGGTTCCAGCCGAAGGCCCTCTGCGAGGCACGCCGGGGGCGCAGCTTATGGCTCTGCTAAAAGCACGCTGCCTGCACTACGCCAGGGACAGGTCAGTGGAGATAATACCTCAGCAGAGGTGATCTGGAAATACAAGACATGGAGTTAATAATGATAATAAGTTGTAGGACTCATTTGGGTATTTGACTGTATTGAGAGTACCGATTTTCATTTTACAACTATAGCAAATTTTAAAATAATAAAACAATCAAAAAAGTGGCGCAATTAAGTACTAAAAATGATGACGTCACAACTCAATATTCCCTACATTCTTCGCAGTGAATTTTCATTTTGACAGACCATAAAAAGTACCTCATTTGACTAGGCAGTCAAATACCCAATTTAAACACGGCTATTCAGTCTCAAACTAGGCAGAGCGTGTGTACTATGGATATTAAACAATTGATAAATCATACTTAAATAAATATTAAACACCCAGACACGAAGCCAACTCACATGTGATCGCCAATGTTGGATATGGGACTAGTGAAATGAACTCAAGCTGTTTTCGTACTGACGTGTATTCGGTTAGGTACCCTTATTATAAAAAGGCTGGTGGATGCAACCACTCACGCACACAGACGCATAGGTCTATGTACACATATACAACGTGTAACAGAAAAAGCGCAATTCCTCATACACCCCAATTAAAAAAAAATATGATGCAATCGAGCTTTATTTGTGTCTAACAATTTTTTTTTAAATATCGATTAATAATGGCACGATTTCCATAGAAAGCACTAAATTCAGCTACGATAATTCATTTTTTTGAAAAATTTTACACATATTAAGAATAGCTGAAATCGAATAAGTAGTCGATACTGAACAAACTAATTTCAGGAATTGCGATTATTCTGTTACATGTTGTATAACAATATCCCTTGGTCCAGGTGGCTGATGTTCCTTTTGATCGTCCTTCCGTCGCTGTTCGTGGCCACGGCCATGGCCTTCTCCATGATAAGGCCGCCGCCGGACAACGAGGTCGCGCTGCGGTTGCACCCGGCCCTGTACGGCGAGAGCACAGACTTCCTCGTGTAAGTGAATTTCATAATAGATTTATGACGAAGAGCGAAGCGAAGGATTCTAAAATAGAATCCTGAGCGTAGGGAGGGATTTAAAGTACATCGCCTGAGGGGAAAATATGTTTGCTCTCTAGTCATATACTCTACTTTTCATCTTCTATGAGAAAATAAATAAGAGACACTTTTAGGTAATCAATGAATAAGTTTAATTAAAAAACGCCGCTGAGCACCCGCTGTTTGAAACATTATGGTACGTAGACAGTACCTACCTATCACCGTCTTTACTTGTCTTAGGAGATCACTATGAAGGGATTATCGAAAATTCCCACGGGAACGGTAATAAACTGGAGCGGGCAACGTCGCTGGACGCCCGCTAGTTAGTGTATATAACTTGTTGGTATATAATCCCTATATTTCAGGTCGCGTCCATCGCTATATTCGGATATAGACCCAACATTAGCTCAGCGAGCTATGGACGCTTTGCAGTATGGACAACAGGCTCGCAATTGGACCTCAAAGGTAAAAGTCAAACTTTACAACCTTTTTTTTATGTATTTTTCTCTTTTTTGACTCACCTGTTGACTCCAGCAATGGTACTGGTTACTTCGGCAGGAGTCGTGGGTTCGATTCTTGCTCGAACTCCGCACTCCTCGCGCTGTATGATACTTTCGGTCCATGTTAATTTTGGTAGTAACTTAAGTGGCCAACTACCAAAGACTGTCCACTAAAAACCTCGATGTGATTGAGCAATATCATTGGTTGTAGGATACGCCAACATGTAAATGCACGGATACGAAGCAGGAGTGCGACCAGAACGAGATAGCGAATAGGCCGAAATTGATGGTGTTGCCAGATGTGACGACGCTCAATGATTGGCTGGTCGCTTCGCAAGAAGCCTATATTGAAACACGGTAAGATGACTTATTTTTGCTAGTATAATAATAATTTTACAAATCACATCATCATATTTTTTGAGGTCATGACGAGACGCAACGCAGCTATTGCTTTGCGAAAAAAAACCTGCAATTTACGTATATTATAATGAGGTAGTGGTGGTTGACAGCATCGAAATTAAATTGAGATTTAAGAGAGATAATTGAGAGATGACACCTTCAAATATGTATTTCCATTTTCAATTTACAATTATAGGAAATTTAAAAATAATAAAACAAATAAAAAGACGTGTGGCACTCGGGGACTGTCGCGGTAAAGCTATTGCATAGCATTTTGTATCAACAAGACTGCCGAAAACAAACGACGTTAGACAATGCACGGCCTTCAAGCCACACCTCCGTGCCCGTCGGAGTGGGGAGCGTGAGGTTTTTTTTCGTTTCGGAATTTCTGGATTCGGTCCCCGCGCTCAAGGCCCTCGATAGAAGCTATGCAATAGCTTAAAAAAAATATTTCAATTGAGTACTAGAAACTATGACGCACGCCTTGCTATTTCAGTACAATTTCCAAAGTAAAATTTCGTTTTGACCGATCATAAAAAGTTACTGTTTTGACTAAGCAGGACACTATCCTATTACGTATAAATATATAACATATCTGGGTAACATCTTTACTTACAGAAATAAATGATTTGTTTTGAAATTTACAGATACGGCGGCTACTCGTCGTCCATAAAGAACAATATCACCTATCTAGTAGCGTGGTACAACAATAAGGGTCACCACTCACTGCCGTCGTACCTCAACGCCCTCAACTCCGCGATCCTACGCGCAGTGTCCGGTGACGTCACGGCCGCCATCACGGTGCATTCGCACCCGCTCAAGATCTCTCGCGAGCAGCTCAGCAAAGACACTGTGTAAGTACGATATTGGGTTCGATTCTGCTTTACAGTGACTTATTTTAGATTACTCCTGACATTTTCTTTCTCTGGAAAAGAAAAGATACGAGAGATATTTTGTTCTGTCAACTTTACAGACAACCAATTTTTTTTAGTTTTCATGAAATACAATTAGCTATTTATTATTTATTTATTTATTAGGATTGCCAACAGGTTAAACACTATAAGCTATTGTTAACATACAGAAAAACTTAAAAAGACAGAGTGAAAACCCAATTACAGGCAAACACAACATGTCCGTAAAAACATTTTCGCTTAGGTCTAATAGGTGCTATTTTGGAACATTTTCTACTAAATACAATAGATATATAATTTTAATAAACTAAAATAAAAACTAACAAGCAAACCAAATAAATTTTAACTCTTATTTTTAACAAAACCAAGTTACTGTGCCTAAACTATTGTACTCGACTTGTCCAAAATGTAATCCAATAGTTCTTTTTTGAATTTGGACAAGGGTAAAGACACAATATCTATTTGAATGGATTTAAAGAGCAAATTATGCTGTCGGCAAATTCTGGGAATCACACTATGAAAGCCTATGTTTGTATGCTATTACTAGCGGTTATGCGAGGTTTCACCCGCGTAGTTCCTGTGGGAATATGGGATTAAAATATAGCCTATGTTATATATGATATTCTAGCTTTCCATTGGTGAAAGAATGTTTTAAATCGATCCCATAGTTTTTGAGTTTGTTCGTTACAAACATACAAAAAATACAAATCTTTCCTCTTTATAATATTAGTGTAGATGTACAGTACGGCCGTTATAACTTGGCAGCTGTGAAGTTGCGCAATAACATTTATAGTGATCATTGGGCGGTTTGAGTTGGTTTGCGCAGGTGGAGTCTATGTTAAAACGGCCGTATGGTAGATTTACACTAATATCATCCCTTCATCTGTGAGCCCACTGGCTCTCGGAGGGTACATGTATATGTATGCCAACACCTGACAAGCAACATGTGCTGCACTGACTAAAGGAAAGATAAATATGACAAATTGTTTCATTATTGCAAAGTAATGAAAGTTTATGACAAGTTAAAGCTGGAAATTGTTTCTCAGTATAATTAATCTAACATTGTACAATTCAGTAAAAAAAAGAGACCCGATAATCTACGCAATGTCTCCAATGTTGCTCCCTTTTGTATCCCCAAATATAGTAATGAATATGGAAAAAGAGCCTGGAGTTGCACCCTGCCCCTTGTATTGAATGGTCTACCTATAGAACTAATTGACAAAATTGAAACCAACCCTAAATATGCAAAAAACCATATGAAACGTTACCTTAATAGCGAGAGGGGGGATGCCAATTCAGACACTTTGCAACAGTAGGTATAATAATTTAGGTAATAAAATATGTAGCTAATGTGAATAGTGCTGTGAGTTGTACGACGCCATAGGTGCATATAGTCCTACTTTCTTGGATTTATCGCCTTTGTTTTTGTCATCATGTGTCCTTTATTCATGAAATAAACAGATAATTTTTTTTTTTTTAATTTGTATTTTTGAAAAACTTATTTTTTTTAATTAAAGCTATCCCATTCCCAGTTACCAGCACGTGGCTGACGCGGGCATAAGTGCCCTGGTGCTGGTCGCGTACTGCCTGGTGGCGGGAGGCGGGTCCGTGTACGTGGTCCGCGCGAGGGCGCAGCACGAGAAGAGGCTCCAGCTGCTCTGCGGCGTCAGCCCCAAGCTCTACTGGGCCGCCGCGCTGGCTGCAGACATGGCCGTGAGTTACCATTGAAGGATATAAATGATGACTGATTGATCGCCAATAACGTAGGGTAACTAGTGTAAGGTTACAATTGGCGCCATTTCCCCCAAAAACTGGTGTTAGAGAGCAGAATGCTGCTGCAACTGCTGTGCGGCGTCAGCCCAGCTCTGTACTGGGCCGCCGCCCTGGCTGCAGACATGGCTGTGAGTCAACATTCTCCATATGCTCTAATTTATAAATGCTGACGTTGCTGCTGTAAATGTAGAGTGACAGCTGACGTCACATCGCCAATAACGAAGGGTGACAGCTGACGTCACATCGATAACGTAGGGTGACAGCTGACGTCACATCGCTCATAAACGTAGGGAGACACTTGGTGCCATTGCGCTCTACTGGGCCGCCGCGTTGGCTGCAGACATGGCCGTGAGGAAGATGACTGCATTAACGCAGGGTGACAGGGTGAATAGCTGATGGCGCATCAGTCATAAGTGTACACTTGGTGCTATGGGTCTGACACTAGTTTTTGTGTCAGAGCTCAACATAATAAGCTCTCTTTTTTTTTAAATAAATTTATAATATGCAGTGGTATTACTTAATAATAACCTTGATAAACTGCTGCTTTTGCTGTGCAGCGTCAGCCCCGCTCTATACTGGGCTGCCGCGCTGGCTGCAGACATGGCCGTGAGTCACCATTCATACGCTCTAGGATATAAATGCTGACTGACTGATCGCCAATAACGTAGGGTAGCTAGTGTAAGGTGACACTTGGTGCCATTTCCCCCAAAAACTGGTGTTAGAGAGCAGAATGCTGCTGCAACTGCTGTGCAGCGTCAGCCCCGCTCTATACTGGGCTGCCGCGTTGGCTGCAGACATGGCCGTGAGTCAACATTCATACGCTCTAGGATATAAATGATGACTGACTGATCGCCAATAACGTAGGGTAACAAGTGTAAAGTGACACTTGGTGCCATTTCCCCCAAAAACTGGTGTTAGAGAGCAGAATGCTGCTGCAACTGCTGTGCAGCGTCAGCCCCGCTCTATACTGGGCCGCCGCGTTGGCTGCAGACATGGCCGTGAGTCAACATTCATACGCTCTAGGATATAAATGCTGACTAACTGATCGCCAATAACGTAGGGTAACAAGTGTAAAGTGACACTTGGTGCCATTTCCCCCAAAAACTGGTGTTAGAGAGCAGAATGCTGCTGCAACTGCTGTGCAGCGTCAGCCCCGCTCTATACTGGGCTGCCGCGTTGGCTGCAGACATGGCCGTGAGTCAACATTCATACGCTCTAGGATATAAATGCTGACTTTACTGCTGTCAATGTAGAGTGACAGCTGACGTCACATCGATAACGTAGGGTGACAGCTGACGTCACATCGCTCATAAACGTAGGGAGACACTTGGTGCCATTGCGCTCTACTGGGCCGCCGCGTTGGCTGCAGACATGGCCGTGAGGAAGATGACTGCATTAACGCAGGGTGACAGGGTGAATAGCTGATGGCGCATCAGTCATAAGTGTACACTTGGTGCTATGGGTCTGACACTAGTTTTTGTGTCAGAGCTCAACATAATAAGCTCTCTTTTTTTTTAAATAAATTTATAATATGCAGTGGTATTACTTAATAACAACCTTGCCAAACTGCTGCTTTTGCTGTGCAGCGTCAGCCCCGCTCTATACTGGGCTGCCGCGCTGGCTGCAGACATGGCCGTGAGTCACCATTCAAGGATATAAATGATGACTGACTGATCGCCAATAACGTAGGGTAACTAGTGTAAGGTTACAATTGGCGCCATTTCCCCCAAAAACTGGTGTTAGAGAGCAGAATGCTGCTGCAACTGCTGTGCAGCGTCAGCCCAGCTTTGTACTAGGCCGCCGCCCTGGCTGCAGACATGGCTGTGAGTCAACATTCTCCATATGATCTAGGATATACATTCATTTACAATAATCACTATCATCACTATCACTACATATTATAAAACAAAGTCGCTTTCTCTGTCCCTATATACCTATGTCCCTATGTATGCTTAAATCTTTAAAACTACGCAACGTAATTTGATGCGATTTTTTTTAATAGATAGAGTGATTCAAGAGGAAGGTTTTAGTGTTATCATTGCACCCTTGCGAAGCCGGGGCGGGTCGCTAGTTACCCATAAACGTAAGGTGACAGCAAGCGTCGAATGGCTTATAAATGTAAAGAGATAGCTGGCTTCTCTTCGCCCTTAACAAAGCGTGAAAACTCGTCGTTCCTAAGCAGGGTGACAGCTGGCGTCACATTGAAATAATTGTTTTGTTTTAAATGTCCGCAGATAATAATAATCAACCTGGTGATATCGGTGATCGTGTTCGAGGCGTTCGGGTTCCCGGTGTTCGTGGCGCGGAACAACTTACCCGCCATATGCATCCTCATCTTGCTCTACGGGTAAAATCATTTATTAACCTCAGCTTAATATGACTTAAATTGCCCCAAAACCATAAAATATTTTTTTAAGACTTTAAAATTCGTCGTTGTTTTTAATTATTATTTTCGATAAATATAAGACACTTATTTATTTATTTTTTATTACTATTGTATTCGTAATAAATTTTTAAAGATTTTGTGTTATGACGTCATCTAGTCACAAACGAGGGAACGCGAGTTTGAGAGTAAGAGCCTGGAGCCGGCATCATAGAAGATTATTCATAGACAGGCCTTTTGGCTCAGTTGGTAGCGACCCTGCCTTCTGAGCCGGAGGTCGCGGGTTCGATTCCCGCTCGGGGCCAACATTTGTGTGCATGAACATGTTTCTTGGCTTCGTGTCTGATTGTTTAATATTTATTTATGTCTATCAGTTGTTTAGTACCCATAGTACAGGCTCTGCCTAGTTTAGGACTAAATAACCGTGTGTGAATTGTGTCCCACAATTTATAATTATTATGAAACGAACATGCTTGTGACAAGATGACGTCATTACAATTAATTTAGACCAAAAGTTATAACGACACTTTTTGACATGCCGTGCGGCGTGAGCGTGTTTCTCTGTCTGTCTCTCTCACTCTCCCTTTCTCTCATATAAAGCAAGCTAATGATTATCCGGATGGAACCTCTGAAGTTTTTTTTGCATATTTTAGTGCAATCCTTTTTTTTATTTAAGAATATGAAGATAAGGCTTCTAGTTGAACAATCTCCAAAAGCATGCATGCACCGGTTTTACAGTCATAAACGCATATTATCAAACTTGCTACAGATTATAACATAGTTCCATTCTGGTTTCCTCCAGGTTCGCGAGCAGCTCGCTGGTTCACGTCTGCGAGAAGCTGTTCTCTGACGCGAGCATGGCCAACATGCTCATGTTCTGCGGGACCGCGTTCGCGGGACTCTTCGGGATCACTCTATTGCTCATCCTGGACATCATCTCGGATTCCGATGTGAGTTGACCACCATTATACTTCATACCTTACACTTTGTAAGTACATTTAGTAGCGTAAGAGAGCAGAGCCGTGAGGCTCGGGTTCGAATCCTAGCATGTACAGTCAAGAGCAAGTCAAGCTTGACACTACCAGTTTAAGCTGAGCTCTGATTTGGACTGCGCGCCATAGAATACAGGGCCGGGTCAAAGTCCAAATTGTCAAGCTTAGCGTGCTCTTGACTGTACAAACGAGTTTTTCAAAATCTTACGTACATATTTATCACTAGTTTGACGGTGAAACATCGTGAGGAAACCGGCAGGTCCCAGAATTAATTCTGAGGCATGTGTAATAGACCCGGTGCTGCGATGGGCTCACCACCTATCACGGTTATATCTCGTGAAAACTGGGTATATCCGGTAATGGAATACCTCTGCCTACCCAGATAAAACACATTGACATTTACATCTATTTACACTAATCTAGGACGAAATACACGAAGAAAGATTTGTATTTATGTACGTTTGTAAGGAATACTTCAAAACTACTGGACAGATTTTAAAAAATCTTTTACCAGTGAAAAGCTTACTTTTGGGAATAACATATCCGGTAACGGGACTTACGACTCGGAACTTAATTCGACACAGCCAACGACTCCAAGCGATAAGACCTCCCATTGTACTTTTTTATTGATTGTGTCACTTGTTGCATATTTTTATTGGTATTCAATAAAAAGTTGTTACTTACTTACTTACTCCTATTGCTATAAACTCATCAATGTTTAGGTAGCATTATTTTGCCCAGGTTTTTATTCGACTGCCTTAGATTAGAAGTAGGTAACCGGTGGATGCAAGCGGCAAGTTGCCGTTCGTTGTGGCGTTCTATGGGGGAGGCATTTTTTCAACAGTGGACGTCTTCCGGCTTATGATGAGATTAGAAGTAGGGTGTTGTTTTTCATTTCCTCAACTTTATTATCCTATAGGAAACAAGTAACGCTCGGTGGGTACTCCACAAGGTGTTCATGCTGTGTCCACAATTCGTGCTGGGAGATGGACTGTTGGAGATTGCAAAGAATACCATCCAAGCTCAGGTTTGATGATTTTGTATTGTTTATATTAACCCTCGATGAGAAACAGAGGGGTGTTATAAGTTTGACGTGTGTTTCTTTGTATCTGTCTGTATGTGTGTTCGCTTATAGATCCCAAACGGCTTAAATGATTTTGATTTAGTTTTTTTGCTTGTAAGGTGACTCGATCGAGAGTGTTCTTAGCTATAGTTGAAGAAAATCTGTCCAGCCATTTGTGTTTAAATGTATTTTTTGTGTCAGGGGTTTTAAAATTTTTAATATATATTTTGCTTATAAGTACATCAAATTATCACATAGGCAATTTAAAGCAGAATGCGGACAAAGTCGCGGGCAAAAGCTAGTAAATTATATTCTAAATAATATCTTAGGTACTCGACCGCTTCGGCATGGACACGTACAGGGAGCCGCTGGGCTCAGACCTGGTGGCGCTGCACTTCGTGGCCCTGGCCCTGGTGGGGCTGTTCCTGTGGGCCCTCAACCTCGCCATAGAGTACGACTGCTTCCGAGGGATCCTCGACAGGTACTAACTTACTTTTTCACCACCACCTTATTATATTATTATAAGCTCTTAAAGATTGTGTTCGTGAAAATGAATTATCTGATACTTATTTCACACCATCTATTCGAAAAGTGACGTTTTGCTCCTCAATAACAGGGAGCAGAGTAAGTCTTTTCTGATAGGGTTTTAGTAAGTGCGAATAAAAGTGTTTTGAATTTAAAACAGAGTTCTCTTTGTCTGATTGGTTTAATTCCAATTAAAAACATTCCTCAACATTCTTAGCCAAAGAGATTAACAAAATAAGTTTGCATCTAAGCTTGGCGCCACTGTAATTTATGTACATCAAAGTTTTGTATAACAAAACATTAGTACCATTTTTCGCCGCATTAGGCTGACATGGCTGTGCCACACTGTCAGAAAAAACTCGCTGTGGCAGTACGCGCGCTTTCGTAGTTATTTTTCTCATAGAGAGGGATGAAAAGCAGAGTGTATCATTCGGCTACGTACTTTAAACCCCTCACTTCGTTCATGATTCTATGCTGCTTATGCAAGTTTTGCTCCCTTACGACACAATCTACTATTTCAAGTCGGTGCGCCAACTTCATTTTTAGAATAGATACCATTATCTATAAAAACGGCAAAAAATCACGTTTGTTCAACAAACGTGATTTTTTGCCGTGATATAACTAATATCCCATACAACAAACTATGGGATATTAGTTATTTAAATATTTATTTTATTCTGTTTTTTACAAATTATTGTAGCGGCAACAGAAATACATCATCAGCAGAGATCGGCATTAGGTAGTGTGATTAGGTACCATTAGTAGGTAAAGTTGCTACGAGGATGTAATATGGAGTTGTTAAAACCACCACGTTATTTGGCAGTTTTGAAAATTTCCTGGGAAATTTACGGGTTTTTTCTACATTATCATATTTACTTACTAAATATAAACTTCTTTTGTTCTTATTTGATTTTCTCTACAATGGCCGGTTATGAAGATAATCAACAAAATCTGCATATTTCTAATAGTACGGCTCCTTAGCTAGAAAAAAAAAGAGTTTCGGTCCCATCCGACACAAAGCACACATATGAAATTTGGCATTTCATATGTGTGCTTCGATTTAAAAGTAGGAACATGGTGGTTTTAACAACTCCATATTATATCCTCTACCTACTTTGGTACCTAATCACACTACCTAATGCCGATTTCTGATCATCAGTGAAAATTTCAACTGTCCAACTATCACGGTTCATGAGATACAGCCTGGTGACAGACGGACGGACGGACAGACAGAGGAGTCTTAGTAATAGGGTCCCGTTTTACCCTTTTGGTACGGAACCCTAAAAACTACTAAAAAAAACACGGAACAAAATAAACGGGATTTAGGCATGGGAGTGGACATAAAATTCCCATGGGAATGGAAAAATCCAACGGGAACGGGAAAATTGCAATACATGACTCTGTCTGTTGTCAGCAAGCAAACTATAAATGTAATAACCATATTACAGGTTCCGCTCCGAAACTATATCAGAGGAACCGTCAGGCGAGATGGAAGATCTGGAAGTTGCTGCGGAGAGAAAGAGAGTGCAAGAGTCCATCGCACGCGCAGCCGAAGGCCCAGTGCGCTTGCCCACCATTGGGAATATCAACGCAGGTGAGACCACAATACATTTTCGTCTGTGCAGTGTTGTCTGGTCGTTTAATATTTATTTAAGTATATTTATCACTTATTTAGTACCCATAGTACACGCCCTGCCTAGTTGGGGAGTTAATAACCGCGTGTGACTTGTGTCCCCCAATTATTATTATTAATAATAATATTATATACAACGCGTAACAGAAAAAGCGCAATTCCTCATACACCCCAATTAGTATATTAATATATAAAAAATATGATGCAATCGAACTTTAGTTGTGTCTAACCAATTTTCTTAAATATGGATTAACAATTTCCATAGAAATCACTAAATTCAGCTACGCTAATTAATTTTCTTGAAAAATGTAACACATATTAAAAATGGCTGAAATCGAATAAGTAGTCGATACTGAACAAACTAATTTCAGGAATTGCGCTTATTCTGTTACATGTTGTATATAATATTTGTGGAGGGAAGTGCGTAGGAGGGCGTAGGAGGCCTGGGTTTGTATCCTAGTAAGGGCATGTAACATATACCAACATACCTATTTGTCACTATCTTGACGGTGAAATAAAACAGCGTGAGAAATTCTGAAAGCCTCATAATTAATTCTAAATCAGGTGTATGTGTAACACGATGAACTCAAATAAAAAAATCAAAAATCATTTATTTTCTGTGGGTACAAAAAGTACTCTTAGAAAGGTCAATAGTCTAATAACAAGGCACTCTAAACTCGTCCATGAAGATTGTCTAAATGTAAACAAGCCCATCTCGACCGACGAGTTGCTGTTTCCAAATGCAGTACCCCGAGAAGAAGCAGCAACAAACTCAAGGACAGCTCTTTTTAATCTCACATCATGTGGGTCTCTGTCAATGTCATGTTTAGGCGTCCAAAATTCTGACTGTTAAGTGGTCACTAGCTTAACTTAATAATATCATTCTGCGGTGGGCTCTCGTGGGAGATTATAGCCTTTCCTCCACATGTGTGAGAAAATACCCTTAGCTCAGCAGTGGGCTGTGATGATGATGAAATGAAATGTTTCATTTGCTTGATTTTGGGTAGTAAGATAAGTTCTTTAGAAATAATTGTTCCATACAAAATATCTGCTTACCTTCTAGCGTTCAAATATTTACAAAACCGAATGATGTTTCTTAAGTTAAATACGTTTTCAACTTAAAATCTAAACTATATTATGTTACAACATCAATCTAATGTCAACTAACCTAAAGTAAGGTCGACAACAATCAATTGTATAAACGCAAAAAAATAAATGCATTAATAAATTTTATTATGTGTCCATTATGATGATGGTTGGGTCATTTAGAACGTATGAATGAAAGAAGAGTAACGAAAAAGATTTACGGTGCGAATGTTGAAGGATACAAGGAAAGAGGATGCCCCAGAAATACGTCCACGGATCAAATAAGTGACGTCCTTCAAAAAGCTGAGGTCCGGAGTGCGAAGAATAAAAGAGCGTGCATGAAAAGGCTTATGGATGTGAAGGAAGCGAAACAAGTATGCAGAGATCGAGCAAAGTGGCGATCCATCGTCTCTGCCTACCCCTGTGGGCCAATGGCGTGAGCTTTATGTATGATGATGGACTACCGTAAAGTTCCCGTGTTGCAGGCTTCGTGGACACGGAGGTCCAGAAGAACTCTATAAGGCGCGTGGTATCTCCCCCCCGGGACGTGATGCAGTGCAGTGGGCTGAGGAAGGCCTTCCCCGGGCTCTCCGGACGCAGGGTCGCCCTCAGGGACCTCTCCATTGGAGTGCCGCCCGGACAGGTATACCACCGTTATTTATTTATTTATTTCCTACCTTTGTCTGTTTATCTCAGTTACATATATTCTAGGGTTGTCTGGAAGAAATCGCTTCAAAGTCAAAGTCAAAGTCAAAGTCAAAATGTTTTATTCAAAATAGGAACTTACAAGTCCACTTATTGAACGTCATTTCAACTCCACCGCTTCAGCATGTATGGTTGAGGAGAAGAAGCGGGGCAAGAAACTCCTCAACACAATATTCTTTTAATCAATTGTTACTTAATACTAAATTGGGTTACATAATTTCGTTTGTTTTTCGCTATCGTATTGCGCTGGACTGGAGGAAACCTGTTCCAAGCATCATTGTCATTTATATAGTCGTCTAGTTTGTAATATGCCATTTTACAAAGTACATGTTTAACATGAGTTTTGAACACAGTTTCAGGCAATTTCAAAATATCTTCTGGTATTTTATTATAAAAGCGTATGCAAAGCCCCACAAAGGAATTATTAATTTTACTTAATCGTGACTGAGGTTGCTCTAGTTTATTTTTATTCCTAAGATTACAATTATGCCTGTCACAGTTTTTAGTATACAGTAATATGTTTTTCCGTACATACATAATGTTTTCATAAATGTATTGACAAGGCATTGTTAAAATATTAATTTCTTTGAACAGTTCTCTTAGGGAATCACGACATCTTAACTTGTAAATGGCGCGTATAGCCCTTTTTTGTAAAATAAAAATAGATTCTGCATCAGCAGCTCTGCCCCACAGCAAGATGCCATAGGACATTATACTGTGAAAGTAGCTAAAATAAACGAGTCTTGCTGTGTCTACATCAGTAAGCCATCTGATTTTTCTGACGGCATAAGCAGCTGAGCTCAGTCTGTTAGATAATGCAGAAATATGAGAATTCCATTGAAGTTTGGAGTCTATCGTTATCCCCAAAAAAACTGTATTATCAGCAAAATCTAATTTGTCATTGTTTAAAATTATCTCATTCTCTACTCGTCTAACATTAGGGAGTACAAACTTTATACATTTGGTCTTCTTAGCGTTGAGCACTAGATTGTTTGCAGTGAACCATGTGAGAATTTGTTGAAGAGTGTCATTTACCTCGTCGAGCTTCTGAGCTTGTCTATCTACTTTGAAAATCAGAGATGTATCATCAGCAAACAACACTATCTTTGACAAACTCTCTACCATGAATGGAAGATCATTTATATATACAAGAAAAAGAAAAGGACCAAGAATCGAACCTTGAGGCACCCCAATTTTTACGGGTGCGCCCTGTGATTTACAATCATTTATTTTTACTTTTTGTATCCTATTTTCGAGATAGGACTGTAAAATATCAAGCGCTTTACCGTTGACTCCATAATGATTTAATTTACATAGCAAGGTCTCATGATCTACGCAGTCAAATGCTTTTGATAGATCGCAAAAAACTCCAATTGCGTTTTGAGATTTCTCCCAGGCATTAAAAATATTCTTGAGTAATGCTATTCCAGCATCCGTGGTTGAACGACCTTTGGTGAAGCCAAATTGTTCGTTATGAAATAAGTTATTTAGATTGAAGTGTGAAATCATTTGATCAAGTAATAACCTTTCAAAAACTTTGCTAAGTACTGGTAAAACAGAAACAGGTCTATAATTTGAGGGGTCTTTTTTCTCTCCTGATTTAAAAAGAGGAATAACTTTACTATGTTTCATTAGGTCAGGAAATAATCCTTTGTCAATACAATTGTTAAAGATATAAGCTAAATATGGTGCGACTAAGGTTATGATGAAGCTACATACCTTAACAGACATGCCCCATATATCTTCAGTACTTTTAAGTTTAAGTGCTCTAAAAGTTTTAATAACGGTATCCGGACTAGTGTGTCTAAATATAAGAGATTCGTTACAGCTACTTACATTTTTTCGT
The DNA here is from genome assembly GCA_963855545.1 of Ethmia dodecea. Lineage (NCBI taxonomy): Eukaryota > Metazoa > Arthropoda > Insecta > Lepidoptera > Depressariidae > Ethmia > Ethmia dodecea. The sequence continues at coordinate 752,329 of OY979447.1, forward strand.
AGAAAAGTTATGGCAAGAGATGTGGATGAGTTAAGGTGTTCTGTAGTTTTAATAGGTATATTAGTAAAAAAATGTTCAAATTCCCTAGCCACATCCTCACTCTTGGTAAATAGGCCGTGGTCCGTTTGAATAGCTAAGTCATGGTCACGTGGTTTCACTCTACCCGTTTCTCTGTTTATTACTTTCCAAACAGCCTTTATTGTGTTATCCGATTTTTTAATAGTATTACTTATGGACATTGCTTTTGCACAAGCACAAACCTTTTTGAATGTTTTAGAATAGTTTCTAACATATTTCACAAACTTTTCATCATGGGTATATGATCGCTTTTCATACAATTCAAATAATTTGACCCTGCTTTTACGAATACCAATGGTAGCCCATTCGCTAAATTTAAATTTATTAGAAAGTATTTTATTTTTAAGTTCAAAATGTGAATCAAATTCCTCGGTTAAAACAGAAAAGAATTTCTTAAAATAGCCGTTTGGATCACAATCAACAGGATCGGGCAAAGGTAACTTACACTCTAGTGCTCTTTTATATTTTTCTATTTTACATACTGTGACAGGTCTTATCTGAATTTTTACTGATAAATCGCGATTGTCCACAGGGAGTAAAATACACTGACCGCTGTGATCGGATTTTAGCTTATTTATTATAGTTTTACTATTATGAATACAATTACAATAGATATTGTCAATGCAAGTTGCCGAAGTTTCTGTGATTCTGGTAGGATCTGTAAATACATTCATTAAATTAAAAGATTTGAATAAACTTAATATCCTAGTTTTATACAAGCTTGGTTCAAGCAGATCCACGTTAAAATCACCACAGACCACAACACTTTTACTATTTTTACTTAACAACTTTAAGACCTCATCCATTTTGTTTTCAAAATTATCAAAATTTACACTATAAGGGGGTCTGTATACGCATACAATGATGTGTTTCTCCAACTCAACGCATGACAATTCAATAGTACTTTCCACCGATAATTTAATTACGTCCTGGCGGTCTTTCGCTTTGATATTATTTCTAACAAAAATTACGGAACCACCACGTGCGGCCAATCGCCGATTGAAAGTACTGACAGCTGTATAATTTACAAACCCAAACATCATTTCTGTGACTCTAAGCCAATGTTCTGTCACACAAAAAATATCAACTTTTTCGTATTCTAAGAATAGTTCTATTTCTAATTCTTTGCTGGAAAAGCCTTGAATGTTTTGATGAATTAACTTTAAAGATCTATGCTTTTCCTTCGTCTTACAGGTGGTAATGTTATGGCCAGAAAGCCCCTGATTTACAGAATTTATAGGTTTGGGACTTTCTGCTGTCGGACTTAACAGTTTAAATTCACATTAGTAGTGCTACTAACAGGTACAAGTGACTGTGTTATACTGCTTATAACAATGTCGTGTATATATGGAGCTAACAAAGTAGCTAGTCGTCGCTTAGATTTATTTGATAGATACATTGTATCCCTAGTCATCCTAAAATGTGTAATAATTTTATTAATGTCATAATACAAAATAGCGTCGCTATGACGGCATGTCGTGTTGAAAATAAATGAATTTATATTGTAAATAGTCTTATTGTAATTATTATGTTCTTCCGACAAATTCTGACAATAAGGAAGAGTACATAGGATGAATTTGCAACCCTGTTTCTTGTTTAAGTTGAGAAGCAACTCAATATTTTTATTAAATTCTAGCTTACTGCTATGCATAATACTACCTGTCATTACAAGTACGGTAGTACATTCATCCCATTTTTCTTTACATATTTTGTCAACTATATAGCTGAATGACGCATCAGGATAACACATGCTGATCACCTGCTGGTCCATACATTTGTCAAGGTACGGTCCTAGGCCAACCCCTAATTTATCTGAATACACTACAGTCTTTGAAATAGGTTTATTCAGCATCACAGACGGACAGGGACTGGATGGCGGCTTGCTCTGGTGACTGAAGGTTGGTGCAATGGCAAGCGGGTGCTGGCTGCGTGGTAGTGATGGGTACGTGGGTATATGCGTAGATGACAGATCACAGGAACGAGACGAGGGTGGGTTATTTGGTTTCTCCACCTGACGTTCATCATCCTCCAGCACTTGGCTCACCAACATCTGAGTCTCCCTTTGTGTTTGGAGCAATTCACTGGTGGCCGCTGACAGAGTATCGAGGAGACCTTGGGTGTATTGCTGCTTCCCAGTCATTTCTTGAATACGTGATTGCAGTTCATTTATTTGATTCAGAAGTGGTGTCTTTCTTAGTCTTAGGGGCTGAATTTTTTGGAACCTTTTTAGACATTTAATATTTTTCCTCGTCTTTTCAATGAATTTTTTCAATTTCAAATATTTTCTTGCTTTTCTACTACTATTCATTTTTGTATTTTCGGTGGTGGATTGTATATTGTAATGTCCAACAGTAGTTTCGCTTAAAGTGATAAGACCGCCCATTGTAGTTTTTTATCATTGTGTCACTTATTGCATATTTTTATTGGTGTATAATATTTATTTAAGTATGTCTATCACTTGTTTACTACCCATAGTACAGGCCCTGCCTAGTTTGGGACTAAATAAGCGTGTGTGAATTGTGTCCCACAATTTATTATTATTATTATTATAAAGAGTTGTTACTTACTTATTTCAAATCAATTTGCAACATTACAGTAAAAAAACCAATGTGTTACAAATACAAGTGTAGGTTACATAGAAATAAAAATTAACAAAATTTAATTAATATTCTAAATAATTTAAAAATTAACATTGTAACGAGTACATAATATATGTACCTAGATTGCACATTATTATATGTTTTTATGTGTTAGAGCAGTGATAGCCCTTACGGTTAAAGAGCCGGCCGAAAATCAGTGAGACTCGGGTTTGAATCCTGGCATGTACCAATGAGTTTTTCAAAAACTTACGTACATATTTATCACTAGCTCGACGGTCAAGGAAAACATCGTGAGGAAACCCGCGGGTCTCAGAATTAATTCTGAGACGTGTGTAAATAGACCCGGTCCGGCGATGGGCTCACCACCTATCACGTATAGGGGTCCAATGTATCTCGTGAAATGTGGGTATATCCAGTAATGGAATACCTCTGCCTACCCCTTCGGGGATGAAAGGCGTGAGATTATATTATTATATTTTATTTCATTTGTTTCAAAGACTGACTAATAACTAGCTGTTTCGGTTGCACCTGCTTAGTTCTCGTTCCCGTGGGGATAAAATATAGCTTGTTACTCAGGGATATTATAGCATTCTAAAGGTGAATGAATTTTTGAAATCAGTTAAGGCGTGGAAGCGTAACAACAAACAAAGTCACCGTCGCATTTATAATATTTGTTAGGATTAGAATATTTGGCATTTTGTCTTTACAAATAATTTAATCATCTAACTAAACTGCCGGACAAAAAAACTGCAACGTCCTATAAACCAAACGATAGCGCGTTTTAACTAGACCGTCGCGCCATCTATTGATACGTTTTGGAACTAAATTGGCACGTTTCACTGTACGTTAGACATACCTAAGCTATATTTTTCTCCATATTCCCACGGGAAATACGCTTATTTATTTTTATTTTAAATTTACAAACTGCAAAAATACGTTTTATTTTATTCGACACTCGCATAAAGCACAAAATGTGCAAACGCCGCAAAAAAAACCTTTTATTGATCGATTTTTATTAAATGGTGGTAAGTACGACACTTTTTTTTAATATCCGCTCAAATATCCACTAAATCATTAGCGCCCCACGAGCGCTCAAGAAAAATAAGATAATTCTATCGTGTCTGCTAACCGTAAGTTGACGGGTTGAAGTAGATGATTTTTATTTTATTTACTTATTTAGAACTCATACAGTCGTATACAAATAATATGTAAAAAATAAGTTAGGTATGACAAACATTGACAACAGACCTGGAGGATCCTTCAAATAATTTTGACATAGTATAAAATACAAGCAGCGGTGTCGGACCTCATTACTTTAATAGTATGCAAAGAATCGTGAAAAGATGATACAACAGTTACAAAATTTGTTCAAGTTTGTAACTTCACAAGTACACTTCTTAAGTGAATAATTAAGCATGCACTAGCATTTAGTAGTAGCACGCTTGCAAAAATGTTATTTCACCGTTCCCGTGGGAAATAGTATTTCTCTTTAATCATGAATGCATAACCATGGGAAGTCACCAAATCGTGTGAACCAAACCATAGCGCGTTCTAGAAAACCCGTGGCGCCATCTATCGGCGTTGATGGTTACTATTTATTTTTGTAACGTTATTTTTGTGGCCATACACATGCATTTTTATTAGGCACATAGTCAATTTGTTTTACAAATAAAGCATACCTAATCGATATTTAATTGACCAAGCAAGACCCTTTATTATTTTGACTCTTGCTTGACGGTTTAATCGTAAGTAGTTTCAAAAATAGTTTTTTGTAAAATTTAAACTCAAGCTTTGTTATTAGCTGGTAACTTACTATATTTGTATATCCGTAGATACATAATTTAATTATTTATTTAAAAATAAAAATAAAATAAATAATCTCACGGCTTTTATCTCCGAGGGGGTAGGCAGAGGTATTCCATTACTGGATATACCAACATTTCACGAGATATATTGGACCCCTAAACGTGATAGGTGGTGAGCCTATCGCCGGTCTGTTACACATGCCTCAGAATTAATTCTGAGACCTGCGGGTTTCCTCACGATGTTTTCCTTCACCATCGAGCTAGTGATAAATATGTACGTAAGTTTTTTGAAAAACTCATTGGTACATGCCAGGATTCGAACCCGAGCCTCACTGATTTTCGGCCGGCTCTTTAACCGTAAGGCTATCACTGCTATTTATTCAATTACATGTAATAGTGTATTTTTCGTAAAAACGCCTTTGCTTATCGCCTCTTTTAATTAGCACAGATTAGCATACTCTGGAAAAGCTATATTTTCGAAATAAACCTTACTTTTAGTATGCGCCTATTTCGCTTTAGTTAATTTATTATTTTAATGTTCAATCTAAAAATTATTAAAAAAAATAAAAAAGTAAAATTAAAATTAAAAAATGTTTATTTCTATTACTCGGAATAAAATTTTACAGTACAAGTTTGGGAGCCTTCTTTTAAGCAATTATTTTGCTTGTGCTAGAAGGCTCCGCTCTTTCATAGACACAATTAATTTATAATTAAGATTTACACATCTGAAAGTGTTTAAAATGTATACATTGAAAATCACCTATCACGTTTAGTGGTCAAAATAATATATCTCATGAAAAGTGGGTATATCTAGAAATGGAATACCTCCTCTACCCCCTCGGCTATAAAAGGATTATTAATTTTTTATATTTATTTTATAATGAAAATAAAAAAAATGACAATGTATAAATAATTAAGGATACTAGAAAGAAAGAAAGAAACTTTTTATTCGACATAGCAACAAAAACAAAACTGAAATTACAGTACAACAACACATAAAACAATTCTATGCCGAAAGGGCTACAGCTCAGCATAATGCCACAGCCTGGGCTGTGACGCTGATTTTCGGCTGCAGCCGTTAATGAGGTCAGTAGACCGCAAACGAGTAACTTAAACAACGAATATTGTAGGTACCTAATATATAACTAACTTATAATATAATTTTCACACCACATGCTCGACAAATCCGGATTATATATCATATAAACGTCACCGAAAGCAAGACATTATATCCATTGGCTTTAACCGGGTTATAATGTTGTATGGAATTTCATTATAACCCTAGGTCAATAATGTAATTTTCACTTTTCATAATCCTTATTGCTATGACGATAAAGTCTAATTTGGTTAAGCAAAATGTGGTGCAGTCGTGGCCAACTCGATTTTCGAAAACCGAAGCCGCGACCAACTAGATTCGCACGATCTTCATTTGTTAAATCAAGTAGGTCACGCCGGCAGAAACAAGTTGCTGTATCCATTTTATAGCTTTAACATTTCAAAAAGAATATCGAAAATGTCGTGTGATGAAAGTACTTTGACTCCAGAGTCTATTAAACTAGATGCCATAGGCATTGTCAATAATCTACTACCATGCAATTGCATTTTATGGTCTCGCATAAGGTGAGAAAAGTAGAGTATACAACTCGGGAATAAAACTGTTTTTGTCTTGGGCGCTTAAATCCCTCACTAAACTCAGGACTCAGTCTTAATTCCCTCGCATGTCGCGCCCGTGACATAAAACAGTGCTTTATTCCCTTGTTGTATAATCTACTATTAAAAATACTATACTAATGAATACACTGGCGTTGCAGTGCACAGCGCTCCTTGGTCAGAACGGCGCGGGCAAGTCGACGACGTTCGCGATGCTGACTGGCGAACTGCGGCCCTCGAGCGGCTCGGTGTACCTCGGCGAGCGGCTCGCTGGGCCCAGACAGCTGTGCCAAGGACTCATCAGTAAGACACATTTATCATATCATCACCCCAACAGCCCAGTGCTGAGCTAAGGGTTTTTCTTCACACATCCTACTATAAAGGCGAAAGTTTGTATGGATGGATGTTTGTTCCTCTTTCACGCAAACACTACTGAACGGATTTTGATGAAACTTTACAATTATACATCAGAATAACACATAGGCCATATTTTATCCCCGTATTCCCACGGGAACGGGAACTACGCGGGTGAAACCGCGGGGCGCTGCTAGTACATCATATATGTAAAAACCATAGATTTAGTATACTTAGATTGGCAATGCGAAAGAGAAAGAAAATAGGTACCCGTGTGTTAGAGCGAGATAGCGAGCGGTAGATAGACGAGACCATTATCCTAAACGTTACGGGGCTATACCGGGCCGACGTCAGTTGTGAACGAAACAAATCTCGCTTATTTTAATTAATCTCGCGTATTAAAAGAGTAAGTTTGATGTTTAATAGACGTAAACAGCTATGGTTACGTGTGCAGTACCAGTTGTAATTCATCTAGGAAATAAAATCCACAGAATTAGTCATTTTACATGTGAGTGCGATTGAAAGATTTAATTCTCTAAATTCAATGATTATAGAAAACTGAAAAACAAATCGTGCACAAATAGATAGGTAATAACATTGCTTTTTATTATATAAATGTTCTGAATGTATAAGAATTGATTTAAGCGAAAAATAAAATACGTGAATTTCTTGTATTTCTAACCTCAATTTTATAGTGATTGTCGTAATATCGATTAACCACATTTTGATAACGTGACTGGCAAAGGTATTAACTACACAATATACTACACGCCCATTTGTTATCGAGAGCTACAAGTTTAGGGAGAGCACTATTTGTCTTGCACACATCCACGTTACACGCACGAAAGTGTAAATTTTCTAGGTCTCGCCGTACTGGCTCTATTGCCAATCTTTAACGTTAGTATACTAAATCTATGGTAAAAACATAATCTTTCTGATTTTCGCTAAGGTTACTGCCCGCAACGCGACGCCATCGACCCTCTCCTGACTGTTAGGGAGACCCTGCAGCTGTACTGCAGGCTGAGGGGGCTGGACCACCATGATGAGGTGAGAGCGGTCTACATGAAAATGTATTTATTTCCGTAGGTAATTAAAAATTACACTAAGAGCAGTGATAGCCCGAACGGTTAAAGAGCCGGCCGAAAATCAGTGAGGCTTCGAATCCTGGCATGTACCAATGACTTTTTCAAAACTTACGTACATATTTATCACTAGCTCGACGGTGAAATAAAACATCGTGAGGAAACCCGCAGGTCTTAGAATTAATTCTGAGACATGTGTAAATAGACCCTCCGGCTATGGTCTCACCACCTATCACGTTTAGGGGTCCAATATATCTCGTGAAATGTGGGTATATCCAGTAATGGAATACCTCTGTCTACCCCCTCGGGGATAAAAAAGGCGTCAGATTATATTTATTATATATTGCGCGTTTTAGCAGTAAATTCAAACCAACCATAAATAAATTAGTTTTGAATTGTGAAAATTCATATCAATGATGGTTTTTTTTCGACGGGCTTGTTTCCTCAGTTGGTAGTGAAACAGCATTCTGAGTCGTAGGTCAACATTTATATGCATGAACATATCTGTTGGCTTCGTGTCTGGGTGTTTCATATTTATTTAAGTATGTCTATCAGTTGTTTAGTACCCATAGTACAGTGCCTAGTTTGGGACTGAATAACCGTGTGTAAATTGTATCCCTCAATTATTATTTATTTATATTAGAAACTTGGTCTTCATCATCCCATGGCATCACGTGATCCTCAGTAGAAGGTGCAATACTTTGTTTATGAAGTTAGTCAATTAAGTTAATGAAGTTTGAACATTTTCGGATAACCTATGAAATTGGCAGGTCATAAAGCGTGCCCTAGAGATGTTCGGTCTGTCGCGCTACGAGCACGTCCTCGGCGGCGCGCTCAGCGGCGGCAACAAGAGAAAACTCTGCACGGCTTTGGCCTTCATGGGTCGAACCCCGCTCGTGCTGCTCGACGAGCCCACCAGGTATTGTACTTACTCCACTGGTACCCCCTAAGTGCCAGATACCCCTTTCTTACCCCTAGGTTCGACACGCATACTCCCAGATAGTTACCCCTTTCGTACTCCTAGGAACTCCACTTATACACCCAGATAATATTTTCATACCCTCAGGTACTCCACTTATACACCCATATACCCCTAGGTACTCCACTCATACACCCAGATACCCATTTCATAGCCTTAGGTACTCCATTTATACACCCCTACACCCCTAGGTACTCCACTCATACACCCAGATACCCTTTTCATAGCCTTAGGTACTCCATTTATACACCCATATACTCCGAGGTACTCCATTCATAAACCCAGATACCCTTTCATACCCCTAGATTCGGCACAAATACTCCCTCCCAGATACCTCATTCGTACCCCCAAGTACTTATGCTACCAAATACTCTACTCTGATTACTACTATAAGAAGTCGACTTTTGTTAATTGTTTCTATGGCTCAAATTGCACCGAGATGGCAGCGGCCCGCAGCGAAGCAAACAGTTTCAATGTTATATAATTTTAAACTTTATCTTTATCACTGTAGTACACAGTATCGCTTGAGAAACTTGAAGAGGAGGCGAGCACTCCGACGACTACTATCATGCGATGCTGTGTATTATAATAATGACGATAAATGTAACTAAGTCCTGTGATACTGTATGCAAAGTTAACAAACGTGAAATTATAATACTACTAGTGAAATTACAATATGACGGCCTTCTTACACACTGCGAAATACTTATTTATACTAGCTGGGTCACATTTCACCTGCTTAAGTCCCGTTCCCGTTCAAAAATTAAGCTTTCCATTGGTAACATAATTTTTAAAATCCGTTCTGTAGTTTGGGAGCCTATTCATTACAAACAAAGAAAACAAAAAAAAAATATATTATTGTAGACGATGTATTACATATTTTGCATTGTAATAGTAATAATCGAGTCTAAATTAAATACTGCAGGTGGTTCTATTTTTGATAAAAAAAAAGTACATACATACATAAAATAAGTTAAATAATTTGACACTACCAGTTTAAGCTGAGCTCTGATTTGTACTGCGCGCCATAGAACACAGGGCCGGGTCAAAGTCCAAAGTGTCAAGCTTAGCGTGCTCTTGACTGTACACACATACTTTAGGGTTGCAATCTGTTTCATACCAGAACTGTCTCATTATAATGTTTTTCACTTCTCATGCTCTAAAAGTACGCCAATATAGCCCTACGAAGCGGGACTAAAGTGACCACTTTAGTCCCTAGGGAGTATAAAGTATTTTTTTTTTATTTCCTTAATGAGAAAAAGATAACCTCAAACAGCCAGTAAATATCTGTAGAGTGTGGACCATCTTCATTGCGAAAATGTGAAGAGTTTTAGTTCCATGGTTTTTCCGCGAAGAAGGTGGCGCCATGTGTTTTAAATTGTTTACTTGCAAAGAGATTTAAATCTCTTTGTTAATCTGTGACAGCCTGACAGGTTTAGAAGAAAAAACTGACCGCGAAAATTTCTGAATTTTTGTCGAGTGTAAATTTGTTGGGTTTTAAATAAATTTGTACTAAATTGACAATTTTTCTCGCCCTCAAAGTGAAAAGTACAGTTTCCACCTCGAGACTAAACGCCAACTTAATATACCCTCGGTTTCATGACTCCCGAGCTCTGGTATATAATGGCTTCGTTTAGTCCCTCGATATAAAATATACTATTGTGTCTAGTAAATAAATAAATAAATAATTCAGAATCAATTCTGACAGCAGGTTTAAATAATAAACCATGTTCATTGCAGCGGCATGGACCCAGTGTCCCGGCAGTGCGTGAGCGCGGGCGCATCTCTGGCCCTGCGGCAGTCCCGCGGCGTGGTGGTGTCCACGCACGCGCTGGCCGACGCCCGACGGTTGGCCGCCAGGGTGGCGCTGCTGAGGGACGGGCGACTGTGCGCGCTAGCATCGCTCGACGACTGCCTCACCAGGTTTGTGTTCGTCTAGCTGATCCAGGAAGGTGCCAAGATCCATGTGATGTTTATCTAGCTGATTCAGGGGGAAGCCAAGATCCATGCCTCATCAGGTGATCCCATATCCAGGGCGGTACCAAGGTTCATGTCTCATCAGGTGATCCACTTACGTTTGTTTACCTAACTGATCCAGAGAGTGGTGAAAAGATCCATGCTTCATCAGGTGATCCCATTGATCCAGGGCGGTGCCAAGGTTTATGTCTCATCAGGTGATCCACTTACGTTTGTTTACCTAACTGATCCATGGATCTTGGCACCACTCTATGGACAACTAGAGGCTTGCATCACCGGGTGATCCAGTCGTGTTTGTTTACCTAACTGATCCAGAGAGTGGTGAAAAGATCCATGCTTCATCAGGTGATCCCATTGATCCAGGGCGGTGCTAAAGTGCATGCCTCATCAGGTGATAAATTAATGTCTGTTTACCTAGTTGATCCAGGTGCCATGATGCATGTCTTACCATGTGATCCACGCCTAGTCTATTTCACGTAGCATGGGTTTGGTACTGATACTACTGTTGACTAATAAAAAATGGTGTTTTTTATAATGATAAAATATTAATTGTTTTTTAATAGAATATTTTTATTAGTCGAAATTAGTAAGCAAATTTCAACTAATAAACGAAAAAATGTGAATCAACCAACCCATGCTACGTGATATAGACTATAGTTTCCAGGTACTAAGGTCCATGCTTCACCAGGCAATCCACTTATGTTTGTTTACATAGCTAATCTAGATAGAGTGAACCACTCTTTGGATCAACTGGAGGCATGCCTCATCAGGTGATCCATTGATCCAGGGCGGTACCAAGATCCATGTTTCACCAGCTGATCCATTAATAAAGGATAAAACGTAGCCTAAGTGTTAGTCTCTATAACAAGGCACTCTAAAGAGTAAAAATCGAAATCAACGAATAGCGCTAAAAATATCATGGATGTGTAAAATTTTTTGTTTATTGATTTTTTCAAAAACAGCTCGACTTATTTTGATAAATTCGGAGTCGGTTGAAAAGGGGTGTGGATAGGTCAATAGGTATCAAATCAAAATGTACGAGCTTATTAGCCCATTTATTGAAAGCCATTGTCCACCGCTTCGGTATGTATAGTTGAGGAGAAGAAGGGTCAATCGATAGTGGCACGTTGGCCAGGCTTCGCGCGCATTGGGCACCGTTGGGCCACTGGCGGCAATGAGAGTGGGCGAGTACAGAGCAATTGTTACTCTGTGAACTCGAGCCCCATTGTGACGACACGGCGTCCGAGTATTTCCACCATAGCTCATTCAGGCATATGGCTTCAAATGGTCCTCAACCAAAGAGATTAAAATATAATAAGGCATAGAGGGGACAAAGCGAGAAAAAATTGAAGTCAAAAGTTATTCCAAGTGGAATAAGTCTAGTACAATTTCGTCCGAATGACAGCTCGCGTTCATACTAAACTGACAAACTGACATAACAAGGACATGACGCTTAGGCTTCAAAGTTTTGTATGAAAATATTCCCAATGCCCCCTCTATGCCCTGTTATATTTAAATCTCTTTGTCCTCAACAGATGATATGTATCGGCCCTATGTGCAGGTTCGGAGGCGGCTACGTGGTGGCCTGTCGCTGCCGAGGCCCGCCCTCCGCGCTGTGGCGGCGCGTGCGCACGCAAGCGCCCCACGCGCGCCTGCAGGCCAGCCACCACGCCAGCCTGCTGTTCCTGCTGCCCACGCACGCCACTGGTACACGACGATATTTATTCATATAATAATTATATAATCTCACGCCTTTTTTATCCCCGAGCGGTTAGGCAGAGGTATTCCATTACTGGATATACCCACATTTCACGAGATAGGCATACTGGACCCCTAAACGTGATAGGTGGTGAGCCCATCGCCGGACCGGGTCTGTTTACACATGTCTCAGAATTAATTCTGGAAACTGCTGGTTTCCTCACGACGTTTTCCTTCACCGTCGAGCTAGTGATATATATGTACGTAAGTTTGTGAAAAACTCATTGGTACATGCCAGAATTCGAACCCTACCTACTTACATTTTAAAAACAATCCACCATAAGCTTTGTCAAAATATTAAATGAATGTATTGGACACAACTAGTCAGGGAGACATTGCCATGACATTGGCCGCGTTCCCCCGCTGGATGGCCAAAGAAATTAGTTGCGCCATAAACAATCTATTTTTTCCTTCATTTTAGGGAGACCTAATGTAGGGTACAGCTATAATAATAATAATGAGCCAAGGATTTAGACACCAGGAAGCCAATTTAAGGTCTTCACAAATACATATCGAAATATTTTAGAAAAGCGGTATACGCAATAAGTACCAGTACGTTATGCTGACAAAATATGAACATATGTTACATCTACTATATAAAAATAAGTCGGGTTTTCCTTCCTGACGATTTAACTCCAGAACTGACGAACAGATTTCCATGGTTTTGCATTCGTTGGAAAGGTCTCGGGCTCCGCGAGGTTTATAGCAAAGAAAATTCAGCATTGCACCCGTGCGAAGCCGGGGCGGGTCGCTAGTTACATATAAATATGGTCCCACTACTCAGTATTAACTAACATTACTGTATAATAACTTCCAGAATTGCGTTTTCATTTCTCTTAAATTAGTAGGTACTTATAAACGAAATTACATAATACTAGCTGTTCCACGCGGTTTCACTCGCGCAATTCCCGTTCCCGTGGGAACACGGTAATAAAATATAGCCTATGTTACTCAGGGATATTGTAGCATTCTAATAAAGTGACGTCACTTGACATCGAAAAGCTTGTTTTAAAAAAAATATTTTGCTTTTCGTTTATTAATTTAACTTACGCTTCCCCGCAGTGAATAAGAAAGAGGTGAGGACTAGTCTGAGCGACATCTTCGCTCTGATGGCGAGCCTGCAGACGGCCAGCGACATCGAGGACTACACCATCAACCAGAGTTCCTTAGACCAGGTCAGTTCCTGCCCTGCCCTTTCCAATATTTGAGCATCTATACATAGAAATAAACGGACTTTACATCACTGATTCATGGAAATTTAAAAAATAATGTCACGCCATTTATCCACTAGGGGGTAGGCAGAGGTATTCCGTTTTGGGTTCTATAATTTCGTTAGTTTTCGCTGTCGTATTGCGCTGTGCTGGAGGAAATCTGTTCCAAGCATTGTCATCCAAAAGCACTGCCATCCTAAAATCAAGGAAATTATTCTTCATCAGATGTTCCTAAGCTTCTCGGAGCGTGGAGAAGACGCTGAAGAACCAGTCGACCTCGAAGAATTGCCCACCGAGCTGGCGCTGAGAAGAAACAGTGAAGAACTCAGTAGTATAACTTCACTATGATTGTTAGTACTATGTCATACTGCATTCGCATCATGAAAACTCTCTCGCTGTCTCTCCTATGCACAGATACAAAACAAAATGTAATGTGGCGATTCTGCTTTACACCGACGAAACTTATTTTAGTTTAGTCCTGTCTTTGTCTTACCTCAAAAAAAGAAAAGGGATGGAAGATAACCTACCGAATTTAATCCAGAGGCTGTCTTTTAGTCGTGACTCATTTACTTATGCACTAAACACGTTATGAAATGCCTTAGTTGACAGGACTAAATATCTCTCGTCTCTTTTCTTTTCTAGGAGAAAGAAAATGACAGGAGTAAACTAAAATAAGTTTAGTCGCTGTAAAGCAGAATCGAACCCATTGTTGATGTAATTTTTTTAAACTTATACACAAACCTGGCTGGTTACTGGTTTGTGCATAATAAAATTACTACTAACTCAGAAGTTTAAAAAATAATAATAATAATAATTTAAGTTTAAAAAACATTCCATTGCACATACATTTTTTTATAACTGTATTGGTGTGTTGTGGACGAGCCAGCTTTAGTTAACTGACCTGTATGCTAATTGCGTTGAGCCAAGAGTGTTTAGGACAAGAGACTTTATATGAAAGAAAGAATTTTAATCAAAGAGATTAAAATATAATAAGGCATAGAGGGGACAAAGCGAGGAAAATCTGAAGCCAAAAATTATTACTAGTGGGCAAAAAGTGATTCGGCCGAATAACAGCTCGCATTCATACTAACTGACATGACGCTTGAGATCAAAGTTTTTGTAAAAAAAATTTTTTTCTCAATTTTTTTTTCTTGGTTAAACTAATATACATTACTCAATTGTAGTCAATAATACATACTGAAATATTTGAAATAGTATTTTAAAAAGAAACAGGCTCGTAGCTTCCATTTATGTGCAATCTACCTACAACCGCCAGCTGCGCGTAGTACTGTGCGTAGTTTTCTAGATTTTGTAAATTTCATTAAACATGACTATATTTAACAATTAATCCCGTGTATAATTCGGCTCTAGATACCTTATACGTCATATTTTTTTCCAGACGGTAAAAAAATAAAACAAAATTGTACTAAGTAGCTCAGTTGGTAGTGATGCTGCCTTTTTAGCCATAGGTCATGGGTTCTATCTTATTATTAATGTTGAATTATGTATGTTGGTTTCGTGTCCGGGTGTTTTTATGTATTTGAAGTATGTCTAACAGGGGGCCAATTCCACTAAACGTCAACGGTTATAGTTGGATGACAATGACATGATAATGGTCAGTTAATGGTGTTATTTGGCACTTTTCAGAGCAAATAACACCATTGACTGACCATTGACATAGCATTGTCATCCAACTATAGCCGTTGACATTTAGTGGAATTGGCCCCCAGTTATTTAGAACCCATAGTACAGGCTCTGCCTAGTTCGGGACTACAAATGAATCGTGTCCCACAATTTATTTATTAATATCAATGCCAGATAGGGGATGCCATATTTAAAACTAAATTGCAATTCCGCAAACTCAAGTATAATTTGACGCAAACTACACCCCGGCCGTTATAACTTGACCACTCTGAAGTTGCGCAAATGGCTGCGCAATAAGATTTTTAGCGGACCATTTGGCGGTGCGGTTTGCGCAGGCGAAGCCTATTTTCAAAGAAGCCAAGTTAAAACGGCCGTATTGTACTTTGTAAGACATTCCATAATATATATTACTCATGACAATATTTAAATATAAGTAATTGTAATACGTACTTAAACAGGATTTTATAAGACAACGTAAAGATGGCCACTATCCTAACGGTCTGGTACGATAGTAGCGGAGCCAGGTAATCAAAAGGAACTGAGTCCGCCCCTGAAAAATCTCAAATTAAATTTAAATACTGCAGACAGTATTTTTATCACTTATCCTTACTTCATCCATACAGAATAAGCGCAATTCCTGAAATCAGTTTGTTCAATATCGACTACTTCATCGATTTCAGCTATTTTTAATGTAAATTTTTCCGAAAAATGAATTAGCGTAGCTGAATTTAGTGCTATCTATGGAAATCGTGCTATTATTGATCGATATTTAAGACAATTGGTTCGACACAACTAAAGTTCGATTGCATCATATATTTTTTTATATTAATATACTAATTGGGGTGTATGAGGAATTGCGCTTTTTCTGTTACGCGTTGTTTAAGTACCAATGGTGTGTTAAGAAATTAAATATAATGTAACACGACACGAGTGTTCTTGCCATGCATCCCCACTTAAGTGGGTAATTATTATTTATGAATGGAAATACTGATTTGTACTGAAGTGGGGTAGAGCGAATGTTGGTGGGGGAAAATTCATAAGACCGATACCCGACTCAGAGCGCGTCACATCATGCACAGACTTCACTTATGTGGAACCTCCGTCCGTGTATTGTGAATACGAAAAGTTAATAAAAGGGGAAATATTATATAATAGAAGGTGATTTTATTTGTGTTGCAATAATATAAAGAATATTAAAAGGATTAGGCGCACAATGCCACATTCGCAAAATGCCACATGACGCAAAATGCCACAGTAGCAAAATGCCATACTTGTCCAACTCCCTTTCTTGCAGTATGTAGGCCGATGATTTATAAATTAGAAAATAAAACTAATTTAATAATTTTAGTATGTATGTATTTAATCACATTATTTATTAATTTCCATTTAATTTAACACAAAATAAATTGAAAATGTTAACTGAAATTATGAATGCCGCTGAGAATCATAAAAACTTAATAACAAAATATTATAACTTTTTTTCTAAAATCATATTTTTTTGTATTTACATCATTCAACTGTTTTATTGTAATATGTACTTATAATAGTATTTAATCACATGGCTCTGACGCAGAATGTGCACTTCGCAAAATGAGCACTCGACAAAAAAGGGGCACTTCTCAAAATGTGCACACAGATTAGTACGAGAGTGTGGCATTATGCGAAAATGGCATTTTGATAATGTGACGTTTTGATAATGTGACATTTTGCGAGGTGGCGTTTTGAGAATGTGGCATTTTGCGAAAATCGAATGTGTCATTTTGCGAATGTGGCATTATGCGCCTAATCTTATTAAAAATGGTACCCGGAAACCGTTAAGAAAACAGAAATTTTGAGTTATTACTAGTGGGCCTTATAGTGTGATGTCTTGTGTCTGAATACTGGGAATGAGCCATTTCCACGAGGCCATTCCATGAGCCATTCCAGTAAACCAATCCACTAATGGCCTCATGTAAATAGAGACAGTCCACTGCATTGGATTGTCCTCAAGCTTTTTTTGTATGCAGTTTGGATTGGCTTAGTGGAATGGCCCATAATATTATACCATGTCCTTGCTCATACCGCACCTAGTTTGTATAGCGCGAGCTGTGATATTTATCCTTTATGCAATTATTATTATGTTAGTAAAATAAATATTTTGGATGGTTTATGGAAACAAGCAGTTTTATTTCATCTCATTTATTTGTGTAACATAATTTTTATATCATAATATTTTGTTTAAAGCTTTTATTTACAATCAGATCTTAAATAAAGTATAAATTATTACTTACAGTACAGAAAAGTAAATCATTGAGAATAATAATTAAAGATCAACATTTAAAAGGTATTTTGGTGAAATATAATAAAATAATAATCCAATAAATATGTATAATAAAATCTTTACCATATATTTTTGGCAATGGCAACTTTTGCGATAGTTGTAATGTAATTATTAAAGCTATAAAATAATCTCGACATCTAATCTCGTCACGGTAAAATCAAATTCTCTGACACCATTTTTTTATTTTGGTGCATAAATCACATAATATGCCGAATGCAGCCTAAGCCCGACCAAGAAGGAAATTTTCGTCTAATCAACTATCTCTTAATCGAGTTTGTTGAAGACCGAATTAATTGTACCGAAAACTCAGAGGTTGGAAGAAAATCATTTTCTACTTTTTCTTTAAACGTCTTTGCGAAAACTGTATTGTCAAGTTTCTGGAATTGATTCGAAAAAATACTTTGATTTTCGAGATTTGTAGTAATCTTCAAGAATTAGGTATTTGAGTGTATCGAAATTAAATTGCGAATAATCATTTATTAAAAAGGTTATCCCAAAACACCTCTAAAACTGCATTTAGATTTTCATTTTACAATTATAGAAAATTTCATAATGATAGAACTCTTAAAAAATGCATTTGAGTTCTATGAGTTTTGACGTCACAGTGTCACAGTTACTCTGAACATTTTCGTTTTGACAGATCACAAAAACTTACTCATTTAGTTACCCTATTGCTTTGGTCATACTGAGAATACAATATTCGAAGAAACTGCTTTGCTCTTCAAGATTTTGCAGTAAAGAAACAGCAAACTCGATTCAGCGCAAATTGAGCCAGCACGCTAACTTTAACTAATGGGTCTATTTAGCTCCTCAATTGGCATCAAAGGAGGGATTCCGTATCCCGGCGGACTTCTTGAAGTGAAGGGCGAACACGTCCAGGGCTCTGAATATGAGGTCTTTGTTGAGTTCTTTGTGGCTGAGGCTTTTGACAGTCAGCTTTATGGCTGCCGACAGGGTTTCTTCACCGAAGGGATTGACTGGAAACAATCATCACCATCAACTCGTAACAGCCCACAGCTGGGATATGGGTCTTTTCTTACATATGAGATAACTAGCAGCGCCCCGCGGTTTCACCCGCGTAGTTCCCGTTCCCGTGGGAATACGGGGATAAACCTGTGTTATTCTGATGTATAATCTATATAATTGTAAAGTTTCATCAAAATCCGTTCAGTAGTTTTTGCGTGAAAGAGGAACAAATATACATCCAGACATCTATCCATACAAACTTTCGCGTTTATAATATTAGTAGGATATGGGCCATAACCTTCATAAGTTTATTATACACTAGCAGTTCTAGCGTAGTTTCCGTTCCCGTGGGAATACGGGTATAAAATATAGCCTATGTTACTCAAGGATCTTCTAGCTTTCCATTAGTAAAAGAAGTTTTTAAAATCGGTCCAGTAGCTTTTGAGTTTATTCGTAACAAACATACAAAAATACAAATCATTAGTATAGAAGTGTAGATAAGCCTCTAATTTAAATAAAATCATTTAGATTTTGATAACAATGATAAAGATTTTCAAATTTCTCCAGCTACAATACAATCTAGCTATATACATACAACATACAACTTACTTAACTTAGATACATTACATAATGGTGTACAGAAACAGATGCTGTCACTTTCTTGCAATAGTGTTACACAGAGACAAAATCGACTGTGTTTAAATTTAAACAACATTTGTGGTGTTTTGTAAAAATGTTCCTCCTTCCTTTAGTCGAGGTGATCGTGTCTGGGGACGAAGGTCCAAGGCGAATGTTGATGTTGGACAGTCACATAGTTACATACAAAATCATGAGAACACTCCGATAGCGCGGTTTAGAACTTGCCTTCCATGGCGCTTTAGTTAGTTCTATGTAGAGTCGCTAGATGTCGCTTACAAAAATTTCGGCATGCTTAAAATTTTACAACACTTAGTTTTAGGCTTTTCTTAATTAGACTTAAACAATTGGGTAGTTGACAGCATCGAAATTAAATAGCGAGTAGTCATACATCAAAAAGATTATCCCAAAACACCTCAAAATATGTATTTCGATTTTCAATTTACAATTATAGCAAATTTAAAAATAATAAATCAATCAAAAAAAGTGCTGCAATTGAGTACTACAAACTATGACGTCACGGTTTGCTATTTCAGTACATTTTCCATAGTAAAATTTCGTTTTGACAGATCGTAAAAAGTAACTGATTTGACTAGGTAGGACACAACCCTATTACATATTTATATTCGAATGGTGCTGTACATTTTACTACTGCACCTGGAATCAACTCCATGAGGGCAGCACAAGTCTCTTCCAGGTCTAGTGCTCGGACAGGTTCCTTGGCTGGGGTGTTTTCGGTCTCCATCTGCTGGAACTGCACGAACACCTGCTTCCTCAGCCACGCTGCCAGCTCTTCCAGGTACAAGCTAATGAGAGGTTCCGCCAGGTCTGCGAAAGACGGAATCAATTAGTATAACGATATGGTCTTATACCATTTTAAATCAAGTATTGGGCTCGATTCTGCATTACAGCGACTAAACTTTTTTTAGTTTAGTCCTGTCATTTTCACAAACAGATCACGCTATCAGTGGATGCAAACCCGTTTTATCTAATTATTTTAAGCAAAATTGTGCATCGTATAGTTAAATTTGAAAATATCTATTGGGGTCTATTGTTTGGTACGGTGAACTAGTGTCAATAATTGGGTGCAAATTTGCGGCAGTAGAAATTAGTACCCGCAATAATGACGGACCTGTTTGCTCAGTTGGTAGCAACCCTGCATTCTGAGTCGGAGGTCGCGGGTTCGATCCCCGCTCGGGACCAACATTTTTGTGCAAGAACACATCTGTTGGCTTCGTATTTGTGTTTAATATTTATTTAAGTATGTCTATCAGTTGTTTACTACCCATAGTACAGGCCCTGCCTAGTTTGGGACTAAATAACCGTGTGTGAAGTGTTGCACAATTCATTATTATTATAATACATCACTACACACTATAACCCCCCCCCCCCCCCACGTAGCCCCCATACCTGCGGCGAGCAGTGTGGCGAGTCTTGCGGCGACATGCGAGTTACAGACTCCAGCCGCACTGCAAACCTCCGCCAGCCCACTCCACCCGCGCGCCCCCCACCAACACCACTCCTCTGGGGACAGGGGTAAGGGGAGTGTTGTCAACTGCTACCCACCCTGTAGCTAGACATCTTGCGAAAAGTAGCCAGATTTCCCGATTTGTTGACACAAAAAAAGTAGCTAGAAGTAGCTAAACCTTTAAAATAGGTAAAGTAGATTACGTGTATTTTTTCATAGGTAAATCAATTTTCAGTTTATTAAAACAGCGAGCAATAATTTTCAATTTATAAAATACTAGCGATCCGCCCCGGCTTCGCACGGGTGCAATGCTAACACTAAAACCTTCCTCTTGAATCACTCTATCTATTAAAAAAAACGCATCAAAATCCGTTGCGTAGTTTTAAAGATTTAAGCATACAAAGGGACATAGGGATATAGGGACAGAGAAAGCGACTTTGTTTTATACTATGTAGTGATAGTGAAGACAAGGCAGAACGCAGTATAAGTTTTAAACGAAGAAATCTGTTTATCCCCTTCATTTATCATGATGTAATAAAATAGATAAGCTAGCCACGTTTAGGTACAATTTAAGGGCCGACACTCTACTATCAAGTCTCGAAAGTACTCACATCTTGTAAAAGAGTAAAATTTGTTCCCTTTCATGGACCATTTAGCAGTAACAACTATCGCCGAAACTCTTTCATCTATAGAGCTAGCTCACAGTTTAATAAGCTAATATCTAATAACGCTTCCATTGATATTTTTGCAGCTACACCGGCTTCTATTAGACGAACGTTAGTAAACTGTTTTTATTTGTGATTTAAATTATGACTGAGTGTAAAATTTAATTTTTTAGATCTACAGGCGAAAACTTTGTAAATGGCTTGTAGATGAACATATCTTTTGTATTACATTATTATAATATAGCTGTAAGTTTTCCGAAAATGTTAAAATAAAATAAAATAAAAGTAGCTAGAAAAAACAGCTAAAAAATTTAGCTACAAGATTTTGTAAGTTGTAGCTGCCTGACACCCAAAAAGCTAGATCTAGCTATAAAGTAGCTAAGTTGGCAACACTAAAGAGGGTTGGTGGGATAAACCTCCCAGGCCCCTGGGAGTTCCTGGGCCACACGTTTTTAGAGCTACTAAAAACGATGAGACCTTATCTACACTTCTACACTAGGTGTATCAGGCAGAACTTTTACTGATAGTACCTCTGCGTATTCTACAGTGATAAAACGTGGCACCTGTACTTCCTACTTCTTCATGTATGCTGATGTACGGGTTGATGATGATGAGTAGTTCTCACCAAAGTCCTCGGGCGCGAGCACCGGCGCGGGCGGCTGGGGGTGGAGCTGGTGCAGGGAGTCCAAGGCCGCGTCCACGTGGCTGAAGGCCCGCCGGGACCCCACCAGACGGGCAACCGCCCCACCCACCTGCGACCAATATCATCATCATCATCATCATCATTTTTTTTTATAAGAGAAGGGGGCAAACGAGCAGACGGGTCACCTTATGGTAAGTGACTGCCGTCGCCCATGGACACCAGCAACTCAAGAGTCACAACTGCGTTGCCGGCCTTTGAGGTGGGAGTAGGGGGAGGGGGGATAGGGCCTCCGGTTATCTCACTCACTCAAAGAAATGCAATGCAAGCATTGCTTTACGCTGCTTTTCTGTGAAGCCGTGGTATCACTCCCTTCGATCCGGCCCAAGCGTGCCGAAGCATGGCTCTCCCACGTACAACAACCCGTAACAGCCCACTGCTGAGCTAAGGGTCTTTCCTCACATATGAGGAAGTATGGGCTATAATCTCCCACACGACCCCACCGCGGATTGGGAGATGGTGTTAAGGTATCTGACATAGCTTAACAACTTCCTTTGTGCGTAAACGCAATGAAAACCAACAGTTTAACGAGCCTTCCGAAACACGGAAGCGCTCGTAATTTATATGTCACCCATTCACTGACTGACCGCACCCAACTTTGTGATCGTTACAAACACACTGGCACCGCAGAACTACGAGCGCTGCGACCAACATACAATATCATATTTATTTTATTTGATGATAGCCTTACGGTTCAGGAGCCTGCTTCACATGATGATTATCAGTGAGGCTCGGCTTCTAATCCTGGCATGTACCAATGAGTTTTTCAAAACTTACGTAGGTACGTATTCATCACTAGCTCGACGGTGAAGGAAAACATCGCGAGGAAACCCGCAGGTGTTGGCGAGGACACACTTTGCTACATTAGCACTCTATAGGAAAGAGAATGATTTTCTTCCAACCTCTTTGGAAAAAACATTCCCAAATCAGTCCAGTAGGTACCCACAAACGATTTTAGTTGTCAATGTAGGTTTTACAAAAGATGTTATATTTTTAAACTAAAACAGTTCGCTACATTCCGCCCGTGAGCATACAAATATTACACTTCAAGCATGTCAACCTTCCTAATAATGTATGTATGTAATGAATGTGTATCACTATCACTGTATTTATACCAATTATCTATCTCGAATTACAAAAATGAATAAATAGTAACCTCCAACGCCAACAGATGGCGTTACAGGTTTCCTAGAACGCGCTAAGGTTTCGTTTCCTCGATTTGGTCTGTCAGCCACCGTAGAACATTTTCAACAAGGCGATTTAGAATCTCACTTCTGATATATTAAAAATGTATTTTTGGGAGCGTGCTGTTTGTCGGCATGCATAGAAATCGCTCGGTCGCTGTAAATATTTGTGACAGTCAGAAGGAACGATCACTGGACGTATTTTACTTTGAAATTATGCTCAAACTTCCCTACTGCTTTCATTTACTTCCTATCAGTATAGATTGCTTCCATCGTATTTTAGAAGAAATCAAACATTTAAACATTAAACCGTGATAGCTACAAATCTAGGTTTAATAAGTTTGAAGCAAGCAAATGGGCAGTAATTATTGCTATATAAAGATTTCATTGATTCCACGCAGTAGAGACACTACAGCTAAGTGACCGGCCATTCTGACGTCAGAATGAACGTTTTATTTCTTCTAAAATACGAAGGAAGCAATTCTATACTGATAGGAAGTAAATGGAAGCAATAGGGAAGCAATGTTTGTGCGTAATAATTATATATAATATAATCTCACGCCTTTTTTATCCCCGAGGGGGTAGGCAAAGGTATTCCATTACTGGATATACCCACATTTCACGAGATATATTGGACCCCTAAACGTGATAGGTGGTGAGCCCATCGCCGGACCGGGTCTGTTTACACACGTAATAATTTCAAAGTAAAATACGTCTAGTAACCGTTCAGTCTAACGGTTACGAATATTTAGGCATAGTCGGTCGCCATTGGGTGCGCTCAATTTAGTTAGCAGTCCTACATCGAACTAGTTCGCTCATTACTTTTTTATTTTATTTTTTCAGTAGATATACTTACATAATTAAAAAAGAAAATGTCTTTCCCATTATCGTGAAAAACTTTAACCATAGACTATAAATTATATACTTTAATAAGCAAACGTTGTAACAAAGGCAAATATTGTATGTAGGTATAAAAAATTACTGGCCGGTGAGATATGTAATTTGCCGGAAGAATTAAAAAAACGCGAACTACGTCCAGTCCTGGGATATTTGTTCA
Organism: Ethmia dodecea; assembly: GCA_963855545.1. Lineage (NCBI taxonomy): Eukaryota > Metazoa > Arthropoda > Insecta > Lepidoptera > Depressariidae > Ethmia > Ethmia dodecea. The sequence goes on from OY979447.1 coordinate 776,463, forward strand.
TATTAGAAATTATCAGAGCATTACAAATACTAATGAGCTCAGGATTCTACTCTAGAATCCTTAGCTTCACTCTAGATTCAAAATAGTGTTTTTGATACAATCTACTATTGAACATTATCACAGTTCAGGAACTTTTTTTTTTCAAGTTAAAAACGACATTACTTATATTCGTACCCTTACACTCTTTGAAAAACACTGTTTTAGTCCTGTATCTATATTATATTGCACACCCAGCTCAAGCGGAACGTGACAATGAGTAATTTTTCGCGTTCACCGGTTTATAAAAGGTTAACACGTCAAAAAAAACCGTATCATAATTATTATTTTTTATGTTACGGTAGTCCGGAACCCTTCGCATAGGAATCCGAATAGTACTTGAACGTTTTGTTTTTTTAATACTCACGCTAAGCTCGACCGAGGTGCCCACGTAGGCCCAGGGCGCGGAAGTGGCTGGATGTCCACCGGGGGGTTCCCCTTCTGCCCCCACGGCTGTTTTCAGGGAGTTGAATACCCCAGTCACAGTTCGCTGAAACAGCCTAAACCACGCCGATAATGTTTTTAACACTAACTGGCAGAAGGCAAATAGTTACCACCAAATATTGAACTCTATGTAATTGAAATAAGATTCAAAACCAATGAAAAATGTAAACTGCCTATGCCCTTAAAGGGTTAAGGTTTACATGAAGCAATGTATTTAAAACGACTTCAAAGGTGCACAATTCTGTTAAGTCAAAACTCATAACCGGTTAAAACCACTTTAGGTTAGGTTAGAGCTTGTCCTATAAATTTTGGCCGATAGTCTGAATTTTAAATCAGGCAAAACCGGCCGGCTGATCGGTTATGAGTTTTTACTGTAACACGTTCAGTAGTTCGAGTTTATTTGTTACAAACATACAGACACACCATTTTTTTCTCTTTATAATATTAGTGTAGACGTACATTAGATTAGGTTTCTTTTCAGACCGAACCGCGAACGATGTCAGGAGCAAAAGCTAGTATTTAGACATGTCAACTTGCCTGTCGAGGCGCTGCATGTTGTTCGACGTTTGGCCAGGCGAGGTGTTTCTGTCTGCGTTCATGTCATATTCATCTGGAAATGAAGTAGGGTAAAACACCCAATTATTGACACTCTAGTTCACCGTACCAATTAATTGGTACCCCAATAGATTTATTCAAAATTCAAATTTAACAAATAAAACTGTTGGGGTGTCAATTAATTGGTGGGGTGTCGAAAATTGGGTGTTTTACCCCACATTAATTCATCACTAACCCGTGACAGCCCACTGCTAACCTAAGGGACTGCTTCCTCACACACGAGGAAGTATGAGCTATAATCTATATCTATATAAGGCAACATTAATTAGAAATACTAAAACTGAATTTTGTAAGTAGAGGGTGCCCAGCGGCGTTGCCCACGCGGATCCAGTTTATTCCCATTCCCGTGGGAATTTCCAAAAATCTTTTCATAGCGGTTGCCTACGACATATAAGACACCTACGATATTTCATGTTAATCTAGGTAAGAGAAATACGTCCCGAATTTGTCTTTTTAATTTTCACGATAATGAGACAATTACCCGTGGTAAAAAGTACCCTAAATGGTGACTCAGCTACTCAGCTATCATCACACCAAATTTCTAAAATCCATCCAGTAGTTTTTGCGTACACAAACGGACAAAAATTTCAAAAATTGGTGTTTTGATGTCTACCTCGATATCTAAGTCGCTGAAATTTACAAAGAATATTTAATGTACAGACACGGTTTTGACACGTTTTTATGACGAGTATAGTGTAGATAAATGAATTTTGAATTGCATGACACTTGTATGGGCTCTGCCTACCCGCCAGTGCGGCGCTGTCGACGTGCCTGGCGCTGTGTCGCCGCTGCGTGCGTCCGCGCGTCTCCTCCGCCCCCTCCCACCAGATCTCCTCTGTCCTAATTACATTTCTTATGGTCAATGATAACCAGCTGTTAAGCCCGTTCCCGTGGGAAAATTATAGCCCGTGCTATTCGTAGGTAAGGTTTATAATACATAAAGATTTAGTTTAAGTAAGAAAATCACATATAATAATAATAATAAATTGTGGGGCTTAATAATTTACACACGGAAATTCAGTCACAAAATAGGCAGAGCTTGTACTATGGGTACTAAACAACTGATAAACATACTTAAATAAATATTAAAAAAACAGACACGAAGCTAACAGATATGTTCATGCACACAAATATTGGCCCTCAGCGGGGATCGAACCAGCGACCTTCGACTCAGAAGGCAGGGTCACTACTAACTGAGCTAACAGGCCCGTCAAATTAATTTATAATTGTTTTATCTTTTTTAATTTTGCCATAACCGTAAAATTAAAATCGAAATTCCTTTTTAGAGGTGTTTTGGGATAATCTTTTTAATGAATTACTCGCAATTTAATTTCGAATAATTTCGATACAGCTGTAGGTACCCACCTACAGGGTTTACTAAAATGTATCTACCCTTCTTATTTATGTACACAGCTTGTATAAATAGAGGTAGCCCATTAAAGGAGATCAGATCCGATCACCGATCACATTCGATCTCGACTCTCGACACGAGCAACATCTCTCATTTCATTAACCCTCATCGTCCTACACGTCACCAGTGGCAGTCACCCTCGCTGGCCCTAAACAGCCAAATACCCAATTGGGTAGTTGACAGCAACGAAATTAAATTGCGAGTAGTCATACATTAAAAAGATTATCCCAAAACACCTCAAAATATGTATTTCGATTTTCAATTTACAATTATAGCAAATTTAAAAATAACAAAACAATCAAAAAAAGTGCTGCAATTGAGTACTAGAACTATGACGTCACGGTTTGCTATTTCAGTACATTTTTCCATAGTAAAATTTCGTTTTGACAGATCGTAAAAAGTAACTGATTTGACTAGGTAGGACACTACCCTATTGTGGTCACTAGGGGCGGTGTCATCTCGCACACAGAGGATTTATTTATTTATTTAAAAATCAGAGTAATTTGTGTGCGAAAATTGTTTGCTTAAAATTATTCATCTACTACATTACAAAATTATTAGGTCAACACAAAATTACAAAAACAATCAAATAACAAAAATCATGGCAATCAAAATCATTTATTTATTTTTAATCTAAAATTTCGTTATTTATTTATTTTATTTTATTTTTAATTTCCATTTTGTGTCATTAAACATTCTTTTAGGAACAAATCACTTAATTTTTTTTATGGTTACTTTTATGTTTTCTGCAAATAAATAAATAGGTATTAAGACAAATTTACTCCTGCGAAATGAAATGGAATGTGCAATCACAATAAAAAGCATCAAAATCTCCATCTCATACTAACCAATGCACTGAGATATTTTATGTACCTAAACACTCTTATTTTTGTTTGAAAATTACATCTCTTTCTATTTCTTCTTCTTTAAATTTACTAATCATTGTAAAAATAACCTTTTGCAAGTCGCTTTTCAGGGTTTTCGTCATGTTTTCAATTAGAAATCACAGAAATCGCACAAATATTTTTCACTTTGACAAATCAAGTATAAGTATAAGTATAATCTCACGCCTTTTTTTATCCCCGAGGGGGTAGGCAGAGGTATTCCATTACTGGAAATACCCACATTTCACGAGATAAATTGGACCCCTAAACGTGATAGGTGGTGAGCCTATCGCCGGACCGGGTCTATTTACACATGTCTCAGAATTAATTCTGAGACCTGCGGGTTTCCTCACGATGTTTTCCTTCACCGTCGAGCTAGTGATAAATATGTACGTAAGTTTTTGAAAAACTCATTGGTACATGCCAGGATTCGAACCCGAGCCTCACTGATTTAAGGCAGGCTCTTTAACCGTCCGGGCTATCACCGCTTGACAAATCAACTACTCAGGTTATTAGTACAGTGACGTCAGTATTGGTGCTGCCAGGTACATTTTCGGAATAAAAACTCAGTTTCATCTTTCAGTAGCCAAACTCTAGTAAGCATAAAACGGAAGTGAACTGTCACCGAACCCATGCCTCGTGAAATAGACTATAGAATCACTAACTTGGGGCTGGTCTCTGCGCGCTGCTGTAGCAGGCATCTCAGCTTGGCGATGCTGGTGGACAGGTCCGCGGCCTCCTCGTACTCTGGCTCGGGGGAGTCCGGGAGGGGGGGCAGGGAGGGGGGCAAGTCGCCCCGTAAGGATGGCTTCCCCTGGGACTGCTGGGGGCCGGATACAACGGAGTAAGACGCGGGCTAAGACGTGTTGAAATAGGTTTATATATTTTTTTGTAGTACGAGGTATAGATGGAAATTAGTACATAATTGGCATATTGTTATTTAATAGTATATTTTATATCGAGGGACTAAACGAAGCCACAATATACCAGAGAGTCAATGAAACCGAGGGTATATTAAGTTGGCGTTTAGTCTCTACGTACAAACTGTACTTTTCTATTTGAGTGCGAGAAAAATAGTCAATTTAGTACAAATTTATTTAAAACCGAACAAATACACTCGACAAAAATTCAGAAATTTTAGCGGGCAGTTTTTTCTTCTAAACCTGTCACAGATAAGCAAAGAGATTTAAATCTCTTTAAAAACACATGGCACCACCTTCTATGCGGAAAAACCATGTAACTAAAACTCTCAACATTTTCGCAATGAAGATGGTCCACACTTCACAGATATTTACTGGCTGTTTGAGTTTGTCAACATCTCATTAAGGAAATTTAAAAAGTGATTACTTTTTACTCCCTAGAGACTAAAGTGGTCACCTTAGTCGCGCTTCGTAGGGCTATATTGGCGTACTTTTAGAGCATGAGAAGTGAAAACCATATTACACAATCTACATTAATATTATAAAGAAGAAAGATTTATTGTATTTTTGTATGTTTGTTACGAATAAACTCAAACACTACTGGACCTACTTTAAAAATTCTTTCAACAATGCAAAGCTTCAATATCCCTGAGTAACATAGGCTATATTTTATTCCCGTATCCCCACGGGAACGCGCAGAACCGCTAGTTTGTTATAAAGCTGTAAATCTTCCAAAAAGCAAATAAATACAATAAATAAATGCGGCCATGAAACTCACCACACTGTCCTGTGACGACACTCTATGCTGTTTCACCAAAGTCGGCACCGAGCTGAAGCCATTTTCTTCTGAAAGATGATAATAAAAAATAATATAAAAAATATAATCTCACGCCTTTCATCCCCGAGGGGGTAGGCAGAGGTATTCCATTATTGGATATACCCACATTTCACGAGATACATTGGACCCCTAAACGTGATAGGTGGTGAGCCCATCGCCGGACCGGGTCTATTTACACATGTCTCAGAATTTATTCTGATAATGATGATAATGAATCAATGAATATTTTTATTGCATGCATACATAGTTATACAAGTTGACATTTTAAGTAATTTGATATTATAAGTTAGCACAGGCATGATGCGCCAATATTAGACTGAAAAAAAAAAAGAATAACTCGTGAAAAGTGAGTACATATCCAGAAATGGAATTCCTCTGCCTACCCCTCGGGGATAAAAGGAGTGAGTATTTTTTTAATTCCTTGATATAAATTGGAAATGTATTTCAAAAATCTTCAGATACAAATGAGTTAAAAATATTACCCTTCTCCTCAAAAAAAAACTGAAACGAGGTGGCCCTAGAGAAGAAATTTTTACCTCTCTGTATGACGGACGAAATGAGAGGTTCCTTATGTTCCGATTTGTTTATTTCATAGGGGGGTGACCCCTTTTCCCCCTTTTCTTTCTGGTGGGGGGGCGTGGACGCTTTCTCCCCGTTCCTCTCCCTGTGATGGGGTGATTTGTCCTGCAATTCAAATTCTTTTAAACTAGCTGACCCAACAAACTGTGTCTTGTCCAAATTTCATAGCAAAAACAGGCCAAGTGCGAGTCGGACTCGAACACGAAGGATTTCGTAGCATTGTACAAATCTTAAAATAAAGAAATCTTTTATATTATATTTTGTACTGCAGTTTATTGTCTACATATTATGTTTTTTGAGATACAGTCCACTGAGAAACAGACAGACAGACGGGCAGCGGATACATACATGGTAATTTTAAATTAAGTGCAAGTATTTAAAGGGTTGATCAAAAAATTTACAAGAAACTGTTTTCGGTACTGATTTTTATTTTTCATACGCTACTTTACTAAACAACATAAATTATTACAAAAATGAATATACAGAAATGAATATATATGAAATTACAGAAATGAAAAACAAACTAACTAACTGTACATAAATAATTCACGCAGACTACACAAATAATGCTGCAAATATAACAAAATAAATAAATAAGAAAAGCCGACAAAACTAGCGTATTAGTGCGGTATTGAGGGTTGATGAAAAGCATATTTACAAAATAATATTTTTTTGTTAGAAAAGAACAAGAAAAAAAATAACGGTTTCTTTTCTCTTCATATGTACAGTCAACAAAGTTGTTAGGGTTACATGCCCAGTAACTAAGAACTCATTTTTCTGAGGTAGTCATGAATAAATCTTATTGATTAATGTTTATTTCGAAAGGTATCTTTGATCCCTATAATTTCCAAAAAAAACTATAAATAAATTTACAGCTTTAAGAGAAAACTGAATCTTAGTTTCTGGTAACAACTTTGTTGACTGTACATAAAATTTCTCTTACTTATTTTGTACCTACCCCTAAAATATTTGTATTTGATTTGAAATGACCTAATATACAAGAATTGCTCGTTTAATAAGTCAAGAACCGCGCGGTTCCAATGAGCACCGTAACAATTAAAAATCACTTGTGTCTCAGATTATTGGTTTTAGAGTTTTTTTTTTGGTTGTGGAGGTTAATAATATTATATTGCCAAGCACCTGCGAGTCATCGCTTAATCCAGTGAACCGGAGCCCTTTCTTGAACCCCGCGATACCGAAGTCGAGCAGGCCTTCCATCATGCCTGCTGCCTCGTCCTGGAATCATTGCCACAAGAAATCGTGAGAAAATTAAAATATGGTCGCTAGAAAATGTGATTGATCAGCCAATTGCGCAACTCCAGAGCTGCCAAGTTAAAACGGCCGTACTGTACGAGATGGCGCTTTGGCTAGTTCTATGTAGAAGCGATAGATGGCGCCACATACACAAAATCGAAAAATATTTCTTTTTTAATTTAAAAGTCCACTTATTGAAAGTCATTGCAACTCCACTGCTTCGGCATGTGTTACACATGTATGTATATGCTCACGCATTATCCCCGAGGGGGTAGGTAGAGGTATTCCATTGCTGGAAATACTCACTTTTCACCAGTATATTTGTTTTGGACCTCTAAACTGGGTGGGGTGCTGATACACATGCCTCTAATTTAGATGAAAACTGGTTCTTAACGAGTGAGCTCATTAATCTTTTTTTCTATGGTGGAAGCTTTGGTGTAGTCACACTAAAGCCGAATTTAGGAAACAAGTTACATGAAAGTAGTGTCACGAAATGAATTTCATGTGAAAAACATATACTAAATATTAAACACTCAGACATGAAGCAACAGTTGTTCATGGACACTTTGACCCGGGAATCGAACCCGCGACCTCCGATTTAGAAGGCAGGGTCGCTACCAAACTACCAACAGAGTCACGACACCGCCGAACAAGGCAATATACACTCAGCGTCAAAAAAATCGCACCTACGGAAAATAATACTAATAAAAAACATTTCACCCAAATAACGACGTTATACAAAAATAATGCATAATTACTTTATAAAAGGGCTACTAGTTGCGCTACCTTTTAAAGGTATAAAAGGGGGGGGGGTTAAACTAGATTTTAAGTAATTTTTAAGCATTTTTTGTCTTACTTTAATTTTTGTCAACAAACTTTTTCTTCTTCTTTTGCAATCACTTCTTTTTTTATGACCTAGCAAGACTAAAGTACGTTTTGCTGAATGTTGATGATTAGACCTATAAAATGATACCTAATAGTCCCATCATCATTGATTCTAAATGGGATTAAAAGTGGTTTTTCAAAGGTGCGATTTTTTTGTAGCCGAGTGTATAACATGCGACAAAAAATACTAATTATATGTAGTTATAACATCATGCAATTAAAATGCATGCCATTGCGCAGAAGTGCACCGAAAAACTATCACATTCCACTGCACATGCAGGTCGAACAAATGCAATAACATTGCAAGCGGCACTGTATGTAAAGGTCTGTTCACATTTCAATTTCACGGAACGGGAGATATTGTGAAATGGTCCTTATTGTAGAAATTGACGCAATAAGATGAAAACGGGAAGGTAGAAACGTAAAATAATTCCGTTGTTCAATATCAAACTACAAACCTCTCAAGACCTAAGTGTAAGAAATAGTATTTATAAGTTATATATTTAAATATTGGGGCTGTGCCAGCCTTTAATCGATATAATATAAAATAATAATCCAAAAATAAAATTTCCAAACTTCAAAAACTCAATTGTAAAATGCTAAAATCGCAAAATATCGTCTATTAAGCGTACGAAAGCATAATCTTACAAGTACAGTTAGCGGATTGTAACTTGACCTAAAATGGCTGTCATCGGAGCAGGCACACTTGGTTATAGAAGTGTTTATAACAAAAAAAACTAATACTAAATAGTACTGTTTTGCTAAAGATATGCATGTCCTCTTGCATCGCTCGTCGTACTTAATACCACATACGATACGATAATACCACAGACTTGAAATTGATGTGCTACGAATGGCATAAGTTACAATGCCCAAACTGTACATATATTTTAACAGTATAGTATTTAGTCCGTTCTTTGACTTTATTTCGACCCGTTCCGGCATTGTGAATAGACCTTAACTTTTGTATAAGAAGTTGCAATTACTACTTTCAAAATTAATTATGATTTTTCTAAAATACTTTAATATATACTGTTCTGCGCGGTTTTAACAAACATAGTTCCCGTTTCCGTGGGAACACGGGAATAAAATATAGCCTTTGTTACTCAGGGACAGTGTAGCTTTCTTTCCATTGGTGTAATAATTATTAAAATCGGTCCAGTAGTTTTTGAGTTTATTCGTTACAAACATACAAAACATTCATCCCAACTTTACACTTCACCCGTCAAGTAACGGAATGCAGACACAATAGCATTTGAGCGCCCATAAGACGCTAACGTTTGACTTCTTATAAAAATCTACAAACTATTATTTTTATTTTCGTTCAGAAATAGTTAAAAACAAGGGCATTATAATTTCAGTCCCAGTGCAAAAAGTTTTAAAAAAGTAAGGAAAAAAGCGGACAGAACGTGCAAAGAGACTAACATGGTTGCGGGGAACATCTATGACATGAGCTGGGACCTGAAGGTCGCCTATCTTAGTCTTAGCTTGGTGCACTGTCGTCTGCAGGTCTTTTAGCAATGCGTCTCCCGGCTTTGGGCTGTGATCCGGTTTTGGGCTGTATTCAGGTTTTAGGCTCTGTTCCTTCTTTATTGGGCTGGGCTCTTTGTCAGTTAGGTCCATGTCTATTTGGTCTTCTTCACCTGTAGTGGTCAGAAATAAGGATTTTAAAGTGAAAGTGTAGTAGTCAGATCAGCGTTGACGAAACTGAATAAATAAAAAGTAAAAAATAATCACACGCCTTCTCTCCCGGAGGGGGTAGGCAGAGGGAACTGTTTATTCCCGATACCTTAAAAATTTGGGGAAAAGAAATTTCCAATTCTGTGGGAGTTACTACATAGTATAAAACAAATTCGCTTCCGATCTCTATGTCCTGTGTGTTTAGATCTTTAAAACTACGCAACGGATTTTAATTTTTCTTTTTTAATAGATAGAGTGATTCAAGAGGAAGGTTTTTATATACCATATAAACCAAAGCGAAGCGAAGATTATTGTATTTCTTGCCAGTCTTTCTACCGTAGTATTAAAAAAAACTTTTAATGGGAATTCCAGGTTATATCTAGTTTTAGCTGTGAGTAATAATTAGGATCTATACAATATGTACAAAAAACTCTTATGCTACATACTATAACAGTTTTGAATGAATAAAAGAGAATTCTCTCTCACCAAACCACAGCGCCGCCTGGTCGCAGCGAGATACTTCTGTCTCCGAGTCCTGCCCCCACAGACGGCTCAGTGTGATCTCCCCGTCCAGGCTCGCCAGCAAATCCTGACCCAAGCTTATGCACTGCAGGTCTATGTCCGTCTCCCAGGTTTTCACACTCCCTAAATCAATTGAATGAATTAGCTGTATGTATACTAGTTGCTGCTGGGCTTTCTGGAGGAACTGGGATGGCAAGAGTAGAGCCATTCCCACCATCACGCAAAATAGGCGCAGAAAAGACTTCGAGTTGCGGAATTAACATACATACATACATACAACATATATACTAGCTGTTCCAAGTGAATATAGCCCGTGTTACTCCCAGACATTAGTAAACATTTTTTTAAACAGACCTGTAGTTCGGAGACCAATAAAAAAACTTTCTTAATGATATTAGTGTCCCAATTAGGGCATGGAATACCGGAATGATTTTCATACCGGTATTGATACCGGTATCGAAATTTCAATTACCGGTATACCGAAATTTCGGTATTTTTTCGGTATTTTTTTAAATACTGCTGGTTACTGTTTAAATGATCACAATAACTACGCTATATATGTCAGAAACACAAACTATTTTTCAACTCCCTAGAAACCACAAAATGAGTTATTAAAGTAGAGGTAATACCTAAAGAATACCAAAGAAAATACGTTATTTGATCCAAAAAATATTTACGTATATTGTTTCATTGACACAAATATCACAATGAAATAGGTATTAAAATCACAGTAATCTCAGGGTGGATGAAATGGTGACTGAATGCCCCTCAAACTAAAAGGAAAAGTATGAAAGGCCATGATAAGATCTGTCGTCATGTATGGATCGGAATGTTGGGCCCTTAACAAGGAGGATGAGAGGAGAATGCATGCAGCGGAGATCAGAAAGTTGAGATGGATGTGTGGATTAACCAGAATGGATAAAATTAGGAATGAATATGTAAGAGGAAATCTGAAAGTAGCACCCGTGCTGGAGAAGTTGAGAGGTAATCGTCTGTCTTGGTATGGACATATTATGAGGAGGGATGAGAGTAATATTGTAAGGCGAGTGCTTGATATGAATGTGGAAGGCTATAGAAAGATGTAGACCAAAGAAAAGATGGGTGAATTGTGTAAACAATGTTATGTGAAAGATGGAATTGAATGTAGATATGACGTATGATAGATCTAAATGGAAGGAAAAAACATACTGCACCGACCCCAAATAATGGGAAAAGGGCAAGTAAAAGGTGAAATAGGTATTAAAATCAGTTTTACTCTCTAATGATAAAAAAACTTGTAGTAAACCTTTTGAAAATCTCTCTTAATCATAGCCGATATTATGAATACGAACGTATTATTAAAACCAAATAAAATTTAAAATGAAGGTATCGTCGAAAGTGATTATTTTAAAATAAACCGAAATGTAGGCGCAGATTAACTCAACGCCATCAATCAGGCAGATCGCGTTTGTTGGAACATCGAACACAACGCGCTCAAACTTGCGTAGTTGAGCGATGATCTTATTTTGTTATATATTATGTAACTTGCAGCTGAAAAGGCCATTTCTGATTCAACGCTTGTGGTGTGGGTAAAACATTAGATTAACAACTAAACGCAATATCATAAAATACCAGCTAGAGCAGAATTGTATAGTATAGTAAAAAAAGAGCACTTTTTTCGAAATACCGAAATAACGGTATTTCATTCTCAAATACCGGTATCAAAATACCGAAAAAATTGACCGGTATACCGGTATCCATGCCCTAGTCCCAATCCCCAAAATGTTATACTAACCTTCAATGACTCTATCATAGATCTTCACCTCATTCCTGCCTTGCCTTCCTCTACGTTGCCTTAAAATTGGCGAAGATTTAATATCAACCGGATCACTCGTTATGGTTGTCTCTTCTATTTCATTTTCTACATCCTCATTTGGAATATCAATGTCCGTTTGCTCATCAATAGCCCTCTGCAGGATCGGAGCTGTAGTTTTAGTTATTAATGTAGATAATGCTGATTCTATTGTTGCTGTTTCTGTTTTCGGTACCTCCATTTCTCTTGGCAACTCTTCTGTAGTTAACCCCGGTGCCACTTCTTCAAATAAAGGCATGTCCGGTTTGAATTCCTCCTCAGCAGTTGGGGACGGCTTGGGTTCATATTTGCCTTTTAAAATTGTTAGCAATTTATTGTTCAACCACACTGGATCCGCTAATGTGGTATCAATGAAAACGTCTAGTTTTTTTGCCAAAATACGGACCAATAATTCAGAGTGTGGAGTGTCCCACAATTCCCATGGAACTAATTCTTTTAAGATAATACGTAATATATTAGTGCAATGATCAGCGGACTGGTAATTTTTGTCAGTACTAGATATTGGATGAGATTTCTTGTAAAGAGATTCTATGGAACTTTCTGGAGTTTTCTCTTGTCTTTTCACAGCTTTCTTATACTCTTTTAAATGTGTGACAAGGATAGAACAAATGTCTATGTATACTTCTTTGGTTTCGATTTTGTTGCAGATCTGAAAATTTACTATCATTTATTATTGATACCAATGCCAATATACGTATAAAAAGACAATAATAAAAACATTTTAAAAATCAAGGATAAGTACCAGATGCCATAACGAAAGAAAAAAAATAGATTTTCAGATATTATAAATTGTTACAACTGTAATTTCTATTGCTGTTGAACCACTATCATGCTATTAATTTAGATTCAATATTATAAAGTGTAGCAAAAAAATGTATGTGGCAATTAAAATTAAATTGAAAACCATAAATAACAAAAAAACTTTAATAAAATAAATTAAATTTGATTGGACAAAAAAATATATCTTATTTTTTATCTCCCATCCAACTCTTTGAGGATAACACTTTTTTTAACTAACCTGGAAAGTCCTACCAATCATCTGATCCAGCAGCTGTTTACAGGCGAATGGGAATCCGATCTCTTGGGACACATATGGCACATACCAGGAAGACACCAGCTTCCTTTCCAGCACTGTGGATATCACACTAAGCTCATTCGTATCATACTCCCGACATTCTTCGAGTTTACTCCTCTCTCGAGCCCGCGGCAGAAGACCCGTTAAGCACGACAAATACGGGTACTTCGCTATTAAGCCCTCTACATCGTAATTAATCGGCTTATTCAAATGCAACAGCCACTGAATAAACTTAAAACTAAGCATTAAAGATACGGTAAATACGAATAGAATGTACAGAAGGAACCAAATTCCGGATATAGGCGAAATGTTAGTTATGTAGTTCAGTAAAATGCAAATTACGGTACCGCTGCACGAAATTACTGTGAGAGATTCTAATAAGTTCCGTTTTAGCAACATTCTTTAATATTTTGCCCTTTTTATCGCTTCTCTAGATTCACAGCCGTGCTGTGTTGTTTATTGATTTTTGCAACGCAACGGAACTGTCAAGTGTCAATGTCAACCAACATCAGCTGTATATTTTTTTTTGTTGTTTCACCCCTTACAGGGTAGGCAAAGGCATTACGCCATGCAGCCTCGTCATTAGTTAATGATATCCTTATGTAAATGGCTCTGCTTCAGAGTCCATGCACAAAAATACAGTGTCTTTAACACTTTCTACAACCCTAACGTGCCCTAACTTGGTTATCAGTAAAATGATAGCACTTTTACTGACGACTTTATTTTGACTTTTTGAGGCAATCCAAAAATGTCCATATCTAGCATTTTATCGAATTTCCCATTCACTGCACACTTTCACGGACACTTGCCACATATTAAACTATCACTATTATGAGTCAAAACCCGAAATACACAGCAAAATGAAAATTAAACAAAAAACATGACGTCCCTCTTCGGATTCCCGCCAAAAAGCCTCAGCTGTATATTGATAAAGGGTATGCTCATTTCATGAGTAGCATACCGTGCACGATGAGCCATTGGAATGGATTGTCCTCAAGTTTTTTTTTTGTATGCAGTCTTAGTGGATTGCCCTCGCGTAAATGGCCTATGAAAGTCTGTCAAGTCAACAGGGTGCGGTTTTTCGTTTGAAATGAGGTAAGCGCAGAGGGTAGGCGTAATGTTTTGGTATTCATTTTGCTGTTGGTTTTCGGGTTTTGGCTCAAAATCATCATCATCAGCCTACATTCGCCCACAGCTGGACATAGGCCTCCCCTAATGAGCGCCATAGCGCTCTGTCTTCGTCTTGACGGATCCAACATCTGCCTGCAGCCTTTCGCAGATTCTCATCCTATCTGGCCGGAGGGCGTCCTACACTACGTTTGCCGAGTCACGGTCTCTACTCCAGAACACGTTTACCCCAACAGTTGTCGGTTCTTGGCGAGATATGGCCGGCTGGCCCAATGATACCACTTCAGCTTACTAGACTTTGACCTATGTCGATAACTTTATAGTAATACTAGCGACCCACCCCGACTTCGCACGGGTGCAAAGTTTATACTAAAACCTTCCTCTTAAATCACTCTATCTATTAAAAAAACAGCATCAAAATCCGTTACGTAGTTTTAAAGATTTAAGCATACATAGGGACTAGTGTGTAACATGGTGTTAAGAAATAAATTATTATATAGGGATATAGGGACAGAGAAAGCGACTTTCTTTTTACTATGTAGTGATAACACATAATAGTTTTCTTTGAGGCTCTGAAGCAAAATAAACTTTACTAAAGACGAGGAAGTCTAAGTCTAAGGCCTGACCAGCGCAAGTTGGCGGAATAAAGAAAAAAAACAACATGCTGCTAGCTAGCTGACACTAGCTGTCACTGTCACTCTGTCAGTCAGTCAGTGACGTGTGCGAGTTCCAGACTGAGTTGTTACTTCTTCAATCTTGCTAAAACCAAGATTTGTCCTTTTCCTTGCTTATTTCTATTAAATTACTGACATGTAAGCATTATTTTATTTATGATACACTTCCCAAAATCATTTCACTTCAGCTATTTACCGGTCTACTCTAATTTTCAGGTCGAAAGTAACGTTCAAGATTACCTTGACTTCGGATCCAAAACTTCCTTTCAAAGTGTAAGTTTTTGAATAATTATCGCTCATCACATAGCGTTATAACTTCAAAGTAGATGTAACCTAATCGCATTAGTTGAATTTAAACAAGAACTCGTTCAAACCAAGTTTGTTCATGTTAACAGATGCTGAGTATTCGCGGCGTCTGCTTTGAAGTTACATCGCTTCATTGGCTACTATCATGGAAACAGCTATCGTGCGCCAGTTCCTCGACTTCTTCCAAGACTTTCTGAACCTATGCCAGCTAGAAAACTGGCCGGACAATGGAACTAGTGAAGAAGAAATCAAAAACGCTTTCCTTATAGCTTTACACATAGAAAAATGCCTCGATAGACTCCAGAAAAGGAATATTATCAATGAATTTCTGTCAACTTTAAATGGCGCCCAGAAGACGTCACAACTTTTCCTCAAAAATTGCTTTACTGACCCTCCGAAATATATTCTAAAGAAAATTATAAACTCTAACAGTAAAATCACGCAAATGGACGTAGGATTTAAAGTATTTCTTGAATTATTTTCTGAGGAAAAACTCGAAAAGTGTCTTACTGAACTCATGTTAGAGGCTGCGTCTAAAGAAACATTGTTAAGAAACTTATCCACATCACTTCCGAAGGAAAACCTGCTTGAGTTCAAAAGTCAAGTGTTGCTTACAGAGTTACACTGTTGGAATGACTCAAAAGAAGTATTACAGGAATTATTACAAAATTCAAACCAAGATAGAATAGAATTATTAGTTGTAAGTTTGTTAAATAGGGATTTTAAGTATCATGACTGTATTAAACATATAAACAGTGCATTTTTACAAATTATGTCTCGAAAAAATTATAAAGAAAAATCATTTTGGAAACACCTATTTGGAGTTGATGAGAAATATATAATAGAATTGTCCCTAGAGTATAGTGATATATTTAGGAATATTGCTAAAGCTCTGATTGATTGTAGTAAATTACTCAAAGAATGTATGTCGGCTGAGTATTTCTACATAGATTTAACTTTTTCGGAACTGAAAGATGCAACCAAGAAAATTTGTAAGAATGACAACTTGAAAATAGAATTCATTGACATTATCAGGCAAAGTAATTTGGATATAGATTTCTGGGAAAATATTATATCATGATTATGTTTGTATTATGTGAAATTTACAAGGATAAATATACATACTCTTTCATATTAATAAGTTTTTTTATACCTCTATTAAAATTATATTGTTGTAAGCAAGCTAACCCAAATCTCATTATAAATATGTAAGTTACTGTATTTTTTTTTACTGCTGATATCTTGACGAAATTTTGCAGGGCTTTCTTTTTTTTTAGAAGTAGCAGGCATAAGCTAGTAACATAAAATTTACATAACACAAAATAGGTGTATATATCATTTGAATCACACTGATAATCCTGTTAGCATAGATACTCACTTCTTGAGTGTATTATGATTTGACCGAAAAAGCATATTAAGGTTTATTCCAAATTGTGTTTTTGTCTACTACATTTTTACTACTACTTGTTAGCTCTACTCTGTGGCTCCAGGGTTCTGAAATCAATTTACTGAATACTATCTGTTTCGTGCGGTTTCACCCGCGTAGTACCCGTTCCCGTGGGAATACGGGCATAAAATATAGCCTATGTAATTCCCCTCCAATGTATCCTTCCATTGGTGAAAGAATTTCTAAAATCGATTTAGTAGTTTCTGAGCTTATTCAATACAAACAAATCTTTCCTCTTTATCTATTAGTGTAGATAGTGTAGTTAGTGACAAGTGGTTTAATGGATAGCCTGGCTTACAGGCTTAGCGTGCCAGAAGCGACGCCCTTCACGGCGGTGCTTAAGTTCGCGGCCGAGGAGTTCCGCGTTGAGCCGGCCACCAGCGCCATCATCACCGACGACGGCATTGGTATCAACCCGCAGCAGACCGCCGGTTAGTGACCTTTTTGTAAATGCTGGTTTACACTGTTTAGTTAAGTTGGTTAGTAGATTGATATTGCTTTTGTAGACGGGTATATGAATACCAAACGTCATAGTGGTTAAATGTTCATCTACATACTTACCAACTTAACTAAACAGTCTCTAACGACGAGCCTGTTGGCTCAGTTGGTAGTGACCCTGCCTTCTGAGCTAGAGATCGCGGGTTCGATTCCCGCTCGGGGCCAACATTTTAAGTATATCTATCAGTTATTTAGTACCCATAGTACAGGCTCTGCCCAGTTTGGGACTAAATAACCGTGTATGAATTATGTCCCACAATTTATTATTTATTTAGTGTGTAAACCAGCCATAAAGGACTATCTGACCTCAGCAGTGTTGCCTGCGTACATCCAGTTTTGGGAATAAAAATAGTAGCGGTCATACCGTCCGGTCCGGTTCGGTATTAAAATATTTAAATGCGCAGTAATTATTAGTTTTCTTCGGTCCTGTCCGAATAATGCGCAGTATGTTTCGCGCAGATCCCGTTTACTATATTCACGTCGGAATACCGAGAATATTTAGTATTTTTCTCGTTGACAGAATAATCCAATAGCGCAGATCCTGTTTTTTTTATTGCCTTTAGAATAGGGCATATTCCGTTTTTTCCCCATTCCCGTCGGAATAATGCACAGATCCAGATTTTTCCCGGCCTCTGTCGGAATTATGAGCAAATCCGTTTTTTTTGTTACTGACTCATTCCTTCAACCCTTCATACCAGTGTTCATGCACATACATAATTGCAGATTTTGTTTCAGGAAATGTGTTCCTGAAACACGGCTCCGAGCTGCGGTTAATTCCCAGAGACAGAGTCGGGCATATCCCCACTTAGGCACTCGCATTCCTTATGTTAAGCTCCATATCTATGTATAGTTACATATATTTTATTATCTCTATGTTGTAAATTTTAATTTAATAAATGTTTTTATAAAATTGTTTTTATACTTGCAAATCTGTGAATTAATTATGCCAGATAATGCCTTTTCCCTTGAAGGAGGAATCTATGATTCTTTATCAACAAAATACCATAATTTGTAGGAACAGAAGCAAAAAGTAAAAAAAAAGTCTTATTACAAATGCGAAAGTAACTGTCTTTTCATTGCTAACATCTTGAATAACAAAACAAATCTTAATGAAATTTGGCAGTACGAGGTTAACATCTTGAGGGAGGAAATAGGACTTCAATCCTATAGACAGCTGACGCTATTTAACTTTATTTCAAAATTGTGATATCATATAATTAAAAAGTTATTTGTATCCCCTTTTGTAATGTTTTCTTATGACTCCGATAGTTTCTAGAGGGTGCGATATCTTAGGACGAAGTCTTAAACAAATAAAACAATCAAAAAACTTTGGTATAATTGTAATTGATTACTTAATAAAATTACTATTATGCTTAGGTGCTAATGGAACGCAATTGTATAATTTCTAGTTAATCTAATTTGAAAAGAGGCTCGGCTGCTCTCAGGAACGATTTCTCAAACTCTATTGTTGAGAAGCGATCAACTGACGCCCTGGAATGGAAGATATATCTAGTATCTCATGAACGGTGATAGTTAGACAATTGAAATTTTCAAAATGTAATTCTATTGGCGCTACACCAACAAATACTAAAAAACTGAATAAAATAAATATTAAAAAATCCCATACAACAAACGTGATTTTTTGCCGTTTTTATAGATAACTAGCTGCTCTGCGGTTTCACCCGCATAGTTCCCGATCCCGTTGGAATATGAAATTGGTAAAAGAATTTTTCAAATCAATCCAGAAGTTTTTGAGGTTACAAAAATACAAATCTATCCTCTTTATAATCTATATAAATATAATATATCCCTAGCGGTGATAGCCCGGACGGTTAAAGAGCCTGCCTAAAATCAGTAAGGCTCGGGTTCGAATCCTGGCATGTACCAATGAGTTTTTCAAAAAACTTACGTACATATTTATCACTAGCTTGACGGTGAAGCAAAACATCGTGAGGAAACCCGCAGGTCTCAGAATTAATTCTGAGACATGTGTAAATAGACCCGGTCCGGCGATAGGCTCACCACCTATCACGTTTAGGGGTCCAATATATCTCGTGAAATGTGGGTATTTCCAGTAATGGAATACCTCTGCCTACCCCCTCGGGGATAAAAAAGGCGTGAGATTATACTTATTATTATACTTATAATCCCTTTTTCCCTTGGTCACGGCATCACGCGTTAATGGCTGAACCGATTTGGCTGAAAGTTGGCGGGGAGGTAGCTTAGAACCAGGAGACGGACATAGGATACTTTTTATTCCGATATTCCCACGGGAACGGGAACTACGCGGGTGAAACCGCGGGGCGCTGCTAGTACTAGTATATAATATACAACATGTAACAGAATAAGCGCAATTCCTGAATTTAGTTTGTTCAGTATCGACTACTTATTCGATTTCAGCTATTTTTAATATGTGTTAAATTTTTCCCAAAAATGAATTATCATAGCTTAATTTAGTGCTTTCTATGGAAATCGTGCTATTATTAATCGATATTTAAGAAAATTGGTTAGACAAAACTAAAGTTCGATTGCATCATATATTTTTTACAATAATATACTGATTGGGGTGTATGAGGAATTGCGCTTTGTCTGTTACGCGTTGTAGATGGCACGGAACCCTAAGTCCGACTCGCACTTGGCCAGTTTCTCCTACAGCCTCACCTGGCAGCGTCGACGATGGCTTTCCTCTCAGCCGGTTCCAGTGCCAACACTTCCAGAATAGCTCGCGCATATTCGTCTGCCTCAGAGGCGAGGTAGCCGCATCTCGCGGCTCCGCCTGTCTGCACGATGTCCGCCAGTGGGCCTCCGGACCGATGTGCTATTGTTATTAGACCAGCCGCCATGCATTCCACCACGCCTGGAATTATAAATAACAATAATAATATTAATAGAGCAGTGATAGCCCGGACGGTTAAAGAGCCGGCCGAAAATCAGTGAGGCTCGGGTTCGAATCCTGGCATGTACCAATGAGTTTTTCAAAAACTTACGTACATATTTATCACTAGCTCGACGGTGAAGGAAAACATCGTGAAGAAACCCGCAGGTCTCAGAATTAATTCTGAGACATGTGTAAACAGACCCGGTCCGGCGATGGGCTCACCACCTATCACGTTTAGGGGTCCAGTATGCCTATCTCGTGAAATGTGGGTATATCCAGTAATGGAATACCTCTGCCTACCCCCTCGGGGATAAAAAAGGCGTGAGATTATATTATATTATTATTAATTGTGGGACACAATTCACACACGGTTATAAAAATAAAAATCTCACGCCTTTCGAAGGGGTAAGAGGTTCCATTTCTGGATATACCCACTTTTCACGAGATGTTCTTTGGACATCTAAACGTGGTAGGTGGCGAGCCCATCGCCGGACCGGGTCTTTTACACATGTCTCAGAATTAATTCTGGAACCTGCGGGTTTTTCGTCATGTTTCATTTTCCTTCACCGTCGAGCTAGTGATAAATATGTACGTAAGTTTTGATAACCTCATTGGTACATGCCAGGATTCAAACCCGAGCCTCACTGATATATCATCATGTGAAGCAGGCTCTTTAACCGCTTACGGCTATCACTGCTCCTTATTTTCACACATGGTTATTTAGTCCCAAAACTAGGCAGGGTGTATGTACTATGGGTACTAAACAACTGATAAACATACTTAAATAAATATTAAACGAAGCTGACACGAAGTTAACAGACATGTTCATGCACACAAATGTTGGCCCCAAGGAATTGAACCCGCGACCTCCGGCTCGGAAGGGTCACCAACTAAGCCAACAGGCCCGTCGTTGGGATGGAACTAGTGTATCAACCGACTCCGGCAAAGATAAAAATAACAGGAACATAGTATTTTCATCCATTCCAAGATTAAAATACAATAAAATTAGAAAAAACTTGTATAAAATAAGCTTTTGGATTTAGAGTGACGTCACATTTTTTTTAGAGTTATTCTCAGTCCGCCATATTGGGTGATCCGACATGTTGGATTTAGAATTACATCACACTCTCACTGCTAATCATTAAGAGATGTCAGGTGTTCCGACTAGTCTGTCTATCCGACCACTAATACCACTATCGTAGTCGGCAACTAACAAGAGCGCCGACTATGCGGCTTCTAACTTTGTATGTATTTTTCAATAAATGTATGAATAAAACCGTGATTGCCGGTATTTAATATAGTTCTTTATACTTATACAAGTATATTTGCTGTTTTACTCGGATAAATCGCTAAATTGAAAGAATTTGAATCAAAAACCTTAGTAAAATTTGTTTGCCAATTCCATACTTGAACCCCTATTAAAAGGAGTTTATTATCACTAAACTTATTTTAGTTTAGTCCTGTCTTTTTCTTACCTCAAAAAAAGAAAAGGGATAGAAGATAACCTACCGAATTTAGTTCTGTCAGAGGCAGTATTTTAGTCGTGACGTCTTTACTTTTGCACTAAACACGTCATGAAATGCCTTAGTTGACAGGACTAATTCTAATTTGACAAGACTAAATATCTCCCGTCAATTTTTTTTTACATACAAACATACATACAGCTCACGCCTTCTTCCCACAGGGGTAGGCAGAGACGATGGATCGCCACTTTGCCCGATCTTCGCATACTTCCCTCGCTTCCTTCACATTCATAAGCCTTTTCATACACGCTCTTTTATTCTTCGCACTCTTGACCCCAGCTTCTTGAAGGACGTCACTAATTTGATCCGTGAACGTCCTTCTGGGGCGTCCTCTTGCCTTGTATCCTTCAACATTCGCACCATAAATCTCTTTCGTTACTCTTCTTTCATCCATTCGTTCTAAATGACCAAACCAGCTTATTTTTTTTTAGGAGAAAGAAAATGAAAGGAGTAAACTAAAATAACATTAGTCGTAAATCAGAATCGGGGCCATTAATGTAATTACTAAAGACAACTTACTGATTCCAAAGTGCTCGTTCCACATCGCGTGTAGAGCTATACTTGAGGTCTGGTACAGCTGTAGGAGGCGAGCGTAGGGCGCGTTCACCACGAACTGGACGCTATCCTCCAGAGACAGGTGCTTCGCAAGGTCCTTTAAGTTTTGGACCCTCTCCTCGTCTTCGGCGTTCCGGCACGAACCGACCAGCACCAGTTTGATCTGGAAATTTTTTATTCTGAAGAATTATGAGTTGTTGTTATAAGCCACTGTGCCATAAGAATATTTTAAAAAATAATCTCACACCTTTTATTCCCGAGGGAGTAGGCGGAGGTAACTATTTCATTTCTGGAAATATCAACTTTTCACCAGTACATTCGACCCCTAAACGTGATAGGTGGTGAACCCATCGCCGGACCGGGTCTATTTACACATGTCTCAGAATTAATTCTGGGACCTGCGGGTTTCCTCACGATGTTTTCCTTCACCGTCGAGCTAGTGATATATGTACTCAAGTCTTTGAAAAACTTAGTACATACCAGGATTCGAACCCGAGACCTCATGCATGAGAGGCGGTCTCTTTAAGATACTAGACTTTTAGATCAATTTACAACTGTGAAATCCGTATTTAATTTCATGCATAGTTACTTTTTATTATTAATATTTATTTATTATCAGGTACACCAACAGCACTACATATAAAAACATTGCACAGAGAACACTTTATACTAAGTAAATCTATTATATGTGTACCAATAGGCGTACACATCTTTGGCACGAAATAGGGACGACAGCGTAATAATAGAACTATAATAAAACTAAAGAAATCTTCATTAAAAATAAAAAAATATTATTATCTTAAGATAGAAATTGATATCAGAAATCAGAAATTCTTAATTGCGTAACAATTTTTGGCAGATGGAATTGCATAATAATAAAGTCCTTGGAACAGAGTACCTAATTCAGGCATTCAATACTCAAGTCATGCATTTAACAAAATAAATCAGGTGACCCATCCGCTCGTTTGCCCCCTCTTTTTATTATAAAAAAAAGAAAGATAGATATTGCAAAGTATACCTTATTCCAAAGCATCTCGTTCTTGACCAGCAAATTACGCAGCTCGTACATGGCTTGCAGCATCAGCGGATGGTCCTTCTCCGGCCTGAACTGAGCCACGGACAAGATCCTGATTGGGTCGGATTCTTTGACCAATGATCGTAGCTGTTTCAGTTCAGTCACCTGGAAAAATAAATTGAGCGTATAATGGGTTCGATTCTGCATTACAGCGACTAAACTTATTTTAGTTTATTCCTGTCTTTATTTTACCTCAAAAAAAGAAAAGGGATAGAAGATAACCTACAGAATTTAGTCCTGTCAGAGGCTGTATTTTAGTCATGACTTATTTACTTATGCACTAAACACGTTATGAAATGCCTTAGTTGACAGGACTAATTTTAATTTGACAGGACTAAATATCACTCGTCTCTTTTCTTCTCTATGAGAGAGAAAATGACAGGACTAAACTAAAATAAGTTTAGGCGCTGTAATGCAGAATCGAACCCAATCTCTGCCTCATTAAGACGCCATGTTTTGCAAAGATATAAAATTTATAAAGACGTAGATATGTTACCGGGAAATTAGGCCGACAAATGTAGGTAATTTACCTAATTGTATTAGTCGCAATGTTTGCATTTTTCACCTTGTCGTATTTCGGGCGTAACTCTTGACAGATAGCTCCCTCTTTCTTTATCATCTTTCACCGTCATTATTGTATCTTAAAAATACGCTAAGAAGTAAGTATGTACATGTTGTAGATACTCGTAGCGGATCAATTTTGGAATGGTCTGAGTCTGATGGCCTTGTAGCCAAAGCTAAATTATTTTTTTAAAAAGACGCCATGTCGTTGTCGAGTCTCCATGGCGTCTCGAGTTAGGATAAATTCTGAGCGAGCGTCCAAAATGGCGACTGAGACAGAGAGGGGCAGCTTGCTCGTGCACATTTTACTTGCAACGTCCCTTGAATAAAGGCGAAATGATAATTAATAAATTAAGTTTCTTGCTGGTTCTCAAGGTATAATCTCACGCCTTTTTTTATCCCCGAGGGGGTAGGCAGAGGTATTCCATTACTGGATATACCCACATTTCACGAGATACATTGGACCCCTATACGCGATAGGTGGTGAGCCCATCGCCGGACCAGGTCTATTTACACACGTCTCAGAATTAATTTTGAGACCTGCGGGTTTCCTCACGATGTTTTCCTTCACCGTCAAGCTAGTGATAAATATGTACGTAAGTTTTTTGAAAAACTCATTGGTACATGCCAGGATTCGAACCCGAGCCTCACTGATTTTCGGCCGGCTCTTTAACCGTCCGGGCTATCACTGCTCTTCTCAAGGTATTGCATTTTTAATGCGAACGGCTAAGGAATGGAACTCCCTGCCTGCGGATCTGTTTCCGGAACGTTATCACCTGGGCCTTTTCAAGGCAAGATTGAATAGGCATTATCTAGGCAAACATGCTCCATCATCGTCTGCATCATCACTTTCCATCAGGTGAGATGGCAGACAAATGGTTTGCCTATTATTAATAATGAAAAAAAAAACTAGTTGGTGGAGAGCTGCTGTTTACATCTAGCCAATCTCCATGGACGAGTTTAGAGTGTGTCTTGTTATTAGACTATTAACTCTTAAAAGTGTCATTTGTAATTACCTAGAGAAATAAATGAATTTTTGAATTTATCACTGCCATATACACTCACCTCGCAGGGCGGGTAAACTCGATGTGTGTTGAAGGGGATATTCCAGAGCTCATTGATATGGTCTTCTGTCCATGTGCCGTTCACCATCACGACGTCTGCGCATCTGCCCACCACGCCGTAAAACTGCAATTCATAAAATGAAAATGTATTTATTTCTGTAGGTAATTGAAAATTACACTTGGAAAAGTCAAAATCAATAACAAGGCACTCTAAACTCTTCTATGAAGATTGGCTAAATGTAAACAGCAGCCCATCTCTACCGACGAGTTGCTGGTTCCAAATGCAATATCCCCGAGAAGAACCAGCAACAAACTCAAGGGCAGCTCTTTTTAATCTCATGTATCATGTGTACACTAAACTCAAAAACTACAGGACCGATTCTAAAAACTCTTACCAATGGAAAGCTACATTATCAGTGAATGACATAGGCTATATTTTATTAGCGCATTCCCACGGGAATGGGAACTACACGGGTGAAACTCGTATGTCTATCAGTTGTTTAGTACCCATAGTACAGGCCATGCTTGGTTTGGGACTAAATAACCATGTGAATTGTGTCCCACAATTTATTATTAGTACTATTTGAAACGAGAACAAAATCGATTTCCGTAAAAGTCGTTTTTTTTAATATCATAAAAATCCCATATTAGAGTAACTAGCAAAGACCAGTGATAGCCTTACGGTTAAAGAGCCTACTTCACATGATGAAAATCAGTGAGGCTCGGGTATGAATCCTGGCATGTACCAATGAGTTACAAAAAAAAACTTACGTACATATTTATCACTAGCTCGACGATGTAGGAAAACATCGTGAGGAAACCCGCAAGTCCCAGAATTAATTCTGAGACATGTGTAAACCGACCCGGACCGGCGATGGGCTCAAAACCTATCACGTTTAGGGGTCCAAAGAATAATAATAATAATAAAACTTTATTTCAGACTTGTGTCCATAGTTCTGTTAGTATGTTAGTAACAATAGAATTGTGTTTTTATGTTAGTATTAGAATATCTGGTGAAAAGTGGATATATCCAGAAATGGAATACCTCTGCCTACCCCCTGAGGGATATAAGGAGTGAGATTGTTTATTTTATTTTTAGAGTAACTGTCCTAGTAACAATAGCACAGGATAGCAAAACTCACCCATCCAAAAATCTTGTAATAGACCAGCTTTACCCAAGTGAACAGCGGGTTCCTGGCTATAACGCTGGAGTTGTTGTATGCTACGATGCGATGTTTCACACGTCTCATCATGGCCACCGTTATGGTGGGGTAGTGGGTGTAGCAGCCCACCGGGCACTGGGCCAAGTACCTGAAGATCGGGTACGTGAATGCACAGCCCGTTGTGTCTATATAGATGTCTGGAAATGTATAAAAATATTATAAGTATTTACACATGGTTGTCCCAAACTAGGCAGCGCCTGTACTAAACAATAAAATTAATAAACCTACTTATACAACGCGCAACAGAAAAAGCGCAATTCCTCATACACCTCAATTAGTATATTAATAGAAAAAAATTATGATGCAATCGAAGTTAACAATAACAGCACGATTTACATAGATAGCACTAAATTCAGCTATGCTAATTAATTTTTCGGAAAAATTTATCACATATTAAAAATAACTGAAATCGAATAACTATTCGATACTAAACAAACTAATTTCAGGAATTGCGCTTATTCTGTTACATGTTGTATAAATATTAAACACCCAGACACAGAGCCAACAGAGATGCCCCGAAGGGGATTCGACCCCCGAACTCCGGTTCAGAAGGCAGAGTCACTAGTTCACTACCAACTGAATCAATAGATATTGCGAATATAAATAGTAATTAATAATAATCTCACCCCTTTTATCCCCGACGGGATAGGCTGAGGTATTCCATTTCTATACCCACTTTTCACGAGATATTTTTTGGACCCCTAAACATGATAGGTGGTGAGCCCATCGCCGGACCGGGTCTGTTACACATGTCTGAGAATTAACTTTGTGACCTGCGGTTTTCCTCACGATGTTTTCCTTCACCGTCGAGGTAGTGATGAATATGTAAGTTTTGAAAAACTCATTGGTACGTGCCAGGATTCAAACCCAAGCCTCACTGATTACCAACATGTGAAGCAGGCTCTTTAAACTGCGAATATAAATAAAAATAAAATTCCTAACCAGGATTCAGCTTCATAAATGCCTCCATCCCCAACACCATGGAGCCAAGACTCTGCATGAGCAGTGTAAAGTATGGGTATGTTTTGGCTTCAATAGTCTTCCTGAACGAAAGCCGTACAAAGTGGATCTGCTCTGGAGAAACCTTCACATTGAACTGGTTCTGAGCCTTGTCAAGGATTGCTTGAGGTTCCGCTGTCTCCACCGTGTATATGTAGACGTTTGTGTCTGGATATCTGAAGTAGTAAAAAAAATTGGTTATCTGTTTAACATCATAAGAAAACATTGATCAAAAATTGCATACTGGAGCTGAAGAGAGATAGATGCTTCACAATCCGAACACTTAGGCCGATCATGCCTCTTGTTTCCCGCTCTCGCTTGCCTCTGGCGGAACGTGACACTTTATCTTTAGTCGGCGTTCAACGATTTATAAGACGTTATCACGTCAAAATATTAAATTTAGTCCAGGCGATAGTTGTTCGTCATCTAGTCTTTTATAAAATTTTACAGTCTTTAAATATTGAAGACAAGATAAAAACTTATAAAATACTACTCATGCCTAACAATATGAAAACTTTTGTCTATTATTGCTCTTTCGAAAACTGACTCAAAATCCCTGGCGCCATTATTTTATCCTCTAGCTAGAGACAATGTAAAGATTTTCATTGGGTCTATTCCACCTGATACCTAGAGCATAACAATATTTTGTTCTATATCTATTTGTCCTATAAACTGACACCATAGTAACATTTTATTTGTGAAATTGCATGCAGATCTACAAAGTTGCATCCAGATCTACAAAGTTTGCCATCACTAATATTGTCACTTCATAACGTCTAGAACGAATAAATATGGTACAGCATAAAATACTTACCGTACCAAAAGAGCCTTTATAGCTACCCACAATACCCTCTCCCCGCCTCCCCCGGCATTACAATAAGGGTGGAAGAATGCCACATTAGCCCCATCTCTTTTTCGCCGTTGCAGCTTTCTCTCTCTAATCCTCATGTACCACGATGCAAATATAAATGCCAACGGTACAAGGACGAAAGCGGCAAACAGCAGAACTCCAATGAAGATCAACGGAAGTATTATTAGTAATCTAGAAAAGAGATTATTAGTAATCTAGAGCAGTGATAGCCCGAACGGTTAAAGAGCCGGTCGAAAATCAGTGAGGCTCGGGTTCGAATCCTGGCATGTACCGATGAGTTTTTCAAAAACTTACGTACATATTTATCACTAGCTCGATGGTGAAGGAAAACATCGTGAGAAAACCCGCAGGTCTCGGAATTAATACTGAGATATGTGTAAAACAGACCCGGTCCGGCGATGGGCTCACCACCTATCACGTTTAGGGGTCCAATATATCTCGTAAAATGTAGGTATATCCAGTAATGGAATACCTCTGCCTACCCCCTCGGGGATAAAAGGCGTGAGATTATATTATTATTTTTATTAGAAAAGAGAAGATTTTATGTCATAATTTAAATGGGATCGTAGACTCGATGGTACACCTTTATAGTACCATCTACCAAACAAAAAAAGAATAATCAAAATCGGTTCCTAATTGGCGGAATAATGTAACATACATACTAAAAAAATCAATTCGTATAATAAATGCGAATGTAACTCTGTCTGTTCCGTTTGCACATATAAATTATTAAGCCAATTTTGATAATGTTTTACAGAATAATGCTTGTATGTTGAACTCACACTCGGAAGGCAGAATATTGACAAGCTTACTAGCTCAGTTTGTTTATTTATTGGACTTTCAACAGGACATCCGATATTAAAAAATTGTCGGTGTACAATCAAGAGCATGTGGAGCTGGACACACTTTGTAACATTCTAAATAAAATCGCCTTAGAAGTCAGACTTGCACCACAAGTGTAAAGCTTCATGTGCTCTTGACTGTACAATGAGAAAGAACTGAGTACATAAACCAAATCCCTACAATCCTTTTACAGAAGAACTGAGACTGGATTGATTCTATGGAATGGCCTCGTGTAAATGGACCATAAAAACTAGTGTGTGGTCGACGGTAGTGTTCCAGAAATTCATAAATACTGTTCATCCTCCTCAGTATAATATTAAATATAAGTCTACCGAACACCCAAAAATCGATAGCCTATACAATTTGAAAGGGTCTTATAGTTGTATGGATGCTAAAATAAAAAGTAGAAAGTGTTGACCGAAGAAATAATAAACTATAGACTTACGTGAAACATAGGCAAAACATTGTGAAAACAGCCGGTGAAATAAAAATAATTTCTGTAATGCTTTCCGTGAAAGAGATTATATAGATGGTAACTGTTGTTAATTAGCCAATTTTCATAGTGTAAATCATGAAAATAGGTTTATTTTTATCAAATTTCGTAAATCATACATAACCTATCACAGAAAAGAACAAGTAAACAATCAGTGTTGCCAACTGCTACCCTTACCTTGTAGCTAGACATCTTGCGAAGAGTAGCCAGATTGCCCGATTTGTTGACACAAAAAAGTAGCTAGAAGTAGCTAACACTTTAAACTAGGTAAAGTAAGCAGATTACGTGTTTTTTTTCATAGGTAAATCAATTTTCTGTTTATTAAAACAGCGAGCAATAATTTTAAATTTAGAAAATAAGACAAAGCAGAATGCAATATAAGTTTTAAACGAAGAAATATGTGTATCCCCTTCATTTGTCCAGGTATTAGTAATAAAATACATAAGCCAGCCACGTTTAGGTACAATTTAAGGACCGATACCCTACTATAAAGTCTCGAAAGACTCACATCTTGTAAAAGAATAAAAGTAGCTAGAAAAAGTAGCTAAAAAATTTAGCTACAAGATTTTATAAATTGTAGCTGACTGATACCCAAAAATAGCTAGATCTAGCTATAAAGTAGCTAAGTTGGCAACACTGTAAACAATGTTTAATTTTTATTTAAAAACTCCGCATTCCAGCTTCTACGATTTTTTTAAATATTTAGTCGTGATTACGGATACAAGTTTTTAAATCGTGAGCACCAACCAACATTCAGACTTAAATTTTAAAAATAAATATCCCCTTGCCTTTATCTCCGAGGGGGCAGGCAGAGGTAGTCCATTTTAGGAAATACCCACATTTCACCAATATATTCTTTGGAGCCGTGATAGATGATGACTGATGATGAGTGTGGTGTTATAAATTTTTCGTAGCGAAAAAATTCTAAATCGTAACAATAGTTTTTGCGTTTATTCGTAACAAACATACATAATTTATTTTTGTATGTATGTTTATATATATATACAGGGTGGATATTTGAGATGGGTCGGCCAGGGCAGTTACCTTAACCGTTGTAGCTAGACGAAAATGGTCTGAAGAGACTATCCACCATTTTTGAAAATATTTAGAACTGCATTTAAAGATTTTTGAAAAATGGTACAGTCAGCGAGAAAATCGTCGATTCCCACAAAAAAAATTTTTGATGCCATTCGATCCAATTTCAGATAAGGATCAAAAGTCTCTAAGAGACTAACTGAGGTCAAGGGGGTAGAAAATTCAGGAAACGCAAAAAACGTTTTACATACATTTAGTAAGGAATACAACTTCAACCGGAAAAAAAGTTCAATGAAATGCTAAAATCTCTTTGTTGGTGATTCAACTTATAAATCTGAGCAGCGTTCTCCTTGGAAAACATCGCTCCAAGTTGCCAAGTGGCCAGTAACGTATTCTAAAAAAAGAGATCTTAACTGACATTTAAAATTGTGGCAAATAAGAAAAGATAGTATACCATGTTTTCCAAGGAGAACGCTGCTCAGATTGTATATATGTATAATGTAGTCATTTTCAACATGCGTACATGTTCCATCGATATCTGTAGAAATTTAGATACTCAGTTCATGAGTTCAGCCAAAAAAAACTCTAATTTGGTTGCGACGTGTTTGTCTTACTTTTATTTGGTTATTTTACATAACTACCTATGTTTATCGAATACATATATATTTTTTAATTTATCTGTATTTCTGTGAATCATCTTTTATTTACAACAGACGAGGCTGTATGGGCTCGATCTCTTTGCCTTTCCCTAAAGGGATAAATAAAATAAAAAATTAGTGGATTGGCATGTGTAAATGAACGATTCGAATTTGCGCTTTTCAATGGATTGTCTTAGTGGCTTGTCTTAGTGGCTTGGCCTCGTGTAAATAGCCCATAAAACTGCATACAAAAAAAACTTGAAGACAATCCATTCCATTGTCCTCAAGTTTTTTTTGTATGCAGTTTTAGTGGATTGTCTTAGTGGCTTGCCCTCGTGTAAATGGCCCATAAATAGGCGCACTTGTGGAGGTTGTGGCGCCTAGAAGTATAGTGTTCTGTGTGGCGCACTTAGTAATAGTATTCTGTGGCGCATTTTCAGCAAATTCAGCAGTTTGGTGTGGTTTGGTTGGAGCGTGCAGTGCAATGAGCAAACCAAAGTCCGATAAAATTGAAATGTTAACAGTTTTATTTACCCACGAGTTATCATTTCCACGAATCGTGATGTGTGTCAGTCAGTTAGTGTTTCTTTTGTAAGCGTACATTTTTTTTTATAGTTTCGATAGAAATAACGATATTTTGTGACAAGTCTTCATAGTCCATCAATTCTTTTGTTTCTAAAAATGTAATACGACTACCTACAACGCTATTCAACGGTAATAGAATTAGGTATTTTTGATCAAGATATATAATCGCGACATTTCGAAAGAATTCTTGAATTGTTAAGATTGTGATTTTGGTGGCCTGAGGAACTGCAGTTTTATTTCAAAATGCAGTCGCCCCACTTGGCTTACGAAGAGTCTGAATTGTTTTTGCTTTGGTGGGCCCACGGAGAATTTCTAATGTTCGTCGGGCAAGTCCTCAAGACTTACTTGTTTGTGTTAGTTGTATTCCACATAGGCTGGCTTGTGTTTAAGTTCACTGAGAAGATGTATTTCTTCACGATAACCTAGATTGTGGTTATTGACTCAGGACCCGTAAATGGGTGATGTTGGTTAGGAAATATCAAAGAGATGAAAATATAATTTTAATCTCTTTGGGAAATATGCACATAAAAGTACACATTGGTCAGTGTCGCTTTATATCAATATAAGTTATTCTATGCTTTATATTTATGAAATGCTGTTGGCCACAGTCATCTGTTTTTTGGGTAAAAAGATGATGGATGAGCCTTTAAAAGAAATTTATTATGACTATTTTGCTGAACATGCAAAATACCTAGTAGTAAAATAATTCACTATGTAAATAGTAAAGCTGAGTTCTGATCTCAAATAAATAAGTAAGAAATAAAGAAAGAAGAAAACTGGTTTCTTGGTTTTCTTCAAGCACAAGTTGTGTCTCTCCAAAGTGCAAGTTATCCTTATATGTACCTATCTAATTTACATATAATATAATTACATATAATGTAATTTGTCTGTCAGTCTGCTACCAAGTAATAAATGTGCATTTATTGTCCGAACTGAACCTATTCTATGGAATCAAACAACATTTGCAGTAAATCATATTTTCTTATAGATTTCTTTTCAAGCTGTTGATGTTTTTGCCTAGACAGTTAATTTAATATGCATTTCAACATAGATTAAACTAGCAGAAGATGTTGGTCATTCAATGATTAAATCGCAAAATTTTATGATTTAGGCAAAGAGATTAAAATATAATAGGGCATAGAGGGGACAACGCGAGGAAAATTTTAAGCCAAAAGTTATTCCAAGTGGAATAAGTCTAGTACAATTTCGACCGAATGACAGCTCGCGTTCATACTAACTGACAGGACGCTTGAGCTTCAAACATGCTTCAAAGTTTTGTATGAAAATGTTCCCAATGCCCCCTCTATGTCCTATTATATTTTAATCTCTTTGGATTTAGGGATAAGGTTTGTTCTATGTTTGTCGAGTTCAGCTTAATTCAATCAGTTTTAAGTGTTAATATTTTTGTTTATTAAGGAAACTGAAGATCTCATTTCGATGTACAAATAAAAAATGGAGCTGGGCCCCAATTCCACTAAATGTCAATGGTGCTATTTGGCACTTTTAGTATTCAAATAACACCATTGACATGTCATTGTCATCCAACTATAACTGTTGACATTTTGTGGAATTGGGGCCCTGGTTAAAGTCTGTTATGATATTGGTATCAAATCTAGGATTTCATTTGCAATTATGCATCATTGAGCGAAAAGAAGGTTTTATTTATTATTATTTGTAATAAAACGATTGTAGTTAAAAGCCTTCCTTATGCTCAATGTTGCTTTTTAATTGGTAGTGACCCTGCCTTCTGAGTCGGAGGTCACGGGTTCGATCCCCTCTCGGGGCCAACATTGCATGAACATGTCTGTTGATTTTGTGCCTGGGTGTTTAATATTTATTTAAGTATATTTATCAATTGTTTAGTCTCTATAGTACAGGCTCTGCCTAGTTTAGGACTGAATAACAGTGTGTCAAAAATAATAATAATAATAAAAACAATTGCCAACTATGGTAATGTGCTCTGTTTTAGGAAAATCACAAACTCAGGGCTTGATAAAAAGTATTTGCATAAAATATTGATAGGGCTCAAACATCAATGCAGACTTGGGCTAGGGCCAAACGTCTGTTGTAAAAGTGAAATAAATACATCTTAAAATATATCTACAAATTAGTTTTACTTCTATGTTCATTCTGGTTTATTTACTTTTTTTTTGTTTTTTTCTTTTTCTTGCATTCTCGTTGTTCCCATTTTGTTGTCGCATTTTTACTTATTGAGGTTTCTGTTATTATTATTGAGAAGAAAGATCATAACTTTTAGAATAAGTGATCCTGACATTCAAGTACCTGAATGTCAGGATCATCCTCAAGCAGAGCAAATGAAGGATTTGTTAGTTTTTGATTTATTTACTTATTGACCAAACTGGAAGTAAAAGAAATTGTTGTAAAAAATCGTGTACCTCTACGCAGCGGGACCCTCGGCTCTGGAGAGATATGGTTGGTATATACCTATAGTACCCTTACCCAAACTTACCGAACGTGTATTGAAATAATTTCTACCCCGATGGTTTTAGAGTAGGTAAATTAAAAAATAAGAAAGTCTCTATCCGGCGGGGCCCTCCGTAAGTATGCATTCAATGGTTTTTTCAATTGCATTTAAGTATAGTACCTCAAGACCCGTTTTCAATATAACAATTACTTTTCATCTAAGAGATATAGTTTTTACATAAAATCAAGTGGAAGTTCTAATCGATCCAGCGGGGCCCTCCCTGGATTGGCATTGAACAGCCGTTTTGTATTTTTTTTCGTTGAGTACCCTTAGTAAAAATAACTTTTAACAAATAATATGTTCAAAAATACATAGGTACCTACTAAAAAAATAATATGAACAAAATAAAATGACGCGCCTCTCCATATGATTAGCGTGATTTAGAAAAATAAATCTAGGGATGATTTTAGAATCAAATAAAACTAGACTTATTGTTAGGCTTATTTTAAATCTAAATAATTTCTTTTTTCTTTTTTTTATAATCATAAACATAACATAATAATCATTAACACTGCATCCCTCCACCTTTCATTGGCCTCCTCTAACTCTTTGTCTGTTAGAGGACACCTTGGCACCTCTGGGAGGTTGAGCTTTTTAAAAAGCGGACGCGGCTGCAGCTGAGCTGGTGGCGGTTGAGGCAGCGGGGCGCCGCGACGATAAAACAATATTTGAATTAAGTCGCAAATTTCAATCATAGGTACCTATTATTATAACTTAGTCAAAGTTTGTGCCCATGTGTGGATGCTTGTTCTTGTTCCACTTTAACGCAAATACTACACATGAAACTTTACAATATATAGTCAATACCTACATCAGAATTACACATAGGTTATAGTTTTTAAAGGTATTTGTGTATGTACCTATAAAAGTTGAGAGCAGAAAAGCTCGTTGTCAATAATTTTATGATTATGGCATATACCTATCGTCAGGCGGTGCTGCCTCACAGCAATGGCTGCAGCAGAGCCACTGCCACAGCCAAATGCTGCTGCCTTGCCGGCTGGCGCCCGCCACCGGTATCAATGGCGTTCTGTTAATAATACGAATAAATAACTGATTTGGTCAGGTCTTATTTTCCATGCTTCTATTGAAATTTCATAGCAAATAGGTATATACGTTTCATCTAATAACAAGTCCATCTTGAAATTCTCAACGCCGACCATCCAGCTCAACCAAAAGTGCAAGCAAAAAAAAGTAGGTACCTACTACCTAAGTTAAGTTCTCAAAGTCGTGTTCAGTGTTGCCAAAGTTAGTTTTGCTACCTCCCCGCGTCATGTTGAAAAATTTTCAATTTTTAAAATAAAAAGTGAAAGTGTGCAGTGAATTGGAAATTCGATAAAATGCATAGGATGAATATTTTTGGATTGTCTCAAGAAGCCGCTTCAATCTTCAGTAAAAGTGAACTATCGATTTACTGTCGAT
Source organism: Ethmia dodecea (assembly GCA_963855545.1). Classification (NCBI taxonomy): domain Eukaryota; kingdom Metazoa; phylum Arthropoda; class Insecta; order Lepidoptera; family Depressariidae; genus Ethmia; species Ethmia dodecea. The sequence goes on from OY979447.1 coordinate 811,758, forward strand.
TACCAAGTAACATTGTGATGAGAAAGTGTTAATGACACTGTATTTTTGTGCACAGCTCTAAAGCAGAGCTAAAACTCTTAACTTCTGTGTCGTGATTAGTGCTAATGGCTAAATTGCCTAGGCCTTAATTGGAACTGTTCCACATGCCTTGGTATTCTGATCAACTACTATTTGTCAACTAGTTTATATTGTAGTAAAGGTGAATTGAAGAACTTGCCCATGTAAAATTTCACATCCTAAGTCTTCAAACTTTTTTGTTACGTTCAGTATTACTGATTCAAATAATCCATACTCAATCCCAGAAGTTCGTAGGTATATCCTTACTCAATATATCCATACACAAAAAAACCATCCTCAATCCCAAAGGTAGGTAACCAGTCGCGGCATCACATCGGCATCATAATTTGAAGCCACATTTGACAGGCTTATTTTTTATGTATTGCTTCATTGCATTATGCCCCTTAATAGTTCTAGATAAGATTAAACTCCAACACTCTTAAACTGAGTACCTAGGTACATTATAAAAACTTGATGAAAATACAAACAAAGATAACAGTCTTCCATATAAATTATCAATGGTTTTATAAATTCAATTTTTTTCGAGCATTACCGAAACGTTTTGAAACACAAAAATCGCATATAAAATCATCAGCGTCATTACAATCAACTCCTGCACACTCATCATGTCCCCACTTCGAACAATCAGAGCATGTTATCCAACCTTCACCTCTATGGTCACTTGAATATTTTTGGGTACAAAACTTGCACTCTGTGTCATCTTCATCTGAAGAAGAAGATTCAGATATATATTTTTTGGTTTCGGCTGTTTCCCTGTTAGTTTTATTTTCTTTACCACAATTTATTTTCCTTTCGAATTATCTTTTGCCTTTTTTACAGTTTTGGTTGAAGCTTTGGATGCGATAATTTTTTTTGCCTCATTTTCTGCTCTTTTATCTCTTTCTTCTTCTAAAAAGTTCTTGTATGGTGTGCTTGTAAAAACGACTGTTGAAACTCGTGGTTTTTTAGCATTTGTATCCTGCCTTCCACCTTAGGTAGGGGTTGTATTTGTCGTGGAGGAATGGCGAATGACGTAGATGCTATAGGTGATTATGGCCAACAACTTTTATCCGTTAGTGACAGTTCGGAACATGCAGCCAAAGGCGACAAAAGTTTTTTTTCTGGAGTGATACAAGTTGGTCGGTCCTCAACTACTTCAGGCGACTGGATAGCAATAGGAGATGATGTAACCATTTGTTCTTGTAGTACTGCAGGGGTTGTCAGGGATATAAGAGCTTGTGTCATTTCTATAGCAGTAGATAAAAGAGAAGGCGATACAGTACCATGGACGAATGATTCTTCAACTTCATTGAGACCTTCTACAGAACTAGTGCTTGGCAGGTTGTTTGCTGTGATTTCACCGGAATCCTGAATCGTGTCAGGTGCTGCATTTGATGAAGGATGGGGTTCTGCAACAGAGTTTTCTTGTTTAGTTGTTGTTGCAGGTACAAAATCCACGTCAGTAAAAACATCAGGAATGTAAGGCGATATTCCGCACTTTTCAAAACCTTTGATGATATTATGAGGCACAGCCGCATTTAAGTAAGCTTCCCCAAATATTTTACTGATTTGAAAAACAAACTACTCGACCGGCATGAATATTCATCCATTTTTCTAACGCTTGGTTATGATATACGCTAAGTGGATACATTACGGTCACATCCAGCGGTTGCATTTTGTGTGTACAGACATAAAAGTGTCACTTGGTTTTGTCTAGCTTTTAATATTACGTTTGGATTTCTTGTGTGTGAAAGGTGACCGTCAAGTAAGAGTAGAACGGGATCTTCGGCAGATGGCTTTGTGTGTGCTAAAATGTGGTCAAACCATTGTGAAAAAACCTCAATATTCATCCAACCTGATGGATTACAAGCATATACTGATTCTTTTGGTGCTCCATCCATCAATTCAATTTTCATTCGTTGGCGACGAAAAATAAACATTGGCGGTATGAAATTTCCTCCAGCTTATCCACAAATAACGGCTGTTGTGGATTCACCTCTTTCAGCAGACGTTATCCTCGCCACTTGCTTGCGACCCTTCTTTGCAAAAATCTTTGTAGTTTTGGTCGGCACTGTATTTAAACTAGTCTCATCAACATTAAAAATACGATGAGGAGGGATGAATTTTCTTTCTGCACATTTAATTTTTTGAACAATTGGCTTGTTAAAAGCTCGAGCTCGAGCGGCTGATGTTGATTCCGTTGCACGTAATGTCATCTCAGGATGCCTTTGCCGAAACCCCTTAAGCCAATCCTTACCAGCTTTTTTGTGTCGTAGACGAAAACGGATTTCTTATGTTATTTCTTTCAACTACAGTATAAGCAAATTTCAAAACATCTTCAGTTGTTAAACCATACAACAACCCGCATCGTTCATTTTTAAAGACCTGGCGACAGCTTCGCATGTCTTGCTTCGCGATGACACGGTACGACGTCCTCTGCAGCCTCCGTACACTGGACCATTTGCAGTTCTAAGGAGAAGGGATAAAACGCTTACCTTGAACATTAAGGGTAAGGAGGTTGCAGTCAGCATTGACCGCGTCAAGCCGGCTCACATTGACGTCAATTCTTCATGTGTGTCTGTTCCACCTCCATCTCCAGCTGCTACATTTTCTGTTCCGTTTCCTGTTCCTACTCAACCCATTTCTTCCTCAACAACTACTTGTCCAGCAACCACTCTTCCACCTCCTGCAACCGTTACCACCAGGGCTGGCAGGAGGGTAAAATGTAGACATGTTAGATCTTTAAATTTCAATATTTAACTTAATTAATTTTTTTTATTTTTTGTGTTCCACAACCTTTATGTCTCCGTAGGGGGGTGGTGTGGCGGAATGCCACTTAATGTAATAACCCCGGGCCATGAAATGGCTCCGGTAAAAATAAAAACTGTTTTAGTTAAGTTGGTAACATTGTTTTTCCTCTGCAACTTAGCTCTGGCATGCGATTATTCGCTTGTTCTTGTATAATATAATAAAAACTATATTCTAAGTAATTAGCAACTGTGCCCTTGTACCTTACATATTGCATTAATAATATAAGGTGTTGTTATATAATATATAAATAACAACACCTTACATTATTTTTCTTGTATTAGAAACCATGTTCTGTGTGTCTGAATCTGTACTACTATTTTCAACATCAACTTGAAGTTGTTCTTCACAATCTGACAAATCTGTATTATTTTTATCAGTTTCTTCTTCATAATTAGGATCAACAACCGAATCATCGCAGCTAGATACAGAATCCTCGTTAACAGTCACGCGAGCAGGCGATAGTCTTGATCCAGAAGTTGTTGGTTCAAGAGATTCATGTTCCGGTAAATTTCTACAGACTCCAGTAGTAGGTGATAACAATCTATTTTTCGGCTTACGGTTTGAAAACAAATCAAATTGACTAACTGTACTTTCACAATCAGTTAAGTTTTCATCAAGTTGTTGAATATCGGGAGTTTTGTTATCAGTTTCCCCTGCAGCCTCCAAGGGATTTCCAGCATCCAATAAAGAAGGACTTGATGGTGTAGGCGCTTCAGATTGAAATTGATGAAAATTAAAATCTATTGGCATCATTTACATTAGAACTTGTGGGAACATCGACTGGTGAAAGTTGATCAGTCTGATATGGTTTTGTACTGCAAAATGGAAAAAGAAATTTCATTTAAGTTATTCACTTGATAATTCAAATGATACGACAATTTTTTATCAACTCAACCTATGTGAAAGTTAAGGCATTTCTGGGAAGAACCTACGAATAAAACAATATTAGTTTTGTGGAAATACAAGAAACCACTTGTTAAATATAATGAGTCGAAAGTGAAGCATAGTTTAAGCCTTTAGACATCTTAAGGCGAAAGTTTATTAATTGCGATGCAAAAGAACGATTAAAGACTAGTTTTGCATTTATAATATTAATATTAACCAGCAGTGCCCACCGGTTTCACCCTAGTATTTCCCATTCCTGAAGAGATATTGGGATATTAAGTATCATATGTCTCAATTCAGGATGTATTCTACCTGTGTGCCAAATTTCATGAAAATCCATTCAGTAGTTTTAGCGTCAAAGAGTAACAAACATCCATCCTTACAAACTTTTGCATTCATAATATTATTTCACCCGCGTAGTTCCCATTCCCCTGGGAATACGGGGATAAAAATATAGCCTATGTGTTATTCTGATGTATAAGCTACATAACTGTAAAGTTTCATTAAAATCCGTTTAGTAGCTTTTGTGTGAAAGAGGAACAAACATCCATCCTTTTGATAGATTTTATGACTTATATGTACTTTTTTATAATCTATGCTTTCCTGTAATTAAAATAAAAGTAACCAATAGAATATGTAAGCACAAAGTGGTTAACCAAAGGTATACAGAAATGTTGCAATATAAAGAGACAATTATATTTAAAATGTAGGCACTTGAAAAGTTACAAACATGCATATAAAGAATATTCAAAGTATTTAAAACGATATATACTGTCCCATCAAAAACGGGAAAATATGAAATATACGATTCTAGTAATAAATGTAAAGCTGTCTGGAAAGTTATAAAGGATTACACTACGCATGAATCAAATCTTAGCTCTATTGACGGAATAACAATTGATAATGCAGATGTTCATGATCCACAGCTTATAGCAAACGCATTTAATGAATACTTTATAAAAGTTGTTACTGCAAAATGTTCATCAACTGCAGGACAAATATCAATGAAATAGATAATCATATGTCTAGCATATTTCTTAATCCGGTAAACACATATGAATTACTCAAATTAGTTTTTAGTCTTAAAAAATCTAATGCAGTAGGGCATGATGATACACGTACTGATGTAATTAAAGATAGCATATTATGCATTATTGCTGAGCCTTTAATACAAATAATTAATTTTTAATATTTCCAGATTCCCTAAAAAAATCCATTGTGAAACCGTTGTACAAGAAGGGCAATAAAACTGTATTAGTGTATTAGACAATTACGACACTACAATTACTAGACCAGTGACGTTAGTACCGATCCTTTCAAAAATATTGGAAAAAGTGATGTACAATAGATTGTTAAACTTTTTAGATTCAAATCAGTTAATCCAAGAGGAGCAAAATGGATTTAGAAAATCCAGAAGTACATCTTGAGCAACTTTCAAATTATTGAAACATATCATGAATTCCATAGATAAAAATAAACCTGTAACGGTGTTGTTCATGGACATGAGTAAGGCGTTGATTTTGTTTCGCATGAACGACTACTTATGAAATTGATCAGATATCGTCGGGGATAGTGCAATACCGCTTAAGTAGCAATGGTAAAGGGTGCGTATCGAGTTTGGTTGTGACCGCCGTCGAAAGCGGACGCACCCAACACGTGCGCTCTGGTCAATACGTCGTCGCCGCCCGCGCCTTTGTTTTCGCACCCCCTTTGTTACTTCGAAAGTGCGGACTTAGCCGATGCGCTCAACTGCCCGTACGCTGTTGAATCCACGGCAAAAGTCCCTATCGTATCTATATTTAATCGTGCCGGCTGCTAAACACCTTATTAAGTTAGATAGTGATAAAGTGTATTCAATAGTGCCTTCACTCGCCAGAGTCACAAAAGTGACAGATTCCTGCCAATACTTCGACACAACAGCACTTCGGCCCGGTGAGATCGCTCCTAATATGTCTTTCCATTTAATTATTACGAATTTTGCGACCCTCTGTTAAAACTAATTGTAATTGATTCAATTTGATGCAAAGGGATTGCACGTCTTAGTATTTTGTCCTTAAAAATGAAAAAATAATCCTAGGAGAGTTCCACTCCACATGCCGGATAGCAGATATGTGCAACAGCGTAACGGTGAAACTACATCAATCAAAACCACAAAATGTCTGTTAGGGTTATATATAACCCAAACAGATATTTTGTAATCTACCTGACCATATAGACTTGACAAACCTTACCCCAACTACACTACCCCACGCAATTTCTTAAATAATTATACTCTTCAGATAATCCCCACATATTTATCAGATACTCACTCAGCTCCTAAAACGACATTAGGTTTCTTCAAATACCTACTTGCATGAATAAACAATAACCAGGACAACGATCCCATTAGTTTCACACATATTTTTGCCATCAGCTCGTACTGAAATTGTATCTCTAATTGTATGCAGTATAGCTTTATTTTCCTGTTTATAAATAAAATAGGTAAAACACTCCCATCTCTAATATAGGAGGGCATTTTGTGCCGTGCAAATCACGATTAGAACATTCGAATATAACTATTTTAAAAAGCAATTACCTAACAGAGAACCATTTATATCACCAAAAGACACAAAAAAGAACCCGAGCTTTATCTTAAGACCCACTCGGACACATCTGGTGCCCAGCTACACATTCTCCCATTGTCTTAAATATAACACCAAAACGCTCATAAGTCACTGTTATCAGTATCACCCAAAAAATACTATGCAGTATTGTTAAATTCAAAAAGTCCCAAACAAAAGGACACATTGCCCAAACTTTCCCATGAGCAAAATAGCCTTTTTACCAATAAATTTTTACTGCTTAAAAACCTTCCTTTCAGAACAATCGCCTTTTATGGTTCTATTCACAGCCGAAAAGCATGGCTATGCAAAAAAATATCAGGATGCAAAGGAACAGCAACTGCCTCTTTAGAGCCATAGCGTACTAGTTTAACCACTTATTCTGTACTAAATGTGACCACATAGCTATAAGAAGAGATACGTAGAAAAAAATAGCAAGACGAACCCCACATGAGAAATGCAAACAAGTAATCTTGCTCAATCTGCAAAGAACAAGAACTATATAATACACTTTTCTCAACATACCTATATAAATAATCTATACATCGCATATGAGTGGAGAAGAACAGATGTTCCCGTGGCAGCTGCTAAATACCAGCTTATTAACGCTCAAGTTCACCATGTATTCAGGAAACTTTAATAATTAAAGCCTTTAATAATTGTTAGACCAAATAACCCAGATGATGTGATAAAAATCAATATGCAGTCGCATAAATCATAGTGCAAGAATATTAGCCAGTACATATTAATCTCTCCATCTAGACCTGCCTAGCAGCAGCAGCACAACGACAGTAACCATTAAAACCGTAGAATCCAAACAATTGTTACTTGAGGTGATAATAAATAAACGATAATAAACACCAAAAGGCCCAACATACATTATAGCCGCCTCCAGTGAAACAAAGGCGCGAGAAAATAACCTCCTTTTAAATTATAACGACACATGTAGGTACTGAATACAACTTCTCAAGCTAACTGTTGATAGAAGTAAAACGGCCAACTATCAAGCCGCCTTCCTTGCCAAAAAATCAACAAACAACCACGCCGCTACCTACGCACGTATGCTGAACGAAGAGTGGAGACAGAAAATAGGTTTTATGTACCAGCTTTGGATATTAGGAAAGCTTTCGACACGGTGAACCCTCAAGCATTGAAAGACATCTTTATGGCAAGGACAAAAAACGCGTAATTCAAGCGTGCATGAACGAATTCAAGCATATGCACTGGTGAGGTCAATAATGACGTCCCCACATCCTTAGAGGAAGAAAAACCCAGCTTTAAACTTACTCAAAAAAAAGTTAGTCTCCCGCCAATTCAACTTCCCAAAAACAACATCATTATCCTAGGCAACGATATACCTACACAACTAAAACTAGAGGGTTTGAATATCAACGAAACCCTAACGAACATTCTAATAAGAAACCCTCTGGACAATGGACTCGATTCTACCAGCACGTTGCTTAAAATGCCTAAAGCTAAATTTCTTAAACTTAAAATTAAATTTAGTGAGTCTTAAAAACAACTCTATTCCAGGAACATCAAACTTAGTCAGTTTAGAAGGTATTTTAGCATGATATAAATTGTTTAAATTGAATTGATCTTGTGTTGCAACATAAATAATATATAATTGAAGGAATAAACGATATTAATAAAAACGTTAAAAATAATTAAATTTATAACTTGTTTGAAATAATTGTTTTTCATTTGTTAATTTTATAACAATTAAAGCGTAATTTTATATAAAAAAAAAAACGGTTGTCTGTAAAGTCTGTTTACTGACGATAGTTGAACGTGACAACGTCATAAGAAAATACTGATGGAATGGATTGTGCCTCTTTGTCGCTCGTTGCGCGCTCTCGCTTGCACTGGAACGACGCATACGTCACACTTTTTCGGGAATGAAAGCTCTTATAACATTCGGAAGAAAATCCAAAATGCGGTGGCAAACAACTCGAGTAATTTCCTATGGCCTCAAAGCTGCAACTCTACACAAATCAAATAGATCAAAACTAAGGCGCCACGAGCGATTAATACTGAATGATTTACTTCAATAGGTACTCTACAAATCCATCCAAAAAGGAAAAAAAGGGTATGACAACTTGCAAGTCAAAATGATCACCAAACGAATAAATCTTACTACGGGCACATATTTAGGAGCACGGAAGTTCACGGAACCACATATACTTCAAGCAGCCCTCAAATACCGGACCAAGAATTAAAATCGAGAGAGTATCCACTTGGAACGACTCACTAACACATGAAATAGCTTACTACGATAAAAGCTTATTAGACTGAGAAAACTGAAGATGAACAGTGCATAACGTCGTCAACAATATCTACCTACATCATCAAATCACCAGAACGAGACATCTCCAAACTAGCCGAGCACACACACTAGAAGACAAGAAGACATAGAATATCATCAACGCTCATTACCTTACACACATAACCCGTCTTGACCTTATCTCCTATACTGAGCCGAGACTGCATAGCCGGTCGGTTGTAGTCAGCCGGTTGCGGCTAGCTGGCCTTCCTCTCCCATCCCAGAGCGTGTCTTTCCTCACAAACTGCGCCCCCTGGTATACCGGTTTGACCGGGACAGGTTCGTCCTGGCTGGGTGTGGTGCCTCAAGTTCAAGTTCAATGGTAAAGGGTGCGTATCTGCACTTGACCAAATTTTACAGGAGAAGCAAAAAAAGGTATTACTTCTTCATTTTTGAATCCAAATGTCTCGTTCTTGTATATTAGACTTAAATGGACATATCCTATTTACCAGTAATAATAGTTTTGCGAAAACATAGTTTTTTTAGTTTTTACACCACTTACGCGGTCTTGTTTTTACCACAGACTGAATATGTGTGACTGAGTACCATAAGTTTCGCGGTATTGAAACAACCATATACCAATTATAGTTTTATTAAATTTGCGTTAAAAGTAAGTAAAGTCTTTCCTCTCAAAATAACAAACAAAATTATATTCTTCTTATACAAAAAAGAAAACAAATTATTAAAAAAAATATCAAAACACTTCTTATAGAAGTGAACTTTTCCTTATTAATTAAATACTTTATTTATTTATATTATACTTGAGCTTTAACATGACTTAGTATTGTTATTAATATAATCTATTTATTAAATTATCAGTCTCAAATACACACACCGGCACAATTAGCGGAACAGAAAAAAAAAAGGGAGTATTTACGCATTTTGCGTGTTACTGGCCGGCTAAACAAGCTTTTTTTAAATTTGGGTTTTAATTTAAAAATGGAATACTAAGCGACTGCCCTTTTTTTCATTCTTTTGTTTTAATTTTCATTGATTCATTTTTTCCACCGCTTGTCCGTTTTTAGAAGGTTCGTGAATTCCATTTGAAAAGCTTTGAATTGCAGTTTTTGAGGCTTTTGAGTTTTTTCGCATATTGATAATTTACGAGCATCTAATTATGCCTGATTTAACGCCATCAGAAATCATTAGGGCAGATCAAATGAGGAGAAATGGTCAAACCTACAGATCGATTGCCAGAAGCCTTCGTCGATCGTTATCAACGATTTATCGTAGCATCCAACGATACAGATTGACGAATGCTCTAGTGAGAAGGAGAGGACAAGGCCGGAAAAGGTATACTTCAAGGAGGGATGACCGTTTTCTCCAACTTCAAGTCCGACGGAACACGAGACTAACGGCGGTGCAGGCTCGAAATTTACTGGAAGAGGTACGAGCAGTAAGGATGAGTGAGCGGACAGTTCGTAGAAGATTCGAAGAAGTGGGTATAGGCTCGTATGTGCCCGCCAAAGCCCCAAAACTTGAGAGACATCATCGCACAAACCGTCTACACTTTGGTCGTGAACATCGTGATTGGGACTTCGACGACTGGGGACAGGTTCTTTTTACTGATGAATGCAGAGTTATGTTAAATCAAATTGATGGAAGGCAGCGAGTATGGAGACGCAAAGGAGAACGGTATATCCAGTCTAATTTTGAAAATACAGTTGCATATGGCGGCGGTTCAATTATGGTCTGGGGAGGAATATGTTTAGGAGCTCGTACGGAGTTAATAGTGGTCGATGGCGGGAATCTGAATGCTGATCGGTATATCAGGGAGATTTTAGAAGAACATGTTGTGCCATTTGCCCCCTTTATTGGTAACAACTTCATTCTAATGCAGGATAATGCTCGGGCTCACAGTGCTCGCACAGTACAGACATACCTAAACCATGTTGGTATAACGGTGATGGAGTGGCCAGCACGGTCCCCCGATATGAACCCTATAGAACACGTCTGGGACTTGCTAAAGAGGAGTGTAAAGTCAAGAATGCCCCCTCCCAATAATCTCAACGAGTTGCGAAACGCATTACTTGAAGAATGGCAGAGGTTGCCCCAAGAAACCATTGATAACATCATCCGCAGCATGCCCAGACGGATGGAAACCCTCATCAGAGCACGAGGAGGAAACACTCGATATTGAACAGTCATTGAAATTGTTGTTAAACTTTGGAAAATCTTGAATTTTCTGCTGTTTCTCTATAATTAAAAATCGAAGAAAAATGCATTTTGTTTAATTTAATTTTTATTTTTATAAAATTTTAAGTATGGTGTTACAAATGAATGTCAAAACATGTTAATTTAATTGTTGTTTCATTTTAAATAATATATTGTTTAAAAATTACATTCATTGTTCTAAATTCCCTCTTTTTTCTCCTTTTTTTTTCTGTTCCGCTAATTGTGCCGGTGTGTGTATAATAGGAACAAAGCTAACATAAAATATTTTCTAAATTGAGCAATCTTAAGATAAATTTTACCAGTTTCTGGTGTGCACAAATACAAACTTCTAAAAGAAAAAATAGGATACAGCAACTAAATAGCAGGTAGTAATTAAGATCAAATAATGAAAATTAGGGCATTTTAGTTTTAAGACATGTTAATATCAAAAGCACTATCCATTTTTAAATGGTAGTTTGTCATAAAATTCATGGCAGTCTTTTGGTACAACTTCTTTTAATTGTTGAAGGTGGTCATATTTTGATTTAGAAATTGGTAATGGGGCAGAAAAGAGCTGTTGTGGTGTAACTGGTTCAATCCTCTTTGGTCTTCTAGGTATAAGTTGAAATTCTTCATTAAAGTTAAGTTTATATTCAATGGTTCCATCAGGACTATACTTTAGAACCCTGACATCAACCACGCACTTTGCTCCTATTCCTCGACCAGGTCTGATGGACTCGTAAATTAGGTTCTGTCTAAAATCTTTGAAAAATGTGTAGTCTGGCATTTCTACGTTATAGGGAGATGGATTCAGTCTTGCTTCTTTAGTAAGTGAGGCGTATTGGCTAGGTAAGAAAATTTCACGATTTTTTAACTTCCTCTCTATGACTGAATGAACTGAATCCACCTCCATCTGTGTATGGCCCTTTTCCAGAAATTTTTGTGTTATAACTATATTTTTTTCTATTGCCAACCGCAAAAAGGCGTTTGAAACTACAGCATTTCGGTTTTGGGATGTGCACCCATCACTATAAATTATAACATATTTAGGATTTTCATCTAAAACTTTAGTTAAATAATCTACATACATTGAGGCATAGGTTGAAGCTTTCAAGTCGGTAGCAGTCTCATCGAACCAATAGCAAACAACTTGATCGTTCCCAAGGTTATAAACAGTGAAATGGTGCACCATAAGCTTTGTTTTAAAGTATAATGCACTGGCAGTTAAAAATGGACACAATTTCACAGCTTGTAGATCAGCTGTGATTACATGAACTGTTCCATTCTTTGCTGCTTCTTTGTCAAGAGTCTTCTCTTTCCTTGCTAAATCTTTCCGTGAGATGTGCCTTAGGTAGTCTGCTTCAGATACATTCCCTACTTTGTAGGAACAGCATAGATCGCAGGCATCTTTCTTTGGTTTAAATATAGCTATATTTTCTTCTTTGAATACATCTTCGAACAGTTTTCTAGAAGCTACTTTCTGTGATTTAGAAATTGCATTTTTGACATATAAACGATAAAGCTCACGTTTTGACTGTATTAGAGGTTCTAAATAAAGTTTTGTACTAGATTTTCTGCAGTAGTGTGAGGGCAATTTAGGTAAAGCTTCAAAAAAATTTTTTATCATAACTTTTAAAGTAGGCAAATTGTCATTTCTCGTTTCATTTGAATTTGTCTTCTCACTTGGTCTTTCACCTAACCAGTATCTTACTGTCCATTCTTTTATGCCCAAAGTTCTTATAAATGTCTTTAAACAAACTCTTTCCTTTTTGTCATTTAGTTTAAGGTAATATACTTTTGTGCTGCTTCGTCTTGAATCCGTTCTTTCAGTGGTTTTCCTTTTAGTAGGCTTTGCATCTATCATAGAACAAACAAACATTTTCTTTTCCTCCCAACTCATTTGCCAAAATTTATTGAAAATAATTAATCGCTCAGTTTCTGAAAACTTTTCGCAGTTAATGACTTTGCTCCTTAAACATTTCACTGAACCACAAGTGTCTCCAAGTTTTCTTGCTGGTTTGATAGAATCTTGTAAATATTTTTCATCACCGTTCTTTCTGAATCCAATATACTCTTGGCCAAACATTCTGAACTTTTTATTTCTCATTCTTTTTGAAGACATCTGGTCAGCTTTTCGTTTTCTTGTTCTTGACGCCCTAGAATATTCTGGTTCTAGCTCTCTTTCAGGGAACAAGTCATTTCCTTCTGCAGATGTCGATTCGATAGGTTCAACATTTGTTATTTCAGATAGCGGTACATAGTTAGGATCAGCAACCGAATCATCCGAAGAATAGTCGAGAATAATGTCTAAATCACTACCAACACCTATCTTAGAAACTGACGGTGGTAAGTTTTCTGACGAAATTCCAATACTGTTTTTTTCAACATCATCGTCATGAATGTCGGTCGGACTTTCTGAATTGGAAATTACGAAAGTTGTTGTTTCACAGTTAGCTAAAAATTCTGCGGAGCTAGTTATTTCTAAAGCATCGTCACATAATTCAGTAATATTTTCGGATTGGAGATTGGAGGAAACGCGAGGAATTTGTAATTCATTGTCTATATTCATAGTACTATGATCTGTTAATTTTTTCTGCAAAATTAATTTCTTTTTTTTTAATAATTCCTGACGCCTTTTCTTTAAATCTTCTAAAGTTGTAACGTTTTGGTCATTCCTACAGAAATTATCATTAATATTATCCGCCATTTTAATAACTGAAACAGAAAACACGACCATAAAGTAGATATTAGTTATTGTAAATGGTTTTAAATACTAAATAAATAAATCACGGAACTAACACTGCAGTCGAAGCAATACCGCGTATGTGAATTTATTTTCTTAAATTGACCTTTTTTGTATATAATTCTCATTCTCGCAGCACCAGACTACTTAATTTAGCCCTACAATCGATATTTTTCATTCAATTATACATTAAATTATCTACGATTAAAATTTTATTAATAATACTTACAAAATATTAGCGAAAAATTTAACTTTTTAATATTGACTACTCAAAACACTGAAATTGTTATTTAAATATATTGCTTATCGAGTAATTATGTTATTTAAACACTTACCTGACGTCACAATCGTTTATTTCAATTAAATTTGTTACTTTTAAACATAAATGTCCATAACCACTATACTGATGACAACAAACGGCAGATCCGCGGAATTGCTTTATACCGAAAACAGACCCGCGGTATTGTTTTTGAGTCTATAATCACTTCCTATTGGCCGATTTCAAAGTGACGAAAAATGGGCGGAAGCCAATCATGTTAACGCGTCCACAGGCGCGAAATCTCAAATTGGCTACTTTTGTCAGATCCGCGGTATTATCCAAAGCTAGTTCCGCGGTATTGCACTATCCCCGACGATATGGTATTAAAGGGCCTGCCATAAAATGGGTAGAGTCATATTTGCATAATAGGTTACAATGTGTTCAAATTAAAAAGTATTGCAATGAAACTAAAACTATTGTAACTAGCCAGTCATCATTTATAACGGGCCATTTACACGAGGGCAATCCAGTAAGACAATCCACTAAGACTGAGTTTTTTTTTGTATGCAGTCTTAGTGGATTGTCTTACTGGATTGCCCTCGTGTAAATGGCCCATAAATAATGAATATGGCGTTCCACAAAGCAGTGTCTTAGGACCTCTGCTATTCTTGATGTATATCAATGATCTGTCTAATAGTATATCAAATGAATGTATTTTATTTGTGGATGATACGACGATAGTTATAGAGCCAAGAGACATGAAAACTTATAATGATGACATGAATGACACTCTGAGACGGACTATAAACTGGATGACATTAAATAATCTAAACTTAATTAAAACTAAATTCATTCAATTTGACACATCGCAGGGCAATACAAACGTTATCTTGAATATTAACTTCAATGGTGAGCCTATAGAAGAAGTAACACAAAACACCTTTCTTAGGGATAACTATTGACTGTCACTGCAACTGGAAAGTACATATTAAGAATGTTTGCACTAAAGTAAATAGATTTGTGTAGGCTTTGAAAGTTAGGCAAGTAGTTTCAATAGAAGCAGCTTTAACAGCATATAATGGTTATGTGGATTCTACACTCCGTTATGGTATCGTTATTTGGGAGATGACGCAGTTGCAATTTGTGGGCGTGACGGTACAACCTCGTGAATCCGGTCAGCTAACTCTGCTACCTCTTCCAAAGGTAATTTCGCCTGGGTCGCTATGATGCTCTGCGTGGCCGTCGGCAGTCTGCTGGTCCATATCGACCGCATAAACTCCTCCATAACTCCAGATCCCACCAGAATTATCAAATGGCGGAGAAATTGCGATGGCTTTCTATCACCCAGCTCCTCGTTTGTCAAAAGCTGGTGTATCCGCTTCTCTCGGGAAACCGACAGCCACTTTGTGAGCTCGGTTTTTAATCGCTCGTACTTGTCTGCTGCTGCTGGAGCCGTAATAATGTCCTCGACTATTTCTGCCGTAGCCGAATCCAGCTGTGATAAGGCGTAATGGAACTTCGAGGCGTCATTTGCCAGGCGAATGGTAGTGTTAATGAAGTAGTCCTAAATGTAGTCCCACATAATATAGTTTCTATGTGCGTCAGCTATTCCGTAATCTTCATATCTGACGAAGTCTATATTACATTCGAGTATATCGAACGCCTTTCGTATAAACCAAGTTGGAAGTGTTTTGTCTAAACTTTGGAAGTCAAGGCCTGAGAAGCGTTTGCAGATCTTTCTCGCTCCACCAAGTGCTGTTTCGTATCCGTATGCTATTGGGTTCTGCTTCTTTTGGTACGCTCTGATTAAAGGTAAGGCGTACATAGCTTCTCCAAAAGTCATCGTCGCCGGATACCCCCACACTGCTGTGATCTTGGACTCGCCGATATCACACACGTGTAATCGGACGTGTGCTAGACAATCTGGGGATCTAATTTTATGTCCGTTCTTTACTTTGTGCCAAAACAAACGCACACGGTTAAGCGCGTCGGGATCCCGTTTGATATCACCCTTAGTTCTGTAGCCGTGCTCTCGCTATGGTAGACCAGGTGATTTGGTCCAGATATCCAGATCTTGTTGGAAAACATCGTTGAGATGAATCATTTTAACCTTTTCTTCAACATGAAAGGCATGATAGGCTTGGGATATAGCCAATTTTAAATCTTTGTCGTTTGGCTCGAGTGTGCAATTCTCAAAGATGAGCAGGTCGTCTTTTATCCCTTGTTGGGTAACAGGGGAACGACACTTGTACGTCTCAGTTTGTGGATAGAATCTTGTTTGATAAACATGGGACTTTACGGGTTACTTGGTCCCGTATAAGAGCTGGGTGACTGGTTATGAATGAATACGCAGGTTTACGGTTAAACTATGTCCTTTAATCTTTTACGTTATAAGTTCACGGTATAGACGAGTGGAGAGAGCGCGGTATAGGGAACAACTGGCGCGTCTCTACATGTACTGCACACTCAGCGGCGTCGCATACGCGCTGACTTTGCATGACTGTGTCCCTATAGGACCATCACGTCGGGGTCACCAGAATGGAGAAGCGGAGGTGGAATGCTCCTCCATCGTGAAAAGGAAGATCTTCCCACCAGGCGAGGTGATCGTGCCTGGGGACCGCGGTCCAACGGTTGATGTTGGACAGTTGTATTTATACACACTCATTACAAAACTTCGATAGCGCGGCTTAGAACTCGGCCTGGGAATAGAATTTGTTTTCCGATTTCCGATCACTCAATGAATATATAAATGCAGTTTACGTGAAAATAACAAATCCTTAATTAATTCGTAATTATGACTTACTTGCTGTTAGTTTCAAGGTTTTAGTTATAACTTGCCTATTTGATTTGCTTCTACTCTCTCGCTTTTTATTATTCCCCCCCATTTTCATTACAAAGAAAGCACAACTCGTAACTGATATTAAAATTTTGTGCAATAACGACACATGTAAGAAGTGATACTGTTAAATAAACTACAACGTATTTTTGCCGCGAGCGCAAGCGACCGACTAGTGTCAAGCCGTTGTTGCATGACAGAGATGGAGGATCATCAGACAGTGCAATATGGGCATGTTCCACTTGTGTGGAATCTTCTTTATGTTTTGTTCGTGGGATTCAGGAATGAATATACACAATTAAATAAGTGCGTTTATTGCGAGTGTTATACAGTGACTAACTCAAAGTTTACATTTCTATGCCGATTACTAGATGATTATATTGTGCACACGGCACAGTACTCCCCCCCTTTTACAAAAAAAGGTTTCTCGTCGGGGTCACCACTGTTCCACTTGTGTGGAATCTTCTTTATGTTTTGTTCGTGGGATTCAGGAATGAATATACACAATTAAATACGTGCGTTTATTACGAGTGTTATATACAGTGACTAACTCAAAGTTTACATTTCTATGCCCATTACTTAGCCGCTTAGCGACAAATAAATTAACTAAAAAATTGTGTCTTTGTTGCATGACATAGCTTTTAGCAATGTAGTTCCAAATATGGAATTAGTTCAAATGTGCCAAATTTTGAGTTGTGCCATTGTTGTATTGAGTAGGCGATATCCGCGTTTCATTCGCCGGCACCCTTAAACACCTAAACAGTTCTAAACTACTTCAGTAGGTATACACTTAGAAAAGGCAATAGTTTATAATAACAAGGCACTCGAAACTCGTCCATGAAGATTGGCTAAATGTAAACAGCAGCCCATCTCCACCGACGAGTTGCTGGTTCCAAATGCAGTACCCCGAGAAGAGCCAGCAAGAAATTCAAAAGAGCTTCTATTCGGATTTAGTTTTTACTAATTTCTCCTTCCACTCTAACCATGATAACTTGACAGAAGGCCGTCCCTGATGAACCTTAGAGAGTCCAGACAATTTCGGCAGAACAGTGCAACACTTAATCTTACTCTTATTCTTTATTATACTCGTAGGCACAACAATAGTTTTAGGGATTTCTTTCGGTACATATGTATGGCCAACACACAAACAAATCATGGCCAAAATCCTTGGCAAGTGAGGCCCTGCATGTTGCAGGTGCTCAATGCTGAGACCATGGTGTCCTACGAATTTTCCTGTTTTCATACTCTGTATATAACTGTTTAAGATAATATGTAGTTAAATTAAAGGTCGCTGGGTTTCGTGTGAAGGTATTCTTATTCTATCGAAAATTACAGTTCTATAAAATATTAGGTGAAGATAAAAAGCAAAAAGAACATAGAGTGACACTTTGTCAAATAAATAATAAAAAACTAAAAAGATTCTTCTTCTGAGCAATAACTTGAGCAATTTGTTTAGCAAAGAATCTTGTTTCATATAAAATTACTTACGCCTGACTGAATCACGTTCCGTGTCACACCGACGCTCAAACGAGAAACACGGTGTGAAACCACACCGACTGCTTTCATGCAACTAAGGCCCTGGCAATGCTTGCACATGTTGGAATACGCAATCTAGCTTTGACACATCTACATCTTTTTCCGCAGCCTTTTTTGCAGCTGCATGATACTATTTTCAGTATCAATTGTGGACTATGTGGTATATATGGGTGATAAAAGTAACTTTTTTTTTCAAGCCCCTATTCTCTGGGTTCATTGCGTTTCCTCGCCGTAATTGAACTTTATGAATAGTACGCATTGAATGCTGACAAGTTGCACCTGAAGGTAACTTTGATAATACGACCGTATTGTTCGTCTGACTAACGTATTTGTTGCAGTGGACGTATCGTAACTCTTTTACACTTTTTTCGGTTTGCTTAGCCCCATACAAGGCGAGAATATATCTTTCTTCTACCTGCTCGTGTGAAGCATCCGAGTTATTGAAAACGTTTATCGTATCTTGCAAGTCGATCTTTTTAACAAGCAGGATAGACTGAACCCTTATCGACTGATTTGATTACAGTTACTGTTGAAAGTACTTTGTGCAACCCAGGTTTTCTCTCAGTTACACGAAAAATCTAACAAAACAGTGAAGGACCTTATAATAAAATAAATTGCCGTAAAGGTAATCCTAGTTTTCAAATTTGTATGGATTTTGAAAAGATTTTTGATTAAAATCAGGAATTCTTTGAAATCAAGTACTTTTTCTCGAGAAAATTTAAAACCAGCATATCTGTGTCTGTTGTAACTTTATAACGCAGCTTGATATCGCCCCTTGTTGCCTCTATCATGATGTCTTTTAGGTATACTCTTGGGTTTGCTTTGCGCAACTTGTGTTGGGAACTGAGGTCGACAAAATTGTAAGTCAAGGCATGATTGCTGAAATGCATCAACGAAATCTTCGAAGTCTTATAATTTTTTTGAATAAAAACTGCCGACATAAAAGCGTGGCCAGGTTCAAAATATTTAATGGTTATTTTGTTGGCCTAAATATCTGAGCTCTTAGTTATAAGGAGTTAAGATGCATTTGACAATGTATTAAGTAATGATTGTTACATTCGATTATCTGATCAGTTATGAATTGTTTAAACAATAAAAATGGATCTACAATATTCCTTACAGAACGGGTAGGTCCTTCGGCAACACGTACAATATCTATAACAGCTGCTCTATTGGAAGTACGCCCTTTGCTCGCCCTTTGCCCAAAACATGGCGCTTCCGACTGCGGATATTGCTTAGGGAAAAGGTCAAGATGCATAAATTACTCTAATCCGATGGAACAGGAGATGTTTGTGGCTCCAACACACGATTCAGCAGAGCAGGTAATGAATCCTCTTGAGGGATCAGAGGACTATCTTTATGATCGGAAGGCTTATTTTGGATATCACTTTCTGCATTATGAACCTCCACATTGTCTTCTAATTGAAACAAAGGTTTCTTTTTTTTGCATCCATCGTTGGTCTTACTGCTGTAATAAGCGGATCAGAGGAAAGAAGAAGGAAATTAAATGTAACTCTCTCTGTTCTTAAGTGAGTGATGTTCTCTGAATCTTCTGAAGTCCTTGTTCCACGCTTCTGAAGCCTTCTCAGATCAACTCCCAATCGGTACTATTCCGTTAGAAGCGATAATTTCGGCTCCATAAAGCAGTATCGTGTGCACTGTCGATGACATAATATGTAGTACCAGTTGTACAATTCAACATACTTCTCAGCTGTTTTGAACGCATATTTTTTTAATTTCGTATTATTTATGGGTTCATCAGAAGTTATGGCTTGCAAAATGACAGAAAATCTTTGGATCAGATCTTCATCTAGACGAGTGATAGCCGCAGTCTTTTCAGGAAATTCAAAGAATCATCGTGCAGTGTTGCCGTCGTTAGTTCTGCCATAATCTTGTTTCACGAGATTAATTAATAAGTTGAGCTCGGTTTTGAACCTGGTTTGGATAGCTTTCTTTCTTGTATCCACTGCGGCTTTCTCACTTTCCCCTCTATCAGACCACTTCTTAATACCTAATTTATATGCGATATTATGCAAAAGACAATCCATCATGTTTATGCGCGCATGTAGTGAAGAAAGTCCGAGCTCCATCAAGTCATCTTCTGTTGATTTCTTTTTAAGTTCTTCATCTCCGATGGTTTCGCCAAACAAATGTAGCACTCTGCATTCGATCTAACGTTAAAAGAAAGGTATGTTTTTATTCTAGCATCAACCATAGTGAGCGTAAGCTTATGGCTCACCATATTGCTATCACATAAGATGGTTGGAGAGCTGATATCACAGCTTTGATGCTTTAATTTTCTTTCTTCACCACTGCTTCACTTTTTTTTAACAAAGGTGAACTGTACTGGACGACAATAGGCTGCTGAGCAAGGTTTCTGGTTCTCCCAACGAAGTCATGAAGATACTAGAGTCACCCTGTGTAGAATATATCTTCTGTTTGTATCTACTTTGGCTGGATGCTCCGTCAAACCCGTATTTTGATATTAAAATTAGTTCTTTATTTTGTATACTTTCTAGCAAAGATTAAAGGTATGATTCCGATCTCGGCAGCAAGCGCAGCACCACAGTGGCAGAACTGCTTGTGGTGCTGCGCAGCATTGCTGCGTGCCACGCTGATTCCGAGCAAGGCAGCAGTGTTGCGATGTTTGTGGTGATGCGCTCTTGTATCGTCATTTATTTGCTTTGAGTTGTTAAGATGTCGACTGATGACCAACTTTTATTAACATTATTGGAAGAGGAAGAAGATGATGATGTTTTGTTGTTTTATGCCAATAGTACAAGAAAAGCTACATGAAGGGAGTTGCGTGGACTGTATCACTAAAAACTCTTTTTAGCTGGAAATAGTGGTTTATTGGCACACTTTACAATTTTATTATTACACAGTTTCACACGACACCACGTTGCAAAAAGGGAAGAGAGAAGATAGAGTGACCACAGATTATAGCTCTATAAAACAATAGTGCTGCCAAAAGATCGGCAGAGATCTTACTAGTGTTGGGCCTAATTCCCAACACTACAGACAACGGGACGGATGTTACAAGAGATTAAAAACCCATTTGATAAGTAATGAGGAAAAATTCAAAGAGTACTGTCGTTTAGATAAAAAAAACAGTTTTATTTTATTCATGGTTTAATTTTATATATCTATAAATTGTTGATAAAATTGAAGCAAAAGTTTCTCGCACAGAAGTAATCAACGCTGAAGAAAAATTGATTTTTAACGTTAAGGTCAGTAACTTTATAAATTTAAAAAGTCTGGGAAGCTATTGTTGGTGTCTTGATCAATTGTACGTAAATCTGTAGATCTCGGTGACGGTACTGGGAAGTCAGGAAAGCTGTTGTTTTTTTAAATATAGAAAATGATTTATTCTATGTACAGATAGATACGAATTAAAAGGCCTATAGGGTCCTATTTTTGTTGAGCTAAAGGTAGATTTGTGAAGAGGACTATCAAGATGGCGGTCGCTCGATTTATAGCCGCTCCAGCTATCTCGTCCCCGCGCTCGGCTTGTGACGTCACACCGTAGTGAATCCACCCGCCGACAGATGACGCTTGGCTACTTCCTTAACACCCATAAAATTTCTTAAATAAGTTTTTATCAATTGCAGTTTTGAAACTAGTACAATCTCTTAGGGGATTTGTTAACTGTGACATGTTAGGAATAAATTTATTCAGGTATATGATAAAATCGCTCGGTCCTAGCTGTAGTCCCAGGAATACTCCCCCCTTTGATTTATGTGTTACAATTGTGATGAACCTTTGTGAGACTTTTCATCCTTCGATCTAGTAATTTGAAGAATCCAAATAGTAATAGTGCACCAAATGTCATTACAGCTTGGGCCAATGCAATATTCTTCGTATATATCACTTTTTGAAGAATTAACTCTTTCACTTTATTAGCCTCTTCTTGGTTGAGGCAGACGTCTGCGTTATATATGATTTGGTCTTTTGAACTTTGATTGCCCATGTTGATTTTTAGATGTGGCGATGCGCGACTGGATGATTTGTCTTATCATTAGGGTAGATCGCTATAGAGCTCAAATTAATCAGCTGAATAAAATTGTTTGCTCCTTTTTTCACCATATCAGCAAAAGAAGTTGTTTTCGTCACAGGTTTTGAGGTCTCGTCAATACTAGTTTTGAGTTCTAGAAGGCGCTGTGATAGTTCTTGTTTGTCCTTAAGAGCTTGAATAGCATCATGGGCTTGGATGCTTTTTTGTTTTAGGGATTGTTATTGCACTGCAATTTGTGAAGCTTCATGACCAACTTTTCGGCACAGGTTGTTGATTCTCAGTTTCTGGTCTGATTTCAGCTTTCCTAAGGCTGCGATGATGCATACTTCATTTAGGCATTGCTCTATCGAAGTCATCCATTCCTGAATTTCAGCCGTTGAGACAATTTCGGGAGCAGATTCCTTCTCCTGTATTATCTGAGGGGGGCGGGGCGCTGGCGTAGTTGGAGGGCTGCGTTGCGTTAAAGCACTCCAGTTAAAGGGACTGCCCTCCATTAATCTATTTATTATACTTGGACTAAATTAACCATTATACTACGTAGACTTTAAAAAAAAGATGCATGCTATGCATGACACAGTTAATTTAAATCGAGATCGCGATTTTCCGAGCGATTATTTAATTTCATGATTTATTGGACATGTCTGTTTGCAATGACGACTCAGAGAAAAAAAAACTATTAGACAAGTTACGGTGTCAGGGTGAAAAAAACAAAAAAAAGTTACGGTGTCACTTCTTTGAGAACTAGCCTGATGCACTTTTTTTTAATAGCAACATAAAACCAGGTACTGTTCAGAAACGTACTTAAGAGTAAGAGGTTAACTTCAAGACTTGAAAATGTACCCTACTCGATTATGAACACAGCATGCGAACCGTCCGAAGTTCGCGAAGCACAGAAGACTGACGCATTGCGCCATCAGCAACGCAGGGTCGCCACGTCAAGCTACCACAAATAGGTGTGACAGGCAGTGACATCATTTCTTCGGCTACAAAGAACTTAATTTAATTTTTTTTTTCTTATAAATCAAATTATTCCTATGTTGAATAATAGAATTATATATAATTCCTTAACATTATGTGACCAAAGTCAATACTTATTAATTTACGTGCTACTCAAATACCATTTAAACTAATTCATCGGCAACATCTTTTGTAGATTCCATACATCGTTCCCACGTGTGTAGTGTTTCTTGTGGCACACAGACTCGACCATTGGTGAAGAGAAATGCAACATATTTCGACCATTGGTGAAGAGAAATGCAACATATTTATCCTTTGCTACACCGAGTGTTTCTAGTCAATGTTGTACATTTACTAACTTGTCATAAAGATTTGTTTTTTTGATGGCTTGAATAGAACCAAGTTTAATATTTTCCTGACATAAACTTGAATGAGGAGATCCTCCCGTGCATAGCTTGCCATTAATTGTTTCAAGCACTTGTATGCATTTGCCAGGAAGCTTTTTAAAATCGGTGTAGTTTTTGAGTTTATTCTTCACTCCTATACATATTATGAATACTTGTTACTATGTTTTGCGTACGTTTAAAGTTTGGTGTATTGTAATGGATATACCGAAATGGCATTTTTGACAATTTTCAAATAATTAAGAAATGAATGAAATTTCATTCATTTCTTCCTAAATGTGGCCTGGTGCACCTACGGATTGTTTCTATTATAATTTCCAGCAAATGCGAGTCAAAAGTCAAAATGTTTTATTCAAAATAGGAACTTACAAGTCCACTTATTGAACGTCATTTCAACTCCACCGCTTCAGCATGTATGGTTAAGAAGAAGAAGCTGGGCAAGAAACTCCTCAACACAATATTCTTTTAATCAATTGTTACATAATACTAAATTGGATTACATACGAGTTTACTGAAGTAGGTTTTTTGCCCCTATGCTGTTTTCTTGGTCGCCCAACAGCACTTTTTCCGGGAACACAAATTGCCATATTTTTTGGGACCATTACCGGGACTAATAGCAAATTTTGGGTGCGACTCAATTGTCGCGGCCGTGATTAAAAGATTCTATAAAAATCGATTGTGGAGGTGTAAATGTGAAGTTTTGCACGATTCATTTATGAATAAAAAATTAATAGAGCTGTTGAGATAAACTCTTAGCTTTCGCCTGCCCGAATAACTAAATTATTTATCGAACATTCAATAGAATTGCATGTTAATAAAGGTGCTAAATATATTTATTTAATATCTAGTTTTGTCGTCGCTTCCGCTGCGGTGTCTTCTTGTGATCTCTTGAGTCACTGAGCTTACTTTGAAATAAAACTTCTATACTTTTAACAATAAATTGTATTTACTATAATAAGTATAGTTAGTACAAGTGGCAGAGGCTGAGGTTAACTTCTACTACTAATTAAAATAATTCAGAGTTGATTTTCGTTTTTCAGTACTTAATGTATGAAAAAAGTTAAGTCCGAATTGAAAATATTTAAAATACTGAAAATAGTTCCTGAAAATAACAATTAAATTTATTTTATTTCATCTGACAGCCCGAGACACGTCAGCGCGCGCGGAGGTCGCACGGCGGTTATTGCCGCTATCGCCACCTGCTTCCGGCGCGCTCGTAAATCGATTTCGCTATCAATTATTTCATTTTGCCGAAATTTTGGAATTAGTCCTATGAAATCTGATGAAAGTGCTAAAATTGAAGGTGGTGAAGTTTCGTCGGATTGATTATCATTAATCTCCGTATTTTTTCCCGAGTAAAGAGTTCTATTTCTATTAGGAGGAACATCTTCGGTTTCGAAATTCTGTTTTCCTGCCCTGTCGGGCTATGTTCCGTGCCTGATGAGCAGCATTTTGTAGCTCACGCAAGATTTACTACATTTCTAGCATGTTGAGATACATTCTCTAACTCACGCTGAGCCATAGAAGCGACGCCTGATAAGATATAGATAAATATACAATTTTTATTAGAATTGTTTCGTAGTGACTTGAGAAACTTTTATCAAGTATACACCTTTTACAAGATCTATGTTTATAAAGATTTATAATAATTAGTAACGTGCGATCTGTGACTAAACAAGTATACTATCCCTTTTTCATATAATCTTTGTTGCGGCGGCGGCGGTGAGGTATCGGTGGATTGAAAATCCAACGAGATATCCGTCGTCTTCCTTTATTAAGATAGATTGTGAGATTTTTCCAGTACTCGTGACCAAGGAGTGAGCTCGGGCATGATTGGCGACCATAGATGTAAAGTCTTCGTCGTTCGGTGTTCCGTCTAAACTGTCCTCTGACTCCGCTTGTATCACTCTTTTCTTCTTGTTTTTCTGTTTGTGATGTGCGTACAGTTGTTCCGCTGTGTATTCTTCCTCTTCCTCGTCCTCGCTTTGCATTGGTATAATTTTCCGCTTCAAAGAGGCTAACTTCTCCTTCTGGAACGTCACTGATTTCTTCGGCGTCATTGGCATCCGTGACGTAATCTCGTAGTCTCTGGATGTGGATACATCTACATGTTGATCCTGAGTACGAGCAGTCATGTATGACGTGGAGATGTTTTTCGTGTTCGGCAATAATGAAGATCCCCGAGATTGAATATTCTCCTCCTCCACTTCGTCCATCTGATTGCCTTTCTTCTAGCTCCATTAACACTGTACTGTAATGGTCGAATAATAGATTCGACAAATCGCTCTCCCAATCCATCGACTGGAGCTTCCCATACATCATGGATAATCCTTCGTTTAAGGACCACTCCTCGAAAGTATTGTAAGAACAATTTGTTAAGTCCTGACCTGTTTGCTTCATATGAATGAAAAACTTTCAGTATCTTCTGAAGTGTTTGACCCACATTGAACAGCTTCATGTTCTTGTTCTTCAATGCGGCGTCGTTTATTCCCTTCAGGAATGGCTTCATAACCCGAAGAGTAGCCTCTGTTTGATAAAAATTCTCTAACCATTGTATTAAAGGATTGTTCATCACAGTCTTCTTCTGAGTCGTCACTAAGGTTTTTCCTTTCGTATTCTTCTTTTTCTTCGACACAGTTTCCACTTCCAGGTGTGGCCATAGAATTGTCCATCGTTCCCGCTTGTTCTTCGTTTAAAGCCACAATCCTCAAACAATCGTCCTCTTCGACGTATGTATTTTGTAATTCTTGGTTGTCCATGATTCTTTATTACAGCTTTACTTTTAGGATGAAACACTAAAAATTAGAGAATCTATTTTGACTGTTTTCACTACCGATGCGCGAACGCGACTGGCGAACTGAGTATTGTAATAATTCTACAACGCGTAACAGAATAAGCGAATGCAATCGAACTTTAGTTGTGCCTACCAAATTTTCTGAAATATCGATCAATAACAGCACGATTTCCATCTAAATTCAGCTACGGTAATTCATTTTTGGGAAAAATTTAACACATATTAAAAATAGCTGAAATCGATTAGGTAGTCGATACTGAACAAAATACTTTCAGGAATTGCGCTTATTCTGTAACATATTGTATACATAAGCATACGAACTACGACTTCGTAAAGTTCCTTTAATGCTTTTAAAATAATGTCCAATTGACGTATTATTGCGCGCAAAAGAAGTCTTGTACTGGACCTTTTCTTATTTTACTTCCGGAAATGGGACTTCCTTAATGATTATTCATTATTATTGAGCCTGTTTTGCTCTATTAGTTTCACCTGACAATTATTCGTGTCATAATCATCAAGTACTTATTGAAATTCAACACGCCTAAATTACAAAGAATTTGGACAACATAAAATAGTACTTGAATATAGACTTTAAACTAGTGATTTTTGTTTAATAATAATAATAATATATATAATCTCACGCCTTTTTTATCCCCGAGGGGGTAGGCAGAGGTATTCCATTACTGGATATACCCACATTTCACGAGATATATGGGACTCCTAAACGTGATAGGTGGTGAGCCCATCGCCGGACCGGGTCTGTTTACACATGTGTCAGAATTAATTCTGAGACCTGCGGGTTTCCTCACGATGTTTTCCTTCACCGACGAGCTAGTGATAAATATGTACGTAAGTTTTTGAAAAACTCATTGGTACATGCCAGGATTCGAACCCGCGCCTCACTGGTTTTCGGCCGGCTCTTCAACCGTCCGGGCTATCACCGCTTAAAATAATTATAAATTTTTTTTACAACTTAATAAAGTCTTAACCTGTTTAACAGACGTTTAAACAAATAAATCTTAAAATACTATTATTA
Organism: Ethmia dodecea; assembly: GCA_963855545.1. Lineage (NCBI taxonomy): Eukaryota > Metazoa > Arthropoda > Insecta > Lepidoptera > Depressariidae > Ethmia > Ethmia dodecea. Next base: position 839,168 of record OY979447.1, read on the forward strand.
TTATGGCCATTTAAAGTTCCGGCCCGGTGCACGGCGACTCCGCAGCGGTAGCACAGGTCGCTGAGGTCGACCTCGGACGGGCACAGCGACTGCGCATGCCCGGGCTCAAGGCAGCGGAAGCAGCGGTACTGGCGCGCCTCCAGCAGTTCGACGCGCGTCATCGACCAGCCGACCTTGAGGCGACCGCCACCGATGCAGATCTTGCGCTCCGCCGCCACCAGGCAGCGCACCCACGCCGCGCTAAAGCCGTATACAGAAAGAAAGCTGAAAGATTGTCGGCGCCGACAGGCGCCGATCGGCGCCGGTCCATTCTACAGAAAGCAAGCAGATTGAAGCAGAGCGAGCAAAATGTCGTACGATGATTGGCGGGCGGCACCAGCGCTGACCGGCGCGAGTCGGCGCCGATCGGCGCTTATCGGCGCCGACAAGCGCCGGTCGGCGCTTGTTCATATAAATGCCTGCGCCGGTTACCTGCGCCGATCGGCGCTTATCGGCGCCGATAAGTTTTCGGCTTTCTTTCTGTATACGGGTTAAGGCTCGATACGCCCATCCGGACTCCGCTGCAGGAGACCGCTTGCGCCTCGCACCTGCCGGCCTTCGCCACGGCCGCGACGACCTCGCCTGCGGTAGTAGAGTCGTCGAGGCCCGAAAGCCTCAACTCGGCCGACTTGGAGAGCCGGGCGATCGCGACGACGGGCACCTCGACCTCCATAGCGGCCACACGCCCGGGCGGGGCGGCGGCGTGTCTCGGCCCCATCGCGGCCACGTGCGCGAAGGATGGCGGGGCGGCGGCCCGCAGCCGAGCGTTATCCGCCTGGAGGCGGCGCGTCTCCTCCGACGTTGTTCGCCCCCCGAGGTCTGTAACGGCATCCAAGAGGACGGCCGAAGCCCTATTGAGGGCGCCGCGGAGGTCCCCCTTGATGTTTTTTGATTTCCGTCCGACCTGGCCGACCAACAACGACCAAAATTTTTATGAACGTTAAGCTTTGTTCTCATCTTTTTCGTTATAAATGAAGACTGGCTGCCGCCGGCATCTAGCAGTGCACGGGCCTGGTAAGTTTTATTGTTTACCTTTTTTTTTTATGAAAACAAGATATAAGGACATATATTCTAATTGTCATGTTAATTGTTAATCTTATAACTACTGAGGCACTTTAATGCTTGTCTGAATCAATTAGGGCCATAATGTAATTGTATAGCTCTAGATCTTTGTGGGATCTTAGTCATTCCTCTCCAGATTCATATTCCTCCATCTCGCGATCCGAGATTGGACTGAATTCCCACTGCAGCCCTCCAGAGGGAACTTCTTGCTCCATATCCTTCAAGAGCAGGACTCTCTCAGGTTTGGTCATGGAGTTGAATCCGGCCCAGCTTTCTGCGGGCGAAGAGGTTCAAGTTTGTCAGGTCTTTATTCCATATTTTGTTTATGGTTTTTAGGCCAGAGTTTATCTCGGCTATCTGTTTTATTCCAATAGTTATGATTTTCCCCTCAATCACATCTATCTTGGCCACAGAGGATGTATAAATCCCATTAACCCCTATATCTAATAGGGATTTGGGAGTTTTCTTGGAGTAGGCGGAAGAAGTCAGGGAGGGGATGGGAGCTCCTCTGGAGGTGGAGGGGACTGGTTCTGACAGTTTTAGGTTCAATACAATTTAATAACCTGATGTTAGTATTGTATTGTGTCATATCGTGTCGCATGCCCTCAAGCTCACATACGTTATATTTTTTAAGTCTGTTGTTACCAGCGAGGACCTATTATTAGCTGTATGTACCTCAATCTTTTGTCCACACTATTAATTTAGCTGATGGTCCTCCTTATACTTTAAATAAATAAATAAATACTTCAATCTTGGCAATCAGGGAGGAGGCAGCCTGAGCGGTCCTATTGAATGTGTTGGTCATGTTTTCCCAATATTTCTGATGGGAGGTCATAGTTGTTAGGGATTCCGCCACTATGGTCCCTAGAGTGTCTGTATGATCCCCCATATCTTCAATAAGTTTATTGTGATTCACAGTCTTGTAGTAAGCACCAGAGCGATTGATGCCCTTGAGGTACATGATAGCTGCACGGTAACCGTGTTTTGCACCTGACAATTATACGTGTCATAACCATCAAGTACTTATTGAAATTCAAAACGCCTAATTACAAAGAATTTCGACAACTTAATAAAGTCTTTACCCGTTTAACATACCTTTAAACAAATATATCTTAAAATACTATTATTATTATGGCCATTTAAAGTTCCGGCAGTGTCCGGCCCGGTGTGGGCGACTTCGCAGCGGTAGCATAGGTCGCTGCGGTCGACCTAGGACGGGCACAGCGACTGCGCATGCTTGGGCTCGAGGCAGCGGAAGCAGCGGTACTGGCGCTCCTCCAGCAGCTCGACGCGCGTCATCGACCAGCCGACCTTGAGGCGACCGCCACCGATGCAGATCTTGCGCGCCGCCGCCACCAGGCAGCGCACCCACGCCGCGCTAAGGCTCGATACGCCCATCCGGACTCCACTGCAGGAGACCGCTGCCGCCTCGCACCCGCCGGCCCTCGCCACGGCCGCGACGACCTCCCCTGCGGTAGTAGAGTCGTCGGGCGATCGCGACGACGTCCTGCCTTAGCGCTCTTTCGAGCTCCCGGGCGAGAACGTCGGCCTTGGCCCCGCTCGTCGATGCTGCGCCCGGCACCTCCACCACCCTAGAGCCGGTGGCCGCGTCCCTGATACGGAGCCTGGAGATCTCCAGGGCCTCCAAGTCAATAAGTTCTTTTGCCTTCGTGATGACCTGCCCGTATGTGACCCCCCTAGTGATTGCCGCAGGCTGCAACGTCAGCACAATCGCTGAGGAGCGCGGCGGGTGCAGCTTGCGGGCGGCCAACTGAGTGGGCGTGGGCGGGGGGACCGCCGGCCTGCGCGGGCCTACCACGGACCAGTCCCCACCTCCGGGGGCAACGGCGGCGGCGGCGCGCTGCACCGGCTCCTCATTGGGCACGCGTCGCGCGGCCATGCTCTTCCTCCCGCCTCGGCGCCGCTTCCGGCCCGCCGCCGAGACGGCACCTCGACCTCCATAGCGGCCACACGCCCGGGCGGAGCGGCGGCGTGTCTCGGCCCCATCGCGGCCACGTGCGAAAGATGGCGGGGCGGCGGGGGCGCGGGCCGCGCTCGCAACCGCGGACCTGTCCGCATCTAGCGCGGGAAGTAGACTCCAGGCCTTCCAGCCGGGCGTTAAGCATGGTCCCCATCTGGACCATGAGCGTCCCGCTGAACTTTTCCATCATTGCTGCTACATCCGCCTAGGGGGGGGGGGGGGGGGGGGGGGCAGCACAGGAGGCCGCGCGCAACCTGTCCAACTCCTCCCTGAGAATGAGAACATCGCGGCGCACTTCCCCAAGCTCGGCCCGCAGCCGAGCGTTATCCGCCTGGAGGCGGCGCGTCTCCTCCGACGTTGTTCGCCCCCCGAGGTCTGTAACGGCATCCAAAAGGACGGCCGAAGCCACATTGAGGGCGCCGCGGAGGTCCCCCTTGATGTTTTTTGATTTCCGTCCGACATGGCCGACCAACTCCGCTGCGGATCTGGCACGGCTCATGACGGCGTTGACGCTATTTTCCGAGCCGGCGCGCGTGACCACCAACTCGGTCTTGCGGCGGTACTGGGCCGCTACAGCTCCCACCTCAAGCGCCGCGGCCTCGCGCCTCGCCTCGGCCAGCTCCCGCTGCGCCTTGGCCAGCCCCACATATTCCCCCGTCGATGGCGGCCTCCCCCTGCCCCGCTTGGAGAGTCCGAGGACGATTCCGAGAAGGCGCACCGCCGCTTAGAAGCAAGCGGTGACCTAAACATCCCCCTCGTCTCCTCCACCGAAGCCACCCGCCTCACGCTACGGACGGTATCCTGGCTTGAGTCCGAAGACTTTGCTTCCATCCCCTGCATAATAATATGCAGCGCAATAGCAAACAGAACAAGAAAATACTATAAAATCACACCACTGGAAAAAAATATGTCAGTTTGAGTCAAAGCCCCAAATCCACTGGAAGGCTGGTTTTTCCGGAGGTTTTATTCTCTGGACCAACCGTAGCCCTGAGAAGGGGTGTTTTCGCCGGTTAAACCACCAAAAATTACAAATTAAATTAATTTCATTTCATTTGACAGCCACGTCACACGTCAAATCGCGCGGAGGTCGCACGGGTTTTTTTGCCTCAGGCGCGCCGTACACGCATTGTGCCTCGTAAATCGATTTCGCTACCAATTATTTCATTTTGCCGACATATATTTATTTTTCAAAAATTAGAGAGCTTTTGTATTAAATTATTAACATAATCACTATCATATGTCACTAAAATAATGTGTATATTTTCGGTTTCTTCAAAGTTGCGACCAGCAACACACAAATAGCACTTTTTTAAACCAGTTGCATACATTTGATAATTGATATTGATAATTTTAATGCTGCTGAGGCTTGTTTCTCGGCTTCTTCAGATGTTCCAACATAGAGCTGTCTCTTTATACACACACCGGCACAATTAGCGGAACAGAAAAAAAAAGGAGAAAAAAGAGGGAATTTAGAACAATGAATGTAATTTTTAAACAATATATTATTTAAAATGAAACAACAATTAAATTAACATGTTTTGACATTCATTTGTAACACCATACTTAAAATTTTATAAAAATAAAAATTAAATTAAACAAAATGCATTTTTCTTCGATTTTTAATTATAGAGAAACAGCAGAAAATTCAAGATTTTCCAAAGTTTAACAACAATTTCAATGACTGTTCAATATCGAGTGTTTCCTCCTCGTGCTCTGATGAGGGTTTCCATCCGTCTGGGCATGCTGCGGATGATGTTATCAATGGTTTCTTGGGGCAACCTCTGCCATTCTTCAAGTAATGCGTTTCGCAACTCGTTGAGATTATTGGGAGGGGGCATTCTTGACTTTACACTCCTCTTTAGCAAGTCCCAGACGTGTTCTATAGGGTTCATATCGGGGGACCGTGCTGGCCACTCCATCACCGTTATACCAACATGGTTTAGGTATGTCTGTACTGTGCGAGCACTGTGAGCCCGAGCATTATCCTGCATTAGAATGAAGTTGTTACCAATAAAGGGGGCAAATGGCACAACATGTTCTTCTAAAATCTCCCTGATATACCGATCAGCATTCAGATTCCCGCCATCGACCACTACTAACTCCGTACGAGCTCCTAAACATATTCCTCCCCAGACCATAATTGAACCGCCGCCATATGCAACTGTATTTTCAAAATTAGACTGGATATACCGTTCTCCTTTGCGTCTCCATACTCGCTGCCTTCCATCAATTTGATTTAACATAACTCTGCATTCATCAGTAAAAAGAACCTGTCCCCAGTCGTCGAAGTCCCAATCACGATGTTCACGACCAAAGTGTAGACGGTTTGTGCGATGATGTCTCTCAAGTTTTGGGGCTTTGGCGGGCACATACGAGCCTATACCCACTTCTTCGAATCTTCTACGAACTGTCCGCTCACTCATCCTTACTGCTCGTACCTCTTCCAGTAAATTTCGAGCCTGCACCGCCGTTAGTCTCGTGTTCCGTCGGACTTGAAGTTGGAGAAAACGGTCCGGCCTTGTCCTCTCCTTCTCACTAGAGCATTCGTCAATCTGTATCGTTGGATGCTACGATAAATCGTTGATAACGATCGACGAAGGCTTCTGGCAATCGATCTGTAGGTTTGACCATTTCTCCTCATTTGATCTGCCCTAATGATTTCTGATGGCGTTAAATCAAGCATAATTAGATGCTCGTAAATTATCAATATGCGAAAAAACTCAAAAGCCTCAAAAACTGCAATTCAAAGCTTTTCAAATGGAATTCACGAACCTTCTAAAAACGGACAAGCGGTGGAAAAAATGAATCAATGAAAATTAAAACAAAAGAATGAAAAAAAGGGCAGTCGCTTAGTATTCCATTTTTAAATTAAAACCCAAATTTAAAAAAAGCTTGTTTAGCCGGCCAGTAACACGCAAAAATGCGTAAATACTCCCTTTTTTTTCTGTTCCGCTAATTGTGCCGGTGTGTGTACATGTATAGACTGACATGATTTTATTTGAAATAATCTAGATTTTTTTCGTTGATATGACAGCTACTGACATTCTAGAGTTTAAACATGACGTACGCTGATTATTCTCAAAACATATTATGTATGTACATAAACGTATGTATGTAAACATGTATTAGTTATGATCGCCAATGCGCCACCGCGGCACGCCGTTGGCGCATACAATTACTATGACGTGGCATCGGCGCAGCGCGTTGCGCATTAGCGTTCATAGTTATAATGTATCCTGTTTGTAGTGATGATCGATTGGTTAGAAAATGGAAACCGGTAATTTCTAGTATGGAAATTACTGGTTAAATAGTAAGTAACCGGTAATTCCCATACATATGCTTTCCCTACGGTTAGCGCAGTGGTTTTACAGCTTACTGAGCTGGCGGTCTCGGATTCAAATCAATCAACCCGCGTAAAACACATTCGACATAAGTTTGAACACTTTCAACTAAGCTTTGCTTTCGTTAGATTTGTTTTTTTCTGTTGTTTTTTGCTTTTTGGTTTCTATGGCTGCTACCCAATAAGGTGGGTCTTTTATGGGCATGGAACGATCAAGACGCGAGTCGATCAATTCTGCCAAGAGACAATTATAGTAAAATTGTGTCCACGGGCCGAGCATTTTTGTTTCCAAAAATACTTTATCCCTCTTTATATTCCACTTTCATAGGTAGCTTGTCACTCGTCCAAACCGCAAAAATGCAAGTATCTTGTTCGGTTATATTCAACTGCCCTTGAATTTGGTAATAGTAATTATTGTTGGTATCTATGTTAAATTGTTTTTTTTTTCGTTCGTTGCGTTCGTGATGACTGGAACTCTTGTCTTGTGCGGTCCAACTCAGATATTTGTTTGTGCGCGTCACGGAGTTCACTTTCGTTCGATTTTGGCTACGCTGAAAACTAATCAACGCTCAGTTGAGATCCGAATCTAAAATCATCATGGATATAGATATGGACGCGAATTCCGACATCGCTTTGCGACGTCATACCGTGATAACACGCGATAATCGTTACGGAAGGCTGTCATTTTTGGTTTCAATATGGACCAATCAACAAAAGGTCTCATGAAATACTTGCTGTTAATGCTAATAAGCTCGCAAGGGTGAACAATTCGTTCATTCGATAGTTCTTTCTGCCACTTCCTCGCCAGTAGGTCGGTAAGAAACTCATCGTAGTCAATTGGATACTCTTCCATAAGGTAGTTCCTCTCATCAGTGGTCCAAGAGTCAAGATTTGATTGATATTTGTCCCACAGTGAAGACAAGATTTTTATTACATCGCTGAATCTTTTCTGTGAACGGACTAAAAGTCCTAGATCTGGAGACATGTAGCGTAATGGCGTGTATTCCGGATGGTGTCTTTTCTCCCAGAAATGGAGTGAATGGGGAAACATCTTCCCAACGCTCACCTCCATACCGTAGACGTTTAACGTGAACTCAAGCAAAGTTCCCTTACTGCAGTCGTGCTTCTCATATCGGATATCTAATGTCCTCACATACTCTTTATGGACCATAAGGTCGCGGGTGTGTTGATCAAATTTCAACATGTTTTAAGCATGTTTAAAACAGTCCAAAGATCTTTTTCTTCTTTTGGCTTCGGAGGAAGGAGCGACCACTCCGCCACATCATTGATTCTCCACGCCATAAAATGTTCGAAAGCACTATCCATTAATTCCTCATTGGACAGTGAGTTCATGTCAGGGGTCCGAATTTTCCTAGATGAACTTGGTAAGCTGAACGGATGGGATCCGGCAAAGTAAACTGCTCGTGAATTTCTGAACTTCTATTCCTTGCTTCACGCAAATAAGGCATTTGCGTAACATCTCAATGGCGCTTCTTATCTCGGAAATGATGAATGTGTTCCCTGATGTGGACATTCGTATCCCCGCTTCGATTCCACACTCCCACTCTTTAAGGCTGTGCCATATCTCTTTGGGCGAACGCTCGAGATGCGCCGTAAGCTCTGAGCCAGCCCTAAACAAGTCGAGACCGACAACTGCGTCGATTTACAGTCATTCGTCCGCCTAACGTAACTTTTCTTAATTCTTCTGAAACTGTTCATGATCTTGAAAAAGAACATCGCTATCGAAACCTTCTCATTTAAAATCTCCATTGTCATTCTGGCCGCATGGCCTGAAATAATGTTATCTGTCACACTGAATGGTACCGGAAATTTTGTAAAAACCGCACCCGACTCCCGTGCCGTAGCCACTCTCTCTGCATCATAGGGGGCTGAAACATCATTCGCTAGGAAATTGTATTCCGTCGATCTAATCATATATGTCTCTGAAGTGCGCATTTCGAATTGAATAAGTCATATAAATGTTCATCCACAAAGAAATATAACCCAGTCAATTTTGCTTTTATCAGTACCCGAGAATCGAATACGGTTCCCAGTCCTTCTAATATGAACTGACCCTCTGGGAATCTATGCGGATCGGCTCCTAACGCGGCGCCTAGAAAAAAGGAACCAAAATAAGCTTTCTTCTCCTCTCTCAGTTTCTTAAGGTATGAAATTGTCTTTTGCGGGGAATTGTGATTTACAGCAAAAAGAGCGATCTCATGCTGCGAATTGAAATTAGGGGTGTTAGTCGTAAAGTCACACCTCCTACTCCTGCTAGCGAGAAAGTTGGCCAATAATGAGGCGTCTAGGTCCTCAACAGAACGGGTACGTAGTAATTCTTCGCCATACGCGGATATATAATAATAATAATAATAATAATAATAATAATTTATTGTCTCAAAACTTAAAGCTACTAACACATAACATAATAATAAACACTGTATAGGTAGCAAACACAAAGGTGACAACTGACTCTCAAGCTAGGATAACCTGTGTTTTGAGAGTCAATGTTCCTCCGTACTCTACTGAAAAAGGACACAGGGACCTATTACTTACAATTAAAATAAAAGTAAATGAGACAATTATTTGTGTTTGGGAGGTGTATGTGTGTGTATGTATGTGTGTGTGTGTGTGTAGGTGTGGGAAAATGTGGGTGTTTTTATATGACGGAGTTTCTGTAACTATGGAAATTTATAGTTTTTGTTCAGAAGGTCTTCAGTCTGGTAATAATCTAATTCTAGCAGCCATTGCTTTATTTTCTTTTTGCAGTTGTATATATATATATATATATATATATATATAGTTGTATAGATATAGCGGGTGCTAGATCAGGAGAGACGTGGAACAAGGGCGGCATGCTACCACTGTTAGTATGAAAGACAGCGCAGCTCGTACACTCCCCTCGTGAGTGCGAAAGGCTGATAGAAGAACTTTCCCCCTTCAGGGAGAACGTAGCTTCGAATGTGTTGTTGGTTTATTTTCAGTTGTATGATCTTGAACTCACTATAAATCCGTTTATCAGACATAATCGCGTTTAATTGAGCGATGTCCTCCAAGAGCAAACCTTTCATTGGGGCGTCTGTAGACACGCTGGCGTCCATCTGGACCCCTTAAGGCTATTCTGGTCTCATCTGAGAACAGTACGTCCTTCCATTCTCGTACAGTCCATTCAGCATATTCTCGCGCAATAGCAAGTCTAGCTCTACGGTGTTGTGGGAGCAGTTCTGGGGCGCGAGCGGGACGAAACGCTCTCAGATTTCTAACGAGCTTCAGTAGCGGTAGAAAAGCGATTTCTCAACACGTTGCCTACAACGAAGCGGTCATCTCGAAGTGCATCGCTGTCGACCTTGACCTGGGATGCGAGTGTATGAACCTGTCTCCCGGAACCGTCTGATGGCATCCCGTATGGTTGTTCGTGGTACAGTCAAGGTCAAAGATATATATGCAAGTAATGTGAAAAAAAAAAGTAATCATAAAAAGTTCAAAAGATATATACCCATACAAATACTAATAAATATGGAAACTTCAATGGCCACATAAATATGTATAAGGAGAGTTCAAAAACTTTTATACAATCAAAGTTACATAATTAGTATCCTGCAAATGGTGCAATATATTGTACTTATGTTGATGGCATTAAATATAGATGCCATAACTGCTACAGAAATATGTATACAGAATATTAATCTGCGAAAATGAGCTTTATCATCTAGTCATACGAAACAAATTTAAATGGACTGTTTTGACAATTCACGAAAACAGTGCAGACTTGTCATTGCGTTTGTCTCATGTGATAACCTGTCAGGCTGTCACGTCGTTATGGGCATTGCGTATTTATCATATTTTGCAATTTTGAAACTGTCAACTTAAAGTATTAAGGTAATGCATTTCAATATTTCGTTTGTGAAGTCATCAGTTACCGTGGTCCTGTGGCTAAGCAATGGATGTAATTGTCGAGTCACATGCTGTCCCGCGTGCCAATCCTGCAACTTGATGTTTTTAGGGTTCCGTACCTCAAAAGGAAAAAACGGAACCCTTATAGGATCACTTTGTTGTCCGTCTGTCCGTCCGTCTGTCAAGACCCTTTTTCTCAGGAACGCGTGGAGGTATGAAGCTGAAATTTATATCAATTACTCAGGTCTACTGTCCCTTGAAGCTGTGAAAAATCAAACTTCTAAGCCAACGCAATCAAAAGATACAGCCGTTTATGCCGCAAATTTTCGACACTTGCAAGGGAATCAAAACCTACAGGGTGCTTCCCGTGAACTCAGAATCTTGAAATTTGGTACGAAGCAACGTCTTATAGCATAGATAAAGGAAAAAATACGAAAACCATAAATTTGCAAGGTTGTACGGAACCCTCGGTGCGCGAGTCCGACTCGCACTTGGCCGGTTTTTTTTTGCATTTTATTTGATACTAGCTTTTGCCCGCGACTTCGTACGCGTGGAAATTGATATTTCGCAGAAAGATATAAAATAGCATTAGGTATATATATAGATATATTTTATTAATTTTTTTAGATCTCATAGGCGAATGCTACACGCTCGATATTTATCGTGATATTTGACGTGATATTTATCGAGTAATATTTTGGTATACTACACATATGATACGAATCGCGTCAGTACGACGGTAAATTTCATTGAGTACACTTGTGCTTTCACACGATATTGTTCGTTTCGTTTCGTATTTGGTCCAAATATTATAAAGTATGAGTGATAATATTAATAAAGCTTGCGTTGCTATTATATTAGCGATACCATTGAAAAAACGTTCAAAGCGAAAAAAATGGACGAAACATTGGTTTACACAGAGAGAAAAACATACACATCTGAATTTATTAAATCAGATTCGGGAATACCAAGAAATGGATGACTACGAAAATTATTTTCGCATGCCCGATGCTCGGTTTGAACATCTGCTGGAGTTGATTACTCCATACTTGATTTAAGAAGATACAATAATGAGAAAGGCTATTACTGTGAGAGAAAAGCTAGCTCTGACTTTACATTATCTGTCAACAAGGAGATATTTTAAAAATATGAGATTTGCAGGAATAATGTCATCTGAATCTGTGAGTCAAGCAATCATAAGTACTTGTGAAGCACTTACATATGTCCTACGGGAATATATAAAGATAAGAAAAAACTTCATGATATAATTTTAATGTTTTTAATTATTTATTGGTACAAATACAATATGTAAAGAAACTACCTACAACTAATTTTAGATTTATTCACCTAGGTAAGAAGAGAAAAGCGTCCCTACAGTATAATCCGACTCGGTGCTTGATGTAGACGGAATATGCAACATATTATAACTTGCCTCACTGTGTTTACGTACATTGTTCGTATTTGTTATGATCAAATTAGAAGGCACGCCCGAAGTGATTACTACATTGCTGTCATACATTTGAGTAAAACTTGGAACGTCATTTGTTTAGGGGGAGGCTGCAACACAATTTTCCGGAGATGTAGCAGAATTAATTCTGAGACATGTGTATATAGACCCGGTCCGGCGATGGGCTCACCACCTATCACGTTTAGGGGTCCAATATATCTCGTGAAATGTTATCCAGTAATGGAATACCTCTGCCTACCCCCTCGGGGATGAAAGGCGTGAGATTATTTTATGTAACAGACTGTAAACTCGAATAAACCGGTGACGGCGTGGGCGGAGGTACACTATTCGGTGATGGCGATGTCGATGTCGTAGATACAAACTGGTTAAATACTGGAGTACCAGGGTTAATTTTTACTGAGTCCCTGTTTAGCGTCCCAAGTTCAATATTTGGCGAATTTGTTGCGGGAGGTGTTTTATCCGTAAATTTAGAAACTTAAGAGGATTCTAATGAAGAAACGAAGTCCTTATTGTTTCGTGGTTGATACCGAGTTTGTTGATTCACATCAACTGGAAGTAGGGTATACATGTTATACTCTTCACAGTTATCAATGTCTCTTTCAGAAATTCCAGCCACATAGTTTTTAAATGAAGCTCCATGTCTAGCTGTCTAATCTTCTCTTTTTCAATATCAAATAACATTCTGTCTCGTTCCCTTTCATATTCCATAGCACGCTTCTTGTGTCGATATCGTCTGGGATGGCAAGGGCGTCTTGAATAAATAAGAACTGTACACTGAGAAGAAAAAACTACTGCCCCCCCACCCCAGAGGGCGCCGACGATACGCCACTCCCTGAGCGCACGCGGCTCCGTCTCGCACTCCGCTACCGACGCCACCGTGCCGTTAGTGTGATGCGCCCTCCACACTTTATTTTTTAGGAGTTTTTTTTTAATGAACTGCGTTTTCCCCTCCAACATTATACGATGTTGTTAGGCATTTCACTTCTAGCATGTCCTCTTTTATTATACCATCTGTAGTTGCTCCGAGATATTGCAAATTCGGGTCAATATATGTATAATCCACATGAATGGATTTCAACATTTTCCTGTTGGCACAACTGTTCCAGAGCGTTTTTTCACTGTCTCTTCCATGTTTTATAGACTTAACGTGCTCAATTGATTTTTGGTACAAGATGTTTTATATATATATCTGTGGGTCTCCTTATAACGCGTTCAAAATTTAATGCGGTTGAAATGTTACGACGCAACTCCAGCCATTCACTGCTTCCACTTTCTAGTATAGTTTAATTGGTTATTCTTTGCCGTTTCTCGGTGGAAATTTCACTATAAAACACCTTAACTAACGTGTTTAACAGTCTGTTACATATAGAATACAGAAATACCTTTGACGCTTGCGCGATGGCGCGTCTGAGAATATGACCCGCTCCAGTTCCTTCTGGCGCTTCCTATGGCGAAGGCTACACGTCAATAAATATCATTATATTTATTGATGGATCTTGGGCGGGATCACAGCACACCCTACACCGTCAATACGGATCGCGTCAGTACTGAAGCGTTCTTTGTACGCGGCAGACGTGATGGACCCTAGACAGAGGAAAATTAGAGCTTGTGTTGCAATAATTGTAAACTATTTCAAAACAATCTTGTCGCCTGTCATGGATTCTTCGTCGTGCCCTGCCGACGCGGTGTCATCGTCCATCGCTGCCGTCTCGCTGCGTACTAACGCGATAAATATTGATGAGCGACACTTCACGCAAGATAAATATCACGATCCAGGATCTTGGATCACATTACAAGGATTTCTAGAAATCCGAACCTCATCCGGCAAAGTAGCGTTGCTGCGCTTCATCTTTTGATTGGTTCATTTACTCTAGCAGGAAACATAATAAAGTTCAAAATTAAAGAATTAATTACTACAAGTTTCGAAATTTAATTATGAACTAGGTACAATGTTAATTTTAGAAGAGTAAGGATGGAATGAGACCGAGAGATGATTGCCTCTCGCTTATATTTTTCTTAACATTAACATTAAACCTCATCATAGAGCCTGGCATGGTAATATAAAGAACTTAATTCTAACTTACTATTTAGTAGGTAGGATTAAGGCACTCAGTGGAGTGAGATAATGTATCAACGAAAGATCAGAAATTCTTCTTCTTCGTCAATTACTGGCTGCTTGATAGCCGATTCGCGATTGGGACAAAATAAAAGAATTTCCAAAATTAAACTAAATAGAAATAAATGATCTTGTGGTTTAATTTAGAAAATTCTTTTATTTTGGACCAATCGCGAATTTGTATTTTTTTTCATTATTGGACCAATTGCGAGTTGGACCAGTCGCGCTTAAACGCTTTTTTGGAGATAGCTTTGTTCATATTTCCAAAATTGTTAAGATTTTTAAACAGCCAAATTCAAATTCAAAATCGTTTATTTTCTATTGGTATAAAATATACACTTAGAAACGTCAATATTTTATAGTAACAAGGCACTCTAAACTCGTCCATGAAGATTGGCTAAATGCAAACAGCAGCCCATCTCCACCGACGAGTTGCTCGTTCCGAATGCAGTACCCCGAGAAGAGCCAGCAAGAAACTCAAGGGCCACAAGTCATTACTTGGTGCTGAAGTTACCACGGGAGCTTAGAACCAGCATCTTACATAAATCGTTACCACGAAATCTCAAATGTATGAGAGGATATTTATTTATTTTTAAGAGCTTTCTGCTCTCTGTAAAATGCCCTCAAGAAGATCAAAGCTTCTAAACTTTTATCACTTAAGCGTGATCAAATTTTGTTATAATAATAATAATAATAATAATCATTTATTTCAGACAATAGGTATACAGTCCATTTTGTTAGTAAATTTAAACTTATTCTATGTTAGTGCCTTAACCTATAGGTACATCAATATATTTACAAATAGAACATAAAAGCCCATAGACCTGGTTCCAACTCTATCCAAAGATTGAGTTAGAACCAATCAGGACTTTGGCCCAGTGGCGCACAATGGGTGAGTCGTACCTCCCCGCAACGGTCTTCAGGAGGGAGTTGGAGCTGGCCCGCACTCTGCAGAGCAACGAGGCAGTCTTCTTGCGCATGATGGCAAAAAAATCATCAGTACGCGTCTGAGAAAACATGCCCGACGCACTGCAGAAGCGAGGCAGCCCCATCAACATCCTGAAGCCGTTATTGTACTGGACTCGCAGGGTGCCGAGGGACAGTCGTGTGAAGCTGGTCCATAGGCTGCATGTGTAAAACACCTGGCAGAACGCTTTGAAGAGCGTTATTTTAACCTCTTCACTACTACGTGCAAACCTACGCACCAACATGTTGCACCTGACCGCCACGCAACTATATATAGCAACGGTCGGTGGAACAAATAACTTCCACAATCCCCACCATTTTCTAAAAGGACCATCTCGTGTCTCATGTGCTCAGTGTTCATGAGTTCTTCTTCTTCATCTTGTACAGGTCTAAGACGTTTCTGGCTCACAGCTTTTTAAAGCTCTGCATTTAACTCTTCACTTTTCGATATATCTCTTTGTACTTCAGGTTCAACTTTATGTGTACTGATACCTGTGAACTCAGAAGTGCAGATTTGGGTCTTAGTTATTACATTGCTGCACATTTCGTCACTGCTTAAGCGCAAAAATACGGATGAATATGTAACGTCGTCATTTGCCAAAGCAAAGTAATGTTCGAGGTTCTGTAAATAACTTTAATGTTGCATGAGTTCTGTACGACTCTCAGAAAAAAGTTCATAATAATAATTTGGTAATGATCGGTTGAATCGTAACACAGTCTCCGCATAATGGGCAATCCCTTCCAATTATAGCAATGTTAATTTTAATCCGAGCCTGTCTTTGTATTGAAAATTGGTTTATTAATTTTGCAAAGAATATAAATATAACTTCCGTAACATTGAAGCTATTTTTCTTCTTATTTTCCAAATACCGAATAATTCTGTCCAAATTTAAAAAGTATTCTCATTATCCGAAGATATCTGATGTCTTCTCTGACTATATCCATGAGATCTCGCATATGTTCCTTGTTCCGCCACCCAATCGAACTTAAGCGCTCGATTGGGTTGCCTTGTAACTCGACAGTGTCTTGTCTGATGTTTGTCAACAAACCCGGAAAAATTGTAACGAGCATAGGAAAACAGAAAGTACGCGAAAAAGGGACGACGACAACTTGACCGGCGTGTACAAATGCTGCAAGATGCTTCATCCCACTGTACATCATATTTAAAGGCATCCGAAATATACAAGAGCTGAGAAAGAGATTCATGGCAATGCTCTGTTTGTTCATTTAGGTCAGGTAATTTCTCTTCTGTTGGTTCTAGAAATGGTTTATCTGTTAACTTTGAAGGTGCAAGCGTGTACCTTTCGAGCATTCATTTTCGTGGTTCTCCGCTGAATTTGTAACTGGTTTAATTTGCGTTGGTATTCAATGATTTAATGATATCATTACGTACAATAGTGTTTTATTATTATTATTTATTTTCTATAATTGGCGAATAGCCTTTTAATACTTTGCGAAATACTTTTCTATAATTGGCGAATAGTCTTTTAATACACTGCGAAATACTTGCTGAAAAAAAAAAGTAATGAAATCATCAATAATAAATCAGCAATAATAAAGGATGAAAAATACCACTTCACCGTATGATAATTATCATATTATTTATTTAACTTACCTTTGCCTCTTCGTCGTAATTAATAGAAAGACTTCTTTCTTGACTCATTTTATCTAGATTTCTAATAATCACAATAAAATAAAAAGCACAATTAAATTGGCCATGCAATTTTTTGCACAGGCACGGAAATCCTAAAACTACATTGCGAATTATGCTATCGGTATAATTGAAACATTATTTGTTTTTGTAGGTTCTTCTCCAAAGAAATGCATTATAATGATGTTGCATATTCTAGTTTTAAGCAAGTCCAAAAGAGTCGGAAAATTAGAGTTAATTAAACACTATGAGAAGTCACACTTCTACCCTCCGGATTTATTTATCTGTGGTTAAATAGACGACACATTGATTATTTTAGGCTCACTCAATGTTGACGGTTATTTGTATTCCTCCACATATTTCACAAATAGCGAAGTCCACTTCGATCGCCTCTCGCCCGTTCATTTCCTGCAATAAATTAATTAAGATAATATGTTTTAGGGCGGCAACAGAGTTAAATCTAGATTTTAGGCAAGTTAAATTCGGTTTAAACTTAAGTCGAACTAATCGTATTGCACGGCGTCGGTTTAGAGTTAAACTAGATTTAATTTCGGGATTAGGCGCAAAATGCCACATTCGCAAAATGCCACATTCTCAAAATGCCATTTTCGCATAATGCCTCACTCTCGAACATATTGCAAGAAAGGGAGTTGAACAAGTGTGGCACTTTGTTAGTGTGGCATTTTGCTAATGTGGCATTTTGCGCCTAATCCTAATTTCGCAACAAGTCCGCAATTTTTGCCAGTCATAGCTTTAGCGCCATGGCTACAAATAGCGATACATTTTTTCCAATCAATGTCATAGTCGCAAGTGCTTTCTAAAAACATATCGTACAAACACTGGCCTGTAGTGTTTGCAGGTAGTGTTTTGCAAAATAAAATTTCTTCCATGACGCTATCATCTGATTCAAACCGCACAAATACTACAAAATGAGCACAATCGGAAACATCTCTAGTAAGTTAGATCTTAGAAAATAATGAAAGTTAGTGCGGCGAATGCTAGTGCAATGTCTATAAGTAGGAAATAATAGTGCAAGTACCTTTAATAATGTTGTTGTGATGTAGGTACTTTGTCTTCCGTAGCTTGTTGTCGCTAGTTAAGGTCATCTTTGAACGTTTATATTGTTTCTCGCACGTAGATAGGATCGTAGAATTGCTCAGGTTAACGTTTTTATCTTAATTTTTTAATAATTATTTCCTTAGTTGCACGTTGGCCTGGCTTTTCACATTTAAAGATCTAAGTTCTGTAGCGGACAGCTACATAAATTTATTTATTTTACATTTACTAGGCATGTGAAGGATCCTGGATCTTATTATACCATGGTTAAACACTTGAAATAACAGTAAATATATCTTGTTTGCAACTGAACCTACATTTTTATAGTTGAATTTGTACTATAACAAATCAACTTTTAGTATTTTAATTTTTCCATTGTAACTTGGTAACCTTCACTGGCTCTGAACAGTCTTAATAGATAGGATTGCACTGAAATGTGTGGTAACTAATTCTGGTGTATTTATCTATCCATATAATTCTTTCAGACATTTCATCACCAAGGCAAAAAAAATTGCCGGCACTTCATGGGCTCATTAATATGTATCTTTAATATATAATAGTTTACATATATTTTGTGCCTTGGTGCTACTAGTGGGTTGGGAGAGATTGCAAAAGTAGGAAATTCCAAAAAAAATCTTATCAGGTATATCTAATAACTAGCTGATGCCCGCGACTTCGTCCGCGTAGAATTTGTTATTCCTTCGCGTTTAGAAAATATATCAAGAAGGATAATCTACACTATCTATCTATCTACACTAATATTATAAAGAGGAAATATTTGTATTTTTGTATGTTAATAACGAATAAACTCGCTACTGGACCGATTTCAAAAATTCTTTAACCATTAGAATGATACATTATCCCTGAGTAACATATGGTATATTTATGACGGAAAAGAATTAGGGATCTTTATTAAAACTGACTGTACATGCCGGGATTGGGAACCGAGCCTCACGAATGAGAAGCGGGCTTATATTTTTGTTATTAAAAACACCCAATATACCTACAAAGCGTCACAGAATAAGAGCAAATCCTCATACAACCCAATTAGTATACTAATAAAAAAGATTGGTAATGCATTCGTACTTAAGTTTTTTCTAACCAATTTTTTCTTAAATAAAAAGCGACAACAGTACGGTTTCCATAGTTAGCCCTAAATTCAGTTATGCTAATTCATTTGTTGGAAAAACTTTACACATAATATTAAAATTAGCTGAAATTAATTAAGTAGTCGATACTGAACAAAAGATTCGCGTAAAATCCGAAAACACGTGTCTCATCATTTATTTCAAGAGTATTTGTGCCAAGTTTCAACCCCCTGTTTCAGCCCCTTAGGTGGGTTTTTTTGGAAAATCCAAAAACACGTGTCTTGTTTTTTGTTTTGAGGAGTATTTTTACAAAGTTTCGAATTGATACACCCAAAAATGAAGGCTTTCCATACATACCAAACTCAACCCCTACTTTCACGCTTTTAAGGGACGATTTTAGAAAAATCAAAAAACACGTACCTCATCATTTATTTCTAAGAGTATCTGTTTCTAGTTTCAACTTGATAGACGTAAAAAAAAACACGTCTCCATACAAACTCCATTACCCCTGTTTCAACCCCTTAGGGGAGATTTTTTGGAAAATATAAGATTACGTGTCTTGTTGTTCGTTTTGAAGAGTATTTTTACAAAGTTTCTGTTAGTTTTATACAAATAATCTTGGCTGTGTGTATTACCACTTAATAATAGGCTGTACTAACTAATGTCTGTGGTTAATTTAAAAGAAATAAAAGTTAGTTCTGTTCAAGTCACAAAACACGCTGTTTTATTATAGGTTATGGGCCCAGAAAAAATAGTTTTTTATTCTCGCGAAGACTTGCAAAGTGCTGATTAGTCCTAGCAGATTTGAGAATAGGCTGTGTCCGTATTGAACTTTGAACTGTGAAAGTAAAATTGACTGTGTGATAGTGAAACATGACGACGAATTATATCGTGAGTGTGCCAAAGTTAAAAGGTCGTGAGAACTACTCTGAGTGGGTTTTCGCCGCTGAGAATTTTCTCGTTTTGGAAGGAACTTTTGATTACGTCTTAACTACCAAACCGAGTGAAGCCGCAGCCGACGCGAAGACCAAAGCAAAGTTGATTTTGACAATTGACCCGGCACTTTATGTACACGTCAAAGACTCTAAGACTTCTAAAGAATTGTGGGAGAAACTCAAGAATTTGTTTGATGACTCCGGCTTTACCCGAAGAATCAATCTACTGAGAACTCTCATATCAATACGTCTAGAAAATTGTACATCCATTACTTCGTATGTCACACAAATCATTGAAACAAGTCAAAAGTTAAATGGATCGGGATTTAACATTAATGATGAGTGGGTTGGATCGTTACTTTTAGCAGGATTATCCGAAAAATATTCTCCCATGATAATGGCAATAGAACATTCCGGAATTTCGATCACAGCGGACGCCATTAAAACAAAGTTGATGGATTTGGAGGAAGACATTGGTGACGTCAGCGGAGAATTTGCGAGTTTCCGGAAAACTACTAAGAGTGGCAGCACTTCCGGAACCAGAGACAATGGATATACGTCAAACTCAAATGTGTCAAAGTTAAAACCGAAGGTTATAAAATGTTACAAATGTAAACAGACAGGACATTATCGAAATCAGTGCACCATTGTTGACAAAGATTCAGTAAATAACAAGGTTGGTGAACGTAAACAAAGCAACGCGTTCAGTGCCGTGTTCTTGAATGGCAGTTTCTCAAAGAATGACTGGTATATCGACTCTGGTGCAAGCGCCCATTTAACCGCCAACGAACATTGGATTAGAAATCCTTCTAATGACCATCCAATCAAAGAAATTGTGGTTGCGAATTGTTATGGTGATGTGTCGATAACGACTTTGACAGATAACTGCGAGTATGATGTAGTTGTTGAAGGAGCATTGTGTGTACCAAGTTTGACCACGAATCTGATTTCCGTCAGTCAACTGATCGCCAAAGGCAACAGAGTGCAATTCATCAACAGTGGCTGTGAAATTTACAATAAAACTGGTGAATTAGTTGGTACAGCTTCGTTGCAGAATGGTGTCTACAAACTGAGACTGCCTGAAGTTTTGATGGCTGCAGTGACGGAATCGAGTGATATTTGGCATCGCAGACTTGGTCATGTCAACAGCAATTACCTGAACAGAATGCAGGATGCGGTGGAGGGTCTCACACTAGACAGAAAGACAGATGTTTCAAAGTCGTCGTGTACAATGTGCTGCGAAGGTAAGCAGAGTAGATTACCTTTTCCACAGAATGGCAATAGAAGTAAAGAACTTCTGCACACTATTCATACAGATGTATGTGGTCCATTCAAAAATGCTTCGATTGGAGGTTCCCGATATTTCATATTGTTTGGGGATGACTATAGCCGTATGATCCATATAAATTTTATGAAGAATAAAAGTGACGCTTTTGGTTATTTCAAAATATACAAAGCACTCGTAGAGAACCAGCTTAACAAGAAAATAAAAATTCTTAGAAGCGACAACGGGAAAGAATTCTGTAACAAAGAGTTTGATGATTACCTCAGGAACTCGGGGATAATTCATCAGAAAAGCAACCCGTATACACCTGAACAGAACGGCTTGGCTGAACGTTTCAACCGTACTGTGGTCGAAAAGGCTAGATGTATGCTCTTCGATGCAGACCTTGAAGGAGTCTTTTGGGCTGAAGCAACAAACACTGCAGTCTACTTACAAAATAGGACTGTAGCGTCAGCTCTCAATGGAAAGACACCTTTCGAGATGTGGCGGCGCAAAGCCAGATGTCAGTCATCTGAGAGTTTTTGGGAGTGTAGTGATGATGCATATACCCAAAGAGAAGAGGCTCAAATGGGATAAGAAGGCTGAGAGAGGAATTCTATTTGGTTATCCAGATGATGTGAAAGGGTATCGTGTCTATAATCCAAAAACCAAGGATGTTACAACCAGTCGTGATGTAATCATAATGGAAAAACCGCGAGCAGTGGAAAATATTATTCAAATCGAGGAAAGACCAACCGATTCTACCAAGGTGCATGAGTATTCAGTGGGGGACATGTCCATGTCAGATGAATCTGGAAGTGAAGCTACCCATGATGACGATGAGACATATTATGAACCAGATGAAGACTCTTCTGCAAGCAGTGTGGAAAGCGTTGTGAGTGTTGATAAAAATTATAGTTTCCATAGGCAGAGACAACAACCCGACAGGTATGGTTTTTCTAATGCTTGTATCAGTGGTAGTGTAGATGATACTGGTGAACTTTCACTTCAGGAAGCTCTTATGGGACCTGAAAAACAACAATGGTTAGAGGCAGTGCGCGATGAGTTACAGTGCTTTAATGATAATGATGCGTGGGAAATTGTAGATTTGCCTAAGGATAAAACCATAGTTCAATGTAAATGGGTTTTACGGAAGAAGTATGACAGTGAAAACAAAGTAAGATATCGTGCTAGGCTAGTCGCTAAAGGTTTCTCTCAGAAATACGGTGTTGATTACACAGAAACATTCTCGCCTGTTGTTAGGCACACGACTCTAAGGCTATTGTTTTCATTGTCAGTACAACTGGGTCTTGATGTTACACATCTAGATGTCAAAACCGCATTTCTTAATGGTGACCTAGAGGAAACCATATATATGCAGAAACCCGACTGTTATGAGGTTTCTGGTGACTCTAACAAAGTGTTAAAACTTAAAAAGGCCATCTATGGCCTGAGGCAGGCCTCTAGAGCCTGGAATAAGAAGGTAGATAGTTGTTTAATTGAGAATGGTTATTGTAAATCCAAATTGGAACCTTGTACTCGTATGTATACAAAAAATTTTGCCAATTACAAAACTATTGTGGCAGACGGCAGTGTACGTCGATGATTTTTTCATATTTTCGAATTGTATTACTGAAAGCGAACATCTCAAAAAATTACTGTCAGGCCAATTTAAAATTAAGGACTTAGGAGAAGTAAAACAATGTTTAGGAATGAATGTTAAGTTTGATAAACAAGAGGGGTCTGTAACTTTGAGTCAAGAGAATTACATAAATGTTTTGTTACAAAAGTTTCACATGACTGACTGTAAAACTGTTAATACTATAATAGAGTCCAAATTAAATGTCCAAATTGTTCAGAATGTGAATGATCAAGTACCTTATCAGCAGCTCATAGGAAGCTTGATGTACCTATCTGTTTTGACTAGGCCAGACATAACATATGCTGTAAGCTACCTAAGCCAGTTTAATAATTGTCATACAGATGAACACTGGGGGTATGCTAAGAGGGTTTTAAAATATTTAAAAAAGACTATAAAGTTTGGTATAAAATATTGTGTAAATGGAAATTCAGAAATAAAAGGTTTTGTTGATGCCGATTGGGCTAATGATACAATAGATAGACGGTCTTATACCGGATTTTGTTTTGTGCTTGCTAATGGCATTATATCTTGGGAATGCAAAAAGCAAAAAACTGTTGCTCTGTCTAGCTGCGAAGCTGAGTACATGGCTATATCAGAAGCCTGCAAAGAAGCTATTTATTTAAGAGCTTTGCAATTCGAAATTACTAATAAAATGTATACTTCGAGTTTGTTTAATGATAATCAGAGTGCACAGAAACTGTCAACAAATCCTGTGTTCCACAAGAAATCTAAACACATTGATGTAAAATATCTCTTGACTAGAGAGTGTGTTTCAAATAATATTGTAGTGTTAAGGTATTTGCAAACAGCTAATATGCCTGCTGATTTGCTAACAAAAGGTTTGTGTTCTAAGAGGCATTAC
The DNA here is from genome assembly GCA_963855545.1 of Ethmia dodecea. NCBI lineage: Eukaryota > Metazoa > Arthropoda > Insecta > Lepidoptera > Depressariidae > Ethmia > Ethmia dodecea. Next base: position 862,532 of record OY979447.1, read on the forward strand.
ACCTTTATGGATTTATTGGGTTTAGTAATGATATAAGTTTAGATTTCACAGTCAGATTTATTGTGATTATTTGATATAGTGGGGGTGTTAGTTCTATTCAAATAATCTTGGCTGTATGTATTACCACTTAATAATAGGCTGTACTAACTAATGTCTGTGCCTTGTGTTAATTTAAAAGAAATAAAAGTTAGTTCTGTTTAAGTCACAAAACACGCTGTTTTATTATAGTTTCGAATTGATAGACCCAAAAATGAAGGTTTTCCATACAATCGTTCAACCCCTTAAGGGTTGAATTTCTAAAAATCCTTTCTTATTCCTACTTTACGTCTTAAAAACAATATATGTGAAAAAAATTAGCTTTCTAGGTCTAAGGGTTTAGGCTGGGCGTTGATAAGTCAGTGAGTCAGGACTTCTCTCTTTATATATATAGATGAAGAAAAAGTGACAAACATAATAGTATTTTTAACAAGGGTTAAGAAATGAAAAACAAATTTTTATTCATTTAAAAATTCATTTTAATCAACTTTTGGGGAGCTCGACTGACCGACTAGCCAGTCAAGCTCCCCTCGCGCGTACACTCCTCGTAGTCAGCAGCTGCCACTGCGCTCAGGCCAGGCCGCTGCCTCTCCTCCCACTCCGGGAGCCGGAGCCTGGCACAGAGCCGCCATCGACTCCAGTGCAGTGGGTACAGCGCCTGGCCTACCGCGGCGGATATTTCCGCGGCGACGGCGGCCACTTCCGCGACGACGGCGGCCACTTCCGCGGCGACGGTGCCCACTTCCGCGGCGACGGCGGCCACTTCCGCGACGACGCACAGTGGCTGGTCCGGATTTGAAAAATAGCGGACTTAGGAACAAAAGTCATTATTTTGATTTAAAAAAATACCATGCAACAGTAAATCTGATTTGCAACAATAGTTGTTATATTAAATTTTTCGTTATATTGAGTTAAACATGGTTAAAAAAAAATACTGCCGAAAAAAATGTGGAGCAATATTGAATTTATTTATTTTCTCGATGTGTTCAAAAGTGTTCATTTCAAAATCATTTGTATATTAAACAATTTATTTTTGTTCTTCTCTCCAATAAATAAATTTTCCGCATATCCTTGCCGCTTTGGCGTTAAGGCGCAGTTGAAATTTTATTATTTTAATTTTAATTATCTGAGGCCGTAAACGTTTTTTTGGTGTATTATTCATAGTAATTATGAAGTTTTGAAATATTCTTAATAATCTATACCTTAAACATATGTTTTTTAACTTGCCCGTAGATATATCCCGTAAATTCAAATAAAATTTGATCGTCAGAAATTGTAATCCTTAGTTGATTTCTGGGTTCTGATATTAAGAGAGGTGTTATTGTCAATAGATACTGACACTAACGGTCACTTCACCCCACTTCCCCCTCCACAAAAAACATTAATATTCGCATATTTGTCTATTGAAAAGCTTTTTCATTAAAAAACATTTAATAGTTGACACAATTAATGTCAATATCCAGTAGTTGATAATTTTCTTTATTCGAATAATAAAATTTATCAAATAGCAACTTATTACTTAAAAACTAAACATGCATTTTATGTTGATTGAAGTACGGTTGGTTACCAAACGAAGCCTAGAAGACTTTGATATTGGCAGAGGTGACGTTCTTTGTGCCTTTTTCATTTCATACCTTTAAACCTTCCTATGTAGGGTTTGCAATATCCGTCCAGTTTTAGTATTTGGATAACATGAAAAGTCAAATTCCTAAAATTCTAATATTCGGATATTATAGATAATATTAATGAAAATAAAACAAAATGATAATTGCAAGTCATATATTTTAGCATTATTATAGGGTAAACAGACAGTTATTGGACAATTAAGCAAATAAAATAGTTTGAAGATTTTTTTTCCTTCGACTATTTCAGTATCTCATAAACTGTAGAGATATTTGGAAACTAGATAAAATGAGCTATCATAACAATTAATTAAAAACCTTACTTCTTGTGAACAGTTGAAAAATATTATTATATTCAAAAAAATTAACAAAAAACACAGTTATTGGACAAAAATTATAATTATTGGACGGTCGGAAACAATTATTGGACAGTCAATTAATATAGTGAAATTATAGTTAAACACGTAATAAAACACTATAAGAACATTATGTATAATATTATTAGAACAAAAATAGCTTTTTTAATTAAAAAATTATATAAACACCTCTGAAAACTAAGTCATATGTAAATTATTCATTACTAAACTCTAATCAGTCTCAAACGTTAGAGATCATAAATATTTAAAGAAATAAAATCTGAAAAATAAAGTTTATGAAAAACTTAAGAAGAGTTATAACTTAAAATTATTATTTGGAACTTATTGGTCACAAAATAAATTAATAAAATAGGAAAATTGCCAGAAAAATAACAAGTTCAGAACTTCTTGTTTTGGTACATATCGAATAGGATTTTTGCCTCTAAGTCTTCGTTGGTATTATTAGCTTCATCGTTAGAATGTTCTTCCAAGCTTATCTCATTCTCATCATCATTATCGTTCACTGTACTATAGCAAACATGGCACACAAAAAGATCTGTTGTTATGTCTTCTGGTACATGTTCTTGGTGTTTGTGAGGAACACATTTTACGTGAAATATCGAAGAGCACATATCACAATACAAACGATTGCTGATTTTTGTTGGTTTTAAACATATTTTGCAGGTGTTTGTACTTTCCTTTATTTTCTTTTTTCCTGACTTTACATTATTGTTTTTTTCATTTTGTTTTTTTATTTTGTTTTCTTCTCTTACTTTCTTTCTTTCTACTTTTATTTTCAATTCTGATTCTTTTTTCTCTTTTTGTTCTTTAAACATACTTCTGTACTTGTCTGATGTTATTGCGTATGGAAACCTCACTGTATTTCTTTTACCTTTTCTTTCTGGTGTTTTAGGCATTGTATAATTAATTATATATATAATTTTAAACGCAGGACTTTTTTCAACTAAACTCACATCATCAGATAAATTTTCTTTTTCTTGTTCTTGCAACACAGGAGTATTTGTAGCATTTTCCTTGACTGGTGTACTAACCATTGGTATACTTGGTTGAAAATCTTGTGAAAGTTGTTCTGTAGCCGAATTATTATTGCAAAGAATAAATTTTGGGTGCTCTGGATTATCAAATCTCATTTCCTGACATTCATAGTTCTCGGTAGCCATAGTTAGTTCTGAAGGAATATCTTGAAAGTCCTTGTTAGTATTAGCATTGGATTCTATGGGAGATAAGTTTAAATCAAGTAGATCTGAAATTTGTATCAAATCGTCTTGTGGTATTCGCTCTTGGACCTCTGAAACAGTTTCAAGCGCTTGGTGAGTAGTATCCTGTGCTATAATTAAAGTTTCAGGTATTGGTGAACGACGTCTTTCTGAATTTGAAGATGATAATGTAAATGCATCGTAAATACTATGTAAAATTTGGAAATCTTCATTAGTACTGTCTAAGTTTTTGTAAGTTTCCAACTGCGCCAGTTTCGTTGATCCAACTATTTGGCTGAATTGAGAAAACGATAAAACACGTTCTTGATGTTGGGGGTTCTGAGTCTGATTATGTATATTGCTGCCCAAACATTTCTCGTAATCAATCGCATCAGGATTAAAAGGCACCAATCCACAAGCTTTGAATCCGTTGATCAAAGTTTCAGGCTTTATAGATTTTTCAAGAGCTTCATCAAGGATACCAGCGAAATTGGATTATTCATAAGCCAGGTCTTTGCTGTATCTTTCCATGCCGCCTTAACCGGCCGAAAAACAGCTACGTCAGCCGGCTGTAGAATGCGTGTTGCATTTGGGTACAACGCTATAAGCTCAATGCACAATTCTTTACATAATTTACTTACACTGTAGGTGAGATGGGTTTTGTGTCCATCTAGAAAATATATGACTGGCAGTGCTACGCCTTTTTGTAGTAAATATGGGTAGAAAACATTTCCTATATATTCAAAAAACAGTTCTGAAGTCATCCATCCATTATCACTTCGTCCTACACCCCAGTCTTTTGGAATCCCATCAGAAAATTTTTGTGGAATTCGCTGGTAGTTGTAGACAACCATGGGTGGACAAGCTTCTCCAGAAGCTGAGAACGTAAACATGACCGTAATTGACTCTTTGGAATTATTAGTGTCTATGCTGTATACATTTTTAGTTCCTTTGACAGCTAGTACTTTCCCTGTTTTTGGGCACAACTGAAAACCACTTTCATCCCCATTGAATACTCGAGTAGGGTCATCCAACAATTGCAAAAGACCAATTTCTTCTAAATACTGGTGTATCTCAGCAAACCATTTACGAATATCTTGTTCTGAGACATTTGCACTAGACTGAGTAACTCCTTCACTAGTCCGTTGGACAATGTTAGGGTGTCTTTTTAAAAATGCTTTTACCCACCCATCCCCAGGATAATTATCCTTATAAGGATTTGGCCGTGGATTTTCCTCAAGAAATTTGGATACACTACGTTTCAAATTTTCAATTTTTAAAGGAGAACCCTTCTTTATTAACCTTAGCATCCAAAGTTCTAAGATAGACTCTTCATCATTTGTTAAAACTGGTTGCGGTCCGAAGGAAGTCCTATGATCAGGATTTTTTAATTTAAAATGCAGTGTGGACTTTGGAATGTCATATTTTCGGGCAATTTCTCTTATCTTTTGGTTTTCCGTTTCCTGTAATTCCCTGAGTGCTAAAAGCATATTATTAGAGTCATAATTTTTCTTTTTTCCCTCAGGCATTTTTGAGACTTCAACCTGCAAGCAAAATTTTATTGGACACAATAAGTGACAATTATTGGATAGTGTCCAATAACTGACAGAACAGTCTGTTAAATTGAAAGTACGTCATAAGGAATTTAAATGTGTAAAATGAACGCAAAAAACATCACAGAAACTCAAAGCTCTGAAAAAAAATAGTTATTGGACACTGTCCAATAATAGATTTTTTCAAATTGTACCATACAATTACTGGACAGGTGAAAATAACCTCAAAATATAACATTTATGAGATAAAAGTCCATTTATCATGTAAATTGTATGATATCTTACCAATCTCCGAGGTGCCAAAACAATATCAATCACCACTATGCCAAAATCGTAACAAAACTCTAGACTCAACCTTATAAAAATAATTATTTTTCAAGACAATATATTATTATCAGTCTGCATCGATGCGTCATTGCGATAGGTGTGCTATGCGCAGTTACCAGCAGTATACTTATTAATTCTACCCTCAATGGCGTTTAAAAAGTGTGTTAATTGCAAAAAAAATATAACAAAAAAAATACCAGGTCTAGAGTGCAGTAGATGTGATAAGATAGTACATGCCGATCCTACGTGTTCCAAACTATCGAATAAGCAGCTGAATACTCTTCGGAATTCTACCGGCATCGAATGGAGTTGTGAAGACTGCATGAAGAACCTCTCTCGTAGGTCATCGTTCCTTATTCCGGACGACGACGACGGCGACGATGATGAATCTGTCACAGGTTTCCGAAAAAATGCTCAACCTATTGACACTGCGAAACTAGTCCAAGATATTAGCCGGGAGCTGAAGAAGACTTTTCGAGAGGAGATAAGTAACCTCGAAACGGCACTAGAAATTTTTTGTGATCAAATTAACAATATGGAGCAGTCTATAAAAAAACAAGACTCGAAAATTAAAGATCTTGATCATAAAAATCAAGACTTACAGAACAGAAACAAGAACCTTGAGCTCAGAGTGACTGTCTTAGAACAAGAAATAAAGAGTCTTGAGCAAAAAACTCTCTCATCTGCCTTGGAAATTGCTGGGCTACCTGAAACCAACCCTCAAGCCGTAAACCAAATTATACAGAAAGTGGCCACTATACTGAACCTGGATGTAAGTGACATACAATCATCCCAGTATCAGCCGGGATCGAAGGAGCGGCCTGGTGCGATCCTTTTGGATATGAAAACAAAGGTATCTCAGAAAAAGTGGGTCGAAGCCGGTAAAGAGAAATGTCTCACGGTGGGGGCACTGTTTCCTGACATCTCTAAGGAAAAAGCCGAAAATAGGGTTTATATTAGAGAAGCTCTCACTAAGCACCTAAAAACCCTTTTGTATAATGCTAAATTCAAGCTAGGTAAATCTCACCAATATATATGGTGTAAAGACGGCAAAGTCTGTGTGAGGAAAACTGGTAATAGTAAAATATATCATATTCGTTCAATGGAAGACATTAACCTTATCAATAATCATGTTAAAGACTCCACTCCGCTTTAATTTATATAATATTTATATGTATCCTACCCTCGATTTGAACTATTGTTAAATACTATTGTGGATTCCCAAATTAAAGAATTTTTCAATTGCACAACCATTAATAACTATTACCAACAATTACCTCCAAAAAGTCATATAAGTTTCTCATGCATTCATATAAATATTAGATCACTCATAAAAAACTTTACGAAACTGCTTCAAACAGTTAACAGCTGTGTCCTTCCACTGGATATTATTGTAATTACCGAAGCTGGTATCTCTGATACGATTGTGGACCTATATAATATACCTGGCTATAATATATACTCACAACTGCGTGCTAATAGACGGGGCGGTGGTATTATAGTTTATGCTAAGAACCATATTAAATTTACGGTAATTCCAACAAAAACTGTCACATTTGAAAGTTTGACCGGAGTTATGAAGTTAAACTCTGATCAGGACGTAGTTGTGTGTTCCATATATAGGCCACCATCGACTAATAAACATACTTTTGTTAAGGAACTTGGTGAATATATTTCTAAGTTTGACTCGAAACAAAACCTTCTATTAGCCGGCGACACGAACATTGACCTGAAATCCATATCAACATCTAAAGATTTATATTTAGAAGCACTGAGCGAGCACGGATTGATGTGTGGAATCTCGGATTTTACTAGAATTGAAACAAAACTGGACGTTATCACCAAATCTTGTATAGATCACATATTCGCACGGTTTCCCACATTGGTTCCGTGCTCGGCTGTGCTAGACGTCGTACTGGCAGACCATCGAACCATTATCCTTACCTGTGTTGACGACACAGCAACCAAATGTATACAGGCTGTTACAAGATACTCAGTTAATCAAGAAACACTAAAGAAAGAATTAACCAACGTTAATTGGCAATCAACAAATGACATGAATAATGCCGATGACATCTATAGCTTCATTCGTGATGCATTCCAAAATGCAACTAAGCTTGCGCTTTCTAGTAAAACACATAAATTTACAAAAAATGTTCATCCAAAGCCGTCCAGACTACCATGGATCGATGAAAATATCAATCGTCTATGTGTTAAACGTGATACATTATTTAATTTGTGGAAAAAGAGTAGCAACGATCCTCTAATAAGGCTTGAATATAATAAAACTAGAAATAAAGTTCACAAAATCCTAGAGAGTAAAAAAAATTCTTATTTTATGAACCAAATCAATAGTAACTTCAAAAATACCAGAAAAGTATATCAAATTATTAACCAAATGCTAGGAAGATTGACCTTGTCAATCGATGAAACGATTCTTAAAGCGTTTAAGGCTCAGGGACTCAGTACTAAGGCTGTCACCGATAACTTTGCAACTGGATTTGATAGAGCCGTAAAAGATATAATTCCAAACTGTAGCATAAAAATAGCAGACCCTAGCACCTATGGTAAACCAACTAATTCAAGCTATTTTTTTCAAAAAGCTACTGGTGATAAAATCCGTAAAATTATAAACGAGTTAAATTCTACTAAGGCACCAGGTCCAGACAATATTAAAATATCCGAAGTCAAAATGATAGGTCCCGATGCGTCAAATGCCATTGCTAACCTCATCAATTGCAGTGTGAAATCAGGTCTATACCCCAATGACTTAAAAATTGGATGTGTAAGACCAGTTTATAAGAAAGGTAGAAGAGATAACTACACCAATTATCGCCCAATCACATTACTCTCTTCTATTGACAAAATAATAGAAAAATACGTATGCCAACATATACATAGTTTTTACAAAAAACATGAAGTCAATTACCAAAATCAGTTCGGCTTTCAATCGGGAAAAGGTGCATCTGACCTTTTATCAAAATTCACTGATGAAGTTAATGATAAATTAAACCAGAAAACCGTTGTACTAGCCCTTTTTGTTGACTTTTCGCGTGCCTTTGACACCCTGGATCACAAGCAATTAATCAATAAATTGGAAAAACTACCTTCAAAACAGGAAGTTCACTGTTAAAATTGATGGTACACTAAGTGAACCAATCAAAGTCACGGAGGGCACGGCTCAAGGGTCAGTATTGGGACCGCTTCATTTTTTGTCTTATGTAAACGACATGAATTACTACATCAAAAACTGCACATGTTACCAGTTTGCGGACGATACCTGTCTGGTAATCGCTGACAAAGACCCCCAAAAAGCCTGTGACCTTTTGCAATCGGATCTAAATGCCTTATTGAGATGGTGCCATGACGCTGGCTTGGTTCTAAATGCTAATAAAACCAAACTCAAAATCTCCATACCTAAAACGCTCTTCTGTCAAAAATATTGTGGCACATAACCATAGCTGCCTACACGATGTGTATAATGGGACATGTACTTGTCCTCGTTTAGAGGTAGTAGATTCTCAAAAGTATCTCGGAGTAGAAATCGATAGCAAATTTAATTGGAGCAAACATATCGAACATGTTTGCAATAAATTGAGACATTTTTTGGCTAATATCGTAATTCTTAAAAACCGTATACCGTTCAAAGTAAAGTTAATGTTGTATAACTCACTAGCTGAATCCTACATACAATATGGACTCAGCAGCTACGGTCGTACATACAAGTCTTATCTAAATCAAATATATAAACTTCAAGTAAAAATTCTTAAAAATATTGTATCCACTAAAAATAAATATCAATTTCAAAGTGACGAACTTCTACTCTTCAACCACTGCAAAATCTTACCTATCTTTACACAACTAAAATATATGCTACTTAAAGAATTTTTTTTTAATGATAACTTAAGAGAAGTGATTCAACATCCTGTATACACGCGGGCTGTCGCTCAAAACCGGTTGCGTACGACTAGCGCAAACAATACCTACGGCGAGCGGACGACGTCGTATGTGGTTCCTCGCCTGATTAATAACCTACCTAATGAATTGAGTACTAAAATTACTCGTAAAAATATTAAATCTACTCTTAAGACCTATTTCCAGCAGCACACTGAACTGTCAATGGCTTAGAAATGTACCCACCGATTCCAGTCTGTATGCTAGCTACTTACCTAGTTTGTTATTTTTATTTAATGCCGATGCAGACTGCTGATAGCATTAAGCAAACCTTAGTGGTTTATAAATGCTATGTATGATAATGTTTTGCCTATGTTAAGATGTTAAATAAAGTAAAAAAAATAATAATAATCACAAATGTTGTAGCGTTGTAGTGTATACCTACAATTAATGTTGATGAAGTAAAAGAGTTGTGTCAAGATCGTCTGCAGTGGCACTCCATTAGCTCTGTCTACCCCGTAAGGGATCCGGCGTAATATAATAATAATATGGTAGGACAATCTACACACGGTTATTCAGTCCCTAACTAGGCAAAGCCTGTAAAAAAAAACGTTCAAAACGTATATATTTAATACCGTAGTATAGTGGGTGTAGATGGCGCCACATAGTTTTCGCACACACGCATTTCTAAACTGCGTTATGGTTTCGTTCCCCCTGGCAGAATATATACCCGAGAATTTTATTCGACTGCAGAAACTTATTTACCCTTATGATTTATATTTATACAGTTTAATTTGTATATAAAATCAATTTTTGTGGGGTGTAGGGTTCGAGTCACTGCTTGGAGATCCAGTGGCTCGAACCCCACATCCCCAAAAAATCCCTAATAACAATAAGTACAAAATAAGTAGTTGGTGTAATAAACACACTCCAATGGAATCGAACCCACGACCGGTGACACAGAAGGCGGGGTCACTAGTAACTGAGCCAACGGACCATGTAAAATTAATAATGTAAATATATATATATACATTATACCCACATTTCTATTGGACCCCTAAACGTGATAGGTGGTGGACCCATCGCCGGACCGGGGGGTCTAAAAAGGCCGTTTCGGGTGAATCATAATAGGATCCTATTTCGATTCATATTTGAAATTTTCACAAAATACGAATCTGCTAATGAATTGAATTGTCAGTGAATCACAAAAATGAGGGACCATTTTACGAAATTTAGAGGAATTGCTCAGTGGCCATTTTAGACCCACGGGTCTATTTACACATGTCTCAGAATTAATTCAGAGACCTGCTGGTTTCCTCACGATGTTTTCCTTCACCGTCGAGCTAGTGATAAATATGTACGTAAGTTTTAAAAAACTTATTGGTACATGCCAGGATTCGAACCCGAGCCTCACTGATTTTCGGCCGGCTTGGGAGATTGCAAAAGTAGGAAATTCCAAAAAAAATCTTATCAGGTATATCAGATAATGAAGAAAAAGTGACAAACATAATAGTAGTTTTTACAAGGGTTAAGAACTGCAAAGTAAATTTTTATTAATTTAAAAATTCATTTATTAATCAACTAGCCAGTCAAGCTCCCCCTCGCGTAGTCTACAGCTTGACTGACCGACTAGCCAGTCAAGCTCCCCCTCGCGTAGTCTACAGCTTGACTGACCGACTAGCCAGTCAAGCTCCCCCTCGCGTAGTCTACAGCTTGACTGACCGACTAGCCAGTCAAGCTCCCCCTCGCGTAGTCTGCAGCATCCACTTTCCTGGCGGCAGCGGCCACTTCCGCGGCCACTTCCGCTGCGCCGGCGGCCACTTCCGCGGCCACTTCCGCTGCGCCGGCGGCCACTTCCGCTGCGCCGGCGGCCACTCCCGCGACAGCGGCGGCCACTTCCGCTGCTGCGACGGCCTCTTCCGCGGCGGTGGCAGCATCCACTTTCCTGGCGGCAGCGGCCATTTCCGCGGCCACTTCCGCTGCGCCGGCGGCCACTTTCGCTGCAGTGGTAGCGTCCACTTCCGCTGCAGTGGTAGCGTCCACTTCCGCTGCGGCGGCAGCGTCCACTTCTACGGCGGCGGTAGCGGTCAATTTCATGGTGGCGGCGGCCACTTTCAGGGTGGCGGCGGCCACTTTCAGGGCGCCGCGGCGGCGACAGCGGCCACTCCCGCGACAGCGGCGGCCACTTCCGCTGCGGCGGCGGCCTCTGCCGCGGCGGTGGCAGCATCCACTTTCCTGGCGGCAGCGGCCATTTCCGCGGCCACTTCCGCTGCGCCGGCGGCCACTACCGTGGCCACTTCCGTTACGCCGGCGGCCACTACCGAGGAGGCGGCGGCCACTTTTGCTGCAGTGGTAGCGTCCACTTCAGCCGCGGCGGCAGCGTCCACTTCCACGGCGGCGGTAGCGGTAAATTTCATGGTGGCGGCGGCCACTTTCGCTGCAGTGGTAGCGTCCACTTCCGCTGCAGTGGTAGCGTCCACTTCCGCTGCAGTGGTAGCGTCCACTTCCGCCGCGGCGGCAGCGTCCACTTCCACGGCGGCGGTAGCTGTCAATTTCATGGTGGCGGCGGCCACTTTCAGGGCGCCGCGGCGGCGCTAGCGGCCACTCCCGTGACAGCGGCGGCCACTTCAGCTGCGGCGGCGGCCTCTGCCGCGGTGGTGGCAGCATCCACTTTCCTGGCGGCAGCGGCCATTTCCGCGGCCACTTCCGCTGCGCCGGCGGCCACTTCCGCGGCAGCAGCCATTTCCGCGGCGGCGGCAGCGGCCACTTCGTCGGTTTCGGCTCTGAAATTTAAAATTTTTCTTTTGACAATCCACACACGGTTATATAGTCCCAAACTAGGTAGAGCCCGCACTATGGTTAGTAAACAACTGTTGATGAACATACATATATACACAAAAAACACACAGACACACAACCAACAAATATGTTCATGCACACAAATGTTGGTCCCGAGTGTCACTACCAATCATTTAGTTTTGTGTAACTGAAATTAACTATTTGAGAGTATTAGGCCTATATATAGTTTTACTATGATGCAAGAATGAACAAAATAGATTCACCTGAACAAAATACAAATATACTTACGAAATGCAGCAGAGGCGCAGCCAGCCTCTCCGCCACCACCTCTGCCGCCCGTCCGGCGCCGGTAGTAGAGGGTCACTGTAAAATTATTATGATTAGCTATCCTGCAGCTCTCCTCAGATAGAATGGACCGAAATAGATTGCCCACAACAAATTGCCCTTAAATGCAAAAAAATGCAAATATATTAAATTTACCAAAAAAAGAGTTCCAATTCAGTCATTATATCATTTGAGTGGTGTAGTACTAGAAGAAGTAGACCGAATCAGAGATCTTGGGGTTATCTTCGACAGTAAAGTTACATTTACATGCCACATTGACGATATTGCCAACAGGTCGTATAGGTTGCTTGGGTTTATATGGCGAAATTGCAAAACTTTTAAAAATAACAAAGCCGTCCGTCCGTCTACAATGCCTTAGTCCGTTCTACTTTAGAATACTGTTCTAGCATATGGAATCCTCATTATCAAATTCACATCGACAGGATCGAGAAAATACAAAAACGATTCTTATTTTTCCTAACCATACACAGTAAAAAACTTCCATTACTAAAATCATACCGAGACCGCTTTTTACACTTTAAAATGATAACCCTCGAAGACCGCCGCTGGATATCGGATCAAGTTTTGCTTTACAAAATTCTTAGATGCCTTCTATATTGCCCAAGCTTATTGGCACATATTGGTCTAGTAGTTCCCAGGCCCAATGCGAGAATTGTGAACTTTAGACCCTTTCATGTAAAGAGCTTGAGAACCAATTTGGGACACCACGGCTTGCTGCCCAGGATATGTCGCGAGCACAACACCTTGTTTCGATCCACCAATATAGATATACTCAATATTTCATTGTCCAGATTTAGGAAGTTGTTGCACGACACAAAATTCAAAATTTAGAGTCCGATTCATTTTTATTAAAAATTCTTTAAAATAACTGTAAGATATCTGCGCATGCTGTGTTTGCCTATAATTGGGGCTACATCTCTAAAGATTTTTATGTTTGTACGTAGTATAGCAATATTCTGATGTATACCTGTTGGCAAACCTTTTAAATAAAATAAAATAAAATAAAAAATAAAATAAAATAAATGTTAAAACCACACATAATAGCTGGGTGCAACACAAAATTACCTATTCAAAGTGCATTTCACAAAAACCACAATAAATAAAAACAAAACCATGTATTAGTCACATAACATAAGGCCCTGGGTTAGATATTATTGAAAATGCATCCGCGTTTTAGCCCGAATTCCGGCTGACTAAAAGTGCATCCCGTTTATCGTGCATTTTTCAGTAGGAACATCACACCAATAAATACCTTTATTACGTTTATTACGCCTTTCCAGTGTAAACTGCACAAAAAACATGTTTTTATGCAATGTTTTTATCCCTAGTCTCTTCTTTACAAAGGGAATTGGATTACTTACGTTTCCGCCATTGTCGAATCTGAAATTAAAAGTTATTTCATTAGAAACATAACACGCAACACAAATAACAGTTTCAAACAAAAGTTTTTACGTTTTAAGAATTCACTTATTTACAGTTTATGTTAGAAAAGAAAAAACTAACTCACCTCTCGCCAAAACCTTCTCAAAGAGGGATTCTTGAGCGATATATTCACAGAACACTATTACTCCTAGCGGAGATATTGCTTTTTTTTTTATTTAAGGCATTGGCAATTTAGCCATCAGCACAAAAATACAGTGTCATTAACACTTTCTCATCACAATGTTACTTGGTAATCGACAGTAAATCGATAGTTCACTTTTACTGAAGATTGAAGCGGCTTCTTGAGACAATCCAAAAATATCCATCCTACGCATTTTATTTCGCGGACTTTTTGGCGGGAATCCGAAGAGGGACGTCATGTTTTTTGTATAATTTTCATTTTGCTGTGTATTTTGGGGTTTAACTCATAACAGTGATAGTTTATTATGTGGCAAGTGTCCGTGAAGGTGTGCAGTGAATGGTAAATTCGATAAAATGTGGATTTATATTTTTGGATTGCCCCAAGAAGTCACAATGAAGTCTTCAGTAAAAGTGCTATCATTTTACTATTGATAAACAAGGAAGGGATGTAGAAAGAGATAAAGACACTGTATTTTTGCATGGTTTGTGAAGCAGAGCCATTTATCTAAGATTTAAACTTTTACCCTGAACTTGAAAACACAAGACTTGGCTTTTTAGCCTTACAACATTCGGATCAGAGAAAATTTACAACAGACTAGGCTGTATGGGCTAGATCCCTTTGCCCATCCCTAAAGGGACAAATTAAAAAAAAAACATGACGTCCTTTTTTTTTAATTGGCTTGTGCATCTAGGGTACGTTCAAGAACGAAAAATGTAGAGCGAAGGTACACGAGTAATTTTAGCTAGCCTTGAATAATATTTTGAGACTTTCAAAATAATGGCATTGGTTGATAGATTTTTCGCCTTTGACGATGACACAATTTATTCGACGAATATCAACTTTGTGAGTTGTTGTGATAGCACCCGAATCGAACCCACGACCGGTGACACAGAAGGCAGGGTCACTACTAACTGGTAAAATTCATAATGTAAATATATATAATATAATCTCACGCCTTTTATCACCAAGGGGGTAGGCAGAGGTATTCCATTACTAGATATACCCACATTTCACGAGATATAGTGGACCCCTAAACGTGATAGGTAGTGAGCCCATCGCCGGACCGGGTCTGTTTACACATGTCTCAGAATTAATTCCTCAAGATGTTTTCCTTGACCGTCGAGCTAGTGATAAATATGTATCCACGTAAGTTTTGAAAACCTCATTGGTACATGCCAGGATTCGAACCCGAGCCTCACTGATTTTCGGCCGGCTCTTTAACCGTTCGGGCTATCACTGCTTCATAATGTAAAAATACAGATATTTTAGTATACTACATTTAAGGCTAGATGGCGCCACTAGTACTTGAAAACGAGCTATGGTTTCGTTCCCCGGGCAGATGATGTACCCGAAGTGACAAACCTAGTGGTACTTGGAATGAAAAGCTAATTTTTATTAATTTAAATTCATTTTAAAATCAACTTGGGGGAGCTCGACTGACCGACTAGCCAGTCAAGCTCCCCTCGCGCGTAGGCTCCTCCTCCACTGCCGCCTCCGCCGCGCTCAGGCCAGGCCGCTGCCTCTCTTCAAACTCAGGCAAACGGAGCCTGGCATAAAGCCGCCATCGGCTCCGGTGGCTTGGGTCCAGCGCCTGGCCTATCCGCGCGGCGGAAGTGGCCGCCGCTGCCCCGGAAGTGATTGCCGCTGCCCCGGAAGTGATTGCCGCTGCCCCGGAAGTGGTCGCCGCTGCCCCGGAAGTGGTCGCGGCGGCAGCGACGGCCGCTGCGGCGTCGGCTCTCATAGCCGCGGCGGCGTCGGCTCTCATAGCCGCGGCGACGGCCGCCACTTGCGCGGCGGCGGCGGCTGCCAGCTCCCTGCGGCTGGCAGATCGGGTGCCGGTTTCGCCTCTGAAATAAAAAATTTTTCTTTTGACAATCCACACACGGTTATATAGTCCCAAACTAGACAGAGCCTGCACTATGGTTAGTAAACAACTGTTGATGAACATACATATTTACACAAAAAACACCCAGACACAACCAACAAATATGTTCATGCACACAAATGTTGGTCCCGAGTGGGAATCGAACCCACATCCTTTGACACAGAAGGCAGGGTCACTACCAATCATTTAGTTTTGTGTACCTGTAATTAACTATTTGATTGGCCCGTTGGCTCAGGTGGTGACCCTGCCTTCTGTATCAAAGGTTGAATTCTAATCTTGTATGTTAGGCAGTTGTTTAGCACTAGTTTATAACCTATTTTCGGATTATCCCACCATATTTATTATTATTATTAAAATTTGGACATGTTCAATTAACCCACAAAGCGCCTCTACAAGTTATGATTTTATGAGTTTTATTCTAGAGTATTAGGCCTATATATAGTTTAACTATGAGGCAAGAATGAACAAAATAGAATCACCTGAACAAAATACTAATATACTTACGAAATGCAGCAGAGGCGCAGCCAGCCTCTCCGGCACCACCTCTGCTGCCCTTCTGCCGCAGGTAGTAGAGGGTCACTGTAAAAGTATTATGATTAGCTACCCTGCAGCCCTCCTTAGATAGAATGGACCGAAATTTTAAAACCACACATAATAGCTGGGTGCAACTCAAAATTATGCAAAGTGCATATCACAAAAACCACAATAAATAAAAACAAAACCATGTATTAGTCACTTAACATAAGGCCCTGGGTTAGATCAATGCACATGTTCACGACGGAACAAATAAAATTCGTAGATGGTAAAGATAGTATGTAATTGGTAAAATTATCGATTGGAATGTGGAGGATGACAGCAGCTATAAAAGAACATCAGGGCTGTCATAGGGAAAATTCAAAATAGGAAGCTCCGTCATAGACATCCTACCGGGCGTTGAAAGCTCTAGCTTTCAAGAATCCTCGTCCTTAGGGTTAGGCAGGAGACATATTCTGTTGATGGCTCGTCGCACGACGCCCTGGCTCGAAGTAATGTCAGCGACCCGCGGTATGCCATCAGCTCCGGGAAACATCTTGGAAACTCGTCCGAGGCGCCATTCTCTATGCCTTCTTCTTCTTCGAGGAGGTGGCCCTCCAACGCGTAGGATTCCCTCTGTATCCAAAAATGGATCTAAGGATGCAAGAGAATTTTTAGATTTTAAATCTTTACCTTTAGATAGCAAGGCTATCTCAGTAGAAAATGAGTCGTTTTGAGAAAGCTTAATTAAAACCTTGTGAGCTTTCTCAAGTTCAGAAGATAGCAAAGGGCCTAGGGTTTTACACTTAGGTTTTTTGCAATTGTTTACAAATCTTAAAACCAAACCCAATACTCTTTTTAATTTATACAATTTCGAAAATTTGGACAAGTCGAGAGACAGACTATCGTGCATGGAAGGTGCAACCTCCCCCACGAAAGCAGGATGAGCTTTAATCTCAGGCAACTCTTCACACCCTACAACATCTTCGGGCGGCCAGCTAGACTCGGGTTTAAAAAGAAACGAGGGACCATTCCACCACATGGCAGGGTCAACTTGGTCGGGATCTACACCACGGGATACGAAATCAGCTGGATTAAGCGAGGTAGGTACGTGACGCCATTGTGTAGGGTTTGTAAGCTCGTTTATAGAGGCTACCCTGTTAGCTACAAAAACCTTTGCTTTGCTACATGAGTTAAGCCAACCTAATACGACTTTGGAGTCTGTCCAGTACACTTGACAATCTATAGGGCAGCGCAGGGCACTTAAAACTGTAGAACCTAACTAAGCTCCTAGTAGGGCAGCGCAGAGTTCAAGTTTTGGAATCGTAGTATATTTGACGGGTGCCACACGCGATTTAGCGCATACTAGACTGACTTGAATCTCCCCTGCAGAGTTAGTGGACCTCAGGTAAATACAGGTACCATAGGCGCGCTGCGAAGCATCGCAAAAACAGTGTAACTGTATAGAAACAGGATTATCAATTAAAATAAATCTAGGAATTCTAAGAGAAGATAAAAATTGAGAATTGTCTTCAAACTTCTGCCAAGATGATTTAATTTCAGGAGGTACTGGTTCATCCCAGTCAACTTTCAGATTCCATAGCTCCTGTAATATTATTTTGGGTTTTATCGTGTATATTGACAATAAACCAAGAGGGTCGAAAATTTTAAATGTCGAAGAGAGAATGGTACGTTTGGTAATATTATCAGACGCCGATAAATCATGCTGAAAGTGCAGTTCATCCGTTGAAGGAATCCAACCAACACCGAGAGTACTAGTGGCTGTACTGATCATAAGATTACCTTCTTCGAGGTTAATAGAATCTGAAGACAAAAGTTCAGGTAAGTTGGAACTATATTTACGCAAATGAAATCCTCCCTTTGCAAATTCAGTGGAAACAGAGTGTTGAATATGACGTAATTCGTTTTCTGTATTTGCTCCGGTGAGTAAATCATCACAATACAGATCAGTTTTTTATTATATTTTTTATCAATTTGTCGTCACATTCCTCACCAATCTGATAAAGAGATCGGGTCGTGAGGAAACTAGCACTAGCGAAACCGTAGGTGACCGTATTTAAACGTAGGGTTCTGATCGGCATGTTTTCACTATTCCGTCACAGAATCTATTGCAAATCGCGCTCACAGTCTCTGATGAGAACTTGTCTAAACATCTTCTCGATGTCACCGGTAAGCACGTACTTATGTTGCCTAAATCTCACTAAAATATTAAAGAGGTTGTCTTGCACTACAGGTCCAACCATCTGCAAATCATTGACACACCTGATGTAGTGCGGGCCGATGCGTCAAACACTACGCGCAACTTAGTCGACTCGCTTTTTTCCCTGATAACAGGATGGTGTGGCAAAAAATAGGCATTGTGTGGTCTAGGCTCTGGTGATTCAGATAGGTGACCTAGCCTTTCATATTCATCAATAAAATCGCAATATTGCGTTTTCAACGATGGCTGTCTTTTAAAACGAGACTCTAAATTTAGAAATCTCTTCATAGCAAGATTGTAAGAGTTACCTAAGCAATCCTTATCATCTCGTAGAGGCAACCCAACGCAAAATCGACCATCTTTTGTGCGCGTAGTGTTGGAAAGAAAGTGTTGCTCACATAGTCTCTCTTCCTCACTTAGCGGCTTGACTTGAGGGAAACTCTCGAGCTCCCAAAATCGAGATAATTCATCAGTAAGACTGCTTGAACTATCATCTTGAATAACTCAGTCCACGAATCCTCAGCAGAGAGTAGACGATTGCTCTCCGATCGAGCCAGGCGTACCACCAGGTTTCAGCCTGGTGTATTATGGTCAAAAAGAAACAAGTGGCGTAGATTAACTAGGATTTATTTATAGACACTGTAAAGAGCACAGTAGCCATGACAGTCAGGGCAAGCAGCGAGAATATATACTTATGTCCAACATAGACTAAGATTTTTTTATATCTTAAGCTTAACGATTGGATTACGTTCAATATTATCTGGGAATTCCTTACTTTTAGCCTGTTTGCAGCTCATCCCACGTCTTTCAAGTTTTTTTCGACTTAAGCCATAACGCCGCTGTTCCCGTCAACGATCGTCTAGCCATGTTAAGCTGTTGTATCTATATCTTGATTCCATGAAACGACGTATGTTTTATCATGACCGCTAAACTTTGGGACCAAATCATCAGTGTTCAAGTTAATCATATAACTAGAACTTGGCTTTTCAAAATATGGGTAATTTGTCGTCTTCTTTCCTTTCCGTCTTTGTTTATTGTGGTCTTTAGTTGCTTTCTCTCTAGAGTTGTACGAGTTCGTCATGCCTTTTTTGCCTTGCGGATTTTCTCTCATCTGCTTTCTTTTTAATACTATCTCCATATTTTTTAAGACATGACTCGAACCGAGTCTTTTTCCTCGGTGGCTGTGTTACTATTTCTCCTTGTGTTGGTGGATCTGGCTGTTCAAATCACGCTCGGTCATTAGGTCGGCGCTTGCCGCCAAAGCCACGTTTCGGTCCGGTTCGTCGTCCGCCATCTTCGATGTTCCGGCCGCAAATGAATAAAAACTTGTTAAGTCGCGTCAAGTCGCATCAAGCGCAAGGTGGTTCAAGTGCCGTCAATCAAAATTTTCGCTTAGTCTGATAATGATGAAGGGAAAAGTAATAATTAGGTATCTAATTCAGCCAACTTGGAAGATACATTATTCCCTGTGTTAAAAGGACCTGTTTTTATCTAAGTCATCAGTATACAATAATCCTATGCATTATTTGCAGTTTCTCTATTTTTTTTAGCTTTACCCAGTATGTAGCCTGTTACATACTCGAGCTGACCAATTAATCTAGGGTCATTTTTTTGTTACAAAATTTATAAATATATCATCATTTAAGTCAATTTCGCAGCATTGCGCTTCATCAATCTTTTTTTATGAAAAAAAAAAACTCGTCAAACGTTTTAAAATCGGAACAAAAATTTTATTCACAATTGGACCTTGGAGAATAATCGCTGCTCATATTGTTAACTACCAAAGAAGCAAATGCAGCTTCAAACCCAGCACCGGTGGGCGAGTTATTTCTCATCCCATGACTACGTATTCTCCCTAAAATGTCTGCAAGAGGATCTTGGTTGAAATGTCTGCACTAAAAAGATTTCAATTGATAGTTAATAAATATTTTTTCTCTTACGATGCCCATATTTTCAATGGTTTTTTGTATCCCATAAGACAACAAACTGAATGTGATTTTTATAATAATAACACAGAACTCTGTGATGAACTATGTATGAAACTAATTCTTTTATTTGAGGGTATAAAATAGAAAAAAACAATGAGATAAACTTTGACTGTAAACTTTCGTTATAATGCACGGTCCGAGAAGTATTCGCGAACGAAGTACCCCTGTACGCATGCCCTAGCAAGTAAGGTAGTTATGCCGGTCCAGGTAGTTCCAGAGATGTGGAAGCTACGCCGTACGCAACAAAACTGTGCCTCCGTAGGTAGCGAAGCTGCTTATAAGGGCTTCGGTTGGTTCGTCCGTTCGGTCGCCGTGCTTCGAGTTACCTCACTCATTGGTGATCGTTCGTTCATTCATTCGTGGTTGCGCGTTTATGTGGATAGCTGTCGTTACATTCTCCCCCTCTGACTCTGAAGGTGTCCCGACGAAGAGTCAGCAGATCTTATGTCTTCCTTGGATGACCTCTGGGACGTCCTGTAGTGGTAGCAACTGGAGCAGTTGGTGGGCAGGGTATCTTCTTGGGTCGCCCTCTTTTACGGAGAGGTTGTGCTGGCGTTGGCAACGTGTTACCGGCTTCATGATCTCCACGGTAAGGCGTTAATGCAGTCGAATGATAGATACCGACAATGGAGTCAGGCGTGGATGTTGAAGCAAGCTCGTAGGATGTTGGTCCATGTTGTCTTTTAATTATATATGGCCCATCTCGTCTTGGAGCGAACTTTGCCGTGATGCCTTGGCTCGCTTTGCTTATAGGATGAAGGTTAACTAAGACAAGATCTCCGACAGTGTAGGCTGGAGACTGTCTTCGCTTCTGGTCCATTCTGACTTTTCGTACCTCTTCCTTTCCTTCTTGTACCTCTCGAGCTACTTTCAAGGTGTCAACGTATTGCAATAACTTGGGTGTGATTTCGGGTATGAAATTTTCGGATAGTATAATTCCTCTCAAGTCATGTAAGTTATCGCCTGGAGTTCTCAACTCACGTCCGAACGTCATATAGGCTGGTGTGAACGAAGTTGATGAGCAGGTGGCCGTATTCATAGCAAATCGAATTGTTGGAAGTTTGTCAGGCCAGTCTCGGTGATTACCGTCTAGTAGTTGCCAATTGCGTCTTAAAGTCCCTATTCTTGCGCTCAACTGGGTTGGCTTCGGGGTGATACACTGGCGTGAAGCCATGTTTAATTTTTAAGCAGAAGGTGAGTTGTTGCATGACTCCACTAATAAATTGAGTACCGTTGTCACTCATGATTCGCCGTGCTAACCCATATCTCAGAAATATCTCATTAAGTAAAACTGTTGCGCAATTCTCTGCAGTTGCTGATCCGAGAGCCAACAACTCAACCCATCGTGTTGCTACATCTTCCACTACCAGTATCCAGGTTTTGTTACAGGCTGAAATTGGCAATGGGCCAAATAGGTCTATGGAGATAACTTCAAATCTCTGTTTCATAACAGTGGTCTGGAGGAGGCCAGCTGGCTTTTGATTGGATGGCTTATATCTTTGGCAACTTATACAATGTCTCACGTAGCTTTCAATGTATTTGCGCATACTTTGCCAGAAATATCTTTGGGAGATCCTTTGGAATGTTTTTTCTGAACCATAATGGCCAGCCATTGGGTCATCATGATACACCTGAAGGACATTGGCCCATTCGTGTTCTGGAACTACTAGTTGAGCATCTTCAGCATCAGTATCCGGATTGTGTCTGTATAGTAGCCCATTGTTCATTAAGTAGCCCTTGTGGCTCCAATACACAGCATTGTCATTGTGATTAGCATCTTCCAAAGTGTTGATGATTCGTTTAATATTTGAATCTTTTAGCTGTTCTTCTCTGATCTCAGCTGGACTTCGTGTGGGCATATCAACAGTAACAGAGCAGATTCCACAATCAGCAACGTGAAGATCGTCGCATGGTGGGCGGGACAGAGAGTCAGCAACCACATTGGTCTTCCCAGGGGCATATTTAACCGTCAGATCGTAGGATTGTAGTTGAAGTGCCCATCTTGCTAATCGTCCGGATGGTGATCTTAAATTAATCAGCCACTTCAAGGCTTGATGATCAGTAACTACTGTCACAGGCAATCCTTCCACATATCCACGAAACTTGGATAGTGCCCATATAACAGCCAGTGCTTCTCTTTCTGTGGTCGAGTAATTTCTCTCAGCTGGAGTTAGAAGGCGACTGGCGTATTCCACGGGGTGCTCATTTTCACCCTCCCCCTGGACCAATACAGCTCCCAATGCGTAATTACTTGCATCACTTTTGATAATGCTGGGTTTGTTTTCATCAGCTTGTCTTAGAATTGGTGCAGATGTAAGCCGGTGCTTTAAATCTTCATAAGCACTTTGCTGTTCTGACCCCCATACCCAGTTTGTATTTTTCTTTGTCAGTCTAGTGAGGGGTTCCGTCACCGCAGAGAAATTCATTATGAACCGGCGATACCACGAACAAGTTTGTAGGAATGATATCAGGTGCTTCAGATTCCTGGGTGGTGGCAAGTCTAGGATTGCAGAAATCCTGTCTGGATCCATCTTTAGCCCTTCAGGAGTGATGTAATGACCCAAATATTTAATGGATTCACAACAGAACCGGCACTTCTTCGAGTTGGCAGTTAAATTGTATTCACGGAATCTGTTAAAGACTTGTTGTAAATCTTCCAGGTGCTGTTCAAAGGAGGAAGAGAACAGGATCAAATCGTCCAAGTACCCAAGTATCTTTACGTCTAGGCTTATTCGGAACCTGTCTATCAACCTCTGGAAAGTGGCAGGTGCATTTCGCAACCCAAACGGCATTCTATTGAATCTGTATATTCCGAAGGGTGTAATGAACGCGGTTTTGTCTTTATCGGTCTCACGGACACCTACTTGCCAATACCCAGATTTGAGGTCAATCGAGGACATGAAAGGAGTCGGCTTCGCATCATGCAGAAGGTCATCTATTCTTGGAATCGGGTATGTATCTGGAGTTGTGATGGAATTTAGACGCCTATAATCAACACATATTCTAAACTTGCCATCTGGCTTTGGTACCATGACAACTGGCGCAGCCCAAGGCGAAGAGCATGGTTCTATGATCCCTCCTTTCAATATTTCTTCAATTTCTTGTTCCAATATCTTCCTCCTAGGCGCCGACAAACGATAAGGTGGAACGGAAATAGGTGCGTTCTCGTCTGTCTCTATTGAATGTTCGGTGAGTGGCGTAGGATGTCCATTGCTCTTGAAAACAAGTTCATTAATTTTGAGAAGTTCTTCCAACTGGTTCCTTTGGTCCTCAGTTATTCCAACACCAACCTCGGCTACATCAATGGAATTGATTCGTATGTCAGTATCGTCAGGTACAGTAAAGAGAGCCATTGAATTTGGAGACAGTGTGGCTTCATCATCAACTGCATTTATCTGAGCATCTCTCATCATGTAGTTTAGACGAGGTGAGTATCCGTCAAAAACTCTAGTCCGTTTCGGAGGACTAGGTAAATCGATAGGTATCAACCTATATGGTATCAGTTTCTGTTGGCAGGCTAGCATCTTCAATGGGGCAGGAGTTTCGTCGGTCTTTCTTAACGACAGTCTTAGAACTTTCCGGTAGTACCGCTGGTGATACAACTGCTTCTGGAGTATTATTCATCGGGGAAATCAACTTTGGCATTTCAAATTCTTGGAGGTCTACCATGGAGCATACATTATTACTTTGGTCGTTGAAGACAGCGAAATCCTCTTGATATAGTTCGTATACTGTATCCGGGTCTTCCAGGCAGTGCCAGGTGAATTGTGGTAGATCTAAAATCAATTTTGCATCCTGTATGAATCCTATTCCCAGTAAAGTTTTATTATTCTGAGCATCTGGCAAGACTATAAATGTAGTTGGGACCTTATATCCACAGATATTAACGGTAACTCTTGTAGCTAAAACAGTTTGTTGCTTAGGTAATCCATCTGCGAGGGTGACTGAAACAAGCTTCTCGTCAAATCCGTAACCTTTTTCTTTCAGGCAACAATACAGCTTGTACGATGCTATGCTCGACTTGGCACATGTATCAATATGTGCAACTCCGTGCATGTCGTCAATGCTGATGTACACGACAGGTCTGGCTCTAGCATCTGTTTCTACATTTACAGCACAGAAACTGACGTTTTCAATTTTTTCACTGAGATCGTTTACTGTTGGCTTCTTGCTACTGCACACGGAACAATTGGCGCGTACCACTCCTGGTGCACCACACCCGTAGCAGCTGAATTTAGGGCGTGACGGTGATGGAACTTGTGTTACCGCTTCAATGAATTTAGGGGGCATAACCTTGTTCTTTTGCATACTTTCAGCCTTTTGCCTCTTCCTACATTCATCACCCGTGTGACCAAGGAGACGACAGAAGCTGCAACGCACTTTTGCACGAGGAGTAATCATTGTCTTTTGTTTATTTGAGGTACCTTGTTGACTTTCCATTAAGGTACCTTGTTGCTTCTCCACTAAGTCCCTTTTTACGGATCTCGCTCCTTCCAATAATTCGTCAAAGGTGTCCACACGACTCCGTGTCACCCCAGTGCGAATCTCTAGACGTAACAGACCATAAACCATGTCAATTTGTTGTTCTTCGGGATGTCCAGGTTTTGAGGGTAGTTGTGAAAAAAGCATTCGCTTCTTAGCAATGAAATTCTCCGTTGACTGTTGTGGTTGTTGTTTCTCTGACATAATTTCTTGGTATATTATATACGCAGGTTTCTTCGGTGCGAAGGCATTTCTTATGCGTGTCTGAAACTCACTCCAAGTTTCAACACTATCTTTGATTCCTTGCCACCAAGTAGCAGCTTCACCACGAAGAAGGAGAGGTAAGCCAGTTAACGCATCACGGTCACCAATATATTCTATATTTTTGTAAACATTTACGGCAGACAGGAACGCTTCTAGTAGTTCTGGATCCTTTTCTCCACCATAGAAGTGTGTACAAACTGCGAAGGATCCGTTTCTTTGTGGACGTACCGCCGCCAGTAATTGTACAAACTGTTCCTGGCTCAGGTTTGCCATATTGTTTTTAGTTTCCTGTACTCTAATTGTAGTCTTCCGTCCTTTGCTTGTTGTGTAGTAACGTGGGGAACTTGCCGGCACGTTGGTCGCCAGATTGTGATGGGGAAGACTAAACAACTATGTATGAAACTAATTCTTTTATTTGAGGGTATAAAATAGAAAAAAACAATGAGATAAACTTTGACTGTAAACTTTCGTTATAATGCACGGTCCGAGAAGTATTCGCGAACGAAGTACCCCTGTACGCATGCCCTAGCAAGTAAGGTAGTTATGCCGGTCCAGGTAGTTCCAGAGATGTGGAAGCTACGCCGTACGCAACAAAACTGTGCATCCGTAGGTAGCGAAGCTGCTTATAAGGGCTTCGGTTGGTTCGTTCGTTCGGTCGCCGTGCTCCGAGTTACCTCACTCATTGGTGATCGTTCGTTCATTCATTCGTGGTTGCGCGTTTATGTGGATAGCTGTCGTTACAACTGTAAAAAAACCGACTTCAACAAATAATATAAGAAAAAAACTCGAAGTCGAATTGAGAACCCCTCCCTTTTTCTAAGTCGTTAACCGTCTTCGAAAACGTTACGTTAAGTTAACCGAAAAAGGATAATCGAAATTTGTAGGCGTTATATTGAGTTTATTCGTCAATTTGGCGTGCACATACTTAATGCAAATTTAGAACTTATAGGGTTTTCTCATGGATGCCATTGTCAGAACTGGACGAAATTAAAATAGAACCAATCTGGAAGCACCAGCTTTCAAAGAATCAGCAAAATCGGTTCACCCAGTCGAAAGTTCTGAGGTAACAAAAAAATAGTCGAATTGATAAAATCCTCCTCTTTTTTTTGAAGTCGGTTAAAAAGGCAAATAATTAAAAAAATATATTATTGACTTAACAGCTAGAAATCCCATGGTTTTCCCGACTATTTGGCTAAACAGTTGTGAAGCATATTTAACCTTCATTTTAGGATTTTTTTCTTTGTTGCAATGATTTTATGTAAGATTTTTTATTACCTTTAATCCTTTATATGTAGGATTATTTTAATATAATTGCATAATATGCTCCCTTTTTGCCACTTTAACTTTACCATCCATTGTAAATTTGAGATTTTTAGTCATTTTTTCTTATATTATTTTTATTTCTCATCCCTTTCAGGAGGTGAGGGATGTCTTTTATAATTCTGTATTTTAAATAGAAGGGAATACAGAATTATTAAATTCAATATTCCTCCTCGCATTATCTCTTCTTGTTTCCTCGATCAGGTAATTTATATCAATTATATTTGATGTGCCTTTATCACACACTGTTGCTAAAACAATAAAAACCAATGGATTAGAGCTTCTTTAGCACTTCTTTAATTTGTGCTGTCAACATTTCTTTTGGTGTACTCCCTGAGCAAAACGAGTAATAGATGGGCTGTTTTTTATTTTTATTTTTCGTTATACCCAGCACATTATTTTCCTACTAGATTCACGATTGTGGTTTACAAAGCCTGATGCTCTTTTTTTTATTAAAGTCAAAATGTGGAGAAAGTGCCATTTCATCGAACATTAAGGTACACAGCCTATCATCATATTAAATTTTCTTGTTTTTTAGTTTTAATTGTTAGAAAATATTTTGATTAATTCTGCTTAGTGTGACAGGAGATGGCAATACAAATATTTTGCTTAACCATCAGTCAGCTTTTAGTCCTATTTAGTACATACTGAGGGCCATAATTTTCTCCTCTTCTGAAAATCGTCGTGCCATGTATGAGTGAATTGTTCCAGGTGAATATTGGTCTCCCTGCTTTTAGTTTCTTGGCTCGGTATTTGAGTGCTGCTTGATGGACGTGTGGTTCCGTGCGCCTAAGTATGTGCTGTTCAGTACCTACTTCATTTACGTCTCGGCACCTGTTAAAAATAAAAAACCTACAAGTTAAATCAATTAAATAACTTACTTGATCTATAGATTAATTGATTCATTAGAAATTTTTATCTATAGAATCAATTAAGTTAAAACTTATAATAAAAAGTTAAATCAACAATTGAGTCTTTGAAATTATGGGCTTCACAATTCATAAAATTAACTTCACAAATCGTATAGTTTTACTATAGTTTCTTATCTCTTTAATGTTGCTTTTATTAGCTAAAACATTACTTAACATATCCTGTATATTGGAAAATAGTTTCAGAAGTCCCTCAGAAGAGTAGGTAAGGCAGCGTGTGGATGTTAAATACTCTCTTTTAATTAAATATTTATTGTCCTTTTCTATTCTGTATTTCTAGACAATTTTTAAAAATTTGGTTTTTAGCTTGCCGTAATACGTAATCAGTCACATAATTAATTTGAACATTTAGTTTAGGATTCCTATTTTTATGTCGAAGCCAACGAATTCACAATTTAAATCTTCAAATTCAATCTCTGAATTTTGCATTAACACCTCGCCTTGTTCCTTTTCTTCAAACAAATTTTGCATAGATTCAAAATTTTTACAAAAATCTTTATCACAGTTTGCCCCAAGTGTATAGCTATTTATATTTGTTACCAATAGGGAGGCAAAAGCAGGTTCAAAGCCAGCAGGGCTTTGCGACGTGTTTCTATATCAATTCCTCCAAAAAAAAATTCCAAGGGATCCTGATTAAAGTGATTGTTACTGTCAGTATGCCCGAAGGCAACTTCAAAAGGAGTCAGTCCAGTCACCGAATGATTATTTATAGGACGCAATAGCATAAGGCATTACGGAGCGTGTTGTTGCTCAACTATAGTTATCCTGTACAAATTTTGTCGGCTATTTCTGTTGATTTTCGACATTGTTTACACTCGAATTTCTGTTGATATTCGCCATTACGCCTCATCCAATGACAACTCGTTCCGATTTCGATCTGTCATTCGTTCCGTCAGTGTAGCCTACTTCAGAATTATTTCTAGTGCTGTCTTCACGAGAGTTGCCCTTCTGTGTCGCCATGCTGTAACAAATCAGTCAACTTGCTCAAGTAACTTTCCATGGTTTGAATTTCGCTTTATTTGGTGCATTCTTAGTAAACCCAATCGTCTACTCAATTCTCTGTCTTCATAGGCTTTTTGGAGGTTATGCCAAGCCTCATGTGCAATTTTTACGCATGTTAAAAAGCCGTTGATTGCACGGACAGACAAATGCATGCGAGTGCTTTCTGTTCCTTTTGTTTCTAGGCGTCGATGAGACCTTTTTCTGCCTTTTCGACATACTCCCATAATTCTTCATGGATAAGAAATTCTTCAGTCAAGTTCAGTCCGCAACGCGCAGCGCTCACAACCGCTCGCGTTTCGGCTAACTGAATTTAATTAGTGAATTGCGAGACTTAGCCGCTGCACGGAATTGCCGCTATGAGTTCCGAAAAACTCATAGCCAACGAGTTGCTGGCATTTTTCAAACATGCCATCGACACCATGGACGAGGTCAGCATCATGCAGATCTGCAAATCTAACTTCAAACCGGAGGAGATTTGCAGCAGCAAGGTGCTTCTCTATGATACCCTCGGCCAGGCTGATAAAATGCCCACCCGCAGAAGGGACGAAAAAGGGGAGAGAAGTCTTCAGGATATCATTAACCTCCTGAAGATCACCGATCCAGACAAAGTGCCTGCCTTCGTGGTGAAGCAGCTGCACAAGCTGCCTCCTGTCACGTTTGACCACGTCGACGTCACCTGGCTGTTGAGGGACATCACTACTCTGAAAGCTGACCTGGCCGAGATAAAGTTTAAGATGGAGGATTCCGATTGTACAATCAATGAACTTCGTACTGAATTATTATCATTGAAAAGTAATAATTCGGTAAGTAGGTCACCGGAGACCGCCAACGTTAATGTGATATATGTGAGGGTAATTTGTAAAACTCTTCTTTGAATATAGTTTGAACTGAGCGAACGTGTTTCATTGTGCTCCTCGAAATAAACCTATTTTAGAACAAAAACCGTACGTTTTCTGTAACTCCGACCTCATGATTGCAGGTCCTGTCACGCCACTTTTTGTTCACGACGTAACAAATTAAATTCATAGATAGTGAATAATATGTAATTGGTGCGATTATTGATTGGAATATAATTTTGTGTGGAAGATGACAGCAGCTGGAGGGCTGTCATAAGTAGAATTTAAAATAGGAAGATCCGTCATAGACAGTAGGTACAAAACATTTTTTTTTTCCTTCTCAATTTTGTTTTAATTATTGACCATCAACGTTCATTGTTTTTTTTCCTCAAAATAAAAAATGTGCTAAAAGTATCGATATGCGTAAGTATCGATACTTTAGGAGTGTTTATTTAAGTAGTACCGAAAAAATATTTGAGCACTATCGAAATGAGTAGGTATCGATACTTTCATGGTATCGGAACATCCCTAGTGCGGGCGCGGATTTCTGTTCGCTTTATTTATGCTTCTCTATGGCACTCTGCTTCCCCGCCTCACGGCCTTCAGCCCCGTATGGCGTGATACATCGCCAGCCATCACCTCATCGTCTCTATTGGAACTACTAGATAAGAACCAACTTTTGTACATATATATTGTTTATTTTTATTCAATACATACATCATACATTCCATTCCGATCTACAGTTTTATTCCGCTGTTTCATCGCCTGCTCCCAGTATTCTATTAGTGGCCACACTCTTGCGCCACAATGGTGACCCAGCACCTTCACAAGAAGCCTCAACATGAGCAATCCCGAGCAGCCGCCACCTGAAATCTCCGGAATTTCTCTCCATGAGAATCCTACCCTTCTGGAGAAACAAACCTCGCCTATGGTTTATAAGCTTCGAAGCAGCGACACATGATCTCAAAAGAAGCCAGGAGCAGCTTTCCCAAATGGTAATCGCGCAACTGGACAAAGTCGACGTGAAAGTCATCTCCGACTTGCTGTTAAACCCACCAGCTACCTACCAGTGTATTCTAGTGGCCACACTGTTGCGCTACAACTACTTTGCAAGTCCAAAAAATTTCCTACGAACATTTTACTTCAAATCAAGGTGTCAAAACAAAATGGCTAATTTACCTTTGAAATTATTTTGAGAAGGCGGAAGAATATTTCATGTTTGCTAAAGAAATTGAAACAATATTTCATTGCCGCCAGAGTTCCATCTAACCGACAGGTATCAACATTATTAGTTTCAATTGACGAAAAGGTCCTCGAAACATATTTTGCATTCCACGTTACCCAAAC
The DNA here is from genome assembly GCA_963855545.1 of Ethmia dodecea. Classification (NCBI taxonomy): domain Eukaryota; kingdom Metazoa; phylum Arthropoda; class Insecta; order Lepidoptera; family Depressariidae; genus Ethmia; species Ethmia dodecea. The sequence continues at coordinate 893,032 of OY979447.1, forward strand.
AAAAAACTTACGCCGAGATTGAAGCGGCATTTAAATTAAGGTATGAAAAAATGACCTCACATCATAAGAATCGAATCCAATTCGACCGAATGCTTCAAACCGAAGGGGAAGGAGTGGCAGCATGGTATGCCAGAGTTGGTGAGAGGGCAGCCCAATGTAGATTCGATCGGATTATGAATACAGATTTCCTTTACGTTTCGACTGCTGTGACTGTCACAACCCTTCTACATTTAATTCTTTTCCGTCTCTTACCACTACATTTTTATCACTTTTATGAAAATTTCAAAGCAAATCTTTATTATAAGTCATGTGCTCACTAGCACCTGAATCCATTATAAAATCAGAGTTATTTTTAAGTTTTGGCTCTTGGACTATACATGCACTTTAAATTTGTTTGTTCACGGCAGTACAACAGTTTAGACTAATGGGCGATGTCCCGTCTGATTTTCTTCTGACACCATGTAGCGATGTTGTCTGGGATGGCAAGAGCAGGGGCGTCTTGAATAAATGAGAATTGTAGTCGTCGTATAGTATTTATTTTATTAAGATGCATTTACAGTTAACTCGCGCCAATGCAGACCAGAGAGGAAGACAGCGAGCGATAGATAATAACTTAGGGAATGACGACACACAATTAATTTTATTTGACACGTCCGTTTACTTTAAAATGAAAAAATATATTATTAACTTTAAAGGATGCTTAACATTACGTTGTAATTGTAAAGGCAACCTATTAAGTATTTAGATACTTGTGCCAGGATGCCCCACTCTTCCATAGCAATACAGTACAAAGATAAAACTTTTACGTTTACTTGGTGGCGTACTTAATTATATTTCTAATAAGTACATGCTATAAGAATGCGTACATATTGTGCATTACGGCACACCACGTAAAGTTCGAACCCGAGCCTCACTGATTTTCGGCCGGCTCTTTAACCGTAAGGGCTATCACTGCTTTAATACAATTATTAAGTTAAATATACTTGTAAAAAATATGCCACTAACAAATGTACATACCTTTTCTTATAAATTGTAAAATCTGTCTTAGGTTTTCTTTATTCGTCCCTTTCTAGTGAATTAAGTAAATTTTTCAATTCAAAACTTTAATTTTTGTTTACATGACACTGACAGATACGCTACGTTTGACCAATTTGATGAATCTATTTTAAGTTATAGTATGAGAAAATAAAAACCGATATCAAGGGCAACACTATAACATCTGCGTAAAAAGAAACGTAACGGGAAAATTGTCTCTGACATTGTGAAATTTCTGCATGTTGGTAAACAGCGTGTGACTTTAAGAAATAAGGCTTTTGGAAAATGGTGACATAAGTAATCGGTGATAATTTTAGTCACCGGTCATTTTGATATCACCAGTAAGATTCAAAAATCGCACTCCTGGGGGTCTAAAAAGGCCGTTTCGGGTGAATCATAATAGGATCCTATTATGATTCATATTCGAAATCTTTAAATGGCCACTTATTGACAATTCATATTATGATTCATTTTCATCATTCAGCAATTCATTAATTTTTTTGACAGTTTTCTATGGAGATTCGTAAAATGGTTCACAAAAGCAGAATTGCAAAGTGTCAAATAGCAGAATCCTAGCAGAATCACTAGAAGTTACTCAAGACCAAAATTTTTCAATTAATTTTGTTGATTTTTGTGGAAATTAAATAAAATGGACCGATTTGGGTTTGTACAAAAAAACATTCCCAAGCACGCGCGAGTGAGGGAGAGTATTTTATATCGCCTGCAAAGTGCAAGTTTTCGAAAATGGAACTAGCTTTTGAAATGCCGGACTCAGACTTTGTTGGACCTCATACTCAGACCTTGGAACCTTATTTAACTGGAAGTGGAATATGTACTATGTATCTCCAAGGTAAGTGCAAGAGTCATTAGGGTTACATATATTAAATTAGGTAGTAGTGGGTGGTACAAGTAAACTGTGCCAGTTTCCCTAAGTTCTAGAGAACCTATTTCATTCTTAACTTCTCTACATTTCGGTGTTAAGTGCACAGTATGTGACACTGACTTAAATATCATAAGTATATAAGCTAATTAATTAGTTGTTGGTAGAGCAAATCATGATTCACTTAGATAAAAGCAAAAGAGGAAGATACGGTACCGGCGCCTCGCGCGTGGATCCTTTAAATTAGGTGCAAGTAGCGTAATTCGTTGTAGTCAACTCGTTCGCGCTTGTGCCCGAGTACGTCTTTCTATCTCTTTTTTTATTTGCGCGTGTAGTTGTATGTAGTCCAAATGTCAACGATGATTTCTATGACTATACCGTATCTTCCTCTTTTGCTTTTATCTAAGATGATTCATATACATATAGAAGCACCATTCAATCTTGAGCATCTCCACGCTGAAAATGTAACAAACAGTGTAGTTCTTTTAAAATTTATGTGAATTATACTTTAAGTATTTTAACCGATGCGATGGGCTCACAACCTATCATGTTTAGGGGTCCCAAAAAATATCTCATGGACAGTGGATATCCAGTAATAGAATACCTCTGCCTATCCCCTCGGGGATAAAAAGCGTGAGATTATGTAACATATATTTTAACTGATTAGCTGTTTCAGGTCACTAAGGTTATCAGCTACATCCAATAAAATTAGTTTAATCAGCATTATGAGTTCTCGGTTTTATGACTTTTCTTTTTCTTTTGTTGTTTAATGTTAAAGTCCATTTTCTTGTAATAACAAAATTTTCTATGAGAGAAGGGATAACACTAATTGTATCCATTGTCTGTATTTTATTTATAACTTTTTAAAATTTGAAGTATTAAACTTTGGAAGTTCGAAATAATTTTATAGGCTTTTTAGGAAATAAAACAAAGTATTTATTTTGAAATAAAATTGTCTAATTATTTTCATCCAGAACATGTAAATTATACATTAATAATAGTTTTTACTTTTAATTATAGGTGTGTGACTGACTTAAATAGTATAAAGTATTACTGCTAGCCACGGTGAAGCGAAGCATGATTCATGTGTTAAGAAGCACCAGCCGCTGTCCCAACTTGAAAAACTCCATGCTGAAAATAAAACCGTGTTTTAATTTTTATTAACATCGACACATTTACTAAAGTATCTGAATTTTGATAGTGAATATTTAATTTATGTTTCAGGAGATTCAGTTATCCATATGTCCAACACAATTGACACTAAGACCAATTCCCTTCAACGACACTACATTGAACTGCATTGTGAAGTAACAGCATTGACATTATGTATTAAGAAGCAGGTTAATCAATTAGAAAGAAAGGCTATGGTAACTATGGTTTGCACTAGCTGGCCAAGCAGCGTGTTTACGGGGGTGCAAGATAACAATACATGACCTATGTTCTCACTTTGATTTTATGACTGTTATTCTATTTACCATTTCTATTAAAGTCGGTTTTCTTATATTACTAAAGTTTCATTTGTGTCCACCAAGAAATCAATACCTTTATTTTTATTAAGGTCCAATATTTATTTATTATTTATTTATTTATTCAAACAACTTAAACTAGCATTACAGATTTTTCAAATCTAAGGCGCTAGACAAGGCTACAAAAGTTATAAAAAAGTAAACAAGGAAATTAAATATAAAAATAAAGTAAGGATAAACTAAACCATTTATACATCTCGCTCGCAAAACACCATACACTCACGACACACACTCGTCCATGCATCCGCGAATACATCACACTCCGGGGCCACCGCCAGGAGCGCGCTGAGCAGCGCAAGCGCGCTTACCAGTGGCGAGTTACGGTGTGCCTCTGTCCGCGTCGGCGGTATAGCCAGCAGGCGGTGACTACGGCAGCGCATATAGTTGTCTGGTACAAATAGGCGACAAGTCTGTGTTACCAGCAATGGGCAGTCGTTTTCTCCTCGCAACATACGACATACTGAGGTTATCAAGGTGTAATTTCGCCTCGTATGAAGTGAGTTGAAACTTAACATACCTAAGAGGAATTTAGTGGGATATAGAAAAGGGTAATAGCCATAATTCTTTTTGTAGAGAAAACGTAAAAATGCCTTTTGAACTTTCTCCAACAACAATGTATACGTTATTTCGTGCGGAGCCCAAACGATAGAGGCGGTCTCTATTTTGCTTCTTACAAGAGCCTTATACAATAATGCTATCACAGAGGGATCGTTGAAATTTCGGCAGTTGCGCAGGACAAAGCCTAGCCTCCTATCCTAGCATTCCAACGCCAAAGTCCTTATGTGTTCGTTGAAAGTAAGCTGCGTATCAAAAATAATGCCCAAGTCCTTAACAGAAGTAACGCGATTTATAATATCGGCTCCTAGCGTATAAACAGAAACTATCGGCTTTAGTGAGCGAGAAAAGGACATACAACAGCATTTAGTTGAGTTAAACAACAATCCATCAGCCAGACTCCACTTGTATACCGCATCAATGTCCTCCTGCAACAGACTGGAGTCTACAGCATTGTTGACTACACGCACAAGCTTTAGATCGTCTGCATAAAGCAAACATTTCGAATATTTTAGAACATTTTCCAAGTCGTTAATCATCGAAAGGAAAAGACGAGGACCAAGGATAGAACCCTGACTCACTCCCGAACGCGTATGATACGGTCTAGACATATAGCACCCATATCTGACATACTGTTGCCGGTTGCATAGGTAGTCCGCGAAAAATGCAAGAAGCGCTGGTGAAAAACCTAACAGACACAATTTGTCAAGGAGTATGTCGTTATCAATTCTATCAAAAGCTTTAGCAAAATCAAAATATATTCATATTCATATTTATTTATTGCCAGTCATGTATAATATACATTATAATACCTAGGTCTTATAGGTCTTAAGCACAATGACACCCTGTTAGGGTAATGCAATATTTTGAGAGGGGCATTAAACATTTGAATGCTGATAGAAAAATAAAATAAGAATAAAATAAAATATAACATCTATTTGCGCCCCTTTGTCCAGTTGTGCTGATATAATATCTACAAGTGTTAATAAATTGGTGTCAACGGAACGGCCACTCCTAAAGCCATGCTGAGAGTCGCATATGAAAGGCTTAACTTGTCTCGAAATGTGCTTATGGATTATGGATTCAAAGACCTTTGGAAGTGCCGACAATATAGCTATTGGCCTGTAATTTACAATTGAACTAGTATCTTTAGATTTAGGAATGGGACAGACTCTAGAAAGTTTCCATTGACTTGGATATTTATGGGACCTAAGAGATAAATTAAAAATAAAAGAAATAGGTATTAACAGTTGATCCTAACATGCCTTTAGGATATAAGGAGGGACACAATCTGGACCAACGGCACTTTTAGATTTTAATTTATGTAATGCTTGGTTAATATCGTAATTTGTTATTGAATCTATATGAATATAGTTAGCGGATTGAGATTTATCACTACTGTTACATCTGGACGGATTGAGAAGAGGAATTTTTTGAAGAAATACATCAGAAAAGAAGTCAGCAAAGGCATTGGCGGCACCGCTACCTTCAAAAGTCTCTCCTTTGTATGATACATGAGGCTCAAAACCACCATTCGATTTCAAACTATGAATGTGTTGCTAAAAAGCAGATGGGTTATTCTTAATATTAGTTTCAACCTGACTGATGTAATCGTCATAAGCGCGAGAAAGTTTTTGTTTAATACTCGCTCTGAGCTGACTAAAATCATTATAATGCTCCCGTTTCTTAGTTACTTTCAATAGTCGATGTAATTTAGCTTTCCGTTTTAAGTTATTAATAATATCTGAAGTAAACGAAACTGGATAACTTCTACATGGCTTTTTCGTCCTTAACTTCTTTGGAATACACATATCGAAAACATCGTACAAAATCTCATAGAAAGCGTTAACTGCATCATCGATACTTTGAGTTTGGGTTACAGCATCCCAGTTAGCTTCACATAATAATTTGTATAAAAGATCAAAATTTGTCTTTCCAAACTTCCAGTCTCTAAAAACCTCTAAATTGCTAGGAGGAAGCATGCCGGCGTTGTTACGATGAGAAAACAATTCGATAGGAAATACTATGTTAAGAGGCGGGTGATAAGCATCCATATGGGGAACTAAACCTTCCACTGCTTCATACACACTTGCATTTCGTGTACTTTCCGATATTAACACCACATCAAGCTTTCCACCATGCGCATTCACTACTCCATTTAAGTCTTCTAAACCACAGAAATTTAAAAAGTAACAGTAATAAGCTAAAATATTTTTGGAAGCGCTGTTAAGGTTCAGGTCTCCAAGAATTACAACATTACCATTAAAGCTAAATATTTTAGATTCAACGCTACAAAACCAACTCATATATACATTATCTTTAGATCTTGGCGGTATATATACAACGCAAACATAAACAATATTTTCATTAATTGAACAAGACGCCCACAAATCTTCACCGAAGTCAGTTTCCAAGTCACTGCGTCGTCGAAGAGAAATATCGCTATGTGCGGCAAGAAGTACCCCGCCTCCAGCGCGACCGCTCCTATCGCGTCGCAATACTCTCCACCCTCCACTGACAACCTCCGAGTCAAACACAGATTCATCAAGATTAGTTTCAGTAATCGCAACTATATCCAATTCCAATAGCAAAAGACTCGATCTCCAGAACGGTAGTTTGGTTTTAAGTCCTCTGACATTTTGATACAAAATGCCAATTCTTCGACAGGGGCGAGAATTAGCAATTACAGACGAAACATCATTATTGGCGTTGGATTACGTTGGTTAGTGCTTGGTCCACGAAAGAAAGTCCAGGCTTTTACCCTAGCGTTAATTGGCCACATGTCAATTGAGATACATTTTTTATACAATTCTTCAGGAACACCAATCTTGTAAGATTTATAATTACCACGTGGCTTAAGTTCATCAACAGTACAGTTTGCAGTACCACATAGTTTCTGAAGATAAGTACGGATGTCATCAACTCCCGACATCATATTCCACAGGTGAATGAACTTGCGCGGTTCTACAGCTTTCAACGATGTCACATCAGGCCCAGCAGTGCATAGACGCGAAGCAGAGCGATGCTTGTGACGAACTTTTACCCATTCAGCAGAGCCATCTTCAGCAGAGTCGCCGTCAGTTCCGTCGAATTGCTCGGATGGGTTTCCTACGTCACAACTATTCTTATTCTCTAATTGAGGTATAGGTGCGTCCGGGGTAGATGGTAATACATGATCTTGCAAAGAAGGGGTAACATTATCATTGAGCTCAGGAGGTGAGGTTGACACTACGGCAACTTCAGAAGTTGCTTTTGATCCGCGGCGCTTGCGTCTAATCTTCGCTTTCTTGGGAATATCGTTTTGTTCATTGTCGCACTCAGAATGACATCTAGGTAAACATTGGTTAGTACCAGTAGTTGCTTCAATTGCTTGAAGCCTCTCATCGAGCATATCAATCTTCGAGCAACATTCATCCATCTTATCGTGGCATAATTTAATTTAAGCAATAACATTTTCTAGTTGCCCGCTGAGTACTAATACATGCTCAAACAGAGATTTCATACTAATATTATGTTCTGTTACTTCGTGCTCAGCCTGATAATTACTCGACGACATTTTCTCAGAGGCGACAACAGAGGAATAAGTGGTCGGTTTTTTAATAACAAGAGTATCAGAGCAGGCCGTCAAAGATTGATCAAGAGGTGATACAGCTTCCATGCTAACAACTTTGCCAGACATAAGTATCAGCCTCTCAGTCACATTTTCTCGATCAGCTGATGAGGGTAAATTATTACGGAATGTTGCCGAATGCATTTCAGTGTCCTGTTTTGTCGGAGTATTACCACGTCGCTGTTTATTATGGCAAGCTTTACATATCCAGGTATTTTTATGGCGTGGTTCCATAATACGAAAGCGAACAAAAGGCACATTAGCGCAAAGTAAATCATATGGTAATTTACATAAGGAACAGTTCAAAAATTCACGGTTAGGAATTACATTTAAGCATCGTGCACATTTCCCAATTGTTAGTGGCATTTTCGAAAATAATGTTAGCATGTAGCATTAAACTTTATTACCTATGATTCAAACGCAAAAATGTTGAGCGCGGCGCTGCAGGTCATCAGAGGTCAAGCGAGCGAGAGCGACGCGCGCGCGGCTTGCGCTAGCGGCCGGTAGGTAGGTAACGAATAATTTTAAATAATATTTTCGCTATAACTCACGATTGATGAAGAGTTACGCAAATCCAAAACTATCACTGTATGGGTCACAACACCAGCTGTCCATCTACATGTAACACATACTCTAAATATACTTTTAACTACTACTACGAATTTAAAAACACAGCAAAAAATAACGCGCCTACACCGCAAGACGCCCACATCGTCGTGTCAACAATCTTTATAAGAATCCAAAAGCATTCGGAGGTTCACTGCCATTAGGTGGAAAGCATGGGCACTAGGGGCACGGGCTGCAACTCACTGCATTTCCACTTGTAATCCTTGAAGCCTCCGAGATTCACACAGAGGAGTTAGTAGACGACCTAAAAAAAAATAAAAATTCTTTGTCAATGAAATGTATCATAAAACTTGGCACAATGATTCATAAGCATTAAGAATTGTAAAAATAATAACGTAGCGTAGGTAGGCACTTACATTCAAATTAAGTTTGAAAATTGCTGCGGGTGGTGTTTCTACACATATGAATCATGATTCGCTTCACCGTGGCTAGCAGTAATGCTTTATACCGAGGGTATATTAGCTGAACTGAATAAATTTGCATATGAAAATGGGATACAAGGAGATAAAGTTTTGAGTGTCCATGAACAAGAGAAACAATTCAGCTACTACTTTATTTTATTGTTACCATGAAATCCCATTGACTTAAGGTTACTTAATAAATATTACGTATCCTACATTTATTTGAAATTGTTTGTTTTTGTGTGTTGTTTTATCCTCGTGTTATTTTAAAATTAATATTTCTTATTTAAATTTCTTATAAGTTTCTTGTTATAGTATATATTTTTTTTTTTAATATGTTAAACAACTTTACTATGCATGTTGCTGTGCCCTTGCAGGGCGTCACAATGTACTTACTTCTATTTTATTTTACCACCTTAATATGAAATTTTGTGACTTGCAATAAATAAATGAAATGAAATGAAATATTATTTAAAGTATTGAAATTACTTACAGGTATACTAAAATTTCTCTAAGTGCCAAGGTGAATTGTGAATATAAATTGGAGTATCTTGGCAAGTCATAGAGGAAGAAGGCTCTCTACGCACAATGACCAATTGGTCATGACCCTGAAAACGCGAAATGACCAAAACGCAGAATGACCAATCGCGAAATGACACATACTGTATACGCGAGGTTGAATCTGTTGGAATGTAATCCCAGTCTCGCTTAGTCAGTTCACGTTAGTTTTAATCGTATTATTTTTCATTTTAACATTATCGACAAAATGAATCGATATTTTATTTATTAATTCCAACCTTGACGCAGTGGGTACACGGGTAAACAGGAATTACCCCTACACCCACCGGTGGGTGAACCCAGTGGGTGCACGGGTCACGAACCGCAGAATGACCAATCGCAAAATTACACATACTGTATACGCAGAATGACCAATCGGGGAACGACCTGCTCCTCACAGATACGCATAATGACCAATCGCAAAATGACCAATAACCTTTACTAAATAATTACTCCGAAATTGAGTTTGGCGACTAATGACAATTAAGAATTAATGGTCAGGTATAAAATGAAAGGGTTTGACTAGTAGAATGGAGTATTCTACTGCTTAGGCTTTTTCGATGTATGTAACTTAACTCTTTGCTAAGTGCCTGGCCACTTAAAATAATACTAAAACTGTCTCGGTGTTATGACGTTATCTGTCATACAAAAAAAACGATTACGAAGGGGTCAGGGGAAAAACAGCTTTTGTCACATAATGAACAAACTGAGATATTACTAATTAAAAGATAAGATCGTAATAAAATAGTGTTTTATACCCAAAATAAATAATAAAAGTTTTTTTTATTGAAAGGATGTTTATTGTTAATGTAATTATATATTTTTTTATTTTGACTTTTATATCAGCCAAGAGTTATAATAAAAAATTGTGACTAAGTCAGAATAATCAGGTGAAAATCATCCTATGTCCACCAACATCAGGGGAAAAACAATTGATGTCACAACTTCACAAGGCAATCTAATTATTGTATTTAAGGTTGGAAAATAACTTTTTTGCTGTTGGTCCACAATATTTTGATAAAGACTGTATATCCAGGAATTTTGCTTTACTGATCGGTAATATGTCCCTGTAAGCTTGGTCAGGGAGAATAAATTCTCCTGAATTAGGGATGTCTTCACAGGAAGATGAATTTACCCGTTTTCTCTTTGCATCCAGCATAACAGAGGAAGTCCAGTGTCCATTATAGGAATCTCTGTAGAAAATGAGACGGGGATGTGTAATCTCAACTCTGATCTCACGGATAGGTCTCGAAAGAAATGGGCATGTCTTTTTGTACTTTGGTGCCAAAAACTTGGTCCAAGATCGGACTAAAGGCTGATCAACATCAATAACTCGAAATGGTGTAGGTTTTAGCCTTGACTCGGACACTACTTTTCTCCAATCATCTGGTGTTTCACATGGAGCCTTCTGATTTATAAGTGCCATGTTTTTGTCACATTCTAGGTACGAATGATCTCGAATCGGGAATACCATTTTTATCACATCTAAACGTTTGGTTGTGTGAACCACATAGTGTATAAATCTGAACATGCAATAATTTTTATTTTGCCCACCGCATGAATCACAGAATATTACTAACTCTCTGACATTCGCATTGAGTTTTGTAAAGATATAATGATGTAGGAAAGAACAAACTTCATCTGCTCCTTTTTTAGCTATGGTCTCATCGTAGCAGTAAAAATAAGAATCTGAAGAATCAGGGCGTGAATGTTAAATGAATTTAAGGTGAGCTGTCTCTTATAGTAGGTCTCGTTACTGGTTATGTTAGGCATGCTTAAATTCTTTTGATAATCCATGGCGATAGCCTCTCTTTTCAATGAAGATTGACAGTGAATCCTGCTTTCTCTTTTTTTGCGATAAAATGTCTCTGCCTTTATCTTGTGTACTTTATTTTCAGTTTCTAAATCTTTTATCTTCTTTTCAATAATTTACTTTTCTTCACTGTTAGATACACTCTTCAAATCTACTTCTAAGCCCTTCAATTTAGCCTTAAATTCATCACAATTTCCGCATGTATCTGACCTCGGATATCCAAAACCAATATTGAAATTATTAACAAAAATAGATCTGTATGACTCATAGGACAATAAATCTTTGTATTGAAACAAATTGTACATTTTTTTTACATTTAATTCTTCAGGAAGATATATTTTTGAGGATTCATGTAGGCTGTAATGGCTTTTACGGCCACGAAAGGACCTAATGTGCTCCATTACTTTATTTTTCACATCTTCTGTGAGCTTCCTTGGCCTGTTGTTGTGCTTGCCTCGCATATCTAATGGCGCGTTTCCAGTCTCTTGCAAAGACTTCTTCAGAGTTTTTAACCTTTGTTGAGAAATGCCATGTATAGCCATGAATGCTTTAAAGCAAACTGGAACATCTTTCGTTTGAGTGTTGTCTGTGATTCTAACCCGGTATACATAGGTTGCTGAATGTAAATTTGCATCGTCTTCGGCTTTTCTTGGACGCCTTCGTTGTACCTCATAAACTGTGATGAGACCACACAAATATAAATTTTGGTCATCACGGGTCTGCATGAGATTAAAATCTCTTAGAATTTTGTTTCTTGGATCTAGATTTACCACATCAAAACACTTGTACCGCTTACAATAACAATTTTCTCCCATCTCATGACTTTGTACTTTTATCTTCTTGTTAACTTCTGATATTCGACCGAAAGTTTTTCTCTTTTTACTAGACTTTTCACACCTCAAAACATTACACTCTTCGTCAGACATTTTGCGTAAAAAACTCACAATTCCTGTAATTTGGAGCGCTCTTGGAAACGAAAGAAAATATCAAAAATTATAACCTTAAAGTCTTATGTCACTGTCATAGTCGACCATGGACAACGGTTGTTTTTTTCCTGAACGGTTCTGACATCGGATGTTTTTTCCCTGTACCGATATTTTAAAAGCTTAAAAGCGCAGTGACTATGAATGTTATTGCCCTGTTTGTTTTGACAGAACATAGCGACAGATATAACCATTCAGACTGCATTGCCAGTTGAAAAAAATAAAAAATGTGACAAAAGTTGTTTTTCCCCTGACCCCTTCTTATTGTTGTCTAGTTTCAACTGAGTTTCAACATGCAATTTGCATTAAATCAACGAGGATTTGAAACTGTACTATACAATGGCTTTCGATACAATAAAAATACCAGAACAAATCATGACGCCTGACTGATAACCCTATCCTATAAATATAGGTAGATACATATTGTTAAAGCTATATACTATAACAATAAAAGATTGAATTGATTGATGTAAGTTTTTATTATTACCATTACCTTTTCAGCTAGCAAAACAATTGTCAATTTCGGGGAGATAGAATAAGGAATGTCCATTCTCCGCGTGCATGAAGTTTCATGACAGGCTGAGTTATTTCCACATTTATAATATTAAGTAGTGATTTCATTTTAGGTCACTCAAATGAAGCATCATATAAATAATCATTATATAATGATACAGTAGAGACAGCACTTTGTATCGGAAGTATTAGACAGGGAAGTAGCTGCAGTTGTGGAGACTGTTAGCGGGTTGACTACAAGAAGTGCACCGAAGTATCTATGGAGAGTTGAGTTTCTTCCTTATTGCACTAGAACAATATGTAATTTTGACAATTTAGAATAATTATTACTGACTAGATTATTAGTAACTCGGAGACAACATACATAAAGTATGAGTAACGTGGTTAAGTTCAACATAGCATCATATATATATCAATCTTAACATGAATGGACTGTAATATAAATTTATGGAAACTACCAAATACCTAGTAGGGATAAAAGTACTACATGGTTCGACTTATAATTTTCAGTTAATTTAGAATCAGAAAAAAAATGAAATTCTAATAACGATTAAGTACGAGTACCTATTAAGATAATAAATTAGATTAACAAGACACGATAGTATGTAGATGGATAAAGATAGAATCTAAGCGACCGCAAATAAAAAGGCCCCAGCTTCAATCAGACTCAGCAGCTTAATTTCAAAATTACGAATCATTTTCATCACTTCTCTTCGTCATATTCTTCCGCATATTCAGGAGATATTATTCGTCGTCTTTAAACTTTTGTCCAAGGCCAATTCTTCTGGTATTTTATTATTTTTAACCAAGTTCAACAAATCCTTTTTTTTCGCCTCTGATTTAGGCAGTGACTCCTCATACATTTTCTTTAACTCAACTGGAAAATCATCATAATCCTTTCTTTTTGTTCGTGTAGCTCTCGACGCTCGTGTAACTTTTTTTTTTCCTGTAACTTCGATTAATTTAAATTTGTCACTCATATCGTAGTTATTTTGGCATTTATTAAAGATTTTCAAATATTTATCAGGTAGGCACTGCACTATTATTTCTTTTGCATCTTCTTTTTTGTAGTTTTTCTTAGTGTCTTTCTAAACTTTTGTCTGAATCGTATTGCTCAACACCTTTTTCTTCTGAGATTGTGCACAAATCCGATAACTGCAGATAATCATTTTTATTATAATCAAAGCGCAGAGGTTCGTAGAAGATGTATTTTGTTTAAGCTCCTGGATTTGTTTAGTATGCAAGATTTATGCTTCGAGATAACCTACCTAATTTCGCTGTAAGATACCTCACGATCACAAACATTCGAAGTCGCATGCGTCGCTATCGGATACTTTCGCTGTAACGTACATCGCGATGACAAACCGTCGAAGTCCCATACGTCGACATCGAATACTTTCGCTGTAACGTACATCGCGATCACAAACATTCGCTTTGGTAACATTCGCTGTAATAAATGTCGAAGTTGTAAATTACAGTCTAATAAATCACATCTCTGGTACACTTGGCTCTGACGCAGAATATGCACTTCGCAAAATGAGCACTCGACAAAAAAGGTGCATTTCGCAGTTGGTGCTTTATTTTTATACTTCACTTGAGTGACATTTCTAGAAAAAGACGCGGGCCCATAGAAACGAAAAACGAATGAAATGAAACTAACAATTTATATCCCATATAGGCATTTAGTGTTGCTTTGGACCGTTCGCATGTCCTAACGGGGTGTACGAACCACGCCTATAATGTCCCGTCACTTCCTAAGCTTCCTACCGCGCCGCGCCGCGCGGCTCGGGTTTCACAAACCCACTCATTGTGACTCAAGTTGTTATTAGAACCCTGCCAAGTGTTATGTGTTTTATGTTTAGAATGAATGAAGGTATTTATTCAAGTGCTTTGTTTAGCAGTATTTGACTACACAGTAGAATTATCATAGGTTAAACACAGAGATAGTGTGTTTTTGAGAACGACTTGTGTTTAAATGATCATACCTCAAAAATTAAAGCAATGACATAGGGTTTTTAATTTTTAAATACAATATATATACTATAAACATTAGGATGATAAATAAAAACATACACCCGTCCCTACAAAAATATTTATTTACAGCTCTTTTATTGTGCATAAAAATTTGGTGGCGCAAGTCGTAATTCTAGACAAACTTTTATTATCACAGATGCACAAATACCACATTTGGGCCTTCAATTCAAGTAGTACAATATGGGTAATCTTATATTCTTACAAAATAAACAAAAATCAAATCAATAGCATTAGCCATTACTGTAAAATGAGAAAATTTGTGCTGCAGTTCTCATTCGCAGTGAAATCACTGTAGTTTTACAAACTTTTTGTTCTACAAAATATACAATATCAAAACAAGAACAACTATGCAACATAGAACATTTAAAGCCCTTTCTAAAAAGGTATCACACTTGTGTTACTGTATTACAAAAACATATTCAAGAGTAGGTAAACAAAAAAATGGCGGGTTACACCAATATTCAAAGTCAAAGTCAAAGTCAAAATGTTTTATTCAAAATAGGAACTTACAAGTCCACTTATTGAACGTCATTTCAACTCCACCGCTTCAGCATGTATGGTTGAGAAGAAGAAGCGGGGCAAGAAACTCCTCAACACAATATTCTTTGAATCAATTGTTACTTAATACTAAATTGGGTTACATAGTTTCGTTTGTTTTTCGCTATCGTATTGCGCTGGACTGGATGAAATCTGTTCCAAGCATCATTGTCATTTATATAATCGTCTAGTTTGTAATATGCCATTTTACAAAGTACATGTTTAACATGAGTTTTGAACACAGTTTCAGGCAATTTTAAAATTTGTTCTGGTATTTTATTATAAAAGCGTATGCAAAGCCCCACAAAGGAATTATTAATTTTACTTAATCGTGACTGAGGTTGCTCTAGTTTATTTTTATTCCTAAGATTACAATTATGCCTGTCACAGTTTTTAGTATACAGTAATATGTTTTTCCGTACATACATAATGTTTTCATAAATGTACTGACAAGGCATTGTTAAAATATTAATTTCTTTGAACAGTTCTCTTAGGGAATCACGACATCTTAACTTGTAAATGGCGTGTATAGCTCTTTTTTGTATAATAAAAATAGATTCTGCATCAGCAGCTCTGCCCCACAGCAAGATGCCATAGGACATTATACTGTGATTATATAGTATTTAAGGCTCGGTACACACTGAGTGCGTGATCCGGAAAGATTGAATTACTTTATTGTACACATAAGTTACTTAGGAAAAACACAAGAACATACAAAAGTGCACAGTTAGGCGGCCTTATTGCTATGTAGCAATTTCATCCAGGCAAATATTGTATTTCCGGATCCGGAGTAAAAAAAAAAACACTTCAACCTAAATAACTTTATTCATAACGAGCAATGCGGCTTCACCAAAGGTCGCTCAACCACGGATGCTGGAATAGCATTACTCAAGAATATTTTTAATGCCTGGGAGAAATCTCAAAACGCAATTGGAGTTTTTTGCGATCTATAACAAATTCTCACATGGTTCACTGCAAACAATCTAGTGCTCAACGCTGAAAAAAACAAATGTATAAAGTTTGTACTCCCTAATGTTAGACGAGTAGAAAATGAGATAATTTTAAACAATGACAAATTAGATTTCGCTGATAATATAGTTTTTTTGGGGATAACGATAGACTCCAAACTTCAATGGAGTTCTCACATTTCTGCATTATCTAACAGACTGAGCTCAGCTGCTTATGCCGTCAGAAAAATCAGATGTACTGATGTAGACACAGCAAGACTCGTTGATTTCAGCTAATTTCACAGTATAATGTCCTATGGCATCTTGGTGTGGGGCAGAGCTGCTGATGCAGAATCTATTTTTATTTTACAAAAAGGGCTATACGCACCATTTATTTTACAAGTTAAAATGTCGTGATTCCTTAAGAGAACTGTTCAAAGAAATTAATATTTTAACAATGCCTTGTCAGTACATTTATAAAAACAATATGTATTTACGGAAAAACATATTACTGTATACTAAAAACTGTGACAGGCATAATTGTAATCTTAGAAATAAAAATAAACTAGAGCAACCTCAGTCACGCTTAAGTAAAATTAATAATTCCTTTGTTGGGCTTTACATACATAGGCTTTTATAATAAAATAACATAAAAAAAATTTGAATTTACCTGAAACTGTGTTCAAAACTCATGTCAAACATGTACTTTGTAAAATGGTATATTACAAACTATACGATAATATAAATGACAATGATGCTTGGAACAGATTTCCTCCAGTCCAGCGCAATACGATAGCGAAAAACAAACGAAATTATGTAACCCCATTTAGTATTAAGTAACAATTGATTAAAAGAATATTGTGTTAAGGAGTTTCTCCTCAACCATACATACTGAAGTGGTGGAGTGGAAGTGACGTGCAATAAGTGGACTTGTAAGTTCCTATTTTGAATAAAACAGCGGGCGCTCATAGTAGATTAATATGGTGTGTGGTGTAGCATCCCTCGATACACAAATTAACATCGCAGGTGCTACACCGCCACACCGTCGAGCGCTGCACTTTGGCATCATGGCATCATAACAACGCTTGCAGCGCTGTTTTTTAATATTTTTGACGGGTAAGTGCATGCCCTGTACGCCTGGTGGTAGTGCCGCTGGTGCTGGTCGGGCCACTGGTGGCGTTAGCGATAAAGGCCGGGAAGGAGCTGGTGGTCGGCTTATTTGCAGAGCCGGAATGCACGGTGACCAATGACTGGAGTGCGTTTGTCATTGAACATAACTGAAGGAATTTCAGTAGTTGTAGTAATAAAAAGTATAAAGTAAATTCAACTTGTTTTATTCCAGACCGATCGCACATAAAATGATGGAGGAGAGAGCGCCACAGACAGTGTGGCAAAAGAAGGAACTAAACATTGGTTGCGTTCCAATACACATATTCTAACACCCTCCCCTGGAACACAACCCCATTTTTGTGACACAATATAAATGTTTATCAGCAGTAGTGCCCTTAGTTAAATTATCAGCTATCATTTGTTCACCCCTAACATACAAAAACTTAATATTTAGGTTATTGACAAGGTTTTTCAAGAAATGGTAACGAATGTCTATATGCTTAGTTCTTGGTAGATAACAGTCATTGGTGGTTAGTTTGATTGCACTCTGGTTGTCACTGAAGATGAGAAGCGGGTTCTTTAGCTGGTGACTGAGCTCGCCATGGAGCTGCTGCAGCCACAGCGCCTCCTGCGCCGCGGAAGACATCGCCATGTACTCCGCCTCGGCGGTCGACAGGGCGACGGTCTGTTGCTTGACTGACCGCCACGAAATAGCACCACCCTGTAACAAAAATACATAACCTGTGCACGACTTTCTGTCGCGCAAGTCACTGGCCCAGTCGGCGTCACAGTATCCAGTTATCTCTTCATTTCCATTTTTGGTGTAGACTAACTTCAAGTCTTTTGTACCCTGTAGATATCTAAATATTCTCTTTACTGCAGTCCAGTGTTCTGTGTTTGGATTTTTGTTGAATCTGCTCAGTGCATTGGCAGCAAATGATATATCTGGTCGAGTACCTTGAGCCACATAGAGTAATGAACCAATTGCTTGCTGATAGGGACAGTCAAACTTTTCTTCATTCTCAGAATTATTGAATTTCATACCAACTTCAATTGGTGTTTTCACAGGTTTGCAATCTGACATTCTGAAACGTGCTAAGATTTCTTTTATATACTTTTCTTGATCTATCATTATCTTCTCTCTATTTCTGGTAATATGCAGACCTACACACTGGCTTGCTGGGCCAATGTCTTTCATTTCAAAGTGTTGTTTTAATTTTTCCTTCAATCAAAAAAAAAAAGTCAAAATGTTTTATTCAAAATAGGAACTTACAAGTCCACTTATTGAACGTCATTTCAACTCCACCGCTTCAGCATGTATGGTTGAGGAGAAGAAGCGGGACAAGAAACTCCTCAACACAATATTCTTTTAATCAATTGTTACTTAATAATACTAAATTGGGTTACATAATTTCGTTTGTTTTTCGCTATCGTATTGCGCTGGACTGGAGGAAATCTGTTCCAAGCATCATTGTTATTTATATAGTCGTCTAGTTTGTAATATGCCATTTTACAAAGTACATGTTTAACATGAGTTTTGAACACAGTTTCAGGCAATTTCAAAATATCTTCTGGTATTTTATTATAAAAGCGTATGCAAAGCCCCACAAAGGAATTATTAATTTTACTTAATCGTGACTGAGGTTGCTCTAGTTTATTTTTATTCCTAAGATTACAATTATGCCTGTCACAGTTTTTAGTATACAGTAATATGTTTGTAGGAATGGAACGCAAGGGAACAGAGTGAAACGGAACGTAAGTGTGCGAGAAGGACGATGAGAGGTGTGAAAGGGACGGGGAGAACGATTTTGAACGAGGGACGAGCGCGTGCGTGATCGAGTGAATAATTTTCTAAAATAAGGTGTTTAAAGTAAAATAAACATTAAAGCGATTAATCTCGTTTTTAATAAAGAGGCCTGTTAGAATCCCACATAATTTTGGTGTCAGAACTGGGACAGCCTCGTAAAAACGATATTACAAGTTACGACGGCACGTGGGCACGGCGCGGCGGGACGGCGACGGTTACTGCACAAACAAGAAGAAGAAGACGATTCTCCAACTACGAAAACGACGATAAAGACGACTACGACGAAAAAACGAAGACGAAATTGCAAAATTTTCAACGACGGCACTTTCAATTCCTACAAGATAAAATGGCGGCGGACGGAAACTTTATGGCGGACAGCATCGCGAAATTCAGCGGCGAAGACAAGTCCTATTCGACATCCAAATGGGCCCAGGACATAGAAGACAACAGTGAGATCTTTAAATGGACGGACCAGCAAACATTAATCGTAGCAAGAAGGTCATTGACAGGAACGGCCAGCTGTGGTTACGAACTGAAAAAGTTTTCAAGTCATACGAAGAGCTTAAAGCGGCGATACAGAAAGAATTCCCTGATGCGGTCAATGTAAAAGAGATGCACGAGCTTATGGCGGTGCGCAAGAAGCAGCGCGACGAAACCTGTTATCAATACATGCTAGTTATGAAGGAGCTGGGCAAAAGGGCCAGATTTCCAGACTACGTCGCGATACAGTACATAGTCGACGGCATCGTGGACCAAGAAGTAAATAAAATGATGTTATATGGGGTCACATCCTACTCTGTACTTAAAGAAAAACTAGCACAATATGAAAAATTTAAGACGAAGAACACTGAAAAATATAGAAAACCATCGGTATCATATCAATCGTATGCATCAACATCATCAGCGCCATCAGCGGGTTCGGCGGGTCGGCAACAACAACAACAACAAGTACAACAACAATCGAGCAAAAGATTTTGCTTCAAGTGTGGCGATACGAGTCATATTTCTATGGCGTGTCCAAACGGAACAAAGTGCTTCCGGTGTAATATGTATGGACACATTGGTGCGCAGTGTCCGAACGAGCAAAACAACGGTGCTGCCAACATGGGCGAATCGTCGGCAAAGCAGTATCGCGACTATCGCGTAAGCGGCCCAGCAGAGAGAGCGAGACAGCAAGCGTCGGTAAGGCAGAACGCGACGGAAACGAGGCAAGCGGCCATGTTCGGACTTTCGGCCAATAGGACGACGGACAGCAATGACAATGACATAATATGCAATATGGTGGACGACGGCTGGAAAAATGTAAACAAAGACGGAAAAGAGCAAAATACGCCGGTTAAGATAATAAAATTGTGCGGCACCGATGTGGAAGCGTTAATTGATACGGGCAGCCAAATTAATCTGATGGCCAGTGACGTTTATACTGAACTTAACGTGGAAAAGTGCGCCGACAACACGATTTTAGCGGGACTTGGGACTGTCAAAAATAAAATCGTGCGGGAAGTTTTACGAAAGTGTTTCGATCGACGGAAGGCGTTACGACGATGTTGTTTTCCATATCGTACCTAAAGACTGTATGCCCTATAAAGTAATATTAGGTCAGGAATTTTTAAATAACGTTGTGATGGTTATGCGCGAGGGTTCCGTTTTGTTGTTACCTGAAGGTGAGGAATGGTTGGCGAGGGTGAATTGTTGTGTGAGTGAGGTTGACATTGCAGGTCACATCCGAGATGAAGGTATTAAAGAAGAGGTGCAGCAGCTGGTAGCGCAGTACAATCCGGTCCAGACAAAAGAGGCGCCGATCGAGCTGAAAATTATACTTAAAGATGACATCCCGGTGGCGCAGCGCCCAAGAAGACTGGCATTGGTGGAACAGAAGATCGTGGAGGATCGGGTAGATGAGTGGATACGGAAAGGAATAGTACAGGTGAGTTTCTCCGAATATACTAGTCCTTTAGTCCTTGTAAAAAAGAAAGATGGTTCTACCCGGGTGTGTGTCGACTATAGACAGTTGAACAAGAAGATGGTGAAAGATGAATTCCCTCTACCATTGATTGAGGATTTAATTGACAAGTTGAGAGATGGTAAGGTGTTCAGTGTCCTAGATCTTAAAAATGGATTCTTCCATTTAAGAGTCAGTAAGGAGTCGGTACCATTCACATCATTTGTGACGCACCATGGTCAATGGGAGTACCTTCGGGCCCCATTCGGACTATCCGTATCGCCGAAGTATTTCATGAGGTACATCACCATCATATTTAAAGATTTGGTACAAGCGGGCATTATGATGATATTCATGGATGACATTGTTATTCCAGCGCAGAGTGAGCAAGATGCTGTACAGAGACTACGACGAGTACTAGAAGTGGCTGCGGAGTACGGGCTTGAAATTAACTGGAAGAAGGCAAGATTGATACACAATGAGATTGAATACTTAGGACATCGGATCAAGGACGGGCAAGTAAAACCCAGTCTAGAGAAGATTGAAGCAGTTGCACAGTATCCGGAGCCTGTGAACGTCAAGCAGATACAGAGCTTTGTCGGGCTGACATCCTATTTCAGGAAGTACATAAGAGGTTATGCACAGATAGCAAGGCCGCTAACAGATTTGATGAGGAAAGAGGTGAAGTTTATGTTTGGGCCTGAAGAGCGAGAAGCATTCAATATTTTGAAACAAAAGCTGATGAGTGAGCCGGTACTTATGATTTTTGACCAGAAGCAGCATACAGAACTTCACTCGGATGCATCTAGCCAAGCTCTAGCTGCTATTCTCATGCAGCGGAATCAAGAAGGAGAATTGCACCCTGTATACTATAGGAGTAGAAGGACGAACGAGACAGAAAGTCAGTATTCAAGCTATGAGCTTGAAGCGCTTGCAATAGTAGAAGGTGTTAAGAAGTTTCACCATTACTTGTTTGGTAGGCCCTTTAAGATTATCACAGACTGCCAGGCATTTGAACTTACTTTGAAGAAGAAGGAGCAAAGGTAGCCAGATGGGTGTTACTTCTGAGTGAGTACGACTATATAGTAGAACATCGACCCGGATGCAGAATGCCACACGCAGATGCACTCAGCAGAATCCCATTTGTAGCCACGGTAGTGAGCCTCCATGATAAGATTAGCCAGGCTCAAGAAAGAGATGACGACCTGGAGGCAATAAAACAGCTGATTTTGAAAGATGGCCACTATAACGACTATTATTTAGAACAAGGAGTGCTTTTCAAAGGTGATCAACGGCAGCTGGTTGTACCTAAACTAATGGAAAAAGAAGTAATCAAGCAAGTACATAGCCACGGTCATTTTGCAATGAAGAAAATGAAAGAAGCAATAAGCAAAAATTACTATATCAGAAATGTGGACAGAAAAATAGAGGCGGTGATCACTGGTTGTATACCATGTCTGTTAGCAACCCGGAAAGCGGGCAAGCAAGAGGGATACTTAAATCCTATAGGAAAAGAAGGGACTCCATTGCATACTCTACATCTGGACCACATTGGACCGCTTACACACACAAGAAAGATGTATAATCACATACTCACGGTGGTTGACGGGTTCACCAAATTTGTTTGGCTATACCCAACCAAATCAACATCCAGCGCAGAAGTTATAAGTAAGATGCAGCTACACCAACAGACATTCGGCAACTTTGAGCATTTAAGGAGTACTGTGAAGATGAAAGCATACAGCATGTCACCATTACAACAGGAATACCAAGAGGCAACGGGCAAGTCGAACGAGTACACAGAATAATGATCCCGATGCTGACGAAGCTGTGCATCGAAGACCAGTCATCGTGGTATAAGCATGTGGGACGAGTGCAAAGAGCGATTAACAGTACATACCAAAGAAGCATAGATACCACACCGTTCCAACTGCTTACTGGAACTAAGATGAACTGCAAGGAGGATGTAGAAATATTAAACTTGCTAGTACAAGAAAGTATATCGCAATACAAAGAAAGAAGAGAAAGCTTGAGGCAGAAGGCCAGAGATCAAATACAGAAAGTCCAGGAAGAAAACAGAAATACCTACAATAAGAAGAGAAAGCAGAGCTCACAGTACGAGGTGGGGGACCTGGTCGCAATCAAACGGACGCAATTCGGGCCAGGGCTGAAGCTGAAACCGAAATTCTTTGGACCTTACAAGGTAGTAAAAGTGAAGCGTAACGACCGCTACGACGTGGTGAAGCTGTTTAGTGGCACAGAAGGCCCGAACAGTACAGCCTCATCCGCAGATTTCATGAAGAGGTGGCCGGAAGAAGATGACTGTGAGTAAAACAGGTATGAGAGAGTAGCATTTTTTCTCTTTTTCCTTTTTATCAGGTGTATTTTTCGTTTAAATTTGTGTGGAAGTTTTGAGACTGAAAAGTTGGTTACTTAATATTAAATATTATATTTTTTTAAGGTGGAACCCTCAGCTTAGTAACTACTTAACCAGATCTCACAGAGCTATAGTTTTATGGGTATCGAAATTTTTTATTGTGTAATATTATGTTTTTTGTGGAGATAAAGAAAGTTAAGTTAATTTGAAACTTACCAGCTGTACCTAATGTTTCAGTTTATACTTATCTCATGTTGGTTGTGTAACATAAGTTGTAGAAATGCAAAATCTATCAAAGTACAAAGTTGAATAGTGTATTTTTTTTTTAAATTTCTTAAAGGTGCCATGTAAAGTGTAATTTAAATTTGTTATGATGTTCTATGTAATAGTAGCTCAAAGCATGCATAGATAACTGTTGTCTTGAACTTGAAATAAACATGGCTATGATGTAATGTAGTCTTAAGATTCTTAGAAATGTTTAAGTATGATGTTAAGATGAAGGAATGAACATAATGGAAGAGTGTGAATGGCATATCTGAGGGCAGATATAACGCAGGATGGCCGATTGTAGGAATGGAACGCAAGGGAACAGAGTGAAACGGAACGTAAGTGTGCGAGAAGGACGATGAGAGGTGTGAAAGGGACGGGGAGAACGATTTTGAACGAGGGACGAGCGCGTGCGTGATCGAGTGAATAATTTTCTAAAATAAGGTGTTTAAAGTAAAATAAACATTAAAGTGATTAATCTCGTTTTTAATAAAGAGGCCTGTTAGAATCCCACATGTTTTTCCGTACATACATAATGTTTTCATAAATGTATTGACAAGGCATTGTTAAAATATTAATTTCTCTGAACAGTTCTCTTAGGGAATCACGACATCTTAACTTGTAAATGGCGCGTATAGCCCTTTTTTGTAAAATAAAAATAGATTCTGCATCAGCAGCTCTGCCCTGTATATATTTAATTGACTGACGAATAAATTTTTAATTGACTCCTGAGCAGCAAATAATATCAAATCGTCGACCCAGATAGCTATAAACGTATTTTTCTCAGCATTATAGTATACACAGGGATCTGACTTTGATTGTTGCATTCCTAACTCATGTAAAGCATTGTTCAGTTTAGTTTTCCACAATCTGCTAGCTTGCTTGAGGCCATATATGGATTTATGTAACTTGCATACCTGAGATCCTTGTCTGTACTGTTCTGGCTGTTGCATGTAGATTTCTTTATCAATTTTTCCCTGGAGAAAGGCTGACACGGCGTCCATTTGATCTATTTGAAGCTCGTATTTGGCTGCTAAAGCAAATAAATAACGGATAGTTGTATACCTGACAACTGGTGAGTAAGTTTCTTCATAGGCAGCACCCTTTCTTTGGGCATAACCCTTTATCACAAGCCTTGCTTTATAACGGACAATATTTCCACTCTAATCAGTTTTTGTTTTGAATACCCACTTGCAGGGTAAAGCCCTTTTGCCTGAAGGAAGATCTGTTAAACTCCATGTTTTATTTTTCATTAAAGAACTATACTCTTCATGCATGGCTGCTTTCCATTCAGTGGCTTGTGGTGATGACAATGCCTCCTCAGCAGTCTGCGGATCAGTCAAGTCAGTAAAGAAGCACAAATAACTCTCTTTATCTTGATTATTCTCATTATAACGTGACCGGAGTGGCCTTACCGTCACATTAGTGTCATAATTCTTCCCCACATAACTGGGGGGTTGGTAGGTTTCATCTAGATCCCCGTAATCTGTATCATACTCACTTGAGTCTTCTCTTTTACTTGTTTCTGTGTTCAGTTCTCTCTTTTGTGACTCCTGAGTGACTATTTTCTTATTCTGAGTGGCAGACGTACTTTCTGGCGTTCCACTGTTAGTAGGCGGAGCACCGCTCGCGCTGGCTGACTGACTGTCCTTGACTGTAACATCAACATCACATTGAATGGGTACACTGGCATTCTCATTGTACTTCTCAAAGAAGGCAACATCTCTACTTTTTATTATTTTGTGTGTTATAGGGTTCATTAAACGGGTACCCCTTGGTATTTTCACAGTAACCCACCATAATCATTTTCTCAGATTTTTTATCCCATTTTTGGCGTTTTTGGTTTGGTACATGCACCATAGCATCGGAGCCAAATACTTTCATGTGAGATAAATTGGGTTTCTTACCTTTCCATAACTCATACGGTGTTTTACCTTCCAATGACTTTGTGGGGGATCGGTTAACAATATATGCAGCAGTTGCTAAAGCTTCAGCCCATAATTGTTTCTCCAGGTTGGCATAAAACAGCATGCATCTTGCACGTTCCACAAGCGTCCTGTTCATCCTTTCCGCCATGCCATTGTGCTCCGGAGTGTATGGAGTGGATGTCTGGTGAACAATACCATGCTTAGACAAAAAAAAATCTCAAAATTATAATTGCAATATTCTTTACCATTATCAGTGCGAAGTGTTTTGATCTTATAATTCAATTCATTCTCTACTTTAGACTTAAAATTTTTAAAGGTCTCTAGAACACTCGTCTTATCTTTAAGAAAGTACACATGGACCCTTCGTGTGAAGTCATCGGTGTAAGTAATAAAATATTTCATACCTCCATATGACAAATTCTCCATAGGGCCGCATAAATCTGAATGTATTAATTCAAGAGGCCTTACTGCTCTTGAACCTACATTTTTAAATAGCATCCTCGAATGTTTACCTTCAAAACATTGCACACATGAAGCATCATTACCTTTATCCGGAGTTAGAGTCACACCCTCTACGCTATTTGGCAATTTTCTTATGTCTGAGATATTCAAGTGTCCCATTCTCAGATGCCACAGATGAGCGTCATTAGAACTCGCTGAACTTGATGTCAGATAAACTATTTCCTTACCTGTGTTCATGATATATAAGTTATTGTTTAATATTGCAGTACATATTACTTCTCCTTTACAATTCTGAATATCACATCCCTTGTCATTGAATGTAACATTATATCCACTCTTCACAATAGTGCTGACTGAAAGGAGGTTCGCAGCTAACCCAGGAACAAACAGAACATTCTTCACTTGTATTTTATCCTCCTGGTTTATGTGTATATCAACACATCCAACTCCCGTTACAGCTAGTGGCTCTCTATTTGCTACTGTCACACTCTTAATTGATGGCTCAGTGACATTGTACAACCAATCATTTCTGCTTGTCATGTGCATGGATGCACCGGAGTCTATTAGCCATTCATCGCTCACATTTTGTCCAATAGTTGCTGAAAATGCGGCTACATAACTGGAGCTCTCTCCCTTACTTGGTGTCCCCTTGGATTGCTTACAAAACTTGGCGTAATGGCCGTACTTATTACAATTGTAACATCTTGGCCCCTTCGGTTTACTTGACTGACTATAATTTTTGGTCTTCTTTGATTTTGTGAAAAATGCAGCTGACTTTGATGTATTAACTTCTTGTATGAGCTTAGACTTGACGGAGTCTGCACTAATTTTTAAGCCGGAGCTCTCGAGCCCCATAATCATGGGCTTGTATTCATCAAGTAGGCCAGCCAGCATTAACGTCCCGAGCCACTCATAATTGACATCAAATTCAATGCTACGCAGTTTGTGAGCAGTGTTCATAATCTTGCTCACATTCTCTTCAACACTATTGCATGATTCCAGTGTCGTGTTTATCAAGTCCTTAAGCAGGCCGACTCTTCGGGTAAGTCCATTGTCGTCAAAAGCCTGGTGTAAACTTTCCCATACCTCTTTGGCTGTTGTGCACTCCTGTACATGGACGTAATTTTGAGGGTTAAGAAGCAATATTAGCTTGGCCTTGGCCTTAATGTCCTTGGTAGCATCAATTTTATCGTTGTCAGCCGGCTCGATACAACACCATAGGTTCTCATGCTGTAAATATGTCTTCATACTGAATTTCCAGGTGGCGAAGTTTTCTCTTCCGATTAGTTTCTCAATGTTAAAAATATTATTTGAGCCCATTATGATTGAAAGTTCTTTTCATACGACTTTTACGAGAACCACGTTGTGCGCACTGCGTAGAACCCGGTATAACCTCTTTAACCTCTATTCCGGTCGTCAAGTAATCCGCCAACAGAAGTTGTATTTTCACTTTTCCAATAATTCCAACTGTACTACAACAACCACGCTCTGCTACCATGAAGGAATTTCAGTAGTTGTAGTAATAAAAAGTATAAAGTAAATTCAACTTGTTTTATTCGAGACCGATCGCACATAAAATGATGGAGGAGAGAGCGCCACAGACAGTGTGGCAAAAGAAGGAACTAAACATTGGTTGCGTTCCAATACACATATTCTAACAATAACAAAAGCATTGTGAATAGATCAGATGGTGTTTTTTATCCTGTAACGTTGCACTTACATGTTTTAGTAAGTTAACTTAATTTAACTTAAAGCTACAATTAAAACATTAAAAACTACTTAAAATTAACTTCTGATACTAACTTAACTACTTAATTGAAAACAATAAATTATATAAAAATACAAAATATAAAAGTTAAATAAAATAAAAAGCAATGATTTAAGTTAACACTTGTGTTGCGCGACAGTACCGGTGCTGCGTATCGCGTCTTCTATTGGTCAAGGCTTGATCTTTTGTTCTCGTGGAATTTTCGAGATGCGCCTTCGCTTCGCAACGGTCTTTTGGATTTGGCATTCACTGCTAGAACCTATGTTGGTGCGTTCACGGGCTCCGCTCCGTGTCGTCTTACGCGCTGGCATAATTGTTTAAATATTATATTTTAAATTCAGTTCGTTTTCTCTACTAGCAGTTATCCTTAATTCCAACGTTTTTTGGAATAGCTTAAAGTTCGCTCACAGTATTAATTTTACCAAACAAACCCGACCGTAAACAGACCCGGTCCGGCGATATGCTCACCACCTATCACGTTTATGGGTCCAATATATCTCGTGAAATGTGGGTATATCCAGTAATGGAATACCTCTGCCTACCCCCTCGGGGATAAAAAAAGGCTTGAGATTATATTATATATATAATTTTACCAAGTGATATCTCGCACCCCGATAGGGGTGTCATTTTTACCCTTATATTTGGGAGAACTAAAAGGCCGACGAGAGCTACCTCCACTGCTACCGTTCTCCGTTTCTTCCTGAAGTCCTCCCCGCTGCCGTTTGAAGATTGACAGTCACCTTCGCCTTCATCAGGGGAGTACCATCCACTGCGACGGCAAAACCAGATTCGACTTTCAACCGCGACCTTTTTGTTCTTCTTATAATAAATTATATAATTAATTGTTGACTTCAGTTCTTTTTATTTTAACCCACGTCCGTCACAATCCACTGAACGTCACAATCCTCTCTATGGGATAGGCAGACAGCATCTGGTCTTTGTGGTCGATGCCTCCCATAGAGAGGTTATAGTCCAAAATCACTTGTGGTTTGTACTTGTAGTAGCCGTACTTTTCAATTCCGCCGACTTCTAAAGGATGGCCGATGGAATGAAGAAATCATAGACACAATGTTTTTGTCCATCCACACAATCACACTCAGGTCCTTGGTCGTGCTGAAGGCCACCTCCCCCTCCTTCATATTCTTTTTTTTTTTTATTCAGAGCCTCGGGGACAAACTCTCGGTTGAGTCGGAGAGTACCCATTGAATCCGTCTTGTGCTGAATTTTAAGGAGCCGTGACAAATGAGGCGCATTGTAAAAATTATCCATGATCAATGTTTGGCCTTTATTGAATAGCGGTCTCATTAAATTCAGCACAATCTGGACCGTGGCACTCTCCGGCTCATCCTTTTCAAGCCCTTCCCCGCGCTCCTCCGGCTCGACGACCTGTGCTGCATGTGCGTGCCCCTTGCCCGTGTAGACCTCCATCCTCCATAGATATCCCGTCCTAGATTCACACAATTCGTAACTCTTAATACCTACTCGCGCTCTTTTTGTGGCAATTTTTTGCGCAAATGAGAGCCGCCCCTTCCAAAGAAGGAGTGACTCGTCAATTGCCACATTTTGCTCAAATAGGTATAAAGAGCTAAATTTATTGTTGAGGTGTTCTATTATCGGGATGATTTTATCTTGTTTGGTGGACGGCACGGGCAAGGAGGCATTGTCTACAAAATGGAGACAACGTTTGATAACGATGAAGCGGTTAAAATACATAATGTCTTTAAAATTACCTATTTGAAGTTCCTCGAGCATGGGATACCAGTACTCTCGCTCCACATTGTTAATGACCAACGATTGCAACATGAAAATTGCGAAAAACAGTCGGATTTCGTCACCGGTGACGTCCTTCCAACGGTTTAATCTAGAACATGGCTCGGTGTTAAGTGTTACTAGATGGGCGCCGTAGCGGTTCGTTTCACGCACAATGAGGTCAATAATATTAGCATCCCAAATCTTGAGGAAAACTTCCAACGGTGTTAATTCGCCGTTATCAAACGTTGGCCCAGTAGACGGCACAGTGAATTCTTCCCGGACACCTTGAAAGTTATCCGGCTCGCCTCGCCAGTCAAAATGCAGCAGGTCTACTTCCACTCCCACCACGTCCCGAAGGGCTCCGTCGGCAGCATCATCCAGCTCTCGTACCGCCTCAACCTCAAGTTCGGCAATGCTGTCAATATCCATAGGATATTCGTCGATATCCCTTGGTTTCAAGGAAATATCGACGATATTTCTTTGCCAAGTCTCGTCTGGATCGACTTCACTGCCTTCGCCTGGCTCTACGAAGTCGCGCTCCACATCGATATCGATATCTATGGTAAGTAAGAGAAGAAATTTTAGGATTTGGTCCACCCTATCATCTTATGGAGGCGACACATTAAATGCAAATAATAATAATATATTACCAATGCTGTAACCGCTTCTTCCAGAGCCAGGCGCTGTTAGAGAACCGGTAGAAGCTGAAACATTTAATAATTATAATAATATAAGTCAAAAGTAAAAAAATATTTTTTTATTAATATGATACTAACAAGGTGTAAACCCCCGGAGTTCTATTACTACCGGTACGATTTCTTGAGGTGATACGGTGGTACCCTGGACGATCCCCGTCGAGGGCGAAAACTCGATCCTGCGTTTCCTGACAATTAAAAATGGCAGACACTGTAAATTATGTTTATATTTTTTTAGAATCGGCCACATTCATTTGTTGCAGAAACAGAATAACCTACTTAGCTCGAGGTGGTGTCCCTGCAAAAGGGGCGGCTGTTGGGAGGGGAGGGCACATCTCCTTCTCCTCGGTGATATCTATATAACGGGGATTTGTTACCAAAAGAGTCAGACATGGCGGAGCTTCAAAATAATAACGCAGGATTCCTCACACAGGCTTCTAATTCGTTGATCGCTAATTCAAAATTAACAAGGATAACGTGATTGTCCAGATTCCAACAGATTTAGTGGGAAACGTAGGAAGTTTGAGACGCAGCAATGGGAACCCGCCTGCCAGCTCCGAATCTCCCTAAAAAGATGATCACTCGGCCATAGTTTCCGCTTTCCTCCTCTTTTACAGGTTAGCCAACCTCAGTTGACAGTTTAGCCAACATTATGAACTTTATAAAGCGTTGCCATCACTCGTGCCAACCATCCCCAAGTCGTAACTTGACGTTTCCAATCAGCTTTTAGTTCGCAGAATAACAGATAATAAATGGCACCAGCGTCGATTAAGCAGATTCTCCGACACGACCATCCTGACGACTCACACGTCCTCGTGTGAGGTACCTGGAAATAGGAAAACTGCGAACAGTAACATTCTTACCACTCGGCCATTCCTGGCCAACTTGGGAAGTAAAACGTTATCATCAAATTATCATAGAACTTTCTTCATTAACATAGCATCAAAATAGTCGTTGAACAATACCCAGAGTTTCAAGCATCAAATAGAATCTAGTTTCATTGAACCATTTTGTAAGCTCACAAAATCCAGATCAGTTAACCTCCATCCGGTTAACATAACGCTTATAACCTCCATCCGGTTATAAGTTCCAACAACACGACCTCCATCCGGTCACACCTTGTAACCTCCATCCAGTTACAAGTTCCAACAACACTATGACCTCCATCCGGTCATATCACCAGGTAACCTCCATCCGGTCACCTTACTGAGCATATAAAGCGTAACAACAAAAATCAAGTCACTTTAATCTAATCAGTAAACTAATCATTATCTGGGTTTTGTTCAACATCTAACAATATTCACAAACTCAAGAATTGATAGTTTCCATGTTCGAGTCAAAATTGTAATTTTCGTAATCTTGTCATTTTGTCTAAACAGTCTCGTCAAATAGCTTTCCAGAAAAATTACAAACCACAGATTCCTTAATCAATGAACACTGCGCCAGAATTGTAAGTAAAACCAAGTTGCTCACCAGATTGACGAAGAGTTCCAGTAGGCGCGTTTACAACGCACGAGTCGACCAGCTTCTCAATCGCTTTCTTCGATGTCCCCGGACCGGCGCTGCTCCCATTGTTGCGAAGTGGACAGCTTGATGCATAATGACCAGTCTCCCGGCAGTTGAAACAGGTGATCCCAGGGTTGGATGCCTACGCAGGTATTGAAGAACATCTTTCCTTGCTATCGCCACTATTCTCAAATCTCAACATGCGCGACGGCGTATATATCGGCGTATCAGCTTCAAGAAATTACAGTTCTGTTGTTCCATTAGCCGTGCCCGTCTTCCATCGTTTTCATCTTCAATTTTTTTCATGTGGATCGTCGAGATCCAATCCCACTTCTGATAATGGGGATTTGTTACCAGAAGAGTCAGACATGGCGGAGCTTCAAAATCAGGCTTCTAATTCGTTGATCGCTAATTCAAAATTAACAAGGATAACGTGATTGTCCAGATTCCAACAGATTTAGTGGGAAACGTAGGAAGTTTGACACGCAGCAATGGGAACCCGCCTGCCAGCTCCGAATCTCCCTAAAAAGATGATCACTCGGCCGTAGTTTCCGCTTTCCTCCTCTTTTACAGGTTAGCCAACCTCAGTTGACAGTTTAGCCAACATTATGAACTTTATAAAGCGTTGCCATCACTCGTGCCAACCATCCCCAAGTCGTAACTTGACGTTTCCAATCAGCTTTTAGTTCGCAGAATAACAGATAATAAATGGCACCAGCGTCGATTAAGCTGATTCTCCGACATATATATGTTAGAAAACAAGGCATAATGCCAAAATACCTTAGCCTCTGATTTTGAGTTAGTTAAAAAATGTAAAATGTTCTCTCTCTTCGAAAATAAAATGGAAAAGGCCAACACGTTTATTTCACAAATCCTACGATTTTTATTTCCAAAAACCCCAAACCACAACATCTGGCGACCGTGATTAGTGATAAAAAGAAGAATGTCGTTGGAAACCGTGAAGAAAGAAAGAGCCGTGGCAAGAAGGCTGTTCACATTATACTCAAAAGATTTCTTGGTGAAATTGCACCAAGAAGATGGCGGCGACATGCTTGAAATTTCCGCACTATTTCAAAGACAACAACAACAACACCACCACCTAAATAGTCTCGATGAAAAAATCAAAAACCTTTTACTAGCAAATGAAGATTTAGAAGATGACGATCTACAAAAGGAGATGGTGGATGCAGTCGGATATAGAACAGCGTGGTACCGACTGGAAGCGGAATATAACGAGCGTCGAAAGGTGAGCAAGCCTAAGAATAATATTCAATTGCCAAAGCTAGAATTTCAGACGTTTGATGGTGACTTGAAAAACTGGTTAACATTTTGGGGACAGTTCAAAAAAATACACGAAGATGACTCTCTCCACCAGTTAGACAAACACCAGTACCTTTTACAGTCCATGTGTGTGGGGACAAAAGTAAGAAACCTTGTAGCAAGCTTTCCAGCAACTGCGTACAAGGAGTGCTGGGAACAATTAATAACTAGATATGCACGGGAGGATCTCCTAATTCAAGTGTATGTGAGGGAGATATTAAACTGGTCTTATTCAAGTCATCAATAAAAACAGTCACAAATCTTTATGATAAATTAAATGCACATCTTCGAGCACTAGAAACACTCGGTGTAGCGAAAGATAAATATGCCGCTTTTCTCTTACCAATGGTCGAGTCTGCGCTGCCACAAGAAACAATACGCACGTGGGAACGTTGTAAGGAATCCGCAAAAGATGTTGCCGATACTTTTTAAAGAGAGAAGTCGACAGCGAGCAGAGAATAAAAATGGCAAGAAAAACATTTGGGACAGAGGTAGAAAAAGTTAACCAAGAATTACCCAGACCACAAACAGCAGAATGCTTATTGACAAATTCAAAACAAAAGCGAGTAGCAAATGTCTGTGTCTGGTGCGACAAAGAATCGCATGCAAGTGTTGAGTGTTACAAACTACACAAAATGTCTCTGGATCAACGATTACTATTTCTCAAAGAGAAGAAAGTTTGCACTATATGTTTAAGAAAGGGACACCACCCTAAAGCGTGCAGTAGTTCAACAAAATGCCTCATCTGTCAAAAAAGGCATTCAACGGTACTCTGCTCTGAACATAAGATAGAAGAAAAATCTACAGAGAAGACAAAAGAGACCACTACTGCACCAGCGACATCACTGCCTTCTATGAACTCGAATGGTGAGACCTTACTGCAGACTGTTATTGTAGAAGTACAATATCAAGACAAAAAGATACCTGTGCGTGCCTCGTTGGACTCTGGATCACAGCGCACATACTTGAAGAAGGAAATCATTGACAGTCTAGGTGCGCCATCTACTGGAAAGGAACAGTTAACACATTGTCTTTTTGGTGGCTTACAAACAGTCAGCAAAGAATATGGAATATATGATGTCAAAGTCAAAGACTTGAACAGCAACTTCAGTATCAACATGCAAGCTATCAGTCAAGAGCGTATCTGTGGGGACATCCCATCACGTTTAGGGGTCCAAAGAATATCTCGTGAAAAGTGGGTAGGTATATCCAGAAATGAAATACCTCTGCCTAACCCCTCGGGGATAAAAGGCGTGAGATTATTAATTTTTATTTATTAAGGAAAACAAAAGTAACA
Organism: Ethmia dodecea; assembly: GCA_963855545.1. Classification (NCBI taxonomy): domain Eukaryota; kingdom Metazoa; phylum Arthropoda; class Insecta; order Lepidoptera; family Depressariidae; genus Ethmia; species Ethmia dodecea. The sequence continues at coordinate 927,282 of OY979447.1, forward strand.
CGATTATAATAATATTTAATGTAATATCTATGTTTTATGGTTTACCATAAAACAGATATTACATTAAATATTATTATAATCGAGTTACTTTTGTTTTTATGTAATGACATCAGTAGGTATAATTATGCAACATTAGTCTTGAAAAAGGAACAGGCTAGGAAAAAATTAACAGTTTTGTAATTATTATATCAACAATCTTTAATCTTTGTTTATCCTCACTGTATAAATTACTCTGTTTCCTCTAATTATTAGTTTAGCTAATTATTTAATTGATTTTACAGATTTATAACTTTAATGTTGAAAGTCTGACTAGCATGGACAAATTTTTAATTAATAATTTAACTAATTGAGTAAGCAATTACCGAGATGAATCAACATGTTAGTTAGTTAGAAATTATAATAACTTCTTAACCTTCTTAACAATAACATCATCAAGACCTTACCTACCTAATATCGGTGAAGGAAAACATTGTGAGGAAACCCGCAGATCCCAGAATTAATTATGACCCCCAAGAGTTGTTGCAAACCGTACACGCGCTGTTAAATACATCTTTCGGCGCAGCGAGAGTTACGATGTAGGGAATCGACATAGCGGAACTCGGTTCTAAGCCTACAAATCATTCGCTCGTCACAGCGAAAATCACGGTGAGGAGAATCGCCGTGGCGAGACTCACTAAACAGTGCATAATTCAATGAATTGATCTTAAATAAAGTATAATGATACTCACGTGAATGTTTTCTTTCAGTTCCTCTGTTATTACCAGAGATCGGCATTAGGTAGTGTGATTAGGTACCATAGTAGGTAAAGTTGCTACGAGGATGTAATATGGAGTTGTTAAAACCACCACTTTATTTCTGACTTCTGAAAATTTCCCGGAAAATTTTTGAGATTTTTCTACAGTAACATATTTACTTACTAAATATAAACTTCTTTTGTTCTTAGCTGATTTTCTCTACAGTGGCCGGTTATGGAGATAATCAACAAAATCTGTGTATTTGTAATAGTACGGCTCCTTAGCTAAAAAAAATGAAGTTTCGGTCCCATCCGTCACAAAGCACACATATGAAATTTGGCATTTCATATGTGTGCTTCGATTTAAAAGTAGGAATATGGTGGTTTTAACAACTCCACATTATATCCTCTACCTACTTTGGTACCAAATCACACTACCTAATGCCGATCTCTGGTTATTACTTTACATACTTCTGGAATAATATTCCCAATGCATGTCTTAATATTCTAAAAAGATACTGTAAACTAACGAAGGAATCACCTGTAGCTAAATAACGTAAAGTTAATGTTTATCTCTCCTTCGCCGTAATTGAAACTCTGAATCGTGCATTTCTTTGATGTTTTAGCACCAATTCAATAAACCTTCAAAATCACTTGAAGATAGTGCAGTAAAGATTTTATATTGGCCACTTAATTCCTGTGATTTCAAGTCTAACATTAATTGCAGACCTCCAAGAGTTTGTCTTCTATTGTAAATATTCATTTGCCACCATCTTCTATTTCTATTTTTCTTTTAATATAATTCATCAAGATAAACGCAGCACACGCAACTTGTAGGTCCGACATGTCAAAGAAGAATGAATGCAGGTAGGTACATCAAAATATTACGGGTAAATGCATACACGCTGTAGGCTTTTACCCGTAACACAACGCCGAACATTCTTAGGAACGTTACATTATATGGAAATGCTTGGAGGCTTACTGAGCTTTTGCCTGAGCCTGTATTGTACCATTCGTTATAACATTACATTACACCGAAACGCTCAAGGAAATGCTCAAGTGTATACTCACCTTACTTCTAGTTTTGCTATTCCGTCTCCCACTTCTATATCTATACATATAATAAAACTCTAACGGGGCCGTGTCTGTACATTAAATATTTTTTGAAAATTTTAACGGTAGTGTATATAGTTATCGACGATATAGATACCGAAACACCAATTTTTGGAATTTTTGTCTGTCTGTCTGTCTGTCTGTCTGTCTGTCTGGTTGTGCACGCATCACTCAAAAACTACTGGACAGATTTTGATGAAATTTGGTATGGAGATAACTGAGTACCCGGGTCAACATCTAAGGTACTTTTTATTCCAGGAAAATATCTCATTCCCACGGGAAAATATAAAAACTGGTTAAAAAGAGAAATACGTACTACTCCGAAACGATAAGACCTAGAAACTTGAAAAATCGTATGAAGGTGTCTGATATGTCATAGGAAATTGGTATGAAGGGATTTTTGAAAATTCCCACGGGAACGGGAATAAACTAAATCCAAGCGGGAAAACGCCGCTGGGCAACCGCTATTTGAATATGGTATGTAGGTGTCTTAAATATGTCGTAGGCAACCACTATGAAGGGATTTTCGGAAATTCCCACGGGAACGGGAATAAACGGAATCCGCGCGGGCAACGCCGCTGGGCATCCGCTAGTCTTCAATAAGATCTGTTGATACTAGAGGGAATGATGGTATTCAAAGTTCTCGTAAAAGACCTGGAGTGCGATTTTTGAATCTCACTAGTGATATCAAAATCACCGGTGACTAAAATTATCACCGATGACTTTTATGTCACCATTTTCCAAAAGTCGTATTTTTGAAAGTCACACCCTGTTTACCAACATTGAGAAATTTTACAATGTCAGTCAGAGACAATCTTCCCGTTACGATCCTTTTTACGCAGATGTTATAGTGTTGTCCTTGATATCGGTTTTTATTTTCTCATACTATAACTTAAAATATATTCATTAAATTTGTCAAACGTAAAACGTAGCGTAGCTGAATTGAAAAATTCACTAGAAAAGGACGATTAAACACAGATTTTACAATATATAAGAAAAGGTATGTACATTTCTTAGTGGCATATGTTTTACAAGTATATTTAACTTAATAATTGTATTAACTAATAACTTGCTTATTGTTTTACTTGATAATTGTAAGCTTTTTATAAATAATTGTGTACTTATACATTCTTTCTTTTATAGATGTCCGACGACGACGTCTCAGTCTCTAAGAAGAGAAAAGTCGGGGCTCACATAAGCCCGGCTCAAAAAATAATGCTTCAAAGTCTCATGCAGGACAACGAAAGATTACGATGTGGCAAACTATCTGCCACATTTACACTAAAGGATGCCGCCAAGGCTTGGCAGAATAAAGGGGCCGAATTAAATGCCATTCCGGGGGCGGCCAAGGATTGGAAGGCATGGAGAAAGGTAGGATGTTTTCATTGTTATTGTTATCTGAATGTGCCACTATTGCTTAGATGGGAGAGTGCATGTTCAGATATTTTCGAGTACCTCGGCAGCTTCGATATAGATATATCGAAGCTGCCGACCTCGCGCTGATGGCGACTGTACAGACTAAAGGCGTAGATTATTTTATACCTTTCAGACATGGCAGGATATCTACTCGAAAGTCAAAGCCAAAACGGCTCAAGTAAACAGAAGCCAGCGTCAGACGGGTGGTGGCCCACCAACAGCACCATTAACTGAATTTGAGGAGTCTGTTTCTGCCCTAATAAACCCAAGGGTAGTTTCAGGACACCAGGAATCACAGGAGTCCACAGTAAATTTTGATTGTAAGTTGGTTAACGATTGCTGATATTGAATGAAGCAGGAAATTTTAATTTATTAGTTCTTTATTACAACCATTTTTTGTTTATTCCAATTTCCCAATTTGACAATACAGAAGCTAGTAGAGAGGAAGCTGTAATAGTTTATCAGAATGGTATGTATAACTGCAAACAAATTTATTACTATAGAAATAATATGCAATATTTATCTAATAGGTATCTTGAATTTCTAGCCGATGATCAAGTAAACAACAATTCCCTACCTCCTCCTCAAGTGCCACCACGAAGAACAAAAATAAATATGAAAAGTCTGCTAAAGGATAAGGTAGAAATAAAAAAAAAATTACGAGGAAAAACTGGTATTAATGAAGGAGAAGAACAACATACTTATAGATATGAATAAAAACTTGGCACATCTATGTGATTCGTTTAAAAGATAGACATATTAGTGCTAAAATCAAAGCTTTAGGTTGTTCTATAAATAGGTATACTGTTATGTTTTAAGATGACGATTATTTAATTGAGAAATTTAGACTGATGTTGACAATGTATAATAGTTATAATACAGTCGTCCATCCGATATGTATGATGGTGACTGTCCAGTCAAGAGCATGTAGAGCTTGACACATTGGACTTTGTAACGTTCTTATTACAACCGCCTTAGAGGTCAGACTCGCACTACAAGTGTAAAGCTTCATGTGCTCTTGACTGTACATGCAATAAGTACTTGCTTTACTGCTATTGGCGGTTTTATTAAAATGTTATTAGTATCAATGCTTTAGATTGTTCTATTAATATGTATACTGTTATGTTTTAAGATGAATATTATTTAATTGAGAAATTTAGACTGATGTTATCAATATATAGTCATACACGCACTCTACTTGCCATAAGTGCTATTGATGTTCCTATCAAAATGTTAGCTTAGGCCAGTTTCACAAACTTTCCTTGTTTCATTCAGTTCCTATAGCTACCTACCTGCCTAGCTTTCTCTACAAGTCCATATCCTACATAATGGTTCACCGGATTATGGAACTGTAATTCACTTGGATTACTAGGAATTTAAATCATTTTTTGTGGGGATTGTGTTAAGAGACATTAGTTAAATCAATAATAATAATATGTATAATGTTTTATTTATGTATAACTACTTAAAGTTGCCAATAAAAAAGTCACTTGCGGCATCCACTTGGTGGCTACACATGTCAACGAGTTTGGGCTTCAGTAATCGTTGAGAAAATCTTACGCAAAATAATTTTCCACTACATTCGCTCGAAGAGCTTGCCCTGCCACCAAATCACCGTGAGGCACCTCCTCATGTGGCACATGGTACAGGCCAAAATCCACGTCATCATCCTCATCCTCATTGTCCTGATCAAGTTCCACGTTGTTTTGGATACAGATGTTGTGCAGTACTACACAGCTGTTAATTATTTTTGATGCCTTTTCTGGTGCATAGTGCAGCACTCTATATTTTAATAGGCAGCGGAATCGCCCTTTCAATACGCCATTGCACCTTTCAATTGTGGCACGCGCTTTCTTGAAGGCCTTATTGTATCGCTCCTCTGCCATATTATTTGGGTCTGCAATTGGCACTTGCAGCCCCGACCTTAATGCATATCCACTGTCTCCTGATAAAATATAGAAACACAACATATTATAAATCACATTTTTAATAAATATACGCTCATATAACACATGAGACTTGGCCGGTTTTTTCTTTTGAGGTGTTCAATAAAGAGGTATTGTATTGTTTTCTAAGAGTCTGCATCATGGGCTCTTATATACAAGTCAATACATCATTAACAATAGCATATATTATATCCAGTACCCGCAACATAAAACTTATTGGGCTTGTCCAATATTTTTTTATTTATATCTTCTTCCTTGTAACATCAGTGCTGAGTGCAGTGTGCCATGTGTACTGGGCAAACATGCCGCCATGTTTGATTCTAGATTAAATAAATAAATGTATATAGTAGCTCACCAATAAGGTAATATGTTCCACCTCGTTGATGAATTTCCCGCATCACCGGTTGCACTGCACTTTGATTCCAAATATAATTATCATGAGTGCACCCAGGGAACAGTGCATTGACGTTAAGTATATTTAGATCCGCATCACATATCTGAAAAGTAACAATTTAGTATAAAATAAAGAGATATAATAAAAAAAGTATCTTTGATTAACACATTACCAACTGAGTATTGATGGCATGATATCCTTTGCGGTTAACATAACTCCGCTCATCATATTCTTCGTTGTTAGGTGGTGGAAATATAGCCACATGGGTACAATCTATGCATCCAACTATCCCAGGCAAGCCATACAGTTGATAAAACCTTAAAAAAACATTTTACTATTAACCCTTATTTAGACAATGAAGGTAAGAAACAACCAAAACTTCAGAGCCTTTTTGTTGTATTTATTTCTTAACCAGAATTATTCAGACTATTTAACATCAAGCAGTATATGTTTTTTTTTATGGGCTTTAAAGAGGTAAGTGAATGACGATCATCTTGAGTAAAATTTACACTAGGTAACAACTACATGAGGTGCTTACTTTTGGGCAATAGCATTTATTTCCAAAGGGTTCCTAGGAAACTTAATATATTTTTCCATAATTAGTGGGTTGTTGGGATTAGGCGCACAATGCCACATTCGCAAAATGCCACATGACACAAAATGCCACATTCGCAAAATGCCACATTCGCAAAATGCCACATTCGCAAAATGCCACACAGCAAAATGCCACAGTAGCAGAATGCCACACGAACAAAGTGCCATACTTGTTCAACTCCCTTTCTTGCAGTATGTAGACTAATGATTTATAAATTAGAAAATAAAACTAATCTTAGAATTTTAGTATGTACTTATGTATTTAATCACATTATTTATTAATTTCCATTAATTTTAACACAAAATAAATTGAAAATGTTAACTGAAATTATGAATGCCGCTGAGAATCATAAAAACTTAATAACAAAACATCATAACTTTTTTAAAAAAAGCATATTTTTTTGTATTTACACCATTCAGCTGTTTTATTGTAATATTATGTACTTATAATAGTATTTAATCACATCACACAGATTAGTACGAGAGTGTGGCATTATGCGAAAATGGCATTTTGATAATGTGACGTTTTGATAATGTGACATTTTGCGATGTGGCGTTTTGAGAATGTGGCATTTTGAGAATGTGGCATTTTGCGAAAATCGAATGTGTCATTTTGCGAATGTGGCATTATGCGCCTAATCCAACACATGTCTGGTAGGACCCAGCCGCAAAGAAATTAAGGGCCACAAGAACCTGCAAGCAAACATAGAGTATAAGTGTTTGAGGAGATTGACCGAGATTGCAAACTCCTTGTTTTGAGAAAGGATAAAACATAAAATAAATTTAAGACTAGTAATTAAAAAAATTACAGAATCATACCTATAATTTGGGAATTACGTTATAAAGATTCATTTCGGAAAACATCGCAATAGGGCAACATACCATAGTAACAGGAGTAAGTATTTAGTGGATTAGGAAGTATTCACTTATTTACCTTCGTTTCTACCGTCAAGTCACTAGCTCGGTTAGGAGCCGGAATCAAGGGTCTTAACTCGTCAATTAGAGCCCGTACCAACGGTTTCGTAAGCCGATAATATTTTTTAAATTTCGCAATAGACATCGCGAATGCTTGTTGGTGATGAATTCTTTCTGCGGCTGGATTATGTCGACGGTGAGGAACATCGCCGTCGTCGTCGCTGTCCGTATCCGTCATCGTCATCAAAATGTGCTCCTCCAGGCTTGCCATTTTTTATATTTTCAATATCACAAAAACATACTTTGGCACTTTTGGCAGATGTCACATACGTCAACTGTCAAAAATATCACATGGTGATTTCAATTACGAGTGGGTAGGGGCACTCGTAAATCGATATCATAGGTATGACAAATGTAAGTCACCGATGAGTTTCAAAAATACGAACTTTCGGAAATCACTCACATCGGTGAGAATTAGTCACTTGGTGAGATTCAAAAATCGATCCCCTGGTAAGATACGTACCAGAAATATCACCGAATGGAAAGATTTAAAAAGAAAAGCATTAAAGAATTTAGGAAAAACACATACTACATATAAATGTGTCTCCACTAATTTATTGATAATAGTAGATTATACAACAAGGGAATAAAGCACTGTTTTATGTCACGGGCGCTACATTGAATCCTGAACGTAACGAAGGACTCCCAGTTTTACTCCCGAGCGCAGCGAGGGAGTTATGATTTAATTCCCGAGCAAAGCGAGGGAATTAAGACTGAGTCCTGAGTTTAGTGAGGGATTTAAGCGCCCAAGACAAAAACAGTTTTATTCCCGAGTTATATACTCTACTTTTCTCACCTTATGCGAGATCATAAAATGCAATTGCATGGTAGTAGATTATTGACAATGCCTATGGCATCTAGTATAATAGACTCTGAAGTCAAAGTACTTTCATCACTCGACATTTTCGATATTCTTTTTGAAATGTTAAAGCTATAAAATGGATACAGCAACTTGTTTCTGCCGGCGTGACCTAGGTACTTGATTTAACAATTGAAGATCGTATTAATCTAGTTGGTCGCGGCTTCGGTTTTCGAAAATCGAGTTGGCCACGACTGCACCACATTTTGCTTAACGAAATTAGACTTTATCTTCATAGCAATAAGGATTATGAAAAGTGAAAATTACATTATTGACCTAGGGTTATAATGAAATTCCATACAACATTATAACCCGGTTAAAGCCCATGGATATAATGTCTTGCTTTCGGTGACGTTTATATGATATATAATCCGGCTTTGTCGAGCATGTGGTGTGAAAATGTGATTATGAGGTAAGTTGGTTAACGATTGCTGATATTGAATGAAGCAGGAAATTTTAATTTATTAGTTCTTTATTACAACCATTTTTTGTTTATTCCAATTTCCCAATTTGACAATACAGAAGCTAGTAGAGAGGAAGCTGTAATAGTTTATCAGAATGGTATGTATAACTGCAAACAAATTTATTACTATAGAAATAATATGCAATATTTATCTAATAGGTATCTTGAATTTCTAGCCGATGATCAAGTAAACAACAATTCCCTACCTCCTCCTCAAGTGCCACCACGAAGAACAAAAATAAATATGAAAAGTCTGCTAAAGGATAAGGTAGAAATAAAAAAAAAAATTACGAGGAAAAACTGGTATTAATGAAGGAGAAGAACAACATACTTATAGATATGAATAAAAACTTGGCACATCTATGTGATTCGTTTAAAAGATAGACATATTAGTGCTAAAATCAAAGCTTTAGGTTGTTCTATAAATAGGTATACTGTTATGTTTTAAGATGACGATTATTTAATTGAGAAATTTAGACTGATGTTGACAATGTATAATAGTTATAATACAGTCGTCCATCCGATATGTATGATGGTGACTGTCCAGTCAAGAGCATGTAGAGCTTGACACATTGGACTTTGTAACGTTCTTATTACAACCGCCTTAGAGGTCAGACTCGCACTACAAGTGTAAAGCTTCATGTGCTCTTGACTGTACATGCAATAAGTACTTGCTTTACTGCTATTGGCGGTTTTATTAAAATGTTATTAGTATCAATGCTTTAGATTGTTCTATTAATATGTATACTGTTATGTTTTAAGATGAATATTATTTAATTGAGAAATTTAGACTGATGTTATCAATATATAGTCATACACGCACTCTACTTGCCATAAGTGCTATTGATGTTCCTATTAAAATGTTAGCTTAGGCCAGTTTCACAAACTTTCCTTGTTTCATTCAGTTCCTATAGCTACCTACCTGCCTAGCTTTCTCTACAAGTCCATATCCTACATAATGGTTCACCGGATTATGGAACTGTAATTCACTTGGATTACTAGGAATTTAAATCATTTTTTGTGGGGATTGTGTTAAGAGACATTAGTTAAATCAATAATAATAATATGTATAATGTTTTATTTATGTATAACTACTTAAAGTTGCCAATAAAAAAGTCACTTGCGGCATCCACTTGGTGGCTACACATGTCAACGAGTTTGGGCTTCAGTAATCGTTGAGAAAATCTTACGCAAAATAATTTTCCACTACATTCGCTCGAAGAGCTTGCCCTGCCACCAAATCACCGTGAGGCACCTCCTCATGTGGCACATGGTACAGGCCAAAATCCACGTCATCATCCTCATCCTCATTGTCCTGATCAAGTTCCACGTTGTTTTGGATACAGATGTTGTGCAGTACTACACAGCTGTTAATTATTTTTGATGCCTTTTCTGGTGCATAGTGCAGCACTCTATATTTTAATAGGCAGCGGAATCGCCCTTTCAATACGCCATTGCACCTTTCAATTGTGGCACGCGCTTTCTTGAAGGCCTTATTGTATCGCTCCTCTGCCATATTATTTGGGTCTGCAATTGGCACTTGCAGCCCCGACCTTAATGCATATCCACTGTCTCCTGATAAAATATAGAAACACAACATATTATAAATCACATTTTTAATAAATATACGCTCATATAACACATGAGACTTGGCCGGTTTTTTCTTTTGAGGTGTTCAATAAAGAGGTATTGTATTGTTTTCTAAGAGTCTGCATCATGGGCTCTTATATACAAGTCAATACATCATTAACAATAGCATATATTATATCCAGTACCCGCAACATAAAACTTATTGGGCTTGTCCAATATTTTTTTATTTATATCTTCTTCCTTGTAACATCAGTGCTGAGTGCAGTGTGCCATGTGTACTGGGCAAACATGCCGCCATGTTTGATTCTAGATTAAATAAATAAATGTATATAGTAGCTCACCAATAAGGTAATATGTTCCACCTCGTTGATGAATTTCCCGCATCACCGGTTGCACTGCACTTTGATTCCAAATATAATTATCATGAGTGCACCCAGGGAACAGTGCATTGACGTTAAGTATATTTAGATCCGCATCACATATCTGAAAAGTAACAATTTAGTATAAAATAAAGAGATATAATAAAAAAAGTATCTTTGATTAACACATTACCAACTGAGTATTGATGGCATGATATCCTTTGCGGTTAACATAACTCCGCTCATCATATTCTTCGTTGTTAGGTGGTGGAAATATAGCCACATGGGTACAATCTATGCATCCAACTATCCCAGGCAAGCCATACAGTTGATAAAACCTTAAAAAAACATTTTACTATTAACCCTTATTTAGACAGTGAAGGTAAGAAACAACCAAAACTTTAGAGCCTTTTTGTTGTATTTATTTCTTAACCAGAATTATTCAGACTATTTAACATCAAGCAGTATATGTTTTTTTTTATGGGCTTTAAAGAGGTAAGTGAATGACGATCATCTTGAGTAAAATTTACACTAGGTAACAACTACATGAGGTGCTTACTTTTGGGCAATAGCATTTATTTCCAAAGGGTTCCTAGGAAACTTAATATATTTTTCCATAATTAGTGGGTTGTTGGGATTAGGCGCACAATGCCACATTCGCAAAATGCCACATGACGCAAAATGCCACATTCGCAAAATGCCACATTCGCAAAATGCCACATTCGCAAAATGCCACACAGCAAAATGCCACAGTAGCAGAATGCCACACGAACAAAGTGCCATACTTGTTCAACTCCCTTTCTTGCAGTATGTAGACTAATGATTTATAAATTAGAAAATAAAACTAATCTTAGAATTTTAGTATGTACTTATGTATTTAATCACATTATTTATTAATTTCCATTAATTTTAACACAAAATAAATTGAAAATGTTAACTGAAATTATGAATGCCGCTGAGAATCATAAAAACTTAATAACAAAACATCATAACTTTTTTAAAAAAAGCATATTTTTTTGTATTTACACCATTCAGCTGTTTTATTGTAATATTATGTACTTATAATAGTATTTAATCACATCACACAGATTAGTACGAGAGTGTGGCATTATGCGAAAATGGCATTTTGATAATGTGACGTTTTGATAATGTGACATTTTGCGATGTGGCGTTTTGAGAATGTGGCATTTTGAGAATGTGGCATTTTGCGAAAATCGAATGTGTCATTTTGCGAATGTGGCATTATGCGCCTAATCCAACACATGTCTGGTAGGACCCAGCCGCAAAGAAATTAAGGGCCACAAGAACCTGCAAGCAAACATAGAGTATAAGTGTTTGAGGAGATTGACCGAGATTGCAAACTCCTTGTTTTGAGAAAGGATAAAACATAAAATAAATTTAAGACTAGTAATTAAAAAAATTACAGAATCATACCTATAATTTGGGAATTACGTTATAAAGATTCATTTCGGAAAACATCGCAATAGGGCAACATACCATAGTAACAGGAGTAAGTATTTAGTGGATTAGGAAGTATTCACTTATTTACCTTCGTTTCTACCGTCAAGTCACTAGCTCGGTTAGGAGCCGGAATCAAGGGTCTTAACTCGTCAATTAGAGCCCGTACCAACGGTTTCGTAAGCCGATAATATTTTTTAAATTTCGCAATAGACATCGCGAATGCTTGTTGGTGATGAATTCTTTCTGCGGCTGGATTATGTCGACGGTGAGGAACATCGCCGTCGTCGTCGCTGTCCGTATCCGTCATCGTCATCAAAATGTGCTCCTCCAGGCTTGCCATTTTTTATATTTTCAATATCACAAAAACATACTTTGGCACTTTTGGCAGATGTCACATACGTCAACTGTCAAAAATATCACATGGTGATTTCAATTACGAGTGGGTAGGGGCACTCGTAAATCGATATCATAGGTATGACAAATGTAAGTCACCGATGAGTTTCAAAAATACGAACTTTCGGAAATCACTCACATCGGTGAGAATTAGTCACTTGGTGAGATTCAAAAATCGATCCCCTGGTAAGATACGTACCAGAAATATCACCGAATGGAAAGATTTAAAAAGAAAAGCATTAAAGAATTTAGGAAAAACACATACTACATATAAATGTGTCTCCACTAATTTATTGATAATAGTAGATTATACAACAAGGGAATAAAGCACTGTTTTATGTCACGGGCGCTACATTGAATCCTGAACGTAACGAAGGACTCCCAGTTTTACTCCCGAGCGCAGCGAGGGAGTTATGATTTAATTCCCGAGCAAAGCGAGGGAATTAAGACTGAGTCCTGAGTTTAGTGAGGGATTTAAGCGCCCAAGACAAAAACAGTTTTATTCCCGAGTTATATACTCTACTTTTCTCACCTTATGCGAGATCATAAAATGCAATTGCATGGTAGTAGATTATTGACAATGCCTATGGCATCTAGTATAATAGACTCTGAAGTCAAAGTACTTTCATCACTCGACATTTTCGATATTCTTTTTGAAATGTTAAAGCTATAAAATGGATACAGCAACTTGTTTCTGCCGGCGTGACCTAGGTACTTGATTTAACAATTGAAGATGGTATTAATCTAGTTGGTCGCGGCTTCGGTTTTCGAAAATCGAGTTGGCCACGACTGCACCACATTTTGCTTAACGAAATTAGACTTTATCTTCATAGCAATAAGGATTATGAAAAGTGAAAATTACATTATTGACCTAGGGTTATAATGAAATTCCATACAACATTATAACCCGGTTAAAGCCCATGGATATAATGTCTTGCTTTCGGTGACGTTTATATGATATATAATCCGGCTTTGTCGAGCATGTGGTGTGAAAATGTGATTATGAGGTGGCGGTTATGAATGCAGTTACCAATGTTTATCCGAATGCAAAGGTAACTGGTTGTTATTTCACTTTCAACAAGCCATTTGGAAAAAAAGTAAAAAAATGGGTTTGACAAAATGCAAAAAAAACCTTAATGTCATTCGCATGGCCGCTGTGATACCACTTTTGCCACCACGCTATATACCAGAGGGATTGTAAATTATTTATGGAAAAATTGAATCACTATGTGCGGGAATGAAGGAATATCACAATTATTTAGAGAGACAGTGGCATAGTATGTCCCCAACATTATTAAGTTGTTCCGGTCAACGCCACCGAACCACCAATGCTACAGAGGCGTGGCACAGGAGACTCAATGTAGTCATTCCAAAACGCCCTAGCCTATTTTTATTTATTCATAAATTATAAAAGGAATCTACACATTTTGATGTGAATATTAAACAGTGGTTATTTATAGGACTTAAAAAAACCGAAGCAATAAAGTTATCTTATTCGACAAGAAATAGAAAAAAATTCTCGCAGCGCTAGAGAGTCAAGAGATATCGGTTCACGTTTTCTTTAAAAAGATGTTTTATTTCATACTTCTGCTGTGATTTATTACATATATTTTAATGTACAATAAAACAGTAGAGATTTCATTCAGAGCTAAAAAATCTTTTTTCAGATCAGTGTTTATAAACAACTTTAACATCGGGTTTCGGTCTCCATCGTCAGATGTATGTACTTATTGCACATTATAAAAAAAAAAAAAACTGCTACAGGTACGGATAAAGTAAATTTAATGACTGAAAAAAGAATCCATAGCAAAAGGGCTAGAGCATTTTATGACTTAATGAAAAAGGAACAAGAAGGTTCTTTAACATTCTGTTTCGATCTGCAACAGGTTCAGCCACTCCCCCGAACTCCGATTCAAAAAGCATTTTATAGTCCACAGATTAGCTTTTATGTATTTTGCATTGTAGCAAAAAATACTAAAAATCCTTTATTCTACAATTGGACTGAAATACAAGCAAATAGGGGCGCAACAGAAATCGGTTCTGCTTTACTAGATTTTCTTAAAACTCAATATTTTGAGGGTATCCATACTAGCAGGTTGTTTTGTGATGGCTGTGGGGGCCAAAACAAAAATTCACATAATGTGCATCTACTATTGTTTTGGCTCCAAAAGCTGTCACCAGAAAATGTAGAAAAAATACAATTGTTTTTCCCAGTCAGAGGACACAGTTTCTTGCCCGCTGACAGGGTTTTTGGACGTGTAGAAAAGGAACTCAGGTGTCATCCAATTAGAACAACCCCAGAAGAATACATACAATATTACTCTCAGTTTGGAACAGTAAAAAAAATTGGAATTGATTGGAAGTTTTATAATATTAAGAGTTGGAAAAGGTTTACAAAAAGGTTATAGGTAAACAGAATTTAAAAATAATAACTTTTATTAAAACTATTAATAAAAGAAACCAACGTCAATGTCACATTAAAACTTTTGAAAATTACATGTTTACATCGGATGTCGAAAGTAATACAAAATTAAACCTTGTTAAACGACAAACAAGTCGGGTTAACCTTGATTTAACTGAATTGGCAATACACGTTTTTGGTTTGCAATCTAGAACAATTCCCTTAGCTTTTAATCTGTTAATATAATTTTCTGATTGTTAACTGTTGTGTACGTCGTTGAAATAAATAAATAAAAGAAAAACACTTGAATTTAAAAAAGAAATATGATGTAAGCAACCTGCTTGTGAAACAATTTGGTGAAAACTGGGCAGAAACCCAGGAGCTTTCCTGGTATGTCAATATAATAAATGGTTGCAATAATCCTGAAAGTGATGAAGAAGATGCTTGTGACAATGATGAAAATTGTTATTGCCTTTGTCTGCCCGTTAAAATTTAAGTATATTTAAATAAAAAAATAATTCTTTAATTACATTAGTTTTATTTATTTTATTTCAAGATGTTAGTCAATTTTGTTTAAGTGATAAAGTTATTAAATATTATTACATAACACATAAATAAAGAATTAAGTCAGTAAAACACCATTTTAAATTAATTTCAACAAAATAAGATTAATCCACAATGGTTTTAATCATAACTAGATTATTCCTATAGAGCACATAACAAAACTTGATTATTCCATTTTAAAATTCTGGATTTATTCTATATTATATTACTGCTACAAATTTTAAAGTGCTACGAAATAATCACTATTCTTGTTTTATATAATTAATCAACATTTTATATTAAACACATAACTGTGTTCTTAAAATTATATTTCTTTAAATTATACAAAAACACAAAAAGTGGAATAGTCAAGTTTTGAAAAGAACTTCCTCATATGTAAATGATGATTTTGCATAATTACTGATAACTTTGTCTAAATTAATCCATTCAATGATGCTAGATGCTACTATTGTTTTGATTCACATTTCTATTTGTGAAATTCCCGAAACATTATATAAATTTTTTTTTTTTTTTATATTATGTGTTAACTTTTGTTTTCTTACGTATTAATTTGATATGTATCTGCTTAATTTACTTATGATTTATTGTGTAGGTACAATTGATAAATGTTTTGTAATGTGTACAATGTATAATGCTAGAGAATTATTACATTTGATTTTTGACAATTTGTAACATTTTTATTTTCGACTAGCTTTCGTACACGGTCCAGGGTCTCAAACTATCTCCATACAAAATTTCATCTAAATCGGTTCAACGATTTTAGCGAGAAGAGATAACAGTCAGACAGAGTTATTTTCGCATTTAAAATATTATCATGGATTTTTCATCCTTTTATAAACGTACATATTCGTATTATTCTGATGCTGACCACCTCTGTGGCGCGGTGGGCGAATGCCCGCCTACAACGCAGAAGGTAGTGGGTTCGATGCCCGCTGTGGAACTAATATTTGTAGGTCTTGTACTTAATTGTAATCTACAGGGTATTGGTTCCTGATGTGGAAGTTTGTAAATATTTAAAAATAAATGTATGTATCTATTATATCCGTTATCTGTGGCACCCATTGACAAACTTAGTTGCTTAGTTTGGGGCTAGAAATATTTAACTAGAAAAAAAATAATTATCAATCCTGTTTAAAAAGTATTTCTTTTAAGAATTGGTATTTTTAAGAATTAGTCTTTTTGAGAATTAGTTTTTTTAAGAAATGGTCTTTTTGATAATTGGTCTTTTTAAGAATTGGACTTTTTAAGAAATAGGTATTTCTAGAACTAGGTATTTCGCGAATTTGTAATTTTTAAGCTTTTGGGCATTTTAAGGATTAGGCATTTATCGACTAAGCTGACAAGAAGAGCTCCTGATCCCTAAATATTAAAAATGTTAGTCAGTATTATTTTGGTTCTCTTCAAGTTTTAGGAAATTTCCGGCGGCGTTGAACTCTTGTTTATTGAAAAATCATCATTCGATAGCTATGAGGCAAAAGTCAAGGCGAAGAAACAACGTGGACGTGGGAGAGCCATGCTTCGGCACGTTTGGGCCGGCTCGACCGGAGTGATACCACGGCCTCATAGAAAACCAGCGTAAAATAATGCTTGCATTGCGTTTCGTTGAGTGAGTGAGGTAACCGGAGTCCCCAATCCTCCCCCCCCCCTCCCACTATTCCCACCTCCTAAGGCCGGCAACGCAGTTGTGATTCTTGAGTTGCAGGTGTCCATGAGCAACGGTAGTCACTTACCACCAGGTGACTTGTTTGCCCCCTTTTTTTTATAAAAAAAAAACAACGTCAATACTGTCGAGATATGGGACATATGGAAAAACTGTCGCAAAAGAATTCGTGAAGACGCAACTGATACTCAGCAAGTTGTAGTAAAGACATAACCAGCATCCCCCGAAGCTCCCTCACCGTCACAATCTGGTTTTTCTTGTTACGGCTGTGGGACGCCAGGGGTCGTCCGTAGCAAATGTCCAACTTATACAACAGCAAGGCCATCAAAAAGTGAGAAAGTAGATTTCTGCTCTGTAAACGTCACGACCGATGCTAGAGCACGACCCATATGGTGGGCAGTGCGTATGTAGATACCTGCGCAAAATCTAGTGTTGCTTCGTACGAGCTTTATTTATACCTAAAACGCAGGGGCTATAAGTTTGAAAAAACATACTGACGATGTACCTGTCAGGTTATGTGACCGCACTGTACCTACAACCTTTACTATACTTCCGGATTCCAAATAAAATAAGACTCTCCTTCTCGTAGGATTCATCATGGACGCCGGCTTGGTGATTGACATATCTCAACATGCATGGCACTTTGTTGACAGGCCAAACAAGTTCTACAACCTTCAGTTTGAAAATCTGGAGGGAATAGTTTGAGCATTCCGTAGACAGTGCTTGTGTTGTCGCACCAAACTACAGAAGAGGATTTCTGGTAAATGAAATCTCCTGTCGTCTTTGCGTTCGAGTTTTTCTTGTCACCTCTGCTGACGCCCCGCCGAGCCTAGCATGTTACAGTCTTAATTATTTTTAAGCCATTCCAAAAATATGTATGTTTATGTAATTAATAACTAAATTACAAAAATATACAATATTAATTACAGATTAATACAATAAACGAATATTCAACTTAACTACATTTAATATTAAATGTCATTATAGTTAATGTTTTTTTTTGTTTACAGCTCGAAAAAGAACAAGAAAGACTTGTTCTCGATCATCCACCAGGAAGAACGCGGGGCTTCTACCTCAAAGGAATCTACGCGCGCCACTACTTCCAGCTTTACTTCGCGGGTATCATCGGGACAGTGTCGCCGTACGGCTAATACCCAGGGGGAATTTGATTTTGACCTCAAGATATACAACACCGAGGATGTAAAGAACACTCCGCCAGAAGAGTGGTATAAGAAAGCTCTCGCGTCGCTGAAGCTGTAGTTCAGCGAGAAAACGCGTGAGTTGATAGCCAGGCATATTATGCTGTATTCGATGACAGCGAGCCTGTATATTTGACCAATAAGATTACTTTTAAGTGAAATTCTTTAATTTTTTTATAAACATGGTTAAGTATTAATAAATAAACAAATATTATTGGGACTAAGTTAGTTTATATTTCCGTTAGATACTTATTACATACTCGTAGGTAGGTATCTACTTTAGACCTACAATCTGTGTAGTAAGAATATTTTCAACTCCGTTTCGAATTCAAATTTTGAGATTTTTGCCTGAATGCCTTTCTGTGCAGTATGCAACACATCAGTTGGTAAAACGCCATGGATAGGTCATTTAAACCGTCGTGAATAAGCAAAATAATTGGAGTCAGCCGCATAGTGACGGCGCGCTACTACATATTTCATACCGGCTCGACTTCAAAAAATGGGCTGCGAGAGGAAATGAATATAAGGAAATGTTAAAGGCAAGAAAAATAAGTATTCAAAATTGACGTTGACGTCTGTCTGGCAAAACCTTCCGTATTTCTAAATTATTACCAAAATTATTTCCCGGTCTCGTCTGCTCCCCAGAAGTGAGCAGACTGTACGGATAGATAACGGTGACCCCTCTTCCCCCAATAACAACCTTGACCCTGTTCCCAGTAACGATTTTTGGAAAACTATCGGCAACCTAAAAAACAGTATTCCGGTTGTGAAACGCATCCCCCGTGGGGCGCGTATATCAGTAGCTACATCTCTGAATGTAGCCATACAAAAAGTCTTGAATCAAAATTCCAAAGAAAGCTGGGAAGAGTTACTCACTTTCGCATATCGCGTCCTTTACGCAAAAAAAGTTGATGGCTCAAGCGGCACCCTCACGCAGATTATTAGGAATAACTGTCTACACCCAAATTCGAACCCTTCTCTAAATTCCCACCGAATTCCGCGTTCTCATGGCCAATCTAAATTACACAAAAAAGTTGAATCAAAAGTTAATGACGGCGATTTAAAGGGGGCCGCTCAGCTTCTCTTTTCCAATGACACTGTAGCACCTGACACAGCGGAAACTCTCTCGGCTTTACAGTCCAAGCATCCGCAGCCTGCAGCAACACTTCGCCTCCCTGATCCGCCAGAGCCTTCTGATCCGGCAGCTCGGGCTTCGCCAGAGGATGTGCTGACTGCGATTATGTCCTTTAAGAGTGGCTCTGCCGGCGGGCTGGACGGCCTTTCCCCCCAACACTACAAGGATCTCGTATCCGGTGTTACGGGGGAGGCCGGCAGAGCACTCCTGACAAGCTTGGCGTCCCTGGCGAACCTCATGCTGTCTGGTCAGGTTTCCTCCGAAGTCACGGACATCCTATACGGCGCAAATCTTGTCGCATTGAAAAAAAAAGACGGAGGGATAAGGCCAATCGCGGTGGGCTGCACCATCAGGAGAATTGTTTCCAAAATTTGCTGCAAAAACATCCTTCCCAATGTTTCGTCCCTATTTGAACCTATTCAACTGGGGTTCGGAACCAAGGGAGGATGCGAAGCAGCAGTACACGCAGCCCGGACGTACGTCCTCAATGATGGTGGTGAAGTTTTGTTGAAGGTGGACGTCAAAAATGCTTTCAACTCAGTGGACCGGGGCGCCCTGTTGTCACAAATAAAAGAAAAGACCCCACAAATTTACAAATATCTTTGGCAATGCTATTCTAAGCCCACTAAATTAATTCACAAAAACCATTTATTGAATTCGGCTGTAGGTTGCCAACAGGGCGACCCGCTTGGCCCAGCTATCTTTAGCCTCGCCATCCACCCTATAATTTCAGAACTAAATTCAAAATTTAATATTTGGTATCTTGACGACGGAACCCTAGGAGGCGAAGCATCCGCGGTCCTTAGTGACCTCCGTTCACTAATGGATAGTTTTCGTTTAATCGGTTTAGATTTAAATTTTTCAAAATGCGAGCTTTTTGTTTCGGCGTCAGTACCGTCTGACATAAAATCTAACATCATAACGCAGTTCAATAATTTAGCCCCAAATATAAAAATTCTCGGAAATGAATCCCTTCGTCTCCTAGGAGCCCCGATTCTCGATGAATCTTTCTCGAGTTTTGTTCAGGAGCAAATTTCTAAATTTAACGACTGCTCGGACAGACTCCTCGAAATTAACCCGCATATGGCTCTGTCCATAATACGGTCTTGCCTGTTTGTCCCGAAATTGACATATGTCCTCCGCTGCTCCCATTTTTGGAAGTTTGATAGTTTATTAGATAGTCTGGACCTTTCTTTACAAAAATATCTCTCCCAAATTCTAAATAGCCCTTTAGAGGGGCGAGCCTGGGACCAAGCCACCCTCCCAGTAAGATTTGGTGGACTGGGGGTTCGCAAAATTTCCAGTATTTCCCTACCGGCGTTTCTGTCCTCTGCTCATAGTGCGTACAACCTCCACGGAAGCATAATATGCCCCTCTCTGGGTATCGTGGAGTTGTCGTACTTGACGGAGGCTAGAGATGCATGGCTGAGAGCATGTCCGGGTGTTAGTCTGCCGTCCAGTCCGCTTTGTCAGAAGCACTGGGACGGGCCGCTCTGCGAGTTGGTGCTTAAGAAACTAACGGATTCATGCACCAGCACCTCGGAGCGTGCTCGTCTCCTCGCAGTGTCTCAAAAAGAATCGGGACATTGGCTGCGGGCATTGCCTTCTGCTACCGTTGGTACTCTATTGGATAGACAGACACTTTCCCTCGCTGTCTGTCTTCGATTGGGCGTCAGGGCAAACCACCCCCATAGATGCCAGTGTGGGGAGCCTGTCGATCGACTCGGACACCACGGCCTCTCTTGCGCACGTAGCGCCGGCCGCCTGTCGCGCCATGCATGCCTCAACGACATCATCCGCAGGGCTCTCACCACTGCTGGTATCCCAGCTATTCTTGAGCCTAACGGCATCACACGAATAGGTGGCGGGAGGCCTGATGGTATGACTGTCGGGCCATGGAGACATGGCAGGTCGCTGGTGTGGGATGCCACATGTGCCGACACATTGGCCCCATCCCACATCGATGCCACCTCTGTGGGCGCTGGCGCGGCGGCTGCGGCCGCTGAACGCCTGAAGCGGCGCAAATATGCCGACCTCAATGAGGGCTACATATTTGTGCCGTTTGGGGTGGAGACCATGGGACCGTGGGGTCCGGGGGCGCGGCAGCTCCTCAAAGAGCTGTCAGTGCGTTTGGTCGAGGCTTCAGGTGACCAGAGGGCTGGCAGCTATCTCTGTCAAAGGATCAGCCTAGCTATCCAGAGAGGGAATGCTGCCAGTCTTCTGGGCACTGTCCCACATGGTTCCTCTTTGGAGGACATTTTTTATCTGTAATTATTGTAAATCAATGTATATTTTCTTTGTAAATAAATGTATATTTCCTAGTATTCAAAATAAATTTAAATTACGAACTTAATCTTCTGGTAGATATAGTTAAACAAGGTTCAGGAACCACTAATGACGGCAACACAGCAAGAATGTTCTTTGAGTTTCCAGACAAAACTGCTGCCATACCGGGTTGGACGAGGGGCTCGTACGTAGATTTGCTGTTATTCTGCAAGCGATAACATCTGGGGAGCAAATGGAAATTACAAAATTTAAAAATTATGCCTACGAAACGGCTGAGAGGTATGTAGAGTTGCACGATGGGTACCACATGTCGTCGACCGTCCATAAGTTGCTGTTACATGAAGCAGATATCATTGCTAGCAATGCAGTCATTCTAATTGGGAACTTCTCAGAAGAAGCCTCTGAGGCCCGTAACAAAGATTTTAGAAGGTTCAGGGAACACCATTCTGGCAAGAAAAGCAGACAAGCTTCTAACGAGGATATTCTTAATATGCTTATACTGTCTTCCGATCCTCTCATCAGTGCTACTAGACCCAATGACGCCAAGGAAAAGAAGGCGTTCTTCACTGAAACTCTAAATTTAATAAAGTTTCAGGACACTCAAATGGAGTTTTTAGATATATCCAACGTAGATCCTGATTCCGAATTAGAATCTGAAGATAGTGATGGAGAAGATAAGTTATAATTTAATGTCGATTATTTATTATTAGTGATATTAACAATTATTATCCTTAGAAGTTATATTTCATTGTGTTTATTTTAACATTTTAGATTATTTGTTTTAATTTATGTAATAGTTTTTCATGATGTTCTGTATTTATCACATACATAGTTATATTCTTTGCAATATACATATAAAGGTATTGTGTTTTTAAATAATCTAGTTATTTAAATCAAATTCCAAAACCTCTTTGTTATTTTTTAAATAATAAAAAATCTTTATTTTACATTAGAAATAGTTTTTAATCCATGTTTAGGTCCTAAAATGCATGTTTGCCACTTTTATCGTAAAAAGGTAACAACAAAGTAGTAAATAAAATATTGAATTTTTTGTCAATTTTTAATAAAAATTCCGCAGGTGTAACCGTTATACGGAGTAAGTCGAAAAATCATAAATAATTAGCTTTATGATAGACTCAAAGGATATTACGGTTTTCCTTGCAGTTTGAGAGATACACCAATTTTTCATACTACAAATTTTCTGAAAAAAAAATATACTTCACCAGTTTTTAGGTTAAATTAACACAGATGATTCGTTAAAGCTTAGTATTCCTGAACAGAAGCTATTTGCATTAAAAAAAGACACATAAAAATTTCAATTCCCTAAGTCTATGAAAGTCGATTTTCAGCCCAATGTGCGGCGTCGAAATTGTGAGCTCAGCATTCCGCTGTCGTAATATTTCTTAAATTGTTGCTGGTGGGACTGATCGTTTGTTAGTCGTATACCTCGAAATCAAAAAATCCTTGTAGCTTTTCACCTATTCGCATTTCGCCGCGACCGCAAAATTTCCGAACAGATTTTTATTCTTGTACATTGTACAGTACATTGAGCTGCGGGTTTACAACACTCCGGACATCATTGAAGTCGATCCTCGAGAGCGATACGAGAAGGCTAGCGCACAACTACGACTGCAACTTCACCGGAGTGGGTTTTAGTTAGAAAATTGTTTAACGAGGGGAAGAAACGATTTGATAAAGAGGCCGTTTTTTCGATAAAAAGAAAAGTTAAAAGTTTTTACTCTTTTGCGCTAAAAACGGGCTCTTCATTAGATTAGTAATGTGCTAACTTTACTGTTTATATTAGTAGTTTTATCATTAAATCTTTTAGTAAATCTTTTACTAAATTGTAACGTGTAGGTACCATTAATATTATTAATATAAACATATTATGTCTAAAACGATATTTATAAATAAACAGACAACAAACATACATTTTTTTTTTGCTGAATTTTTCTTACATTTGTATCAATCTCTTAAAATGGATACAAAGAAGCATATTAATTTATAAATAAAATGGAGCCAAAAAGGTAATACATATTATTTTATGACAAAAATTACAAAGGTTTCACAGACACCAATAGAAGTAGACCTCGAATTCAATTACGTTATTTCAGAAAACAACGAAGCAATAAAGCGCAAATAGAATATTTGTGCAAATACATGCAACAAAATAAGGATTTTGCAGCAGGCGAGTACAAAACCCCACAAGGTGCAGCGCACAATGACCGCCAATGGGCCCAGCTCCAAGCTGCACTGCATGAACTTGGTCCATATAGGTCAGTGGAGCAGTGGAAAATTGTAAGTTCCATTATTAAATTACTTATCTACTATTAGTTTTTTTTATGTTGCCATCGATCCCATTATACTTTTATTACTTACTAGCTTTTGCCCGCGGTTTCGCAAAAAGGTAACAGACAGAGTTACTTTCAAACTTATTATATTTTACTTTTCAGTGTTGGCGTGACCAAAAGAGGAAGGCCAGGGTAGAGGGTGGTGCACTGGCAAAAATAATAAATACTACTGGGAACACGGGCGCTATACCAGAGCTATCGGAAACAAGTGCTATCATTTTAGACACAATCGGAAAAGAGATGGCTTTAGGGTGTGGTCCTGCAGTCTCCCATTGGGGTAAGAAAAATAAAATCTAAGAAGTTAGTTTAGATATTGATATGACATTAATAAAATTATTACACATTTTAGGATGACTAGGGATACAATTTATCTATCAAATAAATCTAAGCGACGACTAGAGTAGTAATATTATTGGGCATTCTGGATCAAAATCGATACGACCTCACTCGCGTTGCTCGCTGCGTCGCTCCGTTTTACTACGCTCCTCGGTCGTATCGATTATGATCCAGAATGCCCAATAATATCAAATGAAACACCGCAACACCGCTCCGATAACAGCAGGAAAGCTAATGACTGATCGCTTACGTTAAATAAAACTAAACTCATCCTATAATATCATGTGATTGATATTACGTAAAAAACTAAACCGTTAAAACGCTATATAAAAACCTAATTAATAACCTAATTAATTAACCTAACCTAACCTAATTAATTCTGAGACATGTGTAAATAGACCCGGTCCGGCGATAGGCTCACCATCTATCACGTTTAGGGGTCCAATATATCTCGTGAAATGTGGGTATTTCCAGTAATGGAATACCTCTGCCTACCCCCTCGGGGATAAAAAAGGCGTGAGATTATACTTATACTTATACTTATAAAAACCTACCCGATAAAAGAAAGTTGTCATTAATAAAATATCATTACTTACAACAACATGAAGTTTGTGAAACAACCACTATCCTTGAACGTTGAAAAAGTTTGTACAGTTTCAAAAAAGAAGAATTATCGTCATGGGAAACTTTTGCCTAACACAATTCGTTGTATAATTTGTGGTCCATCAAACTGTGGAAAAACTAATTTAATGATTGGCCTTCTTTTACATGAAAACGGATTGAGCTATAGAAATGTTTACGTATATTCAAAAACTCTTCACCAACCGAAGTATTTATTCTTAGAACATGTTTTAAAAAAAGTTCCTGGCATCACTTACGTAAAATTTCATGAAAATGAGACAGTATTGAGTCCTCAGCATGCTAAGAAAAATTCTGTTATAGTTTTCGATGACGTGGCATGTGAAAACCAAAATAATATACGTGACTTTTTTGCTATGGGCAGACATAAATATATAGACTGTTTTTATTTAAATCAAACATATAGTAAGGTCCCTAAACAGCTAGTCAGAGATAACGCTAATTTAATAGTTCTGTTTAAGCAAGATGATGTGAACTTGAGACACGTGTACGAAGAGCATGTTAACACAGACATGTCATGGACAGAGTTTAGAGATATGTGTTCAAAAATATGGACTGAACCCTATAATTATTTGGTAATAAATAAAGATTGTAACAAAAATAAAGGTTGCTATAGAAAGAAATTTGATACCTTTGTAATGTTTGATTAATGATATAAAATACCACTTTTTCTTGACTCCCTATCATTTCAACGCAAGTTACTGAGAGCTTAGAACATACCTACTAATTATTTTATTTAAAATGGAAAAAACATTAAAAAGACAAATAGTTAGTGCTGCTGAAGCTGTTAAGAGAAAAGTTAAAAAGATGCGCAATATTGAGATTGATAACGAAAAAGTTTTAGAAAATGTTTTTAAGCCTTTAACAAATCCTCTCAACCAATTGGTGGATATAAACAAAAACACAACCTTAAAAGAAACATCTTATCCGTCCAAAGATCAGAAAATTAAACATACTAAATCGAAAAAAGAAAAAGATAGTTCTGATTCGTCAAGCGAGTCGGAAAATGATAAAACCATTTTAAGAAGGAATTCTAAAATTGAATTTCATGATGATGATGCTTCCAGAGCCGAATATAATTCTTCTGATTATGATGAAAATTTTTTTGGAAGTGATGAAAATGTGTCCAGTGTGGCAATGAATCATTTCGAACAGTTGAATCTGCACCGACAAGCCCTAGCCTGAATGTATCATCATGGTCGCTATCGTCCGAAGCTTTTGAAGATGTTCCATATGGTGTTAGACGTGAACGTGGTAAACTTATGATGGGTTCTGGTAGTGTATTTGTTAAAGATAAGAAAATTATGGTAGCTGGACGTGAATACGCAAATACGAGAGGCATACAAGAGCTATTATTCCAAAAAGTGCCTGATTTAAGTTTTGTAACAGATCACGATGCACAAAATTATAAGTTAATGCTATTGGCCACAAATGCACATAGACGAGATTTTGATCTAAATAAGCCTATAAAAAGCAACAAAGGAAGAAAATACTTAAATGTCATAAAACCGCTGTTTAAGTTACGTAAAATTTCTGTCAGCACAGATAGTAGTCTACCTATAGGGACAGGACTCCCAGTTATGAAAAAGTGGAAAAAAAATGTGGACTACATCTAGTGGGACGATCCTAACGAATTAGTAGAACGATTAAAACTATTAATTGCTTCACGAGATGCTGGAAACACTGGATTGGATAATGAAATAATATCTATAATTGAAGAATTACGTGAATCTGGTATTATTCTCTAATAAATGTTATGTATTAAATGGATTATTTTCATTCAGAAGGTCTGTAATTTTAAAAGGAATTGATGATTTATGGCAAGCTGATTTAATTGATATAAGAAACTTAAAGACATACAATAAAGGTTTCAAATTTATATTAGTTGTAATAGATTGTTTTACAAAATTTGCTTGGGCTTTCCCCGTTAAAACAAAATCCATGATAGAAATAGCAAATGCCTTTGATCAATTAATAGTTAAATCTCATCGGCGGCCTGTTAATCTACAAACTGATCATGGTACAGAATTTTATAACAGTGAATTCCAAAAACTGATGAAATCATTTAATATTAACCACTATTCAACCTATTCAGTAAAAAAAGCTTCAATAGTTGAAAGATTTATTAGAACCTTAAAGAATAATCTGTATAAACATTTTAGTTTAAATGGATGTTATAAATGGATTGGTGAACCTTTAGATAATATTGTTCGCTGTTATAATAATACACAACACCGCATCACTAAGTATAAGCCTAGTAGTGTCAACCATAAAAATGAACATATTATAATGAAAAATATTAAATCTTTTCAAAATAAGATAAATATATAAAAAAATATTAAGTTTCATTTGGGCGATTATGTTCGCATAAGTAAATATAAGACTAGTTTTGATAAAGGTTATACTCCAAATTGGTCCAGTGAACAATTTAAGATAAAAAAAATCAATAATACTGTACCAGTAACATATCTAATTGAAGATTTAAAAAATCAACCAATTTTAGGAAGTTTTTATGAGCATGAGTTACAAAGAATTAAATACCCCAATGTATACCTAATAGAGAAAATTATGAAGAAGAAGGGTAATAAATTATTTGTAAAATGGTTGGGTCTTAGTGATAATGAAAACAGTTGGATTGATAAAAAGGCGATCGTTTGAGAATTGTTATCATTATTTGGTTAGTTATGCAAGGCAAAGGACTTGTTAACAATTTGATAAACAATTTACCGTTCGAGTTACATTTACCTGGTTATAATTATTGTGGGCCTGGAACAAAGCTAAATAAACGTTTACTACGTGGTGATAAAGGAATCAATAAATTGGATGAAGCTTGTATGCATCACGATATAGCATATTCAAACTTTTCTGACTTAGAAAATCGTCATAAAGCTGATTTACAATTAATGAATATGGCTAAACAGAGACTAAACTCAAAAGATGCAGGCAAAGGTGAGAAGCTCGCTTCCTGGTTAGTTAGTAAAGTGATGAAGACTAAGTTGAAGACTGGAGCAGGGGTTAAAACATTTAAAGCAATAATAAGAAAAATACATTCCCAACTCAAGAAGTTTAAACCTAAAAACATTAAGACAGCTATCAAATTTGCTCATTCAGCTGCAAAGAAGTTGCTTTCAAGAAATAACAACATTCGTCTTCCACGAGTGATCCCTCTTCCAAAGACTGGAGGTATTCTACCGCTAATACCTATTTTCGCTGGGCTGTCAGCATTGGGAACCTTAGCTGGAGGTGCAGCTGGGATAGCAAAAACCGTAAATGATTATAAATCCTCACAGCAAAATCTTCGTGAGTCTGAACGACATAACAAAATTATGGAGTCTATTGCACTGGGGAAAGGCTTGTACATAAAACCTTATAAAAAAGGTAATGGATTGTACTTAAAAAATCCAAAAAACTAAATAAAAGGCTGCCTAATCGTGCTCTTACTAATTTAGACATTCTAAATCATGCAAATGGTATACCGCATTTCAGAGGTGTTTTTATGAGAGATAAACTACCTAAAGCACCAAGACATATTGAATGTGGTATTGTTAATTTAGATAACTCTTATAGCCAGGGAACTCATTGGGTAGCCTATGTGAAGTTTAATAACTATATAGAATATTTTGACAGCTTTGGTGATTTAAAACCTCCAGTAGAACTAATTAAATATTTCAAAAATAGAGATATATTTTATAACTAAAATAAATATCAAAACTTCAATACCGTTAATTGTGGCCATCTATGTTTAGCGTTTTTATGGAATTTTTGGAATAAACATATAAAATGACGTACTTTTTTTTATTTGTATCATTAACACAATGTCTTTCACCCTGTCTATTACTGGTAACACATCACTTTTATCAACAAATTATTCTCCCAGTCTTCAACTTGAAGGAGAATACGAGTGTGCACTTTTGTATTTATCTACATTTAATTCTATTCCAAATATTGTTAAAAATAATAATACATTTCATTTTGATTCTAATAGTGTCATTGAGATACCTGTGGGAACCTATGAATTTCAAGACATTTGTGACTATTTAAAATCAAAAATAGTGGGTGGCAAGATAGAACTATACTGTAACAATAATACTTTAAAAACTTCTTTGATTTGCACAAAAGATGTTCACTTTGAGAGAAATAATTCGCTTGGAAAATTATTAGGTTTTGGAAATCAGACACTTCAGGCAAATATATTACATGAGTCGTTACATCCAGTCAACATTCTATCGACGACCGTGGTGAGAATAGAATGTGATATAATTAGCGGATCATATATTAATGGAAAACCAAGTCATATAATTCACGAATTTGCTCCAAACGTGCCACCTGGTTATAGAATAATAGAAATTCCGAAAAATATTATTTACTTTCCCGTTAATCAATATAATATTAATGCTATCAATATAAGATTACTGGATATAAATAACAACCTCATAAATTTGCGTGGTGAAGAAGTGCAACTATATTTACATCTTAAGAAAAAATGATTGACTACAATAAATACATGACTCCCCCAATCAAACGTATCAGTATTGATCGAGCTATTGATAAAAAAACATATAGAAGAAAACCAAAACAAATAACAGAAGAAAATAAAAAATTTCTTAAATTAATTGAATTACTAAAATGAGTAGTATTTTAGATATATTAAATACGCCAGTCCAGGACACTGCTATCGAAGGCATCGAAGTTCATTCATATAAACCTTACGTAACCAGTTTCAACAAAAATGATGAGATTCGCATACCGATTAATCAACAAGACCTGTATATATTACCATCAGAGAGCACTCTCTACTTACAAGGAATCGTTCATGTACACAAAGGCACCCCAAAAGAAAAAGTTTTAAATGTTCACTTCATTAATAATCCACTGTTATATCTTTTCCAAGATATTAGGTATGAGCTTAATGGGGTTGAAATAGATAAAATAAAAAATGCTGGAATTACTACTACAATCAAGTCATTAATATCTATGAACGAAAATGAGGCACGAATGTCGAAAACTTGGGGATGGGATATCGAAGGAACTACAACCTCGAATGGAGGCAGCTTTTCGGCTTCTATTCCGTTAAAAAACATTCTCGGTTTCGCTGAAGATTATAAAAAACTAGTAATCAATTGTAAACATGAACTGATATTGTTACGAAGTAACACGAACCTCAACGCAGTGAAACTAAACGCTGATGAAGTTATCAAAGATATCGAGATACAACAGATTATGTGGCGAGTGCCACATGTTAGAGTATCCGATAGAGAAAAAATCAACTTGCTCAAAATCTTGGAAAAGGATCGTTCTATACAGTTAACGTTTAGAAACTGGGACTTATATGAATATCCTTTACTACCTAAAACTACGAAACATACTTGGGCAATAAAAACATCATCGCAAATTGAAAAACCAAGATATGTTGTAATCGGTTTGCAGACTGATCGAAAACATAAAGCAACCAAAGACATGTCTCGGTTTGATCACTGCTATTTACGCGATATTAAAGTTTACCTTAACTAAACTTATTATCCTTACGAAAATCTTAACGTGAATTTTGAAAACGATAGAACTGCTTTATTATATGAACAATATGCTAGATTCCAACAGTCGTACTACGGTCGTCGAACTGAACCCTTGCTTAGCGTGAAAGAGTTTAAAGAGAAGGCCCCACTGTTTGTAGTCGACTGCTCTCGACAAAACGATCACCTGAAGTCTGGGCCGGTCGTGGATGTGCGAGTGGAGATCGAAAGCGAAACTGAATTTCCTGATCATACATCGGCTTACTGTCTTATCCTAAACGATTGTATTGTCGAATACAAACCTCTCAGCAATACAGTCAGAAAGATATCATGAGTACTGATATAATTATTGTAGATGTTCAAGGATTTAAAGATGGTGAAAATAAATTTATTGTTAAGGAGTTTGCAATAGCCTATCAGGAGCATACACAAACATTCCTTATTAAACCACCGTATCCATTTAAACGTTTATCAAAAGAGGAAAGTAAACAAGTGCGGTGGTTAAAAAATAATCGTGGAATCTATTGGAGTGAAGGATTTGTTGACTATTGTGAATTCAAACGCATTGTTACTCCATATATAAGTAACAAAAAAATTTTGACAAAAGGTCTGGAAAAAATTAAGTGGATTAAAGAATTGTGTTCACACTGTAAAGTGGTAGATTTGGGTGAGAAAGGTTGCCCAAATATAATGAAATTGTATAATGATTATTCTACTGATAAAAAATCGGTTTTTAACTGTGTTCATCATACAAAAATGTGTGCACTTAAAAATGTACTTTGTATAAGAAAGTGATATAATACAAATAATATGTGTGTATTTAATTTATTTCATTAAGTAAACATTTTTATTCTATAATAAACGGGTTTGAAAATTATTTTGCAAGAGTTTTAGTACCTATCCCATATAAAATAAAACCAAATATTACAAATACAAATTTATTTGCAAAAAACATGGTATATACAGGTGGTGAGTTGGTGACAGATACATTCAGAGCATTATGACACAAAGATAAGTTTAATACATTTAGTCCTATTATAGTACATTTTATTTTAATCAATTTAGAGCATAAATCAAACTTGCTAAATTATATACATTTTATTTAAGTAAATGTTAACAATATTAATGGAAATTAAGTAATACCTAGTTATTTTTAAAAATTATATCCTATTAGTTTTTTTTAAATATTTTTAATAACACTCTCTGTTTGATCCATAATTTCATCGTGTTCGTTTTCCATCACATACTGCACGTTCATCACTTCTACATAGTCACTTTTTTTATTTTTTTGGAACAATGAAGATGAAGATATATCATGCACAGATATTTTGATTAAGCGAATCCCTTTTCTTGGTTCGTTATTAATGACATATGATTGAACTTGCGTGGGTGACTTCTTTATCTTATTCAACTTATTTTTCTTGGTTCGCTTGTTGACTGGATTCGGTGGTTGGTGGGCACAGCAACTAAGTAATCCTTGATTGGATTGTTCTAGGTCGGTTGGGTCTAGAGCGTATTCTGGGAGACATAGACCAATATCGCCGCAATCCGTCATGATATCTTTAACAATTAAAAGAACTATAATGAATAAACAAGAAAAAAATGTGTGAATAAGTAGGTATACAATTGAAATATAAATAAATAAACACTTGCTCACCTGGATTATTAACTGGATGCGCAGCGTTCTCCGATCTCAGCAGTCATTTGATTTATGAGCTGCTGAGTCCTGTAGAGAATATTGTCACCCTCATCAAAAACCAAATATTGGTATTTTCCAAGTAGTTTAAATTCTACTTCGGACGGAGAGTCTATAGTGTCCATGATTTCTAGTTTTATCACGTACTTTGGAATTTCAGAGTTCACTGCTACCGCATAACTTGCACTGACTTTATACTGGTTTTCAGACATATTAGCCATCGAATGCTACGAGTAAGAGCGTTAATTAAGAACTGAATCATTTTGTAACGGTACAATTAAAGATATACGATACCAATCGCATTTCGTTGAATGTAATATTCATGTCAGAACTTAAACAAATGCAAGCTTGCAATTCCGTTGACTTGTAAAATAACACCTGTGCATCGGCACGTGTGACGCATTTACTCCATTCATTGACAAGTTTAAACCTGTTGAATAAACCTATTTATTAGGCGAACGCTACACGCACGATCCATATTGTGATCCGTCAATATATACTGATGGATTACGATATTTATTGACGTGTAGTGTAGCGTATTGACGGATCACAATATTTATCGCTGGATGTCTGGAAATCCTGTGATCCGATCCAAGATCCAGTGTGACCGTTTCAAATTTTATAAACCTACCAACGGAATCATTGAAATCTACTAAAAAATACTAAAAAGAAAATTCAATTGTACCAAAATACTACTCAAATTTTTGCGTCATAATTTGAAAATGTTTCTTATTATTCATTTTTACTAAATTTATTTACTATAACATGTCTGTCGTCGGATCAAATGAAGAACAACCGTCAGTCAAACCCACAGACGTATATACGTCTGTGGTCAAACCTCGGTTAAATCTGGTCTGTGGGTTAAATAAATGTGATTTGATGTAAACCTATTTCTTTATTTTAGTTTTGACCATATTAACTCGGCAAATATTTATCGCGTCGCGAAAATTCGCCTAACTTGGCACCACTGCTGCACTGTCAGTACGCAATACGCATCGCGCAGCTCCGCTGTTCTGTGGCAACGATGGAGGACGACGACGGTGATACTGAAGAATCCATGACAGGAGACAAGATTATTTTAAAAGAGTTTATTCAAAACCTGGAATCCATGCCAGAAGTTTGGAATAGCGCGCATGTGAACTATAAAAACTCTATTTTAAAAAATGAAGCAATGAAAAAACTACTACTAATATATAAAAAAATTAAAAATGATGCAAATATTGAGGACATCAAAAAAAAAAAAAATTCCCTAAGATCAAATTACAGGAAAGAACTAAAGAAAATTGTAAATTCAAAAAGGTCCGGAGCTGGGAGCGGCGATGTTTACCAGCCCAAGTCATGGGTGTTCCACCTGCTTCATTTTTTAAACAAAACTGAGCAGAAGTTTATTGTATTTTAGTTTATTGTTCTTTTTCACGTTTCACGCCAAAACTACTGAACCGATTCATGGTTATTTTATAAATGTTAGGGAAGGGACGTTTTGGAAAGGGGATATTTTAATAAATAATGGCTCATAGTATTTTTGATTTACATACATACATATAATCACGCCTCTTTCCCGTAGGGGTAGGCAGATTGATTTGCACTTCAATATTGACATTTTATGTAGGTAAAAAGGTAAACAGTTTAGTTTACATAGCTGTTTATTTTTTATATTTATTATTTTGCTTAATATGAACCTTCATTGTTATAATAATTGCAGAAACTATCTCTTATAACTTTTGAGTTACTAGATGCATTTCGAACATTTGTCCGCTGTAACACCATCAGTTGATAATTATTATTCTTCTGAACTCGACGACTGGTAAATCTGTGGTATCTTTTTCATCAAATAATTGTGTAAATAACAGCATGCTGTTGTTATCTTTGTCGCCTTTTCGGGACTGACACAAATGGCTTTCTGGAAAACTCCAAACTTCGTAGCTAAGATGCCAAAAGCGCACTCTACAGTAGATCTAGCTGTAGACAATCGTTTATTAAATACTTGTTGTTCCATAGTAGCAGACTTTTGTGCATAAGGTTTCATTAAATTAGGTTTCAATGCAAAGGCCTCATCTGCTACAATAACATATGGCAATATATTATTGCTATTAGGTAATGGTGACGGCTGTGGCAAGTTCAAGCTATTTTTTTCCATAAGTTCCCAGAATTTCGTGTAATATAGAACTCCACCGTCAGAAACTCGCCCATTACACCCGATATCTACCATTATGAACTCTTTTTTTGCATTCACTAAAGCCATGAGAACTATACTGTAGTATCCTTTGTAATTATAATACAAAGAGCCCGAGTCATGCGGATGTCTGATCTTGATATGTTTACCATCAAGGGCACCGAGGCAATTATAAAATTTATGCAATGTTCCAAAGTCATCAGCAATATTTTTCCATTCTTCGGCTGTCGTTGGAATCTGTAACAAATAATAATTTTGTTTTCAGAGCGCTCAAGTATCATCAGTGGGGTCACAAGAAGTGGAACCATCTGAACGACAAGAAGGGGCAGAACAACCTTCAGGAGCATTTTCTTCCCTCAATGTGCCAACGCCCCCACCACCAAAAAGGAAAAAAGGACCGATAGCAAAGCAGAACGAACTTCTGGACAAAGCATGTTCTTTCTTATCTCAGAATGTTGGTCAAGCATCACAAGATACTCACAGGGTGAATCCAACAGCTTTATATTGGAGTTCTAAACTGGATAAAATAGATCCTATTCAAAGGTTATATGCGGAGAAATTCATAAATGATATTTTATTAGAAGCTGAGCTTGGAAATTTAACTAGAAATTCAGTAAAAATTAATACATTTCTACAAGATGATATTACATATCAATCTCCAACGCACTACGTATTTAACCCTCCAACTCCATCGCAAATGTCCAACTCATTGATTAGCGCATCTTCTTCGTCACCGTCTGCGGTGAATGTTAACTCATCTTCATGTGATCAAAGTACGTGTCAAGCAAATACTACCACGGCACTGGCACCAACTTACAACCACTCAAATTCCACTGAAAATGTAACACTATCGTCACTTTTCAGTTCTTTTGCTGAAGAGTAATGATAGTGTAACATTAGTTAATAAATGATTACTAGTACTTAATAAATGATTTCTTTAAATTATCAGAATTTTATTTCACTCACCTTTATGTAGTCTCGAAGAATATAGATTAATGCGTCACAAGTATCCATGACGCTCTGACTAACTGACTCTGGTGACATTATTGCCGAAAATCTGATGTCCATAAAGTTTCTTCCTGTGGCGAAATAGCGCAATGTTAATGCCAATTTTTCTCTAGGAGAAATCGATTTCCTCATCATTGTATCCTGTTTACTTAAAAATGGTGTAACTAATTCCAAAAGGCTATCAAAGCAGACATCAGGCATCCGAAAGTAATTTTGGTAGTCATCCATTTCATTGTGAAGTCGAATTTCCTCCATTAAATTCAAATGAGTATATTTTTCTCTTTTTTGTAGCCAATTTTTCACCCATCGCTTTCTTTTAACTCTTTTATTTAAAGAAAGGGCTACAATTATTGCAACACAAGCTCTAATTTTCCTCTGTCTAGGGTCCATCACGTTAGGGATGATGCCCACAGACCCGCTAGGAGTAATAGTGTTCTGTGCCCACAGAACACTATTACCGCGTGCAATCAGTGTTGCCAGACCCGATCAGAACTTTTGCCCACACAGGTTGTTAAAATTGCCCTTTCCGACACAAAATCGCCCATGAACGCTAAAACAAACGAAATGTAGGGGAATCTATTGTACCTTGACACCCTTTGTACCTAGAACAATATTAATTGGGCTTTTTGGCGGGAATCTGAAGAGGGACTTCATATTTTTTAGGGTTCCGTACCTCAAAAGGAAAAAACGGAACCCTTATAGGATCACTTTGTTGTCCGTCTGTCCGTCCGGCCGTCCGTCTGTCAAGACCCTTTTTCTCAGGAACGCGTGGAGGTATGAAGCTGAAATTTATATCAATTACTCAGGTCTACTGTCCCTTGAAGCTGTGAAAAAATCAAACTTCTAAGCCAACGCAATCAAAAGATACAGCCGTTTATGCCGCAAATTTTCGACACTTGCAAGGGAATCAAAACCTACAGGGTGCTTCCCGTGAACTCAGAATCTTGAAATTTGGTACGAAGCAACGTCTTATAGCATAGATAAAGGAAAAATTACGAAAACCATAAATTTGCAAGGTTGTACGGAACCCTCGGTGCGCGAGTCCGACTCGCACTTGGCCGGTTTTTTGTTGTCTTTCATTTTGCTGTAGGTATATTTCGGGTTTTGACTCATAATAATGATAGTATGTATTATGTGAATGTGTGAAGTGAATGGGAAATTTGATAAAATGCAAGGGATGGGCATTTTTGGATTGCCTCAAGAAGTCACAATGAAGTCTTCGGTAAAAGTACTATCATTTTACTGTTGATAATTTTTATATTTTGGATTTTTTTACTGTCAACAATATTATCAATTTTATTCACTCAGTGTAAAAAGGAGAAAGATTGCTACCAATAATTCAGTGCGTCCTTTTCAGGGTTACCAGGTGAATATACCAAAAAAATACCATGGAAATTCACTAAGTTGGCAACACTGGCTGCAGTATTGACGCGATCCGTATTGACGGTGTATGGTGTGCTGTGATCCAACCCAAGATCCATCAATAAATATCGTGATAAATATCACGATATTTATTGACGTGTAGCGTTCGCCTTACCTTTGCATTTTTGTGAAACAAACATAGAATCGATAGCTCCATTTAATTTGTTGCAAATCCAGTTCTTTACACTTAGTACTCGTTGGCTCAGTTGGTAGTGCCCCACCTTCTCAGTCAGAAGTCGTGGGTTCGATTTACAAATTGAAGGTAACATGCATAGGATATAAAATATATGATAATGTTAGGGTGGATATCTAATATTAATAAAAATATCTTGTTTAATGATTATAAAAGAATTTATTTATTATTTACAGTAAAGTTTATTCTAAAATTAATATAAATTTATAACTAAACTAACTAACTAAATTTATAACTTAAAAATATACAGTGGTGGTCAGATAATTAGAAACACTGCCAACGGTCCTTGACATTATGTAAGATACTGCTCCGCAATCGTTTTTATTTTGAAATTAAACAATAAATAGGACAACAATATGTTCAACGATTTATCAATGATTAGAAAAACAATATTAATTTCATTACACAAGTGCAGTTTCAATATTACATTACGGACAAACATTTGAACCAGTTTTAAGGTATGAACAATAATGGTCAACTAATTAGAAACAACAGCAAAAAAGTATAAAAAATAATATTTTTTTAAGTATTAGTAATTAGTAGTGTTATTTAAGAAATAGCTACTATCCCAAACCTATCAATAGTTATAATTAATATTAATTGGCGTATCGCTTATTGCCAATAACAGCACTGCAACGACGTGGCATTTTGATTCAATCAATTTCGTAAATTTTTCTAGGGGGATTTAATTCCATGCTTCAAAAAATGCTTCATTTAGTTCGTTTTGATTGGTGTTACGTTTGTTTGAGACTTTCTTTTTAACAATAAACCAGAGATTTTCTATCGGGTTTAAATCCGGACGATTTGCTGGCTAGTCTAAAATGGATATACGCTGTTTGCTAAGGAAACATTTGACGCTATTGGCCGTGTGTTTAAGGTCATTGTCATGCTGAAAGATCCAAGTCACAGGCAAATGATCGTCCGAGTAGGGAATCATTGTGTGCTCTAAGATATTTTTTATTGCCATTGATCCATTGTACCTTTAATCTTCCGAACGGGTCCAACTCCATTATCCGGAACAACACCCCCAAACTTTAATGTTACTGCCACCGTCCTTGACTATACTCCTTGTGTATTTATAATTAAAGGTACCTATTGTTTACAGGACGTCTAACATAGCGCTTTGCATCGAAATTTACCATATTTATTTTTGTTTCATCTGAAAATAACACTTTTTTCCATTCTTGTACTGTCCAATTAACATATTTTTTAGCGAATAATAATCGCTTCTCTCGGTGCTGCTTGGTAAGAAGCGGTACCTTTCAAAAGATTCTTCCAAAAAATTTAGTTTCCACTAATCTTTGGCGTATCAATCTTGGGGAGATGTTTCTCGGGTCATCAGGCGAAAAAACTTCGTTTTTAATCTGGTTGGAGCCTTTAATTGAGTCTTTTTTAGAAACACGAACAACAACTTATCTTCTCTAGGAAAGGTTTTTCTTGGCCGAGCCTTTCTAAGAACATTTTCAACAGTTCCATGTGTTTTATAATGATCAATTGCATTAAAAACTTTCTTTACAGAACAATTTAAATGCTCAGCTATTCTTCTGTTCGACCACATATGATCTATACGTAAATTAACAATGATTTGCCTAGTTGACGCGTCCCATCTTTTATTTTTGCCCATTTTGAACAAAATAAAATTCATATTAAATTTTGAATTACAGCCAGAATAATAGAAAAAGCCAATAAAGAAATGTTATTCTCCAATTTCCAAAACAATAACGAACTATTGATCCTTTTTTTAAATGTTTCTAATTAAGCGTCCAAGCGGCAAGTAACAGAAAATAAACTCCTACAGGTGTAAGACTCATTTTGTTATTTAAAAGTAAGATATGTTTTATATTTTATGCATTTAATGAGTTTTTTATTTGAGTGGCTATATTATTGCATAATTATTAATTATTGAATGTGTATATTTTTTACGAACATTTGTACGTTGAAGGTATACTTTCCTTATTCATAAGAAGTGTTTCTAATTATCTGACCACCACTGTATATAAATTTATGCGAATGATTTCACAATTAATAATCACATTGTAATTGAATAATGCCCCCAAGATTTTGTTACAATATTTTTTTTTAAAATAAACCGTTTATCATCTCTACGTGATAAAGCTACTTTGTTTTGTTCCTGAGTAAAAATAACATGTTTGATGGACTTAAAATGAACATTTTTCTTTCTTATTTGCTTACCACTCGACAAAACGTCAGTATAATCTGTAAATTTAATGTTTTTTGTCACACATTTTTTAATTCCTTTTGCTTTTTTGATTTCCTCATCATAAGTTCTAATGCTGTACAGTTTTGATCTTAGGCCAACAAACTCCAAAATGATATTTCCTCCCATCTCATCTTTAAAGAGTCCTGGAACCTTCTTATTATTTTGAAGTATATTGAATTTGTTATTTACGGGATAATTACTCGTATCAAAGTAACATAAAAACCATTCTTTTAAATCTTTATAAAAATCATTTGTTTTAATTAAATACAAAAAACTGTCTGTATCAGTGTAACAGAGTGATAAGTTATCCTCATATGTTTTCTTCATTACCGAATAATGGAAATCATACATATGACTCTTTGACAGTTCCAAAACTGAAAAACCTATATATATTGGCTTATCCAAAACAACCTTTTCACGATTTAACTGTATTGCAACAAGGTTTTCAGCAAAAATTGTTGAACTATGGAAATTAGGTCGTGCGATGAGTTCTTGCGCACAAAAATATTTCTTTGTTTTATTCCACTTATCGCACCACTGGTTAACTAATTTTACATCAACTCTACGTTCGGTGTCTTCCAAGGTCTTACCAAAAATACTATTATTTAATAATTTAAAAAAATCTTGTTCAAATACTGACTTGGATTCTTGCCTTAACTTTGTATTTAAATCTATATATTGTTTTAAATATGGACTCTGTTTAAATTTGATTGCTCTATGGATTTTTTTAAGAATTAATCCGTTTCTAAGACATGTTTTCAAATGAATGTAATGAATAACATAATTGAATTTATCATACAAATTCGGAGTTAATTTTTTATTTTTTGATCCTGGCGGAACAAAATTTTGCGCACAAAATGGTAGGTCATCATGTAAGTCGTGTAAATATTCAGGATAGTTAAGATCGACTTCTAGTATGTAACCAAACTCATTATCATCAGAAATATTGGTTACTTCAAGTTGTGCGCATTCATTCTCATTAAGCAAAGTAAAGTTCGAATGTGGTAAAAAGCTACACATCGCGTATCCGTACAAATTATTACAGTCAATATATACCAAAAATGTTTCTGGTTGGGACGGATTAAAATTTAATTGATATTTATTATTAGACTTAGCATATCGCCTAGGACACAAACAAATGCCGCCCCGTATACCTTTTTGTATCATTCGAATCATTTCTAAATTATTAATGAGTTCTAATTGAATTTTTGTTTTAAAAAGCATCGCATCAAAACTGAGACTCGGAGCAGTCAGATAAAACGCTGGATCCAATGAATAATTTGTTTTACAAGTTCTACGGAATTTTTCAAAAATATCGGCCAATAATAAAACATCGCTTTTGACATACAAATCAGTGTACTGTCCAAGATTTTCAATTTTGAAACTATTCCATACTTTAACAGCGTGGTTGTAATCGCTCTCAGAAATAGTTTCATTGGTAAGTTTGTTAAAAAAACAATCTTTTGACGGTAAACATGTTTCCGTGTATTTATGACAACTGGTCATATAGTCGTATGGATACACGCCTTTTCGAC
Organism: Ethmia dodecea; assembly: GCA_963855545.1. Lineage (NCBI taxonomy): Eukaryota > Metazoa > Arthropoda > Insecta > Lepidoptera > Depressariidae > Ethmia > Ethmia dodecea. Next base: position 967,907 of record OY979447.1, read on the forward strand.
AAAGCAAATCAAACTGTTCTTCGTTCATACATAACAAAAATAAATGATTGAAATCGTTCGTATCAAGATTTTTAGTTAGCTGATCAAGGCTAGTGCCTAAAAATTTGAATGAATCTACGAAACGAACTGCTGCAAATTTATTTTCCGAAATATGAATGAATTTAGTAAATGATATATAGTTTTCTTTAGTTATAGCAGTGATAGCCCGGACGGTTAAAGAGCCGGCCGAAAATCAGTGAGGCTCGGGTTCGAATCCTGGCATGTACCAATGAGTTTTTCAAAAACTTACGTACATATTTATCACTAGCTCGACGGTGAAGGAAAACATCGTGAGGAAACCCGCAGGTCTCAGAATTAATTCTGAGACATGTGTAAACAGACCCGGTCCGGCGATAGGCTCACCACCTATCACGTTTAGGGGTCCAATATATCTCGTGAAATGTGGGTATATCCAGTAATGGAATACCTCTGCCTACCCCCTCGGGGATAAAAAAGGCGTGAGATTATATTATATTATATATATATAGTTTTCCTTATTTTTGGGTATAACTTTAATCATACCAGGAGTGGAACCTAGCTGACGTATAAATAAATGACAATCATAGCCTGATAAGTTATGGAAGAACACCGAAACGAATTTAGGTATTTGAAAATTGAGGTTGCAATATGAATGAGCAGCGCCTCTGTACTTTCCAGTAAAGTGACAATGGTCTCTGACTTTATCATTTAACAATAATTTTGAACACAAGTGACAATATTCCGAATCATTAAAATTTTGCCTATCGTTATTATGAAATAATATTGGCGTCGGGTGAGCGGATTTTTCTTCTAATATATTATAGATTCGCTTGATATCCTTTTCTAATGACTCAATAAAAAATTCAGCACTATCAGCACCTCGATAAGACACAAGACTATTAAGAGAGCTGTCATAACTGCAAACAATATAATACGCAAACGCGGCTGGTACATGTTGTTGTATATTAACTGTATGACTACCTTTTTCTTCAGAACAAGGCTCTAAAAATGTTTCAAAGTCAGCATAAATAATAAAAGGTAAAGTTTGTAATCGCGAGTAATTTTTGAATTGAACAACAGCACCGTTTTCAGGTAATATAGTTTTAACACCTCCGCAAACATGGTTATTGCATTCATTAGCACTTTGAAAAAATAATAAGCAAGTATCACAGAAAAATAGTTTTCCATGATGTCTTGTTAACTGACTTCTTACTAATTTGCTTAAGTCTTTAATAAGACAATAATGGAACTTTAAGTCTTTTTGTAACAACAACATGTTAATGTGGTTTTCTTTTCGGGTAGATGTTTTATACAGAGGTCCTATAACTTTACCATTGGTCAATCCGTAAATATTAACACTTATTTTTTCATTATTTTTCTCAAAAATTCGAATATCTGACAATGAAACAGGAAATGTCATATTATCTAAATTCAATACGGTGTTAAAATGATAGTAAGATGAAGTGCGATTAGCGTTAATTTTTGCGGGATACAAGGCAGCCATAACTGTCCACGCAAAACAAAACTCATCATCGTTCTTAATATTAAGACATGCTTTTTTGGCCTGTATTTGCTTTGGCAAAGGTAAAAACGATGACCCTCTGAAAGGAGAGTATTTATTAATATTGACTTCTAAGTACAAAATATCCAAAAGAGACCACCCGCTGCCAGTCTCTTGAAATTCATCTAATTTATAAGAAAGAGTCTCAATTAATTTGTGCATAACTTCATCAAAATATTTCTTTACATCAAACGATTGATGTAAAGAAATATTTTGTGTCACAAAAGACTTAGTCTCGATAACGTCGTCTTTAGGCAAAATAACTTTAACAAACAATTCAAAGTTTACCTTGATGTTTATGTGACTAGTCAGTGCCGTATCTAGCAGCTGACGAATCAGTGGCGCTATCGACACTGTAAATTGAGGGATAGAGCTGACAGGTGCGCTCGCGCCACCGCTGTCGCCTCCGTCCCTGTTCGCACTCGTGGCCTCAGAGTATACCCGGTAACTAGCTATACGACCTTTGAATGCGCAATTTATTTGTTCAATATTACTGTTAAGTATTACTGCTGCATTATTTTTATGTGCAATACTACGCAAATGACCAGAAAAACCTTTGCTGAAGATTGATTTATTACAAACTGAACAAAATATGGTTTTCATGATGAAATTAGAATCAAAAGTAAACTACTTGAGGAAAATTTCTATAGTAAAATTATGTATAGGTTTTAACGTTTAAGTTTCAATTTAAGTACAAAAATTAAATAGTAAGTATTATTTTTTCATTATTTATTATGTAATTATGTATCTAGTAAGTAGGTACTTAACTATACTAATTAGAAAGTACAAAAAAAAATATATATATTTTAATAATAATAATTAAAAAGAAAAAAAAAAGAAAAAAAAAAACTACGGCTTTTTATCGCCGTAAAACGTAGCCTCTGATTGGAATTTTTTTTTCGCGTCTGCGAAGAGACGCTTTATTATATCCCACTGTGGATCTCTGTGGGAGAGCTGCAGTCGAAGATTGGCCGTTGCCTTCTCGTATCGTTGTTTGTACGATATATGGCGGATGTCTTCGGTGTTGTACACCCTTACTTCTACAAAGAAGTCCCCATCGAGTAAGGCGGCCTGGCGAAGGGTTCCATCTGCCACACGTCGCGATAGAGATGACCACAGCGGGGATACATGCGTCTCCTGAACCGCTTCGTCCCCAAACAACTCATCTGCAGCCGAATTTCCACTAAAACAATAAGAAAACCAATATTAGACAAATTAAAAGTTCCTAATCAGATGTTTAATAATATAAGGTAATACCGTACTATTAATCTAAGAAATACTGGTGTCGACTTCATTGTACCTACCTTACAGCCGGCTGAGCTGCTTTAGATTTTTTATTTTTGGCTTGCTTGGTCTTCTGCTGCGGTGGTTTCTTTGTAGTGCTGTGGAGCAAAAGGAAAATCTACGTTAAACATCCGCATACATAAATAATTTTATAAAAGTTTAACTTTAAAGGCTTCAAAAACCGAAATAATGAAAAAACAATTGACAATTGCAGGACTAGAGAGACACAAAGTAAATTACCGTTTAGGCTCTTCCTCTGAATCGTACTCTAAATCATCGCCTGAAAAAAGCGACTGGTTTTTGTCCTTTTTAGTGGACTTTGGCGGTGTTTTCTTTGCAGGGCTGCAAAAGAATAGTAAAAACATCGTTAGTAAATAATAAAAACAAAAAGTATAAAATATGAATGTAAAATCAATGTTACCGTTTGGTTTCTTCCGACTCGTAATCAGATTCCTCTTCAGGAAAAGCGCGTTTGTACGATTTCTTGTACTCCGATTCCGACCTTCGTACAAAATATAAAAAATATGAATAAACATATTCTATTAACTGAATGAAAAAATTCAAACTTATAATATTTTTATCAAACTTACGAACATTATTGCAACACACTTGAATCGAATTTTGGATTCAAATAGGATCGAACAAATTCGAATGCAGCACCAGCTTTCACGGTGAAATCACAATAATATATAATTTTTAGCAATAAATATCGAGTATTTATATCATTTTCAAATGCAGTGTGTACACAAAACACACACAATTGCAATAAGTACCACACGTTCACATATTCAAGTCAGCAAAATCAATAAGTGACAAATAATTGTCTCAAATAACAAAAGAGCGCAATCCTTTTGTCGGAAACGTTCGATGAACAAAATATAAAATTTCACAGAGTAAGCACTTTGTTTTCGATTCCAATAAAGTTGCTTAATCGAAACGTTTCACATGATATTATATTATGAGTTTAGTTTTATGATTAAATTTATATATACATATATTAAACTAGCCAGCGATTTAACCGGCGGCGTAGTTCCCGTTCCCGTAAGATTACGGATATAAAATATTTCGATCGGTATTTTTAAAATCGGTTCAGTAGTACAGGCGTGATTGCGTAACACACAGACAGACAAAGTTACTTTCGCATTTATAATATTGGTAAGAAAGTAAGGACAAGGTGGTAACAGTATTTTACTAGGTATCTATGTGGGAACCTTTTTTTTTTTTTTATCTTTTTTAAATCGGTTAAAAATAATTTGAAAACAAGTAGAGCCAAACGCGAAACATGTATAACAAAAGTATCATGTCAAATTAGAATTGCAATCTTGCAACTCGTACGAGTGTGTATTCTTTTTTTTGCTGCATATGATAAAAATGACTGTGGGAAAAAATATACTGGAATATCATTTGTCATTATGATCAGTGAAGTGCGGACTATGTAACAGTGTATTTCAAATGTACGTAAATATCTCAAATGATAGTGATTGTAAGTACGTTACGGAAAATATCTATTCGCGGCGCAGGTTATTTTAATTTTCACAGCGAAGATTTATATTTTATTAGAGAGTTGTAAGGGGTAACGTAATACCTAGCAGGACTCAGACTCAAACAAAGTTTGTGGCGAGGACCCAGGTCCATCCTCAGACTGCTCGTTAGAGACGAGATACAGTACACTCACTGTAATGAGGAAATGCAATGCCTAGCACGACTAGGACTCAAACAATGTTTGTGACGAGGACTTAGGTTCATCCTCAGACTGATCGTTAGAGACAAGATTCAGTAAACTCACTGTAATGAGGAAATGCAATGCCTAGCACAACTAGGACTCAAACACTGTTTGTGGCGAGGACCCAGGTCCATCCTCAGACTGCTCGTTATAGACGAGATACAGTAAACTCACTGTAATGAGGAAATGCAATGCCTAGCACGACTAGGACTCAAACAGCGTTTGTGGCGAGGACTTAGGTCCATGCTCAGACTGCTCGGTAGCAGACGAGAAACAGTAAATTCTATAAACCGTTAAATAATTTTGAAATACCTAATCGAGTGCAATGCCTAGCAGGACTGGGACGTGAATAGATATTGTGCAGGATACCTACTTTAAATCACTCTCATAATTTAAAAACTTTGCAAAAGTGAAGTAACTGTAGAATTGTGTATATCTACCATGTGTTTAGTTATAGTGTGATCGGTGTTCGTTCATGGTATTTTAGGAATGGCTTTCTTTTATCAGGTGAGTTTTTATAAGAAGTTTAAACGGTTGTATAAATTAATTTTTTTACGTAATGTCAGTCAATAGCTCCACACGATTATCGAAACGTTTCTCATGACATTGTAGGATAAGTTTAGTTTTATTTAACGTAGGTAAGCGATCAGTCATTAGCTTTCCTGCTGTTATCGGAGCGGTGTTGCAGTGTTTCATTTGATATTATTGGGCATTCTGGATCATAATCGATACGACCGAGGAGCGTAGTAAAACGGAGCGACTCAGCGAGCAACGCGAGTGAGGTCGTATCCATTTTGATCCAGAATGCCCAATAATATTACTACTGACTAGCTACTTTGTTAGCTCCATATATACACGACATTGTTATAAGCAGTATAACACAGTCACTTGTACCTGTTAGTAGCACTACTAATGTGAATTTAAACTGTTAAGTCCGACAGCAGAAAGTCCCAAACCTATAAATTCTGTAAATCAGGGACTTTCTGGCCATAACATTACCACCTGTAAGACGAAGGAAAAGCATAGATCTTTAAAGTTAATTCATCAAAACATTCAAGGCTTTTCCAGCAAAGAATTAGAAATAGAACTATTCTTAGAATACGAAAAAGTTGATATTTTTTGTGTGACAGAACATTGGCTTAGAGTCACAGAAATGATGTTTGGGTTTGTAAATTATACAGCTGTCAGTACTTTCAATCGGCGATTGGCCGCACGTGGTGGTTCCGTAATTTTTGTTAGAAATAATATCAAAGCGAAAGACCGCCAGGACGTAATTAAATTATCGGTGGAAAGTACTATTGAATTGTCATGCGTTGAGTTGGAGAAACACATCATTGTATGCGTATACAGACCCCCTTATAGTGTAAATTTTGATAATTTTAAAAACAAAATGGATGAGGTCTTAAAGTTGTTAAGTAAAAATAGTAAAAGTGTTGTGGTCTGTGGTGATTTTAACGTGGATCTGCTTGAACCAAGCTTGTATAAAACTAGGATATTAAGTTTATTCAAATCTTTTAATTTAATGAATGTATTTACAGATCCTACCAGAATCACAGAAACTTCGGCAACTTGCATTGACAATATCTATTGTAATTGTATTCATAATAGTAAAACTATAATAAATAAGCTAAAATCCGATCACAGCGGTCAGTGTATTTTACTCCCTGTGGACAATCGCGATTTATCAGTAAAAATTCAGATAAGACCTGTCACAGTATGTAAAATAGAGAAATATAAAAGAGCACTAGAGTGTAAGTTACCTTTGCCCGATCCTGTTGATTCTGATCCAAACGGCTATTTTAAGAAATTCTTTTCTGTTTTAACCGAGGAATTTGATTCACATTTTGAACTTAAAAATAAAATACTTTCTAATAAATTTAAATTTAGCGAATGGGCTACCATTGGTATTCGTAAAAGCAGGGTCAAATTATTTGAATTGTATGAAAAGCGATCATATACCCATGATGAAAAGTTTGTGAAATATGTTAGAAACTATTCTAAAACATTCAAAAAGGTTTGTGCTTGTGCAAAAGCAATGTCCATAAGTAATACTATTAAAAAATCGGATAACACAATAAAGGCTGTTTGGAAAGTAATAAACAGAGAAACGGGTAGAGTGAAACCACGTGACCACGACTTAGCTATTCAAACGGACCACGGCCTATTTACCAAGAGTGAGGATGTGGCTAGGGAATTTGAACATTTTTTTACTAATATACCTATTAAAACAACAGAACACCTTAACTCATCCACATCTCTTGCCATAACTTTTCTACGAAAAAATGTAAGTAGCTGTAACGAATCTCTTATATTTAGACACACTAGTCCGGATACCGTTATTAAAACTTTTAGAGCACTTAAACTTAAAAGTACTGAAGATATATGGGGCATGTCTGTTAAGGTATGTAGCTTCATCATAACCTTAGTCGCACCATATTTAGCTTATATCTTTAACAATTGTATTGACAAAGGATTATTTCCTGACCTAATGAAACATAGTAAAGTTATTCCTCTTTTTAAATCAGGAGAGAAAAAAGACCCCTCAAATTATAGACCTGTTTCTGTTTTACCAGTACTTAGCAAAGTTTTTGAAAGGTTATTACTTGATCAAATGATTTCACACTTCAATCTAAATAACTTATTTCATAACGAACAATTTGGCTTCACCAAAGGTCGTTCAACCACGGATGCTGGAATAGCATTACTCAAGAATATTTTTAATGCCTGGGAGAAATCTCAAAACGCAATTGGAGTTTTTTGCGATCTATCAAAAGCATTTGACTGCGTAGATCATGAGACCTTGCTATGTAAATTAAATCATTATGGAGTCAACGGTAAAGCGCTTGATATTTTACAGTCCTATCTCGAAAATAGGATACAAAAAGTAAAAATAAATGATTGTAAATCACAGGGCGCACCCGTAAAAATTGGGGTGCCTCAAGGTTCGATTCTTGGTCCTTTTCTTTTTCTTGTATATATAAATGATCTTCCATTCATGGTAGAGAGTTTGTCAAAGATAGTGTTGTTTGCTGATGATACATCTCTGATTTTCAAAGTAGATAGACAAGCTCAGAAGCTCGACGAGGTAAATGACACTCTTCAACAAATTCTCACATGGTTCACTGCAAACAATCTAGTGCTCAACGCTAAGAAGACCAAATGTATAAAGTTTGTACTCCCTAATGTTAGACGAGTAGAGAATGAGATAATTTTAAACAATGACAAATTAGATTTTGCTGATAATACAGTTTTTTTGGGGATAACGATAGACTCCAAACTTCAATGGAATTCTCATATTTCTGCATTATCTAACAGACTGAGCTCAGCTGCTTATGCGTATATTTTAATACCAATAGAAAATAAACGATTTTTGAATTTGAATTTGAATTTGAATTATGCCGTCAGAAAAATCAGATGGCTTACTGATGTAGACACAGCAAGACTCGTTTATTTTAGCTACTTTCACAGTATAATGTCCTATGGCATCTTGCTGTGGGGCAGAGCTGCTGATGCAGAATCTATTTTTATTTTACAAAAAAGGGCTATACGCGCCATTTACAAGTTAAGATGTCGTGATTCCCTAAGAGAACTGTTCAAAGAAATTAATATTTTAACAATGCCTTGTCAGTACATTTATGAAAACATTATGTATGTACGGAAAAACATATTACTGTATACTAAAAACTGTGACAGGCATAATTGTAATCTTAGGAATAAAAATAAACTAGAGCAACCTCAGTCACGATTAAGTAAAATTAATAATTCCTTTGTGGGGCTTTGCATACGCTTTTATAATAAAATACCAGAAGATATTTTGAAATTGCCTGAAACTGTGTTCAAAACTCATGTTAAACATGTACTTTGTAAAATGGCATATTACAAACTAGACGACTATATAAATGACAATGATGCTTGGAACAGATTTCCTCCAGTCCAGCGCAATACGATAGCGAAAAACAAACGAAATTATGTAACCCAATTTAGTATTAAGTAACAATTGATTAAAAGAATATTGTGTTGAGGAGTTTCTTGCCCCGCTTCTTCTCCTCAACCATACATGCTGAAGCGGTGGAGTTGAAATGACGTTCAATAAGTGGACTTGTAAGTTCCTATTTTGAATAAAACATTTTGACTTTGACTTTTTGACTTTATTTAGTTAAATTGTTTAGATGGAAGTTGGTCATGGCCCTGAACCATCTGTTTGGTTTGATTGAAACTGCATGTACCTGTAGTTATATATATGCATTTAAATAAGCAGATGCCTTTTTATAGCATATCTTTAAAAACACGTACTCAACATCTTTAGGTATTGAAAACAGATGCATAATTTTAATAAACAACATTATATTTGTAAATCTAAATTGACTGGTTTATTTTTTCTGCTTTTAGTTTTTTCCACTACCATCAGCAGCACCAATAGCAGCACTGGGGGTGCTGCTATTGGTGCTACCTGTGACGTGCACAATTACGTCAGCAACATTCGCACCACCTTCCAAATCCACACCACCTCAGCCACCCTCCATATCTACACCATCTACAACATCCTCCATATCCACCAATACACCTGCACCAAAGCCACCCTCAAATACACCTGCACCAAAGCCACCCTCAAATACACTTGCGCCAAAGCCAGCGACGCGAAGGCGTGTCCGTGCAAGCCATCCGCCAGACCAGTTTCTAAATGCGCAGATAGCATTGAATGACTTAATTAGAGTAAGTCAATTTCTTTTTTAATGCACACTGCGGTGTTTTTCTCAGTAGCTTCTTGAAGTCGACGTTTTCAATTTGTTCATACAGATACACAGATTTATGTGTGTTAATGAAAAATACATACATTTAAAGACCAACTGTAAGTTATGTCTGAAAGGCTTTTATAATTAAAAATATGATATATTTCAGGAATTAACAAACGAGGTACGGAGGTCTAATTCTCTAATAGAGGAACAAAACCGCCTTCTCAAGTAAGAAAAAGTTTAACAATACAATATATATTACTGAAAGTAATTTTGAATTAACTGCTGTCTTCGTGCTCGAGACCGCTGCAGCATCACGGCCAGTTCTACCTCGATTTCTGAAGGGTCTCTGTTATGATCATCTTCGACCTCTTCCAATGGTACTCTGTAAATTAAAATTTAGTATTCTATATGCAGAATGTGCTGATGAAATTACTATAAGTAATGTAATTTATAACACATTTGCTCGTAAAAGGTGTCTTATTTCACCAATTTTAATATCGTTACCTATCTCATTACGCCCAAGTGCGGTAAGTGTAAAGTAAAACGCACGGTTTATCAAGATGCTCCGTCTTAAAACGAACGGTACTTTTTAAAATCTCAGCAAAGAGTTTTTATGTCAAAAAAGTTGTCAACATTTTATGATTAAAATTAACTTTAGGAGATAAAATATATTAAAGAAATATTTATGTACATAATTATTTAATTTAATTAATTTTGACAGTAAATTACAACCAATCTCTAACAAAAACACAAAAATATTATTTTATAACACATTTTCATTACGCCCAAGTGCGGTAAGTGTAAAGTAAAACGCACGGTTTATCAAGATGCTCCGTCTTAAAACGAACGGTACTTTTTAAAATCTCAGCAAAGAGTTTTTATGTCAAAAAAGTTGTCAACGTTTTATGATTAAAATTAACTTTGGTAGATAAAATATATTAAAGAAATATTTATGTACATAATTATTTAATTTAATTAATTTTGACAGTAAATTACAACCAACCTCTAACAAAAACACAAAAATATTATTTTACTTTATTAGTAATAAGTACTGGCTGTTTTTTGTGCCTTTTCCTAAAAAAAAATGATGATGCGCGCCGCGCGCTTTTTCTTAACGCTGTATTGTTTTTATTCGTTTACCATAGTCGGAGTTTTATTTTATTTCCTCGCAAATGTGTTATAAAACGTCGTATGACATACGTGCGCTTTGATAATTACAGCCTCTGCTTACTTGTAGCCCTCGCCTACGGCTCGGGCTAGCAATATCGCCTCGGCTGTAATTTTCAACCTACCGCACTTATATCATAATGTACTATTACTTTATTAGTAATAAGTACTGGCTGTTTTTTGTGCCTTTTCCTAAAAAAAAATGATGATGCGCGCCGCGCGCTTTTTCTTAACGCTGTATTGTTTTTATTCGTTTACCATAGTCGGAGTTTTATTTTATTTCCTCGCAAATGTGTTATAAAACGTCGTATGACATACGTGCGCTTTGATAATTACAGCCTCTGCTTACTTGTAGCCCTCGCCTACGGCTCGGGCTAGCAATACCGCCTCGGCTGTAATTTTCAACCTACCGCACTTATATCATAATGTACTATTACTTATATAATATAGGGACTGTTAATTTAAATTACCCAAAATGCTTTATTAAATTGTAAATCACACAACCGGCATAAACAATTTCAGATGCTTTTTCTGGAGCATAATGAAGCACTCGGTCGATACCCAAGCATCTCAGAGTGCCTTTTAGGTACCCATTGGTACGCTCTACTGCGTTACGTACTTGGCAGTGCCAGTCTGTATATTGCTGTTCTGGTGACCCTGGGTCAGCGTGTAAAACGGGTGTCATAAGCCAGGGTTCCAATGGATACCCTGAGTCACCTAAAATAGAAAAAAATATACATTAAGACTTGTAAAAACTGTTTCAGGAAATTATGTCGCAGACAATAATAGAGAAGAAATTACAGAGGACAAAAGAAGAAGACTAAATGAAGAAAACTGTTTGTTGATTATTGTTAAAATATGATGTTATTTGATTTTGAAGAAATGAGAGAAGACAAACACAGAAGACTTAATGAAGAAGGCTGTTCGTTGATTATTGTTAAAATATTATGTTATTTTATTTTAAATTATTTTTTGTTCTATTTAAACTAACATACCCAATAAAAAGTAATTTCCAATACCTGCATCATGAATCCTTTTCATTTCGGCTTTTACATTGCTGTGGGCCCAAATGAATGCATCGTGCACTCTGCCAGGGTATCGGGCATTTACACATTATATGCTGCAGTCTGAATCTGCGATCTGTTACACAAAGTAGGTAAATAAAAATAATTATAATATTATATTGCAAATATTGCATATTGAATTTTCATACCAATTGCACGTTGAGTGTATGTGCACCCTTTCTTAGGTTTTTATATTGGGCTCCTTGTGGCCCACGTGGAGGAAAGATTTTAATATGGGTGCAGTCAATGAGGCCCAATACACCAGGCACTCCAAATTTGTCCTGAAAGCCTGCAGCCACACTTCTCCGGGTAGGTTCTGAGCCTGGGAAGTGAACCCATTCAGGCAAGAGTCTGTAAATTGTAAGTTGTAACACATGAAAGTTATTAAAAACAAACAATGAATAGTTAAATTCATTACAATGGCTTTAATGCTATCAAGACATGAAACCCGCACCCGCACATACCTTAAATAAACACATTTCACAAATTGATCCAAGAAATGGCTCACAGTTGTTTGAGCCTGACATAACGAGTGGTCTTGCCCAATTTGCCGCTGATATCCACCATTGTCCAAAAATTGTATAGAACAAAGTACCTAAAATATAAAAACAATCTTAAACTTCACTATAAAAGAAAAAGGTAGGTATTCCAAGCTTTGCTTAGATTTAAGATAATATACCTAGGTACTAACACAATAAAAATCTTCCACTGTATGTATTAGGTAGGTAGGTGATAGGATAACCAAACGTAGTAGTGATTTGACTAACTAATTAATGACTTGCCTTTAAATGGGCTGGAAGACCCTGGCCGTTTTGAGGTTCTAAATCCGCCCTCAGCCTATCTACAATGTACAGGGCCATAGGCTTCGACATGCGCCAAAGTGACTGGAATTCCGTATCCGGAACATCAAAGGGATCGCAAACATCCCGGATCCTTTTTCTTTGAATTTTCCGGGCTTCACGTTCTTCATATCTAGCTAATATTGCGTTATAATACGGCACTGCCATAATATTTTAGGTTTGTCGTCAGCACAAACCGTCGACGATAAACAAGTCGTGCAGAAACGTCAAAAGAAGATAAAAATAGATAAATTAATGATGCTATGTTAGGGTTTGTCGATAATTTTATCGTTTATCTAAATTTGACAGGAAGACAAGACTAATAAGGATTACATGTTAGCACCAAAGACATAACAATATTTTGACGTCTAAACTCGATAAAATGCCACGACAAAATTTTATCGTGGCGCTCATGCTAGCGCTACAGAGGCCGCATAGCATCGTATCGCATACGAGAAGAGGTGGCGCACCGCCCTGACGGCAGCGTGGCAGCGGTCGTGTCTCCCGCTTTGTACCTTCAAGCCGTGGCGCTCAAGTTACGTCGCCTGCTGGAAACGGCACTCGTCAATCATACCAACATTAAGGTAAATTTCGAGATCTTTGTTCAAGTTACTTTACCTAAAGATGATACCATTGAAATAAAATCATTTGCTACTGAAAATATACCGTTACATCAAAGTCATGATTTCAACGGACTTTTAAAAAAGATTTCTGAAAATCTCGGTAAGAAAGTTGAAGAATTTCAAGAGAAAGATAGTGGTTGGTCTCTCCTGAATATTTTGTATCTAGAAGTTAATATTAATAAATATTCACCACTCTACGGTTCCTGTTTTGTAGAGTTACCAGAAAATATAAAATCTAAAAAAACCTGTTTAAACATAAAAAATAAAGATGAGTACTGTTTTGCTTGGACAGTAATGGCTGCTTTGTACCCTGTTAAAAAAAATGCAAGTCGTGTCACCTCCTATCCTCACTTCAGTACCGTATTGAACTTAAGTAATATTTCCTTTCCAGTTTCTCTTTCTGACATTAAAATGTTCGAAAAAAATAATCAAAATATTAGCGTAAATATTTATGGATTAAACAATGACAAAATAACTGGACCTTTGTACAAAACAAGTTCGCGAAAAGAACATCATATTAACATGTTATTATTACAAAAGGGGTCTAACTCCCACTACTGTCTCATAAAAAATTTATCAGCGCTACTCAGAAATCAAGTAACAAAACATCATTGGTTACGCCAAATAGGTATATTTTTCTTCTAATTTAAATTCCCGCGTTATACGATTGGCGCAATACGCTTTCTCTTTCCTACCCTTTCCCGCACATACCTATCAACGCGCGCGCGAGTGAGAAAGCCGTCCACGTGCTATGTATTTTGCCCTCGAGAGGGCGCAAGCGTCACTTCTTCCTGTTCGGCGCGATCGCATGGCCTGCACGCAGCCGCTAATTTTGTGATCCGATTCAAAACCGCATAATTACAATACTCCATTAAAACAGAGTGTCGCAAACATTATCTTCAGTGTGTGTACTACTCGTGGTGCCGTGGAAACCCCTTTAGCCGTATAACAATCGGGGCTTGGGCCCTAATCGACAACGCCGCGCCCGACGCCGCCGACGCACGTGAAACCCTGGACTAAAGGTACTGTGCATCCTCTTTATTCGCTTGGGCTGCCTTAATTTCATTTCCCAATCCGCAGGCAGTCCATCTCCAACCCCACTAAACGTATTGTGCCAAACTCGCAAAAAATACAGTCCACTTATAAATTTCGCCATATTGTTTTTCACCCGCACAACCATTTGTTGGTCCATACGAGCCGAATTTTGTATCAATTCATGATCAAAACGCATTAGAATATCAATTTCGTGTTCTAATTACTTACTTATATCTTACGCAATCGCATTCGCCTCGCAGATTTATTTTTTCTACCTACCAAACGCAACGCGTCGTAGAAGTAGGTAACTACCTACTTCTCGAATTATTGAACGCATTATTATAAGATTGAATAGGTATTGCATCCTATTCATTAACGCGCAACAACTTTGTTTATTCGTATATTTCTCATTCCCGCACTCATTGTTGTTGCTATTCGCTGTAGTTTTGTTACAAACCTATTGTAGGTACGCGCCGCGCTATTATAGCTAGGTACTATAGCGAATATTAATTACGCATTTTTCCATTATTTTATTGGGTAGGTACCGCAAGTTAATAGAGACAGAGATTATAGCCTCGCAAGTTGGTCCGGTTTAGGTATTATTATTTCGATCTATTTCGCATCGCCCAGGCCTAACCTGCGTAGGTATTTATCTGTTCTCCATCGCACCGCATCTAATATATCGCTTCTTCGGCTAATTTCATATAATAACGTTAGTAAATATATGTAAACATGGCCGCAGAAAATAAATTGTCAATCTTAGACGCTAAAAGAGACCTTATGTTCTTACGCATACAGACTATCGCCGATAGGGTTAGTCGACTTTCTGACCCAGTTGTCAAAGAATCGTTTCTATGTGGGTTGGAAACTCTGGATAAGTTAAGCTCCGATTTCGAAAGTGTGCTGGATCAAATAAATTCTATAGAATTGACTTTGAACCCTAAATACGCTGTTAATTATCAGCCTCTTCTTGCATTTGACGATTTGTATTGTCTCATAAAACGCGCCGCAAAGTCTATTCAGACTCCGCCGCCCGACGTAAAATACAGTCGAGGTGATAGGCCTAGGTTGCCGCCGATTGAGTTGCCAGAGTTCAATGATGATATCAAAACATGGCCATTGTTTTATAGTTCATTTAAAAACACTGTTCATGATAACCCTATGTTGACAGACTCGGAGAAACTACATTATTTGATCGGTAAATTAACTGGCAAAGCCCAATCCGTATTCTCAGGCGTAAACCCATGTGCCGGAAATTACACTGTTATTTTGAACTCATTAATAAACAAGTATGAGGACAAGCGGCTACTCGCTACCTCTTATTTAGATCAACTATTTGAATTAAAGCCTTTCAACTCCGCAAATGCAAGTAATTTGGAACAATTTCTAGACAAATTCGCAACATCCGTTTCCGCAATTAAAAACCTAGAAATTGATGGACTATCGGATTTTATATTTTTGTATACCGCACTAAAGAAATTAGATTCCGATACCGCACGCGCTTTCGAAATGGACGAACGTGGCTCCGAAATCCCATCCTTCGATGCTTTAGTGTCATTTGTTCGCGACCACATAAAAATATTGCAACGCACTTCTTCGACCTGTAAACAAGAAGTTAATAAGAAAATTTCGGATCGTCGAATGGATGCGCCATCGAAGCCACATAAGTCTACGCATACGTATGTAAATACTACAACCGCATCTCCGCAACCTCAGTGCTCTTTATGTAACACGCATCACGAACATTTATATAAATGTACGGGATTTTATAAAATGACACCTGGTGATCGTTATAGATTTGTTAAAGCGAACTCATATTGTGTCAATTGTTTAAGTAAACATCATCGCGCATCTAATTGTAATTCGAATACGCTATGTCACGTGTGTGAATTAAAACATCACACCATGCTTCACTTTGAAAATAAAAATGCCGCATCCACCCCGAGCACACTCGGTGGTGCATCGCTCGCAGTGCCTCAGTCGCACACACACCCGTGCCGCCGGCCGACGGAGGCGCGGGCGCGGGCCGGCCGAGAGTGTCTACTCCCGCGCCACCGCCCGTTATTCCTCGCACTAATAACGTTGCTCTGTGCTCTTTATCAGATAACAACAAAAATAAAAATGTTCCGCGTGTACCCACCACTGTTTTGCTTGCCACTGCGCGCGTTCTAATGATCGATGCTTGTGGTAACGAACATTATGTTCGTGCTTTATTGGACAGCGCTTCTCAAAGCAATTTTATTACTCGCGAATGTTGTAATCGCTTATGATTAAACTCTTATCAGAGACAGACGTGTCCTATTGTGAAGGGGATAGGAGGTTCTACTAAAACTACGCAGGGTTCGGTGATAGTTGAATTCTTTTCGCGATTTAACCGCGATGTTAACTTCTCTATGCAGTCGTTGGTAGTCGATAAGGTGACTGAATGTTTACCGACCGTTAGTGTCGATGTTTCGTCGCTTTTAAATTTTAATGACTTACCTCTAGCCGATGATACTTACGCCGTTCCCGGACATATTGATATGTTGATTGGTGCTTCTATTTTCCCGCACCTTCTGTTGTCACGCAAGGTTCAAGGTCACGCCACACACGTCTCGCCACACGCGTTAGAGACCGTGCTAGGGTACGTGATCGTTGGTTCCGCTCCCGCTAAATTTGATACTTACGCTAAATATAATACTTACGCTTCCGTCTCGTACTGCTGCGCCGTCGAGCCCGTGGAGTCCGTCGTCCGCAAGTTCTGGGAACTCGAGGAGGTTGTTGTTCCGCCAATTCTCAGTCCCGATGATAAAGAATGTGAAGATATTTACGCTCGTACAACTACCCGCGATAGTGATGGTCGTTATACTGTGGCACTCCCCTTCAAGGGTGATGTGTTTTCTCTAGGTGATTCCCATCGACTGGCGGAGAAATGTTTTCTCTGTCTGGAACGCAAAATGCAGGCTTCGCCTAAGCTTAGGCAGGCCTACGATGACGTCATTAATGACTATTTAGATAAAGGTTATATCGAACCCGCACCTCCAGATCAGGAGGAATTTAATAATGCTCCATCATATATAATTCCGCATCATGGGGTCATTAGGGAAGACAAACTCACATCCAAGTTACGCGTGGTGCTAAATGGTAGCGCCAAGACGAGCACGTCCGTATCTCTTAATAACATTTTATACAATGGTCAAAATTTACAAGGCAATTTATTTAATATAATTGTCAATTTCCGCTTATTTTCAGTAGCACTCTCAGCTGATATAAGACAGATGTTTTTGTGCATCGGTATCCGAGTGTGACCGCAGATTTCAACGCTTTTTATATCGTTTCACGCCTGATGAACCGCTGCGGGTTTATCAGTTCAATCGTGTTTGTTTTGGCCTCAAGTCGAGTCCTTTTCACGCATTGCGCACTATAAAACAGCTCGCTTCTGACGAAGGCGATTCTTTTCCTAGAGCAAAGGAAACCGTACAAACCGGTTTGTACATGGACGACTTTGTCTACTGTGTCGATAGCAAAGACGAGGCTATTTCCACGGCTGCTGAACTCATTTCCCTCATGAAGACGGCACAGTTTGACCTCGTTAAGTGGACAAGTAACTCGCAAACCGTGTTGGACTCCATTCCGCCTACGCATCGCCTTTCATTCGTCAAAGAATTTGATGAATCTGACTCGCACAAGGTTCTCGGCTAATGTTGGTCACCCAGCTCTGATTTATTCAGTTTGAAAATTTGCACTCCTGCTGAAAAATGCACCAAACGCACCATATTATCTTGTGTAGCAAGATTATGGGATTTAATGGGCTTCGTAGCTCCTGTGATATTACACGCTAAACTCCTTATTAAAGAATTGTGGCTTTGCAATTGTGATTGGGACGACGCTCCCCCTGACAACATTGTTAAATTGTGGTCGCGTTTCAGGGACGAGCTTCCTAGTCTGGAACATATTAAGATTCCTCGCCATGTAGACATCACTCACGGTAGTGTAGTGAATATAATTGGATTCGCAGACGCTAGCGAGAAAGCTTAGGGGGCGTTGTTTATTTTCAAGTAGTAAATAAAGGAGTTACCTCTGTCGGAAACAGTTTGCTATTTGTGTGACACTGCAAGTATTCCGGACCAAAATGTTATTTGTACTGCGATATATAAACATTCTAATTTTAACCGTTTGTTGCACATGGTTGCTTATGTTCAAAGGTTCATACATAACTGTAAAAACAGACAGAATAAAAAACAAGGAGAACTGTCAGTCGATGAAGTTCAAAGTTCATTGACATGTATCATAAAGCAAGCTCAATTGGAAATGTTTCCCGATGAATATCTGCTGCTAAAATGTAATAAACAACTTGCTCTGAAAAACCGGCTAACATCTTTAAATCCGTTCTTAGACGAAAATGATATACTTCGAGTTGGGGGAAGGCTTAGTAATTCTCCGTACAGCTACGATCAAAAACATCCTATCTTGTTATGCAGCAAGCATCACATTACAAAATTAATCTTCAGAATACAGCATTTCAAACTGCTACACGCTGGCCCTCAGCTACTTCTTGCTAATGTTCGTCTTACCTACTGGCCACTAGGTGGTAGGAATCTAGCAAAGAATACGGTAAATAAATGCGTTACTTGTTTTAGGTTTAAAGCTAAACACATTCAGCCAATAATGGGGCAGTTACCAGAATCCAGGCTAACGTTAGAGTTTCCCTTTCGACATTGTTCTGTAGATTATGCTGGACCGGTGTTGATAGCTGATAAAAAAGGACGAGGTTGTAAGCTGATTAAATCATATATATGTATTTTTGTATGTTTAGCGATTAAGGCAGTGCATATTGAGCTTGTTACGGATCTTAGCAAAGACGCCTTTATGGCCGCCCTTAGACGATTTATCTCACGGCGTGGCAAACCGATTAGTATCACATCTGACAATGGTACAAACTTTGTTGGCGCGTCAAATGAGTTGCAATCTACCATATCTCGGTCGAACATTATTGCAAATCTAGCTGACGAGGGTATTAAATTTATCTTTGTTCCACCATATACACCTCATTTTAACGGCGTAGCTGAAGCTGCTGTTCGGGCCGTAAAATATCATTTGACTCGAATATTAAAATTAACTCATTTCACTTTCGAAGAAATGATAACTTGCCTCTATCAAATAGAAGCTATACTGAACTAGGGATATTCGATATACATCGATGCATCGAATTCACTCGATGTTTACAATACGATACATCGAATCAATCCGATGTTTTGAAAAGGTATTGATTTACTCGATGTATCGATGTATTTTCATAAAACATCGAATAAGGGAAATTCGATAAAATGCGTGGAATTAAAGAGATTAAAATATAATAGGGCATAGAGGGGACAAAGCAAGGAAAATTTAAAGCCGAAAAGTTATTCCAAGTGGAATAAGTCTAGTACAATTTCGACCGAATGACAGCTCGCGTTCATACTAACTGACATGACGCTTGAGCTTCAAACATGCTTAAACCTTTTGTATGAAAATATTCCCAATGCCCCCTCTATGTCCTATTATATTTTAATCTCTTTGCGTGGAATGGACATTTTTGTATTGCCTCAAGAAGTCACAATGAAGTCTTTGGTAAAAGTTACTATCATTTTACTGTCGACAACCAAGAAGATTAATAAACAGTGTATTGTATTATATGTATTGTATTTTGTTTGTACTTTTTCTAATAAAAACAAAGAATGTTCTCTCATTGCTTTATTTTTTAAATTAACAACAACTGAATGAACGCGGGTTTGCATGAAAAGTATTTTTTTTTGTTAGTAACAGGTAAAAATACTCGATGTTGAAAAAACATCGATGTTTCTATCCGATATATCGGAAAACATCGATGTACAGTCTCGATGTATTGCATCGAAAAAAAACATCGATGTATTTTCTAAGTGGACACCCGTATACTGAACTCTCGCCCTTTAGTTCCCTTATCTTCTGATCCAACAGATTTTTCGTGTCTTACTCCGTCACATTTTCTTATTGGGCGCGTTTTAACGTCTATACCACATTCACGGGTACCTGGCATTGAAGGTATTAACCATCTCCAAAGGTTCAAGAGAATTGAGGTCATCCGACAACACTTTTGGGCACGATTCTCCACTGACTATGTATGTCAACTGCAGCAGAGGACTAAGTGGACAAGGAGCACGCAAGATTTAAGTTTGGGATCACTAGTCCTAATAAAGGACAAGACTCCCCCGTTATTATGGTGTTTGGGACGAGTAGTCAAGGTGTATCCAGGAAGCGATGGAGTGGGACGCGTCGCAGACGTTTCCACAAGAAGAGGAACTATAAGAAGAGCCTTTAACAACATCTGTCCTCTTCCTGTTGATTCAGCAAGCTGATCAACCCGGGGAGCTTGTTCAGAAGAAGAAGAATCTTTTTAGTTTTTCATTTTATAATTTTGACAAGGTGTCAATCTATGTTTTCTTGGCTTTTATCTTCACATATTATTTTTATACAAAAATGTAAATTACATCTATTCAATTAGAATATCCTAAAAGAAACCAAGCGACCTTTATTTTACCCATTTATCATTAACACCACCTTATTAGCGCCAAGTCTAAGGTGTCACCCCTAAAGGTTGTTTCTCTCGCTCGGCTCGAACTTTGCGCAGCTCTTCTGCTTGCAAAGTTGATAAATAATATTATTGACGCATGTAATAATCGCCACCCAATTAACACCGTATACGCATTCTCGGATTCTACTGTCGCTCTTTGCTGGATTCACACATCCCCCCATAGGTGGGACACCTTTGTAGCAAATAGAGTTTCTAAAATTCAATCATTATTGTCACCGCAAAACTTTTATCATGTGCCAGGCACAGATAATCCAGCAGATTGTCTTTCTCGGGGTCTTACTCCCGCTCAAATTATTGATCACCCGCTTTGGTTCCATGGCCCCGCCTGGATCAAATCTAACCCCTCTGAGTGGCCCATTGCCACTTTTAACCCATCGACGGTTTCGGATCCGCCGGAGGAAAAGAAACATTCTTTAGTTACTTCTGTCCCGCGAGAAGAATCTCTTATCATTACGTTGGCGAATCGCGTTTCTTCTTGGTCGAAACTGCTGCGCTGCGTCGTCTATGTCTGTCGCTTCATGAAACTATTACCGCCGCAAAAATTTATAACCGCTGCAGACCTTAACTACGCAGAACACAGGGTTATTCGCGAATTACAGGCCTTACACTTTCAAGAGGAAATCCTCAAATTACAGACGGGAAAGACTTGCAACCGCACCTTCCAACGACTTAAGCCATTCTTACAAGATGGTCTTATTAGGGTCGGAGGTCGTTTGACTCATTCGGAGTTAAGTTTCGATCAGAAACACCCTTTACTTTTACCGCGAAAGGATCACATTTTGAACTTATTGGTTGATTACCATCACAAACTTCATTGTCACGCTGGTCCAGACTTATTAATGTCAATTTTACGTCAAAAATATTGGATTTTATCCGCACGCAACATAATCCGCAACAGGGTGCATAAATGTCTCCCTTGTTTTAGGCTTCGTCCTAAGCCGACTTTCCCTGAAATGTTAGATCACAAATCTTGTCGTGTGGTTCAAACCGCGAAACCTTTTATGCATACAGGTACTGATTATGCAGGCCCCTTCCGGGTAACTATTTCGCGTGGCCGTGGTATACGGTCTACTAAGGCTTACGTTTGCCTCTTTGTTTGTATGACGACACGCGCCGTTCATATAGAGTTAGCAGGTGACTTAAGTACGGCATGCTTCATGGCCGCTTTTAAACGATTTTTATCTCGTCGCGGTCCTGTAGGGCAAATGTATTCCGATAATGGAACTAATTACGTCGGTGCAAAACGCACACTTTCTGAATTATATTCTCTTTTACGCTCCAAGCATTTTAACACAGAATTTGCACACGTATTAGCTGAAAACCGCATAACCTGGTTGTTGAATACACCAGCCGCTAGCCACTTTGGTGGAAATTGGGAGGCTAATATTAAAAGCCTAAAGACGCACCTATATCGGGTAATCGGTGAACAGATTCTTTCGTTCGAAGAGATGAGTACCGTGCTCACTCAAGTTGAGGCTATAATGAATACGCGACCCTTATGTAGAACTCTAACTAGTGATCCTTCTGAGCCTCTTGCCTTGACTCCTGCGCACTTTTTAAATCTGACACCCTTAAAGTTCTTACCCGCGCTTGAAATTGATGAAGATAAACTTCACGTTCTCTCTCGTTATAGTTTAATGGACAAGTTAGTTCAGTCATTTTGGAAGCGATGGAGAACGGAATATCTGCACACGTTGCAGTCTCGCGATAAATGGAACACGCCAGCTAACCCAATAACTTTGTTCAAGTTACTTTACCTAAAGATGATACCATTGAAATAAAATCATTTGCTACTGAAAATATACCGTTACATCAAAGTCATGATTTCAACGGACTTTTAAAAAAGATTTCTGAAAATCTCGGTAAGAAAGTTGAAGAATTTCAAGAGAAAGATAGTGGTTGGTCTCTCTTGAATATTTTGTATCTAGAAGTTAATATTAATAAATATTCACCACTCTACGGTTCCTGTTTTGTAGAGTTACCAGAAAATATAAAATCTAAAAAAACCTGTTTAAACATAAAAAATAAAGATGAGTACTGTTTTGCTTGGACAGTAATGGCTGCTTTGTACCCTGTTAAAAAAAATGCAAGTCGTGTCACCTCCTATCCTCACTTCAGTACCGTATTGAACTTAAGTAATATTTCCTTTCCAGTTTCTCTTTCTGACATTAAAATGTTCGAAAAAAATAATCAAAATATTAGCGTAAATATTTATGGATTAAACAATGACAAAATAACTGGACCTTTGTACAAAACAAGTTCGCGAAAAGAACATCATATTAACATGTTATTATTACAAAAGGGGTCTAACTCCCACTACTGTCTCATAAAAAATTTATCAGCGCTACTCAGAAATCAAGTAACAAAACATCATTGGTTACGCCAAATAGGTATATTTTTCTTCTAATTTAAATTCCCGCGTTATACGATTGGCGCAATACGCTTTCTCTTTCCTACCCTTTCCCGCACATACCTATCAACGCGCGCGCGAGTGAGAAAGCCGTCCACGTGCTATGTATTTCGCCCTCGAGAGGGCGCAAGCGTCACTTCTTCCTGTTCGGCGCGATCGCTCGGCCTGCACGCAGCCGCTAATTTTGTGATCCGATTCAAAACCGCATAATTACAATACTCCATTAAAACAGAGTGTCGCAAACATTATCTTCAGTGTGTGTACTACTCGTGGTGCCGTGGAAACCCCTTTAGCCGTATAACAATCGGGGCTTGGGCCCTAATCGACAACGCCGCGCCCGACGCCGCCGACGCACGTGAAACCCTGGACTAAAGGTACTGTGCATCCTCTTTATTCGCTTGGGCTGCCTTAATTTCATTTCCCAATCCGCAGGCAGTCCATCTCCAACTCCACTAAACGTATTGTGCCAAACTCGCAAAAAATACAGTCCACTTATAAATTTCGCCATATTGTTTTTCACCCGCACAACCAATCATGGTAAAATATATTTTTGTGAGCACTGTTTAGTGTATTTTAAAACTGTTGAGGGACAAGATCGGCATCGCTCAGGCGCCAGAGGTCTACTTCTCAAATAGCCCATTTCGCATTTTGACTACTTCTCTATGTGACTACTTCATATCTGTGGTGGCGTTGCTACCATTTTACCTGAGAGAGGTAGTGTCCTCCAATTCAAAAATTATCAACGTATGCAAAATGTGCCATTCGTAATCTACGCCGACTTCGAATCATTTTTACAACCGTGTACAGAAAATCAACAAAACGGTAATAGTACTATCAACGTTCAAAAACATGTACCGGCGGCATTTGCGTATTATATTGTTTGTAATTATAACAGCTCGTTAAATCGTTTAGAGTCTTATCGTGGTCGAGATTGCGCGCAAAAATTTGTTATTAGGTTACAAAAAGACGTAAAAACCATATATAATATACTATGTGATAAATCAGAAAACCCTGTACCAATAATATTGAATGACAGTGACAGGCTTAACTTCGAAAACGCTGAATTTTGTTATTTATGTTCCAAATTATTATTGTCGGATAAAGTAAGAGATCACTGTCATTTTACAGGACAGTACCGAGGTTCAGCTCATTCTTATTGTAACCTAAAATTTCGGTTACCAAAATTCGTTCCTGTATTCTTTCACAACTTGTCTGGTTACGATTGCCATTTATTTATTCGTGAACTTAGTCTCTCTCCCGGAACTATCAAAGTAATACCTAAAAATAAAGAGAATTATGTTTCGTTTACTAAATTTATTTACATTTCAAATGATAAATTCGCTGCTGTGCGATTTGTTGATTCATTCAAGTTTTTAGGAACCAGCTTGGATCAGTTAGCAAAAAATCTGGATCGCAGAGATTTTAAATATATAAATATTTAAAATCTCTGCGATCCAGATTTTTTGCTAACTGAACCAAATACAACAACAACAACAAAAACAAATACTGTTTAAATGAAAAGCAATTTGATTTATTACGCAAAAAGGGTGTATACCCATATGATTATATTTCTCATTGGGATTCGTATAATGAAACAAGTTTACCGTCAAAAGATAATTTTTTTAGTAAACTTACAAATGAGTTAATTTCGCAGTCTGACTATGAACGTGCTAAAGAAATATGGAGTTACTTTCAAATAAAAAACCTAGGGGAATATACTGATTTATATGTTAAAAGTGATGTCTTATTACTGACAGATATTTTTGAAAAATTTCGAAAGACTTGTAAAGAAAATTATAACTTGGATCCAGCATTTTACTTAACTGCGCCAAGCCTTAGCTTCGATGCAATGCTTTTAAAAACAAAAGTTCAATTAGAACTCATATCAGATATAGAAATAATACGCATGATTCAAAAAGGTATCAGGGGAGGTATTTGTTTATGCTCGAGGAGATATGCCAAGTCCAACAATAAGTATCAAGCAGATTTTGACGCCTCACAGCCGAGTAATTATTTAATATATATAGACTGTAACAATTTATACGGATTTGCTATGTGCAGCTATTTGCCTCATTCCCAGTTCACTTTACTTACTAGAGAAGAACACAGCGAACTTCAAATAATGACTATTCCTGACGACAATGACTATGGGTATATTTTAGAAGTAGATTTGGAATACCCCACTAATTTGCATGATTTACATAATGAACTTCCATTTTGTGCACAAAATTTTACAGCACCGGGTTCACATTGCAAAAAACTTACTCCTAACTTATTTGACAAGTTTAATTATGTAATACATTACGTTCATTTAAAATCTTGTTTACGAAACGGAATGCGTTTAAATAAAATTCACCGAGTTATAAGATTTAAACAGAGTCAATATTTAAAACAGTATATTGATTTGAATACAGAGCTACGTCAAAAATCTAATTCATTATTCGAACAGGATTTTTTTAAATTATTAAACAATAGCATATTCGGAAAAACGTTAGAAGACACAGAGCGTCGAGTTGACGTAAAATTTGTGACGCGGTGGAATGACGAGCGAAATAAGACAAAAAAATATGATCGTGCTGAACAGCTCATAGCGCGCCCTAACTTTCATAGTGCAAGCATTTTTTCTGAAAATCTAGTAGCAATTCAACTTAACAAAGAAAAGGTTATTTTGGATAAACCGATTTATATTGGTTTTACGGTCTTAGAACTTTCTAAAAACCATATGTATAATTTTCATTATACTGTTATGAAAAGTTTTGACAAAGATAACTTAGCTCTGTGTTATACAGATAGTTTATTATACTCCATAAGGACTGATGATTTTTACAGTGATTTGAAGACAAAATTCTTACAATATTTTGATACCAGCAATTATCCATTAACCAATGTTTACGGTATTACCCAAAATAATAAGAAAATTCCAGGGCTTTTTAAAGATGAATTAGGAGGGAAAATATTAACCGTATTTGTTGGCTTGAGATCAAAATTATATAGTATTAAAACAGATGAGTATGAAATAAAAAAAGCAAAAGGTATTAAAAAACCTGTAACTAAAAAATTTAATTTTTCAGATTATGTTAATACTTTAACATCTGGCATGGAATTAAGACGAAAGAATATGTATTTTAAATCAATTAAGCACTGTAACACCCCGAATCACAGTTTAAAACAGTAAACATAATTACTCCAATGTATCGCAGATTCCGCGCAAAGGAATGTTATTGGAATGCAGCCGATACGTGCACTTATGAATCATTACGCAGACACGAGGTGGCGCTGTACCGAACTCTGAATCGCGCTATCAAGAGTTGCATCAGAATAATGACCTTCCGTGTGGAATTAATGTTTACCAGTTCACAGCTCCATAGCTCAGGAGTTCAATATGGAGTCTAAGAACTTGCATACAAGCCTGCACTAGGTGTCGCGTCCTAATTGGAACGGCTTCCCGGACTCGCTTGTTATCTTGTAGACTGCTATAGGCTTGCATCCGCAGTTCGCGTCCTAATTGGAACGGGCTTGTGGGACTTGTCCTAATAATTGTATTTCTTATTGTGACGCCTAACGTTAGTCTGGACGTTATTTGGCAATTGTAAACTGTCGAATAAGAATATAGTTTGTCTCAAAAGTCACGTAGAATATTCATTTACCTTCACCTCTTCATAAAAGAAATAACATCTTTTACAGCACGAAATTTTTACGCAAGAACAAAATAAATTAACATTATCGAGATAAGATAATAAGCGGTTCATTCTAAAAGATAATGTGCTAACTTTATCATGGGGACATTACTCAATAATCCCATGAGAAAATCATAAATGTATGTCTGTAAATAAGTATAAGTAGGTAAGTAAGTAAGTAACAACTCTTTATTGTACACCAATAAAAATATGCAACAAGTGACATAGTGATACAGAAAAGTACAAGGGGCGGTCTTATCGCTTTAAGCGATTTCTTCCAGACAACCTTAGGATGGATGTAACTGAGATAAACAGATGAAGGTAGGTGGTGCACTAAAGTTAACAATGGATTAAGGTACTTAAATACATAAACCGTTTTCTATAAATATATTAAAAAAAAAAAAAAACACAATACATACATAAAGTAAATAAATATATATATATATATATATATATATATATATATATATATATATATACCATAGCATATTATAATAACATGAATATAGTACATACATAATACATTATTACATAATACATACATTAAACACATACATTATTTGATTTATTATAAGGAGGATCCCAAGCCAAGGTAATGGATTTTTAGTCTGTTTTTGAAAATTGGCAGTGATTCAGCACTCCTTATGGACAGGGGAGACCATTCCATAGCCTTACAGCCTGCACAGTAAATGAGAAGCTGTAAAAGTCTGTAGTGTGGCGTGGAAATTTCAGTAACAGATCTCTGCTTTGACGCCAGGACCGACTGAAGTCGCACTGCTGCTGAAAACTCTCTTTCAGGTACGAAGGGGTTGATGGTATACCTACCCATTTATTGTTTTAGTTATTTGTTCATATAACTTCAAACAAACATTTTTATTGTGTTCCCATTATACTTTCAAATATTTTTAATAAATAAGTTTAGTCTACCGAAATTGTATACTTAGATACTATCTACTTACTTATATGCCCTTTATTTTACATTGTATACATAATGCTGTATTTCATGTTTCTGATGTGTATTATTAATCTCTTATTAAGTAAATAAAAATATTTAATGATACGTTTTGTTTCTTTGTAAATTAATAATTCCTAATCTTATAACGAGAATAAACTTGTCATTTCAAAACGGCTCATGCATTCTTATATCCAATTGCAAATTCAGACGCGTGCGGTAGGTGTTATTTTACAAGTACCTATCACATGATCACTTGTATATAATTTGCTAGCTTGCATTTATTCAAGTTCCGACATGAATGGATGGTGTACTATTTCTTTAATGGTGCCTACATAAAATAATTCAGTCCTTTATTAACGCTCTTAGCATTCAGTGGTCAATATGTCTGAAAACCAGTTTAAAGTCAGTGCAAGTTATGCAGTAACAGTAAACTCTGAAATTCCAAAGTACGTGATAAAATTAGAAATTATGGACAGTATAGAATCTCCGAACGAAGTGGAATTTAAACTACGTGGAAAATACCAAAATTTGGTTTTTCACGATGGTGATAATATACTTTATAGGACTCAGCAGCTTATTAATCAAATGACTGCTGAGATCGGAGAACGCAGCGCATCATTGGACCAGTGAACATTAAAATTACAATTAATAATATTCAGGTGAGCAAGTATTTTTTTTTATCCTTTTACATACCTATACAGTTCACGCGTTCTTCCCACAGGGGTAGGCAAAGACGATGGATCGCCACTCTACCCGATCTTTGCACACTTCCCTCGCTTCATTCACATACATAAGCCTTTTCATGCACGCTCTTTTATTCTTTGCACTCTTGACACCAGATTTTTAAAGGATGTCACTAATTTGATCCGTAAACGTCCTTCTGGGGCGTCCTCTTGCCTTGTATCCTTCAACATTTGCACCATAAATCTCTTTCGTTTTTTTTATCCTTTTTTATATCTAATTGTGTACCTACTAATTCGCCGATTTTAAAGATTATTACTTGATGCTTATTTAATATTGTATTTTAATTGTTATAGATATCATGGCGGATTGCGGAGATATTGGTCTATGCCTCCCAGAATACGCTCTCGACCCAACAGACCTCGAACAATCCTATCGAGGATTACTTAGTTGCTGTGCCCAGCAGCCACCAAAACCAGTCAACAAGAAAACAAAGAAAAAGAAGTTGAATAAGATAAAGAAGTCACCTAAACAAGTCCAATCATATATCATTAATAACGAACCAAGAAAAGGTATCCGTTTAGTCAAAATATCTGTGTATGATATATCTCCAACTTCAACGACGCAAAAAAATAAAGAAAGTGACTATGTAGAAGTTATGAACGTGCAGTATGTGGTCACAAACGAACACAATGAAATTATGGACCAAAACGAGAAAATATTTCAAAAAAACTGATAGGTTATAATTTTTAAAAATAACTATCACTTAATTTAAATTACTATTGTGAGCATTTACTTATATAAAATGTATATAATTTAAGAAGTTGGATTTGTGAACTAAATTTATTAAAATAAAACGTACTTTAATAGGACTAAATGTATGAAGCTTATTTTATTATACCATGAATAAATACTTATCTTTGTGTTATAATATTTGGTTTTATTTGATATAGGATAATAAAACAAAATAAAAACTCTTGCAAAATATTTTTCAAACCCATTTATTTTACTTAAGTAAATAAATTAAATACACACATATTATTATTATTACACCACTTTCTTATACAAAGTACATTTTTAAGAGCACACATTTTAGTATGATGAACACAGTTAAAAACTGTTTTTTTATCACTAGAATAATCATTATACAATTTCATTAAATTTGGACAACCTTTCTCACCCAAATCTACCACTTCACAGTGTGAACACAATTCTTTAATCCACTTAATTTTTTCCTGACCTTTTGTTAATATTTTTTTGTCACTTATATATGGAATAACAATGCGTTTGAATTCATGATAGTCAACAAATCCTTCACTCCAATAGATTCCACGATTTTCTAACCATCGCACTTGCTTATTTTCCTCATTGGATAACCATTTAAATGGATACGGTGGTTTAATAAGGAACGTTTGTGTATGATCCTGATAGGCTATTGCGAACTCCTTGACAATAAATTTATTTTCAGCATCTTTAAATCCTTGAACATCTACAATAATAATATCAGGATTCATGATATCTTTCTGACTGTATTGCTGAGAGGTTTGTATTCGACAATACAATCGTTTAGAATAAGACAGTAAGCTGATGTATGATCAGGAAATTCAGTTTCGCTTTCAATCTCCACTCGCACGTCGACGACCGGTCCAGACTTCAGGTGATCGTTTTGTCGAGAGCAGTCGACTACAAACAGTGGAGCCTTCTCTTTAAACTCTTTCACGCTAAGCAAGGGTTCAGTTCGACGACCGTAGTACGACTGTTGGAATCTAGCACATTGTTCATATAATAAGGCAGTTCTATCGTTTTCAAAATTTACGTTAAGATTTTCGTAGGGATAATAAGTTGAGTTACGATAAACTTTAATATCGCGTAAATAGCAGTGATCAAACCGAGACATGTCCTTGGTTGCTTTATGTTTTCGATAAGTCTGCAAACCGATTACAACATATCTTGGTTTTTCAATTTGTGATGATGTTTTTATTGCCCAAGTATGTTTCGTAGTTTTAGGTAGTAAAGGATATTCATATAAGTCCCAGTTTCTGAACATTAACTGTAGAGAACGATCCTTTTCCAAGATTTTGAGCAAGATGATTTTTTCTCTATCGGATACTTTAACATGTGGCACTCGCCACAGAATCTGTTGTATCTCGATATCTTCGATAACTTCATCAGCGTTCAGTTTCACTGCATTGAGGTTCGTGTTACTTCGTAACAATATCAGTTCATGTTTACAATTGATTACGAGTTTTTTGTAATCTTCAGCGAAACCGAGAATGTTTTTAACGGAATAGAAGCCGAAAAGCTGCCTCCATGTGAGGCTATAGTTCCTTCGATATCCCATCCCCATGTTTTCGACATTCGTGCTTCATTTTCGTTCATAGATATTAATGACTTGATTGTAGTAGTAATTCCAGCATTTTTTATTTTATCTATTTCGACCCCATTAAGCTCATACCTTATATCTTGGAAAAGATATAACAATGGATTATTAATCAAGTGAACATTTAAAACTTTTTCTTTTGCGGTGCCTTTGTGTACATGGATGATTCCTTGTAAGTAGAGTGCGCTCTCTGATGGTAATATATACAGATCTTGTTGATTAATTGGTATGCGAATCTCATCATTTTTGTTGAAACTGGTCACGTAAGGCTTAAATGAATGAACTTCGATGCCTTCGATAGCAGTGTCCTGGACTGGCGTATTTAATATATCTAAAATACCACTCATTTTAGTAATCCAATTAATTTAAGAATTTTTTTATTTTCTTCTGTTATTTGTTTTGATTTTTTTCTATATGTTTTTTTATCAATAGCTCGATCAATACTGATACGTTTGATTGGGGGAGTCATGTATTTATTGTAGTCAATCATATTTTCTTAAGATGTAAATATAGTTGCACTTCTTCACCACGCAAATTGACGAGGTTGTTATTTATATCCAGTAATCTTATATTGATAGCATTAATATTATTTTGATTAACAGGAAAGTAAATAATATTTTTCGGAATTTCTATTATTCTATAACCAGGTGGCACGTTTGGCGCAAATTCATGAATTATATGACTTGGTTTTCCGTTAATATATGATCCGCTGATAATATCACATTCTATTCTCACCACGGTCGTCGATAGAATGTTGACTGGATGTAACGACTCATGTAATATATTTGCCTGAAGTGTCTGATTTCCAAAACCTAATAATTTTCCAAGTGAATTATTTTTCTCAAAGTGAACTTCTTTTGTGCAAATCAAAGATGTTTTTAATGTATTATTGTTACAGTATAGTTCTATCGTGCCACCCACTATTTTTGATTTTAAATAGTCACAAATGTCTTGAAATTCATAGGCACCCTCAGGTATCTCAATGACACCATTAGAACCAAAATGAAATTTATTATTATTATTTTTAACAATATTTGGGATAGAATTAAATGTAGATAAATACAAAAGTGCACACTCGTATTCTCCTTCAAGTTCAAGACTTGGAGAATAATTTGTTGATAACAGTAATGTATTGCCAGTAATAGACAGGGTGAAAGACATTGTGGTAATGATACAAATAAAAAAAAAATGTTATTTTATATGTTTATTCCAAAAATTCCATAAAAACGCTAAACATAAATGTCCACAATTAACGGTATTGAAGTTTTGGTATTTATTGTAATTATAAAATATATCTCTATTGTTGAAATATTTAATATTTAATAAGTATTTAATAAGTCCAATGTATCTCGTGAAATGTGGGTATATCCAGTAAGGGAATACCTCTGCCTACCCCCTCGGGGATGAAAGGCGTGAGATTATACATTATATACATACATTAATAAGTTCTAGTGGAGGTTTTAAATCACCGAAGCTATCAAAATATTCTATGTAGTTTTTAAACTTAACATAGGCTACCCAATGAGTTCCCTGGCTATAAGAGTTATCTAAATTAACAATACCACATTCAATATGTATTGGTGCTTTAGGTAGTTTATCTCTCATAAAAACACCTCTGAAATGCGGTATACCATTTGCATGATTTAGAATGTCTAAATTAGTAAGAGCACGATTAGGCAGCCTTTTATTTAGTTTTTTGGATTTTTCAAATACAATCCATTACCTTTTTTATAAGGTTTTATGTACAAGCCTTTCCCCAGTGCAATAGACTCCATAATTTTGTTATGTCGTTCAGATTCACGAAAATTTTGCTGTGAGGATTTATAATCATTTACGGTTTTTGCTATGCCAGCTGCACCTTCAGCTAAGGTTCCCAAAGCTGACAGTCCAGCGAAAATAGGTATTAGCGGTAGAATACCTCCAGTCTTTGGAAGAGGGATCACTCGTGGAAGACGAATATTGTTATTTCTTGAAAGCAACTTCTTCGCAGCTGAATGAGCAAATTTGATATCTGTCTTAGTGTTTTTAGGTTTGAACTTCTTGAGTTGGGAATGTATTTTTCCTATTATTGCTTTAAATGATTTAACCCCTGCTCCAGTCTTCAACTTAGTCTTCATTACTTTGCTAACTAACCAGGAAGCAAGCTTTGCCTGCATCTTTTGAGTTTAGTCTCTGTTTAGCCATATTAATGAATTGTAAATCGGCTTTATGACGATTTTCTAAGTCAGAAAAGTTTGAATATGCTATATCGTGATGCATACAAGCTACATCCAATTTATTGATTCCTTTATCACCACGTAGTAAACGTTTATTTAGCTTTGTTCTAGGTCCACAATAATTATAACCAGGTAAATGTAACTCGAACGGTAAATTGTTTATCAAATTGTTAACAAGTCCTTTGCCTTGCATTACTAATCAAATAATGATGACAATTCTCAAACGATCGCCTTTTTATCAATCCAACTGTTTTCATTATCACTAAGACCCAACCATTTTACAAATAATTTATTACCCTTCTTCCTTATAATTTTCTCTATTAGGTATACATCGGGGTATTTAATTCTTTGTAACTCATGCTCATAAAAACTTCCTAAAATTGGTTGACTTTTTAAATATCTTAAATTGTTCACTGGACCAATTTGGAGTATAACCTTTATCAAAACTAGTCTTATATTTACTTATGCGAACATAATCGCCCAAATGAAACTTAATATTTTTTGATATATTTATCTTATTTTGAAAAGATTTAATATTTTTCATTATAATATGTTCATTTTTATGGTTGATACTACTCGGCTTGTACTTAGTGGTGCGGTGTTGTGTATTATTATAACAGCGAACAATATTATCGAAAGGTTCACCAATCCATTTATAACTTCCATTTAAACTAAAATGTTTATACAGATTATTCTTCAAGGTTCTAATAAGTCTTTCAACTATATTGAAGCTTTTTTTACTGAATAGGTTGAATAGTGGTTAATATTAAATGATTTCATCAGTTTTTGGAATTCACTGTTATAAAATTCTGTACCATGATTTAAAAAAAAAATAATTAAAATTTAAACTGTATATTTCAATTAATAATATCTTAAAAACTAACATTATGGGGCTTATTAATCTTAAATATTAAAGATTGTGTATTATTAAGCCTCAACATAGGTTTACACTCATTATTATACTAGGTTGCATTACATTAGGGCTTGGGACTGCATCCACCTTCTTCTTTCCTTAAAAAGTGATTTTTAAGTATGTATTTAATTTGTCGGGAGTTTTTCCCTTCTATTTTGTTGACTAGTGATTTTGGTAAATTATTTAGAATTTGTGGCAGGATGCACTCCCAAACTCTGCCACCATACTCGTTATTATAACTAGGTATTTTGAAAGTGGAAGTGTGCGACAATGAACGTAATTTGTTTGCTCTAGTTTTTTGTTCTAAATTATTAGCTTTGTCACAGTAATATTCGGATATGATTGCCAATTTAACTTTATCAAAAACATTCAGTACCTTACAGTACTGGAAGAGACCGTCGTAATTATCTTTATATTTAACTTTAAGTGGTACAATAGCCTTAAACAATCTCACTTGTAAGTTATAAATTCTTTGGAGGTAAGTTTTATAAGTTCTACCATAGCTAGAGATACAGTAATTAACTGATGAGTCTGCCATCGACGTGTATAACAATCTCAAGGTGTTGTAAGGTAACTTGTGTTTGAGCACACTTATTTTTGCGAGAATCGCCCTAAGTTTGCTACACACGTGGTCCACATGTGAGCTCCAGCCAAACTTATGATCTACTCTTAACCCGAGATAAGTATGTTGCTTGACTGATTCAATAGGATTGCAGTTACAATTATATGACTGTTGTGCATGCATGCACTGGTGTTCATGGGCTACGATTTGTGAGACTAGATTAGTTTTTAGATATGGTGAATGAATATACAATAGTTTTGTTATAGTTAATTGATAATCCGACATCGTGAGCCCATTTGTACAGCAAATCAAATTCTTCTTGCATTATACTTTGTGCGACAGTTATATCTCGGTGCGCTGTAATAAAACATGTGTCGTCGGCGAATTGGTATACAGAGGCCCTCCGAAACAAGTTTTACATGTCATTTACATGAAGCAGGTACTCAGTCGGACCCAAGATTGATCCTTGAGCCGTGCCGTACGATGTCGGCATTAGTTCACTATATTCGCCTGCAATGCACACTGTGTTAAATCTATTAGAATGGTAATTTTTGAACCATTGAAGCGTAGGACCCTGTATACCACTTCGCCTCAGTTTTTCATACAGTGTCTCAAAATTCAAAGTTTCAAATGCTTTGCTAAAATCGATCAAAATTGCAAGTACATGTTTTTTTCCATTTAGATGGCTATTTATTTCGTCTGGGAATTGAGACAATAGTTGAGTAGTGCTTTTGTTTTTCCGAATTGTTTATTGTGTATTTCATCATTTTTTGACAAGAACTCACAGATTTTTTGCCCAAAGTATTTTTCTATAATTTTATCTATAATAGATAAAATTGTTATTGGTCTGTAGTTATTTGTCTCTAAATAACTACCTTTTTTATGAATAGGTCGTACTACCCCGATTTTTAACTTGTCTGGGTACGAGCAAGTACTTATACATGTATTAATTAGGTGGGTTAAGACTGGTGATATTTCCGAGGCAATATATTTAATATCTTGGGCCCGAATTTCATCAAAGCCAGGGCATTTTTTTTCATTAATATTGTTAAGGATTTTATGCAAAACTGATTCATTAACTTTAGGTAGTTTCATCGAAACTTTAGGTATATTTTCATATGAGTTCCTGTCAAGGAGCGGCTGATTACAAGTATTTAAAACCTTTGTCAAGTTTGTCTGAATATCACAGGTGAATCTGTCAGATATTTCTTTCGCTTTTAATCTAAAGTAACGAACAAGTAAATCGTCTATTGCTTGGGCTATTCTCCCAGTTAATTTATTTATTATTTCCCACATTTTTTTAGGATTCTTGAAATTGTTACAGATTTCTTTTTTTGTATCGTTATTTCTAGCTTACATATCAATCTGTTAGTCTTATTTCTATATTTTTTATATGTTAGCTCATTTTGTTTATTAGTTACATCACATAGGTGTAGTTTTAACAGATCGTTCTTTCTTTTTGACATGTCAATTAAGCGGTTTGTTGTCCAGTTACATTTTTTATTTTTATGCTTGTTTATCGTTGATATATGTGTACTTATGTTGTATATACTTTCGAACGTTCCACTTATGAAATCTAGAATTTCATCGGGGTTATTTTTGGTAAAAACCGGACTCCAATCCACATTGGCAAGTTCCCGTCTAATGATGTTGTCATCTAATCTTACTTTAGTTACGTTACGCTTGATCGGTTCCGAGCCAATAATAGCAAGACCGGTTATGAAGTGATCGGCGAGCGCATTCCGCACAACATGATCAGTTTGTAGATTAATAGGCCGCCGATGAGTTTTAACTATTAATTGTTCAAAGGCATTTGCTATTTCTGACATGGATTTTGTTCTAACGGGGAAAGCCCAAGCAAATTTTGTAAAACAATCTATTACAACTAATATAAATTTGAAACCATTATTGTATGTCTTTAAGTTTCTTATATCAATTAAATCAGCTTGCCATAAATCATCAATTCCTTTTAAAATTACAGACCTTCTAACGAAATTTTTACGCGCTGGTTTATGTAATTCATTTACTACTTGTTGTTTTACCATTTTCACCTTTAGTTATTTGATCTACTTCCTTTTTATTGTAGTAGTTATTTTGAAAATGAGCTAAGAATGTCTGTATCTCTGGTTTTATACTACTAATGATGGCATCTATTTCATGTTTATCATAAAAACGGTGAGTAATTTGATCTACATATTCTCTGTTAACAACCTCGTCTGCTGCTAGAGGGGCTTTCACACCTTTAAGTGTTGTCATTTTTAAATCAAATTCACCAGAATATTTCCGACAAACGTAAACGTTTATGAACATGATGACCGAATTTGTCAATATCCATTTTCCTAAAGAAGGCAACTGTAAGGTACAAAGAATAGGACTGAAATGAAAATAATCCATTTAATACTTTATATTTATTAGCGAATAATACCAGATTCACGTAATTCTTCAATAATAGATATTATTTCATTATCCAATCCAGTGTTTCCGGCATCTCGTGAAGCAATTAATAATTTTAATCGATCTACTAATTCATTAGGATCGTCCCAGTAGATGCAGTCCACATTTTTTTTCCACTTTTTCATCACTGGGAGTGCTGTCCCTGTAGGTAGACTACTATCTGTGCTAACAGAAATTTTACGTAACTTAAATAGTGGTTTTATGACATTTAAGTATTTTCTGCCTTTGTTGCTTTTTATAGGCTTATTTAGATCAAAATCTCGTCTATGTACATTTGTATCCAATAGCATTAACTTATAATTTTGTGTATCTTGATCTGTTACAAAACTTAAATCAGACACTTTTTTGAATAATAGCTCTTGTATGCCTCTCGTATTTGCATATTCACGTCCAGCTACCATAATTTTCTTATCTTTAACAATTACACGACCAGAACCCATCATAAGTTTACCACGTCCACGTCTAACACCATATGGAATATCTTAAAAAGCTTCGGACGATAGCGACCATGATGATACATTCAGGCTAGGGCTTGTCGGTGCAGATTCAACTGTTCGAAATGATTCATTGCTGATATTACGTCGGTCCTCCACACTGGACCCATTTTTACCACTTTCAGAAAAATTGACATCATAATCAGAAGAATTACATTCAGCTCTGGAATCATCATCATCATCATGAAATTCAATTTTAGAATTCCTTTTTAAAATGGTTTTATCATTTTACGACTCGCTTGACCAATCAAAACTATCTTTTTCTTTTTTCGATTTAGTATGTTTAATTTTCTGTTTTTTGGATGGATAAGATGTTTCTTTTAAAGTTGTGTTTTTGTTTATATCCACCAATTGGTTGAGAGGATTTGTTAAAGGCTTAAAAACATTTTCTAAAGCTTTTTCGTTATCAATCTCAATATTGCGCATCTTTTTGACTTTTCTCTTAACAGCTTCAGCAGCACTAACTATTTGCCTTTTTAATGTTTTTTCCATTTTAAATATATTAATATAAATTAATTAGTATGTTCTAGGCTCTCCGTAACCTGCGTTGAAATGATAGGGAGTCAAGAAAAAGTGGTATTTTATATCATTAGTCAAACATTACAAAGGTATCAAATTTCTTTCTATAGCAACCTTTATTTTTGTTACAATCTTTATTTATTACCAAATAATTATAGGGTTCAGTCCATATTTTTGAACACATATCTCTAAACTCTGTCCATGACATGTCTGTGTTAACATGCTCTTCGTACACGTGTCTCAAGTTCACATCATCTTGCTTAAACAGAACTATTAAATTAGCGTTATCTC
The DNA here is from genome assembly GCA_963855545.1 of Ethmia dodecea. NCBI lineage: Eukaryota > Metazoa > Arthropoda > Insecta > Lepidoptera > Depressariidae > Ethmia > Ethmia dodecea. The sequence continues at coordinate 1,006,098 of OY979447.1, forward strand.
TGACTAGCTGTTTAGAGACCTTACTATATGTTTAATTTAAATAAAAACAGTCTATATATTTATGTCTGCCCATAGCAAAAAAGTCGCGTATATTATTTTGGTTTTCACATGCTACGTCATCGAAAACTATAACAGAATTCTTCTTGGCATGCTGAGGACTCAATACTGTCTCATTTTCATGAAATTTCACGTAAGTAACGTCAGGAACTTTTTTTAAAACATGTTCTAAGAATAAATACTTTGGTTGGTGAAGAGTTTTTGAATATACATAAACATTTCTATAGCTTAATCCGTTTTCATGTAAAAGAAGGCCAATCATTAAATTAGTTTTTCCACAGTTTGATGGACCACATATTATACAACGAATTGTGTTAGGCAAAAGTTTCCCATGACGATAATTCTGCTTTTTTGAAACTGTACAAACTTTTTCAACGTTCAAGGATAGTGGTTGTTTCACAAACTTCATGTTGTTGTAAGATATGATATTTGATTAATGACAACTTTCTTTTATCGGGTTGGTTTTTATATATTGTTTTAACGGTTTAGTTTTTTACGTAATATCAATCACATTATAGGATGTGTTTAGGTTTATTTAACGTAAGCAATCAGTCATTAGCTTTCCTGCTTTTATCGGAACGGTGTTTCGGTGTTTCATTTGCTATTATTAGGAAATCTGGATTACAATCGAAACGACCGCGGAGCGTAGTAAAACGGAGCGACGCAGCGAGTAACGCGAGTGAGGTCGGTAGCGAAGCGGATGACAGGTGGGACAGAAAGCCTAATAATACCTACCCATCGTTCGTAGTGTATTATTGGGCTTTCTGTAATACCTGCGTGAGCGAAGCGAACGGTCGGTAGCGAAGCGGACGACAGGTGGGACAGAATGCCCAATAATACACTACTTATGTTAATGTTTCTAAATACATTATCGTTGAAATCTACGACTGTGAAACAATGGACGAAACAGTCAGAGTTTGATAATCCACCAAGACAAGAAGAGCCAAGAGAAAGACAAGACGTGGCAGAGACTGAAAAGCCAATAAAACGCCGAAAAAGAATTTTGGATTCTTTCCTTAATAAACTACCTAAAATGCCATCACATTACGCGCGTAAGGAAACAAGAAAACTATTTCTGGAACCAATTTTCCGCACAGTAACAGACGTGTTCAAAGCTTATAAAGAATATTGCGCTAACATTCAGGAGTCTTCATTAAGTCGATACACATTTGATGACACATTTAAAACAATGAATCTATCAATATTTACTTTAAAGAAAGACATGTTGTTATTTGTGTCAAACACCAACAGGGAAATTACGACGAGCACGAATATCAAATGCATATTATAAGAAAAAACAGAGCTAAGGAAGAAAAAGAAAAAGATAAGAAAGACGCAGAAAAAGGAGACATTGTTTTATTAACCATGGATTTGGAAGCCGTCAAAACTTGCCCGTCCCTAAAGGCTAGTGCACTTTATTTTAAGACAAAGCTAACATGCCATAATTTCACGGTGTTCGACCTAACAACCCACCATTGTAAATGTTATTGGTTCAATGAAACCGCCGGAGATTTGATTGCGAGCACGTTTGCGTCATTCTTAGTTGACTATTTAGAACGTCACTGCTTACCAAAACAGAAGCCAATAGTGATTTTTTCCGATGGCTGTACATATCAAAATAGCATGAAACATAAAGTCACAATAACTCAAAAATTCCTGGAGCCGGGTCACACCCAAATGGAGTGTGATTCGGTTCATAGCGCAATTGAACGCAAGTTGGGAGATCGTGAAATACACTTGCCCAGTGATTATGTGAGAGTCACCAAAGAGGCAAGATCAATAAATCCCTACGAAAGCGTTGAAATCGATCACAAATTCATTAAAAACTACGCAGATAGTAGCACTTGGATTTATAAAAACATAAGACCAGGAAAGAAGACCGGTGACGCAGTGGTGACGGATATATACGAGTGATCTTGTATAACCAAGAGCAAATTCGAAATAACTATAGATGCATATAAAAATAATTATTTTATGCTATTTTTTAATTAATAAATATTATATCTATAAATAACAATAAATTTGTGAAACGTTTTTTTCGTCTCCTGTAAAGTGTGATATTTTGACATAGACCAAATTGATTCTTAACCGTCGATATGTTTGATTTAAATAAAAACAGTCTATATATTTATGTCTGCCCATAGCAAAAAAGTCGCGTATATTATTTTGGTAATATAATAAAACTATAACAGAATTCTTCTTGGCATGCTGAGGACTCAATACTGTCTCACTTTCATGAAATTTCACGTAAGTAACGTCAGGAACTTTTTTTAAAACATGTTCTAAGAATAAATACTTCGGTTGGTGAAGAGTTTTTGAATATACATAAACATTTCTATAGCTTAATCCGTTTTCATGTAAAAGAAGGCCAATCATTAAATTAGTTTTTCCACATATTATACAACGAATTGTGTTAGGTAAAAGTTTCCCATGACGATAATTCTTCTTTTTTGAAACTGTACAAACTTTTTCAACGTTCAAGGATAGTGGTTGTTTCACAAACTTCATGTTGTTGTAAGTAATGATATTTTATGAATGACAACTTTCTTTTATCAGGTAGGTTTTTATACAGTGTTTTAACGGTTTAGTTTTAACGTCACGTCAATCAAAAATTTTACATGATTATAAAATGGTTCACATTATATTATTGGGAAGTCTGGTTCACTGTCAACGCAACCGCGGAGCAGAGTGCGAACGGAGCGATGCAATAATATTTTTTTAAATCTGTTCGTAAATGGGTGCAATGTCAAAAGGTAAGTTGTAATGTTTCATTTAATATTATTGGGAAGTCTGGCTCACTTTCAACGCAACCGCGGAGCGGAGTGCGAACGGAGCGACGCAGAGAGCGAAGCGAACGTGGTTGTGTTGAAAGTGAGCCAGACTTCCCAATAATATCACTACTGATTCTAGTTTGGGCTCGTTAGTTTTATATTGATGGGTCTTTCGATAGAGGCACCATTAAGTACTCCGCATCAGATAGACGCTTTCGAGTTCTTGGCTCAATGGCTCCTTTGGTTTGTGTCTTTATCTAGATATATTATATATCCTCCTCATGGACGAGTTTAGTGTGCCTTGTTTATATTGACATTTCAAAGTGTATTTTTTATACCTACTGAAATAAAAGAGTTTTGACTTTGACTTTATAATATTATTTTACTTAGTACCTCTATTTTTTGCTAGATAAAAATAGAAGCAAAGGGTCGCGGTCGTGGCTTGGACGTGGAAGATGAGGCGCCTGGGCCTGCTGGACTCGTAAGTGGCATGTCACAATATGAATTATATTGAAACCAAAATTCCCGTTATTTATGAGACTACGAAAGTAAAAAGTGAATACAAATTATATATTTATAAATAGAGCCAAAAGCAAAATAAGGTTTTTTTCTGTATGACATGTATTTAGAGTGTTGTGCTTTACAGATGACGAGCAAACGTGGTCGTGGTGGTGGGCCATCAGACCAGGTGGCCGATGTCAGTCCCGGCCACGTGGTGAAAACCTACCAGGTGATCACCACCCCAGGTGGTAGAGGCTTGAGGCTGGGGGAGGAAGGGAAGAAATTCGTTAAAACAGGCTCGAGGAGAATGAAGGTAAGGTTTCCTTATTTTGTGTGACGGCGACTGTTTTGTGATTGTATCTGTCGCGAAACGCGAAGATAAAAGCCAACCGGTAAGTGTAACGAGCAGGCAACACTGAACGACTTTGACAGTTTGGATTTTGATCTCGCTTGGCCAATGTACAAGCTTTTAGGTGAGTAAGCAGCGAGCGAGGCCGGGTAAAAACGCGTGGTTCGCCCGTCAGCACACGGAAACCACGCGGGTGGGTGAGAATCATCCTGTGGAGACCATCAACGCTAGAACCAGGTTAGTGTTCTGACCTCTTATAGACTGTCGTAGCCATAAGACATGTAACTATGAGGAAATGCCGTTTTCCATTAAATCATGTCTGCACCCTCCGCTGAAATGAACTATCCTATGAAGCATACAAGAGATTCTCTGATTAAAGGCAAGAAGTGTGGGTCGGCCGCGTATCTTGAATTAGAAGTCAGGGAGTTGGGATTGTATGGATGATGGGTACGCGCACAGGTCGATGGTCTTCGTTGGAGACAGGGGCGTGGCTATGGGGATGGAGGAGGCCACCGTGGGGGCCATGAATATCGCCCCCGCGTCCGCCGATGTCAAAGTAGATAAGAGTTGCTCCGCACAGCAACAGAGACATCATAGGAGCAGTCCATCGACCTATAGGGGCCACACCACGCGAGTGGAAATTGGCCAAGAGGCTATACCACGCGAGTGGAAATTAGCCAGGGGTTCAATCTCGCGAAGCAGATAAGTAATTAGTCTAACATAAGGTCGACTCATGGTTACAAGTCTTATGGTATGCCTACTTGACTTTGATTAGGTACTAAATCATCCAGGTTATAAACGATATTGTTGCCGTTGCGTTGATGTGCGGAACCCAGAGCCTACAGCCTGGGGGAAGTCCTGAGGCGCCTTGTCAACCTTATCACGAAGTAATTTTGTAGCAGACACTATTCTGTACTTGACCCAGGCCTACAGCCCTAGGAAGGTATGGAAAAGGCTACAAAAATGGTGGAGGGTGCTACGGGAACTCGAAGATGTTTGATTTGTTCAAGCTCACTTTTAGATCCCGTTGTTATTTTTAAATTGTGTGTTTATAGGTAAAATATCCAATGATAACTTGGGAGTGCTATTTGTGGTTTTATTTTATCTCATACCCTTATGAATGATAAACTAAACGTTCACAGCCATTATTTTATATATTGGGGCTTGAATTGGAGTAATGTGTGTAAACACCTTTATTTTTCGTTTGGGTGGTTGTTATTTACAATGGCTGTATTGGCAAAGACCTATGTTTTATTTATGTTGCGAACTAGTTGGCTGAACGGGGCTTAGTTCCATAGCCATTAAAATCTTGGAAGAAAATCGTTGAATAGTGTTGCGTCGTTTCCGTGATGTTTACTTTTCTATCGATGAACACGATTGGCATCCGGTTTTTTATTGTTTATTTTTGGTGTCTTTTAGTTGTTTTGATATTATGGAAATATCGCTTGACAAGATAATTTAAGAGAAATAAGAACTATAATGAAGTATGCGGTTTGTTAAGATAAGGATAAGGGTTTATTAAGACAACCATAGATTGGCAAGCCTTTGTCTAGTGTAGTGTGTAGTGGTCACAATTTAGGTTAAATATGATATTGAGTGTTAGATCGTTTCAACTATCACCACTCTCGTCACAGTAAGTCACATGATAATAACATGAGATGACATTGATGTCAGGGAATGATAACTGAAAACCGGTAACATCGATTTACCTATGTCGATGCGGTGACATCACTATGGCGTCCCCGTAAAATTTTGTCTAGCGGTTCGTTTTGTGAAAGAGAATTTTCGTGAAACTGTTACTTTTTATGTGTTTTCGCTTAGTGATTATTTGCTCAGTGGTGTTTTCCTGCGCCAGTCATAACATAACCGTTGTTTTTTTTGGAAATTCAAAAGTGTTTCACAGGAACTTCGGATATCTTCAGGTATGTGACCGACGCTAACCTAACAAGAAAGTAATTTCTTGAATTTCTATGAGTATTTGCATACTATCCTTACGATTTTCAGCCGACAACATTGACACGCGAGGGACGAAGAGAAAAACTAAGTGAAGTCCTAGGGGGATTGTATCACTTAGTCTACGCAACCAGTTTTACCTTTATAAACGTTGAAACTTATTCAACGTCAAGTAAGGAAGAAGATGGAACAAGCACTCCTCTATCGTCTTATATCACGTCGCGACCGCCTCAAGTCGAAGCTGGACATGAAGAAATCCAATGAACCCTGCAAAGCAACTGAAGGGGCGCCTTCTTCTGGATGGTGGAAGTCAACGAAGTTACATTATAAAGAAGCTTGCAAATGAACTTGGTTTAGTTAGTGATAAGGATGATTCATTGTTGATTTACACCTTTGGTGCCACAAGTCCCAAGGAGACATTGAGCCCACATGCTGAGATTATAATTGAGACAAAAAGAGGGGCTCAAAAGAAGATACATGTGAATGTTGTTGATAGGATAACAGAAAAGATCCCTATTGCTAAATTTGAAATTAAATCAATCGACATACCTGCTGATGATGAATCTGCCGGTAAGGATATTCACCTTCTCATCGGGAATGATTACTACAGCTCATTTATGAAAGATGAAAAATTAGAAATATCATCAGATCTGTTTCTGATCAACACTGACTTTGGCTGGATTCTCTCGGGCAACACTGATGTTGAAGAAGGGACTTCCGCTTTGACCGTAACCACTTATTGTCAATGCCACGTACCAAGCTGCCCATACTTTACAGAACCTGATTTACCACTGAGAAGTATTGATGTCAATTTCTTATGGTCACTGGAAAGTATTGGCATAACGGACAATCCTAAGACCACAAGACAAGAAGAAGCTGTGAAACACTTCATGGAAACGGTCCAGTATCAAAATGGTCGCTACTATGTCAAATGGCCTTGGATTCAATACCCACCTGAGTTACCTTCTAACTTCGGTCTGGCAATTGGTAGACTAAAGAGTATGTTGAAGAGGATAGATGAAGAAACCCTTAATGAATATGACTCCATCCTGAAGGATCAATTACAATCGGGGATTATAGAAGAAAATGATCCAAGATTAGACAGAACTTCTGATCAGCTGATCCATTATCTACCACACCATATGGTGAAACAAAAAGGAAAAAAGGGGAGACTTGTTTATGATGCTTCAGCCAAGACTTCAGGTCAGAAGAGTCTCAATGAATGCCTCTATAGTGGGCCCTCATTCCTTGAAGACCTGACCGCACTGCTGCTTAAATTCAGGATGAAGAAGATAGGAGTGACGGCCGACGTCGAAAAGGCTTTTTTACAAGTAGGCCTCCAAGATGAAGACCGTGATGTGACGAGGTTCTTATGGGTCAAGGACATAAGCAAAGAACCGAACAATGACAACCTGAGGTATTTACGATTCTGTCGTGTACCCTTTGGAATAATATGCAGTCCTATGTTGCTCACAGCCACAATCAGGCATCACATGGCACAGTCATTAGAAGGAGACCTGCTGAAAAACATAGCCGATAAATGTTATGTGGACAATCTCGTCACTAGTGCTGACAATGTTCATGAAGCTCGCCAAATTTATGAACGAACACGGGAGACATTTACACAGTTGGGAATGAATATCAGAGACTGGATCTCCAATAATGAAGAACTACGGAGTAGTATTCCAAAGGCTCATCAAGCGAATCATCAAGAAATTGTCAAGGTACTTGGACTATCTTGGAATGTGAACGAGGACACTTTGAAATTGAAAATACCTGAAGACTGTTTTCAGCAAGATGTGCTAGCTAGTACTAAAAGGACAGTTCTTCGTGATATGGCCAGAATATATGATCCTCTTGGGTTTGTATGTCCATTAGTACTGCCTATGAAAATACTGTTTCAAGATATCTGCAGACTTAAACTGAAATGGGATGCAGAGCTGCCCTATGACATGAAGCAAGTGTTAATAGAGAACCTGAACATTCTACATCAAGCGCAGAAGGTAGAACTACCAAGATACGTGGGAATTGGCTCGCTGGATACGAAATACCAGGTACATGCTTTCACTGATGCTTCAAAAGATGCATTTAGTTGTGCTGTGTACATTCGAGGCCAGAGTGAGAATCAAGTAACTGTATACTTCATGATGGGCAAGTCTCGTATCTCCAGGATTGAAGACAAAGATGACCTGAAGATCCCAAGGCTGGAACTTCTAGGATTCTTAATTGGTAGCAGAATGTTGACATACCTAAAAAACAACATAGATTGTGAAATCGAGAAGCAATATTTGTGGACTGACAGTCTCGTAATACTGGGTTGGATGAATTCTAACAAACTGCTTCCTCCGTTTGTAGCAAACAGAGTAACCGAGATCAAGAAGAATCACCCTGAAACAGAAATGTGCTATATTAATACCAAGTCAAACCCTGCAGATGTCGCTACGAGGCCGGAACTCTGGGAGGAGAAAAAGGAACTCTGGTTGAACGGTCCGGATTTCCTAAAAGAACCTGAGACACAATGGCCTGAGAATCGCCACTATGTCATTCATCAGTCGCTGCTTTCTCTTGGGAAGGTTCCTGAAAGGGAAGACCTGAAGGAGAAAGAGAAAACAGAGGAATTAAATACTCAGACTGGTGAAGATAAAGATCTCGACACATCTATGGAAATAGATGATCCTGAATCCAGACACAGACCTGACAGCAGGTTACACAATGAAAGTGTAACAGACATCAAGAGTCTTCAAAAGCGATACTTTCCGGAAGAATTGGCCGGTAAACAGACACATCTCTCAAGAAACCTAGATCTTTTCTTGGATGTAGACGGGGTGCTCAGGTGTCGAGGTCGTATGACTAATACCACATGGAGCTACGAAATGAAGTATCCAATTTTACTACCAAGAGATTGTGACTTTACAAAGAAGATTATATTGGAAACTCATGAGAAAAACTATCATGTCGGCGCATCTCACACCCTGAGTATTATTCGAGAACGTTACTGGATACCTCAAGGAAAGTCTCAAGTGCAAAAGATGATAAGAAGATGCGTGCAATGTACCAAGCATTGTGGTGGACCCTACAAGCTCCCACCTACTCCGGCATTACCATCGGAAAGAGTAAACTACAGTGATCCTTTCACATTTACTGGCGTAGATTACTTTGGCCCTTTGCTTGTAAACACTCCTTCAGGAAAAGAGAAGAGATGGGTAGCGTTGTTTACATGCCTTGCAGTCTGCGCAATTCATTTAGAAATCGTGAAGGATCTTACAGCTGAGGAGTGCCTGCTTGCCTTGCGAAGATTTGCAGCAACACGACGAACGCCAAAACGCATTTATTCTGACAATGCCACATGTTTTAAACTTACATCAGAAGTCATGACAAAACCGTATTGCGTGGAAAATCAAATAGAATGGAGATTTATCCCGCAACTGGCGCCATGGCATGGAGGTTTTTATGAGAGGTTGGTTGCTCTAGTAAAAAACTGCCTCAAACGTACTATTGAAAAACATTTATTGAATGACAGCCAATTGCTCACAGTGATGAAAGAAACTGAGGCAGTTGTAAAATTCAGACCGATAACCCAAATTGGAACTGAACTGGAGCACACATTGCGACCAGCGGACTTCCTCGGTCTAAAAGGATGCTTGATGGTAGAACCCGCAATATATGAATTACCTCCTGAGGGCACAACTTCTAAGATTGACCTGATCCAAAGCTGGAAGAGAGGACTCAAAATCATCGAGGAGTTTAAGCGTATGTTTATCGGTCAATACCTGATGAGTTTGAGAGAAAGGTCTAAGCATCTGCCCAAGCAACCAAGGACTAAGTCTCATCTCAGCCCGCAGATAGGCGATATAGTACAGATATGGTCAGATTCTAAGAATAGAGAAACTTGGAAGACCGGGAAAATAATTGCTTTGATGAAAGGCAGTGATGGTGAATGTAGAGTGGCAAAGGTGAAGACTAAGGATTCTATCCTTATACGCTCGATAGGACATCTTTATCCACTGGAAGCAGATGACAATGTAAGATATAGTCAGATAGAAGTGGAGTCACGACAAAATTCTGGACCAGCGAATCAGCATCTAGAGATAGAACGCATCAGCTTAGAAGAGCCCATGGAATCTCAAGAAGGTACAGAAATTCATGAAGTCGAAGTCCAAACAGACGATGCTCGTGAAGAATCTCGAAGAGACGAGATTAATTCATCTGATGCACCTGATCGAATGGACATCGATCTCACACCTGAGATACCTGATAGGGAAGATGACGATGGCGCTGACACTCAGCTGGATACCCTTGCTACTGGAGATGAAGTAGTGGATCCACCGGCTGGGGAAGGTGCATTGAGGAGTAGAAGAGACGCGGCCATTCGTGCCTCGGAGCGGATCCGAGAGTGGACGCGTCACCTGCTCACACTGTTGCAATGAGGCCACTTCTTGTCTCGTGGGAGTGTCGCGAAACGCGAAGATAAAAGCCAACCGGTAAGTGTAACGAGCAGGCAACACTGAACGACTTTGACAGTTTGGATTTTGATCTCGCTTGGCCAATGTACAAGCTTTTAGGTGAGTAAGCAGCGAGCGAGGCCGGGTAAAAACGCGTGGTTCGCCCGTCAGCACACGGAAACCACGCGGGTGGGTGAGAATCATCCTGTGGAGACCATCAACGCTAGAACCAGGTTAGTGTTCTGACCTCTTATAGACTGTCGTAGCCATAAGACATGTAACTATGAGGAAATGCCGTTTTCCATTAAATCATGTCTGCACCCTCCGCTGAAATGAACTATCCTATGAAGCATACAAGAGATTCTCTGATTAAAGGCAAGAAGTGTGGGTCGGCCGCGTATCTTGAATTAGAAGTCAGGGAGTTGGGATTGTATGGATGATGGGTACGCGCACAGGTCGATGGTCTTCGTTGGAGACAGGGGCGTGGCTATGGGGATGGAGGAGGCCACCGTGGGGGCCATGAATATCGCCCCCGCGTCCGCCGATGTCAAAGTAGATAAGAGTTGCTCCGCACAGCAACAGAGACATCATAGGAGCAGTCCATCGACCTATAGGGGCCACACCACGCGAGTGGAAATTGGCCAAGAGGCTATACCACGCGAGTGGAAATTAGCCAGGGGTTCAATCTCGCGAAGCAGATAAGTAATTAGTCTAACATAAGGTCGACTCATGGTTACAAGTCTTATGGTATGCCTACTTGACTTTGATTAGGTACTAAATCATCCAGGTTATAAACGATATTGTTGCCGTTGCGTTGATGTGCGGAACCCAGAGCCTACAGCCTGGGGGAAGTCCTGAGGCGCCTTGTCAACCTTATCACGAAGTAATTTTGTAGCAGACACTATTCTGTACTTGACCCAGGCCTACAGCCCTAGGAAGGTATGGAAAAGGCTACAGTATCCTTCTATTTGTAACGTCTTCGATTTTATTGTCGATTGTGTTGTAAGCTTTGCACTGTTTGCACCATGGTACAGTATTATGAATAGTATTAGCGTACAGTATGGCCACTCCCTGCCTCCCGCTAAAAGTGCCGAGACCCCGCGCTTGGTTGTCTCACAGTCACCGGCTGACTAGGACGAGACGACGACGCGGTGCGCAGAGCATGGCACGCGTTCTCACACAGGCATGGTACGCGTTCACCTACACGAGCTTAGACTGTGTGCGCAGCAACACGTTTGTTTCATACATTTTATCGCTAGTTTCCAAGGTGTGACCATAGAGTCACTATCACACTACCTATCACACCTGTTTTCATAATTTACGGTTGAGGTATTTGTTGCAAACGTGTAATCTCCTGATTAACGTGTGACTCAAATTATAAAGCTAAAATTCCGAAATAGGTCTTTATTTACATGATGCAACAAAACCTTAGACTGATCGTTTGTGCAAGAGCATGAGCTGGAGTTTCTTTTTTTACATAGGCATTGCATGCTAGCAGCAGCCCTCGTCCCCTAAACGAAGGTCCCGCCCCAGCCAAAAGGAAACTCAGTTACCCGGTGCACTCAAAAGAACCTGCCTGATCGAGACATTGAGTCTCTACTCAATGCTCCCGATTCAGGCAGTGAAGAAGAGTTTGAAGAAGATATTTCTTTTATTAGGGATGAAGACGCGACTTCCTGTCCCGACGCAGAGCTTTGGTCCGAAAGCCGGCCTCAAGAGGCTCAGCTAGGTATTTTTCGGAGAATGCGAGAGAGAGAGAGAACGATTTGATTGCCTGGAACAAATTTTGGATGAGCCCATATCAACCTCCCAACCTGCACCTCCACTGGAAGCGGAGGTTCAGGTTGAGATTGTTGATGAGGGAAGCGAGGATGAGGAAAGAGAGAATGTGAACAGAGTGAATGTGGAAGAGGTCGAGGGAGAGAATGTGGGTGTAACGGGTGTAAATGTGGAAAGTATGAATGAGGGCGAAACTGAGGGAGGACAAAATGCTGGAATAAGTGAGGAAAGGCTGAATGTGAACCCGGAAATGGTTCATGGGCAACAATTTACCTGGCAAAGTGATTTCAGCCTGTTTCAAGGACAGGCTGAAATCTATTTGCGGCAACCAGGGCCTACAATAGGTTCCACTTGCCCGTATGAACTGTTTTCGGCAGTATGGAATGAGGATATTATGCAGCATATTGTAAGAGAGACGAATTTGTATGCATGGCAGACCATCGGCGCCCTAAGCGAACAAGACGGAGGTATTTCGGCACATTCTCGTTTGAATGACTGGAAAGAGGTCGATTTAAACGAGATGTACACGTTTTTTGCTCTGTTGATTTATATGTCCATAGATTACCGGGCTCGACTCGATGAGTACTGGACTACTGGCACTCTAGAAATGCCAGGGTTCAAGAGACTCATGAGTCGAGACCGCTTTTTAATTATACTAAAATTTCTTCATTTCGTAGACAATAACGTTATACTGCCTACTATGTCGGCATACGAAAAAAAAGTACATAAAGTTAATAAAATGATTGAACACTGCAACAAAAAATTTAAAGAGCTTTATGTCCCAAAAAACTTTTTAAGTCTGGACGAGTCGCTCCTTTTGTGGAAGGGGCGACTTAGTTGGGTCCAGTGCATAAGAACAAAAGCGGCATTTGGCATAAAAAGTTTTGAGTTGTGCGAGGGCGAGACGGGATATTTGCTCCACACGCAAATATATTCCGGCAAAAATTTTAGTGGATTAGAGGAAACCATCCATGGGTTTCAAAATTCAACCGCTAAGGTTGTGTTGAAACTCATGGATGGTTTCGTCGATGTAGGTCACACCTTAGTAATGGACAACTGGTAAAACCAGTTGTCCCTTACGAGGTATTTAAAGGCGCGGAATACGGACGTCATCGGAACCTTGAGCCGACGTAGACCGAATGTCCCCGAGGACATTACTTCTATTGACGAGTGCCGGATGCCTCGTGGGCAGATTGTCTCCCGGCACTGCACAGACGTCAGTGTGGTATCGTGGAAAGACGTGAAACTCGTCACCATGATTTCCACATACCACACTGACGAAACATACCGCGGACAGCGTGCCGGTCAGGCTGTTACGAAGCCAGTAGTGGTCCGCGACTACAACTCTTACATGTACTTGATGGAGAGGAAGCGGGCCACTAAGTGGTACCTTATTCAGGCTTTTGGTAAACACCTCGCTTATGAATACCTACATCATGCTTATGTGCAATGCACGGAGTAATGGGGATGAGCGCATACTAACTCACCGTCAGTTCCGGTTTGCGGTTGCGGAATGTCTGGTAGTCTAGGCAATAAAGGTAGTGGACCCCAACATTAATTCCTCAGTCGATGAAACTTTGCAGGATTGTAGTATAGTATGAGACAATACTTGCATAAAAAAATCCAAAAAAAAAACCTAACCGAAGTTAGGTTTTTATACTAAAAAAAAATTTTTTTTTATTTGAAAATTTGATATTTTCTAAAAATAATGTAGCGAGACGGTTTTTATTTTGGATTTTCCTATTGTAAGTTCACAGCGACTATTAAATGACATTCCAGTTAAAAAAATGGACTGAGCAATTTTCCCGTGCAAGGTACATATACGTCTGATTTTTGTTGTTTCTACCAGGATATTTTTTTGGATATTTCGCATATAGCTTTCTTAACACACATGAATATTGCTGGCGAAGAAAATTTTGACTGAGCATTTTTCCTAACAAAGATATCAAATAAATAACTATTTCAGTAAAAATACCTAACTTCGGTTAGGTTTTTTTTTTGGATTTTTTCATGCAAGTATTGTCTCACTACACTACAATTCTGCAAAGTTTCATCGACTGAGGAATTAATGTTGGGGTCTTCATACAAAAATCCGCTTCATTGCCTGGACTATGGTGCGAAAGACTGTATTTCACAACTTCGACATTTATTACAGCGAATTTTACCAAAGCGAATGTTTGTGATCGCGATGTACGTTACAGCGAATGTTTGTGATGTCGACGTATGGGACTTCGACGGTTTGTCATCGCGATGTACGTTACAGCGAAAGTATTCGATGTCGACGTATGGGACTTCGACGGTTTGTCATCGCGATGTACGTTACGGCGAAAGTATTCGATGTCGACGTATGGGACTTCGACGGTTTGTGATCGTGAGGTATCTTACCGCGAAAACAGTCATGGGTTTATGAGCGACGCACGCATCATTGAAAATATAGGTAGGTAGTATTGCAATACGTGACACATACGACACACGTGACTTCAAAAGTTTTTGATCGGAAAGTAGGTAGGTATGTGAAATCAATCTTCTAAACATTTTTTTTTTAGAAAAATTAATGCCGCCATTCCGTCAAGCAGCGGCAGACCGCCGGATTTCAAGTGGTGTTCAATTATAAACATAAGTGGCCTCTAAAGGTTGAGTTGTTTAACTTAGACGATAATACGATGTTTCTAGTTGGTGTTTAGTAACATTGTTTATAAATTTGAGTACTGTGGTAATATTGGTAGCAATTATTTTGTGATTATTCTCGAAACAGGTCCGAGTTTTTATTTACGAACAGAAATGAATGACTTGGACTCATAGTACCCCTTTGTTTTTTACATGTGGCAGCACATAATCTATCCATAGACAAAAATACATTCACAGTAGGATAATAATAAAAGTAGTTTTTTTTAGGTGATCATTTTTTTGGGAAAGTTGAACAACGCGCGGAATTTGAATTGCACCCCAGCGCCCCAAAAAAACGTCAAAATCAAATAACATTTTCTTTGTGGTTTTACGGGTTAAATAACTCTGATCTGACAAATTAAATTATTCATTTGACAATTTCGTTTACTTGTGATTGGTATTTAAAAATGGAGTCTGACGTTCCCTGTGAGTTTGTGTGTTTGTGTTCCTGTAAATGTGGTGCAGCTGTTTGCACAAAAAAGATTGGTGATCACCACTATAAAACAAGAGAAAACTGTATTCCTCATCTCCATGAACCAGATCAAGATTCTGCCAGCGCCTTGGTTTTAAGAAGTACATTAAAGAGAAGAGCAAGTGGCAGTTTTGAACGCCCTGGTCAAATTATCCAAAATGTATAGAAAATATGCCAAGTACATCACCTCCTTATTTGCCCTCAAAAGAAGCTATGAGATTAATAATACATAGAAAAAAAGGACAAAATGAGCCATCATTACCAAAGGATTTAAGCAAATTTACGGTTCCTGATGAATTTACTAAAATTGGAGGTAAAAATTTCATGATTGGGCATTATAAAGATGAGGATGGCACTGTTATTGTTTTAGTCCAGGCAATGAAGCGGATTTTTGTATGAAGACCCCAACATTAATTAATTCCTCAGTCGATGAAACTTTGCAGGATTGTAGTATAGTATGAGACAATACTTGCATAAAAAAATCCAAAAAAAAACCTAACCGAAGTTAGGTATTTTTACTGAAATAGTTATTTATTTGATATCTTTGTTGGGAAAAATGCTCAGTCAAAATTTTCTTCGCCAGCAATATTCATGTGTGTTAAGAAAGCTATAATATGCAAAATATCCAAAAAAATCTCCTGGTAGAAACAACAAAAATCAGACGTATGTGTACCTTGCACGGGAAAATTGCTCAGTCCATTTTTTTAACTGGAACGTCATTTAATAGTCGCTGTGAACTTACAATAGGAAAATCCAAAATAAAAACCGTCTCGCTACATTATTTTCAGAAAATATCAAATTATCAATAAAAAAAAAATTTTTTTTTTAGTATAGAAACCTAACTTCGGTTAGGTTTTTTTTTTGGATTTTTTTATGCAAGTATTGTCTCATACTATACTACAATCCTGCAAAGTTTCATCGACTGAGGAATTAATGTTGAGGTCCACTACCTTTATTGCCTAGACTATTTTTAGTACAAATCAGAATTTACGTCTTTTGAATTTATCAAAACTTTGACTTATGGACGGTACATTTCGGTGCTGTCCAAAGTTATTCTATCAAATATATTCTATACACGGAATTGTTGGACAGGACGATAGTACAAAACGAATATTGCCGCTTGTGTATGGACTGTTATCTAGTAAAAGTGAAAAGTGCTATGTTATTTTTTTAGAGATAGTCACAAGGTATGCATTGAATCAACTAAAAATATTTTTTTGTCCGGAATTCATCATGACCGACTTTGAGCTAGCTTCTATAAAAGCATGTGAAAATGTGTTTCCAAACACACAAAATAAAGCAACTGATTTGGAAGCATATTCAGAAGGAGGGGTTAGCAAAGAAATACGTCAGTGATACCAATTTTGCACACAAAATGAGACATTTGGCGGCGTTAGCTTACTTGGAGCCATTTGAAATACCAGAAGCATTCGAAATTATCCGAGACGAAGTTATTCCCAAAGAAGGAACAAAAGTTTTGGACTGGTTTTTTAAATCTTATGTCTGTGGAGTTCATAAACGATTGCCAAACAATGGTAATAAATCGAGATTTAAAAAATTGCCGCCAAGGTTCCCTCCTCGTCTATGGTCAGTCCTAGACTGCATACAGCTAAATATTCCCACCACCCAGAATGCCGTGGAAAATTGGCACAATCGGTGGAACAGCCTCTTGAATCGGCAAAAGTTTAACATTTATAAAACTTTATTTGAATTAAAAAAGGAACAAAAAAATACCGATTTTGAAGTTGAAAGAATAAAAGCCAATATTAAGAAAACAAAACGAAGAAGATAAAAGAATACGTATCACGAAAAAGTGAAATGCAAATTAAGGAGTATCTTGACGGACTTGCATACATAATGTACTTGAAGATCTGACTTTTGTTTTAAGTTTTTATTTCTAAGAATATTTTTTATTAATACAAAAATGATATACAGTTTACAAAATTGTATGTAACTCAAAGAGCTGTGTTCTTTTCTGTTTTTGTTTTTAGAAGATTGTAATTCCCGTTTTCAGTACTACGTACGAAAAATATATAAGTTACTCAAAGAGCTGTGTTCTTTTCTGTTTTTGTTTTTAGAAGTTTGTATTTCCCGTTTTCAGTACTACGTACGAAAAATATATAAGTTACTCAAAGAGCTGTGTTCTTTTCTGTTTTTGTTTTTAGAAGTTTGTATTTCCCGTTTTCAGTACTACGTACGAAAAATATATAAGTTACTCAAAGAGCTGTGTTCTTTTCTGTTTTTGTTTTTAGAAGATTGTATTTCCCGTTTTCAGTACTACGTACGAAAAATATATAAGTTACTCAAAGAGCTGTGTTCTTTTCTGTTTTTGTTTTTAGAAGATTGTATTTCCCGTTTTCAGTACTACGTACGAAAAATATATAAGTTACTCAAAGAGCTGTGTTCTTTTCTGTTTTTGTTTTTAGAAGTTTGTATTTCCCGTTTTCAGTACTACGTACGAAAAATATATAAGTACTTACAAAAATGATTTGTTTTTGTATTCTTCGCTTTTTCCTCTTATTTCATTTTCTAAAAAAAAAATGTTTAGAAGATTGATTTCACATACCTACCTACTTTCCGATCAAAAACTTTTGAAGTCACGTGTGTCGTATGTGTCACGTATTGCAATACTACCTACCTATATTTTCAATGATGCGTGCGTCGCTCATAAACCCATGACTGTTTTCGCGGTAAGATACCTCACGATCACAAACCGTCGAAGTCCCATACGTCGACATCGAATACTTTCGCTGTAACGTACATCGCGATGACAAACCGTCGAAGTCCCATACGTCGACATCGAATACTTTCGCTGTAACGTACATCGCGATGACAAACCGTCGAAGTCCCATACGTCGACATCACAAACATTCGCTGTAACGTACATCGCGATCACAAACATTCGCTTTGGTAAAATTCGCTGTAATATATGTCGAAGTTGTGAAATACAGTCGGTGCGAAAGCATAAAACACCAACATTGCCGGAACCAATTGCACAGCAGCAAGCCTTCGTCGCTCCAGTTCACCGGCTAGACGGCGGTACGCACACTAGGGTGGGTCGCTTTAGTATGAAGAAAAAAAAAGTTCTCAAATTATTTTGTAATAGCAATAAAAAGATGACCCAATGCTATTAGTGATAAAATATCGGAAAAAAAAACTTTCTAAGTAGACTCCTTCTACCCGCGCATTAACTTTGAAAAACTAAAATTTTCTTTTTTTTTGTGTATCGATTGGACACCTGTTCTTGTTGATTTTAAGTAAAGGTAGTTGAGCTAATTAAAAAAAACAGTTTAAAGACAAAAAAAATATAATTCAAAGGGAAAACCAAACAAACTATTCAGAGAAAAATTCAAAAAGAAAATTAAATTTACGTTAAAATCTTTCTTACTTTCAAACTTAGGCATTTGCTTTCGAGAACGAATTTTGTTCTTTATCATAGCTTCTCTTGCCTTTTGTTACAAAGCTGTAAAGACGCTTCTGTTACTGTCTTTACAGCCCGCTCGACAGCTTGGGTATGAGATGGTAGTCGCAAAAAAGGACTTCATCATCACCACCTGATTCTACTAGGGAATGAAGAGTATCATCCGAAACATTGCTCAATATCGGTGGCTGGGAATAAGTTTGTTGCCAGTCAATCAAATCAATGTATGACGAAGCATTTAAATTAATTTTAGGCACTTCGAAGACCCGAAGCTGACTTGAATCCGATGCTGTCCTTGCCTTTAAAATGCGCCTAGCGGCGAGTTCTCTCACGTGTTTTTCCGGGTGTGCAAAAAAGGCATTCCGCTTAATAACAGGATCAACGACACTCTTCAGTTGTTGAGGAAGATATCTAGAATAAAATACCAACTTCCAGAAGTGTCTTGCCCCATCTTTGCATGTTGGATGTACTTTAATTTCGAACCAGATGGGAGAATAAACTTTTACCACAAAAGTGGCAAGATTTTTCAGTTCGTTCGTAGGACTTTCAGTTGAAACATATAACCGCAAGATCCTATTTGCCTTTGTTAGCCACCTGGCATGCGACATTTTTCCTGGAGAGCGATTGGACAAATCAGGTGGGCATGTGCCACTGATAACGGCAGATGTTATTTCATAAAGGTAACGTTGATCCGAGCTTAGATCTTTTACTTTTGAAATATTTGGTAACATACCTTCTATCTTTTCAAATATTATAACAGCGCTTTTAACAGTCATCCAATAATTTGCCGATAGCTCCTGAATAAGTAGAAGGTCCTGTTGTAGAGCCATCAAGTTTTGCAAATAAATGTCTTAAGGGTAGTTCATTCATGTGTAAAAGGCAAATAATCCATTGAAGTGGTCGATGTAAACGCTTTTCTAATAGCCGTATAACTCCGCCGTATTTACCTGTGTTGTTTGTTCAGCATCCATTAAACGCAAATTGGACCCCGACGATATGTGTGTCGATATAAAACGATGCAAATGCGACAGCTTCGAGAGTAGTGTATTATTGGGCATTCTGTCCCACCTGTCGTCCGCTTCGCTCACGCAGGTGTTACAGAAAGCCCAATAATACACTACGAACGATAGGTTTGACTTACGTTTTAATTCTACTACCGCTTCGTAAAGTGTTATAGTTGCATAGAAGAAGCGGTACAAGAAACTCCACAACAACACTATTTTAAAATTCGTTATCCTAACACACTTTGACCGAACTTAACACAATCAGTTGAAGATCCATGGTAAGTATCTTCAGAGAGACCTATGGTAAGATTCTCTTACCGAAAGTGGTTGCCTAACTAAATAAATAAATAAACACATCCGTTGGAAGACCCATGGTAAGATTCTCCCACAGAATGTTCTGCCCTAACACATCCATTGGGGGGCGTCCATAAATTACGTGAGGTGTTTTTTTAAATTTTCTGCCCCTCCCTCCCCCCCTGGTGAGATGTCGTGAGATTTTATTCAACCCCCTCCCCCATCCCCGAATCTCACGTGAGATTTTTCAAAATGTGAGTTTCTTACGTAAACGCGTTGGATTGTTATTGTAAAAAGAAAAAAACAAATTTGCATAGTCCTTTTATTTACGACTAGTTAAGACTAGTAATCAATATTACAATCTGGATTAAATAGACCAAAATAG
This sequence comes from Ethmia dodecea, assembly GCA_963855545.1. NCBI lineage: Eukaryota > Metazoa > Arthropoda > Insecta > Lepidoptera > Depressariidae > Ethmia > Ethmia dodecea. Next base: position 1,026,193 of record OY979447.1, read on the forward strand.
TATATTTTTTTTTTGTTTCAATCAGAAAAAAAATTGCGTGATATTTGCCGAGACCCCCCCTCTCTCCAACGTAAGATTAGATGAGATTTGACTCGACCCCCTCCCCCCCTTAAACACCTCACGTAATTTATGGACGCCCCCTTGGAAGACCCATGGTAAGATTCTCCCGCAGAATGTCCTGCCCTAGCACAATCGGCTGAAGACCCGTGGTAAGTATCTTCAGAGACCCATGGTAAGATTTTCTCACCGAAAGTGGTTGCCTAACACATCCGTTGGAAGACCCATGGCAAGATTCTCCCGCAGAATGTTCTGCCCTAACACATCCGTTGGAAGACCCATGGTAAGATTCTCCCGCAGAATGTTCTGCCCTAACACATTCTTTGGAAGACCCATGGCAAGATTCTCCCGCAGAATGTCCTGTCCTAACATCAATGTATGAGCTGTATGTAAGCTGTAATTTAGATCTACATTTCGATCTGTTTTATTATTTACTTACCAAATTTTATTATTTTACTTACTTTTAAATATGTAGTACCTTTACCTTTCATTACAACATACCAATAAAACCATTTTTACCACAGGAACTTGGGATAGATCCAGTAAAACAATCGTAAGTTATTACACACTTAGCATAATAACTTATGATTTTTAATTTATTTAAAAATAAAACAAACCACAAAAATCTTAAGTTATTAACACGGTCGTGATAATAACTTACGATTTTTCATATTTTTCTACTTTAATTGATCAACCATCATACAATAATAATTTTTTGTCCAGCGTTTTTCTTATCGAGATTTTTTGAACACCGTGAAACTGTCATATACGTACACACCTGCTATCTGTAATGAAAAATATATTGAATATGAATACATATTATTAATCCTTTGCATTTATACCGAGCGGTCAATAATCATTTCACGTAGGTACCTACCTGTTAATTTGGATGTAGATAATATATTTTTCACACCACATGCTCGACAAAGCCGGATTATAAATCATATAAACGTCACCGAAAGCAAGACATTATATGCTTTAACCGGGTTATAATGTTGTATGGAATTTCATTATAACCCTAGGTCAATAATGTAATTTTCACTTTTCATAATCCTTATTGCTATGACGATAAAGTCTAATTTCGTTAAGCAAAATGTGGTGCAGTCGTGGCTAACTCGATTTTCGAAAACCGAAGTCGCGACCAACTAGATTCGCACGATCTTCAATTGTTAAATCAAGTACCTAGGTCAGGTCGGCAGAAACAAGTTGCTGTATCCATTTTATAGCTTTAACATTTCAAAAAGAATATCGAAAATGTCGAGTGATGAAAGTACTTTGACTTCAGAGTCTATTACACTAGATGCCATAGGCATTGTCAATAATCTACTACCATGCAATTGCATTTTATGGTCTCGCATAAGGTGAGAAAATTAGAGTATATAACTCGGGAATAAAACAGTTTTTGTCTTGGGCGCTTAAATCCCTCACTAAACTCAGGACGCGCTCGGGAGTAAAACTGGGAGTCCTTCGTTACGTTCAGGATTCAATGTCGCGACCGTGACATAAAACAGTGCTTTATTCCCTTGTTGTATAATCTACTATTTCAACACACTTGCTCAAAACGACGTTTTTATTCCACCGATTTTTGGCTCATAATCCTAGATATTAAACACGCGTGCTTTTTCAGTATATCATTGAACGAGTGCCTTTAGTTTATTAACCCGACCAATTTACATTTGTACCCTAGTACCAAGTCGTAAGTAAGAAAAAGAAGAAGCGATATAATTTAGTCGGGTTATAACTTTTTATTTTAGCAACAAACAGTATTTATGCGAAAAATAACAGTAAATGGTAAATCCAGCTTAATTATTAAAAAATAACTTAAATTCATTTAAAATTTTCTGTAATTTCTGTTTTATACATTACATTTAAATTTAATTATATTTTTAATCTTGGCTGTTGGCCGATCTAGTTCGCACCTTAGCCTTGCGCGCGCATCGGTATCGCAGCAAGAAAAAAAAACAACGCGCCATTTTTCGTAAATAATTGTCGGCTGTGACGAAGTTTGGATTAATTGTGAAGTTTAATATTAACGAAAATGTCTACTTCAAGTGAATAAAATGAAGAAAACCTATTATTAACTCCGCCGGACATACGTAACGAGGCGGAAAACGCGTGCGATAGTCTTTTGCCATAAAAATCGAGTGAAATGTATTTAGCGGCCTATGAAAATTTTTTAAAATAAAAACCGGCAAGAACGCTCATTCTTTCTCAGAAAAACGTCGTTTTGAGTAAGTGTGTTGAAAAACGTCGTATAGAACACGTGTGCCTGTGATCATAATATACGCGGCTTTCTTATGGCGCACTCGCTTTCGCTCGTGCGCACACAATATCGCCTTGTATATAGGTAATGGTCAACTTAGCACACTTGTATCATAATGAACTATTAGCTAACTAGAAAAAGGAACAGAAATACCTAATACTCACGTTTTTGTTGCTGGATTCAGATTTCATAACTTCACAACTTTTAGAAAAAAATATATTTATAATTCACGATGTTCGCTATAGGAAAGATAGCACTATAATGACGCAATGTAAGGAGTGGGAATGCATGAGACGTAATAATAGTCCGAGAGTTGAACACAAATCAGTTATTAACAACTGGTTAATGTTAACTGATTAATTCTATATACTATCATAACGTAATTTTCTTTACTTTGTGCTTTTTAAATTTATTTATGTTTCTATGACATCATTTGCTAGTCGCACATAATGTTCAGTAATATAAACCGACTAAAATACTATTCTACATAAAATTTATCTAGAACATGTATTCTAGTTGAGAAAAAGAGATTTAACTATTGTTGACAATGAATATACGTTTTCCTAAAATGTTGGTGGAACTCTGTAAGCACAGTTGAATCATATCGACTCCCGGTCTAATAGTGCATATGCAGATTCAGCATTCACAGCCTTTTATGTGTGTGTAACAATATGCAACCTTAGAGAATTGATGTTTACTTTATGTTGTGGTAAAAGTTAGGAATTGTAATATTACAAAATGTTTAATGTTATATACTTACCTATCGATCATAAAAAAAAGGCCTTATCGTGTACTATTAACACAATGATTGTCTCGTCTCGTACCATACATAAATAAGATATATCTACTTGCTCCTCGAGCAAAATGCAAAATATGATTCAGTGTATTATCAAAGTTTTTTACATAAACACTGATTTCTTTTTGTAATAGTCTTCAATGAAATCGTTTAAGTATCTACATTAACCAAACAAAAGTGACCAATTTCCATAACATTTATTTTACATTTGTAGTTCATACAATTTTTAGTTCATACGTTTTCAATTCGTATGACATTATTACTGCTACTTTAGTTAAAGTAAATGATTTACTTTTTATGCTGACCACTTACTATTGATGGCATAAATACCGATATCGACAATGAAAAAATCATTATTTTTTACGATTAATTCTTGTGACAAGAAGAGCTCCTGATCCCTGAATATTAAAAATGTTAGTAAGTATTATTTTGATTAAATAATTAGTCATTAGGTACTGTCTTCAACTACTTCAAGTTTCAGGAAATTTCCTGCCTAATTTTGAAATTTGTATTTTAACTCCTTAATTGATTGTACATAGGTCTGACTCCGAGTACGACTCGTTCTCTGAAGACGCGACTCCAATAGTGGTGCCTCAACCGAGTCAAAGCCGGAAGAAAAAGGCGACCCCGCCTGCAGCCGCGCCCGCCAAGCCGCCAGCCAAGCCGACCAAGCGCAAGATAGCAAGGGTCACCAACGCGGCTGCCTTCTCTCAACCATCAAGCGCGGTGATCGAGTCATCTCGGTAATTATTTTATTACATCTTAATTATTTTTAAGCCATTCTAATAGTATGTAAGTTTATGTAATTAATAACTAAATTACAAAAATATACAAGTAAAATAAATTACAGATTATAAAATAAACGAATATTCAACTTAACTACATTTAATATTAAATCTTATTACCTATAGTAAATATGTTTTTTGTTTGCAGCTCGAAAATGAACAAGAAGGATTTGTTCTCTATCATCAACCAAGAAGAACGCGGGGCTACCTCAAAAGAGTCTGTGCGCGCCACCACTTCCAGTTTTACCTCAAGGGTGTCGTCGGGACAGTGTCGCCGCGACCTTAAAATTTATAAAACCGAGGACGTCAAAAACACTCCGCCAGAAGAGCAGTATAAAAAAGCCCTGGCGTCGCTGAAATTGCAGTGCGGCGAAAATACGCGTGAGTGGACAGCCCTGCAGGAGTTCCTCTCAAAGGCATATGCTGTCTTCGAAGACAGCGAGCCTACATATTTTAGTAATAAGATTACTTTTAAGTAAAATTCGTTAAAAAATAAATATTATTGCAACTTAGTTAGTTTATATTTCATTTAGATACTTATTACTCGTAGGTATCTTTGTAGTAAGAATATTTTCAACTCCGTCAAGATTTCAAATTTTGAGATTTTTGGTTCGACAAAATGCCTTTCTGTGCAGTATGCAACACATCAGTTGGTAAAACGTCATGGATAGGTCATTTACGTAGTCGCGTGCATAAGCAAAATAATTCGAGTCAGCCGCATAGTGACGGCGTTGAAATTGTGCGCTCAGCATTCCGCTCTCGTATTATTTCTTATAGAATTGTTTCTGGTGGGACTGATAAAGGTTCTTTAGATGCATTTCTAAATTCAATTCGTAATAAAATAAAGTTACTTTTGGATGAGTCTCTCGAAAAACATACTTGTGTCAAAATCAATTTTGAACTATTTGCAATATTTTTGTTGTTTAAAAATAATATGCAGGAAATGAAGTCTTTTATAACGAAAAATATAACAATTTTTCGTAACTATGTCTTTGAAGCTCTGTTCTTAAATCTTGTTAATACTTTTAAGAAAAAAATGAATGAGTTCCAGGAATCTGATAGTGGCTGCGCTTTTTTGAGTAATTCGCATTTGGAAGTCAATGTAAATAAATACCAACCATTAAGTGGCTCTACTTATTTAGAATTGCCCAAATGCATTTAAAATAGGAAAGCATGTTTAAATATCCAAAATAAAGATCAGTTCTGTTTCTTATGGTGCGTCACAGCAGCTCTTTTTCCAACCAAAAAGCATCCTGAACGAGTCTCATCTTATTCTGTCTTTCTTCAGGTGTTTAATATCGAAGGGCAGAACAACCCCAAGTTTAGTATAATTATTTACGGTTTAGAAAATAATAAAACCATTGTTGGTCCTCTCTACAAATCTGAAAATAATTTTAGCAACAAAAGGACACTTTTGCTGCTGTTAAGCTGGGGATACACATGCCCGTAGCTTGCACTCTGGCATACCCGCTCCTTGCAAGTGCCAGCTACTGTCATGTGTATTCACGAACTGGCATGCCTGTAACTGGAAGCTAGCTAGTTGCGAGTAGCTAGCACAACATTTGATTTTTTTGCATGCCCGTTGAGGGAGGGGACGTGGGAACCTGGTACGTGTGAACAGACGCGCGCGACAGGCTGCATTACTTCGGCATTCTAACGCCGATGTTGAGAGGGTGTTCAGTTCAATGAACATTTTAAAAAATAAACTGAGGAATAAAATGAATTTGGACACTTTGAATTCACTTCTTCATATCCGAACAGGGCTCAAAAGCTTTAATAAAACCTGCCATACATATGAAATTCCCCAAGATATTCTTAAAAAAATAGGCAAAAAAGATATGTACTCATTTAAATTGAAAAAGTTCGAAAGCGAACCTTCTACAGCTTCCACGGCGGCTTCAGCGTCAGTACAACGAGAAGCAGACACAGCAGTAGAGACAGATGATAGTGAAGATGATTGGATGTAGTGTGAAATACTTGTTATAATTATTGGCTGATTCAAACAATTATTATCATATAATAATTAAACAATTATTAAATAAAACAATTTTATCTTTTTTTTTTGTCATGTTTAAAAAATAGCACTGTTTTTGATTTTTTTTATCAATCTAGCACTATTTGAGATGTCATTTAGCACCTACCTAAAGCCGGGTCCACATTTGTAGCATTTTGGTGTATCGTATCTCCGTTGCGTGGCATTGGCGTGTATCATGATCGCTAGTTTGGACGCAAGATGATACACGGTAATGATACGCTCCGTATCTGATACGGCCCGATCCGCACTGATCGCGTATCTTGATACACCTCGTATCTGATACGCGTATCACGATCGGTGGTATGGACCACAGACCAGTAATAGAAAAAGACAGCCAATTAGGAACAAAATTTTTGTCCAAATAAAGAGACGTTGGGGGAGGCAGAGAAAACAACATATAGAATCTATCTTATTTCTCAGTCCCCCTTGAGCGATCGGTCACATTCCACTCGAGTATCTGTTTCACACATTTTACATAAGTATTGGCCCCTGTCATCTTTATTAGGGATGCCCTGCTTTCGTATTTAACCGAAACATCGGTATTCAATCGAAAATAGTGATGTGATTTTTTTCGATTTTTATCGGTTTTTGTTTTCCGGTGTAATGGGTTTCTACTTTTATAATTATTTTTAAGATTTTAAAATAAAAGGCGTTTGAAATAGGCACATTTATTTTTATTCTATACATAAACTGATAGTCAACATTTCAAAAACAGGCCAAGTGCCCGAAGGGTTCCGTACCATTATCTATGAAAACGGCAAAAAAACATAGTATCTGTTGTTATAGCGGCAACAGAAATATTTTGCGAAAATTTCAACTGTCTAACTATCGCGGTTCTTGAGATACAGCTTGGTGACAGACAAACGGACGGACAGACAGCGAAATCTTAGTAACAGGGTCCCATTTTTACCCTTTGGGCACGGAACCCTAAAAAAGAGGTACATTCAAGAATGTAAAAGTTTTGGAAATTTTTTCATATAAACCGCCAATGCTGTTGATACTTGGTGGTTGAATACTTGCGCTGCATACTGGATCTGAAAAACGACATTTCGTAAAATAAACAATCTGATCAGCATAAACACGAATATCAATTGATGAATCTTATTTAGTTATTATAGGTATTATGATTGAAAGTAAAGTTGTTTGTGTGTAAATAAACATTTTTGTTTTATACTACAAGACAAGGTCAAGATGTTAAACCTTTTTACAGTAATCTCGACTATCTCAAGTGATTCTATAAGTATGAATTTGTAGAATCACCCTAATATGAAATCACAGTTACTTTACGAAGCCACTGTCAAGTAAAGTAAAAAGTTCTTAATATTTATGTATAGCTGTAACGATCTAAAGGTACTTATGATATTTGTGTTATAAACGATAAAAATCATTTTTATTTTGATTATTGGCTATAATTTATTTAACCGAAAGGGCTGTAAAACTGATGTAAATGAATCCTATATTTTGTGCTAATTCTACTTCACTATGCAAGTAAGAATATGAATTAAGTTTGGTTTAAAGACAAAAAGTGAAAAAATGAACTTTCTATATAATACACACACCGGCACAATTAGCGGAACAGAAAAAAAAGGGAGTATTTACGCATTTTTGCGTGTTACTGGCCGGCTGAACAAGCTTTTTTTAAATTTGGGTTTTAATTTAAAAATGGAATACTAAGCGACTGCCCTTTTTTTCATTCTTTTGTTTTAATTTTCATTGATTCATTTTTTCCACCGCTTGTCCGTTTTTAGAAGGTTCGTGAATTCCATTTGAAAAGCTTTGAATTGCAGTTTTTGAGGCTTTTGAGTTTTTTCGCATATTGATAATTTACGAGCATCTAATTATGCCTGATTTAACGCCATCAGAAATCATTAGGGCAGATCAAATGAGGAGAAATGGTCAAACCTACAGATCGATTGCCAGAAGCCTTCGTCGATCGTTATCAACGATTTATCGTAGCATCCAACGATACAGATTGACGAATGCTCTAGTGAGAAGGAGAGGACAAGGCCGGAAAAGGTGTACTTCAAGGAGGGATGACCGTTTTCTCCAACTTCAAGTCCGACGGAACACGAGACTAACGGCGGTGCAGGCTCGAAATTTACTGGAAGAGGTACGAGCAGTAAGGATGAGTGAGCGGACAGTTCGTAGAAGATTCGAAGAAGTGGGTATAGGCTCGTATGTGCCCGCCAAAGCCCCAAAACTTGAGAGACATCATCGCACAAACCGTCTACACTTTGGTCGTGAACATCGTGATTGGGACTTCGACGACTGGGGACAGGTTCTTTTTACTGATGAATGCAGAGTTATGTTAAATCAAATTGATGGAAGGCAGCGAGTATGGAGACGCAAAGGAGAACGGTATATCCAGTCTAATTTTAAAAATACAGTTGCATATGGCGGCGGTTCAATTATGGTCTGGGGAGGAATATGTTTAGGAGCTCGTACGGAGTTAGTAGTGGTCGATGGCGGGAATCTGAATGCTGATCGGTATATCAGGGAGATTTTAGAAGAACATGTTGTGCCATTTGCCCCCTTTATTGGTAACAACTTCATTCTAATGCAGGATAATGCTCGGGCTCACAGTGCTCGCACAGTACAGACATACCTAAACCATGTTGGTATAACGGTGATGGAGTGGCCAGCACGGTCCCCCGATATGAACCCTATAGAACACGTCTGGGACTTGCTAAAGAGGAGTGTAAAGTCAAGAATGCCCCCTCCCAATAATCTCAACGAGTTGCGAAACGCATTACTTGAAGAATGGCAGAGGTTGCCCCAAAAAACCATTGATAACATCATCCGCAGCATGCCCAGACGGATGGAAACCCTCATCAGAGCACGAGGAGGAAACACTCGATATTGAACAGTCATTGAAATTGTTGTTAAACTTTGGAAAATCTTGAATTTTCTGCTGTTTCTAATAAAAAAAAAATAATATAATCTCACGCCTTTTATCCCCGAGGGGGTAGGCAGAGGTATTCCATTACTGGATATACCCACATTTCACGAGATATATTGGACCCCTAAACGTTGCTGTTTCTCTATAATTAAAAATCGAAGAAAAATGCATTTTGTTTAATTTAATTTTTATTTTTATAAAATTTTAAGTATGGTGTTACAAATGAATGTCAAAACATGTTAATTTAATTGTTGTTTCATTTTAAATAATATATTGTTTAAAAATTACATTCATTGTTCTAAATTCCCTCTTTTTTCTCCTTTTTTTTTCTGTTCCGCTAATTGTGCCGGTGTGTGTATGTGCTTCAAATTTGAAAATTTTTTACCTTCATTTTATCATAGTCCTAAGAGATAATATGCATCAGTAAGCTTGGTGCTGCGTGCTTTGCCTCCGCTCCCATCCACATTATAAGACATCTCAAGGAAAGCCCGTTGTGCTTGTTGCTGTCCTGCAATAAAGAGATATTTTATTTGAAAATTGTTAAATGAAAAAATAAAAATCTCACGCCTTTTATCCCCAAGGCGGAAGGCGGAAGTATTCCATTACTGGATATACCCACTTTTAACGATATATATCGGCCCCTTAACCGTGATAGGTGGTGAGCCCATCGCCGGACCGGGTCTATTTACACCTATATCTCAGAATTCTGGGACCTGCGGGTTTCCTCACGATGTTTTCCTTCACAAAATTGCTACGAAAGCATTTCAGCAGATGTGGGACAGATGTGTTTTGATCGACTGTCACACCTCGGTAGTCTCGGAACACAGAAAATTTTACTGTAAAACTTTTACAGTGAAAGAGAATCTGTGAAAAAACAACCTAACCAAACTTCTAAGCAGTAAAATATAATGATAATACACTCACCGAATGTCCAGATTCAATATCCAAGTAGCAGGAACTCGATAAACGTCAACCGATGAAAGAAACTTGAAAATACCACTCGAAAAACTAAAACACTCAATGGAATAACATTTAGATCACAATTTAGATAGCAGCCATATTGGAAGTAAATACAGACCACAGACCAGTAACCAGAAGCTACAGACCAACCGGAAGTAAACTACCAACAAAACAACTCGACTCTTTTTTTAATTACTCACACATACAAATTCAGCACACACACAGACGCAAATGGAATGAAAAGCGGGAGTGTAAGTGGGACTTTACAATGAGTGCGAGAAGTGTTATCGTGTCCTTATGGTCAGGGCCAGCAGGAAGGCCCTGGTATGGACGTATTATCATACCGTATCTGCATACTGTATCGCGATACGATACGCGATACACCGCGAACCATCCTGTGTCGGTTTTTCCGCGATCATCAAAGGAGATACGCGTCGTTTTGAACAAGTATGGACTTGAATGCATTTGATACGCGGTGATTTCCTGTGTTTCGCTCGCCATTTCGTTGTTTGCCAGAGAAAACAAAACATCGTTCAGGATGAGCTGGGATAACGGAAGTGTTATTAAACTTATCGAGGCCTATAAAAAAAAAGAAGTATTATGGGATCCCAAAAACAAGAATTACTTCAACAGACTGTTGAAGGCAGACGCTTGGGACGAACTGGAGGCCGAGTTACAACGTCCTTCGGAACAAATTAAAAAGAAGATGGAATACCTGCTGGCGGCCCTTCGACGAGTAAAACAAAAGATGATAAAATCAAAAACAACAGGTCAAGGTTAGTATTTTGTAATGAATGATAAGTACTGCTGAATTATAGGCTATTTGTTATCCTTATGTTAACTTTGCTTTTGTTTTATTATAGGTACTAATGATGTGTACCGATCGTCCTGGTTTGCTTACCCACATATGCTATTCCTGCTCGACAGAAACAAGCCACGTGACATACTTAATACTATGCTAACTAGCGCCACCATACAAAAAAATTAATATCTCATTAATATTAATATCTCTTCGTGAATGTTATTTAGGGTAATGGTCTGAAGCTGTGGTTTAAATCTTCGGGCAACCGTTCCTTACACCTTATATTGCATACATAATTCGTACCTATTGTACCTATACATTATTTTGCCACGGTAATGTTCCCACATTACAACAATATTCAGCAATTTGGTCTCTCATATGCTCCGCTGTTAATGTTGCTCTACGAGGAGTATTCGTCAATGGCAAAAACGATGTTAAGGCGCTAACGTCCGCCCTCCATCTTCCGGGTACTATTGTGCCTTCAATCTCTGTATCAAATGTACCTCTCGGTGTATACCTGTTAACAGAATTTGGGCTTCTCCGTAGAAAATTATGAAGGTGGCATATAGTCATCACTATCAACTGAGCCTTTTCAGGTTCAAGCAGCATAGGTTTTCTTAAAACTCTAAATACACTTGACACAATACCGAAAGCATTTTCTACAACCCTTCGTGATCTTGATAGTAAGTAAGTAAGTAAGTAACAACTCTTTATTGTACACCAATAAAAATATGCAACAAGTGACATAGTGATACAGAAAAGTACAAGGGGCGGTCTTATCGCTTTAAGCGATTTCTTCTATAGTTAAATACACGTTTCATTGATCCTTTGGCGTGTTGCCCTGAATAAGGTTTCATAATATGAGAGCGTAAAGGAAATGCACTGTCGGCAACAAAGTCATGTGGAAAAATGTAATTCGTTCCTTGTAATACCTTCGGGGGTGGAAGATTCAATGAGTCGTTGTCAATTTTTGTCTTCAATATTGAATCGATAAATACCCCACCATCTGAAATTCTGCCTTGACACCCAACATCCCCAAATAAGAAATTGTAGGAGGCATCCACAAGAGCAAACATTACAATACTGAAAAAGTCTTTGTAGTTAAAAAACTCCGATCCAGAATTAAAAGGAGCCTGCAATGTGATATGCTTTCCATCCATTGAACCAACTACGTTTGGAAGGTCCCACATATTCAGAAATTCTGCGCTGATTTCTTCCCATCCGTGAGGCGTAGTCGGTAACTGTAACAAAAATCACTATATTATTAAGTGGCTGACATCGCCTGGGCGTCTGTCTCGCTCGCACGATCTTACATTTTTCAATATACAATTAAACTGGATATTATTTAAAAAAATCTAAGACAACAGAATGGTAGACTAATACATCAAAGATATTTTAGACACATTTTGGTTTGAATGTATCACATCAGCACGAAGAAGAATTTTCCTTCGTATTGATGTGATACATTCAAACTAAAATGTGTCTAAAATATTGTTTATGTATTTATCTATCATTCTGTTGTCTTAGATTTTAAGAAATGATAACCAGTTAAATTGTATATTGAAAAGATCGTGCCGGCGAGACCGACACCCAGTTGATGTCGGCCTCTGGCGAAATGTCACGCACACTAGCCCCGTTAATACAAAGAAATCATTTACGTTTTAACAAGGACTTTAATTAAAATGTTTGAATATATTGCGATTCCAAAAGAGTAAAATGTATTTTTTAAGTATTTGTTTTAGTCTTGAAAATAAAGGATAAGTTACAAATGAAGAAAGTGCTAGTAGCCACTTTTAGCATTTTTTTTCATTTATAACTTATCTATAACTACTGTTATTAAATACGAATATTTAAAAAATGCGTTTTGTTGTTCTATGATCGCAAAATATTTAAATAGTTCAATTACAGTCCCTGTTTAAACGTAAATAATTTATTTGTATTTGCGTAACGTTGCACTTTAAGTTAAAATAGTATAACAAATTATTTTTGTAGGAAAATTCAACAGAAGACGATGAAAATGAAGAAGTACTCGACAATGGGTCACCTGAAGAATCACCGGCGGAAGAAATTGTGAACCAAGTACTTGAAAATGAGTCACCTAGGAACGAAGTACATGGACACGAGCTACCCGACACTCCCGATAGTCAACCAGGTGGAAGCCAAGATACTGTGATGCAAGATCCCAGGAGCCAAGCGTCCGCAGCCGTAAAATTCAAGCATCCTGTACCAATGAAAAAGGCAAAGAAAAGTGCGTCGCAGAAGGACCCAATCCTAAATGAAGCATTGCAATTGATGAGGTCTTCAGCACAAGCTGCTACTGCTAACCTTGCCAGTACTACTTTATCGCCAGGTATAGCACCCCACCGTTATCAAATTTATGCTAATTATTTAGCGTCCAAATTCCGTACTTACTCAGCGACTACTTTTATGGCTGTTGAACACCATAATATAAACAATATACTGGTTTCTGCTGATAGAGGACAGTATGACTGGGAAAGGGAAAGATATGAAACCGACTCCAACTCCAGCCGGACGTCTACACCAGCTCCAAATATGAATGTGATGAATTGTGGAAATGTAGCTTCTGATGATGATTTCAGTGACCTTATAACATTTAATAATCTGTAATTCAATACTTTACTAATAAAACATATCTTACCTTTATTTGTTCTTTTAATCCATTGAGAATAGCTTGACAGGTCTCTGGTACTATAAGACTTATTGCTTGCTTTGATACTCTGAATACATATTGCAAAACTTGTGAAGGAATCCCCGCTTGCTAGGAATCTCAAAGTGATACTAAGTCTTTCTTTCACTGAAATCGCCTTTCTAAATTTTGTATCAGTTTTTTGAATAGCTGGGCCAATCATGTTTAGTAAATACTCAAAAACAATGGGTGACATGCGAGTGAAGTTTTTGTATTTTCCACTGGTATGTTGAAATTTTAAATCCCGCAGCAATGGTATTCCACCATGTTGTTTTCTGTTTCTAAACACTTCCAGTTCCCACCAACGTCGTCTACGTCTGGACTTTGCTTTTTTTGAAATAAAATGAATTATAATATAACTGGCGCACGTCACTGCTAAATTCTGAGCAATTGCGTACGATGACGCTGAACCGTTTGCGAACGAAGACATGACTGAATTTTTACGAGACGAGATGCGAGAGGGGAAAGAAAGACACACGTATCAGGAAAAGATACGAGAATCGGAGAAAAAGTTGTATCGTAAAAATTATCCCATCCTCGTCGCCACTGTTAAATAAATGAAATACGGGTGCTCGAGCCAACGTTTATTACAAGACTGACTGTACAAAATAATTCCTACCTACATCTAAAATATCTATATCTAACACATATTTGTGAAACAAAGCCGATACACTGACCCGATACAGTATTAAGCAAGTATGGACGCGTATTTTAACAAGATACGGCAAATTTATGACGTGGTTAAAAATGCGCGTCCATATATATGATACAAATACTCGATACGATATGCGTGATCGTGCTACGTCAGGATGCTACAAATGTGGACGCAGCTTAAGATATCGAGTCGGCAACGCTGCCGACAGCTACGGGCATGCCAGTAGCCGACTTGGTGTGGCCGTAGGTAGGTAGGCGCACGTTTTTTGTTTTGATTTCGAAGGTCAAGTTTTTCTTTTGTTGGTTTTTGTATTCAAAATGGCACGATGGGGAGATGAAAGAACTATACAGTTCATTCATATGTACAGAGAATACGAATGTCTTTGGAAACCGACTAGCTCACTTGACAACAACAAAATAGTGTTATAGTTTTATTATTATTATTGTTATATTTTATACATTCATCATAGTTATTATTTAAGTTATTTGATTATTATTGTATTCATTTAAGTAAGTGTATTGATGGTTGTTGTTTTCAACGAATCATATTATTGTTATACTTCGGCCAATCAGGTGAAAGGTAGTAGTAGTAGTAGACGGTAGAGGGGAGAATACTTGTTGGGAATAATATCGAGTAGAGTTGGGCAGTTGAAGTTGTGATTTCGTGCGATTAAGTTGTTGCCAATAGACGTAATAAAGCAAAAGTGAATCTGAAACCTGAGTGTTTATCTTATAAAACCCTGTCTCCCTGAGTTTTATTTGAGGACTATCATAATAGCACGTGCAATTCCTACAGCAAAATACAAGAAGAATTAAATCTGACTGAAAAAGAAATTAAAAATAAAATGAAAAGTCTGCGAAGTACTTATCATCAAGAAAGGAATAAAGTGGAAAATTCAAGTTTGATTTGGTTTAAGGAAATGGATTTTATAAATAAAAGTTTCGAATATAGAAACTCAATCCAAACAGCTATTGTAAGTACCTACTCTTTCTTTTTAACATGCTTTTATTAGCTTCAACTACAATGTAATAATAGGATGACAGCGAGCTGATCTGATGATGGGATGTCAGGACCTGTTTCATGGGACTTTTTAATGATATGGGTCTCAAGTGAAAAGGCTTGAAGAGCGAAACAACAAACACACTTTCACATTTATAATTTAGGTATGGAGGTATGGATGTAAAAAAAAGTTCACACAAAAGTTTTATTAAATAAAAGTACTTATACAATTACATTTATCCATTTAAAATATTGGTCTTACCAAGGCACTGCTTCTGTTGTAATTAAGAGATCTGCATTTTTATTTCTAATAAGTATCGCTTCTATAGATGATCGATTATTTCGTGTTCCTAATAAATTCCGTAAACATGTTTGTAAGTGATCACGCCAGGAGCCGTTAATAATAGTACCGAGTTGAATATTTTCATAATCCACACACCTTTGTGTGATATAAGTATTAGTGGTTTTCCTCAACCAATTGTGCAAAGAACATGCCGTTAATACTATGACATCAACTTTTTCAGGTTTTAGAGCTATAAATGATTAAAAAATTCAGAATCTTGATACAAGGATACCAAGGCAGGCAACAAGTCTTTCTAGGGCGACTAGCTTTAATATAAATAACGTAAATGCGTTCTATGACAATTTGGCTACTGTCATGGACCGTCATACATTTGAACTACAAAATATATATAACTAGCGACCCGCCCGGCTTTGCACGGGTGCAATGCTAATACTAAAACCTTCCTCTTGAATCACTCTATCTATTAAAAAAAAGCCGCATCAAAATCCGTCGCGTAGTTTTAAAGATTTAAGCATACATAGGGATACAGGGACAGAGAAAGTGACTTTGTTTTATACTTTGTAGTGATGCTGATGACCGGCATAACTACCGTTCAGAAACCCTACAGAATAATAGCTAGACGTGGTGCTCGTCAAGGAGGTTCAGTGACTTCAGCCGAGAGGGGCACTTTAGTCACAGTACAGCCTTTGCGGCCAATGCTATCGGAAATGCTATCCTTCCATTCTTTGTCTTTCCCCGAGTGCGATATCAAGATCAGGGATGGACCAATAGGATCTGCTGGAAGTGCAAATCTTTCTGGCTGGATGCAGGATGAAACATTTATTCATTTCCTGGAACACTTCAAGAAACATACAAATTCTTCTCTTTCACATAAAGTCTTGTGCTTGATAACCACTCCTCACATATTCATATTAACGCATTAGTGAAATTAATATGTGGAGCCTTTTCATCAGCAATATTGTTATTCACAGTAAGTAAAGTTTGTGAGACTTGAATAATAATGAAAAAGTATATGGGATGTTCAATTGAGCCATTAGGAGTCGTAAAATGTTATTAGACGATTAATAAAACATGTTGTTTTAATATATTTTGTATTATTTGCATGTGTTTTAATTGACCCCAGGCGCTGTTTCAACCGACCCTGGCATTGGGACGGTTGAAACAAATTTCTTGTTTTTTTAACTTAATTTATTACAGAAACTAAAACACAGTGGTCCCAAACAACATTGCCCATTAGTAGACAGATAAATGATCTTTTATTTAATATATCAAACATATTTAACATATTTCCTTCATCGCTTGCTCAACTAATCACGATGCACTAGACGATAAACTCGAAAATGTTTCAACCGTACCCAGTCTACCCTATCCCCAGCTTAACAGTGAACTCTGAAATTCCAAAGTACGTGATAAAACTAGAAATTATGGACACTATAGACTCTCCGACCGAAGTGGAGTTTAAACTACCTACTTCGAAAATACCAATATTTGGTTTTTCATGAGGGTGACAATATTCTTTATAGGGCTCAGCAGCTCATTAATCAAATTACTGCGATCGGAGAACTACTTATTCACACATTTTTATTGATTGTTTATTCATTATAGTTTTGTTAATTGTTATAGATATCATGGCGGATTGCGGCGATATTGGTCTATGCCTCCCAGAATACGCTCTAGACCCAACCGACCGAGAACTATCCTATCAAGGATTACTTAGTTGCTGTGCCCACCAGCCAACAAACCAAGAAAAAGAAATTGAATAAGATAAAGAAGTCACCCACGCAAATTCAATCATATGTCATTAATAATGAACCAATAAAATTTTATATGGGATAATAAAACAAAAACACAATAAAAACTCTTGCAAAATATTTTGAAAAACATTTATTAAAAAATATTTAAGTTTACTTAGGTAAATGAATTAAATACCCACATATTATTACTATTACACCACTTTCTTATACAACTCTGTGTGTCATAAGATGTTTTGATGGTAAACAATATATGAGTTCACCACAGCCGCCTCGAAAAGAAACCAAAACAAACGGTGCCAGTATTTTCTTGACTTGCGACTTAGAGGATAGGATGATCTATAATGATCAAATAGATCGACTCCTCCCATGTGTTCTATATATTTCTTTATAGCAACTGGACAAAACATTGCTTTTTTTGAGCCGTTCTTCTGTGTCCTTTGTATTACTTCAAACAGACCTTGGATCATGCGCTGTAGTACTTACTAATACATCTTTTGTATCCATCCATTTAATGCATGCAATAGGATTGGAATATTTGAAGATGAACTCACCAGGACTCAGTTTTAGATCTTTGTTTTGCTTGCTAATTTCTGGTGGCAATCCCTTCCTGTTCGCTCGAATGGTTCCTACTCTGAGTACAAAATCTCCAGCAACGGCAGGCTCGTAAAAAAATTATCAAAAACTATGAAAGTATCTTCTGGCACATTTTGACATAAATCCAAAACAACTCTACACCCTAATCCCTCTTCAGCTGTATTATCTGTTTTGCCTGTATAAATTTGAAACTGATAGAGGTGCCCAGTTTTAGAATGGCAACGACACCAGCATTTATAACCTCGTTTAATCGGTTTTTTAGGCATGTATTGTTTCATAGATGATTTGCCTTTAAATTTTATCATACTCTCGTCAATGGATTGATTTTGAGATGAGGAGCAGTTTTGTTGAAAGGTTTCGTTCAGAGCGTCCACTATTGGTCGTACTTTACACAGTTTGTCATAGCTCGGGTCATCGCGTTGAGCTTCTTCTAATATGTTATCAATGTGAAAATTTTCTGTGATTTTCTGATAGCGTTTGAAAGGCAAGACTTTACTAATTACAGAAAGGTGTTATTTAAATGGTTAGCAGAGTATTCGTATTTTTGTGAGCAGAAAAATATAATCTGTAAGCAGAAATAGCTAATTGGTCAGCAACTCATGGCCAGCAAACATTACAAAACCTATCAGCAATTTAAGTCATTCTGGATGGCTGTAATTATTGTTGAGCTGCAATGAGCTGCTACTGTTTAATAAAATTTTGGTAAGCACTCAGAGGGGAAGCCAAAAAATATTTTTTGAGCTTCATATAAAAGTAGCAAAAATAATCTCAGCAAACTTGTCATGCGCAAAATGGGCGCATTCCTTACATAGATTAGGAAGGACTTAGGATTATGCAACTTTTATGATTATGATTATTATTACGATTACAAGTAGTGGTGGTAGTAGTGGTGGTGGTGGTGTGAGTGGTAGTGGCAGTGGTGGTGGTGGTGTTGGTGGTAGTGGGCGTGGGAGTGGGGGTAGGAGGCGGTAGGAGAGTGTAGGAGGTGGTAGGAGAGTGTAGTAGGTGGTAGGAGAGTATAGTAGGGGCTAGGAAAGTATATGGAGTGGGAGTGGGGGTGCGAGTGGGAGTGGGAGCGGGAGTAGTATAATTTTTTACGATATGTTTTCTCTGCTGTTCAATCATGAAGTCTTGCTGACCAAGTAGTTATTTTGCGGATCAAGAATGTTTATTATGCAAACCCATGTTATTGTAAGCTGCCTATTTCTGATTTAGTTTTTGACCATTATCAAAATTATTTTCCGAACAAGGATTGCTGCCTAATTTTTTTATTTGCGAACAAAATCTTTGTATGCCGACCAAATGATTTAAATGCAGATTTTTTGTGGCTTACCAAATTTTATAATTGCTGCCCATTTAATTAATTCTCATTACAGAGAATTTCTATAAAATTCGTCTGTAGACCAGTACATCTTTATATCAGGTATTGGGTTTATTGATATCAACACCATAAGCCCAAAATATGCATTTATTTCTTCATATGTTGTATCTTTCCAATGTCTTGAGCATTTATAAGCTGCATAGATATTTGTGTTTCTCACAATCAAATTTACCAACTCTTCTGGAAACATATCCCGGAAATAGGACAATGGAGTAGATCAATCGAGAAATTCTTCATCGTCCTCATCTTCCTCGTCATCGGAGGACATCATTCTACTTAATTCCGATTCAATCTGTGCATCTTTCAAATATCTCCTCAGTATCACCTGTAAGAAAAAACAAAGATGTAGTTCCGTAATGATCAGTAGGAAAATAGTTCCCACATATTTTGGAAGCCCATAAAAGTCGAACCAAATAACTATTTAGGTAACTTTTACATAAAATGTACAGCAAATATCATAATTATAACAAATCTGTAAGAAAATTATAGGTACTTACGGTATTTTTTTTCGACATTTTCGACCAAAAAACTCACAAACACGCATAAAATTAACATTCAGCTGGTGTTTTGACAGGAGACGTCGGGGTTTTTGTTTTTTGTTCTTTCGTAAAGTGGTGCGTTCAAATTCACGCTATTTTTACATGTTCCTTAACTTTCTTCTTTGTACAGAAGTACAATGCTGTTGCTGACAATCCTTCTGCAGGCTACGGCAATACAGGTCAAAAGGCAATTTGTTAAAGCCCTCATGCGTGGGTGTAATTCCAAGAGACCGACGCAGAAACGTCGTGCCATCATGCTCTTGAGGCGTCGGAATACATAGGCCACTGGACGACTGCAAAATCGGGTAAGGAGGTATAACTAAGCGTTCCGAAAGAATTGATCGAAGAGAACTCCTCACATGTCCACAGCAAGCGCGGTCATCACACTTCACGACCTTGTGATGATATTAAGATATTTTTATTGTATTGTCGTATTAGATGCGCGATGACGTCACGCAGTGGGCCGCCCCTGCCATGGCCAATAATAAGATTGAAGCTAAAATAGAATGGCTTCGGTCCATATTAAATGAAAAATAAGTTTTGTTTGGGTGTTTTTCTGATGAGTATTATGAAGCATAGCTTCATTCAGTATAATATTGCAAGGCTTGGGTTAACAATTATATTGAAAGAACTAGTATATTATTCACATAAAATACCGTGAGCATCAAAATGTGTCATTATTTGTTTTCTTGTTATTTTGTACTTTGTTATTTAATGTTACCTATTGTTTTATTCTAGAAATTCTAACAAAAGAAAATAAAGCGTGTAAACTGTAAATGGAAGGACTTACACAGCCAGGAACAAGCTTTAGGCTTAGTGCCTCAACAAAAAGATTATGCATATACCAGGGACATCTTTTGGCAAAATCAAAATCAAAGAAAAAGGAGTTAATCTACTAAAGCGAAAAACCAACTTGAGCAGTTTCAATTTAGATGAGAAACAACTGGGCCACTTTATCAAAGGTGCAAGGAAAAAGGATGTAGAAAGTTTACTAATAAAACAGTTTGGAGAAGACTGGAAAGATAAACCTTTATGGAGGAGCGGAGGTGGAATGCTCCTCTATCGTGAAAAGGGAAAATCTTCCGCCAGGCGAGGTGATCGTGCCTGGGGACCGCGGTCCAACGGTTGATGTTGGACAGTTGTATTTATACAAACTCATTAGAAAACTCCGATAGCGCGGTTTAGAACTCGGCCGTCTATTGGCGCGTTCTATGTAACTCTGCCTTCTATTGGCGCGTCCTATGTAGTGTCGCTACACCTTCATTAAAATGGTATTGTGATATCTTGAATGAAAGTAATATAGTGAAAATGACAATGAAAATAATAAAAACGGATGTGACTGCTAAGAACCCGATTGTGGGGAATTACAGTATAATAATAAATAAAACGTAGTGTTAAATCCTAAAGTATAAGTAAGCAAATTCACCTGCATATTCACTTAGTAAATCCTTGCAGAATTTTATCTTGAATTAACGTGTTTCTTTGTGAGTCTTACTCCTATACTTTACTCCAGTTCGTTAGAAATATTTAGAAATAAGATGGTATTTACAGAGTAAAATGTTGATTTAAAAGATGTTAAACAACATAAAATTAACAAGTGAAAAAGTCTTGGCAAGGTCCTTCAACGAGTGGCGTAATAACAAAAATCTCACCTGGAAAGCGGTACATTATGGCTCATGCAGACTCGGAAGAGGGTTTTGTCAGGTGCTTTGTAAATTTTCAGTACTAACCCTGATAAATGATTTGGAAATCAGCTGATTATCATGAGGACATGAACTCCACCAACTAAATGAAATGGGTAAATCAAAAGTTGATACCGAACTTAAATCTTACGGATGCCATTCCTGGTTTGTATATAGTAGCACATTTCTGTTATTGCAATGTTAATTGTAATGCGTTAGGTATAAATACGAGATTTTGTACTCTTGTTTCAGGAACGAGCAACAGAACACATTCAGTGTCGCCGTGCCGCCAGCCTGCGCCTGCAAGCCCTGGAACGGATGCCATTCCTGGTTTGTATTGTTACGTAGAAAATCGGTGTTTACATGATTTTCTGTCTTTTTAATTTTTATGACAACATGTCGTGATTTTACGTCGCATTTTATATTATAACATTTTGTGCATGCCTGTTTTAGGCTGAATGCGCAGGAGTCGTTGCCTTCATGTGAAAAAGTCTATGTGACGCAATGACCTAGTTCTTTTTCTTTTGAGAACTTGGCCGTTTTGGTCGACAAATTTTTGTAAACGTTTTTGGATACTCCTGTTGGTAAGTGTGAAGATTGATGATGTTGGATTTCTTTAGATTTCATATGGGAAATCAGGGTTTTGTATTATATTAACAGTTTTGTGCTGAATGAGCGGACGGTTTTGTTCCGGCCGGCTTCTTGCGATTACGTAACCGGATCGTGGAGTCGATATTGATCATCCATCGCTTGTCCTGTGGTCTAGGAAGCCCTAGGCAGGATCATTTTCCTCCGAAAGGTAATTTAATGTTCATTTTATATCACTTGTTAGAAAATTAAGTGAAAATCTAAAATTCCTTTGTTATTTATTATTATTCTTAAACTCATTGGTTTTATACAGCGCAGCGCCCGTCCCAGTCTATTATGAATGGAATTAACTTAATTTTAATACAAACAATGTAATGTTCCCAGGAGGTGTTTAGTACCGGTATCTATCTGGTTCGGTCACCTACTTAAAGCAGACGTCTAGCATCAACATATAGTGGTGGAGCTAGTGCTGAAGTTCCGTTCATTGTACTCAAGTAACCCTTTTATTTAAATTTTTCATCGGTCCGGTGCCGTTTCCTACACCGGTGGCGCCCTTTATATTTTGTTTTTATAACTTAGATGCATAAAACCAAATGCTCACCTCAAGCCAACAACCTAGGTACTCCTGTATAAGAGCTAGTCTGTGGCATAATTTTCATAAAAGTAAACAACCATCAAACTTATACTTTCTTAAACTTATTTTTACATCTGCAGCGTCCCGCTCAATTAGTAACAGTATATAGTAGCACATTTCTGTTATTGCAATGTTAATTCTAATGCGTTAGGTATAAATACGAGATTTTGTACTCTTGTTTCAGGAACGAGCAACAGAACACATTCACTGTCGCCGTGCCGCCAGCCTGCGCCTGCAAGCCCTGCAATGGATGCCATTCCAGGTTTGTATATAGTAGTAGCACATTTCTGTTATTGCAATGTTCATTACAATGCGTTATAAGGATATTGTACTCTTGTTCCAGAAGAGGAGTGCAACAACGAGTGTCTTGAGAGCACGCCCCAAGGATCTCCCGTCATGGTTGCGCGGCATCTTCTCAAGAGTAAGATTATTTTCTGCAGAATTATTGTCCTAAAGCTTACCTTATTTTATACGTTGTTACTAATTGTTACTATTTTTATTTCAGGAAACCGCTCACGGAAAGACCAGCCCGTGCAAGAGCAGATGCCTCCCTCCCAAAAGTAAGTACTTTTGTGAAAAATAATATTATATCTATGGTTTGGCGAGGCTTATTTATTTTTATATTATTTTATTACAGAAAGAGAAGAGAGTTGCTCTCGCCTTCAACAGGGATAGTACAGGTGCCCTGTACACCTGTAAATGTTGTCGAGGCCGAAATTGAATTCGTAGGTTTTACACCATGTAAGTAGCAAATTAAAAAAGGATATTATTATTTTGCAAACTTAATTACAACTCAATTTTTTCGGATTGCAGTATACTTGAAGTTCTTAACCTATTTATAATTGAAACTGGCTACCAGCACATAAGCCGACCCGAGATTATTACCTGGCATTGTTTTTTTCAGCGTCAACGGAGGTTCCCGAACCCTCTCCAATGAGACCCAGTGGTGAGTTAGTATTTTTATTATTGACTGACGTGATCCATTAGTAGTTGCGCGATGAAAGTATAACAAACAAAATCACCACATTTGTAATATTACTTTAAATAATATTTTAGATGACCTGAATGATCTTATGGACATCCTGGAATCGTCGGATGACGATGTCGGTCGGGACGACGATGTCGGTCGGGAATACGATGGGGTTATGGTCGACATAACCCTGCGGAATCGGACTGCGGCCGAATTCCCGAACTTCGACATCGAAACCGTGGACATGGACGCTGCCGACGACTCTGCGCTGCGGCAGATTTTCGACCCCGAACTGCTCGATTTCGAGTGGTCAGGTGAACCGGAATATTTTGAGGGGTCGAGGGAAGTTTTTACTGGACAGGCTGGTCCTACTTTTGACGTGCGGAATCTAAGCCCGTTGAATTTATTTGAGAAAATATGGGACGCGGAGATAATGGCCAGGATTGTCCATGAAACAAATCTATATCACCAACAACTTTTAGAGAAAAATGCTAAACATTCTTCCAGACTTTTGCGCTGGAAAGATATTACTATTGATGATTTGTGGACATTCTTTGCCATTATGCTCCTGCACAGTTTGGTCCCGAATAACGTAGAGCGCGAATATTGGTATCCCAGAATGCCGCACCTCAAAAAAGGAGATTTCGCCGATCTCATGTCCTATGATCGATTTTTGTTAATTAAAAGGTGCTTACATTTCACCAACAACCTCCATATTCCACAAGGGCAAAAACTTGCAAAAATAATGCCGATTATCACGCACCTAAATGCCAAGTTCAGCTCTTTATATCTGCCTGAGCAGAATATAGCACTTGACGAATCCCTCCTTCTCTGGAAGGGTAAATTGGCCTTTGCGCAAGTAATTTCTACCAAAGATGCTCGCGTCCTGGGGAAATGTGCAGTAGCTGCACAAAGGACACTTCAATAGTCTCGTGGCGCAACAAAAATTTTGTGACCATGATCTCTTCCTTCCATCCCGTTGAGGTTGGAGGGAAAGAGAAATATGGAGTATTCAAAAATAAACCCCAAGTTGTCTTGGACTACAACATGTCGATGGGCGGTGTTGATAAAAAAGACCAAATGCTCCACGCTTATCCCATCGAAATGGTGAGGAATCTTATTTGGTATAAAAAACTTTTTAGCCTTCTTAACGTATCGATCCACAACTGTTTTGTGATCTATAATACTAATCAAAAAATAACAAATAGGGAGTTTAGAATGCAACTGGTGGAGGAAATCTTAAAGCGGACAACTCATCAACGACGTCCTCAGCGAGGGCTCCCCCATCCCCGAATCTCACGTGAGATTTTTCAAAATGTGAGTTTCTTACGTAAACGCGTTGGATTGTTATTGTAAAAAGAAAAAAACAAATTTGCATAGTCCTTTTATTTACGACTAGTTAAGACTAGTAATCAATATTACAATCTGGATTAAATAGACCAAAATAGTATATTTTTTTTTTGTTTCAATCAGAAAAAAAATTGCGTGATATTTGCCGAGACCCCCCCTCTCTCCAACGTAAGATTAGATGAGATTTGACTCGACCCCCTCCCCCCCTTAAACACCTCACGTAATTTATGGACGCCCCCTTGGAAGACCCATGGTAAGATTCTCCCGCAGAATGTCCTGCCCTAGCACAATCGGCTGAAGACCCGTGGTAAGTATCTTCAGAGACCCATGGTAAGATTTTCTCACCGAAAGTGGTTGCCTAACACATCCGTTGGAAGACCCATGGCAAGATTCTCCCGCAGAATGTTCTGCCCTAACACATCCGTTGGAAGACCCATGGTAAGATTCTCCCGCAGAATGTTCTGCCCTAACACATTCTTTGGAAGACCCATGGCAAGATTCTCCCGCAGAATGTCCTGTCCTAACATCAATGTATGAGCTGTATGTAAGCTGTAATTTAGATCTACATTTCGATCTGTTTTATTATTTACTTACCAAATTTTATTATTTTACTTACTTTTAAATATGTAGTACCTTTACCTTTCATTACAACATACCAATAAAACCATTTTTACCACAGGAACTTGGGATAGATCCAGTAAAACAATCGTAAGTTATTACACACTTAGCATAATAACTTATGATTTTTAATTTATTTAAAAATAAAACAAACCACAAAAATCTTAAGTTATTAACACGGTCGTGATAATAACTTACGATTTTTCATATTTTTCTACTTTAATTGATCAACCATCATACAATAATAATTTTTTGTCCAGCGTTTTTCTTATCGAGATTTTTTGAACACCGTGAAACTGTCATATACGTACACACCTGCTATCTGTAATGAAAAATATATTGAATATGAATACATATTATTAATCCTTTGCATTTATACCGAGCGGTCAATAATCATTTCACGTAGGTACCTACCTGTTAATTTGGATGTAGATAATATATTTTTCACACCACATGCTCGACAAAGCCGGATTATAAATCATATAAACGTCACCGAAAGCAAGACATTATATGCTTTAACCGGGTTATAATGTTGTATGGAATTTCATTATAACCCTAGGTCAATAATGTAATTTTCACTTTTCATAATCCTTATTGCTATGACGATAAAGTCTAATTTCGTTAAGCAAAATGTGGTGCAGTCGTGGCTAACTCGATTTTCGAAAACCGAAGTCGCGACCAACTAGATTCGCACGATCTTCAATTGTTAAATCAAGTACCTAGGTCAGGTCGGCAGAAACAAGTTGCTGTATCCATTTTATAGCTTTAACATTTCAAAAAGAATATCGAAAATGTCGAGTGATGAAAGTACTTTGACTTCAGAGTCTATTACACTAGATGCCATAGGCATTGTCAATAATCTACTACCATGCAATTGCATTTTATGGTCTCGCATAAGGTGAGAAAATTAGAGTATATAACTCGGGAATAAAACAGTTTTTGTCTTGGGCGCTTAAATCCCTCACTAAACTCAGGACGCGCTCGGGAGTAAAACTGGGAGTCCTTCGTTACGTTCAGGATTCAATGTCGCGACCGTGACATAAAACAGTGCTTTATTCCCTTGTTGTATAATCTACTATTTCAACACACTTGCTCAAAACGACGTTTTTATTCCACCGATTTTTGGCTCATAATCCTAGATATTAAACACGCGTGCTTTTTCAGTATATCATTGAACGAGTGCCTTTAGTTTATTAACCCGACCAATTTACATTTGTACCCTAGTACCAAGTCGTAAGTAAGAAAAAGAAGAAGCGATATAATTTAGTCGGGTTATAACTTTTTATTTTAGCAACAAACAGTATTTATGCGAAAAATAACAGTAAATGGTAAATCCAGCTTAATTATTAAAAAATAACTTAAATTCATTTAAAATTTTCTGTAATTTCTGTTTTATACATTACATTTAAATTTAATTATATTTTTAATCTTGGCTGTTGGCCGATCTAGTTCGCACCTTAGCCTTGCGCGCGCATCGGTATCGCAGCAAGAAAAAAAAACAACGCGCCATTTTTCGTAAATAATTGTCGGCTGTGACGAAGTTTGGATTAATTGTGAAGTTTAATATTAACGAAAATGTCTACTTCAAGTGAATAAAATGAAGAAAACCTATTATTAACTCCGCCGGACATACGTAACGAGGCGGAAAACGCGTGCGATAGTCTTTTGCCATAAAAATCGAGTGAAATGTATTTAGCGGCCTATGAAAATTTTTTAAAATAAAAACCGGCAAGAACGCTCATTCTTTCTCAGAAAAACGTCGTTTTGAGTAAGTGTGTTGAAAAACGTCGTATAGAACACGTGTGCCTGTGATCATAATATACGCGGCTTTCTTATGGCGCACTCGCTTTCGCTCGTGCGCACACAATATCGCCTTGTATATAGGTAATGGTCAACTTAGCACACTTGTATCATAATGAACTATTAGCTAACTAGAAAAAGGAACAGAAATACCTAATACTCACGTTTTTGTTGCTGGATTCAGATTTCATAACTTCACAACTTTTAGAAAAAAATATATTTATAATTCACGATGTTCGCTATAGGAAAGATATCACTATAATGACGCAATGTAAGGAGTGGGAATGCATGAGACGTAATAATAGTCCGAGAGTTGAACACAAATCAGTTATTAACAACTGGTTAATGTTAACTGATTAATTCTATATACTATCATAACGTAATTTTCTTTACTTTGTGCTTTTTAAATTTATTTATGTTTCTATGACATCATTTGCTAGTCGCACATAATGTTCAGTAATATAAACCGACTAAAATACTATTCTACATAAAATTTATCTAGAACATGTATTCTAGTTGAGAAAAAGAGATTTAACTATTGTTGACAATGAATATACGTTTTCCTAAAATGTTGGTGGAACTCTGTAAGCACAGTTGAATCATATCGACTCCCGGTCTAATAGTGCATATGCAGATTCAGCATTCACAGCCTTTTATGTGTGTGTAACAATATGCAACCTTAGAGAATTGATGTTTACTTTATGTTGTGGTAAAAGTTAGGAATTGTAATATTACAAAATGTTTAATGTTATATACTTACCTATCGATCATAAAAAAAAGGCCTTATCGTGTACTATTAACACAATGATTGTCTCGTCTCGTACCATACATAAATAAGATATATCTACTTGCTCCTCGAGCAAAATGCAAAATATGATTCAGTGTATTATCAAAGTTTTTTACATAAACACTGATTTCTTTTTGTAATAGTCTTCAATGAAATCGTTTAAGTATCTACATTAACCAAACAAAAGTGACCAATTTCCATAACATTTATTTTACATTTGTAGTTCATACAATTTTTAGTTCATACGTTTTCAATTCGTATGACATTATTACTGCTACTTTAGTTAAAGTAAATGATTTACTTTTTATGCTGACCACTTACTATTGATGGCATAAATACCGATATCGACAATGAAAAAATCATTATTTTTTACGATTAATTCTTGTGACAAGAAGAGCTCCTGATCCCTGAATATTAAAAATGTTAGTAAGTATTATTTTGATTAAATAATTAGTCATTAGGTACTGTCTTCAACTACTTCAAGTTTCAGGAAATTTCCTGCCTAATTTTGAAATTTGTATTTTAACTCCTTAATTGATTGTACATAGGTCTGACTCCGAGTACGACTCGTTCTCTGAAGACGCGACTCCAATAGTGGTGCCTCAACCGAGTCAAAGCCGGAAGAAAAAGGCGACCCCGCCTGCAGCCGCGCCCGCCAAGCCGCCAGCCAAGCCGACCAAGCGCAAGATAGCAAGGGTCACCAACGCGGCTGCCTTCTCTCAACCATCAAGCGCGGTGATCGAGTCATCTCGGTAATTATTTTATTACATCTTAATTATTTTTAAGCCATTCTAATAGTATGTAAGTTTATGTAATTAATAACTAAATTACAAAAATATACAAGTAAAATAAATTACAGATTATAAAATAAACGAATATTCAACTTAACTACATTTAATATTAAATCTTATTACCTATAGTAAATATGTTTTTTGTTTGCAGCTCGAAAATGAACAAGAAGGATTTGTTCTCTATCATCAACCAAGAAGAACGCGGGGCTACCTCAAAAGAGTCTGTGCGCGCCACCACTTCCAGTTTTACCTCAAGGGTGTCGTCGGGACAGTGTCGCCGCGACCTTAAAATTTATAAAACCGAGGACGTCAAAAACACTCCGCCAGAAGAGCAGTATAAAAAAGCCCTGGCGTCGCTGAAATTGCAGTGCGGCGAAAATACGCGTGAGTGGACAGCCCTGCAGGAGTTCCTCTCAAAGGCATATGCTGTCTTCGAAGACAGCGAGCCTACATATTTTAGTAATAAGATTACTTTTAAGTAAAATTCGTTAAAAAATAAATATTATTGCAACTTAGTTAGTTTATATTTCATTTAGATACTTATTACTCGTAGGTATCTTTGTAGTAAGAATATTTTCAACTCCGTCAAGATTTCAAATTTTGAGATTTTTGGTTCGACAAAATGCCTTTCTGTGCAGTATGCAACACATCAGTTGGTAAAACGTCATGGATAGGTCATTTACGTAGTCGCGTGCATAAGCAAAATAATTCGAGTCAGCCGCATAGTGACGGCGTTGAAATTGTGCGCTCAGCATTCCGCTCTCGTATTATTTCTTATAGAATTGTTTCTGGTGGGACTGATCAAGGTTCTTTAGATGCATTTCTAAATTCAATTCGTAATAAAATAAAGTTACTTTTGGATGAGTCTCTCGAAAAACATACTTGTGTCAAAATCAATTTTGAACTATTTGCAATATTTTTGTTGTTTAAAAATAATATGCAGGAAATGAAGTCTTTTATAACGAAAAATATAACAATTTTTCGTAACTATGTCTTTGAAGCTCTGTTCTTAAATCTTGTTAATACTTTTAAGAAAAAAATGAATGAGTTCCAGGAATCTGATAGTGGCTGCGCTTTTTTGAGTAATTCGCATTTGGAAGTCAATGTAAATAAATACCAACCATTAAGTGGCTCTACTTATTTAGAATTGCCCAAATGCATTTAAAATAGGAAAGCATGTTTAAATATCCAAAATAAAGATCAGTTCTGTTTCTTATGGTGCGTCACAGCAGCTCTTTTTCCAACCAAAAAGCATCCTGAACGAGTCTCATCTTATTCTGTCTTTCTTCAGGTGTTTAATATCGAAGGGCAGAACAACCCCAAGTTTAGTATAATTATTTACGGTTTAGAAAATAATAAAACCATTGTTGGTCCTCTCTACAAATCTGAAAATAATTTTAGCAACAAAAGGACACTTTTGCTGCTGTTAAGCTGGGGATACACATGCCCGTAGCTTGCACTCTGGCATACCCGCTCCTTGCAAGTGCCAGCTACTGTCATGTGTATTCACGAACTGGCATGCCTGTAACTGGAAGCTAGCTAGTTGCGAGTAGCTAGCACAACATTTGATTTTTTTGCATGCCCGTTGAGGGAGGGGACGTGGGAACCTGGTACGTGTGAACAGACGCGCGCGACAGGCTGCATTACTTCGGCATTCTAACGCCGATGTTGAGAGGGTGTTCAGTTCAATGAACATTTTAAAAAATAAACTGAGGAATAAAATGAATTTGGACACTTTGAATTCACTTCTTCATATCCGAACAGGGCTCAAAAGCTTTAATAAAACCTGCCATACATATGAAATTCCCCAAGATATTCTTAAAAAAATAGGCAAAAAAGATATGTACTCATTTAAATTGAAAAAGTTCGAAAGCGAACCTTCTACAGCTTCCACGGCGGCTTCAGCGTCAGTACAACGAGAAGCAGACACAGCAGTAGAGACAGATGATAGTGAAGATGATTGGATGTAGTGTGAAATACTTGTTATAATTATTGGCTGATTCAAACAATTATTATCATATAATAATTAAACAATTATTAAATAAAACAATTTTATCTTTTTTTTTTGTCATGTTTAAAAAATAGCACTGTTTTTGATTTTTTTTATCAATCTAGCACTATTTGAGATGTCATTTAGCACCTACCTAAAGCCGGGTCCACATTTGTAGCATTTTGGTGTATCGTATCTCCGTTGCGTGGCATTGGCGTGTATCATGATCGCTAGTTTGGACGCAAGATGATACACGGTAATGATACGCTCCGTATCTGATACGGCCCGATCCGCACTGATCGCGTATCTTGATACACCTCGTATCTGATACGCGTATCACGATCGGTGGTATGGACCACAGACCAGTAATAGAAAAAGACAGCCAATTAGGAACAAAATTTTTGTCCAAATAAAGAGACGTTGGGGGAGGCAGAGAAAACAACATATAGAATCTATCTTATTTCTCAGTCCCCCTTGAGCGATCGGTCACATTCCACTCGAGTATCTGTTTCACACATTTTACATAAGTATTGGCCCCTGTCATCTTTATTAGGGATGCCCTGCTTTCGTATTTAACCGAAACATCGGTATTCAATCGAAAATAGTGATGTGATTTTTTTCGATTTTTATCGGTTTTTGTTTTCCGGTGTAATGGGTTTCTACTTTTATAATTATTTTTAAGATTTTAAAATAAAAGGCGTTTGAAATAGGCACATTTATTTTTATTCTATACATAAACTGATAGTCAACATTTCAAAAACAGGCCAAGTGCCCGAAGGGTTCCGTACCATTATCTATGAAAACGGCAAAAAAACGTTTGTTGTTTATAGTATCTGTTGTTATAGCGGCAACAGAAATATTTTGCGAAAATTTCAACTGTCTAACTATCGCGGTTCTTGAGATACAGCTTGGTGACAGACAAACGGACGGACAGACAGCGAAATCTTAGTAACAGGGTCCCATTTTTACCCTTTGGGCACGGAACCCTAAAAAAGAGGTACATTCAAGAATGTAAAAGTTTTGGAAATTTTTTCATATAAACCGCCAATGCTGTTGATACTTGGTGGTTGAATACTTGCGCTGCATACTGGATCTGAAAAACGACATTTCGTAAAATAAACAATCTGATCAGCATAAACACGAATATCAATTGATGAATCTAATTTAGTTATTATAGGTATTATGATTGAAAGTAAAGTTGTTTGTGTGTAAATAAACATTTTTGTTTTATACTACAAGACAAGGTCAAGATGTTAAACCTTTTTACAGTAATCTCGACTATCTCAAGTGATTCTATAAGTATGAATTTGTAGAATCACCCTAATATGAAATCACAGTTACTTTACGAAGCCACTGTCAAGTAAAGTAAAAAGTTCTTAATATTTATGTATAGCTGTAACGATCTAAAGGTACTTATGATATTTGTGTTATAAACGATAAAAATCATTTTTATTTTGATTATTGGCTATAATTTATTTAACCGAAAGGGCTGTAAAACTGATGTAAATGAATCCTATATTTTGTGCTAATTCTACTTCACTATGCAAGTAAGAATATGAATTAAGTTTGGTTTAAAGACAAAAAGTGAAAAAATGAACTTTCTATATAATACACACACCGGCACAATTAGCGGAACAGAAAAAAAAGGGAGTATTTACGCATTTTTGCGTGTTACTGGCCGGCTAAACAAGCTTTTTTTAAATTTGGGTTTTAATTTAAAAATGGAATACTAAGCGACTGCCCTTTTTTTCATTCTTTTGTTTTAATTTTCATTGATTCATTTTTTCCACCGCTTGTCCGTTTTTAGAAGGTTCGTGAATTCCATTTGAAAAGCTTTGAATTGCAGTTTTTGAGGCTTTTGAGTTTTTTCGCATATTGATAATTTACGAGCATCTAATTATGCCTGATTTAACGCCATCAGAAATCATTAGGGCAGATCAAATGAGGAGAAATGGTCAAACCTACAGATCGATTGCCAGAAGCCTTCGTCGATCGTTATCAACGATTTATCGTAGCATCCAACGATACAGATTGACGAATGCTCTAGTGAGAAGGAGAGGACAAGGCCGGAAAAGGTGTACTTCAAGGAGGGATGACCGTTTTCTCCAACTTCAAGTCCGACGGAACACGAGACTAACGGCGGTGCAGGCTCGAAATTTACTGGAAGAGGTACGAGCAGTAAGGATGAGTGAGCGGACAGTTCGTAGAAGATTCGAAGAAGTGGGTATAGGCTCGTATGTGCCCGCCAAAGCCCCAAAACTTGAGAGACATCATCGCACAAACCGTCTACACTTTGGTCGTGAACATCGTGATTGGGACTTCGACGACTGGGGACAGGTTCTTTTTACTGATGAATGCAGAGTTATGTTAAATCAAATTGATGGAAGGCAGCGAGTATGGAGACGCAAAGGAGAACGGTATATCCAGTCTAATTTTAAAAATACAGTTGCATATGGCGGCGGTTCAATTATGGTCTGGGGAGGAATATGTTTAGGAGCTCGTACGGAGTTAGTAGTGGTCGATGGCGGGAATCTGAATGCTGATCGGTATATCAGGGAGATTTTAGAAGAACATGTTGTGCCATTTGCCCCCTTTATTGGTAACAACTTCATTCTAATGCAGGATAATGCTCGGGCTCACAGTGCTCGCACAGTACAGACATACCTAAACCATGTTGGTATAACGGTGATGGAGTGGCCAGCACGGTCCCCCGATATGAACCCTATAGAACACGTCTGGGACTTGCTAAAGAGGAGTGTAAAGTCAAGAATGCCCCCTCCCAATAATCTCAACGAGTTGCGAAACGCATTACTTGAAGAATGGCAGAGGTTGCCCCAAGAAACCATTGATAACATCATCCGCAGCATGCCCAGACGGATGGAAACCCTCATCAGAGCACGAGGAGGAAACACTCGATATTGAACAGTCATTGAAATTGTTGTTAAACTTTGGAAAATCTTGAATTTTCTGCTGTTTCTCTATAATTAAAAATCGAAGAAAAATGCATTTTGTTTAATTTAATTTTTATTTTTATAAAATTTTAAGTATGGTGTTACAAATGAATGTCAAAACATGTTAATTTAATTGTTGTTTCATTTTAAATAATATATTGTTTAAAAATTACATTCATTGTTCTAAATTCCCTCTTTTTTCTCCTTTTTTTTTCTGTTCCGCTAATTGTGCCGGTGTGTGTATGTGCTTCAAATTTGAAAATTTTTTACCTTCATTTTATCATAGTCCTAAGAGATAATATGCATCAGTAAGCTTGGTGCTGCGTGCTTTGCCTTCGCTCCCATCCACATTATAAGACATCTCAAGGAAAGCCCGTTGTGCTTGTTGCTGTCCTGCAATAAAGAGATATTTTATTTGAAAATTGTTAAATGAAAAAATAAAAATCTCACGCCTTTTATCCCCAAGGCGGAAGGCGGAAGTATTCCATTACTGGATATACCCACTTTTAACGATATATATCGGCCCCTTAACCGTGATAGGTGGTGAGCCCATCGCCGGACCGGGTCTATTTACACCTATATCTCAGAATTAATTCTGGGACCTGCGGGTTTCCTCACGATGTTTTCCTTCACAAAATTGCTACGAAAGCATTTCAGCAGATGTGGGACAGATGTGTTTTGATCGACTGTCACACCTCGGTAGTCTCGGAACACAGAAAATTTTACTGTAAAACTTTTACAGTGAAAGAGAATCTGTGAAAAAACAACCTAACCAAACTTCTAAGCAGTAAAATATAATGATAATACACTCACCGAATGTCCAGATTCAATATCCAAGTAGCAGGAACTCGATAAACGTCAACCGATGAAAGAAACTTGAAAATACCACTCGAAAAACTAAAACACTCAATGGAATAACATTTAGATCACAATTTAGATAGCAGCCATATTGGAAGTAAATACAGACCACAGACCAGTAACCAGAAGCTACAGACCAACCGGAAGTAAACTACCAACAAAACAACTCGACTCTTTTTTTAATTACTCACACATACAAATTCAGCACACACACAGACGCAAATGGAATGAAAAGCGGGAGTGTAAGTGGGACTTTACAATGAGTGCGAGAAGTGTTATCGTGTCCTTATGGTCAGGGCCAGCAGGAAGGCCCTGGTATGGACGTATTATCATACCGTATCTGCATACTGTATCGCGATACGATACGCGATACACCGCGAACCATCCTGTGTCGGTTTTTCCGCGATCATCAAAGGAGATACGCGTCGTTTTGAACAAGTATGGACTTGAATGCATTTGATACGCGGTGATTTCCTGTGTTTCGCTCGCCATTTCGTTGTTTGCCAGAGAAAACAAAACATCGTTCAGGATGAGCTGGGATAACGGAAGTGTTATTAAACTTATCGAGGCCTATAAAAAAAAAGAAGTATTATGGGATCCCAAAAACAAGAATTACTTCAACAGACTGTTGAAGGCAGACGCTTGGGACGAACTGGAGGCAGAGTTACAACGTCCTTCGGAACAAATTAAAAAGAAGATGGAATACCTGCTGGCGGCCCTTCGACGAGTAAAACAAAAGATGATAAAATCAAAAACAACAGGTCAAGGTTAGTATTTTGTAATGAATGATAAGTACTGCTGAATTATAGGCTATTTGTTATCCTTATGTTAACTTTGCTTTTGTTTTATTATAGGTACTAATGATGTGTACCGATCGTCCTGGTTTGCTTACCCACATATGCTATTCCTGCTCGACAGAAACAAGCCACGTGACATACTTAATACTATGCTAACTAGCGCCACCATACAAAAAAATTAATATCTCATTAATATTAATATCTCTTCGTGAATGTTATTTAGGGTAATGGTCTGAAGCTGTGGTTTAAATCTTCGGGCAACCGTTCCTTACACCTTATATTGCATACATAATTCGTACCTATTGTACCTATACATTATTTTGCCACGGTAATGTTCCCACATTACAACAATATTCAGCAATTTGGTCTCTCATATGCTCCGCTGTTAATGTTGCTCTACGAGGAGTATTCGTCAATGGCAAAAACGATGTTAAGGCGCTAACGTCCGCCCTCCATCTTCCGGGTACTATTGTGCCTTCAATCTCTGTATCAAATGTACCTCTCGGTGTATACCTGTTAACAGAATTTGGGCTTCTCCGTAGAAAATTATGAAGGTGGCATATAGTCATCACTATCAACTGAGCCTTTTCAGGTTCAAGCAGCATAGGTTTTCTTAAAACTCTAAATACACTTGACACAATACCGAAAGCATTTTCTACAACCCTTCGTGATCTTGATAGTCTATAGTTAAATACACGTTTCATTGATCCTTTGGCGTGTTGCCCTGAATAAGGTTTCATAATATGAGAGCGTAAAGGAAATGCACTGTCGGCAACAAAGTCATGTGGAAAAATGTAATTCGTTCCTTGTAATACCTTCGGGGGTGGAAGATTCAATGAGTCGTTGTCAATTTTTGTCTTCAATATTGAATCGATAAATACCCCACCATCTGAAATTCTGCCTTGACACCCAACATCCCCAAATAAGAAATTGTAGGAGGCATCCACAAGAGCAAACATTACAATACTGAAAAAGTCTTTGTAGTTAAAAAACTCCGATCCAGAATTAAAAGGAGCCTGCAATGTGATATGCTTTCCATCCATTGAACCAACTACGTTTGGAAGGTCCCACATATTCAGAAATTCTGCGCTGATTTCTTCCCATCCGTGAGGCGTAGTCGGTAACTGTAACAAAAATCACTATATTATTAAGTGGCTGACATCGCCTGGGCGTCTGTCTCGCTCGCACGATCTTACATTTTTCAATATACAATTAAACTGGATATTATTTAAAAAAATCTAAGACAACAGAATGGTAGACTAATACATCAAAGATATTTTAGACACATTTTGGTTTGAATGTATCACATCAGCACGAAGAAGAATTTTCCTTCGTATTGATGTGATACATTCAAACTAAAATGTGTCTAAAATATTGTTTATGTATTTATCTATCATTCTGTTGTCTTAGATTTTAAGAAATGATAACCAGTTAAATTGTATATTGAAAAGATCGTGCCGGCGAGACCGACACCCAGTTGATGTCGGCCTCTGGCGAAATGTCACGCACACTAGCCCCGTTAATACAAAGAAATCATTTACGTTTTAACAAGGACTTTAATTAAAATGTTTGAATATATTGCGATTCCAAAAGAGTAAAATGTATTTTTTAAGTATTTGTTTTAGTCTTGAAAATAAAGGATAAGTTACAAATGAAGAAAGTGCTAGTAGCCACTTTTAGCATTTTTTTTCATTTATAACTTATCTATAACTACTGTTATTAAATACGAATATTTAAAAAATGCGTTTTGTTGTTCTATGATCGCAAAATATTTAAATAGTTCAATTACAGTCCCTGTTTAAACGTAAATAATTTATTTGTATTTGCGTAACGTTGCACTTTAAGTTAAAATAGTATAACAAATTATTTTTGTAGGAAAATTCAACAGAAGACGATGAAAATGAAGAAGTACTCGACAATGGGTCACCTGAAGAATCACCGGCGGAAGAAATTGTGAACCAAGTACTTGAAAATGAGTCACCTAGGAACGAAGTACATGGACACGAGCTACCCGACACTCCCGATAGTCAACCAGGTGGAAGCCAAGATACTGTGATGCAAGATCCCAGGAGCCAAGCGTCCGCAGCCGTAAAATTCAAGCATCCTGTACCAATGAAAAAGGCAAAGAAAAGTGCGTCGCAGAAGGACCCAATCCTAAATGAAGCATTGCAATTGATGAGGTCTTCAGCACAAGCTGCTACTGCTAACCTTGCCAGTACTACTTTATCGCCAGGTATAGCACCCCACCGTTATCAAATTTATGCTAATTATTTAGCGTCCAAATTCCGTACTTACTCAGCGACTACTTTTATGGCTGTTGAACACCATAATATAAACAATATACTGGTTTCTGCTGATAGAGGACAGTATGACTGGGAAAGGGAAAGATATGAAACCGACTCCAACTCCAGCCGGACGTCTACACCAGCTCCAAATATGAATGTGATGAATTGTGGAAATGTAGCTTCTGATGATGATTTCAGTGACCTTATAACATTTAATAATCTGTAATTCAATACTTTACTAATAAAACATATCTTACCTTTATTTGTTCTTTTAATCCATTGAGAATAGCTTGACAGGTCTCTGGTACTATAAGACTTATTGCTTGCTTTGATACTCTGAATACATATTGCAAAACTTGTGAAGGAATCCCCGCTTGCTAGGAATCTCAAAGTGATACTAAGTCTTTCTTTCACTGAAATCGCCTTTCTAAATTTTGTATCAGTTTTTTGAATAGCTGGGCCAATCATGTTTAGTAAATACTCAAAAACAATGGGTGACATGCGAGTGAAGTTTTTGTATTTTCCACTGGTATGTTGAAATTTTAAATCCCGCAGCAATGGTATTCCACCATGTTGTTTTCTGTTTCTAAACACTTCCAGTTCCCACCAACGTCGTCTACGTCTGGACTTTGCTTTTTTTGAAATAAAATGAATTATAATATAACTGGCGCACGTCACTGCTAAATTCTGAGCAATTGCGTACGATGACGCTGAACCGTTTGCGAACGAAGACATGACTGAATTTTTACGAGACGAGATGCGAGAGGGGAAAGAAAGACACACGTATCAGGAAAAGATACGAGAATCGGAGAAAAAGTTGTATCGTAAAAATTATCCCATCCTCGTCGCCACTGTTAAATAAATGAAATACGGGTGCTCGAGCCAACGTTTATTACAAGACTGACTGTACAAAATAATTCCTACCTACATCTAAAATATCTATATCTAACACATATTTGTGAAACAAAGCCGATACACTGACCCGATACAGTATTAAGCAAGTATGGACGCGTATTTTAACAAGATACGGCAAATTTATGACGTGGTTAAAAATGCGCGTCCATATATATGATACAAATACTCGATACGATATGCGTGATCGTGCTACGTCAGGATGCTACAAATGTGGACGCAGCTTAAGATATCGAGTCGGCAACGCTGCCGACAGCTACGGGCATGCCAGTAGCCGACTTGGTGTGGCCGTAGGTAGGTAGGCGCACGTTTTTTGTTTTGATTTCGAAGGTCAAGTTTTTCTTTTGTTGGTTTTTGTATTCAAAATGGCACGATGGGGAGATGAAAGAACTATACAGTTCATTCATATGTACAGAGAATACGAATGTCTTTGGAAACCGACTAGCTCACTTGACAACAACAAAATAGTGTTATAGTTTTATTATTATTATTGTTATATTTTATACATTCATCATAGTTATTATTTAAGTTATTTGATTATTATTGTATTCATTTAAGTAAGTGTATTGATGGTTGTTGTTTTCAACGAATCATATTATTGTTATACTTCGGCCAATCAGGTGAAAGGTAGTAGTAGTAGTAGACGGTAGAGGGGAGAATACTTGTTGGGAATAATATCGAGTAGAGTTGGGCAGTTGAAGTTGTGATTTCGTGCGATTAAGTTGTTGCCAATAGACGTAATAAAGCAAAAGTGAATCTGAAACCTGAGTGTTTATCTTATAAAACCCTGTCTCCCTGAGTTTTATTTGAGGACTATCATAATAGCACGTGCAATTCCTACAGCAAAATACAAGAAGAATTAAATCTGACTGAAAAAGAAATTAAAAATAAAATGAAAAGTCTGCGAAGTACTTATCATCAAGAAAGGAATAAAGTGGAAAATTCAAGTTTGATTTGGTTTAAGGAAATGGATTTTATAAATAAAAGTTTCGAATATAGAAACTCAATCCAAACAGCTATTGTAAGTACCTACTCTTTCTTTTTAACATGCTTTTATTAGCTTCAACTACAATGTAATAATAGGATGACAGCGAGCTGATCTGATGATGGGATGTCAGGACCTGTTTCATGGGACTTTTTAATGATATGGGTCTCAAGTGAAAAGGCTTGAAGAGCGAAACAACAAACACACTTTCACATTTATAATTTAGGTATGGAGGTATGGATGTAAAAAAAAGTTCACACAAAAGTTTTATTAAATAAAAGTACTTATACAATTACATTTATCCATTTAAAATATTGGTCTTACCAAGGCACTGCTTCTGTTGTAATTAAGAGATCTGCATTTTTATTTCTAATAAGTATCGCTTCTATAGATGATCGATTATTTCGTGTTCCTAATAAATTCCGTAAACATGTTTGTAAGTGATCACGCCAGGAGCCGTTAATAATAGTACCGAGTTGAATATTTTCATAATCCACACACCTTTGTGTGATATAAGTATTAGTGGTTTTCCTCAACCAATTGTGCAAAGAACATGCCGTTAATACTATGACATCAACTTTTTCAGGTTTTAGAGCTATAAATGATTAAAAAATTCAGAATCTTGATACAAGGATACCAAGGCAGGCAACAAGTCTTTCTAGGGCGACTAGCTTTAATATAAATAACGTAAATGCGTTCTATGACAATTTGGCTACTGTCATGGACCGTCATACATTTGAACTACAAAATATATATAACTAGCGACCCGCCCGGCTTTGCACGGGTGCAATGCTAATACTAAAACCTTCCTCTTGAATCACTCTATCTATTAAAAAAAAGCCGCATCAAAATCCGTCGCGTAGTTTTAAAGATTTAAGCATACATAGGGATACAGGGACAGAGAAAGTGACTTTGTTTTATACTTTGTAGTGATGCTGATGACCGGCATAACTACCGTTCAGAAACCCTACAGAATAATAGCTAGACGTGGTGCTCGTCAAGGAGGTTCAGTGACTTCAGCCGAGAGGGGCACTTTAGTCACAGTACAGCCTTTGCGGCCAATGCTATCGGAAATGCTATCCTTCCATTCTTTGTCTTTCCCCGAGTGCGATATCAAGATCAGGGATGGACCAATAGGATCTGCTGGAAGTGCAAATCTTTCTGGCTGGATGCAGGATGAAACATTTATTCATTTCCTGGAACACTTCAAGAAACATACAAATTCTTCTCTTTCACATAAAGTCTTGTGCTTGATAACCACTCCTCACATATTCATATTAACGCATTAGTGAAATTAATATGTGGAGCCTTTTCATCAGCAATATTGTTATTCACAGTAAGTAAAGTTTGTGAGACTTGAATAATAATGAAAAAGTATATGGGATGTTCAATTGAGCCATTAGGAGTCGTAAAATGTTATTAGACGATTAATAAAACATGTTGTTTTAATATATTTTGTATTATTTGCATGTGTTTTAATTGACCCCAGGCGCTGTTTCAACCGACCCTGGCATTGGGACGGTTGAAACAAATTTCTTGTTTTTTTAACTTAATTTATTACAGAAACTAAAACACAGTGGTCCCAAACAACATTGCCCATTAGTAGACAGATAAATGATCTTTTATTTAATATATCAAACATATTTAACATATTTCCTTCATCGCTTGCTCAACTAATCACGATGCACTAGACGATAAACTCGAAAATGTTTCAACCGTACCCAGTCTACCCTATCCCCAGCTTAACAGTGAACTCTGAAATTCCAAAGTACGTGATAAAACTAGAAATTATGGACACTATAGACTCTCCGACCGAAGTGGAGTTTAAACTACCTACTTCGAAAATACCAATATTTGGTTTTTCATGAGGGTGACAATATTCTTTATAGGGCTCAGCAGCTCATTAATCAAATTACTGCGATCGGAGAACTACTTATTCACACATTTTTATTGATTGTTTATTCATTATAGTTTTGTTAATTGTTATAGATATCATGGCGGATTGCGGCGATATTGGTCTATGCCTCCCAGAATACGCTCTAGACCCAACCGACCGAGAACTATCCTATCAAGGATTACTTAGTTGCTGTGCCCACCAGCCAACAAACCAAGAAAAAGAAATTGAATAAGATAAAGAAGTCACCCACGCAAATTCAATCATATGTCATTAATAATGAACCAATAAAATTTTATATGGGATAATAAAACAAAAACACAATAAAAACTCTTGCAAAATATTTTGAAAAACATTTATTAAAAAATATTTAAGTTTACTTAGGTAAATGAATTAAATACCCACATATTATTACTATTACACCACTTTCTTATACAACTCTGTGTGTCATAAGATGTTTTGATGGTAAACAATATATGAGTTCACCACAGCCGCCTCGAAAAGAAACCAAAACAAACGGTGCCAGTATTTTCTTGACTTGCGACTTAGAGGATAGGATGATCTATAATGATCAAATAGATCGACTCCTCCCATGTGTTCTATATATTTCTTTATAGCAACTGGACAAAACATTGCTTTTTTTGAGCCGTTCTTCTGTGTCCTTTGTATTACTTCAAACAGACCTTGGATCATGCGCTGTAGTACTTACTAATACATCTTTTGTATCCATCCATTTAATGCATGCAATAGGATTGGAATATTTGAAGATGAACTCACCAGGACTCAGTTTTAGATCTTTGTTTTGCTTGCTAATTTCTGGTGGCAATCCCTTCCTGTTCGCTCGAATGGTTCCTACTCTGAGTACAAAATCTCCAGCAACGGCAGGCTCGTAAAAAAATTATCAAAAACTATGAAAGTATCTTCTGGCACATTTTGACATAAATCCAAAACAACTCTACACCCTAATCCCTCTTCAGCTGTATTATCTGTTTTGCCTGTATAAATTTGAAACTGATAGAGGTGCCCAGTTTTAGAATGGCAACGACACCAGCATTTATAACCTCGTTTAATCGGTTTTTTAGGCATGTATTGTTTCATAGATGATTTGCCTTTAAATTTTATCATACTCTCGTCAATGGATTGATTTTGAGATGAGGAGCAGTTTTGTTGAAAGGTTTCGTTCAGAGCGTCCACTATTGGTCGTACTTTACACAGTTTGTCATAGCTCGGGTCATCGCGTTGAGCTTCTTCTAATATGTTATCAATGTGAAAATTTTCTGTGATTTTCTGATAGCGTTTGAAAGGCAAGACTTTACTAATTACAGAAAGGTGTTATTTAAATGGTTAGCAGAGTATTCGTATTTTTGTGAGCAGAAAAATATAATCTGTAAGCAGAAATAGCTAATTGGTCAGCAACTCATGGCCAGCAAACATTACAAAACCTATCAGCAATTTAAGTCATTCTGGATGGCTGTAATTATTGTTGAGCTGCAATGAGCTGCTACTGTTTAATAAAATTTTGGTAAGCACTCAGAGGGGAAGCCAAAAAATATTTTTTGAGCTTCATATAAAAGTAGCAAAAATAATCTCAGCAAACTTGTCATGCGCAAAATGGGCGCATTCCTTACATAGATTAGGAAGGACTTAGGATTATGCAACTTTTATGATTATGATTATTATTACGATTACAAGTAGTGGTGGTAGTAGTGGTGGTGGTGGTGTGAGTGGTAGTGGCAGTGGTGGTGGTGGTGTTGGTGGTAGTGGGCGTGGGAGTGGGGGTAGGAGGCGGTAGGAGAGTGTAGGAGGTGGTAGGAGAGTGTAGTAGGTGGTAGGAGAGTATAGTAGGGGCTAGGAAAGTATATGGAGTGGGAGTGGGGGTGCGAGTGGGAGTGGGAGCGGGAGTAGTATAATTTTTTACGATATGTTTTCTCTGCTGTTCAATCATGAAGTCTTGCTGACCAAGTAGTTATTTTGCGGATCAAGAATGTTTATTATGCAAACCCATGTTATTGTAAGCTGCCTATTTCTGATTTAGTTTTTGACCATTATCAAAATTATTTTCCGAACAAGGATTGCTGCCTAATTTTTTTATTTGCGAACAAAATCTTTGTATGCCGACCAAATGATTTAAATGCAGATTTTTTGTGGCTTACCAAATTTTATAATTGCTGCCCATTTAATTACTTCTCATTACAGAGAATTTCTATAAAATTCGTCTGTAGACCAGTACATCTTTATATCAGGTATTGGGTTTATTGATATCAACACCATAAGCCCAAAATATGCATTTATTTCTTCATATGTTGTATCTTTCCAATGTCTTGAGCATTTATAAGCTGCATAGATATTTGTGTTTCTCACAATCAAATTTACCAACTCTTCTGGAAACATATCCCGGAAATAGGACAATGGAGTAGATCAATCGAGAAA
This sequence comes from Ethmia dodecea, assembly GCA_963855545.1. NCBI lineage: Eukaryota > Metazoa > Arthropoda > Insecta > Lepidoptera > Depressariidae > Ethmia > Ethmia dodecea. Next base: position 1,070,045 of record OY979447.1, read on the forward strand.
TTCTTCATCGTCCTCATCTTCCTCGTCATCGGAGGACATCATTCTACTTAATTCCGATTCAATCTGTGCATCTTTCAAATATCTCCTCAGTATCACCTGTAAGAAAAAACAAAGATGTAGTTCCGTAATGATCAGTAGGAAAATAGTTCCCACATATTTTGGAAGCCCATAAAAGTCGAACCAAATAACTATTTAGGTAACTTTTACATAAAATGTACAGCAAATATCATAATTATAACAAATCTGTAAGAAAATTATAGGTACTTACGGTATTTTTTTTCGACATTTTCGACCAAAAAACTCACAAACACGCATAAAATTAACATTCAGCTGGTGTTTTGACAGGAGACGTCGGGGTTTTTGTTTTTTGTTCTTTCGTAAAGTGGTGCGTTCAAATTCACGCTATTTTTACATGTTCCTTAACTTTCTTCTTTGTACAGAAGTACAATGCTGTTGCTGACAATCCTTCTGCAGGCTACGGCAATACAGGTCAAAAGGCAATTTGTTAAAGCCCTCATGCGTGGGTGTAATTCCAAGAGACCGACGCAGAAACGTCGTGCCATCATGCTCTTGAGGCGTCGGAATACATAGGCCACTGGACGACTGCAAAATCGGGTAAGGAGGTATAACTAAGCGTTCCGAAAGAATTGATCGAAGAGAACTCCTCACATGTCCACAGCAAGCGCGGTCATCACACTTCACGACCTTGTGATGATATTAAGATATTTTTATTGTATTGTCGTATTAGATGCGCGATGACGTCACGCAGTGGGCCGCCCCTGCCATGGCCAATAATAAGATTGAAGCTAAAATAGAATGGCTTCGGTCCATATTAAATGAAAAATAAGTTTTGTTTGGGTGTTTTTCTGATGAGTATTATGAAGCATAGCTTCATTCAGTATAATATTGCAAGGCTTGGGTTAACAATTATATTGAAAGAACTAGTATATTATTCACATAAAATACCGTGAGCATCAAAATGTGTCATTATTTGTTTTCTTGTTATTTTGTACTTTGTTATTTAATGTTACCTATTGTTTTATTCTAGAAATTCTAACAAAAGAAAATAAAGCGTGTAAACTGTAAATGGAAGGACTTACACAGCCAGGAACAAGCTTTAGGCTTAGTGCCTCAACAAAAAGATTATGCATATACCAGGGACATCTTTTGGCAAAATCAAAATCAAAGAAAAAGGAGTTAATCTACTAAAGCGAAAAACCAACTTGAGCAGTTTCAATTTAGATGAGAAACAACTGGGCCACTTTATCAAAGGTGCAAGGAAAAAGGATGTAGAAAGTTTACTAATAAAACAGTTTGGAGAAGACTGGAAAGATAAACCTTTATGGAGGAGCGGAGGTGGAATGCTCCTCTATCGTGAAAAGGGAAAATCTTCCGCCAGGCGAGGTGATCGTGCCTGGGGACCGCGGTCCAACGGTTGATGTTGGACAGTTGTATTTATACAAACTCATTAGAAAACTCCGATAGCGCGGTTTAGAACTCGGCCGTCTATTGGCGCGTTCTATGTAACTCTGCCTTCTATTGGCGCGTCCTATGTAGTGTCGCTACACCTTCATTAAAATGGTATTGTGATATCTTGAATGAAAGTAATATAGTGAAAATGACAATGAAAATAATAAAAACGGATGTGACTGCTAAGAACCCGATTGTGGGGAATTACAGTATAATAATAAATAAAACGTAGTGTTAAATCCTAAAGTATAAGTAAGCAAATTCACCTGCATATTCACTTAGTAAATCCTTGCAGAATTTTATCTTGAATTAACGTGTTTCTTTGTGAGTCTTACTCCTATACTTTACTCCAGTTCGTTAGAAATATTTAGAAATAAGATGGTATTTACAGAGTAAAATGTTGATTTAAAAGATGTTAAACAACATAAAATTAACAAGTGAAAAAGTCTTGGCAAGGTCCTTCAACGAGTGGCGTAATAACAAAAATCTCACCTGGAAAGCGGTACATTATGGCTCATGCAGACTCGGAAGAGGGTTTTGTCAGGTGCTTTGTAAATTTTCAGTACTAACCCTGATAAATGATTTGGAAATCAGCTGATTATCATGAGGACATGAACTCCACCAACTAAATGAAATGGGTAAATCAAAAGTTGATACCGAACTTAAATCTTACGGATGCCATTCCTGGTTTGTATATAGTAGCACATTTCTGTTATTGCAATGTTAATTGTAATGCGTTAGGTATAAATACGAGATTTTGTACTCTTGTTTCAGGAACGAGCAACAGAACACATTCAGTGTCGCCGTGCCGCCAGCCTGCGCCTGCAAGCCCTGGAACGGATGCCATTCCTGGTTTGTATTGTTACGTAGAAAATCGGTGTTTACATGATTTTCTGTCTTTTTAATTTTTATGACAACATGTCGTGATTTTACGTCGCATTTTATATTATAACATTTTGTGCATGCCTGTTTTAGGCTGAATGCGCAGGAGTCGTTGCCTTCATGTGAAAAAGTCTATGTGACGCAATGACCTAGTTCTTTTTCTTTTGAGAACTTGGCCGTTTTGGTCGACAAATTTTTGTAAACGTTTTTGGATACTCCTGTTGGTAAGTGTGAAGATTGATGATGTTGGATTTCTTTAGATTTCATATGGGAAATCAGGGTTTTGTATTATATTAACAGTTTTGTGCTGAATGAGCGGACGGTTTTGTTCCGGCCGGCTTCTTGCGATTACGTAACCGGATCGTGGAGTCGATATTGATCATCCATCGCTTGTCCTGTGGTCTAGGAAGCCCTAGGCAGGATCATTTTCCTCCGAAAGGTAATTTAATGTTCATTTTATATCACTTGTTAGAAAATTAAGTGAAAATCTAAAATTCCTTTGTTATTTATTATTATTCTTAAACTCATTGGTTTTATACAGCGCAGCGCCCGTCCCAGTCTATTATGAATGGAATTAACTTAATTTTAATACAAACAATGTAATGTTCCCAGGAGGTGTTTAGTACCGGTATCTATCTGGTTCGGTCACCTACTTAAAGCAGACGTCTAGCATCAACATATAGTGGTGGAGCTAGTGCTGAAGTTCCGTTCATTGTACTCAAGTAACCCTTTTATTTAAATTTTTCATCGGTCCGGTGCCGTTTCCTACACCGGTGGCGCCCTTTATATTTTGTTTTTATAACTTAGATGCATAAAACCAAATGCTCACCTCAAGCCAACAACCTAGGTACTCCTGTATAAGAGCTAGTCTGTGGCATAATTTTCATAAAAGTAAACAACCATCAAACTTATACTTTCTTAAACTTATTTTTACATCTGCAGCGTCCCGCTCAATTAGTAACAGTATATAGTAGCACATTTCTGTTATTGCAATGTTAATTCTAATGCGTTAGGTATAAATACGAGATTTTGTACTCTTGTTTCAGGAACGAGCAACAGAACACATTCACTGTCGCCGTGCCGCCAGCCTGCGCCTGCAAGCCCTGCAATGGATGCCATTCCAGGTTTGTATATAGTAGTAGCACATTTCTGTTATTGCAATGTTCATTACAATGCGTTATAAGGATATTGTACTCTTGTTCCAGAAGAGGAGTGCAACAACGAGTGTCTTGAGAGCACGCCCCAAGGATCTCCCGTCATGGTTGCGCGGCATCTTCTCAAGAGTAAGATTATTTTCTGCAGAATTATTGTCCTAAAGCTTACCTTATTTTATACGTTGTTACTAATTGTTACTATTTTTATTTCAGGAAACCGCTCACGGAAAGACCAGCCCGTGCAAGAGCAGATGCCTCCCTCCCAAAAGTAAGTACTTTTGTGAAAAATAATATTATATCTATGGTTTGGCGAGGCTTATTTATTTTTATATTATTTTATTACAGAAAGAGAAGAGAGTTGCTCTCGCCTTCAACAGGGATAGTACAGGTGCCCTGTACACCTGTAAATGTTGTCGAGGCCGAAATTGAATTCGTAGGTTTTACACCATGTAAGTAGCAAATTAAAAAAGGATATTATTATTTTGCAAACTTAATTACAACTCAATTTTTTCGGATTGCAGTATACTTGAAGTTCTTAACCTATTTATAATTGAAACTGGCTACCAGCACATAAGCCGACCCGAGATTATTACCTGGCATTGTTTTTTTCAGCGTCAACGGAGGTTCCCGAACCCTCTCCAATGAGACCCAGTGGTGAGTTAGTATTTTTATTATTGACTGACGTGATCCATTAGTAGTTGCGCGATGAAAGTATAACAAACAAAATCACCACATTTGTAATATTACTTTAAATAATATTTTAGATGACCTGAATGATCTTATGGACATCCTGGAATCGTCGGATGACGATGTCGGTCGGGACGACGATGTCGGTCGGGAATACGATGGGGTTATGGTCGACATAACCCTGCGGAATCGGACTGCGGCCGAATTCCCGAACTTCGACATCGAAACCGTGGACATGGACGCTGCCGACGACTCTGCGCTGCGGCAGATTTTCGACCCCGAACTGCTCGATTTCGAGTGGTCAGGTGAACCGGAATATTTTGAGGGGTCGAGGGAAGTTTTTACTGGACAGGCTGGTCCTACTTTTGACGTGCGGAATCTAAGCCCGTTGAATTTATTTGAGAAAATATGGGACGCGGAGATAATGGCCAGGATTGTCCATGAAACAAATCTATATCACCAACAACTTTTAGAGAAAAATGCTAAACATTCTTCCAGACTTTTGCGCTGGAAAGATATTACTATTGATGATTTGTGGACATTCTTTGCCATTATGTTCCTGCACAGTTTGGTCCCGAATAACGTAGAGCGCGAATATTGGTATCCCAGAATGCCGCACCTCAAAAAAGGAGATTTCGCCGATCTCATGTCCTATGATCGATTTTTGTTAATTAAAAGGTGCTTACATTTCACCAACAACCTCCATATTCCACAAGGGCAAAAACTTGCAAAAATAATGCCGATTATCACGCACCTAAATGCCAAGTTCAGCTCTTTATATCTGCCTGAGCAGAATATAGCACTTGACGAATCCCTCCTTCTCTGGAAGGGTAAATTGGCCTTTGCGCAAGTAATTTCTACCAAAGATGCTCGCGTCCTGGGGAAATGTGCAGTAGCTGCACAAAGGACACTTCAATAGTCTCGTGGCGCAACAAAAATTTTGTGACCATGATCTCTTCCTTCCATCCCGTTGAGGTTGGAGGGAAAGAGAAATATGGAGTATTCAAAAATAAACCCCAAGTTTTCTTGGACTACAACATGTCGATGGGCGGTGTTGATAAAAAAGACCAAATGCTCCACGCTTATCCCATCGAAATGGTGAGGAATCTTATTTGGTATAAAAAACTTTTTAGCCTTCTTAACGTATCGATCCACAACTGTTTTGTGATCTATAATACTAATCAAAAAATAACAAATAGGGAGTTTAGAATGCAACTGGTGGAGGAAATCTTAAAGCGGACAACTCATCAACGACGTCCTCAGCGAGGGCTTCCGCTTCCGCCGGCGTCAGCGGCGCATGTTGCCGTCAAAGAAATAAAACGGCAGCGGTGCAAGCTGTGCGCAACAAATAAAAAACGCACCAACACTCCGTGGACTTGTAAAACATGCAATGTTCACTTGTGTATGTCTTGTTTTGAAGAGTATAACAAATATTTTTTTCCTAAAATTAGTTGTGATGCTCTTTTAAACAAGCTGCTGAGATCTTCCACAAGTTGTGTTCTTCTCATTGGTTTTTTTTTGTGTGTTACTAGTCTTTGCGTACCAAATAAGATCTTCATTTTTTCATCCATAAACTTTTGTGTCCCATTTTTCGTTAATGTGTGTCTTGTCTTTTCTTTGTTATTAATTCATAACCGACTAAATAAAAACCTGGTAGGCTATTGATAGGCTCAGTTCTGCTGCATATGCCGTAGAAAAATACGTAATATGTCAAGCGTAGAAACAGCAAGACTTGTCTATTTCAGCTACTTCCACGTATGTCGTATGGCATTCTACTGTGGGGGAATGCTGCTAACGTTCAGAGAATATTTATTTTGCAGAAGCGAGCTAGTCGTCGAGCTACCTACCTGCTAACATTGAGCTGGCTGATCCGAGTTTCTTTAGTCCCTCCGATATTCAGTTGTTATTGGGGGCAGACGTATTCTGGGATATTGTGCATGGTCATCAGATAAGACTCGCGCGAAATAAGCCTACTCTTCAGGAATCTGAGTTGGGTTGGTTGATATCTGGCCCAACCGGTATAAGTTCTGGATCCCATAATAAAGCTTGTCACTTTTCACAAAATATTGAAGCCTCGCTTTCTAAATTTTGAGATATTGAAGACCTACCCCCACTTAATAAAAAATATTTCTCAAAGGTCGAAGAGTTCTGTGAAGGTCATTTTTTAGAAAATACGCAACGTACTAAAGAAGGCCGTTTTTCAGTCAAGATCCCTCTGAGTGAGTCACCCGAGAAGGCTTTAAGGTGACTCTTATAATATAGCTAAGTATCGATTTTTAAGCTTGGAGAAAAAAATTAATAAATCTATATATAATAAATTTAATCTCACGCCTTTTTATCCCCGAGGGGGTAGGCAGAGGTATTCCATTACTGGATATACCCACATTTCACGAGATATATTGGACCCCTAAATGAGAGGTGGTGAGCCCATCGCCAGACCGGGTCTGTTTACACATGTCTCAGAATTAATTCTGAGACCTGCTGGTTTCCTCACGATAAGTTTAATATTTAAGGATATTTTAATAAATCTCCTCTTCATAAAGAAGAATATATGAACAGTTGGGCCATTTATCACCCATAAATCGTCCTCTTTTCGGATATTATCTGCCACATCATGCTGTGATACGTAATCAGAGTGAGACGACACGTTTGCGAGTAGTTTTCGATGCGTCCTGTAAAACTTCGAGTGGCACGTCTTTTAACGATATTTAGCTCGTAGGGCCCGGTGGTTCAGGATGATTTGTTCTCTATCCTCCAGCGCTTCCGTGAAAACAAATTTGTCGTGACCGGTGACATTGAAAAAATGTACCGTCAAATCGAAGTCGATGAATCACAGCGCCATCTGCAGTTGATAGTTTGGAGGGACAACGAATCTCAACCGCTCAAAGTTTTGCAGCTAAACACGGTAACTTATAGAACAGCCTCGGCTCCGTTTTTAAGTACGCGATGTTTAGTACAATTGTCAGAAGAGTGTAAAGAAAGACCAACCAGATGTTGCGCATAATGTCCAGTCAAAATAGACATTACAGTTTGCATTAATTCCCAACAAGCTGGATTTTTATGCAGGCCTTGAATACGTCATTACAAGTGATATGTCAAAAGTCCCCATCGATCCCGCTTGTGCTTTGTTTTTTTTTTTCCACATTTGCGTTTTTTGTGTATATCTCTGAAACAATGAGAGCTACCGAAAAATGGATCAAACAAAGTTTGTAGATCGTAAAACTGTCTACAAAAAATATCTCACCACTTTTCTTCTACAAAGAATCGCTTTCGAGATATCGTGACTTTAGACCGCAGGAAAGTCGTTTTTACGACTATATGCACACATCTGAGGTAGTGTACACGGTGCTTTTTTTTACCGTGGTTTCCCCATTATATTTTATGAAGAAACTTTCGACCTTAACGATGTTGAATCGATGGTCATTTTATATCCAAATCTAGAAGCGAACCAGCGTAAGTTCATCAGAGATTCCGTCATGCTAGTTCATAAAGTTATAATAATAATAAATAATAATATAATCTCACGCCTTTCATCCCCGAGGGGGTAGGCAGAGGTATTCCATTACTGGATATACCCACATTTCACGAGACACATTGGACCCCTAAACGTGATAGGTGGTGAGCCCATCGCCGGACCGGGTCTATTTACACATGTCTCAGAATTAATTCTGAGGCCTGCGGGTTTCCTCACGATGTTTTCCTTCACCGTCGAGCTAGTGATAAATATGTACGTAAGTTTTTTGAAAAACTCATTGGTACATGCCAGGAATCTTCATCAGTGCCATTGTTGCAGAAGAACACACTTCTGAGAAAAGTGAACCCGCTGTTGGGTCTAAATTGATTGAGATAACAATTATTGTAATGGTTGTATCTGTCATTGCTATAGTTTCGCTTCTTGGACTTTTTATTGTTATAGTCGCAGTATTCTACATTGGACACCAAACCGTCAATCCGTTATGACGTTCAGCAAAGCTGCGGCCGTTTTTCTTGTTGCAATCGTCGCTGCTTCATGTAATTATTTAATATTTTTTCAAAAATACTTCAAGAAAAAATTTAATTCACTATATCGTAAGGCATTAAATCGACTATAGACATTGATTTTTGCACGCCTAACAACGCGTAAGCGTGTTGGAGTGCTCTACTCTCAATAGACCGCTATACAACATGTAACAGAATAAGCGCAATTCCTGAAATTGGTTTGTTCAGTATCGACTACTTATTCGATTTCAGCTATTTTAAATATGTGTTAAATTGTTCAAAAAAATTAATTATCGTAGCTGAATTTAGTGCTTTCTATGGAAATCGTGCTATTACTAATCGATATTTAAGAAAATTGGTTAGACATAACTAAAATTCGATTGCATCATATATTTTTTATATTAATATACTAATTGGAGTGTATGAGGAATTGCGCTTTTTCTGTTACGCGTTGTATAACGATTTTAAAATATAAAATCATTATACACTAAATCAATAAAAAGGGGTGTATTGAAAACTAGACATATAAAATTTTTAAGTCAGTGTATTTATATATATGCTGGACGGCATAATGCTTCCCTAGGCTGCGATTCTTGAACACCTCGCTCATTGTGATGCGAGCAATACACGCAAGTCTATGACGAAAAGTCACCAAGATGGTTTCCTACTGGAATCGACCTGGTTATTCAATATTTTTTTGGAGCAACATCATATTCTTAGAATTTATGTAAAATTGTATGAAGTAAAAATAAAGCATATAGTGCATCATAATTCAGTGTTTTTGTCGAAAAAAATTCCATGTAAGCATTCAGCACTAGGCCAAAAAATATCGATATATCAAAATATCGATATTTTTTCCCGCGATATATCAATTTTCGATATTTATTTTCAGATATCAAAATCGATATATTTATAAAGCTCTGCTGTCTGCGTATGCGTCACATCGTGTTTTTGAACAATCCGATTTCTTAAATTTAGAAAATATGCAGTAATCTGTATGGGTTTAGTTTCTTTGCTTCAAACACAAACAAAAATTACACTCTATACCTGCTTGTCTATGACAATGACATTGCTTGTTGGTTTGGTTGGTATCACTGCACTGGACTGACTGCATTTTAGAGTGTTGGTACGAACGTTGTTTTGTTGTGTTGTCACGAGTAAACTAAGCGTAGCTCATTGTTATTTTTGTGTGAATTGTATTTATGTTAAACGTCATGTCTGCTGTATGGAAGTTCTTTAAAAAAAGTGGGAACAAAGAACCTGTTTCTTGCAACTTGTGCGGTAAAACGTATAAAACTTGTGGAAACACTACAAATTTGGCAACACATTTAATAATAATAATAATATAATTTATTCACTCTCATGGACTTATAGCTAATTACAATTTGATTTTATATCAATTGTTTATCCAGTATGAGAGTCTGGAGACCGTGATAGGTTGCAAGACCCGTGTTACGGCACACCAGGCTCCTCCCTCGCGGTACAAATTTACGATGCGAGTGTACCAACCTAGGTACTAGTATGTAGTAGTAGTAGTTGAGAGTATTTAAATTATGTGTCTACGTGTGTTTGTGTGTAAGTGGATGTGAGAGTAGGTGTTGGGGTGAGGGGTATAAGAGGGTGTGTTGTGTGTGTATGTATGGGGGGTGTGGGAGTGGTGTGTGTATGTGTGTGTAAGAGAAATGCCATGGGTTAAATGCCAGAAGAAGAAGTAGGTATTAGTTAAATATGCAGGTAAGATGCAGATTATTTAATGGTAAGTATAACATTTTCAGTTTTGTTATAGTCAAGATCTAATAGCCAGTCTGTAACAATTTTTTTGCATTCAAAATAGCACTTAGGGTAGATGTTAAGTATTTTATTTAATTTGTTGTAAACATAATAACCAAGGAAGTATACGGAGCGCTGAGCAAGTGCAGTTCTTACGAAAACAGGGGGGGCATACAGTGTATTTCCGTCGGGAGGTAGAATTGGTTATGGAGGGGTTAAATTTAATTTGGGAATGGGTTTTTAAAATTAGATTTAATATAAATAACTGTCGCACAGTCAAAACTTTAACTTTACCATAAAGCTCGACAGTGGGGCACCTGAAAGGAAGCTTCCATCCAACCTTCAAAATGGCTCTTTGGGCGCGTTCAAGCTTCAGGATGGTTGTTTTAGGACAGCCACCCCAAACAACAATGCAATAAGAGGTCAAAGATTGGGACAGAGCAAGGTAAACCATTCTTATTACCGTTTCATCCGCAATATGACGAAGACGTTTAAATATAAATATAAGCTTTCTTAGTCTAGAAGAAAGAGTATCAATGTGAGAGTGGAATGAGAGCAGATTGTCAATATGAACTCCTAAGTACTTGATCGAATTTGTACTTGTCAGAGTGGGACATGAGCAAATGGTATGTGGTATTTTTGGGCAGGAGTGGGCAGTGAGGGAGTGAAGAGAGGGAGTTGGCAAGCTGGACTTGGACAAGGAAAAGGTAAGGAACTGCGTTTTGTCAGCATTAAGTGTGAGAAGGTTTCGCGAAAGCCAGTTCATAACTGAGTCAAGTCCTGTCTGGGCAAGTCCAAATATATTTTCCCAGGTGTCCCCGTGGAACAACAGGGCAGTATCATCGGCGTATGTATAAATTGAACCATTTGTCAGCTTAAAGTCACACAGATCATTAATGTAGACTAAAAAGAGAGTTGGTCCAATGATACTGCCCTGCGGCACCCCATAAGTGATGGGAAGTTCATCGCTAATCCAGTTTCCGATCTTCACGCATTGGCGTCGGGACGTAAGATAGCTCTTCAACAAGGACAGCTGAAGACCACGAACACCGATAGCTTCCAGCTTATTTAATAGAGTGGGAATAGAGATCGTGTCAAATGCTTTTGCCAGGTCCAAGAAGATGCTCAAGACTTTTTCCCCTACATCCAAGTTGCCAACAATATCACTAACTAAATCTGAAACAGCATTGCATGTGGAGATTCCAGAACGGAAGCCATATTGGGAGGCCGAGAGGATGTAATTTTTCTCCAGATAGTTAACCAATCTCTTATTTATCAACTTTTCCAGAATTTTTGATAGTGTTGGCAAAATGGATATAGGTCTGTAATTGCTAACACAATCTCTAGGCCCACCTTTATGAATGGGGAAAATAAGAGCCGTTTTAAATGCATCGGGAAAAGTACCTGTATCAAGGGCAAGATTGCATATATACGTAATGGGCTTGGTTAAAATATGTTTAAACTTTTTAAGAAAGAGCCCTGTAATATTGTCCAGCCCCGGGGCACAGTCACTGCGAAGGGTGAGTATAACGCGCTCTATTTCAGCCTCGTCCGTGCTCAATAACACAAATGAAAGTGGGGAAGGTGCAGGAGTTATGTGTTTACGAGGAGGATATGGGTTTACACTTATTTTTTCAGCGAGACTGCGGCCTACATTAGCAAAAAACGAGTTAACTTTGTTTACGGACATCATTGGCTCAGAAGGAGACAGCAGTTCATCTGCTTGTGAATTTATTTTAGAAGTGTAAGTTATGGTTTTAACAGCCCGCCACAGCTTCTTATTGTTGTATTGTGCAGCTGAGAGAAGAGCCCTATCATACTCATCCTTCGCCCTCCTTAGAAGCATTGTACAGTAATTTCTATACCGTTTGAAGGTTTTTTCGATGATGTCATTGTTAGGATTCCTTTTGTACTTTACGTGTAAGTGGTCACGGTTTTTTAGGCATCTTAGGAGACCTGGAGTTACCCAAGGTTGCTTGGTTCTTCTGCGGTTAGGTACTGTTTTCAAAATTGTGTTAAAGGTAATGGTACGATTCAGTGAGTTCATAAAATATGATGTTGCTGCGTTAACGTCGCACATGGAGTACATAAAAGTAAAGTCAATTTGTAACAGGTCAGCTTCAATGGCATCAAAATTCACCACTTTCATTGTTTTTTTTTTTTTTTTTTTTTATTATTTCTTTTACAAATAATACTTAATACAGTTTTATACTATACTCGCCAAACTACAAAGCAGTTTGTCGGCGAGAATAACGCTCTTTTCTTATATTTATAATTTGCCATAATATTATAACCCTACACCTATTTATTTACTTATAAATAACAATATATACCTACTTGTTTATTAAAGGAAATTATGATTACAAGGAAAGAATGTGTCACTTGTCCGTCTGTCTGGTTTAGGTTTAGGTAAATTAGCATTAAAAGGGGTGGTATTGGAAAGATAAAGTAAGGTTGTGTCATGATCAGTGACAGTTGTATGAGCAACATAGCAATATGCCTGACTTTTTGTTTTCAAAATTATATGATCTAGGCAGGTTTTGTTGTTACGAGTTTTAATATTGTGTGCAGGAAGCATACCATGGTAGGAGAGAAGCGTTAAGTACTCCACTGTGCGCGGTTCCTGGTTATCAACAGAGATGTCAATATTAATGTCCCCTGTTAATATTATGTTTTTATAGGAAGAGTAGGATGATAAAAGTCTGTTAAGAGAGTCGAGGAACGCAGTGATATTATGAATGGCGGGGGGTCGGTAAATGGCGATTACTAGGGTAGAAGTGTTAAAAACTAAGCATAAGCAATTTGCATTATCTAAATGTGATTCAACTACCGATACAGTGCTGTCCCTGTAATAAGCAATTATGCCTTCATTTTGCGAATTGTGGCGGCTAGTAGCAGCGGAGATATAGCCATCTAGTAGGGGGATGGGGGGCGAGTTTAATAACCAGCACTCAGATAAAACAATCAAGTCCCATGATGTGCCACTTCTATCAATTAGCAGAGACAATTCATTAAAGTTACGGTTAATACTCCGGATGTTCTGATTTAAGAGTTTTAATGAATTGGTATGCGTTCTCGAGAGCTGGGCACAATCATCTATTAAGCAAGTATGCGATTCCGCAACAGTTATAAAATCTAAGTCATTGTTTATCTCTCCCATGATCATCACCCAAACTATCAGCTGCGCCTTTTATTGCAATGGTTTATTGACGTTGAAAAATAAGGTTTATTATAAGAGGAATAATTGACACTGTAGTTGGCATTTAAAAACGAAGCACCATTTTGATTATTTACAAATGGTAGACATACAAAATTCATCGAAACGAACCGAAAAGTCTAGCAATGCGTGAAAAGTCTAGAAAAGTGTACCTATTTGCTTTAAAATTTCAATAATTTTAGCAATTTTTATAAATATTTGCAAATTGGGCAAAAATATTGAAAAATCGATATTTCTTGGGTGATATATATCGATATATTTGAAAAATATCGATACGATAAATATCGATATTTTTTTCCATTTGCCCATCCCTATTCAGCACTTAATTTAAAAAATTCTACATAGACAGTACAACATTAACATTAGAAGCCAAGTATATTAGTTTGCGTAAATATTCAATTAGGCATCTTAAAAGCAAGTATGCTTTTGAAAATTAGAGACCTCAGAGGCTTTATTAAAAGTAGTCTTCAAGTCAGAAAGTTCGTACTTAAAAAACTCAAATGTCTGTAGTTCAGTAAGCTTTGATGACATTTTAGCATATTAATTTTCAGCAGATATTTTTGAACATTAGACTTAGCCATTATTGTAACATATTTGGAATGTACTTACTGCAAATACCTACAAAGTTGTACTCAATATGTGATGTAAAAGCTACATCCCTTGGCCCGACGTTGATAAGAGTAATATCAGTTCCCTAGTTTGGAATTCCCAAAACAGAGGCCATTTTCCTGTATTTGTGGTTATTTAAAAGTAGAGCATGTTAAGTAGAACTGTAACATTAGTGTGTAATTTCGTCACTACAAAATGGGGGTTGGCAAAATGGCTACGATAAAATTGAAACTTTCTTATTTTAATTAGATTAATATTAGAGGTGCCTCACTTGTTCTGGAGCCGGATCTCCGCCGAGGAATACGAGCATAGAAATATCGCCTACCCTTAACAATTACTGGCCAGGAATTATAAATTGTGCAAAACGATAACACTATGTCGCATTTACTTGCTGTATTCCGAAGATAATCTTGATGCAGAGCTTCTCAAAGGTGTGAGGGTCGAAGGCAGATGTATTAACACGCACACCGAACCACGAGGAAGGGTTTTTCGATTTTTAACTTAGTTCACGACGACAAATTATATCATAACGATCTCAAGAAAGGCGCCAAACTGACTGAGTTGCCAGTATAACATTACACATAACTACTAAAGAGTGTTGCTACGTTTCGCAACCAAAAAACTAATACAGTTACAAATGTGAACATTCCGCCCACCTAAATACAAAGTATTTAAACTAATGACAAAATTTATACCATACAACAAACGAAGTTACTATTAAGCAAAGAGATTAAAATATATAATAGGGCATAGAGGGGACAAAGCAAGGAAAATTTGAAGCCAAAAGTTATTCCAAGTGGAATAAGTCTAGTACAATTTCGACCGAATGACAGCTCGCGTTCATACTAACTGACATGACGCTTGAGCTTCAAACATGCTTCAAAGTTTTGTATGAAAATATTCCCAATGCCCCCTCTATGTCCTATTATATTTTAATCTCTTTGCTATTAAGCGACAAATTTTAAGAAAATTGCTCAAAATTAAAGTTTAGTAACTAATTATTATTTAAATGACAATTCTAAATTATCGCTCAATGGCTAATTTTTTCATCGACTATATTTGACTCTGGAACCATTGTAAGAGGCTCAAGAGTCAAAAAATGACCAGGAGTCAACGCAGTTAAGTCACAAGGATCTGAACTAATAGGAATCAAAGGCCTCGAGTTAAGCATCGCTTCGATTTGCGATAGTACGGTGATAAACTCCTCATAGGTTAGGCGCTTTAAATGAGTCTTAACAGATTTTATGTCTGCTTCGGCCAAACCATTAAAGTGTAGGCTACCCGGAGGATTAAACGAAAATTTAATTTGCTGTGATTCAGAGGCATCAGTTAACAATTTGTCTAACATATTACTAGCGCCAACAAAATTTCTCTCTTGGTCATTATTACATCCACCACGACGGGCAACGAAACGCTTGAGAGCAGCGATGAAAGCTAAAAAAATTTTATGTTCAACAGTCAGGTGGAAAGACAAACTGAGTAATAGGCGTAAAATTAAGCTAACCAAATAACTATGTACCTACGTAGTAAAATCCTTACCTACTTATATTATCACCTTATGTAGGTAGAACGGCTCACCCGCACAGATAAACCCTGTGAGGTTTCGTGTTGTGGTCACGTAGACTTAAGAACAAATTGTATTTATGTTAATATATTATATTATATTTTTTATTTCATTAACATACGTGGTATGTCTTTATGCTACATGAATAATTAATGATGCTGTGGGCCCTGTCCGCCGCCGCGACCTCGTCTGTTAACCGGTTTCGCATGCACTGCGTTTGGGTCGGAAACCGGTTGTTCTTGCGGTTTTGTTGCACTTTCATCGCTAGTGCGTGCCATGGCTTCTTCCGTGGGTTTAAATCTTAATTTTTTCTTCTATGTTTTCCAGTGATGATTTAATTTCTTCATTTTTTTTATTTATTGTTGCGAGTATCTTTTCTTCTTCGTCAATGCGTCTTTTTTGTATTTCGCGTTCACTTAATAAATAATTCTCGGTTTGTTTCATCTGATTAATTTGTTGATGTAAAACTGTCTTTTTTTTCTAATTGACTGTGATCGTAATTTTCCGGTATTGATCTTGTTGTGCGTGATGCTATTTCTACTGATGCGGTATTCGGTTCCGGTTGTAATTCTATTGTTTCTGTTGTTAGCGATGTAATTGGTTGATGACCTAATATGATTTCGCTCATTACGTGATCATTTATTCTGTATCCCATGACAGTTGGATTTGGTTGTAGGTTTCTCATAGTCACAGCTCTATGCATTAATCGGCAGTTTAAATACCCCAAGGGTACCACAAAAGCCGCGAACACTAGTAGACCCAGCAATGACTTTGCCTTTCTCCAACTCCAGTAACGAGTCTTTCTTGTTCGATGTAGTGTTTTTATAATCTTTTGCACCTTTCCTGAACTGATGCACTTTACATTCTCTCCGGTATCCCATATAATTCCCAAGAACTCTAACTTGTGAGTTGGAACCAAGCTTGATTTTTTCCAGTTTATGGTCCAACCTAACTCGGTTAAAATATTTATGGTTAGTTGTATTTGGTTTTTCAAGGTACTCAAATCCTGGCACGCCAGCAAAAAATCGTCTAAGTACACGATTATTCGAACTCCTTTGGATCTTAACAGGCTGGCTACCCAGTTCGTCAGACGAGCGAAGATCACCGGGGTGACAGAGACCGAATGGCAGCTCGCTCATCTGGTAGCACTGATTGTCGTACGACAAAGCTAGGAACCTCCTGTGAGTTGGTTTTATGGGGATGTGTAGGTATGCACTTGATAAGTCGATTTTTGCTAAGAAGTCGTTGCGCTGTAGAAAATTTGGAACTTTCTGGTGATTGACGAGGCGAAAAGGTTTTGGTTTCATGAAACGGTTCAATGGTTTTAGGTTGAGTACTGGTCTTTGACTGCCGTCTGACTTCGGAACTAGAAAGAGTCGTGAGAGGAAAACTGATTTGTGGTTGCATTTTTCTAACGCCCCCATTCGAAGCAATTCCGTTATCTCTTGCTGCGTAGCCTGGGATTTTTTGGCCTGGGTTTGTAGCCTAATTAAATTTGTCTTTGATACCGACATAAGCGGGGGCTTTTGCTTGAATGGAATCGACAAGCCTGTCAAGATATTTAAAATGCAGCTTTGAAAAGAAACGTGTTTATTTGGCACCTATTAAAATTAAAATATTACAAAATAACTTAAAACTTAAAAAACTAGGTACCAAAAGGCTTTGAGCTCCATGACTCTCCCATTTTTCGACAAAATGCTTCAGGCGCCCCGCTAGATGACAGTCAATACCGTTTTGTTGATGGCCTCTTATGTGAAGGCGCGGGTTTCTCATGTCTCCCCCCTGTCTTATTATTGTTTGGTTTCGTCTCATATGATTTTCTAATATTTCTGTTGGCTGACGATGATGCAGTTGAGGTTGACTGAAACTTCTTTTTCTAAAATTGCTGCTGTCGCTGTTCTGATATGTTGAAGGCTCTCCGTAGCCTTGGCGTTTGATATTACTATCGGTCGAACCCTTGGCAGCGGGAAAAAAATTGTAGAAACCGCCATTCTGCTTAAAGTCTCGGATAGAGTATCTTCCTCAAATAGATGGGTAGAAGAGGGAGGAATATTAAGCAGTGTGGTATGCATGAATTTTGAAGGTGGTTTATAAGGAGAACATCTAAACTCTATTAACTCAGCACGACGCCCACACACGTACTGCAAAATGTCGTCACCAGATTTTTTAAAATCTGTTTCAGCTCCAGTGATGTGTCTCGCAATAGCCTCATTGAGAGCTTTTGATTTCATTTCGTTTGCTATCTTCGAGAGGGCTTCCTTTAATTGCTTCCAGTGCGCTAGAAGTAGTGATGTTACGAATATTCGCATTCGCATTCGCTTATGCGAATCATTCGCATGATTTTTTACATTCGCATCGACATTCGCATTCGCATTAAACGATGCGAATGTTTTGCGAATGCGAATGTGTGCAGGTCGAATCGTGTCTCGCCCGCCACCGGCCCGACCGCCGCGCGTCTCTTGGCGCGACCAATGGGAAGCGTTCATTCTTGCTGATTGTTTGTGATTGCTTTATAAGTATAGTCTGTTTTGTTTTGGTTGTCATTCAGTCATTTATTGCAATAGTTACGTAACAATATAAGATAAGATTTTTTTGGAGATTGTTTAGCAGTTTTTATGATGGCACCGGGAAAGAAAAGTGAAATTTGGAAATTTTTTACGCCTATTAATCGAGACCACGCAAAATGCAATGTTTGTGAAAAAAGTTACTCCACAATTGGGCGTACTACCTCGGCGTTGCGCACACATTTAAAGACCGTACATTCTAACGAATACGAAATGTTAATCAAGACTGAAGCGGAGGTCCAGGCTTCAAAACAGGCAACACTACAAGAAACTCCACTAAAAGAGGTTAGTAAACAATTATCTATTGAAGAAACTATAATGAAAAAGAAACAATGGGACTCCAAGCATCCGTTATCGCAAAAAATCGACTTCCGAATTAGCGAAATGATAGCATTACAAGACTTGCCATTTAATTTTGTCGAAGGCGTTGGGTTTCGAAGATTGATGCAGTTAGTCGCTCCCCAATATACTCTGAAAGGTCGTAATTTTTTTACTGAGCATACCTGTCAAGTTTTGTACGGTAAAGTTGCTGATAAAATCAAAGCTCTGTTAGCAGATTTCAAATATATATCATTCACGACTGATATATGGTCAGAGCCAAGTGCAAACGTATCACTTCTCAGCCTAACCTAACACGGCATAACGGCCCACTTCAATCGTGTAAATATTGTTTTAAAATGCGAGGAATTTGAAGGCCGACATACTGGTGAAGCTATTACAAACAAATTTGAATCAATGCTTAGTGAATGGAATATAAGTAAGGATCAAGTACATTGCATGGTGAGAGATGAGGGCTCAAATATGAAGCGTGCTATGAAATTGGCCGGATTTAATGATGTAGACTGTACAGCTCATAAGCTTCAGACAAATTTAAGGAATGGGTTAAATTCTCAAGAGTTTCTGGTGGACATGATTCAGAAATGTAATAAGATCGCCACTCATTTCAATCATTCGACTATCGCTCAAGGCCAATTAGCCAAAATCCAACAGCGACTGAACCCAGATCAAAATACACTGACTGTTATTGGAGATTGTGCAACGAGATGGAATAGCACGTTTTACATGCTCGAAAGGTGTTTAAAACTCAAAGATGCTTTGTGCCTTTATGCTAACGATAATAATATTGCTAACATGACACCTGAAGAATGGAAAGCTATGGAGTATTGCGTAAACATTCTTAAGCCGTTTGAAGAAGCTACACGCAATTTGAGCAGCTCACACACTTTAATTTCATCAGTGATTCCGATTATTTACACTTTGAAAAAAAGCCTTGATGATACACGGCTACCTAATGAGGGCGACGCTGTTGATAACATTATAATCAGCTTTATTGACGTTATTAAAAGCGAAATAAATAAGAAGTTTTGTGATTTGGAGAATGATTCCTTGTTCACAATGTCAACTTTTCTGGACCCAAGATACAAGCATAAATTTTTTAGTGATATCGTGAAAGATAAAGTCAACACCGATATTGTTGAATTGGCTCGAAGTCTGGCGAACCGGGATGCTGGTAATGACCACCCTTCAGCTTCAGATGCTAAAAGGTCGAGAAGTTTAGCAAGCAACATTGGTGAGCCTTCGACAAGTTCTGCTAAAAGTCTTTTATGCAATCTGGCAGGCATTCTAGATTCCTCAGATGAAAGCGAGGGCGCCGAAGAATCCCAATCTGCTGAAGACACTAAAACCTTTGAAATTAAGACTCAGTTGAAGGCTTATCTAAAGGAAAAACGAGCTTCTCTCGATGAAAACCCTCTGGACTGGTGGAAAACTAAATTAAAATACGATCAATTGACAGATTTGGCACGCAAATATCTAAGTGCTCCACCAGCCAGCGTTCCGAGCGAGCAATTGTTCAGTGCAGCCGGCCTTATATACGAGCCCCATAGAAGTCGCCTCATGGGCGAAAAGGCGGCAAAGTTGCTGTTTCTGAAGTATTTATTTATTTATTTATTGTTTAGGTAATCAACAGCTTAATATTATTACAGCACATTTCTTAGAGTCTATTTTTTAATAGCTAAGCCAATAAAAGATCACCCCAGTTTGGTTATAGCAATGTTGTCGTTATCATCTAAAAAAAAAGAAAGGATATAAATAAACAAAGCAAGAGTGCTACGTGCATTACGTTTGAAGAATTGACTCTCTAAATTTGGTCGAATAATTCTTATCTCTAAATCAACAAGGATGAGAAAATGATATAAAACTAAATAACCTCGCTATTAATTTGATGATGATGGAAACCAGTGTATTGTAGAATTTAAAACTAGCTCGCGAATATGTTGCTAAATAAATTAAGTTAAACACTTTTCATTCTATCTATTATTATGCTAACAACGCGACCAGTTGTCAGATGCCCATTGCTACTGAATCATTTTAAACACATAGGTACGCTAAATTAGCGAATTAACTATTTTATTTAATTTGGTTTAATTTATGCCCTACGATTAACATTTTTAATCTTGGGATCGAACAACAAGGTAAACCCGCCTGTGCTGTTCGTTAGGTCAGCAATCTCACTCGGAACGTTCGTTAGTCAATATACGTGCGATAGTGGTT
Organism: Ethmia dodecea; assembly: GCA_963855545.1. NCBI lineage: Eukaryota > Metazoa > Arthropoda > Insecta > Lepidoptera > Depressariidae > Ethmia > Ethmia dodecea. The sequence continues at coordinate 1,090,493 of OY979447.1, forward strand.
TTGAACGCTGCCTTCTTGCAGTTAAAAGGATCAGTGTTATGAAAGAGTGTGTTGTACGAGTGGACAATGCGAGCGATAGTCTCATTACGGCCATAGTTGGTGCGACGAAACGGGGTATACAGTAGTCGCGGGTGCCGAGTTCGACGCCCTGGAACACAGAGACCAAAAGCGCTCACCAAGTCCGGACAGTCAATTTTAGAATTAAGAATGTCAAAGAGAAGCATCATATCTGCAAGAGTTCGTCTTTGGCTTAATGATAAAAGATTATGGGCCTTTAAGCTTTCTTCGTATGATGTAGTAGAGGTGAAGGTTTTGAAATCTAAAAATTTTACAAATCGCTTTTGTATTTTTTCTAATTGGTATATATATTTTTTGTAATGTGGAGACCAAATGCAAGACGCAAACTCGAGACAACTTCGAACGTAAGCAAAGTAAACACCTTTGATGCATATACGGTTACGGAAGGGCGCACAAACCCGCATAATAAAGCCAAGTGATTTAAAGGCCTTGTTTGTAATATAGTTTATGTGTTGCTGAAACATGAGTTTAGTATCAAGGTGTAGGCCAAGATCACGGACTTGTTGGACGCGATTAATAGGAGTGCCATTAATGTAATAAGTAGCGGTGATAAGTTTTCTGCGACGGGAAAATGACATCACTTGGCATTTTTCAGCGTTGACAGAGATTCGGTTCTTACTGTAGTAGTTTGTAAGTTCGTCCAGATCGTGTTGTAATCTCATGGTGTCATCTATGGTGTTGATTTGTGTTATAATTTTGGTGTCGTCAGCATACATAAGAAATTTACAATATGTTAATGAATCGAAGATGTCGTACAGGTAAATATTATAAAACAATGGGCCAAGGTGGGACCCTTGTGGTACTCCTGATGGAATTTCAATAAGATCTGACCTATGACCACCTATGACAACAGCTTGGGATCTTTTAAATAGATAAGATTTAACCCAGCGCAGAAGATCACCGTGTATTCCTAATTTTTGAAGCTTGGCTAGCAAGATGATTTGGTCAACGCGGTCGAATGCTTTTTCAAAATCGGTATACACTACGTCTATTTGTCGGCCTGCCTCCATGTTTTCAAGAATATATTTAGCTAGTAAGGTGAGGTTGGTGGTGGTGGAGCGACCACGCATAAAGCCGTGCTGTTCAACGGGGATACTATGGCAAATAAGAGGGTATACGATATCATAAATAGTCCTTTCAAAAATTTTACTCATTACATTAAGTATAGATATAGGCCTGTAGTTTTCAATTTTAGTTTTTAGGCCTTTTTTGTGTATGGGCACTATCCTAGCTTCTTTCCAGATACTCGGAAAGAAGCCTTCGGATATAGATTTATTGAATAGCAGTGCCAGTGGTTTCACTAAAGATCTTGCACATTTTTTTATAAACAAAGGGGGTATATTGTCAGGGCCAGCTCCTTTGTTGCTGTCCAGATTAGTTAACAATTTAAAAACGGTCTCATCTGAAATAAAAACGTTACCAATATCTCCACTGGAACTTTGGGGTTCTGGGAAAATTGTTTGTGGATAATCCACTGCTGGGAGTGAAAATACACTTTGAAAAAATTTATTAAACCCGTTTGCAATATCGGGAGCATTCCGCAACGGTACATTGTTAGATGTAAATTCATTAGGGTAGCTGCTACTCCCTTTCCTTGATTTAGCAAACGCCCAGAAATATTTAGGATTCTTTGAGATTGATTGTTGACAAGTAAATATGTATTTATTGTAACATGCTGTATGAACACGATGGTAACGAGCTCTGAGGTATGAGAATTCATTATAGTCACGCTTATTTCCAAATTTTTTCCATATACCGTGGGTCTTTTCTTTTTCACGAATTATTTTTATAAACCAGATAGGATAACATCGCCTACTATTATTGATATGAACGACGGGTACATATAGATTAATACAAAGATGTAATATTTCATAAAGAAAACTCACCGCGCCTTCAGTGTTTCTAGTTGAGAACTCAGTGTCCCAGTCTATATTATTCAAATATTTACTTATACTGTCGTAGTCGCCTTTACGGAAAACAAACTTCTTAATATTTTCTGTTCTAAGAGGAGGTACGGTTATTTCTGATGCGTCTATAAGTAAGGGTGGGTGAGCATCGTCTTTTTTAGTTAATGGGATCTGACAGACGCTTAAATCAATATTGAAATTACTGAAAACTAGATCCAGTACGTTATCTCGATAGTTTTTATTGTGATTGTATTGTGAGAACCCGCAAAGAGGTAGGTGTTCTAACAACTCAGTTACATGGTCGCGCGTGACTACAGAACTACCTGGGTATATAGTGGGGCATCCGTCATTCCATTCGACAAACGGTAAATTAAAGTCGCCTAATATTAAATAATGGTCGCCGTCATACTCGGGAGAGGCTACATCTGGAAATATAGCCTGCAGCAAGGAGTAAAAATTACGAATGTCAGTCTGCTGAGGTATGTCTTCGCCACGTATGTAAGTAGTAACAATATGTAGATTTTGAGTACAACTAATAGAATCCGATGGTATCGTAATCCATAATAAATCGGTGGGAAAACAAGACGAGGGTATATCTCGAGAATGCGCACGCATTTCTCGCCGGACACAAATCATAACTCCGCCTCCTATTTTTTTACCTGTGGCAATCAAGTCCCTATCGCAGCGAAATACATCGTATCTATCGTCACAAAATTCACTATTAAATATACCGTCACACAGCCATGTTTCAACTATCACAATAATGTCGTAATCGTTAGCATGAATGTTATTGTATAAATGATGTGTTTTTGTCCGTAACCCGCGCACGTTCTGATAATAGATACTTATTTTCTTAGAAGTCATGGTAAAATGATTCTATTATTAGTATCTGGACTATTTATATTATGTGAGCGAATACGCGTTGAGGGCAGGTGAAGTACACAATAGTTAAGTATTAATATGTTGATATTTCTGAGTGGGATTGCGAAAAGATAAGGATACAAACATACGCGTGGATGTGGCATATTGTTTTTTGCATTTTTTAGTGTGTGTGAGGCAATTTTATAAGAGCGTAAATGAAAGCAGTAGGCAAGCGAGTGACAATCTGAATTAATGAGTATCGAGAAGAAAGGCAACTTACTAGTTTCCATCATAATTAGTTGAGGTAGCGTAATACGAGTATGTACAAAGGTAGGCAATAAACTTATTGTAAACACCAAGGTGAGGGTAACTATCTTAACTTTTGTAGGTCCGATTCGTGTCGGATATGTACGATTGGTGATGTGTCGTTTTTTCTCATGAGTATACGACCGTTTTTTACCCAGCAGTACTTATATCCTTTGGATTTGCGTGCATCTCGGCCGGCTTTAAACAAGCGTTTATTTTCTACCGTCAAATGTTCGGCAACATACACTCGTGTAGATTCGCAAGGCATAGAAAGGTCTAGAGTTGTCAACGCTTTTTTATGCAGTCCTGCAAGTATGTTATCTTTTTGTATGCGGCTTCGAAGTTTGATAACAATGGATTTTGGGCGTTCAGGTTTGGAAACAAGTGGCTGGATTCTAGTGACGTGAATTATATCGCCATGGGTTAACCCGACACTAGCAAATTTGGATATTTGCAGCGTTATATTCATAAGATCTTCATTTTTAGTTTCGGGAACTCCGGTGACCTCTAAGTTTAGCAGCCGATCCCACTGTTGCTGTTGCTGCAGACGATATTGTAAGTCATAAACGGTGGAACGAAGGGAATTTATTTCTGATTGAGCTGCTTCTGGTATTTTAGCAGCCGACTCCACTTTGCTTAGCCGGTCCTTAAAATCATTCAATTGTGCGGAGTTATACTCAAGTGAGTTAGTAAGAGATTTGAAGTCACTTAGAATACTGGCTTGCCCATCTTCCAGTTTTGAAACAGAGTGTGTTACTTCGTTGTATTGGTTTCTTACCGTTTCCAGTTCATTACGAATATTCGCGACCGATAAGTTTATTGAGGTCAATTCATTTTTTACCTCAATATTTTGGGCTTTTATGTCTTCAACTGCTGCGTGTAAACATTTAGAGAATTTTCTGTCTTGATCCGCAAGTGATGTTGATAGATTTGCCATGAATTGATCCATATATCCTTTTATTGAGTCCTCGTTGTAATCATCCCTGGTCCTTTTACGCTCATTCCGTGTCGAAACATTCTTAAATCTATCTTTACTATCGTTGAGCTCGGGCGCCGAGTCATAGTGCGTCGATACGTCATCGTCGAGCGGTGTAAGGGACATCGTAGGTGCAAGCGAGAGGGGAATAACGGCACTCACTTTTTCTCCTTTACTCGGAACCGGCACGAAGCGAATTAAAACCTGTTATTATTTACACACTGGTGATGCACTATAATGAGATAGCTGCTTCAACGAGATAAGATTGCTAATTGCGTGACAGTAATTTAATAACTTTAGAATAAACGTAATGCGCGTCTGCTTACGACGACAGCCAGCGACGAATGTACGCATAATATGCCTCTATTGACCTTTGACTATTAATAATACTAGTATAACATTATAATTATTGTATAAAACACTGATTTATTGACCTAATATGTTTTTCTTACTCCTATTGTAAATTACGAGATCGTAACTTGCACTAAATCCCAGAGTTTGTGACAAAAATTGCGATGTAAACTGCGTTTTCATCAAAATTACTTTTACAATTTGTAATAATAAACTGATCACTTGAAAAGATTAAAGTGTTTTAATGATACTCCTAAACATTCGCATTCGCATTCGCATTCGCACATTCGCATTCCCAACATTCGCATTCGCATTCGCATTCGCGAATGTGAAAAATATGACATTCGTAACATCACTAGCTAGAAGTCCATGGGTTAAGACCCCCAAAGTCTGGTCAAACTTAACAACCTGTTCATGAGGGACCCAGTTTGGGGTCTTTCCTGCCAACTGAGAATTTACAGATAAGGATGTAAATGCTGGAGTTGCCTGTAGCTTCTTACTAACCTCATTATATCGGAGGTTCTCCAAACCTTGCTTACAAAATCTTTGGCAATTTATGGCTTGTTCCAACAAATCGGCGGGAGCAGGCATGATTTTTGGTTCAGCTTCTTTGACACACGGCGAGAATTCAAATAAATCCTCATAACCACCTGGTAAGTCCAGAGCTATATCTGGGGCTCGGAACACGGAGGACGCCCTATCATCATTTTCTTTGTCTTCTTATGATAAGACTTCTTCCAAATCTGAGTCATCGTCTTCGCTTCTACCATTATGATTTCCTGGCATGTTGCATGACGATTGGTTACTCAGCAGCTGTGCCATCATGTTTTGCAGGGTTTTCGTCTGCTCTTTAAGAATGTTTAGTTCCTCAGTCGAAGTAGAAGAAGAAGATTGCTTCTTTAGTTTTTTATTACGACCATGTTGTGATGACTGATCTAATGGTCTTTTACTCTTTTCCCCACCAAATATCAGATTTTCCGCCTCCTCTCTGGACAAAAAGTTGACCCTGATGTCGTTGATAGCCGCCACGAAAATTTCAAAATTAGAAGCGGACCCATGTATCTTAAGGACCAGTGATTTCGGACTTATTATCAAAGCCCTGCAGAAAGGCCAATCCAGGAGAGATAGTTTTAAATTCTTGAATGACTTTTCCGATATAGAGGTTGTATCCAGGTCAAACGCTTTTATGATAGATATCGTCGGAATGGCAAATCTTAGTTTATTAAACACTTGTGTATCAATTTTTGAGCCAAAAAGATCCCTCTTGCTATAGTTAACGACATTCCAGCTGCGCCATGTATCCGGATAAACTTGATTAACGACCTCGATAAGACGGTCCAAAATTTATCTGTCCTCTGGTATCTCGAGATCGGCGAGTTCTCCTAAAGTTATGAAAGCTCTCGGTAGAGCCATTTTTCATCCTGCAACAGGAGAAGTTATCCACTGAATCTGATCCTGCAACAGGAGAAGTTATCCACTGAATCTGATCCGACTGCTTCATTCATTTTCGGCGACTGGTCAAGATTTCTATCCGACCCCTGTTTAAACTAGGCCGACGCCTGCTTAAATTCGGTCGACGGCTGCTGGAACGCAGACGACGGCCCATATTATTGACTCGACGGGTCAATTTGTTGAACCGACGGCTCAATTGACGGCTAGTTTTAATGAGCCGACTGCTGATCTCTGTTCGGGTCATTTACCTGAGCCGATGGGCTGCAAGGCTACAGAGATCATAGGATCCAAGTTAAGTGGTGAAAACCACGTAGGACTACCATGGGTGAGTCCAAAGAGAGAATACAATAATTAACAACTGAGGCTACCAAAATATCAACCTCAGAACTTATACATACACTGAAAATTAACAAACACAAATTATTTGTAACCATCTTAGAATTGATTATAGGTGACTCAGCTTAAAAATCGAGATCATCTATACACAATCAACGATAATCTCTCGAACAGTCTCACTGTTTATTACAACGTGCGTATCACTCGGCAAAATACAGCGTACAGGAGACCGCGCGCATCGCGCTAGCCGGATAAGCGGACCTCGCTCCCCGCACCCGCCCCGCCCTCGTTCCTACAGGCGGGCGCTGTGCTATAGGGGGAATTTACTGTGAAATGAGCTGGGTAGACGTGCCGTTTATTGACAAATACAAAGTGCAACCTCAGAAGGTCAAGCCGCAGGCTCAGACCTAAAATAGAGATCTATAATCATACCGCTCTAAATGTGTTCCTTTTTAATTTACCGCGGGCATTACTTAGAATTGTCAGGATTAAGAATTAGTTATTTCTTTACTACCCTTGATTTAGCATCTGGGTACCATCAAATTGAGGTCAACCTAGATGATCAACCAAAAACGGATTTTAGTACTCAATTCGGACATTACGAATTTTTAAGAATACCGTTTGGATTAAAAACAGCCCCAGCAACATTTCAGAGAGCAACGGATAATATTTTAAAAGGACTTCAGGGAGTAGAATGTTTTGTATATTTGGATGATTTAGTAATTTTTTCGAAAACGCTTGATGAACACGTACAAAAATTAAGAAAAGTTTTCGAAACGTTAAAAAGAGCTAACCTAAAAATCCAACTAGAAAAATCTGAATTCTTGAAAAAAGAAGTACTTTATCTTGGGCACGTTATTACAAAAGACGGTCTAAAACCAAATAATGATAAAGTAAAGGCAGTCATAAATTTTCCCCTACCAAAGAAGGTAAAAGACAATAAGTAATTTTTAGGCTTAGTTGGCTATTATAGAAGATTTATTAAAGACTTTGCTAAAATCATTAAACCAACTTTTGAAGAAAGATCAAAAATTTGAAATTAATGATGAATTTGTTAAAGCATTAGACACGTGCAAAAGTATTTTAACTAATGCACCATTACTACAGTATCCAGATTTCGAAAAACAATTTATTTTAACTACAGACGCATCAAATATAATGACGATGCAGCCTGGGGATGCGTCCAGTTTAGGTGAAATAAAAAGGGGTTTTACGTTATGTAACTCAGTCGACGTTTATTGTAGAACACAAGATGGAAGCGAGTACAGCACACAGGAAGCAAACCATAGACAATGCTACGAACTATAAACTAAATAATTCTATTGATGCGTTCACTTTAACACCCCTCCCCAATAGAATTAAGTTACAAATTGTACAATCCAAAATATCTCTCAAAGTAACAAATCATATAAGCCCTATGCTTGACTTTAACTTTTAAAAATCTCAAACAACAGAGTGCACAGTATACCTACCCAAAAAAAAACTATTTCTAGAGATATTATACCTACTAAGGTAAATTATACAATATTATAAATTTTCCCTTTACTTACTGTGGGACTGACAACAATCTATCTCTAAACTTTGTATACAATTGCTTCCCTAATGGTTTTGTAAACAAATCTGCTAACTGTTCATTTGAACATATATATTTTAACTGTACTACACCTTCCTCAATTTTTTCCTTAATAAAATTATGCTTAAATTCAAATTCAAATTCAAACTTCTGACTTCAACACAATTTTAAAATCTAATATTAATTTTCTTAACCAACAAGCCTCAGTCACCGCCTTACTTATGGCTAAATATTCAGATGCAGTCGACGATATTGCCACGGACTGCTGTTTCTTTGAGCCCCAAATGACTGGACACCCAAATATTTTAAAAATATAACCGGTTGTCGATTTTCTATCTACCACATCTCCACCCCAGTTAGCATCTACATAACACTCACATTCTGTGGCAGTATCATCTTTAGATTTATATATCAAACTAAGATTAATAGTAGCTTTAATATATCTCAATACTTGTTTCAACAACTTATACAATAACTCACTAGCACAATGCTGAAATCTACTCAAAATTGATACAGTTGCACATAAATCAGGTCTGGTTGCTAATACTGCATACATCATACATCCTATAAGCTGTCTACATTTTGTTTCTATTTCTGGACTCTCCGATTTATCTCGCAATAATAATTCAAACTTAAAATTTACATCAATGGGTGTATTTACTAGTTTACAATTTAACATACCATATTTCTGTAATAATCTTTCCAAATAAGAAGTCTGATTTAATACTGTAATACCCTTTTTTAAGTTTTGCTGAATGCTAATACCCAAATACTCAGAAACAAAGCCCATATCTTTCATTTTGAAATTTTCTGACTGAACATATCCCTCCCTTTTAATCACACTATTTAACTTTTCATACCAATATTTTGGCGACCTTTTCAGGCCGTAGATGGATTTATTCAGTCTGTAAACTACATTTTGATCCTGACCAACATGAAAATCTTTCGGCAATCTCATATATACCTCCTCTTTTATTTCCCCATTTAGAAATGCACTACATACATCCATCTGGTATATAGGTAAATTTAATTTTGTGGCTACAGCAATAAAGGTTCTCAGAGTTGGCAAACTAGCTACAAGTGAATACAGCTCATTTAAATCACAATTTGTTTCCTGTTCAAACCCTCTAGCTACTAATCTACATTTATATTTGACATTTCCAGACTCATCTTTCTTTTTCTTAAATACCCATTAACTACTTATAGCTTTCTTACCCTTGGGAAGTTCTGTCCTTGTCCATGTATTGTTCTCCTCTAGTCCATTTAACTCCTCCTGAATAGCTTTGCTCCAACTTTCACTTTCTTCAGTATCCATTGCTTCTTTGTATGACTGGGGTTCTATTGCCGTAAAGTCCAGTTCATAATCTTTAAGCCAGGCAGGTGTATTCAGTGTCCTTTTCCTCTCTTGTTGTAGATCCAATATTATTTGTTCCTCCAGAAGTACCTCCTACATCCCGTTCTTCTTCCTCCTGTAATTCCTCTGTGTCATGTTCTTCTTCTTCATCATCCTGTATTTCGTCTGTTAAATATTCTTCTCCTCCATCTTGTATTTCTTCTTCTTCTTCAGTATTTACTGTCATATCATGCTCTGTATTTCTTTCCGTTTGTTCTTCTCTGTTTTCTTTTTCGGATTTATCTAGAATCTTTTTAAGATTTTCTATTTGTCTGGTATTTTTATCCTCTTGTCTCCAACCACAATCCTTTCCAGTGAATATTACATCTCTTTTGATGGCTACATCTCTCTTGTTAAAAATGTACACTTTATATCCTTTGGTATTTTCACTAAAACCCATAAACAGTCCACGTTCTCCTTTTGGATCCCATTTCTTTCTCAGCTGTTTAGGTATGTGTACATATACTTCACTTCCAAACTCTCTTAACTGAGATACATCATAATCCTTTTCAAACCATAACTCATAAGGTGTACGACCAGGTATTGAACTTGTACCTGTACGGTTAATGGTATATACTGCATTATTTATAGCTCCAGCCCTGAATACTTTGGGCAAACTCTTCGCTTGTAACATAGTACGAGCTGCTTCAGTAACTGTTCGCATTTCCCGCTCTATTTTACCATTTTGTTGTGGAGTATAACTTACTGATGTCTCATGTTTTATACCATTTTGTTCCAGGAATGGTTGTAATTTGAAAAATTCTGATCCTTGATCAGTTCGCAGAACATTAATATCTTGACCCATTTCCTTCTTTGCAAAAGTAATAAAATGTTTGATCTTTGCACAAACCTCAGATTTTTCTTTCAGAAAATATACACTTCTATAGTGTGAATAATCATCTTTAATTAATAAATAATATCTCGCACCACCCAGTGATCGCTCTTCCATTGGTCCACACACGTCTGCGTGCACTCTCTCTCCTGGCTTTGTAGTCTTAGTTTCGCTTCTACCAAAAGGCAACATATGTTGTTTACCTTTTAAGCAGCTTATGCACACCTCTTTACTGTCTTCATATTGGATATTTTGCTTTTTCAATAAGTTTTTGACATACTCATACGTGAAATGTGGGTATATCCAGTAATGGAATACCTCTGCCTACCCCCTCGGGGATAAAAGGCGTGAGATTATATTTATATTTTATATATATTTTTGACATACTCGAAATTTTGAGGTGCTAATCTGACATGCCAGTCTAATAGACTTAATTTTGTTTTTACAAAGTGAGCACTAGGTGTAAAAAATCTGAACTCCATACAGTACATTTTTTCTTTTCTTTTCGCTAATGCCATAGCTTGTCCATTATGGTTCAGAAATGTACACTTATTATTGTTTAACACCAATGTATAACCTTTGTCTAAGGCACTTGTTACAGAGAATAAGTTTACTTTAATGTTCGGGACATATAACACATTATACATGGTTGTTTCAATCCATTCGCGCCCATTAAACGCTTCCAGCTTAATTTTTCCAAATCCAACAGCTGTTATTGTGGTCCCATCACCGATAACTATCTTTTTCGGTTCTTTTAACTCATTATAATCTTGAAGTAAATTTCTGTCCTTCGTCATATGCTCTGTGGCACCACTGTCCATAAACCAGAAATTACACGGACCCTGTTCTCTCATCGACACTACAAATGCATTTCTCTGGTGTGTCTGCTCTTTATTTTGTCGAAACCGACAGTCGCGTATGAGATGACCAGGTTTTTTACAATAATGACACACTGGTTTAATGCTATTGTCCAAACATTTCTTTGAGTAGCATTTATCTGCGTAATGTCCCAACTTTCCGCAGTTATTACATTTTATAATCTTTTTATTCGATCCTGATCTTGCTGCCAGAGCAGATACACTTTCTGTCTCTCTGTGATTTAATCGCTCTTCCTCCATTAACAAACGTGCAGTGAGATGATTTATATTTCGTTTATTTTCATCGACCGACTCCCACGCACTAATGAAATGTTTATAATCCTCGGGCAAAGACATAATAATTTTGGTTATAAGCATACTTTCATCTACTTCCTGTCACAAATTTTTCATTTTACTCGTTAAGTCTTGCAGCTTTGATATATGTTCACTGATGGTGGTCCCAGGGACATAGTTATATAAGAAAAACTTTTGCTGAACTAAGTGAAGACTGCTTTCGGACTTTTGTTCAAACACGCTGAGCAGCTTTGCCCATATTTCGGCAGCAGTGTTACAATTGATAATATGTTGAATCACGTTGGGAGATAACCTCGTTACAATGACAGACTGTGCTTTGGCATCTTTCTTTATCCAATCTTCAACAGCCGTGATTGGCTTTATAATCGTACCGTCGACAATCCCCCACAGCTCTAAACTGTTAAGAATTATACGAACCTGGAACTTCCACACGCTCCAGTTGCTAGCACCATCTAACCTCGAACTTGCCTCCGGACCGGCGACAATATATGAATTATCCATTCTTCAGGCTTTAAGGCGCTGGACCCATAACCAATGACGATGCAGCCTGGGGATGCGTCCAGTTTAGGTGAAATAAAAAGGGGTTTTACGTTATGTAACTCAGTCGACGTTTATTGTAGAACACAAGATGAAAGCGAGTACAGCACACAGGAAGCAAACCATAGACAATGCTACGAACTATAAACTAAATAATTCTATTGATGCGTTCACTTTAACAAATATAGCGTTAGGCGCGGTCCCAAGGTTTATCCCAAGGTTTATCCCAAGGTCAAATAGGCAGCGATAAGCCAATTGCTTATGCTAGTAGAACCTTAAATCCCGCCGAACAAAATTATAGCACAATAGAAAAAGAGTTACTAGCTCGAATATGGGCAGTAAATTATTTTAGACCTTACTTGTACGGTCGTAAATTTATGGTTTATCCCGATCATAGACCGTTAGCATGGCTGTATTCATTAAAAGAACCAAACAGTAAACTAACTCGTTGGCGCTTGAGATTACAAGAATATAATTTTGACGTAGTATACCGAAAGGGAACTCAAAACACAAATGCTGACGCTCTTTCAAGAATTAAAGTAAATACTTTAACAGTTAGAGGCGAATCTGATAATAGACCCTCTACCTCACAAGAATCTGATAATAGACCCTCTACCACACAAGAACCAATTTATGCAACTATCTCAACCCCAGACTTAATTGAAACTGAAACTATAATATCAGAGGAATCTGCAACAGCCTCAAAATCAGAATCAAATGTCTATAATTTAATTTCTGAAGATGTAATGACAGTATCAAATGAAGCTATTGACAATAAACCTAACCAAATTATAGTAAATCATTGGTACAGAAATAATATTGAAATTAATGATTTATCTAAAAATAAAATGACAATTAAAGAAATTTTTTTTAGACCCAGAATTCAGAGAATTACAAAGAAATATTACATTTACTTTGCAACACCCAGTCTAAAACTTTTGTTTAACGAAGCAATTTCTGATTTATATGATAAAAATAAGTTAAAAATTATTGAATGTGCAAAAAGTGTTCCGATTGTAGCCAATGAAGAGGAACAGAGAGAATTGGTGTCGAAATATCACGACGGTAAAACATGCCATAGAGGTATTACGGAAACACTTAATAAAATAAAACGAAATTACTATTGGACAAATATGAAAGAAACAGTCGCCGCTGTAATTAACGCACGCGATGCTTGCAAACGAATGAAATATTTCATTTCATTTCATTTTTATTTCACTAATAATTTCAAATACAATGTCCTTACAGGCGTACCCAAATCGACAATGTAGAAAATGACATAATAATATTAAATGTAGTGCCTCTACAATTCAAAATTTTATATCTTATGACAAAATTATAAAATAGTAAAGTCAAACAATTAACAAGAATAAAATAAATATCAAATAATTCAGCCTTCATAATGTCAACCAATGTAAAATTTAAAATGTCAAACTATGTAAAATTTACAACGTCAAAAAAAAATTCAAATGTAAGTACTTAATTAAAATGTAGGTAATAAAATATAATCAAATCAGAACAATAGAATATGCTTTCGAATATGTCATAGAAAAAATATAATCTACGTCTTAATTAATTAAAGTTTACAAATAATTATTAAATATCCAACATAATTTACAAAATCCAATAATGTCACAATAATTAAGGTATTTTCTTTAACAAATTAATCAACGTTATTGTTACAAATATAGTTTAACGTAACTTCTGTGAATCTGGTCAATGAGCAGTTAAATAAATCTAGGTTCCTCGAAACTCCATTCAGAATACGAATAGCTGTGGTCAGCGGAGCATATTTCAAAATATTCGTTCTGCATGTTGGTACAGCAAACGTAACGTCCCGCGGTCCTCGTCGTAACCGTGGGTTTGGCACTACCATTCCTATAATATGTAGTATATGGGGGTTATTTAATTTTCCCAAAAACACCTTATATACGTAAGCCGCCAGAGCTAACCTCCTTCTTACTTGTAATCTATCATATCCGACCATTCCCATTACATACAGTGTGGGGTACTTGAGAGGGTAAAAAGGAAAAACTCCATAACGCCGATAGAACAAATACCTTAAAAATTTATTTTGAATTTTCTCAACCATAGATCTATATTTAAGCTCGTGGGGATCCCATATAATACTTCCGCTCTCTAGGCGACTTCTAACAATTGCATTATACAACGTCGATATAGTTGCTGTATTGCTAAATTCGTTCGATTGTCTTATAACGAAACCAAGTGTTCGATAGGCTTTCTTGCATATTTTCATTATATGGTCTGAAAAAGTGAGATCTTCCGCGAATTCAATACCTAAATCTCGGACTGTTTTAAGCTTTGTTATACATTTGCCGTCAATTTTGTAATCGTATTCTAGCCGAGACAGTGCACGCGTATATGAGACAGAGTTACATTTTGACACGTTAAAATATAATTTATTCTTCTTACTCCACTGAACAACTCTATCTATATCCTTTTGTAATAGGACACAATCTTCTGTAGTCTTGACGGCCATACAAAGCTTCAAATCGTCCGCAAACAACAGACATTGCGCGTTTTCCACTACCTCCGGCAAGTCATTAATCATTAAGATGAACTCTAGCGGTCCCAAATTGCTACCTTGACTCACCCCCGAAGGGGTCATGTACGAAGCAGAAGTGTGCCCCCCATAGTCTACGTATTGTTTCCTATCCACTAGGTAGTTCGCAAACAATTTTAGTAGAGACGGTGTGAACCCAGCTTTGGCCAACTTTGATAGTAGAATATCATTATTCACTAAATCAAATGCCTTTTTGAAGTCGAAGTATGCGACATCAAATTGACCACCTATGCGTGAATCTAGAGCTTCCGTAGCACTTTGCATAAAGCACATTAGATTTGAGTGAGTTCCTCTTCCTGAGCGGAATCCATGCTGTGCGTCGGACAGCCCAGCTTGTACTTGTGAAAATACCGATTTATAGATAATTGATTCAAATACTTTAGCAAAAGCTGAGAGAACAGCCACCGGTCTAAAGCAGGAAACCTCTGTGCCAGACCCACGTTTTGGGACTGGAATGACGCGTGTTATTTTCCACGCATCAGGATATGTTCCCGTACTTAAGATCAAGTTAAATATGTGAAAAAGTGGCTCAGCTAGCATCGACGAACAATCCTTAACTAGATAAGGAGGAATACCATCGGCACCTACAGATTTTTTAGGCTTAAGATTCGCTAGAGCCCCGCGCACATCCTGCAAATAGACCCGAGAGAGATGGACACGGTTTGCTGATGCACCACTAGTCGCCGCCGCCTCCTCCGCGTCTAAGCTTGGGGGTTGGTTATCAAACACTGACTGAAAATAATCTGCAAAGGCGTGAGCGCACTCAAACCCTGTCAGTACCTTCCCGTCCTTCGTAACTCGTGGCTTACTACGCGTTTCGCGCTTACTATTAATGTAATTCCAAAAAGACTTGGGATCTTTAATTAGCTGTTTCTGAATACAGGTTTTAAAATTCTCGTAAGCAGTCATAATTTTATGTTTTACTAGAGATCTGTAATTAGAAAACATACAATATTCATGTGAGTTTTTATTACCTTTCATTTTATATGCCTTATGCCATTTTCCTTTTTCCTTTATATCATTTATTATTTCAGTCTTGTACCATTCAGGATAAGCATAACTATTACTAATTAGATGTCGTTGTGGAGTAGTCGCATCAATTAAATGATTTAAAATTGAATAAAAAGTAGAGATAGCTTCCTGTACATTGTTTGTTGAATAAAGGGGACCCCAATTTACCCTAATGAATTCTGAGTACAATGCCTGAAAATCACATTTATAAAAATTCCATTTAAGTATATTATTACGATTCGCCTCAACGTCAAAGGGTAACCTGCGGCGCCTTCGTGAGTTCGGATTTCCCGTAACACTGTGAGTATTGCTAGTACAGTGTACACGCAGTGGTGGGTGCTGTGGATCCGGTGGAACAACACAATCGCTCTCACTATTTACTGTCAACTCAAAGTCAGACAAGTTAGATAAAACTAGGTCTAACAACCGGTTATTGCAATTTGTTACAGTATTACATTGACGAAATTCACAGACAGTTATAAAAAAATCAAAATAACATTGCACCTCTACCGTCGCTGAATACATATTAAAATCTCCGAGTAATATTAAGTTACGATATTCTTTACAACATTGTTCTACGAGATGAAATAGGTGCAGATATTCACTATCTTTGCTTCGAGGTGGAATGTAAGCTAAGCAACATGTGAACAACCTTCTGTTGCCTTTATAAACATCTGCACACACTAGCTCGAATATCGCATCATCTACATGGGGATTGCCTGGTAAAGGCAATGGCTGTAACCGCAGGGTTGGCGCAGCAATCAACAGTACGCCTCCATGCTTACGTCCGTCAGCTCGGTCGCAACGCATTACGTTGTATCCACGCGGAACCAACTCGCCATCGTGGACCGATTCATTTAGTCCGCTTTCGGTGACAGCCCAAAGATTTGCCGAAGATAACGTGATATTCTCATGAAAAGTCTGTAGCTTAGTTCGAAGCCCCCTAGTATTTTGGTAGTATATGTCAATATTCGAACAGTTATGTGTAGATATGATCGAAGACCCTTAAGACCTCTCATTGAACTGACACAAACCCAGGAGAAACCATTCCAGGAATTCTTTATAGATTTATTTAAAATAAGTGGAACTATATATTTCGCAATAATCGATGCTTTTAGTAAATTGGCACAAGCCATACAAATCCAAAACAGATCCCCACCAGAAGTCATAAAAGCACAATTAAAATATTTCTCATTCTATGGTGTTCCATCCAAGATTAGTTCAGATCCAGGATCGGAATTTAATAACACTTTAATTAAAGAACTCCTAAGTTTACATAAAGTTAATCTTCATATAGGGAGTCCTACTAACCCTAACTCTATGGGAATTATCGAAAGATTCCATAGTACGATAATTGAAATATTTAGAATAGCCAAATATGAAAAAAGATTTACGGACACTATGGATGTCATGACTTACGCTTTAATAGCCTATAACAATTCTATTCATTCGATAACCGGTTTTACACCATTCGAAGTAGTTTTCGGACATACTAATTCACTTAGTCCATTTGACATTGACTTTCAAAAGCAGTATATGCAACAATTAATAAAAGATCATCATAAAAGGACTAAATATCTTTATAAATACTTCTCAGATAAAATATCAGAGCATAAAAGAGCAACTAGTGATAGATTAGAACCAACAGCTTCAACAAGTGAAGACTTAGAAGCAGGGGATGTAATTTATACCCGAATGGTTAATAGAAAATTAGCCAAAAATCAACCGAGATACGAAAAGAGCACACTTTTAGGTAGTCCACAAAGAAACGTGGCTCCAATTAAAGTTAGAGAACGAGAAACCTCTGTACCAGTTAAAAATATAAAACGTCCAAGTAAAGTTAGTAAAGTTATAAATTTATTAACAAGAAAACCATAAAAGTTCTTCCAATTTTCATAACCAATAATATTCAAATATGATCTTATTAGGGGCAACGCAAATAGAAGACGGCGAGACGAAGGTACGGTACAGACACGGCGCAGATACGGTGCAGGCGCGACATCTGCGCAAACAGATCAGGGACGGTACGGCACAGAGTACTATTATACAAGGTGCTATTTAGTGGAAGTAACATTTAATACACATCCTTTCGGTTTTTTTTCGAATACTAATTCCCTCCTTTTGTATCATTATAATTCCTATGTACAGTCGACAGCACATCAAGTGTAACATTGCGCTACGAAAGCCGCCACTATTACAAGTGCAATAAAGGCGTGCTCAAGGTCAAACTGTATAGCTTGATGTGCTGTCGACTGTACTTATGTTTGCAATATGTAACCGTTATGTTTGCTATTTAACTACTTTAAAATACGAATAACATCGAAATACATAAATCAAATCATAATAAGTTACATCGGATTTTCATTAAAATCATGGATTAGCTACTGTATCAATGTAAATCAGCCTTTAAATATCCATATGGACGAAAATTTGAACAGTTTAAAATATATTGCTACGTATCTTTGTTCATACTGTATATAATGCGAGACGCCGCTTGCGCCTTACCGTTATTACATCTGCTGGCGACGTGGCGGGGGGCGAGGAGCGGCGTGCCTGCGCCGTCCGCTTGCCGCCTTCAGTCACGAACAAAGGATAACGCAAGACGCACGTCGCTTCGTATACAGGATGCGTGACGATATTGAGTTTAATATTGAGTTTTGCGAGTTAATTGAGCAATACCCGAATATCTATGACTACACTAAGACAGGGTACAGTAACAGAAATGTGCAAGACAAAATATGGCAAGAAATAGCAATAAAAGTCGGTGCAACAGGTATGTATTTTATTTAAATTTTAAACATTATGTCTAGTCTGAAACGGAATCGGAGATCGTTGTGTTAGATATGTTGTAAGATATTCCCTGATATGGTAGGGATTTTCTCCCATTAATCGCATGTTAATGTTTGCTCCTATCAAATTATTTCTAAACCGTGGATTTGATTTTTTACCATCACATGTGCGAATTACGTTATGCAACACACACATTGCTTTTATAATATTATCAACATATTCTGGTTTGCAGCAAATAGGCGTGTAAAGTCCACCAAACTTTGACGCTAACATACCATAGGCACATTCTACTGACTTACGTGCCCTTGACAACCTGTTATTATAAGCTCTTCTCTCATTAGTCAATTGATTTCGACCATATGGTCTCATAATATTTCTTTTTAGTGGAAAAGCTTCATCTGCCACAAAATAAAAGGGCACATTCTGTGTTTCTCCAGGCAAAGGTGTAGGGTTCAGTAAATCGAGATCGCCTAGATCCATAGCTTGTCCAAAAGAGCTAACTTGTAATACTCGCCCATCACTATTTCGGCCGTATTCACCAACATCTATAGTTAAAAAGAAACCATCTGCATCTACAACTGCTAACAATACAATAGAGAAATATCCCTTATAATTTATGAAAGTCGAACCCGAGTTGATGGGTGCTGTAATTCTAATATGCTTTCCATCTAAACTCCCAACACAATTCGGTAAATTCCAGAGAGTGTAAAACCGTTCAGCAACTTCTACCCATTTTTGTCGTGTAGGTACAGGCATATATTCCGGCTGTAGGCATTCCCACAAAACGCTAGAGGTTTCATGCACAATTTGCCGGACGGTACTGCCTCCTCTCAATACATATCCAGAAAGTGATGTAAACGAACAGCCATCTGAGTAGTATCTGTAACAAAAATAAAATAGCAATAAGTATGTAACATATGTGTGTTTAGATTGAGGTGCCACTTTCGCATCGTAAAGTGGCTAATGGAGTTATTTAGTAGTAGTTTAGAAAATTTTGTAGAACGGATATTGGATTTTGTAGTAGAATTAAATGAATATTAAATATTAATATTAAATAATATAAAAAAGTTAAATGAATATAAAGGTGGCACCTCAATCTAACTGTTTGGATTGAGGTGCCGCTCAGAACTGGGAAAATTATGGATGAAATTTTATCAAAATTTTGTATTATTTTGTAGTACTCCAGAATTCTGGAGTACTACAAAATTTTGATGAAAACTCATCCATAATATTCCCAGTTCTGAGTGGTACCTCAATCCAAACAGTTAGATTGAGGTACCACCTTTATATTCATTTAACTTTTGAAGTATTCTAATACAAAATCCAATATCCGTTCTACAAAATTTTCTAAACTACTACTAAATAACTCCATTAGCCACTTTACGATGCGAAAAGTGGCACCTCAATCTAAACACACATTGTAACTAATCTCCTTAAATATTTTTCAGCCCAAGAATGTAAAGAACGGTGGAAGAATATTCGATGTAGTTACAGCAAAAACAAGAAAAGGCTAGATTTGCCATCTGGATCAGGTGCAAAGACGATTAAAGAGTACTACCTTTCACCACATCTACATTTTTTAGACAATTACTTGAAGTCCCGACCAACCAAAAGCAATCTAAGCAAATATGATAGCACAGACGGTAATGATAGTGAAGAAGTCGATGAGACACTGTTTACTGGTCAACTAGCTTGTGAAAACACAAATTCGGATTCCATCTCCAATCAATCCACGCCAACACCGCCACTGCTACCACCATTAAATAAATCTAGGGCAATCTCTTTAAAAGATGTCAATAAAACAGCACATGAATATTTCAGTCAAAGAGCATTACAAATGAAGACCATACATAGAGCTGAGCCTGAAACAGACAGCGATCTAGCTTTTTTTCAAAGCATGCTTCCAGATATGAAAACAATGACACCAGCCCAAAAACGAAGATTTAAAATGGGCGTTCTCAATTTATCAGAGCAAATTTTAAATGACCCAGTACCTAGTTATCCTAGGACACAGCCGTATTATCCACGAACACCTTCTCGAGAGACAGATTATGATCCTAATGAAGGTGCAACCCAGCAGACTCTTACATCCAGAGGTAATACAAGTCCAGCACCTTTGTTTACCTCGACTCAGCAGACAGCTAAACATACTGCAGCAGCTAACAAAAATCCGGAAACTCAACTGACTTTGATATCCGGAGAGTATATAAATCCAGCACCACCGGCGGCAGTGGCTGTAATTGAACAAATAGCTGGGCCTTCAAGACACCGAACTTATGATGAGAAAGCTTATCAACTCAGCATTTCAGAATATCAGCAAACGCGGACACCGGGAGCTTATGAAAGAGCACAATCCTTAGCACCTCCGGCAACTCCAACTACATTATATTTGCCAATATTTTCACCAATAACTCCAGCTACACCTCACCCGAATCCAGAGACATCTATCCAATCTCATGAAGACGAAATAAGTGATTTTAATGAGAACTATCCAATGCCTTGAACTAGACCTGTATTTATATAGGTATATTCCCGCTGTCCACCCCCCTGCTTGTCCACCCCGGGTGGACAGAGACACAAATGATTTAAAAACCGATTAATTTTAAATGATTTCCGCCGGCCACCCCAGGTGGAAAAAGACACGAGTTTCATATTACCTACTAAATCATTTAAAATTAATGTTTTTAAATCATTTGTGTCTCTGTCCACCCGGGGTGGACAAGCAGGGGGTGGACAGCGGGAATATACCTTATTTATAAATGGCTCTTAGTGCGACAGCTAGCTTGAGTAGTCATGTGCTGTCCCTGTCCGCATGCGCTGATTCTGTATTGTGAGATAAGGACAGCACATGATGACAGCTTGACATATACTCAAATTAGCTGTAACACTGAGAGCAATTTATAAATACTAATTGTAGCAAAGATGCTAAACCAAAAACATTTTCAATGAATATTATCTTTTGATTTGTCAATAAAAGTTTGATCTGTAAAAAATAGTTTCACTTACCTTAAAGTTATCAGTAGTCTTTCTTCAGGGCTGATTGGTTTTCTCCAATTTGTAACTTGCTTCCGAAGTCTTTCTCTTACTTTTGACAATACGATATGGTAACATTCCAGTGACATTTTATAAACTGTGCGAAAACGATCAGGATATTCATATAATGTTTCCATTATTTTATAGTACCTGTGCTCTTCTGCATTTCTCCACACTGGATGTATCCAATACCTTCTTGGTCTTTGCTGTAAATTAATAATCTGTAGCAAAGCCAGTGCATCTTCATCTTCGTCTGAAGAGGAATACATGTCTTATCCCGTCAATATCACGCTCTATAATGACTTAACTTGCCGTATCGTCCCCGCGTCTGTTTGCGCAGATATCGCGCCTGCACCGTATCTGCGCCGTGTCTGTACCGTACCTTCGTCTCGCCGTCTTCTATTTGCGTTGCCCCTTATAGGTCTACCCTTATTTTCGGAAAATTCCACAAAAGAAATTTATATTTACCCTTTATTTTCGAAAAATTCCTCGAAAAGAAATTTATGTTATAATGTTAATCATAACATTAATATTGTATGGATGTGTGTGTACAAATTTTTTGCAAAAATAATAAT
The DNA here is from genome assembly GCA_963855545.1 of Ethmia dodecea. Taxonomy (NCBI): domain Eukaryota; kingdom Metazoa; phylum Arthropoda; class Insecta; order Lepidoptera; family Depressariidae; genus Ethmia; species Ethmia dodecea. The sequence goes on from OY979447.1 coordinate 1,112,260, forward strand.
AATCTTATATAATAACATAACGTATACTATAATGTAATATACTACGTATAATACATTACTAAAATCATTATGTCATAGTTTTAACATGTCTATCATTATTCCTAAACTTCCTTAATCCAAGAAGCACTTCTAAGCAGATAAAACAATGAGTGTGAAAATTATGAACAAAAAGTAGAAAGGAATTTGTTCTTAATCTGCCACTTAAGTTTTATCTACAATTATCATCGAAAACAAGATCATCAACTATGCTACGAAAAAGCTTCATGCAAATGCAAATGTGCAACAAAGAATGCATAACGGAACGGAAGACAACTTCTAGAGTTAGAAATTTATGTGCAGTGAACAGTAAAAAGTGTAAGTGACCTTTTAAGAAAACGAAAGTGACGCTACAAGTTAAGTTTAACACGTTCACGCCTTTGGAAATCGATAAGATGTTAAGTAATATTAAGTAACCATAAGGAATTGTTAAAACTATAAAACTGTTATATTATATTGGTTACGGGTAAGAATATAATTATATTGTATAATTAGAATTAAGAATGAAATGTTCTTGATTGGTTGGGAAATTACATTTTTATTACGAAAAATTATTGTAAACCATAGTTTTCCTCTTAAGGAGGGAGGAGTTAAGGAATCACATTGAAACCTTCGAGTGTGACATTATACCTTCGCCTTATTGCCTAATATTTAACATTGTATCATATCTAAAACACATCGTTAAAATTGATATAAATTATATTTTTATGAGTATTTGACCAGAGTATGTGCCAACTCAGTTTTCACAGATATTAGGGTTTAGATTTTCCAATTAGTCATGGTCACGCATTACAATGAATGTTATCTGTGGAAACTCCACGTGTAAGATTAGTATATAAGGTATGCTTCTTCAGACGAAAAGCATTTCGACTTCACTTTCTGAACTAGCAACATAAGTTGTAACTCTGTTTCATTAAAAGTAAAACCAAGTCATCAAGAAAATTCCTGAGTTTTATTCATCATCAGCTACATTCAGCGTCCATCGGCCCACGAAACTTAAATTTACATTTTACTTTTAAGTTTGTTTTTAAATAACTAAATTAGGCAATTATTTTGCCAAGGGTCTGAACCGTTACTATTAAAGTACTCGCAAAAGTCATCTCTCACTATTTTTGCTTCATTTGCCGAGTTTCCTCGTACTCGCTCTATATTTAACAATTGGCGTCCTTGTCTCCACGCTTCAAACAACGACATTTTCAGCGTCAAATACCTATATTTTTTTCAAAAATTGAACATGTGACTCATTCAATAGCCTTTTTAGCACCAAAGTGGGAAAGCTTACGTGGTACTCTGCATAGGAGCTTTCTTACTTGAACTAAAAGTAAGGCTTTCGAATCTATGTGCTATATAAAATATTTACAGTCTGTTCTTTTTTCAGGGATCCAAGCAATTCCTGAACGGAAAACAGAAGGAAGTGATGCAGAGATTTCGGTTAATAAGACGTCTGACCCGTCAAAATCTGTGCCTCGTTCAAAAGATGATGCAAGATTTCAAAGGCCTAATCCAAAATTTACCCAAGATCTCCTCCACTTACAACACCTGCCGAAAATCAATCCTCAAAGAAATCTGTGAATTCAACTGCAGTGATATCCACAACAGAGAAAAATTATTTCTTTAAAAAAACATCAAAATATTCAAAATCTTACAAAAACTACACAGCTGAACCTACATCAATAAAAAAGATCATTCTTACTAACAACCGTCGTCATTTCGACCGGATATCAAAAAAGACATCAATTCTGAGGAACTTTCAAGGACGACTGTTGCTGAAGAACACACCTCGGAGAAAATTGAACTGGCTGTTGAGTCTATATTGAACGAGATATAGTTTCGCTAGTTACGCTTCTTATTATTATAAAACTACACTTTTCTTCATTTAAAAGTTGTCTAAGAAAATATGATGTAGAACGACCTTCTATCCAAATGAGCGATCTATCCAAAGAAAACGAAACAACCGTAAATGCTGGATCAGATTGCTAAAGATTTAACTGACCCGTTGAGATCTATGGCTCGTTCAAAAGATGATCTAAGACTTACAGCAACTGCCAAAAATCAATCCTCAAATAAATCTGAGAATTCAACTGCAGTAATCCACAACGGAGAAAAATGATTTCTTTAACAAAACAACATTTCCTTAACCCTACAAAAACTACACCGCTAATGATAAAACATCTTCAATAACAGTAATCATTGACTAAAGATTATTTTTCTGAGGAAACATCAACATTAGCATCATCTACGGATAAAAACATCGTCTTTGAGTAATCTTCATCAGTGCCATTGACGACTGTTGCAGAAGAACACACTTCTGAGAAAAGTGAACCCGCTGTTGGGTCTAAATTGATTGAGGTAACAGTTATTGTAATGGTCGTATGTGTCATTGCTATAGTTTCGCTTCTTGGACTTTTTATTTTTATAAAAACGATCCCATGTGAAAATGAGCGACATATCGAAATGAAAGAAAAGTTACGTCAACGCCGGATCGAAATGTCAATGATTTAACTTATTCTCTTCAAGTAGACAAAATAATCTCAATAATATCTAATAGTGTAAGATCATTTAATATTGTTATATTCAATTTTAACTAGTTATATGAAATACGAAACAGTTAACGTGTATTAAAATTACATTATTACTTAGTCAATAAATTTTAATACTAACAGAACGAAATGGTTTAATTAATTGTATCCCTAAATAGTCAAAATCCCCCTAGGCCGATTCATAAACTGTTCTATTCCCCAACACATCACAGCGTACTGTGTTCGCCACAAGCCAGTAACTTCAACATGTGACCTAAGAACACTGTGGTTAGTCTGCTAGTTGTTTTCATCAGCGCTTCATGTGAGTATAACTGTCTTTATCATCAATGTAGTAATGTAGTATTCTGAACCAGCAATAAGACCAATGTCGAATAATTCTTATAGACCAAGAACAAACTGGCAAAGCAGGCCCAATTTTCAAAGATCTAATAATGTGAATTACCATCAAACTGTAGAACCACAACCAGGAACGTCGAGACAAATTGAAAATTCCTCTAATAATACACCGAATTTTCAAATAAAAGCCTCAAAACAGGCATCGACGAAATGAATTCTCAATTATTACCTCACATTTATATCCCGGAAATTAATGCAAAAATTCTAATCGATACCGGAAGCACTAGATCTTTCTTAAGTAATAATTTGGTCAATAACTATTACAGACAATATAAAATGATAGAATCATTTGATGTCATAAGTACGCATGGCACCAGTAAACATAACTTATTAACGTTCATGCCTATTTTGGATATATTCAAAGTAAAATGTATGTATAAATTCTACGTATATGATATCGATAATACATATAACGGGTTAATCGGAATTTATTTATTGAGAAAGCTCAACGCTGTGTTAAATATTAAAAAAAACATGTTTTAACTACGCCGTTAGTGAAAATCCCCATAAAGTACACTGAAAGTGAAAAGACGCCTATTGTTACGTTAACAATCGAACTGTGTAAAGCACAAAAGGTCATAATACCAACCACTCTCACTCTCGGAGGAGGAATTGTAGAACAAGTTTAGTTTTGTGACAAAGTAACAATGCCGAGATCCTTCGTACAATGTACAGACGGATTCGCGGAAGTGATAATTATAAACGAAACAAGTGATAGTATAACCATTGACGTGTTAACTTCATTCAAAATCATTGAGCGGGAAAGTCCACAAAGTGTGATACAAAGAAACTTTCATCCGTGTAAAATAAATTATTGGAAAAATCAAGAACAACTTCTCGTAGAAAATCTACATACAAAATTAAGAACTGAACACATGACTAAAACAGAAAAGGATGTAATTTTCAAAATTTGTTATTAATGTAAGGAAATCTTTTATCATGAGGATATTCCATTGACTCTCACACACGTAAATAAATTATAAAATCAGAACTATAAATGAAGATCCTATATACATTAAACCGTATAGACAACCGCCATCTCAAAATCAAGAAGTAAAGAATCAGATAGAGAAATTATTAAGGGATAATATAATTAAACCCAGTTTTTCACCGTGGAGCGCACCAGTCTATTTGGTACCTAAGAAATGATTGATGCTAGTGGTGAACAAAAATTTCGTATGGTAGTAGATTACCGTAAATTAAATGAAGTCACGTTAGACGATAAATATCCCATACAGAATATTAGTAATATATTTGATATAGGGCATAGTTATTTCTTTACTAACCTTGATTTAGCATCTGGGTACCATCAAATTGAGGTCAACCTAGATGATCAACCAAAAACGGATTTTAGTACTCAATTCGGACATAACGAATTTTTCAGAATGCCGTTTGGATTAAAAACAGCCCCAGCAACATTTCAGAGAGCAATGGATAATATTCTAAAAGGACTTCAGGGAGTAGAATGTTTTATATATTTGGATGATTTAGTAATTTTTTCGAAAACGCTTGATGAACACGTACAAAAATTAAGAAAAGTTTTCGAAACATTATAAAGAGCTAACCTAAAAATCCAACTAGAAAAATCTGAATTCTTGAAAAAAGAAGTACTTTATCTTGGGCACGTTATTACAAAAGACGGTCTAAAACCAAATAATGATAAAGTAAAGGCAGTCATCAATTTTCCCCTACCAAAGATTGTAAAAGACATTAAGTCATTTTTAGGCTTAGTTGGCTATTATAGAAGATTTATTAAAGACTTTGCTAAAATCACTAAACCAATGACTCAACTTTTGAAGAAAGATCAAAAATTTGTAATTAATGATGAATTTGTTAAAGCATTAGACACGTGCAAAAGTATTTTAACTAATGCACCATTACTACAGTATCCAGATTTAGAAAAACAATTTATTTTAACTACAGACGCATCAAATATAGCGTTAGGCGCGATCTTATCCCAAGGTCAAATAGGCAGCGATAAGACAATTGCTTATGCTAGTAGAACCTTAAATCCCGCCGAACAAAATTATAGCACAATAGAAAAAGAGTTACTAGCTCGAATATGGGCAGTAAATTATTTTAGACCTTACTTGTACGGTCGTAAATTTATGGTTTATCCCGATCATAGACCGTTAGCATGGCTGTATTCATTAAAAGAACCAAACAGTAAACTAACTCGTTGGCGCTTGAGATTACAAGAATATAATTTTGACGTAGTATACCGAAAGGGAACTCAAAACACAAATGCTGACGCTCTTTCAAGAATTAAAGTAAATACTTTAACAGTTAGAGGCGAATCTGATAATAGACCCTCTACCTCACAAGAATCTGATAATAGACCCTCTACCACACAAGAACCAATTTATGCAACTATCTCAACCCCAGACTTAATTGAAACTGAAACTATAATATCAGAGGAAACTGCAACAGCCTCAAAATCAGAATCAAATGTCTATAATTTAATTTCTGAAGATGTAATGACAGTATCAAATGAAGCTATTGACAATAAACCTAACCAAATTATAGTAAATCATTGGTACAGAAATAATATTGAAATTAATGATTTATCTAAAAATAAAATGACAATTAAAGAAATTTTTACTCCTTTAGACCCAGAATTCAGAGAATTACAAAGAAATATTACATTTACTTTGCAACACCCAGTCTAAAACTTTTGTTTTACGAAGCAATTTCTGATTTATATGATAAAAATAAGTAAATAATTATTGAATGTACAAAAAGAGTTACGATTGTAGCCAATGAAGAGGAACAGAGAGAATTGGTGTCGAAATATCACGACGGTAAAACATGCCATAGAGGTATTACGGAAACACTTAATATAATAAAACGAAATTACTATTGGACAAATATGAAACAGTCGCCGCTGTAATTAACGCATGCGATGCTTGCAAACGAATGAAATATGATCGAAGACCTCTTATTGAACTGACACAAACCCAGGAGAAACCATTCCAGGAAATCTTTATAGATTTATTTAAAATAAGTGGAACTATGTATTTAGCAATAATCGATGCTTTTAGTAAATTGGCACAAGCCATACAAATCCAAAACAGATCCCCACCAGAAGTCATAAAAGCACAATTAAAATATTTCTCATTCTATGGTGTTCCATCCAAGATTAGTTCAGATCCAGGATCGGAATTTAATAACACTTTAATTAAAGAACTCCTAAGTTTATATAAAGTTAATCTTCATATAGGGAGTCCTACTTACCCTAACTCTATGGGAATTATCCACAGATTCCATAGTACGATAATTGAAATATTTAGAATAGCCAAATATGAAAAAAGATTTACGTACACTATGGATGTCATGACTTACGCTTTAATAGCCTATAACAATTCTATTCATTCGATAACCGGTTTTACACCATTCGAAGTAGTTTTCGGACATACTAATTCACTTAGTCCATTTGACATTGACTTTCAAAAGCAGTATATGCAACAATTAATAAAAGATCATCATAAAAGGAATAAATATCTTTATAAATACTTCTCAGATAAAATATCAGAGCATAAAAGAGCAACTAGTGATAGATTAGAACCAACAGCTTCAACAAGTGAAGACTTAGAAGCAGGGGATGTAATTTATACCCGAATGGTTAATAGAAAATTAGCCAAAAATCAACCGAGATACGAAAAGAGCACACTTTTAGGTAGTCCACAAAGAAACGTGGCTCCAATTAAAGTTAGAGAACGAGAAACCTCTGTACCAGTTAAAAATATAAAATGTCCAAGTAAAGTTAGTAAAGTTATAAATTTATTAACAAGAAAACCATAAAATTTCTTCCAATTTTCATAACCAATAATATTCAAATAGGTATGATCTTATTATAGGTCTACCCTTATTTTCGGAAAATTCCACAAAAGAAATTTATATTTACCCTTTATTTTCGAAAAATTCCTCGAAAAGAAATTTATGTTATAATGTTAATCATAACATTAATATTGTATGGATGTGTATGTACAAATTTTTTGCAAAAATAATAATAATCTTATATAATAAAATAACGTATACTATAATGTAATATACTACGTATAATACATGACTAAAATCATTATGTCATAGTTTTAACATGTCTATCATTATTCCTAAACTTCCTTAATCCAAGAAGCACTTCTAAGCAGATAAAACAATGAGTGTGAAAATTATGAACAAAAAGTAGAAAGGAATTTGTTCTTAATCTGCCACTTAAAGTTTAATCTACAATTATCATCGAAAACAAGATCATCAACTATGCTACGAAAAAGCTTCATGCAAATGCAAATGTGCAACAAAGAATGCATAACGGAACGGAAGACAACTTCTAGAGTTAGAAATTTATGTGCAGTGAACAGTAAAAAGTGTAAGTGACCTTTTAAGAAAACGAAAGTGACGCTACAAGTTAAGTTTAACACGTTCACGCCTTTGGAAATCGATAAGATGTTAAGTAATATTAAGTAACCATAAGGAATTGTTAAAACTATAAAACTGTTATATTATATTGGTTACGGGTAAGAATATAATTATATATAATTAGAATGGACAACATTACATTTTCACCGAGGAAGCAAAATAAGAAAACCATTTGGGGGTTTTAGCGTGTGGAATAAAATATATTTTTTTCAGAATTTTTTGATAAGTATTTACTGAGATAATCAATAATTTCTAAATAATATTCCAAAAATGAAAACGTAGGTACAACTTACTTTGTGTCTTGGCCTAGCCTAACTGCAGGACATAAAAAAAAATTACAACGTTGACAGTAGTTATCCATTGTTGTATTGACTTGACATTGACATTTTGTGGATTTGAGGTGGTTACAAACAAAATTGTTGCGATTTTCTTAGTTTTCCTAAAGTTTTCTCTGTTTGCTTTTAAAACTAATCCAAGAGTTCAATAATATGAAGGTTAGCGAAGGATATTCAATGGCTGATAGCCGAAATCTACCTAAGGTGGACTATCTTATGCTGTTATGCTGGGGCCACACTAACGAGAAATGCCAATAATTATCGCGATAATGGACGTTAACCGTAGGTGTAGCCACCACTTAACGCGATAATTTGACAACGGCGTTAACATTGCCGTTTGGCGTTAGGCGATAACTCAAGTGGCGGTACATCAAAGAGATTAACGCGAGAATTAATGCGATGAAGCGGCCACACTATGTATCGTCAGTTTGCGTCGAGAGCGCGACGGGATCGCACATGTTTGTAATTTAAGCGACGGGATCGCACGTTTTTGTTTTGAAATACGTACTATGGCTATGGAGTGGAGTAACGAAAAAATAATTGTTTTTCTTGAGATTCTGCAAACAGAACCATGTTTGTGGGATCCGAAACTCAAAACTTACAAGAATCGTGGAACGCAAAGTGATGCTTGGCGACGAATAATGGAATTATTACCTTTTAAAACAACTATTGAAGAAATGAAAAAGAAGAAGGAAAGCCTAATGGGTTACTATAGAACCCATTTAAACAAAATTAAAAAGTCTTTGAAGTCCGGAGCAGGGAAAGATGACGTGTACACAACTAATTGGTTTGCATTCGAAACGATGGACAATTTCCTGCGAGGAGTATATGATGGTAGTCGCACATTAAATACTGAGGTAAGTCTTCTTCTAAATTAGATCCATACTAGTTAGGAACCCTATTGCCGTCACTCTGCTGTCTGTCTAACGCTCTGCTTGTCAATGTGTCTTTCGATCTGTTTGTCCGTCCTTTCGTCTATCCATCTATCCTTTGTGTCTTTATGACTGTCCGTCTGTAAAACTTATTTAAATATAATATTCTTTTAATTTTCTTTCAGACACACGACGACAATGAGGCTCAAGAAAGAAGTGAGGAAAGAAATGAGAATAGTCCTCATTTGTCTACAGAAACAGAAGAAGCTTCACAAAATATACAAGAAGAAAACGGAACTCGTCCAAGAGAAAATAAATCTTCTCAAAATTATAATAAAAGAAAACCACTGAGAGACGAGTTGCCTCAAGAAATCAAAGCAGCGCGACGTCAAATGGACGAAGCTTTTGAATTCATGAAAGAGAAGAAAGATGATGAATGTGAGATGTTCGGAAGACTGCTCGCAAGCAAACTAAAAAAAATAAGAAATCCAAATACGCGTGATATATTAATGAATGATATTCAGAATTTAGTATTTCGTGCATGTATGGCAGATCGGCTTGAGCAACAGTCTTCAGTACCTCAGTTTGCTACATCGCAGTCTCCACACCATCAAGCATTCAGTCCATCGCCAAATCCTTCGACATACCAGTCACCTCCAGGCCACTCCACATCCCAGTCTCCACACCATCAAGCATTCAGTCCATCGCCAAATCCTCCGAGATACCAGTCACCTCCAGGCCACTCCACATCCCAGTCTCCACACCATCAAGCATTCAGTCCATCGCCAAATCCTCCGAGATACCAGTCACCTCCAGGCCACTCCACATCCCAGTCTCCACACCATCAAGCATTCAGTCCATCGCCAAATCCTCCGAGATACCAGTCACCTCCAGGCCACTCCACATCCCAGTCTCCACACCATCAAGCATTCAGTCCATCGCCAAATCCTCCGACATACCCGTCGCCATCTCCAGATCAATTCTCAGTTCCAACTCTCCAAGAAAATTTCCTAGAATTACCACCAACCCGTGCCTCACAAATAGTAATCACAGAGTCCGGTGAAATAAAGATAATTAATGATTAAAAAGTTATGTATAAGCCATGTTAATTACTTCAAGAAACAAATAAATGAAAGACATAAATACAGAGAACGTTGTTTTATTTTCCAAAATATCAAATAATCAAATCAAAATAATCATTTATTTGAAAACACAAAAGGATACTTCCCCCTAAAATGTGTACTTCCTCATGCCTAGGCGGAGAGCCTAGGCATGAGGAAGTACACATTTTATGTTGTCGACACCTTACAAATTATTCATGGTCCTGAAATGTTCTGCGAATTTATTCCTAACCTGGATTGCTGTTAAAGCAGAACGTCGTGCAATACTCTTCATTGACGTGAAAGCGCCTTCGGCTTTTCCAATTTCTTTTCTCCAAGTTCCAGAATTTGTTATTTCTCCGTTGACAATTGTGTCAGTGTAGCCCGATGGGGTGTAAATTGACCGCGAGTTAGAACTTTTTCTTAAAAAGTTATGTAATAAAGCACATGCCATCACGACGTTTGAAGCTTCGTTTGGTTGTAGAGCTATAGGTTTTCTAAGTACTCGAAATCTCGAAAGAAAATTTGTTTGAAGTTTTTCGAATAAAACACAATCTCTGAATACTCCACCGTCACTGATTCTACCCTTGTTGCCTACATCGCAAAACATAAAACAAAAATTGCGATCCACTAAAGCCATCAACACAATACTAAACGAATGCTTATAATTAAAATATTCAGAACCACTGTGAATCGGTGACACCATGACAACATGTTTACCATCGATTGCTCCCAAGCAATGAGGAAATGTATCTCTAAAATCAGATTCCTTTTGTAGCCATTCGTTTTCATTTTCAGGTAACTTGATCATGTCCTTCAATACAAATATGAGAGCAGCACAAAATTCCCTTACAATATTGGAAATCACTTGGTGAGACATCTTGAACAAATAGTGTAAGCTTCTGTAGCTATCTCCTGTAGCTAAATATCTTAAAGTAACTGCTAGTCGAACTTTGGCAGGTATGGTTTCACGAAATCTTGTTGTTTGTTTTTCTATCAAAGGCCCAACTCTGCTTAAAATCAATTCGAAATCAGTTGCTGACATTCGAACGAATCCTTTGAACTGGTTGCTTGGTTCAGCTAGTAGGTCGGAGAATCTTTCCTCCATAGAGTTCCTGCATTAAAAAAGTTGAATAAATATTCGTATTACTTCAAAAGTATACTGCGATGTATGAAATTTCGTACTTATAACAGATATTTGTTCTATGATATGTATGAATGACAGATAAATAGACAGAAGAAAAAAACTGACAACAGAAGAGAATAAAAAGTTGACATGGTAATACCGGTCATTGTTATATTTGAAAACCAAAATTTAAGCTAATAAACATATTACAGTGTACGATTCCTGTGCATTTGTATCATCCACCATCTTCTTTTTCTTTGTTTCCTTTTTTTCTTCATTCGGTAATGATTCAATAAATTCAAATAATAAAAATTCACACTCATGAAATACAGCAGAGCTCTGTCACCGTCCATCTTGCTTGGCAAGTACGCTGTTTTTATCGCCAATAATGAGCATTCACGTTGATTGTTCTAGTGTAGCCACCCACATTAACGCGTTAAAAATTTTTGCAATAATTATCGCGCCAATGGGCATTGACGTTAGCCGTTAGTGTGGCCCCAGCATTAGAGTATATGCGGGAGAACGAGTGTTTCAATGTTGCTGAAATACGAGGCACCAAGGTTTTGATGTCTTCGCGAGAAGCTTATGTCGAAAAATCCGTTGGCTATGTTGAAATTAAAAGAGAAAATTCTGTATGTTCGGTGCGGGGTAGAGTAACACCCGAACATAGAGTGCGTACCAAAATGTATACTGTTGCTGCAGTTATTGAAGAGGTAGAAGAGAAGATAGTAGATGTGAAGTGTCATGACTGTGCAGCAAGTGAGGGTGGTTGTAAACATACTATCTGTTTTTTGATGTGGCTGATAAAACGCACTGATGAGCCTTCCGTGACATCTCAGACCTGTTATTGGGCTCAGCCTAAGCTTTCTGTGGCTGTGACTCAGGACAGGTTTGTACTCGCAAAAGAGATGGTGAAAAGGAAGTATCAGTCAACTGTACCATTGCCACCAAACATTAAACATTCATTTGTGGAAGAATGTAAAAAAAGGCAAACGGGAGATTCCATGATTGTAAACTATAACTGTTTAAAAGAAACTCTGGACAAATACAGCATATATAACATTTTACTACAGTGCAAAATTGAGTCTGGAATTAATGATATTAATCTGACAAATCTGAAATTATTTGCGGAGAAGATGCTGACACCAGATATAATAAAGACCCTAGAGGAATGCACAAGAGGTCAAGCAGACAATATGCTGTGGCACACTTTAAGACAATGTCGATTAACAGCATCTAGAATACATGAAGCAACTAAGTGCCATACTGATGGAACTTTAGTGAAAACAATTTTTGGTACGAAAATGTTTGATATCATTGGTTCTGTTTTCACACTTATTTTGAAAAATGTTTTCATTAAAATTGTTTTTTTTTTACTTTGCAAGTATCATATCTTCATAATTTTGCTTATTTTCAGGTGGTTATAAGGTTCCAGAAACCAAAGCGATAAGACGGGGAAAACGCCTTGAAGCTGAAGTGATCAAAAAAGTTCAAGCTGATTTAAATACAAAAATTGAACCCTGTGGACTAAAACTGGTTACCCCTTTTGTTGGAGTTTCACCTGATGGTGTATGTGAAGATTTTTGCATAGAAATCAAATGTCCACTAACTGAAAAAACAATGCAAAATTATGTAAAAGATAATCGAGTCACTGAAAAATATAAAGCTCAGGTACAAATGCAGATGTTAGCAACCAATAAAAAAAAAGCATTGTTTTGTCTTGCTGATCCCAAATTTGAGACCAATAAAGTTTACCATAAATATTGGTTATATTTTGATAAATTATATGTAACAAAATTATTACAAGATGGTGAAATTTTTTGGGAGAAATATATATTTCCGAAACTTAATGCTACTGCAAGTGTGCCTAGCAAATAATTTGCCTAATTTCAAGGTTCTTTGAAAAAAATAAATACCATTTTATGTATGTACAAAAAGCTTTTATTTTTTTACACAGATTATTTGAATTAACAGTCAGCATCAAAGTGTAATCCGATACGATATGATTAATTAAATTAGTTCCTACAGTTGGTTTCACTTACCTAAATAGTATGTACAGTACAATCCCCACTATAACCCTACTTCCCTACTATAATGATATTATAAATGCGAAAGTAACTCTGTCTGTAACCTTTTCATGCTTCAACCGCTGAACCGATTTAGATGAAATTTGGTATGGAGATAGTTTGAGTCCCAAGGAGGGACATAGGGTATATAAGTCGGGCAACAGCTAGTATAACATAACACAGACTGCAAAACAGCTGGTTTTATTAGAAGTTTCTTTTAGAGACACATTTGAATTTAGTAACATTTAATGACTGCTGGTTGAAGATTTACTAGTCCACATGACACTAGAACTGCATCATCCAAAGCACTCACTATTTTATTGTTTACCACTGAGTGAGGCTTTAGCAGTTTGTACAAACGCACTCTTCTTATGACCCTCTCAACGTGGACTCTCAAACTTGCTAAAACTTTGCTAGTAATCACTTCCGATTTGGTCATTTTAGTATTTTTCATTACACTTGGAGGACGCAGAACACTAACTGATTTTCTTGACAGTAGCGTTTCTAAATGCTTGAATCCTCTGTCAGCCAAAATTGTGCATTTTTCTGGAATCACCTCTAAAAATCCACTTTGTTCCAGTAGATTAATATCGGATATACGTCCTCCATATCCTTCTGATATAAAGTTAATGAAACCATCTGGTGTAACTCCTATAAGATACTTAATAGTGTTACAATTTTTGTATTGGGACCAGGTAAGAGATTGATGTATGGGATTTTTTGGTTTTTCTATTTCAATCTCGAAGCAATCTATTATTGCTTGAATATCAGAGTACTCTTTTGTTGTTCTAAAAACTATAGGTAAATTTAATTTTATCTCTATTCCAGAAGGCCAATACACAAGTTGTCTAAAAAATGAAGCTAAAACTTTTAGAGTTTTGTGAAATATTCTCCAGACAAACTAAGGAAATTTGAAAAATATCACTTATCTTAGAAAAAGTATCATTGTTTCTAACTTTGTATAGAGTAATTATTAAGTGTAATTCTAAAACTTTGCAGTGTTTTGACAAATATTCAACAATCCAATAAAACTGTTTTTTTATGCCTAAATAAGTCATAGGTTTAGCCTTAATTAATTTTAATAAGAAATGTCTTCCACACAAATCTTGCTTTTGAACTCCTGAAATGCCAGAACATTCTGTTTCAGAAAATTCTGTGGTTGTACCAACACTTGATGGACTTTCTTCTTCATAAACTAAATCTTGTTCCTCTTCTTGTACAGCACAAGTTTTAGTTTTCTTGGTCATGGTTGAGCGAGTCACACTTATTGGTTTTACTTGCACAGACTTATGACTACACTGCGTTATTGGTTTTACTTGCACAGACTTATGACTACACTGCGTTACACATAAAACCCCTTTATTTTCATTTCTTGTTACTGCAGTTGGTAGTAGTTCATCTACACTTTCTTGCAACTCAGCAACACCAATGTTTTTCAAGTCAGGAACCCTTTCTTTCAGCCTCCCTCTGACACCCTTTCTCCAATTATTGTAATTGGATAAGTCTTCTTCAAGCTGAAAAAGCAAAAATAAATAAAAATAATCATCTATAAAGTCTCACTAACCAGTACCAATAAGTTATTTTAGATTAATGTTTTTATACATAACAGAAATTTTCATGTATGCAGGTACCTACATAAATATTTTGAATCATCATCAAGTTGTATGTATAGAATAATGGCCCGATAACCCAGGTGTCAAGTTTGTAATCTGTCTTATGGCATGGTTTGTATAAAGACTACTCGAAAAAGACCGCAACCGGGACCCACGGCTTAATAATGGAAAAAATAACCTAAACAACAGATAAATAAATTGAGTGACTTACATTGATGTGGTCTTCACATATATAAATTGAACTTTTGGGTACATATTCTTTCATAACAGCTGCACACCATTCTGCTCGATTTCTACGAGGCACAGGAAAAAAGTGTTTGTTGGGCGACAACAAAGCAGTATTTTTACAAGCAGGTACAAAGCAAGGTATTAATGGATCTTGTCTGTATTTTCTGTGACTGCTAGACTCCATTTTGTCGTCCGTGATAAAAGAAAAATATCAAAGCACATAAAAACATGTGTGTTTAACTATACCACTTCAAAGTTTAACCGGTTATCGAAATATCGATTGACAATGACAGAAAGTATTTTTTTTAAATGTGTACCTAAGCAAAGGTATGCGTGCTTATCATACCTGAGTTTTGCAATTACGCCCATTTGTAATTTAATTATTATTTTTAGGGTCGAAATATTTAAAAAAAAATTAAAACACGAAATACGTGTACCCTATTTTTGTACATACTTTCAATCTAAATTATAATTTAAGGGGGTTCAGAAAATGAAATGTTGTGAATTAAGAATGAAATGTTCTTGATTGGTTGGGAAATTACATTTTTATTACGAAAAATTATTGTAAACCATAGTTTTCCTCCTAAGGAGGGAGGAGTTAAGGAATCACATTGAAACCTTCGAGTGTGACATTATACCTTCACCTTATTGCACAATATTTAACATTGTATCATATCTAAAACACATCGTTAAAATTGATATAAATTATATTTTTATAAGTATTTTACAAGAGTCGGTTATCTGGTCCCCTTACTACAATGTTCATTCTGAACGTATCGAAGGCCCCCAGCGCCGTTGTTTGAAATTGCTTTGCTGGCGTTTAGGTTGCTCTCGTTCTCTGAAAAATTACTGTAGTCGCTTAAATTTCTTTAAGGTAGAACCTTTGCACGTGAGACGTGATAAAGCATTATTGATATGTCTCCATAAAATCGTACACTCAACTAAAGACTCGCCCTCTTTGTTAGCTTCTATAGATTTTAACACTAGGCATGGATATCGGTTCCCTAAAACTTTTATTCTCGGAGTTCACAAAAACAACACATCATTCTACAATCCTCTAATAAGAATGTGTAGAATGTACAATGACAAGTGCATACAATGTAAGGAGCTGGACATATTCAATCCATGTAAATCTATTTTCTTGAGGCAATTAACTAAATGTTATGAATCTCAATCAGAGTTATAAACTATATAATTATAATAGTAATTGTTTTTCTCGAACTCTTCGTATTCTTGTAGCTGTCTTTTTTGTTTTTGTGTACTTTAATGTTAGGACAACATTAGTATAACACATTCTATTCATTTTTGTTTTTATATTTACAAAATAGTTAGTTGGCATTAATTTGTTTCCCTTCTTTTATTTTTATTATTGTTTCTAATTTAAGAGCTATAAATTTTGTCATGTTGTATGCATATGTTTTGGATAAGTGGATTGATCTACCAATGTCTATTTTATATTGAACTTTACTGTCACTTTCTGTTTTGTGCATCCTAATAAATAAATAAATAAATAAATAAATAAAGAGTATGTGCCAACTCAGTTTTCACGGACATAAGGGTTTAGATTTTCCAATTAGTCATGGTCACGCATTACAATGAATGTTATCTGTGGAAACTCCACGTATAAGATTAGTATATAAGGTATGCTTCTTCAGACGAAGAGCATTCCGACTTCACTTTCTGAACTAGCAACATAAGTTGTAACTCTGTTTCATTAAAAGTAAAACCAAGTCATCAAGAAAATTCCTGAGTTTTATTCATCATCAGCTACATTCAGCGTCCATCGGCCCACGAAACTTAAATTTACATTTTACTTTTAAGTTTGTTTTTAAATAACTAAATTAGGCAATTATTTTGCCAAGGGTCTGAACCGTTACTATTAAAGTACTCGCAAAAGTCATCTCTCACTATTTTTGCTTCATTTGCCGAGTTTCCTCGTACTCGCTCTATATTTAACAATTGGCGTCCTTGTCTCCACGCTTCAAACAACGACATTTTCAGCGTCAAATACCTATATTTTTTTCAAAAATTGAACATGTGACTCATTCAATAGCCTTTTTAGCACCAAAGTGGGAAAGCTTACGTGGTACTCTGCATAGGAGCTTTCTTACTTGAACTAAAAGTAAGGCTTTCGAATCTATGTGCTATATAAAATATTTACAGTCTGTTCTTTTTTCAGGGATCCAAGCAATTCCTGAACGGAAAACAGAAGGAAGTGATGCAGAGATTTCGGTTAATAAGACGTCTGACCCGTCAAAATCTGTGCCTCGTTCAAAAGATGATGCAAGATTTCAAAGGCCTAATCCAAAATTTACCCAAGATTTCCTCCACTTACAACACCTGCCGAAAATCAATCCTCAAAGAAATCTGAGAATTCAACTGCAGTGATATCCACAACAGAGAAAAATTATTTCTTTAAAAAAACATCAAAATATTCAAAATCTTACAAAAACTACACAGCTGAACCTACATCAATAAAAAAGATCATTCTTACTAACAACCGTCGTCATTTCGACCGGATATCAAAAAAGATACCAATTCTGAGGAACTTTCAAGGACGACTGTTGCTGAAGAACACACCTCGGAGAAAATTGAACTGGCTGTTGAGTCTATATTGAACGAGATATAGTTTCGCTAGTTACGCTTCTTATTATTATAAAACTACACTTTTCTTCATTTAAAAGTTGTCTAAGAAAATATGATGTAGAACGACCTTCTATCCAAATGAGCGATCTATCCAAAGAAAACGAAACAACCGTAAATGCTGGATCAGATTGCTAAAGATTTAACTGACCCGTTAAGATCTATGGCTCGTTCAAAAGATGATCTAAGACTTACAGCAACTGCCAAAAATTAATCCTCAAATAAATCTGAGAATTCAACTGCAGTTATCCACAACGGAGAAAAATGATTTCTTTAACAAAACAACATTTCCTTAACCCTACAAAAACTACACCGCTAATGATAAAACATCTTCAATAACAGTAATCATTAACTAAAGATTATTTTTCTGAGAAAACATCAACATTAGCATCATCTACGGATAAAAACATCGTCTTTGAGTAATCTTCATCAGTGCCATTGACGACTGTTGCAGAAGAACACACTTCTGAGAAAAGTGAACCCGCTGTTGGGTCTAAATTGATTGAGGTAACAGTTATTGTAATGGTCGTATGTGTCATTGCTATAGTTTCGCTTCTTGGACTTTTTATTGTTATAAAAACGATCCCATGTGAAAATGAGCGACATATCGAAATGAAAGAAAACTTACGTCAACGCCGGATCGAAATGTCAATGATTTAACTTATTCTCTTCAAGTAGACAAAATAATCTCAATAATATCTAATAGTGTAAGATCATTTAATATTGTTATATTCAATTTTAACTAGTTATATGAAATACGAAACAGTTAACGTGTATTAAAATTACATCATTACTTAGTCAATAAATTTTAATACTAACAGAACGAAATGGTTTAATTAATTGTATCCCTAAATAGTCAAAATCCCCCTAGGCCGATTCATAAACTGTTCTATTCCCCAACACATCACAGCGTACTGTGTTCGCCACAAGCCAGTAACTTCAACATGTGACCTAAGAACAATGTGGTTAGTCTGCTAGTTGTTTTCATCAGCGCTTCATGTGAGTATAACTGTCTTTATCATCAATGTAGTAATGTAGTATTCTGAACCAGCAATAAGACCAATGTCGAATAATTCTTATAGACCAAGAACAAACTGGCAAAGCAGGCCCAATTTTCAAAGATCTAATAATGTGAATTACCATCAAACTGTAGAACCACAACCAGGAACGTCGAGACAAATTGAAAATTCCTCTAATAATACACCGAATTTTCAAATAAAAGCCTCAAAACAGGCATCGACGAAATGAATTCTCAATTATTACCTCACATTTATATCCCGGAAATTAATTCAAAAATTCTAATCGATACCGGAAGCACTAGATCTTTCTTAAGTAATAATTTGGTCAATAACTATTACAGACAATATAAAATGATAGAATCATTTGATGTCATAAGTACGCATGGCACCAGTAAACATAACTTATTAACGTTCATGCCTATTTTGGATATATTCAAAGTAAAATGTATTAGTCCAGTCAAAATAGACATTTCAAATAACAATAATTCCCACAGAGCCAAATTTTGGTGGACAGCTGGGGTTTACCATTACAAATAAAGTTTTAAAAATCCCCATCGATCCTATGTGTGCTAAAAAAGTTATTCGGGTCGAAAGGTCAAAGTTTGAGGTTTTTTGGATTTTTCTCGAAAACGGTAAGTTTTATCAAAAAGAACCTTAAACCAAAATTATAGACCTTAGAATTATCTACTAAAATGGCTCTTATATTTTTTTCCGTAAAAGTTACCATTCCTGAGATATCGCGATTCTAAGAGTCACACTATACATGATATGCACACATTTCCACGCCACCTGTGAGGTAATGTACATACTCGGCGCCTTTTTTTACCGTGTTTTCCCCTGTAGGCCTACTCCACTAACTGCCATGGCAATTTTAGGATAATTTAAGGGAACAATACCCGTCAAGTTCTAGATATTCATATTGCTATTGATTATTGGGTTAACTAATTGTTTTGATTCCTTTAGATATTTTTATCAGATTCATACTCTTGAAAGTCTGTTCTTATAATGTTAATATTCAATATTTATGTTACTATTATATATCAATCTAATCCTCAAGATTACTACATCCAATTATGTAAAACTATCATAATGTCCAAAGTTTGATGCGGCGACAAATCGACATGAAAAAATAGGGTATTTCGTCGGATTTTCGCTATGATTTTACTGTTTCTTTTTTTGAGAACTTTTAATTATTAGTTGTAATTTTCTTTTTATATACATTGGTTCTGCATATAATAAGCTATCCCTACGTCGTTTTTATTTCCGTGTAGCTGTAGTAGTTTCACTGCTATCATGTTTTTAGTAACAAGGTAGCCGCCGCTTGGTGTGTTTTTCCTTGAATCGCAAAGGCGAGCGCTCAAGGCAATTGTGACTCTTAGAATCACGATATCTCAGGAATGGTAACTCTTAGGAAAAAAATTATAAGGACCATTTTAGTAGATAATTCTAAGATCTACAAGTTTGGTTTAAGGTTCTTTTTGATAAAACTTACCGTTTTCGAGAAAAATCTAAAAAACCTCAAACTTTGACCTTTCGACCCGAATAACTTTTTTAGCACACATAGGATCGATGGGGATTTTTAAAACTTTATTTGTAATGGTAAACCCCAGCTGTCCACCAAAATTTGGCTCTGTGGGAATTATTGTTATTTAACCACAATTTTTATGTCTAAATTGACCGGACTATATGTATAAATTCTACGTATATGATATCGATAATACATATGACGGGTTAATCGGAATTTATTTATTGAGAAAGCTCAACGCTGTGTTAAATATTTAAAAAAACATGTTTTAGCTACGCCGTTAGTGAAAATCCCCATAAAGTACACTGAAAGTGAAAAGACGCCTATTGTTACGTTAACAATCGAACTGTGTAAAGCACAAAAGGTCATAATACCAACCACTCTCACTCTCGGAGGAGAAATTGTAGAACAAGTTTAGTTTTGTGACAAAGTAACAATGCCGAGATCCTTCGTACAATGTACAGACGGATTCGCGGAAGTGATAATTATAAACGAAACAAGTGATAGTATAACCATTGACGTGTTAACTTCATTCAAAATCATTGAGCGGGAAAGTCCACAAAGTGTGATACAAAGAAACTTTCATCCGTGTAAAATAAATTATTTGAAAAATCAAGAACAACTTCTCGTAGAAAATCTACATGCAAAATTAAGAACTGAACACATGACTAAAACAGAAAAGGATGTAATTTTCAAAATTTGTTGTTAATGTAAGGAAATCTTTTATCTTGAGGATATTCCATTGACTTTCACACACGAAATAAATTAAAAAATCAGAACTATAAATGAAGATCCTAAATACATTAAACCGTATAGACAACCGCCATCTCAAAATCAAGAAGTGAAGAATCAGATAGAGAAATTATTAAGGAATAATATAATTAAACCCAGTTTTTCACCGTGGAGCGGACCAGTCTATTTGGTACCTAAGAAATAATTGATGCTAGTGGTGAACAAAAATTTCGTATGGTAGTAGATTACCGTACTCAATTCGGACATTACGAATTTTTAAGAATGCCGTTTGGATTAAAAACTGCCCCAGCAACATTTCAGAGAGCAATGGATAATATTCTAAGAGGACTTCAGGGAGTAGAATGTTTTATATATTTGGATGATTTCGTAATTTTTTCGAAAACCCTTGATGAACACGTACAAAAATTAAGAAAAGTTTTCGAAACATTAAAAAGAGCTAACCTAAAAATCCGACTAGAAAAATCTGAATTCTTGAAAAAAGAAGTACTTTATCTTGGGCACGTTATTACAAAAGACGGTCTAAAACCAAATAATGATAAAGTAAAGGCAGTCATCAATTTTCCCCTACCAAAGATTGTAAAAGACATTAAGTCATTTTTAGGCTTAGTTGGCTATTATAAAAGATTTATTAAAGACTTTGCTAAAATCACTAAACCAATGACTCAACTTTTGAAGAAAGATCAAAAATTTGTAATTAATGATGAATTTGTTAAAGCATTAGACACGTGCAAAAGTATTTTAACTAATGCACCATTACTACAGTATCCAGATTTCGAAAAACAATTTATTTTAACTACAGACGCATCAAATATAGCGTTAGGCGCGATCTTATCCCAAGGTCAAATAGGCAGCGATAAGACAATTGCTTATGCTAGTAGAACCTTAAATCCCGCCGAACAAAATTATAGCACAATAGAAAAAGAGTTACTAGCTCGAATATGGGCAGTAAATTATTTTAGACCTTACTTGTACGGTCGTAAATTTATGGTTTATCCCGATCATAGACCGTTAGCATGGCTGTATTCATTAAAAGAACCAAACAGTAAACTAACTCGTTGGCGCTTGAGATTACAAGAATATAATTTTGACGTAGTATACCGAAAGGGAACTCAAAACACAAATGCTGACGCTCTTTCAAGAATTAAAGTAAATACTTTAACAGTTAGAGGCGAATCTGATAATAGACCCTCTACCTCACAAGAATCTGATAATAGACCCTCTACCACACAAGAACCAATTTATGCAACTATCTCAACCCCAGACTTAATTGAAACTGAAACTATAATATCAGAGGAAACTGCAACAGCCTCAAAATCAGAATCAAATGTCTATAATTTAATTTCTGAAGATGTAATGACAGTATCAAATGAAGCTATTGACAATAAACCTAACCAAATTATAGTAAATCATTGGTACAGAAATAATATTGAAATTAATGATTTATCTAAAAATAAAATGACAATTAAAGAAATTTTTACTCCTTTAGACCCAGAATTCAGAGAATTACAAAGAAATATTACATTTACTTTGCAACACCCAGTCTAAAACTTTTGTTTTACGAAGCAATTTCTGATTTATATGATAAAAATAAGTAAATAATTATTGAATGTACAAAAAGAGTTACGATTGTAGCCAATGAAGAGGAACAGAGAGAATTGGTGTCGAAATACCACGACGGTAAAACATGCCATAGAGGTATTACGGAAACACTTAATATAATAAAACGAAATTACTATTGGACAAATATGAAACAGTCGCCGCTGTAATTAACGCATGCGATGCTTGCAAACGAATGAAATATGATCGAAGACCTCTTATTGAACTGACACAAACCCAGGAGAAACCATTCCAGGAAATCTTTATAGATTTATTTAAAATAAGTGGAACTATGTATTTAGCAATAATCGATGCTTTTAGTAAATTGGCACAAGCCATACAAATCCATCCCCACCAGAAGTCATAAAAGCACAATTAAAATATTTCTCATTCTATGGTGTTCCATCCAAGATTAGTTCAGATCCAGGATCGGAATTTAATAACACTTTAATTAAAGAACTCCTAAGTTTATATAAAGTTAATCTTCATATAGGGAGTCCTACTTACCCTAACTCTATGGGAATTATCCACAGATTCCTTAGTACGATAATTGAAATATTTAGAATAGCCAAATATGAAAAAAGATTTACGGACACTATGGATGTCATGACTTACGCTTTAATAGCCTATAACAATTCTATTTATTCGATAACCGGTTTTACACCATTCGAAGTAGTTTTCGGACATACTAATTCACTTAGTCCATTTGACATTGACTTTCTGTTGTATATGCAACATGTAAATAGGTTAATGTGTGTGTGAGGGCTGCGTCCCCACTTTCCTACTTCTAATAAATCAGTGTGCAATTAGCTTGCGTTGTTAATGGTCGCCTCCCTGCACCTCGTCCTAATCATTCAATATAGAACACGTGGCGACGTTCGGATCCGCGCGTACGCGTCAAAATGTCTTCGGGAGTGTCGGTTGGTATTTTATCTACGTTCGATCACCAATCACACGAATTGCGAATGATGTAACTAACGAGACGGACAAGGCAAAGGTTAAACGAAGGGCAATATTTCTGAGCGCGTTGAGCGAAGCGACCTACAAGCTAGCTAGCGATTTAGCGCTGCCAAAGAAAATAGAAGAAATAGATTTTGATGTGATTCTTCAACTACTAGATGGACATTTCACGCCAAAACGTTTCGGGTTCGCCGAAAAGTCTATTTTCTATTCAGCTTCGCAGCGACTAGGTGAAAGTCACACTCAATGGGCGGCGAGACTTCGAGGATTGGCGGCACACTGTGGTTTTAAAAATTTGGAAGAGGCCCTTTTGGATCGTTTCATCATGGGCATGGCGGCAGGACACGAGCGAGATAAGCTGTTCGCACGAGATCAGGGTGAATTGACTCTTGTAAAAGCGATCGATTTGGCGGAAAGCGTGCGGTGTGCACGGCAAGCCGCCACGGCGGTGCCAGGCGCGCGAGCAGGCGTAGGCGCCGGCGGCGTGATCGCAGCGGGCCAGGATGCCGTGTTAGCTATATCCAAAAAGGAAAAATGCAGTGTGTGCGGGTTTACTAATCATAATTCCAATCAGTGCCGTTTTAAAAAATACAAGTGTAAAAAATGTAATCGTAAAAGTCATCTACGTAAAATGTGCACGTTTGATGACAAAGTGAAATACGTGGAGGACGGTATCGTGGATGACGAGGACGACGGTAAGTCGTTTTACAATATTCGATGCGTAAAAGGCGAGCCTATGAAGGAGAGCGTAAATGTAGGTGGTCTGGTCTTGGAATTTGAAATCGATAGTGGTTCCGCGGTAAGTGTTATTTCACAAAACGCTTACAATTCACATTTCTATAACCTACCGTTGTTACACACTAGCAAAAAATTATGAAGTTATTCCCCTCTCAGTCATCCACGAACCTCACTCAAACTGTAGAGCGGAATCAGTCCTTACAGGCTAAACATTACGGAGGCAAACAGAGACAAGACTTTGAGCCAAACGATATGGTTTGGTTAACTAAAAACTCAAATAACAATAAATTCTGTTGGATTGAAGGCATAGTAATTAAGAAATTAGGGAACGTGTTGTACCAAATATTTGTACCACATTTAAATTGTCAAAGATTGGAGCAGCACGCAGGGATAATATAAATGTTTACTATATACGCAATTGAGATAGCTATACAAGGTGATAAGGTTGATTACACATTCAAAAGAGAAGAGAAAATATCATATAGTGCTAAGCAAATTGTCTGTGCATGCAATCAGGTTTACCCTGAGCCCATAGTGCTGCAAAATTCACATATTAAATTCAACATATTCATATTAGGGAAATCAACGTGCTCTGACAACTGCAAACTTTGGACAAATAGTGACGATAAAGAATTCACAAAGTTGAGGGTGCACATATTAGAATACCACGACATTGATAGTAAGGTGTTGGATCATATTATTGATAACATCAAGCTAGAGTTAACAAGGAAAGATGTCTGCAGATATAACATTTTCAGATGTCCTAAAATCACTGAAGATTAAGGGCGGTGAAGTGGCTCAGACAATATACGAAGCATCTGGAGTTTTACCATCAATGATCAAAGATGTCAGTATTATAAGTGATAGATGGGTTCTTGGTGTCAATCCAGCAGACTTTGTCAAAGAGTATAGTTCAGTAGAATTTGACTATACTGCTTTAAAAACTGAATTTGGGCTAATTTGCAAGGATTATGATGATGAACTTACTGATGGTGTGGCATCGAAAGCATTAGAGTTCTCTGCAAAGATACTCTTTGAATGTGGGCCAATGATGCAAAGTGAGAAGAAGGGCAAGGGTGACAAAGCAATCAGATTCAGATTTGCATACACTAAAACTATAAATGATGCTGCAGGATCTCAATCAGTTGAATTTAAGATAAAAAGTGTGATTGTCTCAACATTCAAGGACCATCAACACACAAAAACTGTTGATAATGAGAAAATGGTGATAACAATGAAGCAAGCTACATTATTAGCAATGGAGACATTCTTCAAAGCCTCTAAATATGCATACACCCAGAGCACATCAGTACTGATGACACCTCTATGCGGTGCAATTTTTTCTAAGACCAGCATTGCTGCCATAGCAAAAGCTTTGGGCTTAGAGCAAATAGTGGTCATTGATACTCTTAATGCAAGCACATGCCCGAGTGGTCACAATTTGGCTCAAAGCAATATGGCATGTGCAATTGTAGCAGCAATTGCAGGGACAAAAGGAATGCAATTGCTAGATAAGTAATCAATTCAAGCAGTATATGCAACAATTAATAAAAGATCATCATAAAAGGAATAAATATCTTTATAAATACTTCTCAGATAAAATATCAGAGCATAAAAGAGCAACTAGTGATAGATTAGAACCAACAGCTTCAACAAGTGAAGACTTAGAAGCAGGGGATGTAATTTATACCCGAATGGTTAATAGAAAATTAGCCAAAAATCAACCGAGATACGAAAAGAGCACACTTTTAGGTAGTCCACAAAGAAACGTGGCTCCAATTAAAGTTAGAGAACGAGAAACCTCTGTACCAGTTAAAAATATAAAATGTCCAAGTAAAGTTAGTAAAGTTATAAATTTATTAACAAGAAAACCATAAAATTTCTTCCAATTTTCATAACCAATAATATTCAAATAGGTATGATCTTATTATAGGTCTACCCTTATTTTCGGAAAATTCCACAAAAGAAATTTATATTTACCCTTTATTTTCGAAAAATTCCTCGAAAAGAAATTTATGTTATAATGTTAATCATAACATTAATATTGTATGGATGTGTATGTACAAATTTTTTGCAAAAATAATAATAATCTTATATAATAAAATAACGTATACTATAATGTAATATACTACGTATAATACATGACTAAAATCATTATGTCATAGTTTTAACATGTCTATCATTATTCCTAAACTTCCTTAATCCAAGAAGCACTTCTAAGCAGATAAAACAATGAGTGTGAAAATTATGAACAAAAAGTAGAAAGGAATTTGTTCTTAATCTGCCACTTAAAGTTTAATCTACAATTATCATCGAAAACAAGATCATCAACTATGCTACGAAAAAGCTTCATGCAAATGCAAATGTGCAACAAAGAATGCATAACGGAACGGAAGACAACTTCTAGAGTTAGAAATTTATGTGCAGTGAACAGTAAAAAGTGTAAGTGACCTTTTAAGAAAACGAAAGTGACGCTACAAGTTAAGTTTAACACGTTCACGCCTTTGGAAATCGATAAGATGTTAAGTAATATTAAGTAACCATAAGGAATTGTTAAAACTATAAAACTGTTATATTATATTGGTTACGGGTAAGAATATAATTATATATAATTAGAATGGACAACATTACATTTTCACCGAGGAAGCAAAATAAGAAAACCATTTGGGGGTTTTAGCGTGTGGAATAAAATATATTTTTTTCAGAATTTTTTGATAAGTATTTACTGAGATAATCAATAATTTCTAAATAATATTCCAAAAATGAAAACGTAGGTACAACTTACTTTGTGTCTTGGCCTAGCCTAACTGCAGGACATAAAAAAAAATTACAACGTTGACAGTAGTTATCCATTGTTGTATTGACTTGACATTGACATTTTGTGGATTTGAGGTGGTTACAAACAAAATTGTTGCGATTTTCTTAGTTTTCCTAAAGTTTTCTCTGTTTGCTTTTAAAACTAATCCAAGAGTTCAATAATATGAAGGTTAGCGAAGGATATTCAATGGCTGATAGCCGAAATCTACCTAAGGTGGACTATCTTATGCTGTTATGCTGGGGCCACACTAACGAGAAATGCCAATAATTATCGCGATAATGGACGTTAACCGTAGGTGTAGCCACCACTTAACGCGATAATTTGACAACGGCGTTAACATTGCCGTTTGGCGTTAGGCGATAACTCAAGTGGCGGTACATCAAAGAGATTAACGCGAGAATTAATGCGATGAAGCGGCCACACTATGTATCGTCAGTTTGCGTCGAGAGCGCGACGGGATCGCACATGTTTGTAATTTAAGCGACGGGATCGCACGTTTTTGTTTTGAAATACGTACTATGGCTATGGAGTGGAGTAACGAAAAAATAATTGTTTTTCTTGAGATTCTGCAAACAGAACCATGTTTGTGGGATCCGAAACTCAAAACTTACAAGAATCGTGGAACGCAAAGTGATGCTTGGCGACGAATAATGGAATTATTACCTTTTAAAACAACTATTGAAGAAATGAAAAAGAAGAAGGAAAGCCTAATGGGTTACTATAGAACCCATTTAAACAAAATTAAAAAGTCTTTGAAGTCCGGAGCAGGGAAAGATGACGTGTACACAACTAATTGGTTTGCATTCGAAACGATGGACAATTTCCTGCGAGGAGTATATGATGGTAGTCGCACATTAAATACTGAGGTAAGTCTTCTTCTAAATTAGATCCATACTAGTTAGGAACCCTATTGCCGTCACTCTGCTGTCTGTCTAACGCTCTGCTTGTCAATGTGTCTTTCGATCTGTTTGTCCGTCCTTTCGTCTATCCATCTATCCTTTGTGTCTTTATGACTGTCCGTCTGTAAAACTTATTTAAATATAATATTCTTTTAATTTTCTTTCAGACACACGACGACAATGAGGCTCAAGAAAGAAGTGAGGAAAGAAATGAGAATAGTCCTCATTTGTCTACAGAAACAGAAGAAGCTTCACAAAATATACAAGAAGAAAACGGAACTCGTCCAAGAGAAAATAAATCTTCTCAAAATTATAATAAAAGAAAACCACTGAGAGACGAGTTGCCTCAAGAAATCAAAGCAGCGCGACGTCAAATGGACGAAGCTTTTGAATTCATGAAAGAGAAGAAAGATGATGAATGTGAGATGTTCGGAAGACTGCTCGCAAGCAAACTAAAAAAAATAAGAAATCCAAATACGCGTGATATATTAATGAATGATATTCAGAATTTAGTATTTCGTGCATGTATGGCAGATCGGCTTGAGCAACAGTCTTCAGTACCTCAGTTTGCTACATCGCAGTCTCCACACCATCAAGCATTCAGTCCATCGCCAAATCCTTCGACATACCAGTCACCTCCAGGCCACTCCACATCCCAGTCTCCACACCATCAAGCATTCAGTCCATCGCCAAATCCTCCGAGATACCAGTCACCTCCAGGCCACTCCACATCCCAGTCTCCACACCATCAAGCATTCAGTCCATCGCCAAATCCTCCGAGATACCAGTCACCTCCAGGCCACTCCACATCCCAGTCTCCACACCATCAAGCATTCAGTCCATCGCCAAATCCTCCGAGATACCAGTCACCTCCAGGCCACTCCACATCCCAGTCTCCACACCATCAAGCATTCAGTCCATCGCCAAATCCTCCGACATACCCGTCGCCATCTCCAGATCAATTCTCAGTTCCAACTCTCCAAGAAAATTTCCTAGAATTACCACCAACCCGTGCCTCACAAATAGTAATCACAGAGTCCGGTGAAATAAAGATAATTAATGATTAAAAAGTTATGTATAAGCCATGTTAATTACTTCAAGAAACAAATAAATGAAAGACATAAATACAGAGAACGTTGTTTTATTTTCCAAAATATCAAATAATCAAATCAAAATAATCATTTATTTGAAAACACAAAAGGATACTTCCCCCTAAAATGTGTACTTCCTCATGCCTAGGCGGAGAGCCTAGGCATGAGGAAGTACACATTTTATGTTGTCGACACCTTACAAATTATTCATGGTCCTGAAATGTTCTGCGAATTTATTCCTAACCTGGATTGCTGTTAAAGCAGAACGTCGTGCAATACTCTTCATTGACGTGAAAGCGCCTTCGGCTTTTCCAATTTCTTTTCTCCAAGTTCCAGAATTTGTTATTTCTCCGTTGACAATTGTGTCAGTGTAGCCCGATGGGGTGTAAATTGACCGCGAGTTAGAACTTTTTCTTAAAAAGTTATGTAATAAAGCACATGCCATCACGACGTTTGAAGCTTCGTTTGGTTGTAGAGCTATAGGTTTTCTAAGTACTCGAAATCTCGAAAGAAAATTTGTTTGAAGTTTTTCGAATAAAACACAATCTCTGAATACTCCACCGTCACTGATTCTACCCTTGTTGCCTACATCGCAAAACATAAAACAAAAATTGCGATCCACTAAAGCCATCAACACAATACTAAACGAATGCTTATAATTAAAATATTCAGAACCACTGTGAATCGGTGACACCATGACAACATGTTTACCATCGATTGCTCCCAAGCAATGAGGAAATGTATCTCTAAAATCAGATTCCTTTTGTAGCCATTCGTTTTCATTTTCAGGTAACTTGATCATGTCCTTCAATACAAATATGAGAGCAGCACAAAATTCCCTTACAATATTGGAAATCACTTGGTGAGACATCTTGAACAAATAGTGTAAGCTTCTGTAGCTATCTCCTGTAGCTAAATATCTTAAAGTAACTGCTAGTCGAACTTTGGCAGGTATGGTTTCACGAAATCTTGTTGTTTGTTTTTCTATCAAAGGCCCAACTCTGCTTAAAATCAATTCGAAATCAGTTGCTGACATTCGAACGAATCCTTTGAACTGGTTGCTTGGTTCAGCTAGTAGGTCGGAGAATCTTTCCTCCATAGAGTTCCTGCATTAAAAAAGTTGAATAAATATTCGTATTACTTCAAAAGTATACTGCGATGTATGAAATTTCGTACTTATAACAGATATTTGTTCTATGATATGTATGAATGACAGATAAATAGACAGAAGAAAAAAACTGACAACAGAAGAGAATAAAAAGTTGACAT
Source organism: Ethmia dodecea (assembly GCA_963855545.1). NCBI lineage: Eukaryota > Metazoa > Arthropoda > Insecta > Lepidoptera > Depressariidae > Ethmia > Ethmia dodecea. Next base: position 1,142,299 of record OY979447.1, read on the forward strand.
GGTAATACCGGTCATTGTTATATTTGAAAACCAAAATTTAAGCTAATAAACATATTACAGTGTACGATTCCTGTGCATTTGTATCATCCACCATCTTCTTTTTCTTTGTTTCCTTTTTTTCTTCATTCGGTAATGATTCAATAAATTCAAATAATAAAAATTCACACTCATGAAATACAGCAGAGCTCTGTCACCGTCCATCTTGCTTGGCAAGTACGCTGTTTTTATCGCCAATAATGAGCATTCACGTTGATTGTTCTAGTGTAGCCACCCACATTAACGCGTTAAAAATTTTTGCAATAATTATCGCGCCAATGGGCATTGACGTTAGCCGTTAGTGTGGCCCCAGCATTAGAGTATATGCGGGAGAACGAGTGTTTCAATGTTGCTGAAATACGAGGCACCAAGGTTTTGATGTCTTCGCGAGAAGCTTATGTCGAAAAATCCGTTGGCTATGTTGAAATTAAAAGAGAAAATTCTGTATGTTCGGTGCGGGGTAGAGTAACACCCGAACATAGAGTGCGTACCAAAATGTATACTGTTGCTGCAGTTATTGAAGAGGTAGAAGAGAAGATAGTAGATGTGAAGTGTCATGACTGTGCAGCAAGTGAGGGTGGTTGTAAACATACTATCTGTTTTTTGATGTGGCTGATAAAACGCACTGATGAGCCTTCCGTGACATCTCAGACCTGTTATTGGGCTCAGCCTAAGCTTTCTGTGGCTGTGACTCAGGACAGGTTTGTACTCGCAAAAGAGATGGTGAAAAGAAAGTATCAGTCAACTGTACCATTGCCACCAAACATTAAACATTCATTTGTGGAAGAATGTAAAAAAAGGCAAACGGGAGATTCCATGATTGTAAACTATAACTGTTTAAAAGAAACTCTGGACAAATACAGCATATATAACATTTTACTACAGTGCAAAATTGAGTCTGGAATTAATGATATTAATCTGACAAATCTGAAATTATTTGCGGAGAAGATGCTGACACCAGATATAATAAAGACCCTAGAGGAATGCACAAGAGGTCAAGCAGACAATATGCTGTGGCACACTTTAAGACAATGTCGATTAACAGCATCTAGAATACATGAAGCAACTAAGTGCCATACTGATGGAACTTTAGTGAAAACAATTTTTGGTACGAAAATGTTTGATATCATTGGTTCTGTTTTCACACTTATTTTGAAAAATGTTTTCATTAAAATTGTTTTTTTTTTACTTTGCAAGTATCATATCTTCATAATTTTGCTTATTTTCAGGTGGTTATAAGGTTCCAGAAACCAAAGCGATAAGACGGGGAAAACGCCTTGAAGCTGAAGTGATCAAAAAAGTTCAAGCTTTTAAATACAAAAATTGAACCCTGTGGACTAAAACTGGTTACCCCTTTTGTTGGAGTTTCACCTGATGGTGTATGTGAAGATTTTTGCATAGAAATCAAATGTCCACTAACTGAAAAAACAATGCAAAATTATGTAAAAGATAATCGAGTCACTGAAAAATATAAAGCTCAGGTACAAATGCAGATGTTAGCAACCAATAAAAAAAAAGCATTGTTTTGTCTTGCTGATCCCAAATTTGAGACCAATAAAGTTTACCATAAATATTGGTTATATTTTGATAAATTATATGTAACAAAATTATTACAAGATGGTGAAATTTTTTGGGAGAAATATATATTTCCGAAACTTAATGCTACTGCAAGTGTGCCTAGCAAATAATTTGCCTAATTTCAAGGTTCTTTGAAAAAAATAAATACCATTTTATGTATGTACAAAAAGCTTTTATTTTTTTACACAGATTATTTGAATTAACAGTCAGCATCAAAGTGTAATCCGATACGATATGATTAATTAAATTAGTTCCTACAGTTGGTTTCACTTACCTAAATAGTATGTACAGTACAATCCCCACTATAACCCTACTTCCCTACTATAATGATATTATAAATGCGAAAGTAACTCTGTCTGTAACCTTTTCATGCTTCAACCGCTGAACCGATTTAGATGAAATTTGGTATGGAGATAGTTTGAGTCCCAAGGAGGGACATAGGGTATATAAGTCGGGCAACAGCTAGTATAACATAACACAGACTGCAAAACAGCTGGTTTTATTAGAAGTTTCTTTTAGAGACACATTTGAATTTAGTAACATTTAATGACTGCTGGTTGAAGATTTACTAGTCCACATGACACTAGAACTGCATCATCCAAAGCACTCACTATTTTATTGTTTACCACTGAGTGAGGCTTTAGCAGTTTGTACAAACGCACTCTTCTTATGACCCTCTCAACGTGGACTCTCAAACTTGCTAAAACTTTGCTAGTAATCACTTCCGATTTGGTCATTTTAGTATTTTTCATTACACTTGGAGGACGCAGAACACTAACTGATTTTCTTGACAGTAGCGTTTCTAAATGCTTGAATCCTCTGTCAGCCAAAATTGTGCATTTTTCTGGAATCACCTCTAAAAATCCACTTTGTTCCAGTAGATTAATATCGGATATACGTCCTCCATATCCTTCTGATATAAAGTTAATGAAACCATCTGGTGTAACTCCTATAAGATACTTAATAGTGTTACAATTTTTGTATTGGGACCAGGTAAGAGATTGATGTATGGGATTTTTTGGTTTTTCTATTTCAATCTCGAAGCAATCTATTATTGCTTGAATATCAGAGTACTCTTTTGTTGTTCTAAAAACTATAGGTAAATTTAATTTTATCTCTATTCCAGAAGGCCAATACACAAGTTGTCTAAAAAATGAAGCTAAAACTTTTAGAGTTTTGTGAAATATTCTCCAGACAAACTAAGGAAATTTGAAAAATATCACTTATCTTAGAAAAAGTATCATTGTTTCTAACTTTGTATAGAGTAATTATTAAGTGTAATTCTAAAACTTTGCAGTGTTTTGACAAATATTCAACAATCCAATAAAACTGTTTTTTTATGCCTAAATAAGTCATAGGTTTAGCCTTAATTAATTTTAATAAGAAATGTCTTCCACACAAATCTTGCTTTTGAACTCCTGAAATGCCAGAACATTCTGTTTCAGAAAATTCTGTGGTTGTACCAACACTTGATGGACTTTCTTCTTCATAAACTAAATCTTGTTCCTCTTCTTGTACAGCACAAGTTTTAGTTTTCTTGGTCATGGTTGAGCGAGTCACACTTATTGGTTTTACTTGCACAGACTTATGACTACACTGCGTTATTGGTTTTACTTGCACAGACTTATGACTACACTGCGTTACACATAAAACCCCTTTATTTTCATTTCTTGTTACTGCAGTTGGTAGTAGTTCATCTACACTTTCTTGCAACTCAGCAACACCAATGTTTTTCAAGTCAGGAACCCTTTCTTTCAGCCTCCCTCTGACACCCTTTCTCCAATTATTGTAATTGGATAAGTCTTCTTCAAGCTGAAAAAGCAAAAATAAATAAAAATAATCATCTATAAAGTCTCACTAACCAGTACCAATAAGTTATTTTAGATTAATGTTTTTATACATAACAGAAATTTTCATGTATGCAGGTACCTACATAAATATTTTGAATCATCATCAAGTTGTATGTATAGAATAATGGCCCGATAACCCAGGTGTCAAGTTTGTAATCTGTCTTATGGCATGGTTTGTATAAAGACTACTCGAAAAAGACCGCAACCGGGACCCACGGCTTAATAATGGAAAAAATAACCTAAACAACAGATAAATAAATTGAGTGACTTACATTGATGTGGTCTTCACATATATAAATTGAACTTTTGGGTACATATTCTTTCATAACAGCTGCACACCATTCTGCTCGATTTCTACGAGGCACAGGAAAAAAGTGTTTGTTGGGCGACAACAAAGCAGTATTTTTACAAGCAGGTACAAAGCAAGGTATTAATGGATCTTGTCTGTATTTTCTGTGACTGCTAGACTCCATTTTGTCGTCCGTGATAAAAGAAAAATATCAAAGCACATAAAAACATGTGTGTTTAACTATACCACTTCAAAGTTTAACCGGTTATCGAAATATCGATTGACAATGACAGAAAGTATTTTTTTTAAATGTGTACCTAAGCAAAGGTATGCGTGCTTATCATACCTGAGTTTTGCAATTACGCCCATTTGTAATTTAATTATTATTTTTAGGGTCGAAATATTTAAAAAAAAATTAAAACACGAAATACGTGTACCCTATTTTTGTACATACTTTCAATCTAAATTATAATTTAAGGGGGTTCAGAAAATGAAATGTTGTGAATTAAGAATGAAATGTTCTTGATTGGTTGGGAAATTACATTTTTATTACGAAAAATTATTGTAAACCATAGTTTTCCTCCTAAGGAGGGAGGAGTTAAGGAATCACATTGAAACCTTCGAGTGTGACATTATACCTTCACCTTATTGCACAATATTTAACATTGTATCATATCTAAAACACATCGTTAAAATTGATATAAATTATATTTTTATAAGTATTTTACAAGAGTCGGTTATCTGGTCCCCTTACTACAATGTTCATTCTGAACGTATCGAAGGCCCCCAGCGCCGTTGTTTGAAATTGCTTTGCTGGCGTTTAGGTTGCTCTCGTTCTCTGAAAAATTACTGTAGTCGCTTAAATTTCTTTAAGGTAGAACCTTTGCACGTGAGACGTGATAAAGCATTATTGATATGTCTCCATAAAATCGTACACTCAACTAAAGACTCGCCCTCTTTGTTAGCTTCTATAGATTTTAACACTAGGCATGGATATCGGTTCCCTAAAACTTTTATTCTCGGAGTTCACAAAAACAACACATCATTCTACAATCCTCTAATAAGAATGTGTAGAATGTACAATGACAAGTGCATACAATGTAAGGAGCTGGACATATTCAATCCATGTAAATCTATTTTCTTGAGGCAATTAACTAAATGTTATGAATCTCAATCAGAGTTATAAACTATATAATTATAATAGTAATTGTTTTTCTCGAACTCTTCGTATTCTTGTAGCTGTCTTTTTTGTTTTTGTGTACTTTAATGTTAGGACAACATTAGTATAACACATTCTATTCATTTTTGTTTTTATATTTACAAAATAGTTAGTTGGCATTAATTTGTTTCCCTTCTTTTATTTTTATTATTGTTTCTAATTTAAGAGCTATAAATTTTGTCATGTTGTATGCATATGTTTTGGATAAGTGGATTGATCTACCAATGTCTATTTTATATTGAACTTTACTGTCACTTTCTGTTTTGTGCATCCTAATAAATAAATAAATAAATAAATAAATAAAGAGTATGTGCCAACTCAGTTTTCACGGACATAAGGGTTTAGATTTTCCAATTAGTCATGGTCACGCATTACAATGAATGTTATCTGTGGAAACTCCACGTATAAGATTAGTATATAAGGTATGCTTCTTCAGACGAAGAGCATTCCGACTTCACTTTCTGAACTAGCAACATAAGTTGTAACTCTGTTTCATTAAAAGTAAAACCAAGTCATCAAGAAAATTCCTGAGTTTTATTCATCATCAGCTACATTCAGCGTCCATCGGCCCACGAAACTTAAATTTACATTTTACTTTTAAGTTTGTTTTTAAATAACTAAATTAGGCAATTATTTTGCCAAGGGTCTGAACCGTTACTATTAAAGTACTCGCAAAAGTCATCTCTCACTATTTTTGCTTCATTTGCCGAGTTTCCTCGTACTCGCTCTATATTTAACAATTGGCGTCCTTGTCTCCACGCTTCAAACAACGACATTTTCAGCGTCAAATACCTATATTTTTTTCAAAAATTGAACATGTGACTCATTCAATAGCCTTTTTAGCACCAAAGTGGGAAAGCTTACGTGGTACTCTGCATAGGAGCTTTCTTACTTGAACTAAAAGTAAGGCTTTCGAATCTATGTGCTATATAAAATATTTACAGTCTGTTCTTTTTTCAGGGATCCAAGCAATTCCTGAACGGAAAACAGAAGGAAGTGATGCAGAGATTTCGGTTAATAAGACGTCTGACCCGTCAAAATCTGTGCCTCGTTCAAAAGATGATGCAAGATTTCAAAGGCCTAATCCAAAATTTACCCAAGATTTCCTCCACTTACAACACCTGCCGAAAATCAATCCTCAAAGAAATCTGAGAATTCAACTGCAGTGATATCCACAACAGAGAAAAATTATTTCTTTAAAAAAACATCAAAATATTCAAAATCTTACAAAAACTACACAGCTGAACCTACATCAATAAAAAAGATCATTCTTACTAACAACCGTCGTCATTTCGACCGGATATCAAAAAAGATACCAATTCTGAGGAACTTTCAAGGACGACTGTTGCTGAAGAACACACCTCGGAGAAAATTGAACTGGCTGTTGAGTCTATATTGAACGAGATATAGTTTCGCTAGTTACGCTTCTTATTATTATAAAACTACACTTTTCTTCATTTAAAAGTTGTCTAAGAAAATATGATGTAGAACGACCTTCTATCCAAATGAGCGATCTATCCAAAGAAAACGAAACAACCGTAAATGCTGGATCAGATTGCTAAAGATTTAACTGACCCGTTAAGATCTATGGCTCGTTCAAAAGATGATCTAAGACTTACAGCAACTGCCAAAAATTAATCCTCAAATAAATCTGAGAATTCAACTGCAGTTATCCACAACGGAGAAAAATGATTTCTTTAACAAAACAACATTTCCTTAACCCTACAAAAACTACACCGCTAATGATAAAACATCTTCAATAACAGTAATCATTGACTAAAGATTATTTTTCTGAGAAAACATCAACATTAGCATCATCTACGGATAAAAACATCGTCTTTGAGTAATCTTCATCAGTGCCATTGACGACTGTTGCAGAAGAACACACTTCTGAGAAAAGTGAACCCGCTGTTGGGTCTAAATTGATTGAGGTAACAGTTATTGTAATGGTCGTATGTGTCATTGCTATAGTTTCGCTTCTTGGACTTTTTATTGTTATAAAAACGATCCCATGTGAAAATGAGCGACATATCGAAATGAAAGAAAACTTACGTCAACGCCGGATCGAAATGTCAATGATTTAACTTATTCTCTTCAAGTAGACAAAATAATCTCAATAATATCTAATAGTGTAAGATCATTTAATATTGTTATATTCAATTTTAACTAGTTATATGAAATACGAAACAGTTAACGTGTATTAAAATTACATCATTACTTAGTCAATAAATTTTAATACTAACAGAACGAAATGGTTTAATTAATTGTATCCCTAAATAGTCAAAATCCCCCTAGGCCGATTCATAAACTGTTCTATTCCCCAACACATCACAGCGTACTGTGTTCGCCACAAGCCAGTAACTTCAACATGTGACCTAAGAACAATGTGGTTAGTCTGCTAGTTGTTTTCATCAGCGCTTCATGTGAGTATAACTGTCTTTATCATCAATGTAGTAATGTAGTATTCTGAACCAGCAATAAGACCAATGTCGAATAATTCTTATAGACCAAGAACAAACTGGCAAAGCAGGCCCAATTTTCAAAGATCTAATAATGTGAATTACCATCAAACTGTAGAACCACAACCAGGAACGTCGAGACAAATTGAAAATTCCTCTAATAATACACCGAATTTTCAAATAAAAGCCTCAAAACAGGCATCGACGAAATGAATTCTCAATTATTACCTCACATTTATATCCCGGAAATTAATTCAAAAATTCTAATCGATACCGGAAGCACTAGATCTTTCTTAAGTAATAATTTGGTCAATAACTATTACAGACAATATAAAATGATAGAATCATTTGATGTCATAAGTACGCATGGCACCAGTAAACATAACTTATTAACGTTCATGCCTATTTTGGATATATTCAAAGTAAAATGTATTAGTCCAGTCAAAATAGACATTTCAAATAACAATAATTCCCACAGAGCCAAATTTTGGTGGACAGCTGGGGTTTACCATTACAAATAAAGTTTTAAAAATCCCCATCGATCCTATGTGTGCTAAAAAAGTTATTCGGGTCGAAAGGTCAAAGTTTGAGGTTTTTTGGATTTTTCTCGAAAACGGTAAGTTTTATCAAAAAGAACCTTAAACCAAAATTATAGACCTTAGAATTATCTACTAAAATGGCTCTTATATTTTTTTCCGTAAAAGTTACCATTCCTGAGATATCGCGATTCTAAGAGTCACACTATACATGATATGCACACATTTCCACGCCACCTGTGAGGTAATGTACATACTCGGCGCCTTTTTTTACCGTGTTTTCCCCTGTAGGCCTACTCCACTAACTGCCATGGCAATTTTAGGATAATTTAAGGGAACAATACCCGTCAAGTTCTAGATATTCATATTGCTATTGATTATTGGGTTAACTAATTGTTTTGATTCCTTTAGATATTTTTATCAGATTCATACTCTTGAAAGTCTGTTCTTATAATGTTAATATTCAATATTTATGTTACTATTATATATCAATCTAATCCTCAAGATTACTACATCCAATTATGTAAAACTATCATAATGTCCAAAGTTTGATGCGGCGACAAATCGACATGAAAAAATAGGGTATTTCGTCGGATTTTCGCTATGATTTTACTGTTTCTTTTTTTGAGAACTTTTAATTATTAGTTGTAATTTTCTTTTTATATACATTGGTTCTGCATATAATAAGCTATCCCTACGTCGTTTTTATTTCCGTGTAGCTGTAGTAGTTTCACTGCTATCATGTTTTTAGTAACAAGGTAGCCGCCGCTTGGTGTGTTTTTCCTTGAATCGCAAAGGCGAGCGCTCAAGGCAATTGTGACTCTTAGAATCACGATATCTCAGGAATGGTAACTCTTAGGAAAAAAATTATAAGGACCATTTTAGTAGATAATTCTAAGATCTACAAGTTTGGTTTAAGGTTCTTTTTGATAAAACTTACCGTTTTCGAGAAAAATCTAAAAAACCTCAAACTTTGACCTTTCGACCCGAATAACTTTTTTAGCACACATAGGATCGATGGGGATTTTTAAAACTTTATTTGTAATGGTAAACCCCAGCTGTCCACCAAAATTTGGCTCTGTGGGAATTATTGTTATTTAACCACAATTTTTATGTCTAAATTGACCGGACTATATGTATAAATTCTACGTATATGATATCGATAATACATATGACGGGTTAATCGGAATTTATTTATTGAGAAAGCTCAACGCTGTGTTAAATATTTAAAAAAACATGTTTTAGCTACGCCGTTAGTGAAAATCCCCATAAAGTACACTGAAAGTGAAAAGACGCCTATTGTTACGTTAACAATCGAACTGTGTAAAGCACAAAAGGTCATAATACCAACCACTCTCACTCTCGGAGGAGAAATTGTAGAACAAGTTTAGTTTTGTGACAAAGTAACAATGCCGAGATCCTTCGTACAATGTACAGACGGATTCGCGGAAGTGATAATTATAAACGAAACAAGTGATAGTATAACCATTGACGTGTTAACTTCATTCAAAATCATTGAGCGGGAAAGTCCACAAAGTGTGATACAAAGAAACTTTCATCCGTGTAAAATAAATTATTTGAAAAATCAAGAACAACTTCTCGTAGAAAATCTACATGCAAAATTAAGAACTGAACACATGACAAAAACAGAAAAGGATGTAATTTTCAAAATTTGTTGTTAATGTAAGGAAATCTTTTATCTTGAGGATATTCCATTGACTTTCACACACGAAATAAATTAAAAAATCAGAACTATAAATGAAGATCCTAAATACATTAAACCGTATAGACAACCGCCATCTCAAAATCAAGAAGTGAAGAATCAGATAGAGAAATTATTAAGGAATAATATAATTAAACCCAGTTTTTCACCGTGGAGCGGACCAGTCTATTTGGTACCTAAGAAATAATTGATGCTAGTGGTGAACAAAAATTTCGTATGGTAGTAGATTACCGTACTCAATTCGGACATTACGAATTTTTAAGAATGCCGTTTGGATTAAAAACTGCCCCAGCAACATTTCAGAGAGCAATGGATAATATTCTAAGAGGACTTCAGGGAGTAGAATGTTTTATATATTTGGATGATTTCGTAATTTTTTCGAAAACCCTTGATGAACACGTACAAAAATTAAGAAAAGTTTTCGAAACATTAAAAAGAGCTAACCTAAAAATCCGACTAGAAAAATCTGAATTCTTGAAAAAAGAAGTACTTTATCTTGGGCACGTTATTACAAAAGACGGTCTAAAACCAAATAATGATAAAGTAAAGGCAGTCATCAATTTTCCCCTACCAAAGATTGTAAAAGACATTAAGTCATTTTTAGGCTTAGTTGGCTATTATAAAAGATTTATTAAAGACTTTGCTAAAATCACTAAACCAATGACTCAACTTTTGAAGAAAGATAAAAAATTTGTAATTAATGATGAATTTGTTAAAGCATTAGACACGTGCAAAAGTATTTTAACTAATGCACCATTACTACAGTATCCAGATTTCGAAAAACAATTTATTTTAACTACAGACGCATCAAATATAGCGTTAGGCGCGATCTTATCCCAAGGTCAAATAGGCAGCGATAAGACAATTGCTTATGCTAGTAGAACCTTAAATCCCGCCGAACAAAATTATAGCACAATAGAAAAAGAGTTACTAGCTCGAATATGGGCAGTAAATTATTTTAGACCTTACTTGTACGGTCGTAAATTTATGGTTTATCCCGATCATAGACCGTTAGCATGGCTGTATTCATTAAAAGAACCAAACAGTAAACTAACTCGTTGGCGCTTGAGATTACAAGAATATAATTTTGACGTAGTATACCGAAAGGGAACTCAAAACACAAATGCTGACGCTCTTTCAAGAATTAAAGTAAATACTTTAACAGTTAGAGGCGAATCTGATAATAGACCCTCTACCTCACAAGAATCTGATAATAGACCCTCTACCACACAAGAACCAATTTATGCAACTATCTCAACCCCAGACTTAATTGAAACTGAAACTATAATATCAGAGGAAACTGCAACAGCCTCAAAATCAGAATCAAATGTCTATAATTTAATTTCTGAAGATGTAATGACAGTATCAAATGAAGCTATTGACAATAAACCTAACCAAATTATAGTAAATCATTGGTACAGAAATAATATTGAAATTAATGATTTATCTAAAAATAAAATGACAATTAAAGAAATTTTTACTCCTTTAGACCCAGAATTCAGAGAATTACAAAGAAATATTACATTTACTTTGCAACACCCAGTCTAAAACTTTTGTTTTACGAAGCAATTTCTGATTTATATGATAAAAATAAGTAAATAATTATTGAATGTACAAAAAGAGTTACGATTGTAGCCAATGAAGAGGAACAGAGAGAATTGGTGTCGAAATACCACGACGGTAAAACATGCCATAGAGGTATTACGGAAACACTTAATATAATAAAACGAAATTACTATTGGACAAATATGAAACAGTCGCCGCTGTAATTAACGCATGCGATGCTTGCAAACGAATGAAATATGATCGAAGACCTCTTATTGAACTGACACAAACCCAGGAGAAACCATTCCAGGAAATCTTTATAGATTTATTTAAAATAAGTGGAACTATGTATTTAGCAATAATCGATGCTTTTAGTAAATTGGCACAAGCCATACAAATCCATCCCCACCAGAAGTCATAAAAGCACAATTAAAATATTTCTCATTCTATGGTGTTCCATCCAAGATTAGTTCAGATCCAGGATCGGAATTTAATAACACTTTAATTAAAGAACTCCTAAGTTTATATAAAGTTAATCTTCATATAGGGAGTCCTACTTACCCTAACTCTATGGGAATTATCCACAGATTCCTTAGTACGATAATTGAAATATTTAGAATAGCCAAATATGAAAAAAGATTTACGGACACTATGGATGTCATGACTTACGCTTTAATAGCCTATAACAATTCTATTTATTCGATAACCGGTTTTACACCATTCGAAGTAGTTTTCGGACATACTAATTCACTTAGTCCATTTGACATTGACTTTCTGTTGTATATGCAACATGTAAATAGGTTAATGTGTGTGTGAGGGCTGCGTCCCCACTTTCCTACTTCTAATAAATCAGTGTGCAATTAGCTTGCGTTGTTAATGGTCGCCTCCCTGCACCTCGTCCTAATCATTCAATATAGAACACGTGGCGACGTTCGGATCCGCGCGTACGCGTCAAAATGTCTTCGGGAGTGTCGGTTGGTATTTTATCTACGTTCGATCACCAATCACACGAATTGCGAATGATGTAACTAACGAGACGGACAAGGCAAAGGTTAAACGAAGGGCAATATTTCTGAGCGCGTTGAGCGAAGCGACCTACAAGCTAGCTAGCGATTTAGCGCTGCCAAAGAAAATAGAAGAAATAGATTTTGATGTGATTCTTCAACTACTAGATGGACATTTCACGCCAAAACGTTTCGGGTTCGCCGAAAAGTCTACTTTCTATTCAGCTTCGCAGCGACTAGGTGAAAGTCACACTCAATGGGCGGCGAGACTTCGAGGATTGGCGGCACACTGTGGTTTTAAAAATTTGGAAGAGGCCCTTTTGGATCGTTTCATCATGGGCATGGCGGCAGGACACGAGCGAGATAAGCTGTTCGCACGAGATCAGGGTGAATTGACTCTTGTAAAAGCGATCGATTTGGCGGAAAGCGTGCGGTGTGCACGGCAAGCCGCCACGGCGGTGCCAGGCGCGCGAGCAGGCGTAGGCGCCGGCGGCGTGATCGCAGCGGGCCAGGATGCCGTGTTAGCTATATCCAAAAAGGAAAAATGCAGTGTGTGCGGGTTTACTAATCATAATTCCAATCAGTGCCGTTTTAAAAAATACAAGTGTAAAAAATGTAATCGTAAAAGTCATCTACGTAAAATGTGCACGTTTGATGACAAAGTGAAATACGTGGAGGACGGTATCGTGGATGACGAGGACGACGGTAAGTCGTTTTACAATATTCGATGCGTAAAAGGCGAGCCTATGAAGGAGAGCGTAAATGTAGGTGGTCTGGTCTTGGAATTTGAAATCGATAGTGGTTCCGCGGTAAGTGTTATTTCACAAAACGCTTACAATTCACATTTCTATAACCTACCGTTGTTACACACTAGCAAAAAATTATGAAGTTATTCCCCTCTCAGTCATCCACGAACCTCACTCAAACTGTAGAGCGGAATCAGTCCTTACAGGCTAAACATTACGGAGGCAAACAGAGACAAGACTTTGAGCCAAACGATATGGTTTGGTTAACTAAAAACTCAAATAACAATAAATTCTGTTGGATTGAAGGCATAGTAATTAAGAAATTAGGGAACGTGTTGTACCAAATATTTGTACCACATTTAAATTGTCAAAGATTGGAGCAGCACGCAGGGATAATATAAATGTTTACTATATACGCAATTGAGATAGCTATACAAGGTGATAAGGTTGATTACACATTCAAAAGAGAAGAGAAAATATCATATAGTGCTAAGCAAATTGTCTGTGCATGCAATCAGGTTTACCCTGAGCCCATAGTGCTGCAAAATTCACATATTAAATTCAACATATTCATATTAGGGAAATCAACGTGCTCTGACAACTGCAAACTTTGGACAAATAGTGACGATAAAGAATTCACAAAGTTGAGGGTGCACATATTAGAATACCACGACATTGATAGTAAGGTGTTGGATCATATTATTGATAACATCAAGCTAGAGTTAACAAGGAAAGATGTCTGCAGATATAACATTTTCAGATGTCCTAAAATCACTGAAGATTAAGGGCGGTGAAGTGGCTCAGACAATATACGAAGCATCTGGAGTTTTCCATCAATGATCAAAGATGTCAGTATTATAAGTGATAGATGGGTTCTTGGTGTCAATCCAGCAGACTTTGTCAAAGAGTATAGTTCAGTAGAATTTGACTATACTGCTTTAAAAACTGAATTTGGGCTAATTTGCAAGGATTATGATGATGAACTTACTGATGGTGTGGCATCGAAAGCATTAGAGTTCTCTGCAAAGATACTCTTTGAATGTGGGCCAATGATGCAAAGTGAGAAGAAGGGCAAGGGTGACAAAGCAATCAGATTCAGATTTGCATACACTAAAACTATAAATGATGCTGCAGGATCTCAATCAGTTGAATTTAAGATAAAAAGTGTGATTGTCTCAACATTCAAGGACCATCAACACACAAAAACTGTTGATAATGAGAAAATGGTGATAACAATGAAGCAAGCTACATTATTAGCAATGGAGACATTCTTCAAAGCCTCTAAATATGCATACACCCAGAGCACATCAGTACTGATGACACCTCTATGCGGTGCAATTTTTTCTAAGACCAGCATTGCTGCCATAGCAAAAGCTTTGGGCTTAGAGCAAATAGTGGTCATTGATACTCTTAATGCAAGCACATGCCCGAGTGGTCACAATTTGGCTCAAAGCAATATGGCATGTGCAATTGTAGCAGCAATTGCAGGGACAAAAGGAATGCAATTGCTAGATAAGTAATCAATTCAAGCAGTATATGCAACAATTAATAAAAGATCATCATAAAAGGAATAAATATCTTTATAAATACTTCTCAGATAAAATATCAGAGCATAAAAGAGCAACTAGTGATAGATTAGAACCAACAGCTTCAACAAGTGAAGACTTAGAAGCAGGGGATGTAATTTATACCCGAATGGTTAATAGAAAATTAGCCAAAAATCAACCGAGATACGAAAAGAGCACACTTTTAGGTAGTCCACAAAGAAACGTGGCTCCAATTAAAGTTAGAGAACGAGAAACCTCTGTACCAGTTAAAAATATAAAATGTCCAAGTAAAGTTAGTAAAGTTATAAATTTATTAACAAGAAAACCATAAAATTTCTTCCAATTTTCATAACCAATAATATTCAAATAGGTATGATCTTATTATAGGTCTACCCTTATTTTCGGAAAATTCCACAAAAGAAATTTATATTTACCCTTTATTTTCGAAAAATTCCTCGAAAAGAAATTTATGTTATAATGTTAATCATAACATTAATATTGTATGGATGTGTATGTACAAATTTTTTGCAAAAATAATAATAATCTTATATAATAAAATAACGTATACTATAATGTAATATACTACGTATAATACATGACTAAAATCATTATGTCATAGTTTTAACATGTCTATCATTATTCCTAAACTTCCTTAATCCAAGAAGCACTTCTAAGCAGATAAAACAATGAGTGTGAAAATTATGAACAAAAAGTAGAAAGGAATTTGTTCTTAATCTGCCACTTAAAGTTTAATCTACAATTATCATCGAAAACAAGATCATCAACTATGCTACGAAAAAGCTTCATGCAAATGCAAATGTGCAACAAAGAATGCATAACGGAACGGAAGACAACTTCTAGAGTTAGAAATTTATGTGCAGTGAACAGTAAAAAGTGTAAGTGACCTTTTAAGAAAACGAAAGTGACGCTACAAGTTAAGTTTAACACGTTCACGCCTTTGGAAATCGATAAGATGTTAAGTAATATTAAGTAACCATAAGGAATTGTTAAAACTATAAAACTGTTATATTATATTGGTTACGGGTAAGAATATAATTATATATAATTAGAATGGACAACATTACATTTTCACCGAGGAAGCAAAATAAGAAAACCATTTGGGGGTTTTAGCGTGTGGAATAAAATATATTTTTTTCAGAATTTTTTGATAAGTATTTACTGAGATAATCAATAATTTCTAAATAATATTCCAAAAATGAAAACGTAGGTACAACTTACTTTGTGTCTTGGCCTAGCCTAACTGCAGGACATAAAAAAAAATTACAACGTTGACAGTAGTTATCCATTGTTGTATTGACTTGACATTGACATTTTGTGGATTTGAGGTGGTTACAAACAAAATTGTTGCGATTTTCTTAGTTTTCCTAAAGTTTTCTCTGTTTGCTTTTAAAACTAATCCAAGAGTTCAATAATATGAAGGTTAGCGAAGGATATTCAATGGCTGATAGCCGAAATCTACCTAAGGTGGACTATCTTATGCTGTTATGCTGGGGCCACACTAACGAGAAATGCCAATAATTATCGCGATAATGGACGTTAACCGTAGGTGTAGCCACCACTTAACGCGATAATTTGACAACGGCGTTAACATTGCCGTTTGGCGTTAGGCGATAACTCAAGTGGCGGTACATCAAAGAGATTAACGCGAGAATTAATGCGATGAAGCGGCCACACTATGTATCGTCAGTTTGCGTCGAGAGCGCGACGGGATCGCACATGTTTGTAATTTAAGCGACGGGATCGCACGTTTTTGTTTTGAAATACGTACTATGGCTATGGAGTGGAGTAACGAAAAAATAATTGTTTTTCTTGAGATTCTGCAAACAGAACCATGTTTGTGGGATCCGAAACTCAAAACTTACAAGAATCGTGGAACGCAAAGTGATGCTTGGCGACGAATAATGGAATTATTACCTTTTAAAACAACTATTGAAGAAATGAAAAAGAAGAAGGAAAGCCTAATGGGTTACTATAGAACCCATTTAAACAAAATTAAAAAGTCTTTGAAGTCCGGAGCAGGGAAAGATGACGTGTACACAACTAATTGGTTTGCATTCGAAACGATGGACAATTTCCTGCGAGGAGTATATGATGGTAGTCGCACATTAAATACTGAGGTAAGTCTTCTTCTAAATTAGATCCATACTAGTTAGGAACCCTATTGCCGTCACTCTGCTGTCTGTCTAACGCTCTGCTTGTCAATGTGTCTTTCGATCTGTTTGTCCGTCCTTTCGTCTATCCATCTATCCTTTGTGTCTTTATGACTGTCCGTCTGTAAAACTTATTTAAATATAATATTCTTTTAATTTTCTTTCAGACACACGACGACAATGAGGCTCAAGAAAGAAGTGAGGAAAGAAATGAGAATAGTCCTCATTTGTCTACAGAAACAGAAGAAGCTTCACAAAATATACAAGAAGAAAACGGAACTCGTCCAAGAGAAAATAAATCTTCTCAAAATTATAATAAAAGAAAACCACTGAGAGACGAGTTGCCTCAAGAAATCAAAGCAGCGCGACGTCAAATGGACGAAGCTTTTGAATTCATGAAAGAGAAGAAAGATGATGAATGTGAGATGTTCGGAAGACTGCTCGCAAGCAAACTAAAAAAAATAAGAAATCCAAATACGCGTGATATATTAATGAATGATATTCAGAATTTAGTATTTCGTGCATGTATGGCAGATCGGCTTGAGCAACAGTCTTCAGTACCTCAGTTTGCTACATCGCAGTCTCCACACCATCAAGCATTCAGTCCATCGCCAAATCCTTCGACATACCAGTCACCTCCAGGCCACTCCACATCCCAGTCTCCACACCATCAAGCATTCAGTCCATCGCCAAATCCTCCGAGATACCAGTCACCTCCAGGCCACTCCACATCCCAGTCTCCACACCATCAAGCATTCAGTCCATCGCCAAATCCTCCGAGATACCAGTCACCTCCAGGCCACTCCACATCCCAGTCTCCACACCATCAAGCATTCAGTCCATCGCCAAATCCTCCGAGATACCAGTCACCTCCAGGCCACTCCACATCCCAGTCTCCACACCATCAAGCATTCAGTCCATCGCCAAATCCTCCGACATACCCGTCGCCATCTCCAGATCAATTCTCAGTTCCAACTCTCCAAGAAAATTTCCTAGAATTACCACCAACCCGTGCCTCACAAATAGTAATCACAGAGTCCGGTGAAATAAAGATAATTAATGATTAAAAAGTTATGTATAAGCCATGTTAATTACTTCAAGAAACAAATAAATGAAAGACATAAATACAGAGAACGTTGTTTTATTTTCCAAAATATCAAATAATCAAATCAAAATAATCATTTATTTGAAAACACAAAAGGATACTTCCCCCTAAAATGTGTACTTCCTCATGCCTAGGCGGAGAGCCTAGGCATGAGGAAGTACACATTTTATGTTGTCGACACCTTACAAATTATTCATGGTCCTGAAATGTTCTGCGAATTTATTCCTAACCTGGATTGCTGTTAAAGCAGAACGTCGTGCAATACTCTTCATTGACGTGAAAGCGCCTTCGGCTTTTCCAATTTCTTTTCTCCAAGTTCCAGAATTTGTTATTTCTCCGTTGACAATTGTGTCAGTGTAGCCCGATGGGGTGTAAATTGACCGCGAGTTAGAACTTTTTCTTAAAAAGTTATGTAATAAAGCACATGCCATCACGACGTTTGAAGCTTCGTTTGGTTGTAGAGCTATAGGTTTTCTAAGTACTCGAAATCTCGAAAGAAAATTTGTTTGAAGTTTTTCGAATAAAACACAATCTCTGAATACTCCACCGTCACTGATTCTACCCTTGTTGCCTACATCGCAAAACATAAAACAAAAATTGCGATCCACTAAAGCCATCAACACAATACTAAACGAATGCTTATAATTAAAATATTCAGAACCACTGTGAATCGGTGACACCATGACAACATGTTTACCATCGATTGCTCCCAAGCAATGAGGAAATGTATCTCTAAAATCAGATTCCTTTTGTAGCCATTCGTTTTCATTTTCAGGTAACTTGATCATGTCCTTCAATACAAATATGAGAGCAGCACAAAATTCCCTTACAATATTGGAAATCACTTGGTGAGACATCTTGAACAAATAGTGTAAGCTTCTGTAGCTATCTCCTGTAGCTAAATATCTTAAAGTAACTGCTAGTCGAACTTTGGCAGGTATGGTTTCACGAAATCTTGTTGTTTGTTTTTCTATCAAAGGCCCAACTCTGCTTAAAATCAATTCGAAATCAGTTGCTGACATTCGAACGAATCCTTTGAACTGGTTGCTTGGTTCAGCTAGTAGGTCGGAGAATCTTTCCTCCATAGAGTTCCTGCATTAAAAAAGTTGAATAAATATTCGTATTACTTCAAAAGTATACTGCGATGTATGAAATTTCGTACTTATAACAGATATTTGTTCTATGATATGTATGAATGACAGATAAATAGACAGAAGAAAAAAACTGACAACAGAAGAGAATAAAAAGTTGACATGGTAATACCGGTCATTGTTATATTTGAAAACCAAAATTTAAGCTAATAAACATATTACAGTGTACGATTCCTGTGCATTTGTATCATCCACCATCTTCTTTTTCTTTGTTTCCTTTTTTTCTTCATTCGGTAATGATTCAATAAATTCAAATAATAAAAATTCACACTCATGAAATACAGCAGAGCTCTGTCACCGTCCATCTTGCTTGGCAAGTACGCTGTTTTTATCGCCAATAATGAGCATTCACGTTGATTGTTCTAGTGTAGCCACCCACATTAACGCGTTAAAAATTTTTGCAATAATTATCGCGCCAATGGGCATTGACGTTAGCCGTTAGTGTGGCCCCAGCATTAGAGTATATGCGGGAGAACGAGTGTTTCAATGTTGCTGAAATACGAGGCACCAAGGTTTTGATGTCTTCGCGAGAAGCTTATGTCGAAAAATCCGTTGGCTATGTTGAAATTAAAAGAGAAAATTCTGTATGTTCGGTGCGGGGTAGAGTAACACCCGAACATAGAGTGCGTACCAAAATGTATACTGTTGCTGCAGTTATTGAAGAGGTAGAAGAGAAGATAGTAGATGTGAAGTGTCATGACTGTGCAGCAAGTGAGGGTGGTTGTAAACATACTATCTGTTTTTTGATGTGGCTGATAAAACGCACTGATGAGCCTTCCGTGACATCTCAGACCTGTTATTGGGCTCAGCCTAAGCTTTCTGTGGCTGTGACTCAGGACAGGTTTGTACTCGCAAAAGAGATGGTGAAAAGGAAGTAT
This sequence comes from Ethmia dodecea, assembly GCA_963855545.1. Taxonomy (NCBI): domain Eukaryota; kingdom Metazoa; phylum Arthropoda; class Insecta; order Lepidoptera; family Depressariidae; genus Ethmia; species Ethmia dodecea. The sequence continues at coordinate 1,162,136 of OY979447.1, forward strand.
CAGTCAACTGTACCATTGCCACCAAACATTAAACATTCATTTGTGGAAGAATGTAAAAAAAGGCAAACGGGAGATTCCATGATTGTAAACTATAACTGTTTAAAAGAAACTCTGGACAAATACAGCATATATAACATTTTACTACAGTGCAAAATTGAGTCTGGAATTAATGATATTAATCTGACAAATCTGAAATTATTTGCGGAGAAGATGCTGACACCAGATATAATAAAGACCCTAGAGGAATGCACAAGAGGTCAAGCAGACAATATGCTGTGGCACACTTTAAGACAATGTCGATTAACAGCATCTAGAATACATGAAGCAACTAAGTGCCATACTGATGGAACTTTAGTGAAAACAATTTTTGGTACGAAAATGTTTGATATCATTGGTTCTGTTTTCACACTTATTTTGAAAAATGTTTTCATTAAAATTGTTTTTTTTTTACTTTGCAAGTATCATATCTTCATAATTTTGCTTATTTTCAGGTGGTTATAAGGTTCCAGAAACCAAAGCGATAAGACGGGGAAAACGCCTTGAAGCTGAAGTGATCAAAAAAGTTCAAGCTGATTTAAATACAAAAATTGAACCCTGTGGACTAAAACTGGTTACCCCTTTTGTTGGAGTTTCACCTGATGGTGTATGTGAAGATTTTTGCATAGAAATCAAATGTCCACTAACTGAAAAAACAATGCAAAATTATGTAAAAGATAATCGAGTCACTGAAAAATATAAAGCTCAGGTACAAATGCAGATGTTAGCAACCAATAAAAAAAAAGCATTGTTTTGTCTTGCTGATCCCAAATTTGAGACCAATAAAGTTTACCATAAATATTGGTTATATTTTGATAAATTATATGTAACAAAATTATTACAAGATGGTGAAATTTTTTGGGAGAAATATATATTTCCGAAACTTAATGCTACTGCAAGTGTGCCTAGCAAATAATTTGCCTAATTTCAAGGTTCTTTGAAAAAAATAAATACCATTTTATGTATGTACAAAAAGCTTTTATTTTTTTACACAGATTATTTGAATTAACAGTCAGCATCAAAGTGTAATCCGATACGATATGATTAATTAAATTAGTTCCTACAGTTGGTTTCACTTACCTAAATAGTATGTACAGTACAATCCCCACTATAACCCTACTTCCCTACTATAATGATATTATAAATGCGAAAGTAACTCTGTCTGTAACCTTTTCATGCTTCAACCGCTGAACCGATTTAGATGAAATTTGGTATGGAGATAGTTTGAGTCCCAAGGAGGGACATAGGGTATATAAGTCGGGCAACAGCTAGTATAACATAACACAGACTGCAAAACAGCTGGTTTTATTAGAAGTTTCTTTTAGAGACACATTTGAATTTAGTAACATTTAATGACTGCTGGTTGAAGATTTACTAGTCCACATGACACTAGAACTGCATCATCCAAAGCACTCACTATTTTATTGTTTACCACTGAGTGAGGCTTTAGCAGTTTGTACAAACGCACTCTTCTTATGACCCTCTCAACGTGGACTCTCAAACTTGCTAAAACTTTGCTAGTAATCACTTCCGATTTGGTCATTTTAGTATTTTTCATTACACTTGGAGGACGCAGAACACTAACTGATTTTCTTGACAGTAGCGTTTCTAAATGCTTGAATCCTCTGTCAGCCAAAATTGTGCATTTTTCTGGAATCACCTCTAAAAATCCACTTTGTTCCAGTAGATTAATATCGGATATACGTCCTCCATATCCTTCTGATATAAAGTTAATGAAACCATCTGGTGTAACTCCTATAAGATACTTAATAGTGTTACAATTTTTGTATTGGGACCAGGTAAGAGATTGATGTATGGGATTTTTTGGTTTTTCTATTTCAATCTCGAAGCAATCTATTATTGCTTGAATATCAGAGTACTCTTTTGTTGTTCTAAAAACTATAGGTAAATTTAATTTTATCTCTATTCCAGAAGGCCAATACACAAGTTGTCTAAAAAATGAAGCTAAAACTTTTAGAGTTTTGTGAAATATTCTCCAGACAAACTAAGGAAATTTGAAAAATATCACTTATCTTAGAAAAAGTATCATTGTTTCTAACTTTGTATAGAGTAATTATTAAGTGTAATTCTAAAACTTTGCAGTGTTTTGACAAATATTCAACAATCCAATAAAACTGTTTTTTTATGCCTAAATAAGTCATAGGTTTAGCCTTAATTAATTTTAATAAGAAATGTCTTCCACACAAATCTTGCTTTTGAACTCCTGAAATGCCAGAACATTCTGTTTCAGAAAATTCTGTGGTTGTACCAACACTTGATGGACTTTCTTCTTCATAAACTAAATCTTGTTCCTCTTCTTGTACAGCACAAGTTTTAGTTTTCTTGGTCATGGTTGAGCGAGTCACACTTATTGGTTTTACTTGCACAGACTTATGACTACACTGCGTTATTGGTTTTACTTGCACAGACTTATGACTACACTGCGTTACACATAAAACCCCTTTATTTTCATTTCTTGTTACTGCAGTTGGTAGTAGTTCATCTACACTTTCTTGCAACTCAGCAACACCAATGTTTTTCAAGTCAGGAACCCTTTCTTTCAGCCTCCCTCTGACACCCTTTCTCCAATTATTGTAATTGGATAAGTCTTCTTCAAGCTGAAAAAGCAAAAATAAATAAAAATAATCATCTATAAAGTCTCACTAACCAGTACCAATAAGTTATTTTAGATTAATGTTTTTATACATAACAGAAATTTTCATGTATGCAGGTACCTACATAAATATTTTGAATCATCATCAAGTTGTATGTATAGAATAATGGCCCGATAACCCAGGTGTCAAGTTTGTAATCTGTCTTATGGCATGGTTTGTATAAAGACTACTCGAAAAAGACCGCAACCGGGACCCACGGCTTAATAATGGAAAAAATAACCTAAACAACAGATAAATAAATTGAGTGACTTACATTGATGTGGTCTTCACATATATAAATTGAACTTTTGGGTACATATTCTTTCATAACAGCTGCACACCATTCTGCTCGATTTCTACGAGGCACAGGAAAAAAGTGTTTGTTGGGCGACAACAAAGCAGTATTTTTACAAGCAGGTACAAAGCAAGGTATTAATGGATCTTGTCTGTATTTTCTGTGACTGCTAGACTCCATTTTGTCGTCCGTGATAAAAGAAAAATATCAAAGCACATAAAAACATGTGTGTTTAACTATACCACTTCAAAGTTTAACCGGTTATCGAAATATCGATTGACAATGACAGAAAGTATTTTTTTTAAATGTGTACCTAAGCAAAGGTATGCGTGCTTATCATACCTGAGTTTTGCAATTACGCCCATTTGTAATTTAATTATTATTTTTAGGGTCGAAATATTTAAAAAAAAATTAAAACACGAAATACGTGTACCCTATTTTTGTACATACTTTCAATCTAAATTATAATTTAAGGGGGTTCAGAAAATGAAATGTTGTGAATTAAGAATGAAATGTTCTTGATTGGTTGGGAAATTACATTTTTATTACGAAAAATTATTGTAAACCATAGTTTTCCTCCTAAGGAGGGAGGAGTTAAGGAATCACATTGAAACCTTCGAGTGTGACATTATACCTTCACCTTATTGCACAATATTTAACATTGTATCATATCTAAAACACATCGTTAAAATTGATATAAATTATATTTTTATAAGTATTTTACAAGAGTCGGTTATCTGGTCCCCTTACTACAATGTTCATTCTGAACGTATCGAAGGCCCCCAGCGCCGTTGTTTGAAATTGCTTTGCTGGCGTTTAGGTTGCTCTCGTTCTCTGAAAAATTACTGTAGTCGCTTAAATTTCTTTAAGGTAGAACCTTTGCACGTGAGACGTGATAAAGCATTATTGATATGTCTCCATAAAATCGTACACTCAACTAAAGACTCGCCCTCTTTGTTAGCTTCTATAGATTTTAACACTAGGCATGGATATCGGTTCCCTAAAACTTTTATTCTCGGAGTTCACAAAAACAACACATCATTCTACAATCCTCTAATAAGAATGTGTAGAATGTACAATGACAAGTGCATACAATGTAAGGAGCTGGACATATTCAATCCATGTAAATCTATTTTCTTGAGGCAATTAACTAAATGTTATGAATCTCAATCAGAGTTATAAACTATATAATTATAATAGTAATTGTTTTTCTCGAACTCTTCGTATTCTTGTAGCTGTCTTTTTTGTTTTTGTGTACTTTAATGTTAGGACAACATTAGTATAACACATTCTATTCATTTTTGTTTTTATATTTACAAAATAGTTAGTTGGCATTAATTTGTTTCCCTTCTTTTATTTTTATTATTGTTTCTAATTTAAGAGCTATAAATTTTGTCATGTTGTATGCATATGTTTTGGATAAGTGGATTGATCTACCAATGTCTATTTTATATTGAACTTTACTGTCACTTTCTGTTTTGTGCATCCTAATAAATAAATAAATAAATAAATAAATAAAGAGTATGTGCCAACTCAGTTTTCACGGACATAAGGGTTTAGATTTTCCAATTAGTCATGGTCACGCATTACAATGAATGTTATCTGTGGAAACTCCACGTATAAGATTAGTATATAAGGTATGCTTCTTCAGACGAAGAGCATTCCGACTTCACTTTCTGAACTAGCAACATAAGTTGTAACTCTGTTTCATTAAAAGTAAAACCAAGTCATCAAGAAAATTCCTGAGTTTTATTCATCATCAGCTACATTCAGCGTCCATCGGCCCACGAAACTTAAATTTACATTTTACTTTTAAGTTTGTTTTTAAATAACTAAATTAGGCAATTATTTTGCCAAGGGTCTGAACCGTTACTATTAAAGTACTCGCAAAAGTCATCTCTCACTATTTTTGCTTCATTTGCCGAGTTTCCTCGTACTCGCTCTATATTTAACAATTGGCGTCCTTGTCTCCACGCTTCAAACAACGACATTTTCAGCGTCAAATACCTATATTTTTTTCAAAAATTGAACATGTGACTCATTCAATAGCCTTTTTAGCACCAAAGTGGGAAAGCTTACGTGGTACTCTGCATAGGAGCTTTCTTACTTGAACTAAAAGTAAGGCTTTCGAATCTATGTGCTATATAAAATATTTACAGTCTGTTCTTTTTTCAGGGATCCAAGCAATTCCTGAACGGAAAACAGAAGGAAGTGATGCAGAGATTTCGGTTAATAAGACGTCTGACCCGTCAAAATCTGTGCCTCGTTCAAAAGATGATGCAAGATTTCAAAGGCCTAATCCAAAATTTACCCAAGATTTCCTCCACTTACAACACCTGCCGAAAATCAATCCTCAAAGAAATCTGAGAATTCAACTGCAGTGATATCCACAACAGAGAAAAATTATTTCTTTAAAAAAACATCAAAATATTCAAAATCTTACAAAAACTACACAGCTGAACCTACATCAATAAAAAAGATCATTCTTACTAACAACCGTCGTCATTTCGACCGGATATCAAAAAAGATACCAATTCTGAGGAACTTTCAAGGACGACTGTTGCTGAAGAACACACCTCGGAGAAAATTGAACTGGCTGTTGAGTCTATATTGAACGAGATATAGTTTCGCTAGTTACGCTTCTTATTATTATAAAACTACACTTTTCTTCATTTAAAAGTTGTCTAAGAAAATATGATGTAGAACGACCTTCTATCCAAATGAGCGATCTATCCAAAGAAAACGAAACAACCGTAAATGCTGGATCAGATTGCTAAAGATTTAACTGACCCGTTAAGATCTATGGCTCGTTCAAAAGATGATCTAAGACTTACAGCAACTGCCAAAAATTAATCCTCAAATAAATCTGAGAATTCAACTGCAGTTATCCACAACGGAGAAAAATGATTTCTTTAACAAAACAACATTTCCTTAACCCTACAAAAACTACACCGCTAATGATAAAACATCTTCAATAACAGTAATCATTGACTAAAGATTATTTTTCTGAGAAAACATCAACATTAGCATCATCTACGGATAAAAACATCGTCTTTGAGTAATCTTCATCAGTGCCATTGACGACTGTTGCAGAAGAACACACTTCTGAGAAAAGTGAACCCGCTGTTGGGTCTAAATTGATTGAGGTAACAGTTATTGTAATGGTCGTATGTGTCATTGCTATAGTTTCGCTTCTTGGACTTTTTATTGTTATAAAAACGATCCCATGTGAAAATGAGCGACATATCGAAATGAAAGAAAACTTACGTCAACGCCGGATCGAAATGTCAATGATTTAACTTATTCTCTTCAAGTAGACAAAATAATCTCAATAATATCTAATAGTGTAAGATCATTTAATATTGTTATATTCAATTTTAACTAGTTATATGAAATACGAAACAGTTAACGTGTATTAAAATTACATCATTACTTAGTCAATAAATTTTAATACTAACAGAACGAAATGGTTTAATTAATTGTATCCCTAAATAGTCAAAATCCCCCTAGGCCGATTCATAAACTGTTCTATTCCCCAACACATCACAGCGTACTGTGTTCGCCACAAGCCAGTAACTTCAACATGTGACCTAAGAACAATGTGGTTAGTCTGCTAGTTGTTTTCATCAGCGCTTCATGTGAGTATAACTGTCTTTATCATCAATGTAGTAATGTAGTATTCTGAACCAGCAATAAGACCAATGTCGAATAATTCTTATAGACCAAGAACAAACTGGCAAAGCAGGCCCAATTTTCAAAGATCTAATAATGTGAATTACCATCAAACTGTAGAACCACAACCAGGAACGTCGAGACAAATTGAAAATTCCTCTAATAATACACCGAATTTTCAAATAAAAGCCTCAAAACAGGCATCGACGAAATGAATTCTCAATTATTACCTCACATTTATATCCCGGAAATTAATTCAAAAATTCTAATCGATACCGGAAGCACTAGATCTTTCTTAAGTAATAATTTGGTCAATAACTATTACAGACAATATAAAATGATAGAATCATTTGATGTCATAAGTACGCATGGCACCAGTAAACATAACTTATTAACGTTCATGCCTATTTTGGATATATTCAAAGTAAAATGTATTAGTCCAGTCAAAATAGACATTTCAAATAACAATAATTCCCACAGAGCCAAATTTTGGTGGACAGCTGGGGTTTACCATTACAAATAAAGTTTTAAAAATCCCCATCGATCCTATGTGTGCTAAAAAAGTTATTCGGGTCGAAAGGTCAAAGTTTGAGGTTTTTTGGATTTTTCTCGAAAACGGTAAGTTTTATCAAAAAGAACCTTAAACCAAAATTATAGACCTTAGAATTATCTACTAAAATGGCTCTTATATTTTTTTCCGTAAAAGTTACCATTCCTGAGATATCGCGATTCTAAGAGTCACACTATACATGATATGCACACATTTCCACGCCACCTGTGAGGTAATGTACATACTCGGCGCCTTTTTTTACCGTGTTTTCCCCTGTAGGCCTACTCCACTAACTGCCATGGCAATTTTAGGATAATTTAAGGGAACAATACCCGTCAAGTTCTAGATATTCATATTGCTATTGATTATTGGGTTAACTAATTGTTTTGATTCCTTTAGATATTTTTATCAGATTCATACTCTTGAAAGTCTGTTCTTATAATGTTAATATTCAATATTTATGTTACTATTATATATCAATCTAATCCTCAAGATTACTACATCCAATTATGTAAAACTATCATAATGTCCAAAGTTTGATGCGGCGACAAATCGACATGAAAAAATAGGGTATTTCGTCGGATTTTCGCTATGATTTTACTGTTTCTTTTTTTGAGAACTTTTAATTATTAGTTGTAATTTTCTTTTTATATACATTGGTTCTGCATATAATAAGCTATCCCTACGTCGTTTTTATTTCCGTGTAGCTGTAGTAGTTTCACTGCTATCATGTTTTTAGTAACAAGGTAGCCGCCGCTTGGTGTGTTTTTCCTTGAATCGCAAAGGCGAGCGCTCAAGGCAATTGTGACTCTTAGAATCACGATATCTCAGGAATGGTAACTCTTAGGAAAAAAATTATAAGGACCATTTTAGTAGATAATTCTAAGATCTACAAGTTTGGTTTAAGGTTCTTTTTGATAAAACTTACCGTTTTCGAGAAAAATCTAAAAAACCTCAAACTTTGACCTTTCGACCCGAATAACTTTTTTAGCACACATAGGATCGATGGGGATTTTTAAAACTTTATTTGTAATGGTAAACCCCAGCTGTCCACCAAAATTTGGCTCTGTGGGAATTATTGTTATTTAACCACAATTTTTATGTCTAAATTGACCGGACTATATGTATAAATTCTACGTATATGATATCGATAATACATATGACGGGTTAATCGGAATTTATTTATTGAGAAAGCTCAACGCTGTGTTAAATATTTAAAAAAACATGTTTTAGCTACGCCGTTAGTGAAAATCCCCATAAAGTACACTGAAAGTGAAAAGATGCCTATTGTTACGTTAACAATCGAACTGTGTAAAGCACAAAAGGTCATAATACCAACCACTCTCACTCTCGGAGGAGAAATTGTAGAACAAGTTTAGTTTTGTGACAAAGTAACAATGCCGAGATCCTTCGTACAATGTACAGACGGATTCGCGGAAGTGATAATTATAAACGAAACAAGTGATAGTATAACCATTGACGTGTTAACTTCATTCAAAATCATTGAGCGGGAAAGTCCACAAAGTGTGATACAAAGAAACTTTCATCCGTGTAAAATAAATTATTTGAAAAATCAAGAACAACTTCTCGTAGAAAATCTACATGCAAAATTAAGAACTGAACACATGACTAAAACAGAAAAGGATGTAATTTTCAAAATTTGTTGTTAATGTAAGGAAATCTTTTATCTTGAGGATATTCCATTGACTTTCACACACGAAATAAATTAAAAAATCAGAACTATAAATGAAGATCCTAAATACATTAAACCGTATAGACAACCGCCATCTCAAAATCAAGAAGTGAAGAATCAGATAGAGAAATTATTAAGGAATAATATAATTAAACCCAGTTTTTCACCGTGGAGCGGACCAGTCTATTTGGTACCTAAGAAATAATTGATGCTAGTGGTGAACAAAAATTTCGTATGGTAGTAGATTACCGTACTCAATTCGGACATTACGAATTTTTAAGAATGCCGTTTGGATTAAAAACTGCCCCAGCAACATTTCAGAGAGCAATGGATAATATTCTAAGAGGACTTCAGGGAGTAGAATGTTTTATATATTTGGATGATTTCGTAATTTTTTCGAAAACCCTTGATGAACACGTACAAAAATTAAGAAAAGTTTTCGAAACATTAAAAAGAGCTAACCTAAAAATCCGACTAGAAAAATCTGAATTCTTGAAAAAAGAAGTACTTTATCTTGGGCACGTTATTACAAAAGACGGTCTAAAACCAAATAATGATAAAGTAAAGGCAGTCATCAATTTTCCCCTACCAAAGATTGTAAAAGACATTAAGTCATTTTTAGGCTTAGTTGGCTATTATAAAAGATTTATTAAAGACTTTGCTAAAATCACTAAACCAATGACTCAACTTTTGAAGAAAGATCAAAAATTTGTAATTAATGATGAATTTGTTAAAGCATTAGACACGTGCAAAAGTATTTTAACTAATGCACCATTACTACAGTATCCAGATTTCGAAAAACAATTTATTTTAACTACAGACGCATCAAATATAGCGTTAGGCGCGATCTTATCCCAAGGTCAAATAGGCAGCGATAAGACAATTGCTTATGCTAGTAGAACCTTAAATCCCGCCGAACAAAATTATAGCACAATAGAAAAAGAGTTACTAGCTCGAATATGGGCAGTAAATTATTTTAGACCTTACTTGTACGGTCGTAAATTTATGGTTTATCCCGATCATAGACCGTTAGCATGGCTGTATTCATTAAAAGAACCAAACAGTAAACTAACTCGTTGGCGCTTGAGATTACAAGAATATAATTTTGACGTAGTATACCGAAAGGGAACTCAAAACACAAATGCTGACGCTCTTTCAAGAATTAAAGTAAATACTTTAACAGTTAGAGGCGAATCTGATAATAGACCCTCTACCTCACAAGAATCTGATAATAGACCCTCTACCACACAAGAACCAATTTATGCAACTATCTCAACCCCAGACTTAATTGAAACTGAAACTATAATATCAGAGGAAACTGCAACAGCCTCAAAATCAGAATCAAATGTCTATAATTTAATTTCTGAAGATGTAATGACAGTATCAAATGAAGCTATTGACAATAAACCTAACCAAATTATAGTAAATCATTGGTACAGAAATAATATTGAAATTAATGATTTATCTAAAAATAAAATGACAATTAAAGAAATTTTTACTCCTTTAGACCCAGAATTCAGAGAATTACAAAGAAATATTACATTTACTTTGCAACACCCAGTCTAAAACTTTTGTTTTACGAAGCAATTTCTGATTTATATGATAAAAATAAGTAAATAATTATTGAATGTACAAAAAGAGTTACGATTGTAGCCAATGAAGAGGAACAGAGAGAATTGGTGTCGAAATACCACGACGGTAAAACATGCCATAGAGGTATTACGGAAACACTTAATATAATAAAACGAAATTACTATTGGACAAATATGAAACAGTCGCCGCTGTAATTAACGCATGCGATGCTTGCAAACGAATGAAATATGATCGAAGACCTCTTATTGAACTGACACAAACCCAGGAGAAACCATTCCAGGAAATCTTTATAGATTTATTTAAAATAAGTGGAACTATGTATTTAGCAATAATCGATGCTTTTAGTAAATTGGCACAAGCCATACAAATCCATCCCCACCAGAAGTCATAAAAGCACAATTAAAATATTTCTCATTCTATGGTGTTCCATCCAAGATTAGTTCAGATCCAGGATCGGAATTTAATAACACTTTAATTAAAGAACTCCTAAGTTTATATAAAGTTAATCTTCATATAGGGAGTCCTACTTACCCTAACTCTATGGGAATTATCCACAGATTCCTTAGTACGATAATTGAAATATTTAGAATAGCCAAATATGAAAAAAGATTTACGGACACTATGGATGTCATGACTTACGCTTTAATAGCCTATAACAATTCTATTTATTCGATAACCGGTTTTACACCATTCGAAGTAGTTTTCGGACATACTAATTCACTTAGTCCATTTGACATTGACTTTCTGTTGTATATGCAACATGTAAATAGGTTAATGTGTGTGTGAGGGCTGCGTCCCCACTTTCCTACTTCTAATAAATCAGTGTGCAATTAGCTTGCGTTGTTAATGGTCGCCTCCCTGCACCTCGTCCTAATCATTCAATATAGAACACGTGGCGACGTTCGGATCCGCGCGTACGCGTCAAAATGTCTTCGGGAGTGTCGGTTGGTATTTTATCTACGTTCGATCACCAATCACACGAATTGCGAATGATGTAACTAACGAGACGGACAAGGCAAAGGTTAAACGAAGGGCAATATTTCTGAGCGCGTTGAGCGAAGCGACCTACAAGCTAGCTAGCGATTTAGCGCTGCCAAAGAAAATAGAAGAAATAGATTTTGATGTGATTCTTCAACTACTAGATGGACATTTCACGCCAAAACGTTTCGGGTTCGCCGAAAAGTCTATTTTCTATTCAGCTTCGCAGCGACTAGGTGAAAGTCACACTCAATGGGCGGCGAGACTTCGAGGATTGGCGGCACACTGTGGTTTTAAAAATTTGGAAGAGGCCCTTTTGGATCGTTTCATCATGGGCATGGCGGCAGGACACGAGCGAGATAAGCTGTTCGCACGAGATCAGGGTGAATTGACTCTTGTAAAAGCGATCGATTTGGCGGAAAGCGTGCGGTGTGCACGGCAAGCCGCCACGGCGGTGCCAGGCGCGCGAGCAGGCGTAGGCGCCGGCGGCGTGATCGCAGCGGGCCAGGATGCCGTGTTAGCTATATCCAAAAAGGAAAAATGCAGTGTGTGCGGGTTTACTAATCATAATTCCAATCAGTGCCGTTTTAAAAAATACAAGTGTAAAAAATGTAATCGTAAAAGTCATCTACGTAAAATGTGCACGTTTGATGACAAAGTGAAATACGTAGAGGACGGTATCGTGGATGACGAGGACGACGGTAAGTCGTTTTACAATATTCGATGCGTAAAAGGCGAGCCTATGAAGGAGAGCGTAAATGTAGGTGGTCTGGTCTTGGAATTTGAAATCGATAGTGGTTCCGCGGTAAGTGTTATTTCACAAAACGCTTACAATTCACATTTCTATAACCTACCGTTGTTACACACTAGCAAAAAATTATGAAGTTATTCCCCTCTCAGTCATCCACGAACCTCACTCAAACTGTAGAGCGGAATCAGTCCTTACAGGCTAAACATTACGGAGGCAAACAGAGACAAGACTTTGAGCCAAACGATATGGTTTGGTTAACTAAAAACTCAAATAACAATAAATTCTGTTGGATTGAAGGCATAGTAATTAAGAAATTAGGGAACGTGTTGTACCAAATATTTGTACCACATTTAAATTGTCAAAGATTGGAGCAGCACGCAGGGATAATATAAATGTTTACTATATACGCAATTGAGATAGCTATACAAGGTGATAAGGTTGATTACACATTCAAAAGAGAAGAGAAAATATCATATAGTGCTAAGCAAATTGTCTGTGCATGCAATCAGGTTTACCCTGAGCCCATAGTGCTGCAAAATTCACATATTAAATTCAACATATTCATATTAGGGAAATCAACGTGCTCTGACAACTGCAAACTTTGGACAAATAGTGACGATAAAGAATTCACAAAGTTGAGGGTGCACATATTAGAATACCACGACATTGATAGTAAGGTGTTGGATCATATTATTGATAACATCAAGCTAGAGTTAACAAGGAAAGATGTCTGCAGATATAACATTTTCAGATGTCCTAAAATCACTGAAGATTAAGGGCGGTGAAGTGGCTCAGACAATATACGAAGCATCTGGAGTTTTACCATCAATGATCAAAGATGTCAGTATTATAAGTGATAGATGGGTTCTTGGTGTCAATCCAGCAGACTTTGTCAAAGAGTATAGTTCAGTAGAATTTGACTATACTGCTTTAAAAACTGAATTTGGGCTAATTTGCAAGGATTATGATGATGAACTTACTGATGGTGTGGCATCGAAAGCATTAGAGTTCTCTGCAAAGATACTCTTTGAATGTGGGCCAATGATGCAAAGTGAGAAGAAGGGCAAGGGTGACAAAGCAATCAGATTCAGATTTGCATACACTAAAACTATAAATGATGCTGCAGGATCTCAATCAGTTGAATTTAAGATAAAAAGTGTGATTGTCTCAACATTCAAGGACCATCAACACACAAAAACTGTTGATAATGAGAAAATGGTGATAACAATGAAGCAAGCTACATTATTAGCAATGGAGACATTCTTCAAAGCCTCTAAATATGCATACACCCAGAGCACATCAGTACTGATGACACCTCTATGCGGTGCAATTTTTTCTAAGACCAGCATTGCTGCCATAGCAAAAGCTTTGGGCTTAGAGCAAATAGTGGTCATTGATACTCTTAATGCAAGCACATGCCCGAGTGGTCACAATTTGGCTCAAAGCAATATGGCATGTGCAATTGTAGCAGCAATTGCAGGGACAAAAGGAATGCAATTGCTAGATAAGTAATCAATTCAAGCAGTATATGCAACAATTAATAAAAGATCATCATAAAAGGAATAAATATCTTTATAAATACTTCTCAGATAAAATATCAGAGCATAAAAGAGCAACTAGTGATAGATTAGAACCAACAGCTTCAACAAGTGAAGAATTAGAAGCAGGGGATGTAATTTATACCCGAATGGTTAATAGAAAATTAGCCTAAAATCAACCGAGATACGAAAAGAGCACACTTTTAGGTAGTCCACAAAGAAACGTGGCTCCAATTAAAGTTAGAGAACGAGAAACCTCTGTACCAGTTAAAAATATAAAACGAACAAGTGAAGTTATTAAAATTATAAATTTATTAACAAGAAAACCATAAACGTTCTTCCCCTATTTATAACCAATAATATTCAAATATGATCTTATTTACCCTTATTTTCGGAAAATTCCACAAAAGAAATTTATATTTACCCTTTATTTTCGGAAAATTCCGCAAAAATAAATTTATGTTATAATGTTAATCATAACATTATTTGTTAACATTACTCTTACAATAGTCTGCCTTTCACTTGTTCTTAAGTCGGGCGCCGGCGGTCGGGCGATGAATAGATTTTCTATTGTTATCTTAATAACCACGGTCAAGTGGATCGTGACTCCTAAAGACTTGCAAAATGAACGGTCTGCTGGTCTTGATGGCTGTGTGTCTGATGGTGGAGGCCAGAACCCACGCCGGAGTTGCCCTGCCATCCTAGAGACGTTAGTATTTTTATGTGAGTATGGACCTTAGAAGTCTGAGAAATAAATAAATAATAAATATGATTATATAATTTCTACAAAATCATAACTTCTGAGTTTTCCATCTGCCCCAACCCTTCAGCATGTCTTTTAAGCTCCAACGAAATTAATGTTTTTTTTTTCTATTTTCAGATCACCGATCCCACCAGGTCCCGCTACAAAGACGAATCCCCAAAACCACACCACAACGTCGTTAATAAATCAGGGACATTGAGGACCCTAATTGAATTTTTTGGTGGCCCAGACCCCAACACCTACTGGAACTTTTAAGATTCATAAATAACCTAATACTGTTTAAGATGTTAGCTGTATGTACTCTTTAAACCGTGCGGCTTATAATGTGGCTTTGTAATGCTTCATTTTTCTTACTTTTTTGAATAAATATTATTATGCAATATTTCTTGGTATTACTGACATAAAATAAGCTGACGCAACACAGCGTCCAGCAGGTATCCCAACTCACGTATATGCCTGACAGAGCTTAGGTCACGATCGGTCCGCTAGGCTGCATGCAATGTGCATAAGATGTGCATTAAATCGACGAGCAGATATAAGCATCACGCTGCATCTTGTGCAACTGCACACTAATGAATCGAGTTGCGGAAACAAGCCCGCGTTAACGTACATACATGGATTGCCCCTCAAACTGTGGTCCCATTATCAAAGTCAGACGCGTAAACAACAATATAAAAAATGACAGTGTTGTGGTCCCTATCTACAATAGTAGTGATCACTATTCTAAGTCAGGTTCTACCTGAGAAGGAATATTGTTACCGGTATTCCGGTATCAGTTTAGCAGCTCCCTACAATACTATTTAAGAATTGTTGCCGATTCGGCCACATTTGCACTCAGTGCAGATCCAAGCCTAGATGTTATAGATGAGCTCAACACCATCCTGGGGACTATTGTGATGTCCTCGATTTAAATTTCACACGTTGATTATGCCGTGGTAGCCACCAGTCTCTTACTACAGATGCCCAAAAACACAGGAGACAAAAATCTAGAAAATAGCTCAAGAGAAAATCAATTATAGCCCGCCGATTTTCGACAGTCTGATCGTCTTATGCGAACGTTGCCAGCTCTCCCTCCCCCAACGATTTCAAGACTTGTTTCCTTTCCTTTCACTTTCATTCCCAACGGTTTCGCCAATGAAATCCTATTAAAAAACTGTAACTTTTGGCCCACGTCCCCGTCCAACATAGAGAAATCTTATGATATTGAGTTACACGACCCTGTTAAAAACATTCCCCGCTCCTCTCAGCCCATAGCTGTGCCTTCACCCAGCGCTCATTTTCCCCTACCTCTGTTCGCACCGGTAATGATAACCTCATAGAGCTTCTTAAAATATAAATTTGATATATCGATTTCTCTTACCAGATATCAGCTGAAAGACCAATTGAGTGAGAATTTCAGAAGATTGAGAAACGAGTACATAACAGAACTGCAACACCGCTCTAAATTTCGCTCAAATCGACAATCGATCGATCGCGCGAAGAGCATGATCATGATTATGTCTGAACCCATTTGTCGCTCCCCGCTTCCCCTGTGCGGTTGTGCATTCAGTAGGGTAAACCGGCGGCTGCCGGTTTCTTTTTTTTATTACCGAGCGCTATAACAAAGGGCCATTAAGGATTCGAGTATAAATGTAGCGTGGCCGCGCATGGCTGTTCATTATGTCACAGTCGAGTGGTAGTGATAGTAGTTCTACAAATTCCTCCTGTCCTCGTAATCCCTGGGTCTTCAACGGCGGAGTCCGAGACCGTACCTCCTGGAAGGACCCCGCCTCTGAAGAAGTAGGATATTCTGTTTCACTGACTGGTGAATACGTTTACGAGGTCGATGCTAAACAAATATAAACAACATCTTTTTTTATCCACAGGCATCGCCAAATCCAGTTCCCGCCATCGACGGGGGTCATACAAAGTGCTGTATTACCTGAAACCCCCGTGATGGCTGATATCGAATTCGTGGGATTTACACCTTGTTAGTATCATATTAAAAGTTTTTTTATAGTTTTTTTTTTGGACATTTAAGTAACTTCACTAAAATTTATGATTTTTTCAGCTTCTACCACTTCGACAGCGATCCCTGCTTCTGGTAGGAGCGATTACGAGTTGGGTAAGTTCAGACTATTATTTGCATTGAATGTGTCTCCTCCATAAGATAAATTCATTAAAATTTCTGCACCTTACCAGATGTCGAACGTGAATTCGTGGAGCCAAGGAAGCGACATTGAACCTGAGGAACTCGTCGATCCCCCCAGGAATGTCGACGAGTATCAGGTCAGTAAATTACTTAATTAAATTTATCCCAAGTCCCAATCACAAAAAGCTGTCCTAGATTATGTCGAAGAAATAAATACTTATTCATTTTCATTTCATCAGGTGGACAGTGCGGAACTGTCGGTAGCAGCGGCGATGAGGAGCATCGACGCTGAAGCCGACTCCGCACTTCGGACCGTCTTGGGCCAACACGACGATCTTTTAAGTTTTGACTGGCGAGGCGAGCCGGAGCATTTTTCGGCTGCGTCTGGCCCAACTTTCGATGTCACGGAACTGACTCCATCTGTAGTGTTCGAGAAAATTTGGGATGCCAATATTGTCGCCCACATTGTCCGTGAGACGAATACATATGGTAGCGAAATGGCGAGGCGTAATGAGAAGCCACAGTCCCGGACGACGAGGTGGAGGGACGTCGTAGCCACCAGTCTACAGATGCCCAACAACACAGAAGACAGAAATCTATAAAAATAGCTCAAGAGAAAATCAATTATAGAACGCCGATTTTCGACAGTCTGATCGTCTTATGCGAACGTTGCCAACTCCTCCTCCCCCAACGATTTCAAGACTTGTTTCCTTTCCTCCCACTTTCATTCCCAACGGTTTCAACAATTAAATCCTATAAAAAAACTGTAACTTTTGGCCCACGTCCCCGTCCAACATAGAGAAATCTTATGATATTGAGTTACACGACCCTGTTACAAACCCTCCCCGCTCCTCTCAGCCCATAGCTGTGCACCCAGCGCTCATCTTCCCCTACCTCTGTTCGCACCGGTAATGATAACCGCATTGAGCTTCTTAAAAGATAAATTTGATGTATCGATTTCTCTTACCAGATATCAGCTGAAAGACCAATTGAGTGAGAATTTCAGAAGATTGAGAAACGAGTACATAACAGAACTGCAACAACGCTCTAAATGGCGCTCAAATACCAATAACAAAGGTAGATGACCTCGTCGTTTTTAAAGAGAATAGGCAAAATACTTGACTGTCCCTAAATTCGATATTGATTCTATTGTTACTGCAGTACACCATGACGTTACGGTATTTAATTATCCCTCACTAGCGAGCACATTGAACAAGAAAATCCCGATATTTATGCAATGCAAACCAGTCCATATTTGGTAGGTTTCAAGTTAGTATAAATTGAAGAAAGACCTATACAATTATCAGTCATTAGCACATATCCCCTCGACATAATCACCAGGAGCTATACAAGCAATCAGCACCGATACCTTCAACGTAATCACCATGTCGGGAAACATTAGTTCATGAATTAAGATTTTAAAACCTGAAAATACACATATTTTACTTTTTGGTAAAATTTGGTCTCTTTCCACCCTCTGGCGACACTGAGGATGACTATAGGATTAACATAATAATTTTAAATCACCTGTATACTTTTATCAGGTATAGAGGTACAGTCTAAATGGAAAACATTAAGAGACGGCTTCACCAGATATTGTAGAACCTTGAACAGAAAAAGCGGTTCCGCTGCGTCTAATGTAAAACAGTATACCTTCTATGATCAATTACTATTTTTGAAAGATGTGACTGAAGATAAGGGTCAGAGTACTCAGAGTACTTCAAACTTTGACGCTCCAAATTCAAATATCTGAAGAAGAGCATGCCAGAAAAAGACAAAGGAAACGTCCAAGGTGATGATGTTTTGATTGAAAAATTGACCAAGAAAATAAATGAAAAAGCTGAGAGAAACCCTTCGCCTCCTTCAGATGAAGATAAGTCGTTGTCTCTAGTTACGACTACGGCGTCTTTTTCTACGGCTGTCACGTCTACTTCTACTTCTGTGACTTTTTCGGGAGTTCTGGGTCGTGGCCGTGGAGTTGGTCGTATTTTGACCAGTACACGCCGAAGCTTAGCTCTAAATGTTCCTCCCCCTCTTTACTCTGTTTTTGACCCATTTATTTCGGTATCGAGCTCCGACGATAAAATGTAGTGCTGGTGAAAGTATGCATTCACTTCTGTATTTTGTACATGCTGTACGTTTACCTTGTGCGGAAAATAAAACCTTTTAATAAATTGTAAGTATTTTTAATTCCATTAACATAAGCTGTGTCCTTATTCTACATGATTAATGATGCTGTGGGCCGTGTCCGCCGCCGCGACCTCATCTGTTAACCGGTTTCACATGCACCATGCAACCCCCCCGGAGAAGAAAGCGAAAATGACGGGACACTAGGAGACAACAGCAGCCAGGAAGGACCAATGGATTGCACAATTTACAAAGCAACACATAACACTAGAAGAACTAGTAAGACTCCTTGGAAAGTCATCACTAGACATACAGGAACCCGGAGGACACATTACCATATCATTTACATCTCAACCGCAAAGAGCTGGGACCATAACAGCAGGCTGGGTACGAGCACTAGATCAAAAGAGCACAAATGTTCCCAAATTGCATGCATTCAGTGCCTTCTGGAGTACTTATTTAAAGTCGTCACTACTCTTGGTGAGTTAATTATGTAATTTATCTTCTTTGTAAATCAAAAGATACATAGTTTTTTATATATTGTTACGCAAGGAGTACGTACGCGCTAGACAATCTCGAATACACCTACATTGTGTGAGAATACTTCCGAATCATCTGGATAAAAGCAAACAAACAAGCAGCTCACAAACAAAATAAAGTATCAGACAATATAAGACCTTGTGTGTAAGTGTTTAAGGTTGAATTTTGCCTGTAGCAAGTAAACGATTATTATTGCCCCCTTGTTTACGACTTAGATCTTCGCCTATTGTTCTCACGCGGTACGTGCTCCGGATTTCTGAAAGGTCTAGATAATTCCGTCGATACCTGCGCTCAGCTATAAAAACCGCTGTGTTCGTCGAGCGGAGTCAGTTGTTTCTTTGAAGCGACAGCGATCGGAATCTCTGAAGCGATTCGAGTGCAATTCTGTTACAGTAAATTGTTTATTTTTGTATTCTCTGTAAGTGCGCATAATAAAGTGCAACTAAACCTCACCACCGGCATTTTTATAACCCCCGCGTTCGTAACAATATTTTCTGTAGAAATGAGTTACTTTGACTGCAAGAAGGCGAGCAAGTACAAATGTCCAATTAGATTCGACATGGCCCCTTTAGGCTTAACTGTCCAATCGAGCGAGCGAAGCGAGCTAGCGGGAGTGTCCACCCAGATCCGACATGGTCCTTAATAGGTTCGCGGCCGGCTCCCACCATAGCCTTCGAAGTTAGTTTTTTTTTATGAGCACCCAGAAAACTTGAGTACAATAGGATGCTACAGTATAATTGATAATAGTAAGGATATATTTTTATTGTTTCAGGTACCCATGAGCAGTGTCTCCAATTCTCAGAGGAAAGAGGATTGTTACCCACGCAAAAAATGTGCACATATCATAAAAAGCCTATGAATTTGGAGGCGTTAGGTGGGCCAATTTCGCTGCAGAAAGGGCAAATGTCGCTCAAAGACAATAAGTCGTGCAAATAATACATGGTTTGAGAATGCAAGATTGCCACTGCCGCTGATGTTCCAAATAATGTACATGTTCAGCGCTGAATTCTCGTACGCCAGTGTGCGAAAAGAGACAAGCCATTGGAGAGACGTGGTATTGTCCCAAGCAACGATTGCCGACTGGTTTAATTATTGTCGGGAGGCAATAATTGTGCATTTTTTGGAGCACGAGGAAGAGCAGGAAAAAATTGGTGGTCCAGGAAAAATAGTGCAACTGGATGAATCCAAGTTTAGAAGGAGGAAATACAATCGAGGAAGAATTATAGAGGGACATTGGGTCCTTGGCCTTATTGAGGACGGGAGTGACGACCTCCGTCCGCTTAGAAGTGTGCCCCAATAACGAAAGAAGTGCCGAAGTTCTGGTGCCACTCATTAAAAAACATGTTCGGGAGGGCACTACTATACACACGGACTTCTGGAAAGCTTACGATTGTCTTCCCGAACATGGTTATATACACAAAAAAGTTAATCATAGTGATCCTATCAATAAATTTGTGGTACCAGATGGAGTTCATACACAGAGAATTGAAAGCCATTGGCGTGTCATGAAAAGACTATTTGCAAAAGAAAATTATAGGGAAAATTTTACGGAGTGGTTGATTGAAACAATTTGGAAACGCAGAAATAGAATTAAGCATAAAGATAGCTTTGAGGAGTTAATAAAGTGTATTTTGCATATATCAATAAATAATTAAATAAAAAAAAGTTTTATTTCACTACTGACTCCAGAAATGTATGGCCGCACAAATCAAACCCGCCCCAGAAAGTAGCGGAATGTTTAGGTTGAGGTAATTTTTTTTATGAGCACACAAATCATCAAACCCGCCCCAGAAACTACTGGCGAGCGGACAACCAATGTCCACAGATGTGAAATATAAAAATAGACAGGACGTAGCAAAATATAAAATGTACAAAAAAAACATAGATAAGAAGCATGCATAGTATAAGAGAAAAAAACACAAAACCCAATGTTAGCAAGTATAGGAATAGACTATAAGTTTTAGAACATACTAGGGCGGCTGAAAAGTTTTGAGCCTAAGTACCTTAATGCATCACTAATGACTCGGGCTGCCCAGCACTAATTGCGAGTGTCCTAAGTAGTATAAATACCAAGTTTCATGTCATTAGAACCATTGCATTTCTAGTAATTGAGCCATAAGCATCACCATGTCTGATTCATCCGCGCCTTGCACGAAATTGGAGTACAGAGCTGTCATAAAATACCTCACTAAGAAGAACAAAACGCCGACGGAAATATTTGAAGACATGTCTGCAGTTTACGGGGAGTCTGCACCTTCATTTGCCACCGTAAAACGTTGGAGCCGAGAATTTAAGCACGGCAGGGAATCGCTCGAAGATGACCCCCGGGCCGGGACGCCCGAACACCGCCGTTACCGAAGAAAACATTGAAAAAGTGAAAAAACTTGTTCTCGAAGATCGGCGAATTAAGCTGTGGCAGATAGCTGAAGCTATAGGCATCAGCAAGGAACGAATCGGCGACATTTTGCATAACCATTTGCACATGAAAAAGGTGTGTGCGCGATGGGTGCTAAAAATGCTCACTCCGCTGGACAAGCAGCGTCGAGTCACAACTTCACAAGAGTTCCTGAACATCTGTGGCGATAATCCTGACGATGTTTTTTCTCGCCTTGTCACTGTTGATGAAACATGGATCCGGCAGTACGATCCGGAGTCAAAACAAGAGTCAATGCAATGGATAGAAAAGGGAGAAAAGCCGCCACGGAAGTTCAAAGTGGAAAGATCGGCGTCCAAGCTCATGGCCACTGTTTTTTGGGATTGTGAAGGAATTTTATTCATTGATTACCTTCCCAAAAATACTACAATGAACGGAGACTATTACGCGGCATTGTTGACCAAGGTGCGTCAAGTGGTTGTGGAGAAAAGAAGAGGCAAACTGGCAAAAGGAGTCCTGTTTTTGCAGGACAATGCGCCGGTCCACACTGCGCGTGTTGCAAGGCGCGCCCTCGTCGAGACAGGATTTGAAGAAATCAACCACCCACCCTATAGTCCAGAACTGGCCCCTAGCGATTATTTCCTTTTTTCAAATTTGAAAAAGGACCTCCGAGGACGGAGATTTTCCAGTGACGAGGAAATGAAGGCGGCTGTCGACGAACATTTTGAAGGCAAAGATGGCGAATATTTTTTCACCGGGTTAAAAGCCCTTTTTAATAAATGTAAGAAATGTATTGAAGTAGAGGGAGACTATATTGAAAAATAAAATTTTTGTACATTTCTATCAGCATTTTCAATACCTTAGGCTCAAAACTTTTCAGCCGCCCCTCGTAAGATGTCAAACAAAGGTAATGGTTAGTATAAGTATGTATTCAAAGACATAAGAATCATATCAGCATAAGCCCGCAGCAGCCACCTTCGCGCACACTACACTACTTCTACCCTAGAATTAATAAACGATGACTCAACGGACGAACAACAGCAACGTAAATGTAAAAATGTAATAAATTGTATATAACAATGTACTCGTATTATTTCATTCCATTCAAAACCTGCAAAACCGCGACAAAAATACCAGGAGAACATGCATAGGTAGAAGATAAAAATAGGAAAAATCCCGATATTTATGGAATGCAAACCAGTCCATATTTGGTAGGTTTCAATTTAGTATAAATTGAAGAAAGACCTATACAATTATCAGTCATTAGCACATATCCCCTCGACATAATCACCAGGAGCTATACAAGCAATCACCATGTAGGGAAACAGTAGTTCATGAGTTAAGATTTTAAAACCTGAAAAAATATATACACATATTTTAATTTTTTGGTAAAATTTGGTCTCTTTCCACCCTCTGGCGACATTGAGGATGACTATAGGAATAACATAATAATTTTAAATCACCTGTATACTTTTATCAGGTATAGAGGTACAGTCTAAATGGAAAACATTAAGAGACGGCTTCACCAGATATTGTAGAAACTTGAAGAGAAAAAGTGGTTTCGCTGCGTCTAATGTAAAACAGGATACCTTCTATGATCAATTACTATTTTTGAAAGATGTGACTGAAGATAAGGGTCAGAGCACTTCAAACTTTGACGCTCCAAATTCAAATATCTGAAGAAGAGCATGCCAGAAAAAGACAAAGGTGATCATGTTTTGATTGAAAAATTGACCAAGAAAATAAATGAAAAAGCTGAGAGAGACCCTTCGCCTCCTTCAGATAAAAATAAGTCGTTTTCTCTAGTTACGACTACGGCGTCTTTTTCTACGGCTGTCACGTCTACTTCTGTGACTTTTTCGGGAGTTCTGGGTCGTGGCCGTGGAGTTGTTCGTATTTTGACCAGTACACGCCAAAGCTTAGCTCCAAATGTTTCTCCCCCCCCTTACTCTGTTTTTGACCCATTTATTTCGGTATCGAGCTACGACGATGAAATGTAGTGCTGGTGAAAGTATGCATTCACTTCTGTATTTTTTACATGCTGTACGTTTACCTTGTGTGGAAAATAAAACCTTTTAATAAATTGTAAGTATTTTTAATTCCATTAACATAAGCTGTGTCCTTATTCGACATGATTAATGATGCTGTGGGCCGTGTCCGCCGCCGCGACCTCGTCTGTTAACCGGTTTCACATGCACGCAACCCCCCCGGAGAAGAAAGCGAAAATGACGGGACACTGGGAGACAACAGCAGCCAGGAAGGACCAATGGATTGCACAATTTACAAAGCAACACATAACACTAGAAGACTCCTTGAAAAGTGATCACTAGACATACAGGAACCCGGAGGACACATTA
Organism: Ethmia dodecea; assembly: GCA_963855545.1. Taxonomy (NCBI): domain Eukaryota; kingdom Metazoa; phylum Arthropoda; class Insecta; order Lepidoptera; family Depressariidae; genus Ethmia; species Ethmia dodecea. The sequence goes on from OY979447.1 coordinate 1,186,188, forward strand.
CCATATCATTTACATCTCAACCGCAAAGAACTGGGGCCATAACAGCAGGCTGGGTAAGAGCATTAGATCAAAAGAGCACAAATGTTCCCAAATTGCATGCATTCAGTGCCTTCTGGAGAACATTACTACCGGTCCTAATCGTACAACATTACGAGAAATAAAAAAGAAAGCGTCACTCATAAGCTTGGAATTACAACTAACCAAAGCAGTGAAAGTAACACGTGAAGTACCGAAGGCAGAGCTAATATACTTCCAATACAAGGCGCAGGAAGAAATACAATTTTCGGAGGAATGGTGGAACGAAGTTCTACATCCAATGAAAACATACGTGAAAATGCAGTCAATAATGAACAACAGTTGCATCAGCATAGACACACAAACAATGAGTTAAGAAATCAATCGGAATCAGATGCCGACGAAAGAAGGTTCCACAATACTACGCGACGTACAAAGACTATGCGTGAGAACCAAGAGCTTGTGCTTCTCCTATGTAACAACAAAGCTTTTGATGACGGGCAGGCAGTTGGACTACTTTGCAAATCACCTGAAGGGATTTCAATGCAGTTCCAATCGCCGCCTTCAGATGAAGATAAGTCGTTGTCTCTAGTTAGTGACTTCAAAAAATTACAGCGGTTTGGAAATTAGACGCTAAATTAGAAGTTATAAAGGTTATAAAACTAATGAAATCTCGTCGTCTCAGAATTCTGTTTTAAACTCAATGCCTTCAAGAAGTTATAACTGAGCTATAAGAAGCTGTTCGATAGCCTGGCAGTCTTCAGGAGCAAGTACAGGGAGGTTAAAGAGCGATAGCCCCGCAGTCCTCTTTGATTCTCACATAGGGAGGGGTAGAAGGGCGATAGCCAAGCAGTCCCCTTCAATCCCCTCAATTAGGTTTGTATACTATAAATTAAGTGTTAAGAGAAGCCTTGTACCGTATTATCAATAAAATACATCGACTTCTAAGGGGCCTTATTATTTCAACACTAGCAACCCTACAATACTTAATTGTTATAGAAGTTTTTAATTACTTATGAAAGTTTATGAAGAAAAGTAATGTTTTCTAAAAGCAAGACAACATAAATCGATCTTTTAATGCGATCTTTCTTAAGAATTAATTCACTTTATAAGATACATTTAAACCATAAATCGTCCTAAAGTGGCATGTGATAACAAGCCTTTTCTTTTTTTGCTTTACCTGTCGTTGTTTTCTACAAGTTGATTTTGAGAACATATTTTTGAACAGAAAGCAGCAGAAATAAAAGTAGCAAAATATGTGATTAGTATGTGTAATTGAAAATGTTGCCAAAGTGATATTGTTTTGATCTCAATAAAGAAATAATCTCAAAGTACTTACCTATTGTTTTAACTTCTTACCTACCTTAATGCCATGGCGAGTCTTTGCTCAGCTGATATATTGTTTCGCATTACGGTGTTTTGACGTGATATTGAGGCTTAATAAATGGTTGTTAGCTCATCAAAAGATGCAATTGACATTCGGAAGTAATTAAAAAAAAAATTTCGTTCGTCCGCAGACGTGGATAGAGAAAAAAAACCTCCATCTTGTTCTCTATACAGTAATATTTCTTAAACCCACAATGAACAAGTCTTTCTTTTACGCTTTGGACGGCGACGACAGAGTAAAAGCAATAACAGTGTTTCTTCAAGGGAAGCCATTTGTTCGCTTCAGTTGCAAAACTTCAAGTTCGAGTACGTACCTAAAAGCGATCAAATTCAACATTGGCTCCGCGAAAAAATTGCTAAAAATCGCAATTTTAGAGCTAGTGTATGATTCACCAGGATTATCGTTAGCAACCCCGTACATCACCTGGTTCCCAAGCAGCAACCCCTGGAGTTTGGAGTGGCATTACTCAGTAAATGTCAGACATGGGAAAAAGGAAATTACACCATCCTACGAGCATTAACGTTACTTACATCCCAGCGAAAACAGTATTCAAATCCAACCTCAAACTCCGAAGATACGGTCTCCACAAGGTACGCCAAATCTACGTGGAAATTTTCTGTGACCTCATTTACAGCCACGAGGCGTGACGTTTAACAAACAGCCGACACGCGAGCGGACGACACGACTCTGAAGCCTTCATCAAGGGTCACCAGTTGCTCACTGAGGGAACTCTTCGACTAGAAGTCCCAAGCCCCCCAAATTTGGGCTCGTTACAAAGGGAATAGCGGGATCTCGGCAAGGATACCAAAAAACCCGTTGTCACCCCCTCCCCGCTTCTTCATGGTTTTTTCGTACATGTCAGGAAAATCCAACGGCACCCGGAAGTAGCGACCAGCGATTGCTACAGAATCCCCGAGGTCGCTCCCTGAAGCCCTCAAGGACCTCAAGTCGCTGCTGGGCACCACCACCACCACACAACACTAAGGCAACGGCTGAGGCGATTCGGAACAGCATAAAACCCCTTTACGAGTGCCTAGAGATAGTCTCTTCCGAGGTGAGACTTCTGAGGGACACAAAGACCCGTCCGACGGAAGTCGTACCAAACCTCAGTACCGAGGTGGCGATGGAAGACATGAAAAAACGTCTTACTGGGATTGAGAAAGGAGTAGAAAGCTTTAACAAAAATACCAAAGCAGCTAGCGGCTCCGCGCCAGCCGAGCCTATCATAGAATCGGCCCCTCAACCCAACGTCACATATGCGCAAGTCACCAAAATACCTCCACCCCAACGGCCGAACCACACACTGATAGTCTCGTCAACAGACCCCAAAACACTGGAGAAAATGTCATCGAGAGGATCAGAGTGGCACTCGACATAAAAAATACCGGCGCCAAAGTGGACAGAGTCAGGAAGGCCAAAAACCAAAAGGTCGGGCTCAGCTGTGGCACCAAGGAAGACCTACTCCTGGTACAAAGCCAAGTGCAGACTAACAAAGGCCTCAAGGTGGAGGTGGCCAAAACCAACAACTCACTAATTAAAATAAAAGACGTGCTCTCCTACCACTCCGACACAGAAATTGTAGAGCACCTACTGGCGCAAAAACCAACACCTGCTGCAGGGAGTCGACCTGAAGGAGACCACGATTAAAGTAAGGTACAGACAGAGGGCAAGAAATCCACATGAATGTCACTGCTGGAGCTCTCACCAAGTATACACAAGCGGTTCATCGAGGCGGAGAAGCTGTATATCGGCCTCCAGAGAAGACCCGTGGCATACCAGTCCCCTATGGTGCAGTGCACCAAATGTCTGGGTTTGGGTTACAAAAAGGCCATCTGCCACGAGAAGGAAGATCTCTGCAGTCACTGCGGGGTGGCCCACTCCTGGGAGAACTTTTGTACCAGGAAAGCATAAACGCTACAAAGTAACAAAGGGCAACACCTTGACATTTAACTACCTACCTACATAGCCCTAGGCGGGGGAAAGATTCGGAGTGAGACTTCCTTCCGCGCGGGGAATAGTGTTTCTTCAAGGGAAGCCATTTGTTTGCTTCAGTTGCAAAACTTCAAGTTTGAGTACGCAGTACGCACCTTCTCGTAAAAGCGATTAAATTCAACATCGGCTCCGCAATTTTCTGAGCTACGCGCGTGAAATAAGTGTGCAGTGAAAGAATAGTGTGTGATTCACCAGGATGTAACACTATTTTTTCACACCCCTAGCGACATCTGTGCCGATTTGGTGGTAATTAACTAATTTCATAGCTTCGTTGAGATTCGATCGATGTTGGATTGCATTGATAGTAGTTAGCTGGCTTTGCGCTAGATGGCGTTAGTTTCATTTAAGGAGTAATTGCCAGTATTTGACGTAATATGTTTGTCATTTTATTTATAACTAGCGACCCGCCCCGGCTTCGCACGGGTGCAATGCTAACACTAAAACCTTCCTCTTGAATCACTCTATCTATTTTAAAAAAACCGCATCTAAATCCGTTGCGTAGTTTTAAAGGGACATAGGGACATAGGGATATAGGGACAGAGAAAGCGACTTTGTTTTATACTATGTAGTGAAAGTAAAAAATAATTAAAACACTTTCATTTAAACTATGTTTTTATTAAATAAATCAAAACAATAACATTTTGAGTAATGTGTCTCATGGTAGACTTAATTCAGGAGTCGTCTTCAATTTAGTTAGTGAGTTTTGCAACGAGTTATTCTGGTTGGCAACATTTTATTTTTTTATCTTGCTCACCTGCCGTTCAGCGAGATTCGCTTTTCCTTGTCTGCACTGATGGTGACGACGCATTTTTTGCTTTGAAAGTGAATTTCATTATTAGTATGGGTTAGTCAAAGCCCAAGGCTTGTAAGCCTTTTTCTTTCTTCTTCATTTGTTTTGGGTCCATCTTGGTGCCACCAAACAAATCATAATGCATCCTTTGCATGGATAGCAATATTTATAAAAAACCCAACGATGTTGGGTTTTTTTTTGCCTTAAATAATATTTTAGTTTTCTTTTAGACATCAATTCGGTCTGGAACCGTCTTGAACTTAAATATGCCCTAGGCGCATAATTTAAATGACAAACACCATGCTAATCATGGATTTCTACATAACCTGATGAAGAATGTTAACTTCAAGTAACCGGGTATCTCATAATCATTTTCTTTGTTTAAATAAACTCCAGGTACTTATAATAATTTATACAGGTATAGACTTAAGTTCTTTGTACTAACTGTTCTTTTCCACAGATGTATAAACAATGATAATATAACATCTGAAATTACTTTATTTGTTTTATTCCATAGGATAACTGAATTCTCGTTTGCATGTTTTGTGGATAGGCGCCCTTATTAAATAAATTAGTCCACAAACTTCACTAAGCCGAACGATCCCATTCCCTGAGATCAACAGCAGAACCCGTTCACTCTGCTATAGAGAATTTTATATGTTACAAGGATTATCCTTTGCAACCCCGTACATCACCTGGTTCCCGAGCAGCAACCCCTGGACTTTTAAGTGGAATAACTCGATAAAGGTCAGACATAGGAAAAAGGAAATATAACCATCCTACGAGCATTAACGTTACTTATATCCCAGCGAAAACCGTATTCAAATCTAACCTCAAACTCCGAAGATACTGTAACGTTGTAATTTCTTAAGTCATGTAATATTTTTTTGTAATACTAGCGCCATCTGTTATCTCTGCGAGGAAACTTGCGTTTTGATATTACAAAATCAATACATATTTTGCGAAAACCGTATTCAAATCCAACCTCAAACTCCGAAGATACTGTAACGTTGTAATTTCTTATGTCATGTAATATTATTTTGTAATACTAGCGCCATCTGTTATCGCTGCGAGGAAACTATTGCGTTTTGATATTACAAAATCATTACATATTTATGTTCTATCAATTTTTATTAGATTTCAAATTTGAAGTTATTTAAACGAGACAAATTAGTTTGTTTTATATTGGTATGTATAAAAGAAATAATTAATAAAATAGTAAAAATATTAAGTACTGTAGCGACACCGCACGTGAAGTTATGCGGCAAATGTACGGCACGTAATTGTAAGATTAGAGATAAGTTAGATCGATAGATAAACCACATCTTGTCATAGTATATAAGCAGTTGTTACGTTATAATAAAACAGACTAAATCCATCTGCAGTCTCATTTAATCATGTACCACCAGGCCCGGTACAATTGGTGATCCCAACGAATCGAATAATCATGGAAAACTTCGATCCGTTTAATCCTACCGGCTCAGGCCGTCAACGCTACAACACTTTTGCCAGTTACGGAAATTTATTTCCAACACAGCAACGCGGACAGATTGCGCGTCCCCCCCGACGTGGTAGAGGACAAACTCCATCTCGGCAGAATTTCCAGTCTCAACGGATGGAGACAAAGCGCCGTACTGAAGGGACGAAGACTCTGGATAAAGTTCAAGATCTTATCAAGTCAACACTCAATCCTGGAGTTAAATCTAGCGACGAATTGGTTACCCCGAACTAGAATACGACAACCTACGTCATGACGTCCACACCGTGCAAAAGTAACAACACCGAGTACTTGGAAGTAGCTGCAAATTCTTCAGTGATATTCCTACTTCCCGAATTTTGGAAAGATCAACCACAGCTATGGCACCGCAGAAGCAAGAAGACGACTACAAATATAACCTGGTTATAGCCAAACTGTCCAAAGAAGAAATACAACAAGTAAGTGACCTCTTCAATTTGACGATGACACTATTGGACTCCTATGGCTTAGACTCCTGCCAACCTCTGTTACAACGGTTTTAGCAGTCACCGATACTAAGGACATTGTTAAATTGTGTCAAATCGCTGATAGAATATTAGAAAACTCAAGAATGAGTGAAATATCAGCGATCAAAACAAACATAAATAAAACTGATGACGAAGTAAAATCAAAAATATTTGCACAAATAGAAAGAATGCAATTAGAATTATGCGCTATTCAACGCGAACGTGGAAATTACTGACACAGCACTAAATAGAATTCCTACCATCAGCGTTATCCGCCTAGGTCAAGTTCACAGAATCGTGAAAAAAGGCACTACTGTTATTATTGCAGTAAATTTCGAAATTCAGCTAAACAGGGTATCAAACCATGGACTGGAAAGAGAATTATAATACCAAGAAGCAGAAACTAAGTTTTGCACGTATTCACCCGTCCAACCGCCTTATGATTACCGACTTAAAAAGTGGTATGAGGTTTTTAATCGATACGGGAGCTATATAACAGTTATTAATAAACCGCAGAAGGTATCAATAAAACCAAATAGTAAATATAAACTATACGCTACAAATGGTACTAAAATTTGTACATATGGAGAGAGAACACTTTAAACTATTACTACTACTAGTAGATATTGCTGGTCGAACGCTAATTGATAAAGTGTTAGAGCTTACAACGCCTGCAACTTTAAGCAAATCGATCCACCAATCTATATGTATGGTCGATATTGGGATGAATACCCATATTTAACCAATATTGGATAAAAATATTGATATTTTGCGATTTCTTCTCTCAAATTGGCTCCAAAACATTTGGTGCACTATTACTATCTGGATTCTTAAAATCAGTAGATCAAAGGATGAATAATCTCATCACAATTGTAACCCATGGATCAAAGGGGGGAGTATTGTAGCGACACCGCACGTGAAGTTATGCGGCAAATGTACGGCACGTAATTGTAAGATTAGAGATAAGTTAGATTGTAACGTTGCGTAAGGCAAACGTTCTAATTAAATCAAATTAATACTTGAAATATCTATAAAACCTTAATGTAACTATAAAAACTACTATAAACAATATACTATACAAATATAAACTAACTAATATAACTTACAAACTAAATAAATAAAAATAAAATTAATTATGTATGCGGAACCTTGCGATTAATATTATCCGTGCGAAAAGGTTTTTGTTCCGTTGCGGCGGCTGCAGCGACGCTTGCGCATCTCTAAAACTAAAACTGGTTTCGATCAGCTTCTATTCCCTGCGTCTCGTCGAGGTCCGCCACATGACCGAGAGGCTTTGGAAGTGACGGTTGTGTCGCTTAGCTGGACGTAGCTCCGCCATTATCCTCGTGTCGTAACCATTTTTAAATCTTTACTTGCTAAATCCACTTCTAAAAGTGTTAAATATCATTGGATTCCCGCTGGGGTGAGTTCTAAACAACATTAACAACCTTTTTAGTGCTTAAAACGCATATAGGATCATTTTTAAATTGTAACTGTTCTTTTCATTGTTTTAACGCTGCTAGCCACCACTATCTTTATATTTAAAACTTTCACTGGTCTGGAAACTGTCTATATTCATCTGGCAAGCTCGCGCTGGCTGAGTGATCTTCGCTTATACGCTGTCTGTGGATTCCTGCGATCTCAACACCCGAAGCTCAAATAAGAGATTAGGCTGATATTTATCTTGCCTGGAGACTGCTGACTTCCATTTGGAACCACTTAGGACTACCTCGGTTCTACTAAAGGGCTGGCTGCGGACGACCCAGGCCAGTGACTGTGTCCTAATTATATTTAAACCGGTTCAGTGCGCATGGAGATTTTAAAGGCGGAATAAATAGATCTTTTGACATAGTAGTCTTATTCGACCCATTCTTCTCACCTACCTTCTGTGGTTAAACGCTACAAGATCGATAGATAAACCACATCTTGTCATAGTATATAAGCAGTTGTTACGTTATAATAAAACAGACTAAATCCATCTGCAGTCTCATTTAATCATGTACCACCAGGCCCGGTACAATTGGTGATCCCAACGAATCGAATAATCATGGAAAACTTCGATCCGTTTAATCCTACCGGCTCAGGCCGTCAACGCTACAACACTTTTGCCAGTTACGGAAATTTATTTCCAACACAGCAACGCGGACAGATTGCGCGTCCCCCCCGACGTGGTAGAGGACAAACTCCATCTCGGCAGAATTTCCAGTCTCAACGGATGGAGACAAAGCGCCGTACTGAAGGGACGAAGACTCTGGATAAAGTTCAAGATCTTATCAAGTCAACACTCAATCCTGGAGTTAAATCTAGCGACGAATTGGTTACCCCGAACTAGAATACGACAACCTACGTCATGACGTCCACACCGTGCAAAAGTAACAACACCGAGTACTTGGAAGTAGCTGCAAATTCTTCAGTGATATTCCTACTTCCCGAATTTTGGAAAGATCAACCACAGCTATGGCACCGCAGAAGCAAGAAGACGACTACAAATATAACCTGGTTATAGCCAAACTGTCCAAAGAAGAAATACAACAAGTAAGTGACCTCTTCAATTTGACGATGACACTATTGGACTCCTATGGCTTAGACTCCTGCCAACCTCTGTTACAACGGTTTTAGCAGTCACCGATACTAAGGACATTGTTAAATTGTGTCAAATCGCTGATAGAATATTAGAAAACTCAAGAATGAGTGAAATATCAGCGATCAAAACAAACATAAATAAAACTGATGACGAAGTAAAATCAAAAATATTTGCACAAATAGAAAGAATGCAATTAGAATTATGCGCTATTCAACGCGAACGTGGAAATTACTGACACAGCACTAAATAGAATTCCTACCATCAGCGTTATCCGCCTAGGTCAAGTTCACAGAATCGTGAAAAAAGGCACTACTGTTATTATTGCAGTAAATTTCGAAATTCAGCTAAACAGGGTATCAAACCATGGACTGGAAAGAGAATTATAATACCAAGAAGCAGAAACTAAGTTTTGCACGTATTCACCCGTCCAACCGCCTTATGATTACCGACTTAAAAAGTGGTATGAGGTTTTTAATCGATACGGGAGCTATATAACAGTTATTAATAAACCGCAGAAGGTATCAATAAAACCAAATAGTAAATATAAACTATACGCTACAAATGGTACTAAAATTTGTACATATGGAGAGAGAACACTTTAAACTATTACTACTACTAGTAGATATTGCTGGTCGAACGCTAATTGATAAAGTGTTAGAGCTTACAACGCCTGCAACTTTAAGCAAATCGATCCACCAATCTATATGTATGGTCGATATTGGGATGAATACCCATATTTAACCAATATTGGATAAAAATATTGATATTTTGCGATTTCTTCTCTCAAATTGGCTCCAAAACATTTGGTGCACTATTACTATCTGGATTCTTAAAATCAGTAGATCAAAGGATGAATAATCTCATCACAATTGTAACCCATGGATCAAAGGGGGGAGTATTGTAGCGACACCGCACGTGAAGTTATGCGGCAAATGTACGGCACGTAATTGTAAGATTAGAGATAAGTTAGATTGTAACGTTGCGTAAGGCAAACGTTCTAATTAAATCAAATTAATACTTGAAATATCTATAAAACCTTAATGTAACTATAAAAACTACTATAAACAATATACTATACAAATATAAACTAACTAATATAACTTACAAACTAAATAAATAAAAATAAAATTAATTATGTATGCGGAACCTTGCGATTAATATTATCCGTGCGAAAAGGTTTTTGTTCCGTTGCGGCGGCTGCAGCGACGCTTGCGCATCTCTAAAACTAAAACTGGTTTCGATCAGCTTCTATTCCCTGCGTCTCGTCGAGGTCCGCCACATGACCGAGAGGCTTTGGAAGTGACGGTTGTGTCGCTTAGCTGGACGTAGCTCCGCCATTATCCTCGTGTCGTAACCATTTTTAAATCTTTACTTGCTAAATCCACTTCTAAAAGTGTTAAGTATCATTGGATTCCCGCTGGGGTGAGTTCTAAACAACATTAACAACCTTTTTAGTGCTTAAAACGCATATAGGATCATTTTTAAATTGTAACTGTTCTTTTCATTGTTTTAACGCTGCTAGCCACCACTATCTTTATATTTAAAACTTTCACTGGTCTGGAAACTGTCTATATTCATCTGGCAAGCTCGCGCTGGCTGAGTGATCTTCGCTTATACGCTGTCTGTGGATTCCTGCGATCTCAACACCCGAAGCTCAAATAAGAGATTAGGCTGATATTTATCTTGCCTGGAGACTGCTCACTTCCATTTGGAACCACTTAGGACTACCTCGGTTCTACTAAAGGGCTGGCTGCGGACGACCCAGGCCAGTGACTGTGTCCTAATTATATTTAAACCGGTTCAGTGCGCATGGAGATTTTAAAGGCGGAATAAATAGATCTTTTGACATAGTAGTCTTATTCGACCCATTCTTCTCACCTACCTTCTGTGGTTAAACGCTACAAGATCGATAGATAAACCACATCTTGTCATAGTATATAAGCAGTTGTTACGTTATAATAAAACAGACTAAATCCATCTGCAGTCTCATTTAATCATGTACCACCAGGCCCGGTACAATTGGTGATCCCAACGAATCGAATAATCATGGAAAACTTCGATCCGTTTAATCCTACCGGCTCAGGCCGTCAACGCTACAACACTTTTGCCAGTTACGGAAATTTATTTCCAACACAGCAACGCGGACAGATTGCGCGTCCCCCCCGACGTGGTAGAGGACAAACTCCATCTCGGCAGAATTTCCAGTCTCAACGGATGGAGACAAAGCGCCGTACTGAAGGGACGAAGACTCTGGATAAAGTTCAAGATCTTATCAAGTCAACACTCAATCCTGGAGTTAAATCTAGCGACGAATTGGTTACCCCGAACTAGAATACGACAACCTACGTCATGACGTCCACACCGTGCAAAAGTAACAACACCGAGTACTTGGAAGTAGCTGCAAATTCTTCAGTGATATTCCTACTTCCCGAATTTTGGAAAGATCAACCACAGCTATGGCACCGCAGAAGCAAGAAGACGACTACAAATATAACCTGGTTATAGCCAAACTGTCCAAAGAAGAAATACAACAAGTTAGTGACCTCTTCAATTTGACGATGACACTATTGGACTCCTATGGCTTAGACTCCTGCCAACCTCTGTTACAACGGTTTTAGCAGTCACCGATACTAAGGACATTGTTAAATTGTGTCAAATCGCTGATAGAATATTAGAAAACTCAAGAATGAGTGAAATATCAGCGATCAAAACAAACATAAATAAAACTGATGACGAAGTAAAATCAAAAATATTTGCACAAATAGAAAGAATGCAATTAGAATTATGCGCTATTCAACGCGAACGCGGAAATTACTGACACAGCACTAAATAGAATTCCTACCATCAGCGTTATCCGCCTAGGTCAAGTTCACAGAATCGTGAAAAAAGGCACTACTGTTATTATTGCAGTAAATTTCGAAATTCAGCTAAACAGGGTATCAAACCATGGACTGGAAAGAGAATTATAATACCAAGAAGCAGAAACTAAGTTTTGCACGTATTCACCCGTCCAACCGCCTTATGATTACTGACTTAAAAAGTGGTATGAGGTTTTTAATCGATACGGGAGCTATATAACAGTTATTAATAAACCGCAGAAGGTATCAATAAAACCAAATAGTAAATATAAACTATACGCTACAAATGGTACAAAAATTTGTACATATGGAGAGAGAACACTTTAAACTATTACAACTACTAGTAGATATTGCTGGTCGAACGCTAATTGATAAAGTGTTAGAGCTTACAACGCCTGCAACTTTAAGCAAATCGATCCACCAATCTATATGTATGGTCGATATTGGGATGAATACCCATATTTAACCAATATTGGATAAAAATATTGATATTTCGCGACCGTCTTCTCTCAAATTGGCTCCAAAACATTTGGTGCACTATTACTATCTGGATTCTTGAAATCAGTAGATCAAAGGATGAATAATCTCATCACAATTGTAACCCATGGATCAAAGGGGGGAGTATTGTAGCGACACCGCACGTGAAGTTATGCGGCAAATGTACGGCACGTAATTGTAAGATTAGAGATAAGTTAGATCGATAGATAAACCACATCTTGTCATAGTATATAAGCAGTTGTTACGTTATAATAAAACAGACTAAATCCATCTGCAGTCTCATTTAATCATGTACCACCAGGCCCGGTACAAGTACTATGAAACAATCAGCGAGTGAACTAAACGCGAACTGTCAAGCAAAGATGATTTGCAAAATGGGAGGTTTTGAGGATCAGCATTTTGAAATTAGGAATCATTTTAAATCGGCGTTCCAGAAGACCCGAAACAAAGTGATAAAATGGAAGCAGAAAGCATTTGGTATGTTCTATTGGATTAATTAAGTAGTTTTTATAAATAATTACAATATTTTGGATTCATTTATGACCTGTCGGATTTGCTTTCAGAAAATCTAAATTAGAAAAATGTGCTAGTCTAAGTACAAATAGGGGGTTCAAGATAAATCACATCTTTCAAAACCATTTGGGTAAGCAGATAAAATATCTTGTTGAAACATAGATTTTATTTTAAGTTTAGGTAAAAATACTAACAAGATCTCTCGCTTAATGCGTTCGTTTTATTTTCAGGTGGGATATTAAATTACAGATATTTAAATACAGACAGATATTTAATTTCAAATATATAATTTTCATGATAATATGGACTGCCTTTATAATGAGGTCAAGGTTCTAAGGGTTCGCCAACTATACATACTCAGAGCAGTACTCGCAATGCATAAGTTAGTATGTAATTCGTCAGAGTATGAGAACCTGCTCAGCCGAAGGAGGTTTAATGTTGCAGTTCCAACTACCTACACTACCTTTGCAAAGCGTCTGCCAAAATTTTTGTTCCCATATTTATTTAATAAAGTATGTCAAAAGCTGCCAAAACTTAAAATTGTGTCAAACAGAGAAGCAAAGTCTGAAATTGAAAAATGGCTATTAAACATGGACTATTGCAAGACGGAGGAAATAATAAACTTGTCGGAGACGTGATCTCATCCACACACCACAAACCCACACACAGACACCCCCCCACACCCCCACAAACACCACACTCATGGTTCATGCTGATCTGATATAATATATATATTATTATTCTATATTATTATTGTTTATTTGTTTTTAACTGGTTTTTTGCCTTCCTTGTCAGCAATGTATAATGTAGTTGGCAATTGATTATCAGGGCCCTGCGATACAAGCTGCGCTTAGTGCAGGGTCCGCTGTTTTAAGTGTTACTACTTATATAGGCATTAATCTGTATGTAGCTATAAGTTTGTGACAAGCTCTGAGTATTATGTATGTAACAATCTTGGAAACAGACAGTAATAAAAAATATTCTATTCTATTCTATAATGTATATACATGAGTAGCAAAAAATAAATCTATATAAATTTATAACACAGCACAGTTTTCTTCTACTGCGAACCCTACACCGCGCTGAGTTTTTACTTTCCGTTGGTACTCGTTGATATAGAATTGGTGTTTAAATATTTGTTAAATTATAATAAGTAACACTTGAATTTGTCACAGTTATGTGTTAAAATATAAAATAGCTTAAACTTAAATAAATAGAAGTTCCTTTCCACATCTAACTAACTTTAAACTCGAGGCGATCTCTAACAGCAAGGTGCAACTTTTTGAGACCCTCGGCCAGGATGATGTGACATGACCTATCCGCAGAAGGGATGAGAAAGGGAAAAGAAGTCTTGAAGACATCATTTACCTCCTGAAGATCACCGATCCTGACGATGTTTTTTCTTTGTTATGTGTAGTAGTAATAAATAATAGTAATAAATCGCTCAAAGTGTACACCCGAGTTACATTTAACAATACAAGAGGTCTATACTGCGTCTTAAGCTGGTGCCCACACCGCACAGTCCTGGCTGTTTTCGGACGACGAGGACGATGAACTAGAGCAGGTGCGATCCAAGCAATAGCCACCAAATAGGCGCGTCGCAGGTTGTTCTATACGACGTACGGCAAATATGTCAGGTGATTTGTGGATTGAGCTCCGCATATACAACCCTGAAGAAGTTCGTAACCTCGAAGGTTACGAAAGATAAGACAAGGCTGCCATTTGGCTTAAGTATCAGGTGGACTCTCAGGACGTCCCCTAAAGTAAGCGCTCTAAAAAATTTTATTAAGAGAGCTAGTTGGCGAATCTTGGTGTTAGCTGAGGAAGCTAGGACTCAATAGAACCCTAGAACAAAAAGTAACCGGAAATAGATCTATCCTAGTGTCGAGCATGATGCACACACTCAAGGCCCCGGATAGACACAGAGGCGAGACAGTACATGAATATTCAAGACGTTGCCATCTACAGGGAGACGTTCGTATGTTTTCCTATGCGTCCCCATTAACACCAGCCAAAAGATTAGAGGGCCAACTTATTCTCGTAGGAGAGTGCCCAAATGTCATTAACCTTCTTAGGCCACTGTATGACAAACGTGAGAGTGTATGTAGCCATAATATACAGGTACCAGGAGAAAGCATGATCATATCATTTATATCTCAACCGCTAAAAATTGGGGCCATAGTAGCCGCCTGGGTAAGAGCATTAGATGCAAAGAGTACAAATGTTCCCAGATTGCATGCATTCAGTGACTTCTGGAGTACATTACTAACGGTCCTTGTCGCACAACATTACGAGACGTTCTCACCCGAGATGATAAAGAGCTGGAAATGTGCGTCACTTATCAGCTTGGTATTGCAATAACAAAAACCGTAAAAATAACACTGGAAATACCGAAGGGAGAACTGATATATTTTCAATTCAAGACGTACAAAATTAAATAATTAAAACCAAGAACTTGTTTTATTCCTATGTAACACCAAAGCTTTCGATGACGGGTAGGCAACTCGAATTCTTTGCAAGTCACCAGAAGGGATTGCAATGACCGAAACTTTGGAGAGAGACTTAAAACAGCATTATGTATCGCAAAAACACTGGTATTTTCGGAAACAACCATCAAAACAATATCGAGAGCCAAGTCCTACGACCTCGAAAAGGACCCAACAGCTAACACGTTCAGAACCATTTACGAAGGAATAGAAGAATTAGAATTACTTCTTTACGAAAATAACATAAATCCCTATGATTTTGCTAGAAAAACAAGGGATCATCTATTGGAATTGACAGACAAAAAGAATAACCTGTTCTTCTACGGACCACCGAGCACAAGAAAAACGATGATTATGGAGAGCCTAGTACAAATAAACTTTAATTATTCCAGATTGACGGGCCTCTCTTCACAATCACCATTCAACTTCACTTCAAAGTCACCGATTTAGTCACGGAAGTATCTTGTAACACTGAGTCTCATCAATGCATGTATAATACAGGTCCATCTTGTATATTAGAGTCCGTTTACGTTTATCTTGAAGATAATACCAACAACAACTTCCCGAGATCATCGACCTTTGGCATGGCTTTATTCTCTTAAGGAGCCTAACAGTAAATTAACACGTTGGAGATTGCGTCTACAAGAGTATGATTTTATAGTAACTTATAAAAAGGGAAAGCAAAATACAAATGCTGACGCATTGTCAAGAGTAGAAATAAACACCATAACTGTTTACGAAACTCAACCATCATCTTCCTCAAATACCGAACATCAATACGTAAACATCGATGATATTACGTCATGCAGAACTATGACAGCATCTGAAATCGATAGTGACATTGAAGAAATTAATAACGAAAATACATCAAAAACAGATATGATAATTCCTATATTAAATGAAGCTTTAGACACTAAACCAAATCAAATTATAAATAATCAATGGTTTAGATAGAAATGAAACAAAAATTATAGATATTTCTAAAAATAGACGAAAAATCTTAGAAGTACTTATTAGATACAAATGTAATTAAAACTTTCTTAAAAGATCATATTAATATAAATATAAAGGAAATATTTTGTAATATAATTTCGTAACTATTCGATAGAAATAGAATACAAATTATCCAATGTACTAAAAGAATAACAGTCTTAGATGATGAAGAACAACAAAAACAGATAATATTAAAATATCATAAATGAAAAACTTGTCACAGGGGAATTAAGGAAACAATAAGTAAACTTAAAAGAAATTACTATTTTCCAAACATGTTAGAAATCGTAACAGCAGTAATTAACTCCTGCGACTTATGTAAAAGAATGAAATACGATCGAAAACCTTTGAAACCTTTAATAGAGCTAACGCAAACGCAAAATAATCCATTCCAAAACATTTTTATAGATTTATTTAAAATAAATGGAATAATGTATCTTACATTAATCGATGCCTTTAGTAAATTAGGACAAGCGATAACCATTTCAAACAGATCAACACCGGAAGTAGCGAAAGCAATTCTTAGCTATTCAAAGCCGGTAGTAGATTAGACCCTTCTAACTTCAGACCAATATCAATTCTACCGACTCTTAGTAAAATATTTGAGAAAATTATTCTATATCAGTTGAGTGCACATTTTTCTATCAACAGTATAATGTCTGTAAAGCAATTTGGATTTACTAGGGGTCGCTCGATGCCGGTGTTGAGCTAGAAAATCATGTGTTTGATGCCTGGGAGGAGTCGCAGGATGCTGTTGGGGTTTTCTGTGATTTATCTAAGGCATTCGATTGTGTCCATCATGAAATTCTCATCAGAAAACTACGTCATTACGGAGTACAAGGCCGCGCTCTTGATTTAATAAAGTCCTACTTGAAAAGCCGGATACAGTGTGTTGATGTAAACGGTTCAAGATCGTCTGGATCGGCGGTTTGTATTGGTGTACCGCAGGGCTCCATTTTAGGCCCCTTTCTATTTCTGGTCTATATAAATGACCTACCCAACCGAGTGCAACATGATATTGTACTGTTCGCAGATGATACATCTCTACTTTTTAAAATTAAACGACCTATTAAGTCTTATGACGAAGTGAACAGTGCAATTAATGATGTTGTCAGTTGGTTTAACGTTAATAATCTACTTCTCAATGAGAAAAAAACTAAATGTGTACATTTTTCTTTATCAAATGTTAAACGAACTTTAAACTCAGTTACAGTTAAAAACGAAAAATTAGAATGTGTAAACACTACAGTATTTTTAGGAATAACTCTAGACTCTAAGTTACAGTGGGGACCGCACATTGATACGTTGGCGAAAAGGCTCAGTTCTGCTGCATATGCCGTAAAAAAAATACGTAATATGTCAAGCGTAGAAACAGCTAGACTTGTCTATTTCAGCTACTTCCACAGCTTAATGTCATATGGCATTTTACTGTGGGGGAATGCTGCTGATGTCCAGAGAATATTTATTTTGCAGAAACGAGCCATTCGTGCAATTTATAAAATGGGGTCTAGGATGTCTCTAAAGGAAAAATTCAAGGAAATTAATATACTGACACTGGCGTCACAGTATATTTACGAAAACGTATTGTATGTTAAAAAGAATATATCACTTTACAAAAAAAATTGTGACAGACATTGTATAAACACTAGAAATAAGAATGAACTGGCTGCTTGTGTTAGTCGATTATCTAAAGTTACCAAATCATATAAGGGTCAATGTATACGCTTTTACAATAAGATTCCCATTGAATTACAAAATTTGCCTCTTGACAAATTTAAAATAATAGTTAAGCAAAAATTACGTAAAAAAGGCTACTATAAAATTACAGACTACTTAGTAGACCAACATGCATGGGATTAACCGACTCGACGCTATGTAAGGCTATTAATTATAATTATTATTGTAAACGATATTTATTAGTAAGACATGAGATTAAAAAGAGCTGCCCTTGAGTTTCTTGCTGGCTCTTCTCGGGGTACTGCATTCGGAACCAGCAGCTCGTCGGTGGAGATGGGCTGCTGTTTGCATTTAGCCAATCTTCATGGACGAGTTTAGAGTGCCTTGTTATTATAAAATATTGACGTTTCTAAGTGTATATTTTAATACCAATAGAAAATAAACGATTTTTGAATTTTTTTTTTTTTTTTTTTGAATCTTAAATATTTTTCAATTTACAGTGTACCTTTGAAAATCAGTTGTGACCCTGGATCAGAATTTAACAATGTCTTAATAAAAGAATTATTAATGTTGCATAAAATAAATTTGTACATAGGAACCCCTAATAAACCAAATTATATGGGAATGATAGAAAGATTCCACAGCACTCTTATTGAAATAACAAGATTTGCTAAATATGAACAAAGATCATCAGATTTAGCAGATATTATGTCTTATGCAATAATTGCATATAATAACACAACACATACTTCAACAGGATTTACTCCTTTAGAAATAATATTTGAACACACAGATTACAGAATTATATTTGATACAAACTACGAACAGCATTATATGCAACAATAAGTAAGAGATCATAATAAAAGAACATCAATTCTTTATAAATATATTTCAGATAAAATGTCTCAAATAAAAGAAAGTAACCGAAAGAAACTTGAACCACTAGCATCAACCAGTGTTAATGTTCAAGCAGGTCAAACTATTTATACAAAAATGGTTAACAAACGATTAGCTAAAGATAAACCACGGTACGAAAAGGCAACTGCTATAGCCAGTCCAGAAAGAAACGTGATTCCATTAAATATTAGAGAAAGAGAAACCACGGTACCTTTAAGAAATGTAAAAAGACCCAATAAAGTTATTAGAATAATTAACAAAGGGCTACAACGCTTTAGAAAAAGCGATTAAAAAATTTAATAATGTTGACTAGTATACTTCTTTCATATATTATCCCTTTACTTTTTCATATACATATATGTAACGCTAATACTTCTATCTATATAGAAAAATTGATAATGCATTATTATCCCAGATTGATATAAAACATTAGCTTGTTTTAATATCACAAGGATGAAACCTTATAAAAAAACAAAGAATCTATTATAAATTGATACTACCAATTTTTGCAAGTTTGCACGATGGATAGGATGTGACGACATCTTACTATCAAATTAATGAGGTACAAATTCTCATAGATTCTTATATTTGTATATAGTTAAAAACTTAATTGTTTTATTCAAAATATATAACATCGTGAGGTGAAAAGTGTCTCTTCTCGTGTGTATCTAGAAATGGAATACCTCTGCTGACCCCCCCGAGGGGGTCCTCGGGGATATAAGGCGTGAGATTATTTATTTTTATTTAATTATAAAAAATAATTATTTTACAGAAATGGATGTATAATCTTAAAACTGTTACTTTTATATCATAATAATCTTTAAATGTATAATCTTAGTTATAAAGTTATAACAATGTATAATCATAATCATTTTAATTTGTTATTGTTAAATAATAAAAAAAAAAATGTAAGTGTTTAATAACTTGTCCCTTATCCTTTCCTTTCCTGACAAGAAGAAAATCCAAAGAAGGAGGTTATAGTAAGAGGACGAAATAGTTGGCCACACACTCACAACTACATAAAGAATTGAACATGAGTAATTGTGATTTATTGCTAATAGTTGTATCCGCTATGACATCAACCAAGTGGAACAACGCAACAAAATAATGCTACGCCGAGAGCTACGAAGTGTAGTGTCAGTGAAGTGAAAAAGTGAAAAGTCAATATAGTGAAAAGTGACACAAAGGCTAACAGGGGAACAATGAAAACCGCTTTTAGTTATAAATTAACTTTATTAATAGTATAACTTTGTACTTATTCCACATACGAGACACTGAATATCGTTCAGTATCTTTCCAAGATACTTCACTATTAAGGAGGTAGGAGTTATGTAGTGTTGCACACCACATTCCCAGATAACAACTTCCGCAAGGATTGACGTCATATTTCGTAGTATTTTATGACTATGTTTTACGACTTAGCTTATCGCTTCTTTGCGAATTATAATATTTATATGGTTCAATTCATATCTTACGATCAAGCGTGAAGTTTTCTTTTGTATATTTAATAACTTTGTAACTAAATGACTAATTAACTTTACGACTATTGCCAAGGCGTGATCCTTGTATATTAAGTGTTAATTTGTCACAGACCATTTCCACATTGATAAGGAACTGAAATCATATATAAACTGAACTGTCTCTGTATCCTCATTCCGTTAAACAGCGTTCAGTCAAGACGTTCTTTTAGTTCTCAAGTGTAAAAATTAACGTCTTGTAAAACTTATATTAAAATAAATATAAAAGAAATCTACAAGTAAAGTATTATCATTTTTGAATCTGCGATTTTCAATAGTCAAGACCTCTTCACTTCAATCTCTCGAGCCACGGACATAACTTGTCATGTCATGGACATAAGTTGGCGACATCACTCAAGGGTCCCCAATCATATCTAGATTATCTTCAGCGCATACGGAGCATTCCACGTCAGATCGACCTCTTTTGACCCTGACCACTTTTGATTTGGCTGAAAATTTTCCATCCTTTCTTACCCTATCAAAAAGGTCTCTTATAACTTTTTCAATTTTTTTTACCCAAAAAAAAAATATATACATATAAAATAAAAAAATACGAAGCACCTTCTACCTCTCAACAAAGCAGAGGAGATCGAATCTCTTCAGAAAGGCGTCAAATTATATAGTGAACGATAACATTTCTGAAGGAGAAAAATACAGCTTTGACAAATCGAATGGACGCAACGCTGCAGATAAATGATCCCATAAACGAAGTCTATCAAGAACCTAATGAAAAAATGGAAGATTAACAACAGAAATTGGATTGCTTAACAGTACATTTAATTAACTTACCGGGTCAGCGGCTCGTCTGATTAATAGTAATGGTACACCAACCGATTGGAATGGCATTCTTAATTCTGTGATTATTAATTTCTGAGCAGTTTTGAATCGAGACGAAAATAGAAAGGTCTCAGCTTTATTTTATTTAATTTATTGCCATGATAACTGCAACCCAAATACCTGTTTAAGTTATTATTGGGTACCCCTGGCTTCACCATTCCTGCGTGAAGTCTCATTTCGTCAATACGCGTCAGAATGTATTCGCAGGAAGACCGATTAGAGTTAGCGGCTGAAGTCCTAAAACTTCAGGAGAAAGTTCACATTTTCAGGTGTATAGAACCGAAAAGGGAGGAAGATCGGAGAAAGAACGATCAAGAAATTGCTGCTGCCAAAAAAAATATGAAGATAAAAAATACGAACTAACAATTATGTGCTCTCGGAAACGCTTTGTCGAAGATATAGTACAAATGGCTCTCACCTAATTTAATAAGTGCAGTTATTTAAACATTATTTTGTCCTAATCAATAACACCTACCATTTTCTCGTCACCGTCAATAGAGTTCCAGGTATCGATAGTGCGTAGGACGCTAATAGGAAACTAAATGTTAATGAAATTGACCATGTAGTTTTTTTTTAAATAAAAACGCCTACCTACATATTGACGGTCGGAGCATGCGCAATGCATGCATGTTCAACCCATATCTTACGATCAAGCGTGAAGTTTTCTTTTGTACATTTAATAACTTTGTAACTAAATGACTAATTAACTTTACGACTATTGCCAAGGCGTGATCCTTGTATATTAAGTGTTAATTTGTCACAGACCATTTCCACATTGATAAGGAACTGAAATCATATATAAACTGAACTGTCTCTGTATCCTCATTCCGTTAAACAGCGTTCAGTCAAGACGTTCTTTTAGTTCTCAAGTGTAAAAATTAACGTCTTGTAAAACTTATATTAAAATAAATATAAAAGAAATCTACAAGTAAAGTATTATCATTTTTGAATCTGCGATTTTCAATAGTCAAGACCTCTTCACTTCAATCTCTCGAGCCACGGACATAACTTGTCATGTCATGGACATAAGTTGGCGACATCACTCAAGGGTCTACAACTGTCCAACGTAACAACAGCTTTGGAGGCAGAGTAATCGGCATAATCGATGTCGGATCTAAAACCACGCAAATTGGTAACGCTTATGAGGGAAATATAACCGGAAATATTAGACACATCCTCTAACGATCAAAATAGTAATAGCCATCACGGCAATCTAGTCAGTAAAATCAATCATGCATCATCGACTAATCAAATTGGTAACACTTATCTGGAAAATGTAGATGGAAATGTCAATGTAGGATCTTCCACCTCCACACTAAATAACAAATATCTGGCGACTGCAGCAGGCACAGTTCGTCATGGATCTATTGCCAACCAAACTGAAAACGTTCATCAGGAACAAGTGACTGGCAATGTTTCTCGTGGATCTTCAACAGCCGTACATTATAATATTTATAGTGGCATTCCAATAGGCAACATCACTCACGGATCTTCGACTTATCAATCCAAAAATTCGTATAGTCAAGCCACAGCCAACAAAACCGAGAGTGGATCTTATACGGATGAAAAATTCAATAAGTCGATTGTAGATGGTTAAATGGAGGGTATGATAATGATAGATTGCCGAGTAGTTTTATCATTTTTACATGAGTCATCCGTTTATTCATTTTAACAATAAAACTTTTAAAATACAGCTTTGACAGATCGAGTAAACGCAATCCTGCAGATAAATGATCGCATGAACGAAGTCTATCAAAATCCTAATGAAAAAATGAAAGATCAATAACAGAAATTGGATATGTTGTATTGTGTCAAAAGCACCGCACATTTTTGTCAAGGTTAAATTACCAACAGGAACGTTTGAATCAGTTTTACAGTGACATTCTACTATTAAGATTGTTCAGAGCTAGTGAAAGTTACCAAATTACAATGGAAAAATGAAAATACTAAAAGTGAATTTGTTTTAGTACAAATTCAATAAAAATGGATGTTCAGTTGCAAACAAGGTAATTTACCTACTTTTATTTCAAATGTTTAACCATGGCATATTAAGATTCAAGATCCTTCACATGCCTATAAATTTGGTAAAAAAAAAAAATTAGTATCTAGCCGTCCGCTACCACCAATATAGTAAAAGAAGAAAAATTTGAAAATAACATAATAGGTACCTTAAAAAAGGAAAGCGTTGTATTACATATTTTATTCAAGAGAACAAAGGCAGGGAGTGGCTTTCGACAATTTTGTCACAGATTTGAAGAAAATTGCACAAGATTTCGATTTCGGAGATACGAAGGAACGACTAAAAAATAAAAAAATATATCAACTTTCTATGTGATAACACAGAGCATTTTAATTTCATCATAAAAATAAAGGTTTAACACGGGTACTGCCCTTTTTTCCGACTTTAGCATACTAGAATATTGCTAATTAAACATATAAAAAAATGATACATTTTTGATTATTTTGTAATACTAAGTTAAAAAAAAGATTATTTCAAATATTGTTTACATTTCATCGAAGGGTTGTACCTACTAACAACACTAAGGGCCCCCGCGCACAAGGCAGCCTGGCTGCGGCAGCCAGGCTGCGGCAGCCAGTCAAACATATGACGTTGTACGGGAGCCCACGCACTAGGCAGCCACGAAATCTCGGCTGCGGCAGCCAATGAAACGCGCCTATATGCACGGCAGCCAGAACGTGTGTAGGCGAATGTATGTGGCTGCGGTCAGTCTCCGCGCACTAGTTGTAGCAGCCAGACGTATTTTGCGTTCCGAACTTTGATAAGATGACTTTCGATACAGAGAAATTTATTCGGGAAATTGAAAGCCGTAAAGCAATTTGGGATATAACATCGGAAGAATACAGTGATCGGGATTTAAAGAAAAGAAGATGGGAAGAAATCACGAACCAAATGTGCTCGGAAAGTTTATCAGAAAATGACAAAAAAGAATTTGGTAAGCATGTATTTTTATTATCTGGATTATACAGTATAATACAGGGTGATTCTGCAACACCAATCAATATTTTTGTAAAGTATCGCAGAATAACTATGTATTCGTTATTGTTCTTTCTTGGTACTTAACTAGGTATTTTCACTTCAATGTTTTATTTAGATAAATAGGTAGGCACTATTCTAATGCATATCTGTTTTGCCATTCTAACGGATTTGCATTAATAAAATAATCCGCAAATAAATCCCTATAGGATGCTGATGATCGGCTTCCTCTATTTGTGGGTCCACCGGTTATTTCCAGTTCTGGTGGAACGTACAGTGTGTCTTGAAACCTATACCCGTCTCTTTCGCGCACGTAGTTATGTAAGACACAGCAAGCTTGTACTATGGCTATTGCAAGTTCCTGTCGGACATCTAGTGGGCGGTGAAAAATTCTCCATTTGTTGGCTAATATCCCAAACGTGCATTCTATGTACCGCCTTGCCCGAGACAGTCTATAGTTGAAGATTCTTTTCTCCGCTGTTAAACTCCTACCTCCATAGGGTTTCATTAAATTTTCACATAAGCCAAATGCCTCATCCCCCACTATGACGTATGGCATCGGTACTCCATTATTTGATATGGGGCGCTTCTCCGGAATTTGTAAATCTTTGTTGACAAGTTTTTGATACAAAATGGATTTTTTATATATCGATGAGTCACTACATTTTCCATAAGCCCCAACATCTATATATGTGAATTTGTAATCTGCATCGCATACAGCAAGTAAAACGATGGAAAAATAATTTTTATAATTATAGTACAGTGACCCTGAATCGCTGGGTTTTATCACTCTTATATGCTTGCCATCGATGGCACCAACGCAATTGGGATAATTTGCATTTTCATTGAAACCTTTTGCTATTTCAAGCCACCTCTCTTCATTTAATTCTGGAAACGATGACTGTCTCATATTCTCCCAAATCGCCATACAAACTTCATGTATGATATCTCGGACAGTTGTATGTCCAATCCCATAATTATGACTCAATTCCATTAAAGAACATCCTGTAGCAAGATATCTGTAACAAAGAACAAATATAATTTTCAGGTAAATCTCTACAGAGCAAGTGGAAGAACATCAGGACTAGTTACAGCAGGGAAGTAAAACGCAGAGCTGGTATTAAAAGTGGATCAGCAGCTTCGCGTAAGAGTCCATACGTATATTTCGAACAACTTCATTTTCTTCGGCCTACCGTGGAAATTAATGAAACTCAAAATAGCATGGATGAAACACGCACTGCCAAAACCAACGCTAGCAGCGGTGGTACTCAAGGTGAACGACCTGTTTCCAAAAAGAAGAAGACAAGTGACGACGATAATTTGGTGCAGGTATTAAGGGAAAGTATTGTAATGAGAGAAGAGCGTGAAAGACAGCAAGAGTCTGATTCAGATAGACTGTTTATACTTTCACTTCTAGATGATTTTAAAAACATCCCGAGACATCGTAAGCTTTCTACAAAAATGGAGTTAATTGAAGTTATAAAAAGAGCTCAAATGCAAACTCACGATTCCGAATTTAGTCCGTTTCGCCAACGTAATGTTGATTATGAACCACCGCCAGATCATATAGACCACAAACATCGTTCAGTGGACCACATCGCCAAGGTCAAGGATACTCGACTGAATATGGACCGGAAACCACAAGCAGTGGGCAGTATCGCTATGGATACTCGACACACTCGAATTATAGACCAGAAGCCTCGACCACTGAAGGCCGCCGTGGGTATTCTACGGCTGTTCCAGACAGGCAAGATAATACTGTTTATACTGATGCGTTATCACCAACTGACACAAATGCAACAGATGTGTCTCAGGGTTCTGAATTACTAGAATTATTTACTACACAGGACAACTTGAACTAGGTAATTCATTACCATACATGTAAGAAATAAATACCTAATAAATGTTAAGAGACTGATTAACAATATCTTTCATTTTCGTACTCACCTCAAAGTTATCACCAGTTTTTCTTCAGGTTTTATACAAGCTCGCATAGGAGTATCAATGCCATTGATTGAACTTCGTATTTTTTCCAAAAGGTTATCAAACGATTGCACTGACATCCTCGTGTAGTTAAAAAACCGGTCTGGGAATGCGCGAATATCTTTGAAATAGGTTTGGAATAAGCCTTTTGAGTGTCTTTCTAGAAAAAGAGGATGAATCCAGTATCTTTTCTTTATTTTGCGTTTTTTACGAGATAGGTAAGCAATAATTATAAGTTCTTCCACGTCCATATTGCTCGACGGAAGGATCTAGACTAGTCGTTGATTGGCTGTTATAACTGGCTGCGCAAATATTCTGGCTGCCGCAGCCTGGCTGCGCAGCCAGGCTGCCTAGTGCGCGGGGGCCCTAAGTGAGAAGGGGCATTCTAGGCTCGACCACGAAAGGAGCTCTGTTTTGTAATTATTGTATGAGTATAAGTAAAATCTGGTGATAATCAACAATTATATAGATAATCGAAACAGATTTTGAAATAATAAATTGAATTGAATCTCGAATAAAAATATTATTTTGTGTAAATGAACTAAGGATCTGAAAATAATAGTTCATCTGAAAATAGTGTTTTTTCTTAACTAGTTGTGGAAGTAGACCAAAGGAAATTTTAATCACTGTAAATGCTACAACTACAGCTCAATTTGTTTCCGATTCTTTGAAAAATATGTGACGAAATTTATTTGAGAGTAAATTAGATAATGTTTTTATTTTGTGCACAGACAGTGTTGCATACATGATATCGGCTGGTCGAATATTAAAGGCAAGTTTCTTAAAATGCTACATTAAACGTGTTTAGCCCATGGTATAAAAAGAGTAACCTAACGTTGACAAGTTAATCTCAAATGTGAAAAAAGTTTTCTTGAAGGCACCAAACAGAATTAAAATCTTCAGAGAAAGGTGTCCTAATTTGCCTTTACCCCCTGAACCTGTAATTACTAGGAGGGACACATGGCTCAATGCAGCATTTTACTATGCTAAAAATTTTGATAAAATTAAGTCTGTATTATCTGTACTGGACAGCCGAAATGCAAAATCAATAGAAAATGCCATTAACATCTGCCATCAACAGTTACCTAATATTGACAACATTAAGGATGACTTATCCTATACAATATGTATCAGAAAGGTGAAATAATATTGAAGGGTGTATATGTATATTGTGTAACGAAATACCTACAAAAATATCAGATCTAATATAGCAACTTTTTTCTTTCATATAAACTTAATAATTACTTTTTATGTGTAAATTTTCGCCAACCCTGTGATTGAAGAATAAAAGCGTAGGGGCTCCCTACGCGCTAGTGTCGTTGACCGTAGTAGTGGCAGGTAGCGCTGCGCGCGCAGCTGATCGCTCGCGCCGAGCGCCGGTCGCCGCCCGCGCCTTAACATACCTACCTATTTTATTCTAGGGTAAATGTTATTGGAAATAATAAAAGTTATTAATAGCAGTAATTATTTATTCAAAAAAAATTAGAGGTAAAAGCATAGTTTTTATTCAATAATAAATTTAACTGATCAAAACATTGTCATTAAACAAGTAATACCTACCTACATACTAGTCATGTAGTTTCATCCAACTTTTACACTTTGGGATTTGGGTCCGACCTACTATTGGTTTACACACACATTAATACCGCACAATAACTCAAAATGTCCACCCGTGCGCGCAGTGGGTAGGTACCACCAGCCGCAGGTCCCGGTACCACGAGTAGACGTACAGGCGCGCGACCTTGGGGGTTTGAGCGCGGAACGAACCAGCCTCGCGCGGAGGCAGACACCTGACAAATTCTCCCGAAGCAGCTGAAGGATAGCATCCGCTGCTCATCCAGCGGTCTACCTTCGGCGAAGCGCACGTGACACAGCTCCCTAACTCGACTGATATTGCCATCAGGAGCACCGACACAAAGTCATTTCATAAGATTCACTTGAATAATCGTGAGACACTGTAACGACTGTTGCGAGTCATATTCTTTGATTATAACACGTCTTCACTCGTTGATAGATAGGAAGCAACTAAGTTCATTGATTTGAAAATGAAAGAATTTGCCGATTTTCTAAAATTTTGTTCTAGGGTTCAGTTGAAAATTAAACATAAACCTATGAAGATAAAAGACGTAAAAATAATTTTAAGCGATACAATGATAATGAATCAATTAATTACATAATTTACTTTTCTCAATTGTGAAATAATAATAACGTGAAATAAGGTAAAAGACTTAGAATTAGTAATATTTTTTAAAACATACGGAACCACTCAATAAATAGAGGGTGGAGCGAGACTCTTTAATAATGCCGCCGACGGCCCTTTGACCTTTGCGCAGTGTTCTTATTGGCCAAAAAGGAGCGCGCGGACGTTCCCAGTGATCAATGGATTTTTCATTGATCTAAGACCGCAATCCACGTGGACTACAAAATTCTATCAAAGACTAATAATGTCAGATATTTACGTAGGTAAATTAGTAGGTTTTCTTTAAAACTATGGGGAAAAAAATAATAATGATGGAGTATTATCGGGCCTGTTGGCTCAGTTGGTAGAGTGACCTTCAGAACCGGAGCTCGCGGGTTCGATTGCCGCTGAACAACATATGTTGGCCTACAGTTGTGTGAATGAACATTTTTGTGGGCTTCGTGACTGGGTTTTCAATAATTATTTAAGTATATCTATTAGTTATTTAGTACTCATAGTGTAGGCTCTGTCTAGTTTTTCGTAGGTAAAAACACGATGTCTTATCTGTACCATGTTTAGTCACTTAATAGAGAGTTCAACAGCATTTAGCAGCTGATTTAAGGGTTGAAAATGATTTTTTTTAATGATAACTTCCACGTCGTTTTACTCCAAATTTATAGTAAATATTAAACAAGAGACATTTTTCCCGAACTGTATATAAGCTACTTTATATGACCCTTAATTATTATTTCACCTTTCTGATACATATTGTATAGACGAATTTTTTTAAATTATACCAATAGCTTTGAAACGTGATCTATTAATAGTGGAAACTTTAGAAATATTTGATAAGGTGCGAATAGCTTTAAGCTGGACAAATTCAGACATTGAAAGAAAGGAGCCAATGTTAGTACATGATATACCTGGTATACAATTTTCAAAGACAGGAATAGATATAATGGATTTTAAGAAAAAGAGTTATTTAATTATTTATGATTGTATGTCGAAATGGCTAGATATAAAATTTATTACGAGTAAATCAGCACAAATCATAATTAATGAACTTATAGAAGTATTTTCTTGTTTCGGCATACCATTGGAAGTGATAGCAGATCATGTTCCTTTTGATTCCATCCAGTGTAAAAAATTTGCTACCGTATGGGGTTTTAAATTTACATATTCTAGTCCACGATATCCATAATCAAATGGTATAGCAGAACGTGGAGTACAAATTGCGAAGAAAATTTTATTTAAATGGCATGAAGATAAAACAGACTACAGATTAGCATTGCTACAGTATAGATCACCTGCAGTATCAGGTACAAAATTCACACCTGCATAGTTAATGATGAGTAGAAATTTAAAAAATAAAAAGCCACTAACTTATGAGTATTTAAAACCAAAATTTAATTGTACGAGGGGCGGCTGAAAAGTTTTGAGCCTAAGTACCTTAATGCATCACTAATGACTCGGGCTGCCCAGCACTAATTGCGAGTGTCCTAAGTAGTATAAATACCAAGTTTCATGTCATTAGAATCATTGCATTTCTAGTAATTGAGCCATAAGCATCACCATGTCTGAGTCATCCGCGCCTTGCACGAAATTGGAGTACAGAGCTGTCATAAAATACCTCACTAAGAAGAACAAAACGCAGACGGAAATATTTGAAGACATGTCTGCAGTTTACGGGGAGTCTGCACCTTCATTTGCCACCGTAAAACGTTGGAGCCGAGAATTTAAGCACGGCAGGGAATCGCTCGAAGATGACCTCCGGCCGGGACGCCCGAACACCGCCGTTACCGAAGAAAACATTGAAAAAGTGAAAAAACTTGTTCTCGAAGATCGGCGAATTAAGCTGTGGCAGATAGCTGAAGCTATAGGCATCAGCAAGGAACGAATCGGCGACATTTTGCATAACCATTTGCACATGAAAAAGGTGTGTGCGCGATGGGTGCCAAAAATGCTCACGCCGCTGGACAAGCAGCGTCGAGTCACAACTTCACAAGAGTTCCTGGACATCTGTGGCGATAATCCTGACGATGTTTTTTTCGCCATGTCACTGTTGATGAAACATGGATCCGGCAGTACGATCCGGAGTCAAAACAAGAGTCAATGCAATGGATAGAAAAGGGAGAAAAGCCGCCACGGAAGTTCAAAGTGGAAAGATCGGCGTCCAAGCTCATGGCCACTGTTTTTTGGGATTGTGAAGGAATTTTATTCATTGATTACCTTCCCAAAAATACTACAATGAACGGAGACTATTACGCGGCATTGTTGACCAAGGTGCGTCAAGTGGTTGTGGAGAAAAGAAG
Source organism: Ethmia dodecea (assembly GCA_963855545.1). Lineage (NCBI taxonomy): Eukaryota > Metazoa > Arthropoda > Insecta > Lepidoptera > Depressariidae > Ethmia > Ethmia dodecea. Next base: position 1,216,684 of record OY979447.1, read on the forward strand.
AGGCAAACTGGCAAAAGGAGTCCTGTTTTTGCAGGACAATGCGCCAGTCCACACTGCGCGTGTTGCAAGGCGCGCCTTCGTCGAGACAGGATTTGAAGAAATCAACCACCCACTCTATAGTCCAGACCTGGCCCCTAGCAATTATTTCCTTTTTTCAAATTTTAAAAAGGACCTCCGAGGACGGAGATTTTCCAGTGACGAGGAAATGAAGGCGGCTGTCGACGAACATTTTGAAGGCAAAGATGGCGAATATTTTTTCACCGGGTTAAAAGCCCTTTTTAATAAATGTAAGAAATGTATTGAAGTAGAGGGATACTATATTGAAAAATAAAATTTTTGTACATTTCTATCAGCATTTTCAATACCTTAGGCTCAAAACTTTTCAGCCGCCCCTCGTAATGTAAAGACTGGTTGTGATAAGACTATAAATAGAAATGTAAAAAACTATAATAAAAACACACGGCCAAAGAGCAGTTTTCAGTTAAATCAAAATGCAAATGTCATCTAGAGTTATGGTGGGGGGCGGCATCTCCCTCCCTCTCTTGCCTGTCTACTGTAATAGCGAATGGACGCACTAAAATTAATAATTTATAAAATACACTCCCAAGTGTTTCTAACTTTTATTTAAAATAACATTACTACAACACCGGCATCTATAAGACGAACACTAGCAAACTTTTATTTCAACTCGCGGTCCGAATAGCCTGAATCTTTTTGTTTTGCTCTTGCATCTATATACTACCGTGCATTATTGTGTTGCTGTTTGTCCTTTCTTTAAATTATGCCTTTAAGTGTTACATTGAATTTTTAGATCTACAGGCGAAAACTTAATAAATGGCTTATAGATAAACAAATTTTTTGTATTACATTTATATAATATAGCTGTAAGATTTCCAAAGATGTTAAAATAAAATAAATAAATAAATAAAACTGGAGCAGCCGCTAGGATCTGCAGGTAACTCTTCAGGCAAAGAAATCACCCAAGTGGAAAAATCAATCAACGCCAAGAAGTTACTTTCTTTTTAACGAAGCAAGATCAGATCCGAACCATTCAAATAAATAAGTTTTTCAAGCAACTAGTGTCACCTATAAAAAGGTTCAGAAAAGTCACAAAAGTAAGAAATAAATACGAAGTAGAGGTTTGAATAAACAGCGGAATCGGGAGGCTCTATATTTGGCATTAATAACAATTTCCTTCCTTAATAAATTCAAACCCTGTGATAGACATAAGCGCTTATGGGAAAATCATTTGAAATTTTATTGTAACATACCCTGTAAATAGACATAAGTGCTAAAGGGAAAATCAATAAAAAGGTTTTTTTTTTTGTGAGTTCACTATTAAATAACTCACGTACACAATAAAAGGTTAAATAAATCATGGATAATCGAAACAGATTTTGAAATAATAAATTGAATTGAATCGCGAATAAAAATATTATATTGTGTAAATGAACTAAGGATCCGAAAATAATAGTTCATCTGAAAATAATAATTCTAATCCTGGTGATAATCACTAAAATTTACAAGTCTTGAAAGTGTTAATACGAGACTATTGCTAAGAGCAATAACTAATCATTTAAACGATTTAATTAAAGAAATACAAGAATTTTACTCGTATGTTGTTCGGATGCTAATGCATAGCGAGTACTACAATATATGAGAAATGGGACCATTACGACTTAAATTTATCTAAACTCAATAATTTTTATAATAAGAATATTTTTAAAGCACGGTAATAAAAGGTGGAATCAAACTAAAAGATTTCCAAACTATTTTAAAATTATCTTTATACAAATCTTATATTTTCAAAATCATAACCTTGTTGGTCTATTGTCTAAACAAATCGATTATTAAAAAAATGGATTACCTAGCACACGCGGCGAATTTAGCTCAGCAAGAGATTAATAATGTAGCACAGCCTGCTATACATACAGCTCGTCATGAAGTAGAAAATGCAGCCAATCATTTAGCAGATGCGCTTGCACAACGAATAAAGGATCCTTATCACCCCGTTAATCTAATAGAAGCATTGCGAAATATTTCTCCAAGACCTATGAGTCCTTATGAAAATCATGGTAATACTAGAAGCGAAGCTCATAGTAACACAAGAAGCGAAACGCCAGACAATTATTACGCAGAGCAAACAAATTATTCACCTAGTAAGCCGCCTAACAAATCACGTTATATTGGTATATACCACCCAATGATAATGGTATGTCAGTCCCATATGAACCAAGGCAAATAACTACAGTTGCATCCGAACTAATAGGACTAATTCCAGATTTTGACGGAAATTCTAAAATTCTAAATATATTTCTCAAGAAATTCGACTATGTATTGCTTCAATGCAAAGGAGATAATACAGAACAACACGATTACGTCATGCAAGCGATAACAAGTTAACTGAAAGGAAAAGCTGCAACTTTGTATAGTGAAAACGATTACATAGGAAGATACTTCGATGTTCTAAAGTATACACTTATCCAACACTTAAGCGATCAAAAATCGGAAGAACGTTTAAAATTGAAACTTGAATCAATGACTATAGCCAATAATGAAAGTTATCTAGACTTCTGCAATCGAATTCAATCAAAGAGAAGTAATTTATTTTCGAAGCTTACAGCTAACAATGATTTCCACACTAGGGAAATCAAAATGAACATTTTTATAACACGGTAATGCATGTATTTCTATACAATTTGTCACACGATTTATTAAGATTCGTTCGTCTAAAAGGTCCAAAAATATTGGAAGAAGCATTACAAGTAGTTGTAGAAGAAGTAAATTTTCAACAACAATGTAAAATGAGAAGTTTAAACTTTACTACTAAAAATCGAGGAAATCCACAAGTTAACCCGACCAATAAACGGATAATGCCTACACAAAGTTATATTAATTATCCTAATAATTATCTCTGCGACGTGTTGTCTGATGTGCTCGTGCCGCTGTAGATAAGCCAGGGTAAAATACATGGTTTTTTCTTCAAAGATAGCACAGTCGCTGCACCTCGTTCTTGTGTGACCGCGAGCTCCATGCGGCGTTGGAGAGTCACTTTCGGAGCGGTCTTATCGGTAGCTCGACGATGGTGCGGCTAAGGCACAGAGCAGCCAGCACCTTTGGTTAGCATGTCATAACGTATGCACTTTGTAGTCTTGTTGACTACATTAGGTACAAACTCTATTGCAGCTTAAAAAAACAGTATGAAATTATTTATTTATGTATGACAACATGGGAAAAATTCCGTTTAAATGAGAATTTGATTATAACCACTACAATACATGCTTATTTATACAGTAGTATTATATTTTTTCGTATAATAATAATAAATAGTGGGACACAATTCACACACGGTTATTTAGTCCCAAACTAGGCAAGGCCTGTGCTATGGGTCCTAAATAACTGATAAACATACTTAAATAAATATTAAACGACCAGACACGAAGCCAACAGACATGTTCGTGCAAACAAATGTTGGCCCCGAGCGGGGATCGAACCCGCGACCTCCGACTCAGAAGGCAGGGTCACTACCAACTGAGCCAACAGGCCCGTCAACCGTATGGTTGACGCAATAGGAAAGAACGTTCGCGATTCGATCATTGTTCATAAATTTTATTTTTGCACTATAGGCTGATTATTTTTACAACAATAATGTCACTGTGTTATATTTGCATTGTTCATTGTACAGTAAAAGCCACGCATTGTAGTTGGTAACAGAACGGGCTCAGTATATAACGTCCCTTGATCCCCGATAATTATCATGAGCTGATCGACAGCCAGGGTGTGAAGTGCTACATACATACTAACACGCTTTCTATGTAAGTATCCAATAATTAAATTAATTATTTTCTGCAGACTTATACTTTTCTGTGCATTCCCTCTACGGTGTGAGCGCTTCTTTTATGACTGGATTTAATTTTTTTTTCATTTGTAGCTACTGGATTGTGAATTAAGAGCTTAGAGAATGAACACACCACTGGTGCTCACAATTATTTTATTACTGTTGCGGACCAGACCTCACGCGAAAGTTGCGTGGCTATCCAAGAGCTGTGAGTATTTTTCTTATTACCATTCTGTAGTTTCTTATTACCATTGCAATTTCTAAGCAAAGAGTTTGTCTCCGTGTGCCACGACCCTCAAAGTAGCCGGGCTGGACTATACAATGGCTCGGCCTGGTTTTATGAAGTGAACTGATGAATATGAAATAAAAATTATTAAGAACTTCTTGGTATCATTGTCGTAGAAAAACTCCAACTAAAAAAAACTCCAACGAAAAACTAAAACTCCACTTTAGTGTAAAAACAAACAGTATGTTATCGTTTATTTAATTATGGTATTAGGCGACAGAGGAATTTCGGTGACGTCAGGATTTCATGAAAACCATTGAAATAGTTGCCTATTTACAATATTATTTCCGTTATTTCTAATGAGTGACCCAATAATAAAATCCGATCGCGATAATATTCATATTTGAGCATTATTTAATAATTTTATTTCAAGATTATAGGTTAATAAATTTTCCCTGACTTGCGTCATTGGGTTGTCATTTAATTGTTCATTGTAGTGCAGCTGTTATCGGCTGGCTACTGTATAAGGTCCCTAAATGCGGCATGATATTCATAAGATAATCGACAACCATAGTGTGAACAAGTTCTTTCAGAGATACTGTGACCAAGCAAAACCATATCTACCTCAATACTCCATGTAAGTATCCAATATTTAAATGAATTATGTTCTGCATTTTAATACTTATCCTGTGCATTACTTCGTCGGTTGAAGCTCCTCTGTTGTGACTGAATTTAATATTTTATTTCTTTTCATTCGCAGCTACTGGATTAAAGACTAAAGATGAAAGGTCTACTGGTTCTCCTAGCTTCGTTCCTCGTAGCACAGGCGAGGCCAGAATCCAAGATGGAGTCCCCTCACCATCACAGAACTGTGAGTATATCTTATTACCGTTGCACTTCCTAAGCCAAGAGTTTATCGTGTGTCCCAACCCTCCGAACGTCTTGTAAGCTTCAACGAAATTAATGTTATTTTTTCTATTCACAGATCACCGATCCGACCAGGTTCCGTAGAAGCGTCGAGGCTGTGGGCGAACACTCCCACGTTGTGAAGAAAGCGGGGATGTTCGGGATCCGAATCGGATTCCGCAGCGGCCCAGACCCCAATACCTACTGGCCAGCCTAAAGTCTTTTGGCACCTGACGGATACCGGTCAATTTTCTGTTTAAACCGTGCGGTAAATAATATTACTTATTGCAATGCTTCATTTTTAATAAAAAGTTGTGAAGAAATATCATTTACGTAGAATAAACTGACGCCCAACTCTTGTATATACCTAACTGTGAGCTCAGGTCTGCTAGGCTACTAGCAGACCGATGGTGACCTGAGCTCACAGCTACAAGAGTTGGGATACCTACTAGAGGCGCATGTGCATGGAATGTGCGTCAGACCGATTCGCAGCTGTAGGCGTCACGCTGCAACTTGTGCAACAGATACTGCACTTTAATGGGTCGAGCATAACGGCCTATGAGTTAACATCGTTCCATGATAGAACTGTCTCTCCTGACTTCAAAAATACCATCCCCCGCCACCCCCAACCGCTAAATTTGGAGTTATAGGCCGTATGTTCTTGTGCAATTGACTGTAAAATAATTAATTCTTTGGAACGGAAAACGAAACAAATTCAACAAATAGGCATCGCGAAAAACTATTGTAGGACGGTCGTCAGTACCATTATATAAAAACTTATATAAATGAAAATACTTTCTGGAAATGTTACAATAAAGAAGGCTGTAAAGGAAGCGTGACACTAAGCAATAAAAGGAGTATTGTTAGAGAGAATATCTATGATACTACTTGTTTACCCAATACAGCAAAAAACGTGATATTGTCAAAAATTAATTCTTTGAAAACTGAAATTGTAGCTAATGTTGATCCCATCCAAAAACTATTTGAAAACGTGGTGTCCGAGCTCGAAGATGAGGGCGTGCATTTGGTTGTCGACTTACCCAGATTCAACAATGTCAAAAGTGGACTATACAAAGCAAGGAATAAGGCATTCAATGTGTCTAAGCTTCATTTTCAGTCATCGCCTGAAGAAGAAATACCGGAAAAATATAAAAACTTCCTCCTGGCGGACTATGAAGACACCGACACCAGAATTTTGGTTTTTTCCTGTCCCAAAATAAAAAAAGATTCTCAATGCAAGTTAACCTTGTTATTGTAGCTTTCGGAACTCTGCTCGCCTATTACTTGAGAACCTCTTTGACCAAATAACAAAAAATTAGGTTTTGAAAAATTTTTCCGACGAATGCGCCACTATGCCCTGCACTAACTTTGCCTAAACCTCAAAATAAACATTTCCAATAAATTACTAAGCAAAGAATAGGCTTTCTGTTAAATCAACAATTACTTAATGCCATCTCGACTGATATCTGCGCATGCTCCGACCTTCAATATGTAGTTAGGTGTTTCTATTTAAAAAAAACTACATGGTCAATTTCATTAACATTTAGTTTCCTATTAGCGTCCTACGCACTATCGATACCTGGAACTCTATTGACGGTGACGAGAAAATGGTAGGTGTTATTGATTAGGACAAAATAATGTTTAAATAACTGCACTTACTTAATTAGGTGAGAACCATTTTTACTATATCTTCGACAAAGCGTTTCCGAGAGCACATAATTGTTAGTTCGTATTTTTTATCTTCGTATTTTTTTTGGCAGCGGCAATTTCTTGATCGTTCTTTCTCCGATCTTCCTCCCTTTTCGGTTCTATACACCTGAGAATGTGAACTTTCTCCTGAAGTTTTAGGGCTTCAGCCGCTAACTCTAATCGGTCTTCCTGGGAATACATTCTGGCGCGTATTGACGAAATGAGACTTCACGCAGGAATGGTGAAGCCAGGGGTACCCAATAATAACTTAAACAGGTATTTGGGTTGCAGTTATCATGGCAATAAATTAAATAAAATAAAGATAATAAAGGTGTGCATAAACTGATCCATCTACGCAAGAGGGTATGTTTTTGCTTGACTACGGGATATAATAATAATAATAATCATTTATTTCGGATGAACATCCATAGTGTTAGTAATACAAAAATATAACTTATGAGCTAATGTTAGTAGACAATATTAATTTAATTCTGGGGACCTTTTATGGAGGTCCATCCATCTCGTTAGCAGGGGAGAGTCCCATCTGCTACCTAGTAAACATTTTTGTATAAATTAATAATTTAAGGCACCTGTAAGGTGAATTTCTCATCTTGATATTGATATTGGCTCCATACGCATATTTCGAAAAATGGTATAAATATCGACTCGAAGCAAACTGTTATTTATTGACTTATCTGCCGTCGAAGCCACATTAGATTTCAGAACACAAACCATAAAATGGGTGCCCAACATTCTAAGAAACAGCCTCATGCTAGCAATTCTAAATCGGAAAAAGGGAAAAATATCAATAAAATTTTTAACAACGAGCACAATGCACTGTTGATGCAAATCGTAACGCGTTCATGCAGCGTGTCCTTAAAAAGAGAAAATATTTGTAAGAACAGATTTACTAACATACCCTGCTTTGATTATAACAGAGTAATTCTAACTGTGAAGAAGGGCCGCAATGATTACATCAATGCGAACTACGTAGATGGGTATAAGGTGAAGAAACAATTTATCTGTACCCAGGCGCCGATGGCCGAAACAAGCAATGACTTTTGGCGGATGGTATGGGCCCACCAGACCCACATCATTGTAATGCTCACTAAAGTATTGGAAGACAGAGTCGAAAAGTCCCATCTTTATTGGAGTCAGGTAAAAGGGCTAAGTGTTGAATATGACGAACTCAGAATTACGATAAAAAACGTTAAAATATATGACAACTTTAAAGTGACAAGTCTAGAAGTAACCAACAAAACATCAAGTAGAAAACTTGAAGTGAAACATTTTGCTTATCACAACTGGCCTCAGGGTGGCATCCCTAAAGACGCGAGCTTACTCGAAAATTAAATATCAAAAGCCTATTGTGGTACATTCTAGTACAGGACAAGAACGAGCGGCGGCTTTTTGTTCAATAAATATATGTATGTCTATATACAGTGAAAGTGCAATTATACCGTTATCGGATGTTGTGAGTGATCGCCGCAAACAACGATATGACTGTCTCTTTCAAAAAACGCAGTACAAGTTCTGCTACTTAATTATGTTACACTTTGCTAAGTCCATCGCTTAGATAAGGTACTGTATATTGTTATCTAATTTATTTAGAAATAATGCTCAATTTTTTAGCTGTACGTATGCAATACGCTTTAAATGGAAACTATTTTAATATTTATTGGTGTTATCAAATTTTTCTTTACACGTAATTCCAAGTATTGACGAACATTATCCATTATTAACGAAAATGACTACCCAGTTCGGTGACATCTTTGCCATTGACTTTTTAATCCTCATGGACCAACCGGACTCTCTTAATCATATAAATCAAGAATACAACATCATCGAGCTGAACCGGAGAAGTTTCACCAGTTCCAAGGAAACTGTCAATGAACTTGGCGATAATAGCTGCCTACAGCTGCTGCGCTACTTTTGCTGCTGCATGATGAGCGAAAAAAGGTATCGCGGAGTAAATTTCATAGACGGCTATGATGCGTACGACGGACAGCGCAAGTATATTTGCATCAAGAATCCGAATGCAGAAGACTGCGAGAAATTTTGGGAACTAGTCTGGCATCACAAAGTGAAGACCATCGTGATGACATCCCGAATAAGAAACAAAAAGGGGTAGTATTGGGTTACCAATGAAGGAAGTGAGATAGATTGCGGAGGGTTTAGAGTGAAGACCTTAAAAATAGTTGAGAAACCCCGTTTTATTTTAACCGTGCTATGCTTGTTTAACGGTGCAAATTGCGAGCGTCAGATTTTGCACTACGAATACACCGCCTGGCCAGCTGATGGCGTTTTGCATGAACCGCTTGCATTTTTATCCTGTGTGCAGCATCAATGACATGTATTGAAAAAAACGCAATCAGCTGGTTAAAATCCTGGGGCTGTACTCGTGCATTGCGACGACGGACTTAGCACTTATTTATTTATTTATTTATTTACTTACAATAAGCATTACATGTTTGAAGTTATAAGTACTCGCCAAACTGCATAGCAGTTTGTTGGCAAGCTTGCACTCTGTTTTATAAATAAACACTTATTGCTAATACATACTTAACTATTATTTTATATTAAATTACCTAATACATTACCGCTTACATCAATAAGACCGCCCATTATACTTCTTTTAGATAACTGTGTCACTTATTGCATATTTTTATTGGTGTTCAATAAAGGGTTGTCACATACTTACTTATACAGTATTTTCAAATAGTACCGTTTTTAATTTTTGCTTTAAAGTACCCTTACTCATTTGAGTCTCTTGTCTTAAAATATCTATTTCATTGAACAATTTTGGCAGTAAGAACTGATTCGTTCTTTGCCCGAAGTAGTTTTTGACTTTAGGAAGCAAATATTTTTTAAATCTAACCCGCCTAGCAATGTATCTATTGTTAACAATGTTTCTGAAGTGTTCATTAAGATAGTTCTCAACAATTATTAAGTACTGTGCTTTGGCTTTAACAGGAAGAATCTTACATTTAGAAAATAGCTTGTTATAATCTCGTTTACAATTCATTTTAGTTTTATTGTTTACTAAATACTTCAAGAATCTAATTTGTAGACTTTTTATATCTTTGAGGTATGTGTCAAAGGTTCAACCATAACAACTTAAGCCGTAACTAAGTGAGGAATCTACCAATGCGAAATAAATCATTCGTAAAGTTTTTTTGTTGATAACCGGTTTGAGATGATAGAACCGTCCTAGCAGTATTCTTAGTTTGGCACATACCTCACCGACATGTACCTTCCAATTAAATTTGCGATCAACATGTAAACCCAAGTATTTAAAAGAGTCAACAAATCTCAGGTAGTCGCAACGGCAACCACCGCCTGCACCGTCCCCGTGTAGGCAATCGTACGAATGACTCATGATCCTTACATCGCTTAGGTTTAACCTCGCGGCTGATCTATTATGAGGCGAGTGTATGTGTATGCATTTTGTTTTATTTTGATTTATAATGATACCATTATCATGTGCCCACTTAGTGACACTATTTAAATCTAACTGTAAAAACTTCGTTATTTCACTAATATCCTTAGAGGAGTAAAGGAGACACATATCATCAGCATACATAAACACTCGGCAGTACTCGACTACATTAGGGACGCTATTTACGTGCATAATATAGCCGATTGGACCAAACACGGAACCGGTAGGGACGCCCAACACTACGTCACACTCTGCGCCCTCCACACCGTTGACAACTGTGCGGATCGTCCTATTTTGTAAATAGTTGCGAAACCAATTATTTGTCGGACCGCGTATACCACACTCGTCCATCGATTGAAGCAGGATGTCGTGATCCAAAGTATCAAAAGCTTTTTTATAATCTATAAAAATGCACACAACCTGCTTACCACTGTCGAGGCAGTTATTAACTTCGTCCGCAAATTCTGTCAACGCTGTGGAGGTACTGCGCCCCGGCTCAGCGGTGTATTGCATCCTTGACATATGTGATACACAGTTCAAATACACAGGTACATTGTCAGTGGCTAACACTCTCCTAAAAATGCGGGAGCAAAAGTATAGTTGCTTAAACAATTTACATGACTATACTTTTTGCTATCAAGCTCTTCGTATATATGTTCTGGGAGAAATGGGGATGAGCCAAAGGTATTTAGGCGAAAGGGAGCCTACTAGAACTGACAGGCTTTCGTAGTCTTCAAAACTTATCAACATTGTTCACCACTAACTCTGTCCCTATGATACAGTAGGTATTGGCTAAACTGTTTATTTAAGACTGAGTATGAATAGGTCACTTTAGGTCATTACCATTGTTAGTTCATAAATTTTATTGTAAAAACTGATTAAAATGATCACTTTTTATGATTTTTTTCAAATATTTGTCTGCCTACAAGTAATGTTTCAGTATTTGAACACTTCTTATAAGTACTAAAACAAAAAAAAAAGTAAATGGACGGCTAGTAAGTAAGTTTCTGAATAGTTTATCCTTAAGTAAGTGTTGTACCTTAAATAAAAGCAGTAAGGATGTTTTTATAGTTTGTTGAAAATATTTCCTTAATCCAAATGATTCATACTAAAGTGCATTCGCCTGCAGAACCAGTATTTATCATAATCAGGTTTTCCATTTTGCAAGAGGTTTGACCTGTGAGTCAGATTTCAAAAGACAGCGGCAATCAATGTTGGAATAAATCGCTTTATACTTAAACTTTTAATAAAAATTATATTTGAAAGGATTATAATATACAGAATAAATAAAGACTAGATCTTATATCACAATTTAAAGATAATTTGCTTAGACAATTAGCCCTAAAATAACATGGCAAGTTGAAAGCTGTTATTATGTCACTATTTACAGAGGCTATGAGGGTTTCATATTAATTATAAAAAAATTCTTATCATAGCTGTTGTTGAAGGCAGATATACGATGTTGTCAGTCTTACTTCTGAGAATTCACTCGACCTTTACTCTTAATTACGAGATTCTTCGTAAAATAAGTAACGCGACAATTAACCTGTTTTGACCATTTCAACAAGCTGCGTCACATTTTCTACAGCCCTCAAATAAATATAACATCGCAGAAGCTAAACCTCCCCCCATTTATATAATTTATTCCAATTGAAATGGTATATAAATATTTATAATTAAAAATATTATCTAAAAATAAAATCGTTGTTTTCAAACTTATCTTGAATAGTTTCAAGGGATTTCAGTCTATAATGGCGGCAAATTAAGTTAATCTTCTTAATTATAGCGAATCATTGCTAATTAAAAAAAAATGTATTATCTAAATGCCTACATGGTTCTTGAGAAAATTGTTCAATAATTTTGCCCAAATTTATATCATTGGGAACGTATTGTATGGTTGACCCCGAACCTACACTTAAAATTATCACAGGAACTTATCGATAAATATTACCTCATTGGCAAAATACGTACCTACAATTGAACCATTTTAAACGGAAAATGGAAAAAATAGTCGATTTGGTTTTCCTGTTTTTATAGATTTTATCAGCATTGTACTTTCCAATGCCTGCACCAGCATTGTTGTAAAATAACGCTCCTATTATATTGAGGTTTCAACACTTTTGCAATAGTTGCAACTCGAAGAATAATAATGTGCACCAGCCAAGTTAACTCAGCCTTTTCAGCAAACCATGTTCGGCTTTCATGTGTTACCTAGATGCATAGAGCAAAGTATCTTTACCTGTTACTGTATGGGTTAGATTTGTTCAAAATTTTAATTCTATTTTTGATACTATGAATTCTATTCATATGTTGTTCAGAACTTATACCTTCGCAGAGAACAATGTGTTCATCAAGTTAATTCATATAGACTATATCAATCAGAATCATGATAACTCAGGGCTGTCTTGGCATTTATTGTGACGTCACCGACTGATCTAGCGATCTAGCGAATTTTTACTAAGTCCAGTAAGTTTCCAGTTCGAAAAGCTTCCTAGTTAAACAGCAGTTGATTCTTTGATTGAGGTGAGCATTTGGTTTTATGCATCGAAATTATATAAAAATTTAAGAAGGGCGCCACCGGTGTAAGACCGGGCCGATCAAAAGTTAAAATGAATAGAATAGAAACACCATAAACACATATACACAAAAAAAAACAGTTAAAAAATCAGTGAAGAAACAAGAAGATAACTACAACTTTTGGAATTTGATATGGGAAAGCGATTGCCGAGTGATAGTGAGATTCGCCAAAACCAATTTCAAAAGGCATAATTAGCTGAATGGCAGACAAGATTTCCAGTACACTGTGGGTTAATTTATCATTTGGAAGAAAATTATTACTGATAAATATTATACATAGCTAGAATTAACCGTAAGAAATAAAACAGTTAAAAAATCAAGGAAAATAACGCACTATGAGTATCATGATTTCCCAAATCATACTATGCCTTTCAACTCTACGCAACACATATGTTTTTTAAAGATGGTAAACCAAGAACAAGACAGTTACAGCAGAACAATATCGGGTGGCAAGAAAAGAGCACTTGGCGCCATAGTGATCTATAGTATAGGCTGCTTCGAAAGAGCGGTATCAATCTGTGCGTTAGACATCTGTTTAGACCAGTTAACAAAGGCGGGATCCGTGTTGGTGCCCAATGCACTTTTAAAAATAAAAAACCAAGTGTCATTCGACTCTTTCAGTTTGGAAGAATACATGTTCATCAATGAGACCTTGTTGCATTGTTTATGGGCATTGGATTTTAAAAAAGAAAACCCCAAGGAAGGTAACTCCGAAAGCGTGTCTTTTAGAAGTCGAGTGAAGAAATATTGTTTAGTTTTCAAACGAGCGTCCGTTTTCTAAGTGCTCAATGGTAGATACAGGGTTAGCGCTAATGTTTATTAATGAGACATTTTTGCTGGAAGTGTTTGTAAGTATAAGAATTACTTAAGGAAAGACTATAATTGACCTAGAATGTAAGATTATGTAATAAATATTTTTTAATTATGTATGTTTGTATTTTATCAACTCTGTTAAAACAAATTATAAACACGGGAAATACTGCGCTATTACATGGTTCAAAAATAATATTTAGAAAAATTTTCCTAATGCCACTGACAGCCGATTACATTTATCAGGTCAAAACATAATCCTGAATGATTTACTAGATCAATTGCCAATGTTAAGGAGAGAAATAATTTCGTATTCTACGTCTCAACCCTTAAAACACACGATACTACGATACGGTTACTTAACACAACAAAATTTGACCAGATTTCGCTTCATTGATTTATGAGCGCTCATGAAAAGTGATCAAAACAAGCGTGTTATTGGATTTAACGAGTTTTCTTTTCTTGAACATAGAAAATTAGTCATCGGAATATGTATTTTATAACTGCATTTTTCATCGTATTATGATAACTGTCTAATAAAACAAGAATTATGAATATCAAAGGTGTGTTTTTTGAGAACATTTGTGTCGTTAAAAAGCTACGTTTAGGAATCACAATCGTTCTCCAATCTGAACGATTAAGTTTCAGGTTCACAGCCAGTTTTGGACGTAAAAAAATTTTTTTTTAAGGTGGCGATTTTTTTTCGTATTTAAACGTTTAAGTTTCGACTTGGAGAAGGCTCCTGGTAAGAGCTAGCCCGTGGCATAATTTTTAATAAAAATTAACTAAACATTAGAACCCTTAACTTCTTTTATTTCTTATCTGCAGCGTCCCGCACAAATTAGTAACAAGTTATTAAAACGACATGGATAACCCTCTCTTTTTCTATATATTCCAGATTTTTGCAAGTTTGCACTTTTAATTAATTGAAAAATAAAGTTAGTTTTAAAAGGGCCCTGTAAAAGTAAAAATAGGATAAAATATGAATACCCTGAAATAGTAAGAGTATAATAAATGTCAATAACCTGTTATAAATATAAATAATGTTATATCCTTGTATTAAATAAGAATGAAATATTAATTGTGTAAAATTACGAAGTTGATGTATAATCCCCCCCCCCCCTAACCTTAATGCTACTTGAAAAGAGCAAGAAAATCCAAGATGGAATATAACACTGAGCAGACTCTCATCGACATCATAATATAACAAGGCTGTCATGGGATATTGCCTATCGTTAAATTCCAGTACATTCAAGAACAAGTCGAGCTTGACACTAAACACGAAGAAATTTCAGTGGTGGACTAGACTGAATTAAAGTGAGAAAGTGAATTAAAGTGAAAAGTGTTAAACTGCATTACGAAAAGGTGATCAATTTGAAGATTCTATAAGTGAATAACTTTAGATGGTGAAGGAATCTCTTTGAATAAGTACTAATATACTTTTAGAGCAAGGCAGAACTTTTTGTTCGTTATCTTCGATAACTTAACTCTTAAGGTTAAGTGTCATCACTTTACCTACTCCGGTGACCAAGTCTTTTGACCCAGCATATAGAAATATGACTATAAAACGATGAAATCAATAAACTATAAAATTATTGTTAAGCCTTGACAATCAATTCATTTTGTAATTTACATTTACATAAATCCTTTAAAACCATTGAACTTGACGACTTAAACTCTGATCTGTGCTTGTTAGCCCAATAAGCATATTAAGAGTATGACTTCGCGACATTCACAACCAAATCCGTATATAAAGGGGAGCTGTATCTCCAGATTAATTCTGTAGTCAACCTCAGCCTTTGCCACTTGTACTAACTATATCGATTATAATAAATCCAATTTATTGTTATAGTATAGAAGTTTTATTTAAAAGTAAATTCAGTGACTCAAAAGACCAATAGGAGACACCACACCGGAATCAACGAAAAAACTAGATACAGAAGTTCAAATGTAACTATCCAGTCGAATGATATATATCCACCAGTCATTTACATACCCGAACAAAACACTACTGCAGAAACAAATACTTTGATGACCAGTCAAGATACGGCTGTAGTTACAATGCAAGCAAAGAAGCTTTTCTGTCAAGTTAAATAAAACAAGAATTTTACTTGTGTCAATTAGATCTCGTACTACCTATATTGATTTTGTAAAACATAACTTTAATTAATATTGTTTAAAATTCGATGTAATTCAAAATAATGAATGTCTTGCACCATCCATCGAAGAAATACCAGAGAGAGAAATGAAACAATTAAGAAAATCTTTAGAAGAAGATGTGAATTCACAGCAATTAATATTACTTTCTTCAACCGATACCTTCTTTACCCCACTTTCTCCTAAATAATCGCTACCCAAAAGAGCTGTATATCTGGTGTTCAGACCACACATTAAATTCAGTGGTATCAAAATCTTGTGAGAGAATAAGGGGGGGAACTATTGGGAAAAAAATATCGCGTCCGTTAACACGGTAAGCGACTAGAACAAAACATTCCCAGTTGTTAATATTGTGAACCACGAGGAAGAACCCAGGCTTAGATACACTTAACGGTTTTTTTTTCAACAAAATTAAATACAATAATTTACAATCACCATTGTGACAGAAAGAAAATTCATGTCATCATTTAGCAATACATGTTGAACGAGAAAAGCTTAATAGAATGGGAGTGCACTTTCAAACGATTGATAGAAGAGATCCCCATTTAATCAGATTTCCACGACTCACAATTACAAATATTAAGCGCTTAGCTCTAGGTACCTCATATCAACTGAATTGAGCCAGACTTTACAACGACGTACATGTTCATCGGTCTGGAATATATTCTGTTGAAGTTAATAATGAAATCGATGATTATGTTCCTCTGATATTAGGTCAAAGGTATAGGAAAAGTTTAAAAAAATGTGACTTCTTAGAACCTTCTATAAGTTTTCCAGATTTAAGTATATGGATATTTATTTATTCATAGCATATAGTGAAGAGCGATTGATAGAAACAAGAAGGATCTCTTGATGTTATTGATTAAAGCAGTGAAACATGTTTACAAAATTAATCATTAAATTGTTATTTGAATTGTTGTTTAATTCGAGTTCATTTAGGTCACTTTGAGTTGGGGTGCATGATAGTCGCCACCCTGGGCAACGCCCGTCTCTGTGTCCATTCTCCAGTCACAGCTGAGACAACCATGAGATTTTCCAAGCTTATCTTTGGTATAATTTCCCAGTTTCTGTGCATATAGTTTTGGTTCACATGTCTGAGGTGATTGACTTTACCCTTTTATCAATAGCTGAGCTCTCTGAAGAAGCTGCAGAGTCGCCCAATAAGAATATTAAATTGTTTAGACGACAGAAAACTCATAAATGTCAAGACTTTTTACGAACACCGACCTTTTGCACAGACTTCTATTAAATTCTGATCCTTTTATATAAAGTTTGCGAAAATTGACATGCTAGAGAGGTGTTGGATACTTTAGATGTATAAGTACGTTAAAATAAATAAATAAAATCGATACGTTAATTTTTTTTCTCATTTTTTAAGTTTATACGAAATATAGTTTATAAACAGTCTTTTTGTTTTAAATTACCTCAAGTATCACCAAAAAATACTTTTATTTACGTTAGCACACAGTATCAATAGTGTTACGTAGAAAATCGGCGTTTACTTGATTTTCTGTCTTTTTAAGTTTTATGACAACACGTCTTGATTTTACGTCGAATTTTATGGTATTATATATGTTTTGCATGCCTGATTTAGGCTGAATGCGCAGGAGTCATTCTGACTTCATGTGAAAAAGTCTATGTGACACAATGACCTAGGCCATCTTAGACCTTTTGGAACCCTTTTTGGATATATCTGTTGTTTTCCGCTGAAAGAGTGGATGATTTTGTTCCGACCGGCTCCTTGCGATTACGTAACCAGAATCGTGGAGTTGATATTGATCATCTGTAGCTTGTCCTGTGGTCTAAGAAGCCCTAGGCAGGATCATTTTCCTCCGAAACGTAATATAATGTTCATTTTTATCACTTGTTAGAAAATTAAGTGAAATTCTAAAATACCTTTGTTTTGGTTTTATTATTATTCTTAAATTCATTGGTTTTATACAGCGCCCGTCCCAGTCCATTTTAAATGGAATTAACTTAATTTTAATACAAACAATGTAATGTTCCCAGGAGGTGATTAATACCGGTACCTATCTGGTTCGGTTACCTACTTAAAGCAGACATCTAGCATCAACATATAGCGGTGGAGCTTAGTGCTGAAGTTCCGCTTATTGTTCTCAAGTAACCCTTTTATTTGAATTTTTCATCGGTCCGGTGCCCTACACCGGTGGCGCCCTTTGTATTTTGTTATTATAATTTAGACACTTAAAACCAAATGCTATTTTGGACAAAGTAAACAACCATCAAACCAATATTTTGTTTTATTTCAAATCTACAGCGTGCCGCAGAAATTGGTAACAATAGTTATTCTTAGATTGACTTCCTATGACCGCCCGCCCTTCTTAGAGCGCGAGACCACTGCGCATTGGGTTGATTTAGGGCACTGAGTTGTAGATCCGAATCAGTAAACTCTACTTTGGGTCACTTTGAGTTGGGGTGCGTGGTAGTCACCTCCCCCCGACGCACCCTGGGCAACGGGACTGGCGAATAAACACAAGTTTTCTGTGTCCATTCTCTAGTTACGGCTGAGACTACTTCAAGTAGGGGATTTAGGATTAGACTGGAATGAGCGGAGTATTCCTCTCATTCACGCCCCAGCCTGTATCCCCTCACACCGAACCATGGAGGTATAACCACTTGAAAGGCTAGTGTAAGCCTGGGGGTCATTAGATACTCCTCCCAAAAATGCGTCCTCCCTGAAATCGCGATGGGGAGAGTATGCCGTGAAGTTTAGGTGATGAAGCCACACCGAAAAAATAACTACCCTAGGATTTGCCGGAGAATCCATCTCGGCCTGCTGCAACTGCTCAGGATTCCCTGAGTAGTTTCAGCGCGCCGGCCGCCCAACTGTATTCTAGGGAAGGTACATATGACCCAAACGATTTGACCGACGACGACGACGTTTTATTAAAGATCCTCTGTTATTATTTTAATCATCTCAACATGGTAGCAGAGCGTGGTTAAAAAGAAAAACTCATTTTGATAAGTAAAATATTGAATTGCATTAAAGATTAAAAAATAACATTAAGATTTGAGGTTATATAGAGAGTAGCGCAGCGTAAAATTTTATCGTGAAAATACAAGAATTTATACTAATAACACGTTAATATTAGCAAAATGGTTTTTTGTGGTGTGGGAGTTTTACCACCAGGTAAAAAGATTTCCTCTGCCTTTGCAGTGCACTTTCCTTTACTTGTGGCTTGAGAATGATATGACTAGTTTCTTCTTGTTGAGTGTTTGTTACAGACTTGACTTGAAAATGAGTGGGAGTAGAAAAGTGCTCAACGAATTAGAAATTGTCAACGAATTAGAAGATATTTTTGGACTCCCCGATGATCCTAATTTATCTGATGATAATTTAGAATCAGACGAAGAAGACGCTAAATACAGAACCAAGAAACTTCAAAGAATTCTTGATAATTTAGATGAGCTGAATAATAAAAATATACCTACGAAAGAAGACAAGTTGAATTTACTTCCTACGACACGATAAATACAGCTCCGACTCCCACATTTCTGTATTATTACAATATATCATAACAAACACAATAACATCGAACCCTATCACGCCAAAGACAAAAACCTGTTCTATTGTATATACGAGGGGAGGTCCAAAAGTCCGAGAAGTGAAAGTCAGCTTAGACTACAATGAATGAGCGAGACGGAAGTCGTTTATGGTGTACACTGCCCTGGCAAAACTATGATTTACAAGTGGCATAGTCTATTGAAACATGACCGAGAGTCGATTTAAGACGATTCGCGCCCTGGACGACCGATTGAGGCCACCACGTCAAACATAGAAAAAGTCGAAAAATTAATATTAGAAGATGCACGTCTGAAAAAGAAACAATTATCTGAATTCGTTGGAGTATTAGATACCACAATTTCGAGAATTTTACACGATCATCTCTGCATGACTAAAGTCAATGCAAGATGGATACCGACCGATAATGCTCACGCCGCTTCAAAAGCAACAGCGAGTGAACGCGTGTAAACATTTTTTTGGAACGGTGTGGCGATGAACCTAGCCCGATTTTGGAGAAAATTGTTACTGGAGATGAAACCTGTTCACCATTTCGAATCTGAGTCAAAGGAGTCGATACAATTGGCTCCAGTTTTTTGGGACTGTGAAGGAATTTTGTTGGTTGATTATAAAGAAAAGGGTACTACAATTACTGGAGAACGCGACTGTTTATATTTTTGTTCTCGTCACATTCAATAATGATGAATTTTTATGCCACAATTGTTGGACAGCAACAATAAGAGGAAGACTTCTACATCCTCCGGTAGAAGTTTTGCCAATAGAGGAAGATTGCAGCTGCAAGTGCCAGCAGAGGTAGAAGCTCAAAGCAACCAGTTGGAATCGTCAAATGAAGAACAAAATGTGACTTTTCGTTTGCCTGGTTACCTGTCGATCACCAAACACTTACAATTCTTGTTTATGTATATGGTTGCAGAAAAAATACGGGCCATCGAATACCTACAAGTCTAAAAATACAATTATTACTGAATAACAATTACTATATTTCACCATACACACGCGTATGTCGGGAACGCTTGGAAGACAACACTTGGGATGTAATTTCTACTGCAAAAAATCGCTGTTTTGATTTTAATCTGCAACAAGTTACAGAATAGATGGAATGGCTCAAACCACCCAGAAAATATATTATACTCGTACACAGATTTTGAAAATCTACAAGAGCAACATAGCGAAGAGATGCATTACTGGACTCTAGAACTCTAGATCACAATCGAGCATCATCAGCGAGCAACGAGAGTGAGGTCGCATCGATTGGGATCCAGTGTTCCCAATAATATTACTACTAACGAATCAGGCGACGCGTGTATCCCCGCTGTGGTTATATCTTTCGCGACGCGTGGCTGATGGAACCCTTCGCCAGGCCGCCTTACTCGATGGTGATTTCTTTGTGGAAGTAAGGGTGTACAACACCGAAGACATCCGACATATATACTACAAACAGCGCTACGAGAAGGCGACGGCCAATCTACATCTGCAGGTCTCCCACAAAGATCCACAGTGGGATATCATAAAGGGTCTCTTCGCAGATGTAAAAAAGAAATTTCATTCCGAGGCTACGTTTTACGCCGATAAAAAGCCGTAGTTTTTTTTCTCTTTAGTTATTATTATTGCAATATTTTTTTTGTATAAAACTATTTGCCGTCAGGTAGTCAGCCAGCCCATGCAACCTCCCGCGTCACAGCCTCTAAGCTGTCGTAATTTTAAGGTGTAATAAGTAGTTTATGCAAAATAAATGTGTGCTGAATTAAAAAAAAAACTATTTTTAAAAAGACTGACACTAACTGCCCCCTAACAAATTTGAAGTCAGAAGTAGGATGATAGTAAGACTTGTAAAAGAAAGCTGGTATCCAAAAGAATCCGCACCGGTCGTCGTAACTCTGTCGACGGTAAGCCTCATCTCTACATAATTCACTTATCGTCATCATCCAGAAAACGTGACATAACGTGTAACATACATAACATATTTTAACATATTTTTTGGCGGTATCTTCTCACATACGACGTTTGGTTTTATGCATCCATCAGGAAGCTTTTCAAAATATTTTAAAAGGAGAAATATAGAGACCCACGAACCCTGTCTTCCACGACCCTGTATTTAATAAGATAATGTCAATTTGGATAAACAATTTATAAATATCCATTGTTAAATAAGTTTCACATTTTATCGTAGAAGCTAGAAAATACAAAATAATTACAATGAATTACTAAAAACCCGAGCGCGCACACAACCGGTAGTCTCGGGACTATGGAAACGTAGTCGGATCGTCAACCGATTCAGTCATCGTCAATTACAGTATAGATTTGTCGATGGAGCACTTGTGATATTCAAATCCAAAGTAAAAACAGGTGATTATCACGATTCTATGAACTTCGTGAATTTCAGTAAATGGATAAATGTAAGACTCATGCCTAATATACCACCAAATTCAGTCATAGCAATAGAAAACGCATCATTTGGTTCGAGAAAAGGTCGAATATGGCTTCTACTAAGCTAGCTAGTTATGTAACATAACTACTTTCACAAAGGATTAACGTCATATTTCTTAGTATTTTATGATCAAGCGTGACGTTTTCCTTTGAATATTTAATAACTTTGCAAGTAAATGGCTTGTTAACTTTACGACCATTGCCTAGACATGATTCTTTTAAATTCCTGCATATTAAATGTTAATTTGTCACATACCGTTTCCACAACGATAAGGAACTCAAAACAAGTGAATGAAAGAATGAACGGAGCTGCTTCTCTGTATATTCATTCTGTTAAACATCGTCCAGTCAAGTCGTCTCTTAGTGTTCTCTCAAGTGTTAAAATTAGTTGCTTGTTAAACTTATATTGAACTTCTCATTTTGAATCTGCAAACTTCAAGCCTCAAGACTTCTCCTAGGAGTGGAGAAGTCTTAAGGCTTGAAGTTTGCTTGAAGTCTCGGGCCACGGGCATAACTGGCGCAGTCGGTAGGACCTACAAGTATTGTCTCCGGTGACTATTAGAAGCTGACAAGTGAAATCTCCATCCTAACTGCATAACCAAGACTACTGTCTTTTTTAAGAAAAGACTTCTAAGAACTTAGTGCAAATACAGACCATTCAAATAAAATTGTTTTGTCCAATGAGAAAGGGAAACTGAAGTCTGAAATATATGCTCAAGATTGCATACTTGTTGGAAGTACTTCGAACACTGATTGATTGATTAAAAGTTAACGAAATCGGGAGGATCCATAAACGGGAACAAGCATCCGACAGAACTGTATCGTCGCATTCCTTTCTTAACAAACCCCTTAAAGTTATTAAACTTTATATATATATTTGTGTAATTTTGTAAACTCTGCAGAGCAGCGAAAATATATTTATTGCTTTATTTTTGCATTGTGAATTTATTATATGTGTTAATGTACAACTTTAAATTTCCATAATAATAATAGTATTTTAAGATTTATTTGGTTAAACGAATTTTAAACGGGTAAAGACTTAATTAAGTCGTAAATAAATAAATCACCAGTTTAGAACCTAAAAAACAAGTACTATTATATTTAGTAATGATTGTAATTAGGCGTTTTGAATTTAAATAAGTATTTGATGTGTACAATTGTCAGGTGAAACTATTCGAGCAAAACAGGCTCAAGCTTTCAACCGAGTAGACAGGATTTCGAAGGCGAAGATGTTCCTCCTAATAGAAATAGAACTCTTTACACTGGAAGAAATATTGATTTTAATGATAATAAATCCGACGGAACTTCACGGCCTTCGATTAAGCCACTTTCATCAGATTTGATAGGACTAATTCCAAAATTCGACGGCGAAGCTAAACTGTTAAATATGTTTTTGAATAAATGCGATTATATTCACACATTATGTAGTGATAATACTTTAACTCAGAAAAATTATATAAT
This sequence comes from Ethmia dodecea, assembly GCA_963855545.1. Taxonomy (NCBI): domain Eukaryota; kingdom Metazoa; phylum Arthropoda; class Insecta; order Lepidoptera; family Depressariidae; genus Ethmia; species Ethmia dodecea. The sequence continues at coordinate 1,239,758 of OY979447.1, forward strand.
GAAATTTTTTACTAGTAAATTGAAAGGTAAAGCTGCAACCTTTGAATGACTTTTATCAATTAAGAGATTTTCTAATTAAACATTTCGGTGATCGAAAGTCCGAACATAGTTTAAAATTGGAATAAGAAGCAAAGACGATTGATTTTAAAAACAGTGAAACGTATTTAGATTTTGGTAACAGAATCCAGGCAACTAGAAGCAATCTCTTTGCTAAGTAAATGGCAGATGAAGTTTACGAGCAGGCTAGAGACACCAACATATTTATCTGTAACCATACCGCATTGCAGGTGCTTTTGTACAATCTACCAATGCCATTGTTGCGTCTAGTGAGATTAAAAACCATGAAACATCAGAGGAAGCCTTGAAAATAGTTCTTAAAGAGGAAAACTTCCATAAGCTATATCAAATGTATTATAGAAATAAAAATTTTAACCCTAATCAGACTAAGGCGACCACATCAAAATCAAATCTCCCTCAGAACGATCTATACTTGCGTAATAAGCAAAATAGGAATAATAATTGGCAGAATAGGACAAATTCTCAAGATCTGGTGAAACAAAATCGTCCACCAGTAAAATCAGAACCTTGTCGAGATAAGTAAAATCACTTATACTCCGAAACAAAACGAGCTGCATTACCATGATACGCCAAGTTCCTCACAAAACTTCGAAGTAGTTAATGATAATAAAAATTTTAACATCAACATCTCAGAATCGGAAGTAAATTCTCAATTACCTTACATATTCATTTCAGAGATTGGTGCTAAATTATTAATAGATACAGGAAGTACTAGATCGGTTATTACCGGTATAAACCGCAAGTGATACTGATCATAACCTCACTATGGGCGGCATCGACCAAAGACCAAATGCTGTCTTCCTATCCTATAAAGAGAACAAGAAACAGTATATGGTACAAAAAACTGTTCCGCCGACTTTTAAATGTATCGATACATAATTCTATGTTCAATCACAACCGGACTCCAGCCCTTGGTCACCGTGCATTCCGCCAGCAGTTGGCGAAGCAGCTGCTGCAAATAAGCAGACCAGCAACACCTTTCCGACCTTTAGCACTAGCGGCACGACCAGGCGTTGGTACAGGGCATGCACTTGCGAGCGAAAAACAAAAAAAAACAGCGCTGCAAGCTCTGCTACGTTGCCAAAGTGCAGCGCACGACGGTGTAGCACCTGATATGTTAATCTGTGTATCGGGGGATGCTATACCGCATACCATATTAATCAACCCTGAACGCCCGCCGTTTAGTGCAACTTGTTTTTCGTTTTATTTTTTACTTCGGATCCGGAAATAGGTACAATCTTTGCCTGGAAGTAATTTCTACGTAGCAATAAGGCCGCCTAAAGGTGCACTTTTATGTTTTTGTGCTTTTCCTAAGTAAGTTATGTGTGTACAATAAAGTATATCATTCATTCATTCGATCTTTCCGGATCACGCACTCAGTGTGTACCGAGCCTTAAATATTGGTGTAGCCCGCCATTTTGTTGTTTACTCTTGAATATGTTTTTGTAATACAGTACACAAGTGTGATACCTTTTTAGAAAGGGCTTTAAATGTTCTATGTCGCATAGTTGTTCTTGTTTTGATATTGTATATTTTGTAGAACAAAAAGTTTGTAAAACTACAGTGATTTCACTGTGCGAATGAGAACTGCAGCACAAATTTTCACGTAATGGTTAATGCTATCGATTTTATTTTTGTTTATTTTGTAAGCATTTAAGATAACCCATATTATACTACATACTTGAATTGTAGGCATAAACGTGGTATTTGGCAATCTGTGATGATAAAAGTTTGTCTAGAATTACGGCTTGCGCCGCCAAACTTTTATGCAAAATGAAAGAGCTGTAGCTGTTTTGGTACGATCGTTTAAACACAAGTCGTGCTCAAACAGAAAGTGATTATAGTTTAAAATTGGAATTAGAAGCAAAGCCGATTGATTATAAAAACAGTGAAACGTATTTAGATTTTGGTAACAGAATCCAGGTAACAAGAAGCAATCTCTTTCCTAAGTTAATGGTAGATGAAGTTAACGAGCATTCTAGAGACTAGACACAAAAATGTTTATCTATAACCATACCGCATTGCAGATGCTTTTGTACAATCTACCAATGCCATTGTTGCGTTTAGTGAGATTATAAAACCATGAAACATCAGAGGAAGCCTTGAAAATAGTTTTTAAAGAGGAATAATTCATATTTCTCCCATAAGCTATATCTAATGTATTATAAAAATAAAAATTTCAACTCTAATCAGACAAAGGCGACCACATCAAAATCAAATCTACCTCAGAACAGTCGGTACTTGCGTAATAAGGAAAATAGGAATATTAATTGGCAGAATAGGACAAATTATTCTAATGCTACAGTAGTAGCTGTAGCATTAGAAAGCTTTTGATGTAGCAGAAGCAACGAGACTATTATGCAGAACACCTGAAGGGATTACAATGCCACTCCAACGCAACTTTGGAGACCGACTTTAAACAGCTCCATGTATCGCCTAAACATTGGTATTTTCGTATTGTACACAGCCAGTAATTACCCATTTGGCGCATACCTCACAGTAACAGAAACACATGAAGCAATTGAAACAAGAACAATACAATTCTATTTAAAATAAATAAAATAACAAAAAAAATGTAAAATAAATAAAATAACAAAAAAAAACATATAAGCACCTAGTTTAAGGCAAAAACATAAAACCCATAACTCGCAAGTTTAGAATTAACTTAGAATAATAATTTAGAATAAAACGGTAGTGCAAACCTACATAACGTATACACATAACATTTCTGTTTAAAAAAAAAACGCCATTATCCCCGATGGGGTAGGCAGAAGTGTTCCTGCCTGCGGGTTTCCTCACGAAAATTTTTTTCATCGTCGAACTAGTGAGAGAAGCGGACTCTTTAATTACTGTTTTCTATTTAAAGGATGTCTAGGCGAAAAAGAAGTACCGAGAGAAGTCTTTGTACACCAGAACAATGATTCGATGCAAAACCTCGCATCGAGGCTGGCGAAAGTAAGAGAGCAGCAGAAAAACCATTAGGAATGAATGAAGCTACTTTGCAAGAGATTAATAAGATCATCTCCAGTCAAAAGCCTAGGCAGATATGTGCAAACTTACACAACAAGTAACAAAGAAATAACTAAAAATCACTAAAATACTTTACCAAGTTCCTAAGAAGGCACCCAAAAAGAAAATGTGGAAATGTCCGCCATGTGGTGAAGTATACATAGAGAAGAGAAGACTGTCTTGGATGTTTTACATGCGTGGAGAGGTGACATGAAGCCTGTACCAGATATGAAGGTCAAAATATATTTATTTGTGACTAGGTATATTTTTAGAGATATTTTTCCTGTGTACTCTTACAAACTCACTTTCGTACTCTTTTCCAATAGCTATTGTCACTTACTGCATTTTTTTATTTCTATTGGTGTACAATAAGAATTGTAACTTTTTTGCTTACAAGGTAATTTAACAAAAATTGTAATTTGTACTACCAGCTTAAAAAAAAAAAAAAAAAAAAAAAAAAAGATTTTTGTATTTGTATTGTAAAAGTACGCAATTCTCATTTTTGTTAATTTTGTCAAATAATGGTATAATTTCGTTACATCTTATGTTACTCCCATATTGTCGTTGTGTAAAAACCAGTCACACAAAGGAGAAATACGAGCACTAGCAAAGGTAACGTCTGTAGCTGAAGGATTTCTAATTCTGTTAGGGCAGAATCCACGTTTAAAACATCTTCGGTCCTTTGTAGTTTTTTATTATTTAAATTTGAAAACCTAAACTGTGAAACCGGACTCCCTGTACAAAGCTAGAAAGGGGCACGATTGTCGCCAGACATTGCTTGGATGTCAATGTTTTAACATAGACAGATGTTAAGCTTGTAACAATTATTTCCACATATCACAACAAGGTCAGCGAGTGGGATTACTATGCAATAAACCAGTTGTAGTCTATAGTGACATTAAATATGTGGGTGGTGTTGATATGAAGGATCAAAAGCTATCCATGTATTTATTGGAACGAAAGAGTGGCCTCAAATGGTATGTTAGTCTTTCGGCTCAGAAGAATATAGCGATGAAGCTAACTATAACAATGAAAAAAAATTAAATGGTTGTGTGAACTACCTAACAAAACCATTACCTCGTCCAGCACTTGAAGGAGAATATAGTGCAATTTGTGAAAAGGCTAAGATCGTTGTATATCGGAAAGGTCATAGAGGGTAGAAACAATGATTTAGAATAATATGTATCTTTTCTTCGACAAAAACCTGGAACAGATAGATTCCATGTACCCGATAAACCAGATCTTTCCATAGTTAAAGAGAATGATATCAAGTATGTATTACCCAAGAGCCATGGATGGTTGGCACTTTCTCCCCACCAATGTATTGTTTTTAAAAAACTTTGTTGAACTATTTAAATATAGTCTTGCTTAAAAACCTTAATAAGCAAAACATATATTGTGAATATCAGCTCGCTACTTAAACGTTTTCATCAAAATTTCGACGTTTGAAACAATCCAAGCCACTGTTCGCAACCTTACCCTACTTCACTTCTGGGTGTCATCAGAAGAAGTTTTGTTGCATCCCCCTCCGAGGGAGCAGAGCCACAGAAGATCGTGTACGACGCAGTTGCAGGCCTAATCGGCCTGCAGTTAGAAACAAACCTGTTAACCTGACCCGCAGTACACAAAACAACACACAAGTCGCAAAACAACACGCCACGCCCATCGCAGGCGATGAACGATGTTAAAATGACACTGGCTGAGCTGAGAGAGTTACGTTCCGTACATAGGTAGTTACGTAAAAGTATTATTGAGTAAGTAACAACTCTTTCGAGTAAAGACAAGACAGCACTTAAGTACGAGACTTCCTGACTCTTTAATTTACAGAAGAAAACAACGACACAAACATGAACACATCTAATCAAAGATAAGGACAATATTATTTTAATATTTCTGCCACATCTTTGGAACTTGATGATTCACTTTAGAAAATCTTGATTCTTGTTTGTGACTTTGTGTCAAAACAAACTGTCAAAAAAGTGGACGGCGACGTGGACGCGGTTTTTTTTCTTTATTTCGCCTGGAAAGGCTAGAGTCATAGACCATACTGCCTCGTTTTCAGTAAAGGTAATGTTAAAAAAATCTACAAAGGGTGGAATAAAAAAATATTATAGAGATCTGAGTTAGTAAGGAGTTAGTGGAGCGGTAAGTTAAATAAATATAAATATTTCCTACAAAACACCCCCCACAATGCCCCATGTTTTGTAAAATTCTTCAAAGTACTCTTGCAACATTATCAAAATACTTGTAACTCTTCCAACATATATTTTTGTACATGGGAACAAAAAAGCTTGTATCCTAAGTCGTAAAAAGAAATATTTAAAATAAATTAATATTTTTTTGTACGAAAGTAGCGATTGATGTGCTACGTGAAAGAGAGCGCAAAATCAACACGAAACAAACATATTACTATATGTAGGTATATTTAACTCACAAAAAATAATTTAATAATTCAGGGAATATAAATAAAAACATTTCTGAGAGATCTAACATATTGGTCACCCTAATTTGTGTATATTCTACTAAACGCACACAATATGCTGAAGCGGTGGAGTTGAAATGACGGTTAAATAAGTGGACTTGTAAGTTCCTTGTCGCCAAGTGGGAGATTGTTACATTATGGGGCCCTTTCCCATGATAGTGGCGAAAGATCACTAATGCATTGTCTTACATGTAATAAACAATTTTATTTATGTTGCTGTGAGTTGTGACTTATACTTTGTCCTTAGGTGAGATCTGCTTCGCTTTTATGTCCTTCTGTGTCCAGGTCTGATACAATATAGTCCTGCCACTCTGAGCGCACCACCTGTGGGATAAATAATACTATGATTCCTCAACACATGGAATCCTATAGTCTATTTCACACCAAATGGGTTCGGTGACAGTTCACTGTTGACAATTGAAGTGATGTGTCCTAATGAAATCCAATCGATTTTTCTAAAGTTTCGAGTAAGTTTGTAAAGGAAATGGAATCGATTTTATACTTTATTGATAGAATGATTTTTCAAGATTACTTTTTATTGAATATGTTAAAATTTTACAGGTTATATAAGGGAAAAACATCGTAAAATAAAAAAAAATGTCATCGACTTTTTGATGCAATACAAAAATATCATACATTATCGAATCTACAAATCACTGCACACTTTCACAGACCCCTGCCACATAATACACTATTACTATTATAAACCCAAACGATACAACAAAATGAAAATTTTACAAAAACATTGAATCTTTCTTCAGATTCTCGCCAAAAAGCTTCGAAACATCGATTTAATGTAGAATAAGTAGTGTAATGTAATATGTACTTTTAGGATATCTTTTTTATCTATTGTTTTTTTATATTTTTCTTGATTTATTGTCTGAGATTTTAATTTAGAATTTTAGAGGCGACAATTATTGTATTTTAGCAATTACATAATAATAAATTATTCATTATTTTTGGAACCATCTATTTTTTTTACTAGAAAGTTGTATGCGTAAAAAGGAAAAATGTGAACTGTCACCGAACCCACTTGGTGCGAAATAGACTTTAAGTGTCCTAGTCTGCATACATATATATCTTGGACCTTTATATCATGTCACACTATTTGTGACATATTGACATTTGTGAATATTTCGACTCTTACCCTGGACTGAACCACCCTCTCACTTGTCACTATGGGGAGTCATACAAATCTGTTACCTCAGTAACCGACCAAGGTCCACCACAGCCCCGAGGGGCACATCATAACATTCATACTTAGCGCTCTGCCGGGGGCCCGACAGAGTTGAAATTATCAATCGCAAAGCAAGAAAGGCAACCCTAAGACACTTAGCTTTCAAATACAGGCTCCTCTCGAGACGCCTTCTCAATATCAGCCGCGCCCACACATTTCACATTATCAATGTAGCGAAACAACTTCTGTAAATAACACCAAAGAAAAGTTTTGTGATATTGGCGCGAGAGTGACAAGACTAGACATGTGCTAGACATGATTGGCATATGAACTACTCACCGTAGTTTGATTGTTGCTATATACAATATTTACATTTCGACATTTCGCGAGAGTGTCGCGACATTCCTATTTTGAATAAAACATTTTGACTTTGACTTTGACGCGAAAGTTTGTTTAAATATATGTATGTATATTTGATCTTCTTTCACGCAAAAACTACTGAACGGATTTTGATGAAACTACAGTGATATAGCTTATACATCAGAATAACAAGTCGGCTATATTTTATCCCCGTCTAGTCTTCCCTCGGAACGGGAACTACGAGGTGAAACCGCGGGGCGCTGCTAGTGAAAAATAAATTTTAATCTAAAACTTTAAATTTTCATTTACACAAATTTATTAGTCACAATTTTATATTTAACTACGATATCATTAAAAATACAATATAAAATGTTAAACTATAGATTAAATACCTCCTCCAAAGCATCACATCGAGGCAGCGTACCCATACAGCTGGCAGCATTGCCCCTTTGAACCAAACTTTGAACGGCAAAAAAACTAAAACTAATTAACTAGTTATTTGGTCGTGGAAATAATACTATGAGCTATTTGTAGTGACTAAACGGTTTCGAATTCCTGTAAGATTTTTAGTTTAATGCATGTTTACGAGGATTTTCGTCTTTAAATGGTGGCCAAACTCACCACATGCTTCTGACATAAAATATCGCTTATTTCTCTGTTCCTATTGCGTCAAATATGTAAAAAATGTATCTGTAGTTGTCAGATATGTCGTCACAAAGGTTTTGAATATTAATCCGCCGGTACATGGTGTGATTGTCTTAAAATTCGACAATTTGTGTGAAAATCATAGACACAGCATGTGGACCTCCGTGCGGCGTTTTCGATGACAGCTGTCACTTGAGTATTCAAAGGTGTCAATAGATGGTGCTGAACTGAACTTTCATATTGCTGTCATAAACCAGTACAGTAACAGCCATGCCACACATTAAAAAACGAAAAGTGGACATGTTGATAGTTTGTCGAATTCTGATTTTTTTTTTATTGCTACAAAGGTTAAACACAATCTATAATAAATTATGTTGTTATTTTCAACATGCGTAGATGTTCCATCGTTAACTGTAGAAATGGAGACAAACATACATTATCCAGCTCATGACACCTTATGATAACAGTGGACTTTTTAACTTCCATGTTTTGAAGTTTAAAAAAGAAACAGACAAGAAATAGTATGAGCATAGATATAGAAAAAAGAAATATAAATCTATGGTATAGAGATTTACAAAATGCTTTATGACGGGAATCCGAAGAGGGACGTCATGCTTTTTGTATATTTTTCATTTTGCTGTATATTTCGGGCAAGAGAGAAACTTTTTCTTTAAACGTCTTTGATTTCGGGTTTTGTCTCATATTAGTGATAGTATATTATGTGGTAAGTATCCGTGAACGTGTGCAGTGAATGGGAAATTCGATAAAATGCGTGGGATAGACATTTTCGGATTGCCTCAAGAAGTCACATTACAATGAAGTCTTCAGTAAAAATGCTATCATTTTACTGTTGATAGCCAAGGATGGGATGTAGAAAGTGTTGAAGACACTGCATTTTTGTGCATGGTCTCTGAAGCAAAACCATTTAACTAAGATTAAAACTGTTAACCTGAACTTACTTTTTAGCCTTACCACTTTTGGATCAGAGGAAAAAACAGACGAGGCTGTATGGGCCTATTTCCCTTTGCCTTTCACGAACGGGATAAAAAAAAATGAGCGTTTTAAAATTAATCAACACAAAAATTAGAATTTTTTGGCGGGAATCCGAAGAGGGACGTCATGTTTTTTTGTATAATTTTCATTTTGCTGTGTATTTCGGGTTTTGACTCATAATGGTGATAGTTTATTATGTGGCAAGTGTCCGTGAAGCTGTGCGTGCAGTGAATGGGAAATTCGATAAAATGCGAGATAAGAACATTTTTGGATTGCCCCAAGAAGTCGCAATGAAGTCTTCAGTAAAAGTGCTATCATTTTACTGTTGATAAACAAGGGAGGGATGTAGAAAGTGTTGAAGACACAGAATTTTTGTGCATGGTCTCTGAAGCAAAACCATTTAACTAAGATTAAAACTGTTACCCTGAACTTGAAAACATAAGACTTGGCTTTTTAGCCTTACAACATTCGGATCAGATAAAATATACGACAGACTAGGCTGTATGGGCTAGATCCCTTTGCCTTTCCCTATTATATTAAACAAAAAAAAACAAAATTTAGTTTTATTGGTCTGTGGTTTTGTTTGAGGCACAGTTTGAGGTTTGAGGTTTGTTTTGTTTGAGTTCTCAGTTGTTGTGAATTTGTGACTGTGTATTTTGTTATAGGTTAAAGGCGACTGCCTTCGGGTCCGTAAAGTAACCTGTGACATGGGTTGAGACTCGGGATACTATACTCTTTGGACTCGAGTTTTGTTTTTTGAGCGTTGGGCTCATCATCTCCATGGGGTAATACATGAAGTTGGCCTTCCTCACGATAGATGCCTCCTGGTTACTCTACTACTTCTTCTGTAGCTAGCATTTCTTTACAGATTGCCTGTGTTTCCTCTGCCATGACGCCTGGGCCACTGGCTCATAGCGACTGTCACTTGTGTTTCACAGACTTGAGCTACTGTATGATGTGGGATATTGTGGCCTCATAACTGTTTCTGTTACAATGGACAGGCTTAAACTTTTCTCCTTGCTGGCTGTTCACATTGTTGCTCCAAAATTTTCATCTTGATTAAGATTTGTCATTGGGTGTTCACCTTCCATTATCTAGAACCAGATGTCAGAATAGCTGGTAAAAAAAGAATCTTATTCTCAAATATACATCCTATGTAGCATGCCACAGACAACCAGCCATTCTGACGCTCATGGTATACCTACCCAAAGAGATTTAAATATAATAGGGCATAGAGGGGACAAAGCGAGAAAAATTTGAAGTCAAAAGTTATTCCAAGTGGAATAAGTCTAGTACAATTTCGACTGAATGACAGCTCACGTTCATACTAACTGACATGACAAGGACATGACGCTTTGGCTTCCAAGTTTTGTATGAAAATATTCCCAATGCCCCCTCTATGCCCTATTATATTTAAATCTGTTTGGGTATACTTGACTTGAAAACTCTTTCAGGAAGAACTTCTCACTTACCTGTTACATGTGATTAAAAAGAGCTGCCTTTGAGTTTCTTGCTGGCTCTTCTCGGGTTGCTGCATTTGGAATCAGCAACTCGTCGGTGGAGATGGGCTGCTGTTTACATTTAGCCAATCTTCATGGGCGAGTTTAGAGTGCCTTGTTATCATAAACTATTGATGTTTCTAAGGGTATATACCATACCTACAGAAAATAAATGAGTTTGAATTGTTCATTATTGTCTGTAGGACAGTCATGTGGCCAATACTAGCCGGCGTGCCTCTAAGAGTCTTTTCGATCATTCTATGTAATTTCTTTCTGTCATGTTTTTGAAGTGTAAAAAGTTGTATATCGTTTCATTGCCACATATTATTTCAAATAGGTAGTTTTAAATATAGAAAAGTGTGCATTTAACCACTTTAATTACTCCATATTATCATTAAGCTTTCTATTTCCACACAGTTTTGACTATTGAATGCATGTTTGTAAAAGACCAAAAACCAAAAACGTTGTTTACAGAATAGCCTTAATCGTAATTTTTTTCAGTTTTTTTGAACCCATGTGATGTGAACACCAGCTCTTGAATACAAAGATATCTTTGCCAGTTACTTAATTAACTGTAAAATCGCAGCATTAATTCCTTCAATGAAAGACTGTGTACAATGTACATCCTTTCTGTTCGTCGTGAAAATCTTTTTATTATACCAAAAGCCCTATCACAGGGCAGAAAGTAGCAGTTGCGGCCCTAGACATTTTTGTAGGTGCTGTGACATCTCGAAAGTGGCGCCCCTCTAAACACAAACTATTTATAATACCCTAATGTTCCTATCTATAATTTGCAGTTGGTTGTCCATGATTATGTTGGTCTGGCTGCAAAAAGTTGTCCCGTTACACATTGAAACATGTACAGTCAAGAGGAACTCAAGCTTTACACTACCAGTTTAAGCTGAGCTCTGATTTATATTGCGCGCCATAGAACAGGGCCGGTTCAAAGTCCAAAGTGTCAAGCTTAGTGCTCTCTTGACTGTACATAACACACTGGACACTGTAAAGAGGCAAAAATTAGTAAAGATGGGTTTAAGTGTTAGTATTTTTTTTTGTTGCCTTCCACACTAGAGGTAGAAGTTGGGTTAAAAATAAAATATTTCTTATAAAAGAAGTTGTGCTTCAGCTTTTTTTTTTTCAGCTATAGACAAATGCTATGACAAAAATTATCAAGAGTAAGTAACATGATCACAGTTGCTACAAATTCTAAAAATGTTTAAACATCTTCCTAAGTACTTTTAATTTTATATCTACCACAGACCAGTTTAAATAAATAGACTGTCAATGCCCATACAAAAAATCGTAACTCAAAAAAAGCTCAAAAATTGTACAATATCCAGATGGCGCTACTCCATAATATAATCTATAATCTCACCAGAGCCATTAAAACCAGGAAATTTAAATAATTTCTTCAATAAAACCTCGGAAAAATATATTTTTCTTTTTTAGAACATGCAAGATTCTTCATTAATTTAAATTAAAAAAAAACTTTCGCATACATTGTTCCAACACCACCTTCATGTATACTGACGCGAATATACAGATGGCGTGGCTATAAAGATAGGATGAAAGGTAGCCAAGGTACCAAGTATCGAATCGTTTTCGTTAAAACCAATAATAAAAGCTTTTATTTAACTTGCAATGTATGTAGGTATATAACTATGTATGTTCAGGTGGAATCTTGCAACTCAATTTTGAAGTAGATATCTGCAACCGATTGAGCTGAAATTTGATAGGTATACTTATGTAAGTTCGACGGTGAAGTAAAACATCGTGAGGAAACCCGCAGGTCCCAGAATTAATTCTGAGACAGTGCAAACAGACCCGGTCCGCTGATGAGCTCACCGCCTATCATGTTTAGGAGTCTAAAGACTATCTCGTGAAATGTGGGTAAGTAGGTATATCCAGTAATGGAATACCTCTGCCTGCCCCCTCGCATGAGATTATTATTATGATTATTGATTATGTAAGTTCAACGATAATGCAGTATTATGGTACCACCGAGCTGCTCTGTCTGATGATGGAGCCAGGAGGTGGATATCGCAACTCCTTAATGACAACTTGTAAACCCCTTGAGTTTTGGCTCGTATGATTCGTCTTGACGAGTAATTTGGTGCTAGATGGTAACCAGGGTCTAATCATGGAGCTTGAAGATGGCCATAGGAACTCGGTAATTAAACGACACAACCCCATCGAGTCTGGGCTCGTGTGATTCGTCTTGACAAATACTTTGGTGCTAGATGGTAACCAGGGTCTGATGATGGAGCTGGAAGATGGCCAAAGGAACTCTGTAATTAAACGACACAACCCCATCGAGTTTGGACTCGTATGATTCGTCTTGACGAGTACTTTGGTACTAGATGGTAACCAGGGTCTGATGATGGAGCTGGAAGATGGCCAAAGGAACTCGGTAATTAAACGACACAACCCCATCAAGTTCGGGCTCGTATGATTCGTGGGCACCTTCTATCTATATTTGTAATACAATTCTACATGCGAATCTAAAAAAAATCATTCACTTATGGAAAGCTTACTTTTCTGGGAGTTACATGATACTTGAATATCTATAGTCGCGGACACCTTACGATAAGTAGTGTTAGCCAATAAATATTGATTGGAGCAACTCTATTGGAACTACGTCTCTACGCGTAACGTCACGAGGAACTGTCAACAATCCCGCGCATTATGTCTGACGAGCCTGTGGCGCGTATAGATATTGATAAAAAAATTGCCAGAGTATCTGAAAGTCTGTAACTTAAATAATAAAACATAATACGAAAGGCTATCGCGTTATAAATTAATCATCCTAAGAGTAGGTTATAAGACAAATTTTTAGGGTGTCAAAATAAAGGTTTATACCTACCTACAAGTTTATAGTTAACTATTTCTCATTCTCAGGTGAAACCCCTAATGAGCCATTTACACGAGGGCAATCCACTAAGACTGCATACAAAAAAACGTGAGGACAATGGAATGGATTTCATCATCACGGATTCTCAAGTTTTTTTTGTATGCAGTCTTAGTGGATTGCCCTCGTGTTAATGGCTCGGAATGGGCCATTTACACGAGGCCAATCCAAACTGCATACAAAAAAAACTTGAGGACAATCCATTGGGTGGACCCGCCGTTTTGATTCTTTCTTATTTTTTTAAAGTGGTCGGAAATGCGTGCTAAAATAATAATAAAGGTTTTTTAATAACCTTTGAAAAACTACTGAAGGCACTAAAATCCAACAAGAGAATCAGAAGTTATCGATTTTTAAAGTTACTTGATTGAAATGGTAATTATGTCTATAACGTGGTAATGACTTCTTTACCGGTAATGATGATAAGTGAATGGAAATGATGAAAAATAGTAAATAACACAGGTTTCTGCTTTAAATTACTAACTATAATCATAATAAAATATCACAAATCAACGATTGATGTGATGTATAGATATTCTAAATAATAACAATGACAAACAAATGATATAGGTAATAATTATAGTCCGGTCAATTTAGACCAAAAAATAGTGAAGTTACAAAAATTCGCAGTTAGCTGAAAATTGGTAGGATTGTTCAAAACACAATTATCTAAATCTAAAAAATCTAAAAAGTCCTCATCGATCCAAAACTTGAAAAAAAATTACTCGGGATCAAAGGTATTTTCACGATTTTCAGCAAAACGGTAAGTTTAATCATGAAATTTGCCTGAACAAAAATTGTAGATCAAATAATTATCTTTAAAAAATGTCTTAATACTTTTTTTTCCTAAGAACCACCGTTTTTGAGATATAACGATTCAAAACGTTGAAAGAGTAAACGTTGAAAGAGTTGTAATCGTTGTAATATGTATAAGTACACAACATGCAAAAACAACTGGATTTAGATGAAATTTGATGTAAAGATAACTGAGTATTCGGGTCAACATCTAGAGTACTATTTGCAGCGGGATAATGTCTCATTCCTACGGGAAAATTAAAAAACTGGGTATTAAGAGAAATACGTACTGCTCCGAAACGATAACACTTAGAAAATTTAAATATGGCATGTAGGTGTCTTATGTGTTGTCGGCAACCGCTTGGTAGGATTATTCAAAACACCAAAACGGCGGATCCACCCACTCACGAATTGTTCAGTGTGTGGTATTACAACCGGGGCCGTAGCCTACACTCTTTTCAGTCATTTTGAACCTTTAGATGCGGATTTCCTAATGTTTAAAATTAAAAATGAAACAATTTCAATATAATAAAAAATCCTTTATTTTTGAATATACGTAATTTTGGGTGAACTCTCGCATGTTCCAAAATATTAACTTTTTTATTTTTGCAATAAAAGTGAAGTTTTACTATAATCATGTGGTCAATTATGTAGGCTATATTATTATGTTCTTCACAACTTGTATTTAATAATTCAGGAGCCTCGCACTTCAAAAAGTCTACAATAGTGTTGAATAATCGGAATTTAATTTTCTTTGAGTGTAAAATAGTGTTGAAATGCGAATTAAAGCACATAATAGCCATATGAACCAGTTTGTACAAGCTGTCACTCGGCATTTTTAATTGGATGCTCTTGCTGCATTCATACGATTTGTTTAAAATTAACAACTGCGTCTCATCTTCCAGATTTATTTGCTTTAATAATTTTTTTGTGCATATCTGACAAAAATTATGTCTGTCAAGACATGACTTTGCTAGATAGCCAGCAAAATAAGTAATTGAACATTCTTCTAATGTTATTTTAGTTGTATTTTCAGAAGTAGTAGAAGTCTCTGTACTGACTACAGCTCTACAGCCAGAAGGACCAGCAACTGGTTCAATTATATCTGTTGATGACAACAATTCTGATTTTTTTGACTGACCAGTCGGTGAACCAGATACCGTTTCACCGACTGGTAGCTGAAGGTATTTTCCTTCTTCATCCTCAGTTTTTTGTTGTCGGAAGTTTAATTAAATAATTTATTAAATTACTTCTAAAAATGGTTTTTAGCAATTTTGCTGTTGGGTTTCTATTTGAGCCCCCCTTTTGCCTAAATCGAGCAAACAAATTTTCTATAACATCTTGGTTTAATTTTCTTGTAATTATATATTTTATATTGGGATCAGAGGTTTCTTCATTAAACAATTGTAATACTGCCTCGCATGTTTGTACAACCCCATTAAAACATGGTGGGCGGGTTAAAAAATTTTATTTTGGCCCTCTTTATTTTGTTTATATCCTATTTTATATAAATTTTGGAATATATTTTTTGCTTGAATGATTGCACTTATTACATATTTGGAATTTTTTGAGAGCGCATGTTTATAAGGATTGGAATTAAACTGATTTTTACTGTTTAATGCATCAAACATACAGTTGACAACTTGTACAAACTTGGCCGTGGCATTTGCTGTTTCGCTATCCAACTGTTTTGTGCTTTTTGCCGTTTTTATGGCGGCAGCAACAGAATTGCTAAATATTTGAGTAGCAAGGCTTACTGTCATTTTTTGAAATGGGTTAGGGTTAATGTGTTGATCGGTTAATTTTGTTAGAGATCTACTGGTATTTGAGCGTTTGTCAATTTGATAAGTTTTGACAATATCTTGGAAGACATTTGTTCTTGGTCATGCAGATAATCATTTGTGAGAAATTTATTTCTAATGTTTTTTATTAAATGGGGGACATCGAAAAGAGCAAACAATTTTTTGCCATTACAAAAAAAGGAGCAGTGATAGCCCGGACGGTTAAAGAGCCGGCCGAAAATCAGTGAGGCTCGGGTTCGAATCCTGGCATGTACCAATGAGTTTTTCAAAACTTACGTACATATTTATCACTAGCTCGACGGTGAAGGAAAACATCGTGAGGAAACCCACAGGTCTTAGAATTAATTCTGGGACATGTGTAAACAGACCCGGTCCGGCGATGGGCTCACCACCTATCACGCTTAGGGGTCCAATGTATCTCGTGAAATGTGGGTATATCCAGTAATGGAATACCTCTGCCTACCCCCTCGGGGATGAAAGGCGTGAAATTATATTATTATTATATTAAAAAAAGAAAGGAGCTTCATTTGTCACCCCCATTTTTTTATATAGTGTTTGGTAAGTGGTGGCTTGGTCGCACACCACAACTTTGGGCAAGAGCCCATGCTCAAAAAGTTTATTTATTATTGCTATTAATAACATCTGTAGCATTTTTGATTTAACATTCGAATTTGATAAAAAATAAGCAACTGGTAATTTCCATTGTCCATATTATGCCCTAACTAGAAAAACTAATGCATATTTTGCTATTTTACCTATCCGATGACTTCCCCCTAAATCTTCAAACCCTTCAATTAAATCATATTTTTTTGAATATTCTAAATTTGCCATGATTGACATTTCCTCAAAACAGACGACACATGCTTTTTGTTTTATACTTCCATTTTCAAATCGTTTCTGAATTTTTGCGAAAATATCAGAGCATAGCCCAGGCAAACAATCCGATTTGCCCAGCCACATTCTAATTGTTGAAGGAGCTGCAAGGACTACACCTTGTCGTCTTAAAAAACTATAAGTGGAAGGTGATTTATAAAACAGTGACAAGCATAATTTTTTTTCTTCAGTGGTCCATTTCTTTTTATCACTTTTTTGTTTAAACTGCATGATGGCTAACGTTTTTGAAAACTCCGTTCGGAAATCATTGGTTTTTAAAGGTTGGTTAAGTTTTGACCGAAGTCTACTAATTTGAGCTCTTTGTGCTTTGCTTTTCTTCAATAACGTAGAAGCAGTGCTTTTCAAGTGTTTGGTTTTGGAAGAGTCCTCACTATTTTCTTCAAAAAGTCATTTTCTTGATAACCTTCTCTTTGGTCCTTCAAACATACATTTTCTTGACAATCGTTGTGTTGGTGTCTTTACATCCTTGCACATCGAAGTGAGCGATGATGATGATGATGTTGTTGCTTTTTTTGTCATAGAAATGGTTTTTATATCTATTTTTATATCTTACCATTATCCACATCCGCATCAGCAGTTTCTTCGTCCATAAGAGTTAGATTTGAAGTCCCATCTCCAAATTCCTGACTGCGAAAATGAACTGGTACCGCAGGTCCAATTAATCTACTTCGCATGGTGCCTTTATGAATACTAGATTGCGGAAAATGTGCAGCACATATAAACCGATTTCTTAGTTCCCCATCAGTTAATGAATCCAGGTAGATATTTCTTAAAATATAAAGAATCGCATTAATTTTTAACTTTATGTAACCAAGTATGCTTTGGAGAAGTGGTCACCACACTTATGTCCAAAGAGATTTAAATATACTAGGGCATAGAGGGGGCATTGAGAATATTTTCATACAACAGTTTGAAGCCTAAGCGTCATGTCCTTGTCATGTCAGTTAGTATGAACGCGAGCTGTCATTCGGTCGAAATTGTACTAGACATAATCCACTTGGAATAACTTTTGACTTCAAATTTTCCTCGCTTTGTCCCCCCTTCTCTCTATGCCTTATTATATTTTAATCTCTTTGCTTATGTCTATAGTGTAGGCAGGTATTGACTTACCTGAATTACGTATCCATAGTATTAGACGGCCTTTTTCGTGTACGGGAAACCGAAACATTGAAATGTCCCTGTTTATATTATCACAGTTGTGATAAACGCACTTGGCTAGCGACATTTTTAAAAGATCCAAAACGTAGGCTTAATCAAAATTCGTAAAACATGCACAGGTCACAGTTTGTAGAAGATGATCAGAATCCGGTAGGCAAGCAGAATATTGTAATAAAAGAAATCCAAACGCAAATAAAATCACTGTTAGCCGAACGAAGTACGAACCACAACAACGCAGACAGACCGGTTCTTGTCGCTGTCGCTCGCATGGTTTTTTTTTTAACTTAATTTAAGGCATTCGCCATTTAGCCATCAGCACTAAATAAAATTCAAGAGTTTTATCTCTGCTTGCACTATGCATAAAAATACAATAAGTTTTAATTAAAAATTATTGTAATGTCACTTATTATACGACAGTAAAACGATAGCGCAATTTTACTGAAGATTGAAGCGGCTTCTTGAAGTAACTCGAAAGCGTCCATCCTACGCATTTTATCCAATTTCCTATTCATTGTACACCATCAAAGACATTTGCCACACAATACACACTAGGTATCATTATTATGAGCCAAAACCCAAAACATAGTTACAACTGTTACAAGATACATACATTGCAAGTTAAATAAAAGCTTTTAAATAACCACTTTAAAGAGAAAAAAAACCGACTTCAATCTTCAACTTGAATGGTTTTCTCATGGATGCCGCTGTCAGAACTGGACGAAATTAAAATGGGACCAATCTGGAAGCACCAGCTATCAAATAGAAAAAGAATCATCCAAATCGGTTCACCCAGTCCAAAGGTCAGAGGTACCAAACATAAAAAAAAATTAAAAAATACAGACGAATTGATAACCTCCTCCTTTTTGAAGTCGGTTAAAAAGCACACAAATCTCCAAAAACTAAGTCGTAAGATCGGCAACATCGCACCCTACAAAAATTGCAGCCCAGCACAAAATAATAAAAAAATCGGGTATAGCGCCATCTAACGTTTTGTTTGGCCGCACTAAGCGTGGCAGTAAGGTAGAGGTCAAGATAAGTTGTAGCTGTGGTTCTAGTTTCTATTTATTTCTCCATTCGATACACCTAACGACATCTCGCGTCCTAGTAAATAACTAAATTTCGAGTTTCGATATTTTGTATGGCGTTGTCAGTCTATTTATTTAAACTGGTCTGTGTATCTACTAAATTCAATTCAAATATTGAATGACTAAAAAACAATAAGTGACAATACTGCTAAGAATTAGAATAAATCTTTTTTAACAATAAAC